>CANTUQ010000183.1:730000-2137594 GCA_947683425.1 Excoecaria cochinchinensis
ATACAAAGAAATTATTTGAACAATATAAAGTACCACTAACATGCTAATTAAAATATAATATTGGCTTATTCAAATCCAATAGCAAATGACAGTACAGTCCTTGCCAACAGAAGGATAAAGGTTGGAACTAGCTGTAACTACTAATCTGCAAAACGAAACATATAGAGCAGACATGGTTTGAGTGTAGGAACTCAGTGAATGATAACTACAGTACATAATGGACTTAAAATAATAGTACGGAGTAATTTATCAAAACATATTTAACAACTAAAACAGTATAGTAAACCACAAAATAAGTATGAAATAAGCAGAATAATTTCTAAATAAATAAAATAATAGTTCAAAAATCACGGTACAGTTCAAGTGGGTGATGATACTCAATACCACCAAAGTCTAGGTAACAGATGTCCCCAACATAGATATCATGCAATGCTTTAAATGCAGATGTCAATGGCATATGATGCATGATGGCAAGTTATGCAATTTTCTAAGCATGTGATATCTGTGGCTGGTTTAGATGCATATTCAGATAATAGATTGTTCAAACAGAGCCAGATATAGATACAAATAATAACCGAGCACATGTATCGGTTTGAAAATGATTTTTCACTAATTTTAGCAGAAAACATATATCATTTCAAAGAAGATAACAAATAAACTCATTATGATGCGCGCCGAACCCCAGGGTGCCCCGAAAGCCCGCTTTTAGGGCGTTCAAGAGAGGTTCATGAAAACTTGTAAGAGATTTTATAAGTGCGTCTATTTTGGGCAACAAGGAGGTTTCTTAGAGTGGCCACCCAATAGAACATTGGGAAAGGTCATCTAGCCTTAGTGAGCCTAAGACAGCGCATATGCATCCATTTTGGGCAAGCCAAAAATATTTTGGAGGCTCCACCTCAATAGAACAGTGGGATGGTCCTCTAACTTTATGGAGCCTAGGACTATGCAAATTGGGCCTTTTTGGGCAACAAGAGATATTTCGGAGGCTCCACCCAATGAGACATTGAGATGGTTCTCTAAGCTCGTTGAGCCTAAGACCAGACATGGTTCGGGACTTTCCATTTATTCATACCTTGATTAAATTACAATTGAGTTTTGAATTTAAGATTTCATCCCTTTTCTCATTCATTTAAATGCAGTAATTTAACACGCATGTCAATCACATAATGAAAGCAGTAAATAAAACAAGATTAAAACAAAGTAAATAAGAGTACAATAAATTACAACAAAACTAGGGGCGGAATACAACCCCCATTGTAAATAAAATATAAATCATACATAAAACAAGTTATTTATTAAGGATGAGGACATTGGTCCTCGCATGCATGGTTATAAAAATAATTTAAAGTGACAATTTTATTTGGATGGAAAAAACTGGGACATTGGTCCTATTTTATCAAAAGAATCTCATTTATTTGTAGAAAAGCTTAGCCATTTTTACTTTAGCGGGCTCAAAATAATTTTTATAATAAATTGAAAATAAAGATAAAATAAAAGAAAATAGGGTAAAGAAAATGAACCAAATTGGCGTCCTCAGACCATTCTAGTGGGCTCCCCTTCTTAGCGCCCCATAATTAGTAG
Organism: Excoecaria cochinchinensis; assembly: GCA_947683425.1. Lineage (NCBI taxonomy): Eukaryota > Viridiplantae > Streptophyta > Magnoliopsida > Malpighiales > Euphorbiaceae > Excoecaria > Excoecaria cochinchinensis. Next base: position 731,582 of record CANTUQ010000183.1, read on the forward strand.
AAATAAATAAACTCACAAGAAAAACAAATAACACGTGATTGGGACAATGAAATAAAATAATGAAAAAAAAAAGAAATATCAGAGATAAAATAAATATATAAACAATAGACATAAATATCTACATATTGATAAAATGATTGTGAATAAATAAAATAAAAAAATAAAGGAAAAGTAGGATTGGTCCCAGAATATTTACTCTCAGAATTCGAACTCGATGAAGGGAAAATATGATTGATTTCCTTGCTTTGATCCGCAAAATTAGGATTGAAAATAATAAAAGTTGGGATTTTATTCCAAGAAAGAAAGCCGCTTAAAAATAAATAATGAAAGAAAATAACAATTCTCAAGAAAAAAGAATTATTGTCTTTGTCTCAAAAAGGATTATTCCATTGAAAACTGATTTTTGAAATCTTAAGAAATTTATTTGAAGAAGGAAACTAAAAAAATGTAGAGAGAATTCTATTCAAGAAGAAAAAATGAAAAGTACAAAAAAAAAATCTGAATTTAAGAAATTTATTTAATGAAAAAACAAATCAAGAGAAAGAAAATGTAGAGAGAATTCCTTTAAAAGGAAGAAGAAGAGAAAAATGTGAATCCTTTCATTGATCCTCAGCCTCATATTTATAAGGTAAATGAGTATAAAGATAAAAAAATTTAAATCCTTTTGAAATTTAAATTCAAAATCTAATCTTTTTCAAAATTTAAATTTAAAAATCAAATCTTTTTAAAATTTAAATTTAAAAATCAAATCTTTTTAAAATTTAAATTATCTTTAAAAATAGATAACAAATCTATTTGAATTCAAATTTGATTTTAGAAAATAAAATCAAATATTTTTAAATTCAAATTAGATTTAAAGATAAAATCAAATTCTTTTGAATTCAAATTAGAATTTACAAGATAAAATTAAATTTTTGATATTTATCTTAAGGATAAATAAAATAAAAAAATTAATTTATTAACTTTAAAAATTGAAAAATTAAGAAAATACTAAAAAGGACGGGCGAGTGACGCCTCGCCCATCTCGCGCGCACGGGCGAGAGGCTCCTCACCCGTCGCTCGCGCACGAGTGCTGCGAGCTGGGCACTCGCCTGGCACGCGAGGGAGGTTCCCCCTCGTGCGCCCGCTGCTACAAACGGCCAAAATATTATTTTTTTTGTTTTATTTTTAGACAACTTTGACTAAAATATTATAGTTCCCAAGCTCCCTTTTTCAAATTTTTTTAGTTTTTATATTTTATATATTTTGTTATTTCTAAAAAACAAATTTGACAAATAAATCATCACTTTCTATCTTTTTGCCTGTAAATAGGTGTTAATTTTATCATTGGGTAACCTCTGATCTGAACTGTCTTAGGATCCGTTGTTTACACTTATATAAATTTGATGCACAGTTCAAATAAGTTTATATAGGTAAATAAATCATTTATTTAAATGGATAATATATAAAAAAATAATTTAGAAGCCTGTTCTCAGAATCTAAAACTCTAAAGCAGATAATATTCAATTTAAGTAAAAATAAACAAATAAAAATACCAGTTAAATTAACATAGTAAACAACAATTAAAACTCGCATAAAACTAATATAATAAAAATAAAGAAATATTTGTAAAAAGTTAACATAAAGATAAACTATCAATATTATCTACATCTTTTTTGTCCATTTCTATAATTATTAATTATACTTCTTTTCCTATTAACGTTGTAATATTGTTGTCATTATCTTTAACATTAACACTACATTACTAATTATATTACCTTATAGTATTAAACTACTAAATTTGTCGATAAATTATTAGCATTAGGTTTCAGTATTGCATCTATATAATTTAGTTCATATTAATATTACTCATACTAATTATATTACCTTAATCATTTTCATTATTTAATAAACTTAACTTATTTTTTCAACTTATCTATATGTGGATAACTTTAAATTCATATTTTCTTTAGACAATTTTTTTTTTCTATAATACCTTAATCTTACCATAACACTAACTCATTAATTTACTAATACAATTAATATTTATTTTCTTACATTAATAATATTATTATTTACAATTCTAATGTAAATCTTATTACTATTATTATTACATACATTTGACTACACTCATTAACTATTAAATATACTTCATTTTACTAACTTTATTAAATACCATATATATATATATATATATATATTCTCTTATTTTATTTTGGAACTTCATTTAATTATAATATTACCAGACTATCTTTTAGTACTTATATTTTCATTTATTTACGTTTATATTCTAACCTGTCATGTAATTATTATTTTACCATAATAACATTAGTTTTCACACTTAACCCATTATTTTATATGTAAAATTACTAATTAGCCTTTACACTTTTCTCTTATGCTCAAGTACCTTTTAAACCTTTATCTTTACTATATAATTATCAACTTCCTATAACAATTACACTTATTAGTCATAATTCCTGTCGAATTACGATTCAATCCTTTTTAATAGGCACTTTATGAACAATTTATATTTTAGTCCTTTAACATCAGTTAGTTTACGATCTTACCCTCTCTTTTCTCTACAATTCCTCATATGCCATTTCTTATTTACTTGTCACATTAAATTCATTGCTTATCATGAAAAATTACCATTTAGTCCTTAAATGTCATCCTTATATCAAATTATTTTTTCAGTTCATATTTACTATCATTTTTCTTAATTTTATCTGTACTGTCTTATCCCATTCGTTTATATAATTATCATTTTACCCTTATTTCTTATGCATCTACACAATTTAGTCCATTTTTATTTCATTTCCCTAATTAACGTTTATTTACTCATTTAAATTCACTTTCATTATTTTTCCCTTAGTATAAATTCGGTAGAAATTTTCGAACTGGATACACGGAACGTGGACCCAATAGGTCCAATACACTTTAGAGTGACCCCGAAGAACTACCTATACACTTTCATTGCAATTCATTGTACACTTTATCACTTTTACACTTTAGTAGACCGTCATTAGCCTACTAATGCGAGTCGTCATGACTCGCTACCGTGGTATAGTGTCCCTATGGCTAGCCATCTATATTCTGAGCTAAATTTGACCACCAGACTAATACTAACGACAAAGTATACTTTTCATTCAGTATTTATTCAGTAATTCACTTATATATTCAATTGTTACAATATTTATCATTCAATTTGCACTATATATATAATCATTCATTTTACATACACATACCACGGTATATTAATAACGCTTGTATTATCAATCATAATTCACTTTTATGTAAGCACTTTAACACACATTTATTTCCTTGTATATGCATATACATTTTCATTTTCTAGTACACTTGTCTACATTGTTCATTCCATATCGTATTATCAATATCTTTTTCATAGCATATTACCAGTGTTATACCATTTTACATTTCCATATCAATTATCTCAATTCATAATTGAATTAATAATTTACATAAAGTTCTTTATGCTTTATTATATTTCTTTTTCTATTCATTTCAATTTTTGATGTTACTAATTATTCATTTACTTACCGAAACTATCATTTCCCTTTAATTACACATATTCAATACTATTCACTTTAGACATAATATATCTCTACAGCAAAGTTTATCCAATTAAATTCTAAAGTTTTTAATGAATTACTATACACTTAATTTTAATTTCAATATTCATTTTAAAATATTTTATTCATTAAATTGTCAAGCTAATCCATTAATTACCTAATTATTTCATTTGGCCAACATACTTTATCTTTCACTTTTAATTCTTTCATCACTTGTTTCACTTTTATACTAATTATTACTTACTTTTATCTCTCTATATGTCATTACTTCATTTTAAAACATCATATCCCATTATTTCTATTTTAGACATAACACTTTGTCAACTTAAATTACATTCAGCTAAACTCTAAAAATTCACAATTAATTTATATATATTCCATTCTGTCTCTATGTTCATTTCCTGTCATTATAATCACTAAATTTACAAAATACACATTAATACCCTATAACTAAGCATTCGACAATAACTTCATTTTTGCCTCCATACTTATTTTTCTTTCATTTATCATTTATTCCACTAAATTTCATACAAATTAACATGAATACACACTTTTATGTCAAATAACATCAAAGTACATATCATTAATCCCTAATACCCAATTCAGCCAAACTAAAGTTTTTCTTTCTAATTTAATTCTTTCCATTTTAATTACTTTAATCTCCATTTTTATACTTTATTAACATGCTTACACTGTAATGGCTGAAATACCGGGTTAGTCGTGAATAGTATTTCTTGACGGTGAATAGTACATTCGGGACAAAAATTATACCCGGAGGTAAAAAATATTTTATTTGACCATTGAAAAATACTAGTCATGAGGAGTATAAGGGTAAAATTTGGAGTGAAAATGAGGTTAGATGGGTCCCCAAAAATCAAAAATAAGAAAAAGTCCCAGCCTGTTTTAAATAATACATGGTTTGACCAATGTTTGACCGGGCTTCTAAATATAGCAATTGACCTAAAAAAATTATTTTAAGGGCATATATAGACTTAGAATATAGTCATGAGGAGTATAAGGGTAAAATTTAGAGTGAAAATGAGGTTAGATAGGTCCCCAAAAATCAAAAATAAGAAAAAGTCCCAGCCTGTTTTAAATAATACCTGGTTTGACCAATGTTTGACCGGGCTTCTACACATAGCAATTGACCTAAAAAAATTATTTTAAGGGCATAGATAGACTTAGAATATATTTAGAAATTTTTGGCAGAGAAAAATAAAATTTACAGTAACACTAAAAATTGTTTAATCGGACCAATTTTAGTGAACCAGACCGAAAATGTATTCCGATTGAGTTAAAATTTTTTGTAAAGGTTTCATTATATATTTTAAGAATTATGGAATTGATTTTGAGAGATATTGAGCTTCGAAAACGAGTGAAATAATTTAGGGTTACAAAATGGGCTAAAAATAAAAAATGGGCTTGAAATGGTTGGACCAAGCCCAGCCCATTAACCAACCTATAAATACCCTAAATATAAAAAATTTCCAACAACCTCTCCATTTCTCTACCCAATCTCTCTTGGCTGAATTCTTGCCCATTTCCTCTCTACTAAATTTCTTCTTATCTCTTCAAATTTCTCCCTTAATTCAAGCCTCCCTAATAACTTTCAGCTCCTCTAAAATCTAATAACAGCCTTTAGAGTCCAATTAAAGGGTTAGAAGTGGAAAAAATCAAGTATTCAAAGTTAGGACTTAAATTTGAGGTAAGAGAAATTGGTGTTTTTAAATTTGTTTAAAGGTTCAAATAGATAAATTAGGGTATGTGGAGCATGTTTATGTGATTATATTGCAAAAAGGAAGCAAGGTTTTGATTAAATCTTTATATATAATTTTGGCCACCAGTAGGGAACAAGGAAAGAGAAAGCTTTCCAAGGGAAAAAGGCAAGAAAAAGGAAGTTCAAGAAGAATAGATAAAGAGTATAAGGTTAGTGGTTACAAAATTCATCTATTTCCATTATTTTAGATTGAGTTTAGGTTATGTTTGAATGGTGGGTATATGATAAATGTGTGTAAAATTGAAATAAACCTTATAAACATGTTTAGGGGCATTAGAAATGATGATTTGAAAGCTTAAACCAATAAAAAAAATAAATATATGGTATAGACATAATGGTGACCAAATGGAATACATGGGTATATTAGGGTATACTTTGTGTTTCAATGCAAAATAATAGTGCATACATGTAAATTAACTTAAATGATGATAAATGAGTGAAAGAAAAATTTAATGGTAATTATAAAAGGTTGGCCGAATGGTTAGTATAGGAAAATTAATGTATAATTTGATTATTTATTAAGTATAATAGCATAAAATGAATATACAATAGGAATTGAGTATATAGTAATTTATTTGTAATTAATTGAATATACATGAATATTCTAGAGTATAATTGTAACACCCCTTACCCGTATGTAGTAAACCACCTCCTGAAGAGGGAAGTTACCACGACTGGTAAGGGTTGCTACACACATACAAAGCATGCACATAACAAAAGCGATAACTTAACAAATCTTATAACAAAATTGAGGGTATAAAAATTTTCTTTTCAAAAAGATACATCATCCATATACAAAAATATGAACATCATTATATATATATATATATACACAATATTATAAAACTGTATAGAAGTATCTGAATTAACATATACATATTAGGCCTCATAATACAATTCAACATATTACAACAAAGAGATTACAAAATAGAAACTTAAGGACCTAAACCATGAATCGTCCTATTGTGTTGGCTCTTGAGGCTACAGATCCGTCCTTCCAAAATCTCTTACTTCTGAACTTGCACGGATGAAACACCGTGCTAAGCGCAAAGGCTTAGTGGGGAAAAGATGCAATGAACAACTAATAAAGTAAACACATACACATGTAACATATGAGCATAATATCATAATTCATAACATACAGTAAACAAAATAAAGCAAAAGGGCTCATGAGTTCATATTAAAATTCCATACATCAAATCTTATACATCAATTCATACATTTCATATTGTTCACTTCTTGCTCATACACATAATTATACCAACACACATAGTTATGCTTGTATACTTAAAGAGGTGGATAACGAGTGAACGCATAGGTACCCTTAGGTACAAAAATCATTTTCTTTTTCTTTTGAAAAATGCATAGGGATCTTAAGCAAGATCCAAACACATAGGTATTCTAAGGAATCCAAACACATAGGGACTTGATCGGAGTCCAAAACGCATAGGGATTTTATCAAGATCTAGAAAATACGCATAGGCTGCAACAATAGAACCTTATAGGCATGCCTAACTATCCACAACTCGATTATTGCAGGCTAATTATACAAAAATCCTTTTATTCATATAACATTACATTACGCATCCTGAATTAACTGTAATTATCATCCATTGATAATAACAACATATGTCATTTACACATCTCATGTGAAATTTTACAATTAAACATCATTCGATATGCATTAGTTATATTATTGCATAATAATGGCAATGCTCAATTTAACAGAGGCAAGTATAATACAAATTAGAATTTGAAAATAGGGTTATACAGCGGTCATGAAAACTTGCCTACCATGTGAAACTTTGAAAACCAAATGTTACCAAACAGAATGCATTTACACGGCAGTATGAAAATCTTGATCGCCGTGTAAAACATTCCACATGGTGGTAAGGAAAAGCTCACCACCGTGTAAAATGCCGAAGTTAGAATTTTAGAAAACAAAATGCATTTACACCGCGGTAAGAAGAACTTGACCACCATGTAAAATGCACAAAATCCAAAAAAATACAAACAGACTGCATTTACACGGCGGCAAGAAAACTCCTACCCACCGTGTAGGCTATCACACGGTGGTAAGGAAAACCCTGACTGCCTTGTGATCTGTCGGACAGACAAAAATAAACATCCAGAACGTAATTACACGCCAGTAAGGAATTTCTGACCGTTGTGTGAATCGATGAAAATCAACCAAGACATAAGAACACAGTTGGGTTTTCCACTTTCTAACCCAAATCCATACCACAAATATACCACTTCAAACCCAACACAAGCATACTTAATCCAACTCAATCAAGCTCAATATCAAATACAAACATCCTAAAGACATCAATTACTCAAATTCATTAAAGAACATAAATTTTCCAAACCTTAACTTCCTTAGCTCCAAAAGCTCAATTGGATACACTTTCACTAGTTTTCTCCTTACCCTTGGCTTCTCTTGGTTTCTCCACTTCAAAATAAACCAAAAATCAAAATTTTGACTTGGAATCACACTTACCCAAAACTGAAGGAGAAGAGGAGAAGAACAAGAAAACTAACTACTTACCTTCACAAACCTTGAATCACTTAACAAATTGGAGGAGCAGCAAGTAGATGGGAGGAATTCTTGGGACAAAGAAGAGGGAAAGAGGAGGAGAAGAATGGGAGAGAGGAGGGATAGATTTAGCTCCCCTCTCTCACGTTTCTTCACCTGCCTTAAATCCAAGCTTATCCCTTCTTTCTCTCTCCAAATCTTCACCTTTCATTTATCACTCATCCAATGGTCCTTAATAAAAATTCGCCCAGCACACACAAGCACACATACACCTAATTACTTCTCCTTACATGCAATAAATCCAAATGGATTAAATAACAATTTAATCTCGACTTCACATTTAAAACCAGATATATTCCAAATATAAATACTTAGCCAAATACACAAATTAAGCCACTCTCGTACCCCAATGGTGTTAAAATGACTAGGGTATAAGTTGGACCTTTACAACTCTTCTCTCCTTAAAGGAATTTCGTCGTCGAAATTCATACCTAAACTAAACAGTTGAGGGTACTGAGCTTTTATAACAGACTCTGGTTCCCAACTTGCTTCCTTAATTTGGTGGTGCTACCACAACACTTTTACTAATGGAATCTGCTTGTTCTGGAGTTGTCTCACTTCCCAATCTAAAATAGCTTTAGGCTCTTCATCATAAGAGAAATCTGATTTCACTTGCACTTCTTGCACTGATAAAACATGGGACTCATCCGATCGGTATCTAAGAAGCATAGATATGTGGAATACATCATCATAAGATTTATGTCTATCACTAGCTATTTTCAAACTTTGCTGAATCAATTTAACCTTCCCTTCCATGTCCTTTACCAAATTAGGACCAATAACTTTATGCTCATTCAGTTCTGACCAACATACTAGAGTCTGACACTTCCTGCCTTAAAGAGCTTCATATGACACCATGCCAATACTCATTTGATGGCTATTATTGTATGCAAACTCTATCAAGAAAACATATTTATCCCAACTCCTAGGAAAATCCAAAACACAACCTCGAAGCATATCCTCTAACACTTGAATAACCCTTTCAGATTGGCCATCAGTCTGCGGATGAAAGGCTGTACTGAAGTTGAGTCGAGTACCCAAAGCAGACTGCAAATCTTTCCAAAAACTTGAGTAAATCTTGGATCCTGGTCAGACATAATAGATAATGGAATTCCTTGAAGCTGAACAACCTCATCCACATACAATTCTGCCAACCGATCCATTGAATAATTGAGTTGAATCAGTAAGAAATAAGCTATCTTAGTAAGCCGATCGACTATCACCCAAATTGAATCATGCTTTCTCTATGTCACGGGGAGACCCGTTACAAAATCCATTGTAACATTATCCCACTTCCACTATGGAATTAGCATGGGTTGAAGCAAACCCGAAGGAACTTAATGTTCAGCTTTTACTTGCTGATAAGTCAGGCACTTGGACACATAATCCATAACATCCTTCTTCATACCAGGTCACCAATAGAATTGCCTCAAATCTTGATACATTTTGTTACCTCTTGGGTGCATAGTAAAAATCGTAGTGTGAGCCTCATGCAAAAGTCCTTTCTTCACTTCCTTGTCATTTGGCACACACAAACAATTTTTACAATAAAGCACCCCATCACTGCTCACTGAAAAGTCAGTCTTATCTCCACTCTTGACTAATTACAGTGTTTGCTGAAACTTGGGATCCTTTTTCTGAGCATCTACAATCATCTGTCTCAGAATCGGCCTAGCTTTCAACTGGGCAACCAATGCTCCATTAGAGGCTATTCTCTATTTATAATGCTTCAAAGCTAAAGCTAAAAATAATCTCCTACTCAGGGCATCTACAACCACATTAGCCTTGCCCGGATGATAATCCACAATACAGTCATAAGCCTTAAATAATTTAAGCCATTTACATTGCCTTAGATTAAGCTTTTTCTGAGTAAGCAAATACTTGAGGGTCTTGTGGTTAGTAAAAACTCTGCACTTCTCACCATACAAATAATGGTGCCAAATCTTGAGAGCAAGCACAACTGCAGCAAACTCTAGATCATGCGTCAGGTGATTTTGTTCATAACACTTCAACTGCCATGATGCATATGCTATCACTTTTCAATCTTGCATCAGAACACAACTAAGACCAATTCCCAAAGCATCAATGTACATGGTATACTCTTTACACGAAATGGGTTGAGTAAGTACAGGTGCTTCAACAAGCATTCTTTTCAACTGCTCAAAACTGGCTTGGCACCCGTCAGACCACTCAAATCTAATTCCTTTCTGAAGTAACTTAGTGAGAGGAGAAGCAATAACAGAGAATCCTTTCACAAACCGTCGGTAATAGCCTACAAATCCCAAGAAACTTCTCACTTTAGGCACATTCCGGGGTGGCTTCCAAATCAATATCGCCTCAACCTTAGATAGGTCAACTCTAATACCCTCAGAAGAAACAACATGACCCAAGAAGGACACCTTTTTAAGCCAAAAATCGCATTTACTGAGCTTTGCAAACAAATGATAATCCCTCAATAACTGAAGCACAATCCATAAATGCTCATCTTGCTCACGCTCATCCTTTGAATACACCAAAATGTCATCAATGAATACTACGATAAATTGGTCAAGATATGGCCGAAACATTTGATTCATCAAATCCATAAAAGCCACAGGGGCTTTAGTCAACCCAAATGGCATCACCAAGAATTCACAATGGCCATACCGAATCCTAAAAGCAGTCTTCGGGACATCAACATCTTCCAACCGAATTTGGTAATACCTTGACCACAAATCAATCTTGGAGAAAACCCCAGCTCCTATCGACTGATCAAACAAGTCTTCAATCCTAGGCAACGGATGCTTATTCTTTACAGTAACCTTGTTGGTCTGTCAATAATCAATACACATCCACAGATTACCATCCTTTTTCTTGACAAACAGAACTAGAGCACCCCATGAGGAAACACTGGGTCGAATAAAACCCTTGTCCAAAAGCTCCTATAATTGATTTTTCAACTCTTTCATTTTCATAGGAGCTATTCGATAGGGAGCTTTAGAGATAGGAGTAGTGCCCGGCAAAATCTCAATGGACAACTTCACCTTCCTTTCTGGTGGTAAACCTAAAGTTATTTATCCTATACATGTGTTTCATTATCAGTTATCTATTTTCACTATCATTTATACTGCGATACCTTTCCCTAATATTTAAAACATACTTATCAAACATCAGACCTCATATATGTATGACCAACACCTATCTATGTATCATAATCTAAAGATCTCAACCTAATAATTCATGATATAAATTAAAATACAATATCATAATGCTTAACTTATATATCTCTTACATTATGTATATAATGAATAATTATATTTTTGAAGTACAGAATAATAGGTACTCGAAGGTACGACATGAAGGCATCCGAGCATACAACACACTTACAGAGGTACCTAAAGGTATAATACGGAGGTATCCAAAGATACAATACAGAGGTACCAGAAGGTACAATACAGAGGTATCCGAAGATATAATACAGAGGTATCTGAAGGTACAATACAGAGCTATCCGAAGGTACAATTCAGACATTACTAGTTCAGCATGTTGCCATGCACATCAATACCTAATGAACCCCTTTACATATACCAAATACCTTAACACATCACCTACATTTATTATACATATAATCACTAGGTTGGGTTCTATTTATAAAGCCCTTTTTAAAACTTCTATGCACATCACAATCTTCGTTACTTTGGTTTAGACTTGGAATGGGTATTCCAAGCTTTCTACGTATCCCAAGCATTGGGAATCAAAACCACGTAGTTCTACTAATTACACATGATATACAGTTATATACATATAAATAGATCAAGTCATGCAATAGGGCTCTGCACTTATGTAATCGTTATCCATGTTCTGAAGAATTTATACAATTTACTTACTTGAGTCAATTACTGAAGATTCAGGAATTATATTGTAACAGCCCGAAACTGACCCTAAAAGTATTGAGCATGATTAGAGTAATTTAGTGAGTTTAATTTAGGGTTTATAGTAATTGGATTAAATTATAATTAAAAATTAGGACTTAATTGCATAAAATAAAATAGTTTAGTGACTAATTAGTAATTTTGCATGATTAGTGTTAAGTGAAATTAATTAAGTTAAAACAAGATTAATTAGTGTTAATAGAGAGTTAGTAGAAGCCAACTATCATTGTAGGAAGTTGCCACCTAGCAATTTAAGAGCTTGTGTTTTAACACCTTGCATTTACAAGCATATAAATATGTGGAAGAAGTGGCAAAATCTATCCCTTGTTCTTCTTTGGCCAGCCACTCCTAAAGAAAAATCTGCAATATGTTTTCTCTTTCTCTTTATCTCATTTCTTCATGCTAGTCTCTCATCTTTAGAGTTAGCTAAATTAATTTTTAGTGGGCTTAATCGATTGCTAAGGTAAGTCAATTTAAAGGTAAGCTTGAGTCAAGAGTTCGTCTTCTTTTTTATTTAGATTTTAGTTTATAGTCTTAATACTGTTTTGAATGTGTGTGTATGTGTTGATTTGTAAGTTGGAGAACCTAGTAGAAGAGCCAAGGGTAAAAAGAAGGTCATTTGAGTTGTGAAGATTGAAGGAGTGCTTCAAAGAGGTTTGGGATTCTATTTGTAATTTATATATGTATAAATTTGTGATTATTGGGGGAAGTTATGGGTTTGTGAAGGGTTCTATAACTCTTATAATTGCTAGAATGTATTTGGGGTTGCATGTTGAATTGATGATGTCCTAGTGATAACATGAAGTGGTATCATATTTTGGATTGGATTACTTAATGTTCATTTGCATGTTATGAGTTATTCTTGGGGAAGTTAATAGCATGTGGTTATTTAATTTGAAGGCCATTTTGGCTAGATTTGATGTTTGATTGATGGTTTAGAGGTCAAGTATGTGATTATAAGTTAGTATGAGAAAAGTGTGTGTTTGAGATTGTGAATTTGGGAGTTTGAACTCTAAGTTCAGGCTCTGTCGCGAGCGCGATAAAAATCGTGAGCACGATATAGTGCTCCGTAGGTGATAGCTTGCTAGGCCGTGTACTATCGCGAGCATGATAATAGTGCTTGTGGTGTTCTATCGCGTGTGCGAGTGCGATAGAAAAGATAGCCTTGTTTTATAGGCTGGGATTTTTGAATGCGAGTTATTTGCTTTATTTCTTATGAATTATATTATGTGGCCTATAAATGTCTGTGCACATGGAATTGATAAGTGTGTTTATGCATATGAACAATGATGTTTTGGATCATGAATGACTATACATAAAGTGATGATGAATTTATTTATCTACATGAACATTAAGTGAGACGATTGATTGATAGCTTGTAATCGAGTCGTGGATAGATAAGCAAGCTTATAAGGTTTAGTGTTTGCAACTGCTAGTGTTGGTACCTAATCGGTATCTAGTATTTTGAGATTTATATATCTCTAGTGTAAATATTGTTTTCTCCAATAATGCTAGTGATTGGTACTCGAGTGGTATCTAGTGTACCCGTTATCCACTACTATATTGGTTCAGGCTATAGTAATTTTGTTATTGCATAGGCTGATTATAGTAGTGTGTTAAATGTTATAAATTGCCATGTGATTGTGCCATTTCTAGTAACATTGTTTATTAATGATATGAAGTATGGAGTAATGATTATTCATTTATCATTGAATTATATTGTAAGTTGCTATTGTATGTCAATGCATGATTTATCTGTGGTAGATTATTATATGTTTATATCCTCGCTGAGCTTTAGCTCAGCATGGGTGTTTACCTCCCATGTAGGTTTATATAGCTTGGACCTGAGTTTTGTATGGAACATCTGCTGGCCACTAGGAGGAGTCGTGATATTCTAGTTAGGTTAATCTGTTGTAATGTAATGTTAATATTTCAATTTTTTTATAACAAGTATATGTAATTGTAACTTGTAATTTTGTATTTGTAGAGATGTAAACCTTAATTAGCTAATATTAACGGTAGTTTTTGGATAAGTAATGTTTTAATGACTTTATTCTTTATACCATGTATGTCTAAATTTCTATTAGTTTGTCGCGTAGCGCTCCCTTATCCTCCCAAGGGGCTTTGGGGCATTACAAGTTGTGGTATCAGAGTATCGGTTTAGGCAATTCTGTAGTATAGGAGATCTAGTGAATATAATTAATATGAGTCTATTTAGAGTGTGGCCATAATGCAGATGTTGTTTGCTTTGTTTTGTAAAGTGATAATGGAGTTAGATCCTAGTGAAGATATAGGTGAGATAATCGAAAGTGTTAACCCAGTTCATGCTAATCCGTATGTACCTGAACCTCCACCAGTAAGGACTATTACAGATATTAGATAGATTGACTGCCCCTAAGGCACCTTCGGATGTGATTAGGAAAAGAGGAGCTGAGGAATTTAGAGGGACTTCCGTAGATGAGTTGGATATAGCAGAGTTTTGGATAGAGAAGATGGAGAGAATATTACAAGAGATAAACTGTCCGCAAGAGCAACGAGTGGCATGTGCTGTATCTTTATTGCAAGGTCCAACATATGACTGGTGGAAGTTGGTATTGAGAAATCCGCAACGACCTACCAATTTAACTTGGGAATTATTTGTACAAGAGTTTGAAAAGAGATATGTTACTAAGGCCTCCAAAGAGGCAAAATGGAGGGAATTTTTGAGTCTTAAGCAAGGAAGCTTGACAGTGGCTGACTATGAAAAAGAATTCAGTCACCTTAGTAAGTATGTACCTGATGCCCTAATGACCGAAGAATTTAAGTATCGACAATTCGAGGAAGGTTTGAGTGAAATAATTAATGTATTAATAGCTACAATGACTTCTCCGCAATCAGTGAGCTATTATTAGCTATTGTTAACTACATTGAAGGTGGAAAAGTCAGAGATAGTTCAAAGAAAGAATCAAAAGAGGAAGTCACAGGATAGTGGGTTTGGACTCATTTCTTGTAAAAGAAGTTGTGTAACTAAAGATAATCAAGGTATGTTTAGTGCATCACCAAGAGCAGTAGGCCGTGAGAAGTTGGGTAAGAAGACACTAGCTTTTGAAGTTGGAGTGCCAGCTCTATCAAGTAAGGGAAGCATCCTGTTGACATGTGAACATTATGAAAAGACCCATTGGGGTGTTTGTCGGAAGCTCACCGGAGCTTTCTTTAAATGTGGTTATTCTGACCATTTAGTAACGAAGTGTCCTCAAGTGCAAGAGAATTTGACCATGCAATCAAGAAGAGAAAGTGTACCAAACCGGGGAGTGAAAGAAGAGGAAGAGCTAGAAGTGGAACTGGTCAAGCCAGATAGCGGTCGGGTGTTATTTCCGAAATAGTAGAGGGACCTAGTATTGGTATGCCTACTAGTAGAGTATATTGCATGACCTTAGAAGAGGGTATAAAAGACCAAGATGTTTTGCCTGGTATGTTGCTTAATGTGATTGTGTATGTTTGCTTGAATTAATGTCCTCGCATGATATTTTGTAAGGTAGAGTCATAACATGTATTAGAGAGCATTTCGTGGGGGAGAGTTGTAACAGTCCAAAATTGACCCTAAAAGTATTGAGCATGATTAGAGTAATTTAGTGAGTTTAATTTAGGGTTTATAGTAATTGGATTAAATTGTAATTAAAAATTAGGACTCAATTGCATGAAATAAAATAGTTTAGTAACTAATTAGTAATTTTGCATGATTAGTGTTAAGTGAAATTAATTAAGTTAAAGCTAGATTAATTAGTGTTAATGGAGAGTTAGTGGAAGCCAAGTTTCATTGTAGGAAGTTGCCACCTAGCAATTGAAGAGCTTGTGTTTTAACACCTTGCATTTGCATGCATATAAATATGTGGAGGAAGTGGCAAAATCTATCCCTTGTTCTTCTTTGGCCGGCCACTCCTAAAGAAAAATCTGCAATATATTTTCTCTTTCTCTTCATCTCATTTTTTCATGCTAGTCTCTTATCTTTAGAGTTAGCTAAATTGATTTCTAGTTGGCTTAATCAATTGCTAAGCTAAGTTAATTTAAAGGTAACCTTGAGTCAAGTGTTGTTTTCCTTTTTGATTTGGATTTCAGTTTATAGTCTTAATTTTGTTTTGAATGTGTGTGGATGTGTTGATTTGTAAGTTGGAGAACCTAGTAGAAGAGCCAAGGGTAAAGAGAAGGTCATTTGAGTTGTGAAGATTGAAGGAGTGCTTCAAAGAGGTTTAGGATTCTATTTGTAATTTATATATGTATGTATGTGTGATTATTGGGGGAAGTTATGGGTTTGTGAAGGGTTCTATAACTCTTTTAATTGCTGGAATGTATTTGGGGTTGCATATTGAATTGATGATGTCCTAGTAATAACATGAAGTGGTACTATGTTTTGGATTTGATTGCTTAATGTTCATTTTCATGTTGTGAGAGGTTCTTGGGGAAGTTAATAGAATGTGGTTATTTAATTTGAAGGCCATTTTGGCTGGATTTGATGTTTGATTGATGGTTTAGAGTTCAAGTATGTGATTATAAGTTAGTATGAGAAAAGTGTGTGTTTGAGATTGTGAATTTGGGAGTTTGAACTCTAAGTTCAGGCTCTATCACACTCGCGATAGAGTGCTCCGTAGGCGAGAGCTTGCTAGGCCGTGTACTATCGTGAGCGTAAGGGGTATCATGAGCGAGATAGTAGTGCTTGTGGTGTTCTGTCGCGTGTGTGAGCTATGCCACAAGCGCGACATAAGAGATAGCCTTATTTTGTCACGAGTGCGACATTGCTGGGATTTTCGAATGCGAGTCATTTGCTTTATTTCTTATGAATTATATTATGTGGCCTATAAATGTCTATGCGCATGGAATTGATAAGTGTATTTATGTATATAAACAATGATATTTTGGATCATGAATGACTATACATAAAGTGATGATGAATGTATTTATCTACATGAACATTAAGTGAGACGATTGATTGATAGCCTGTAATCAAGTCGTGGATAGATAAGCATGCTTATAAGGGTTAATGTTCGCAGCTGCTAGTGTTGGTACCTAATCGGTATCTAGTGTTTTGAGATTTATATATCTCTAGTGTAAATATTATTTTCTCCAATAATGCTAGTGATTGGTACTCGAGTGGAATCTAGTGTACCCGTTATCCACTATTGTATTGGTTCAAGCTATACTAATTTTTTTATTACATAGGCTGATTATAGTAGTGTGTTATATGTTATAAATTGCCATGTGATTGTGCCATTTCTGGTAACATTGTTTATTAATGATATGAGGTATGGAGTAATGATTATTTGTTTATCATTGAATTATATTGTAAGTTGCTATTGTATGTCAATGCATGATTTATGTAACAGCATGAATTATACCCTAATAGTAATATTGGTCTTATTGTGGTGATTGGGTAAGTTTAAAATTGAAGTTTCCTAAATTCTGGTCTTGAGTGTGATTGAATTAAGGACTTGATTGCATACACAAAATAAGCTTTAGTGGCCATATTGTAAAAGTCCATGATTAAGACTAGTGGATGTTTAATTAATGGATAATGGTGACTAAGTTAACAAAATCAGATTTTGGGTAGAAGTAATGGAATCCAAGTGTACATTTCTGCTTTTGCCACCTTAACTTGTTACATGCAATATAAGTGTCTTGAGGAGAGAGAAAACCCAATTGTTGCATGCGGATCGGCTTCTTCTTCTTCTTCTTCTTCTTCTTCTTCTTCTTCTTCATTTTTCTTCTCTCTTTAGTCAATCTACTATAATTTCTGTTGGTTTGAGTCTTGAATTGTTGCATGTGTAGTGTTCATCTCGGCTAGGTAAGTAAGGTGGTTTATTGGTTCTCCATCCTCTACTCCTTGTTTTTGTATTTTGATGGATGTGAGTATTGATCATTTGTATCTAATTCTGGAAACTAGATGATGCTTATAGTTGAGGGACCAAGGTAGGATAAGGGTAAAGGAAAGGTGGGTGAGCCAAGCACTAAGTGATCAAAGAGGAGCTTAGGAGAAGAGGTTGGGAAACATTATTTCGTGTATGGTTTAATGTAGTATGAATACTATGATGCATGATTAAATTATATGGTTGATGAATATAGAAAATGTGTAATTATGTGCTTGTGTGAATTGAGTAGAAATGATGAATTGATGTGGTGCTTGTTGGCCATAAGATTGAAATTAAGCATGATGTCCTGTTTTTAAGTGACTTGTGGTGTTAATATGTAAAATGTATGATTGTGGCTTAATGTGACTTTGAGCATGTCGGATTGAGGGTATGCTCATTGGGTAGCCCCGTGCGTGTTTAGAGTTTTGGATTCTAATAATTGAATAGATTTCAAGCTTGACTTGCTTGAGAGGGTAAAAACTGGATGTGTAGGGTAAATGTCCTAATAGTTTTGTATAAAATATAACTTTAGTTGTATAACTCTAGATTGAATGAGACCAAAAGGGATTAGGTTTCTAAAGAATGTGCCTATAAATGTGTTGGTTGCAATCACGTTAATTGGGGACTTTATGGTCTTCGAAATGTTGTATAATTTGGTTGAATCTGGTTGGAGGGCTTTTGGAGCATGTAGTGTTCCTTTGGCCATAACTCCTCTCAAATTTATGATAAAAAATAATGAGAATTGCACCATATTACTCTTAATAAGTAGTTCAATAATTGTCTAGAAGGCCATGAAGTCAAATAACTATATTAGGATGGGTTTAGAGGTCATAAGTGTGTTTAGGGCAATATGCATGAACACTAGGTGTGAGGTATGGAGTATTGAACAGAAAATTCAGTTTTGTCGCGAGTGCGATAGAATGCTCCATTGGGCAGAATTTGTCAGCTTGGCTTCTGTCACGTGCGCGAGCATTTGTCCGACCGCGATAGAGGCAAAGGCTGGATTCTATCGTGATCGCGACGAAAGCTAATCTTCACGTCTGTCGCGAGCGCGATAAGGGTCTCGAGCGCGACATTTCTGGATGTTGCAAAGAATTTCAAATTGACTTATTCTTGTAGAATTAATACGTTTGATTGATAAATGAATGTGCATATGAAAGTTATTATTGTGGATACCATGTGATTACATATACATATAAATATATATATGCATAATTATGCAATGATGGGTGAATTGTGAAGTAAGCCATAGTGTAAATAAGTGATGTGATGATGCCTATTGTGATACTATGTTAATGATGATATTCTCTATGATAATGCGAATAATAATCGGATTAATAATTTAGCCTGTGAGTCAAGTGGTGGGTAAATAGGCATGCCTATAGGGTCTAAGTGCTACAGCTAAAGTGTTTGATTCCTCTGGAATCCCAATGCGTATTGAATCCTTCATAGATTCTTAAAGTGTGTTAAATATCTCTTATTGATTATTTCTATACTTATGGGTACTGATACGAAAGTGAGTATCTTCGGATACAAATGTGATTGCTGTACTCTCGAGTACTGATGCGATACCCGTTATCTGCGTTTTTGAATTGCAGGCAAGACTTTAATAATAAAATAAACTATAATGTGTAAAGTGATTGCTATGCGATATGATATTATGAATACGATGTGTTATAAATTGATATATAATAATATGGCGATTAAATATGATTTTCTGATATGTTTTATGAGTATTGATGGGGTACTTAATAAAAGCAATATGAATCATGTTAGAGATGAAGCATGGTTAGGGCATGTAATTGATATTAATGATCATATGCCTGTTATTATATATATGTATATATATGTATGCGTATATTGTTATTGTTTCCATACTAAGCGTTATCGCTTAGAACGAGTTTTGAATCCATGTAGGTTCTGTAACGATGTGATTCGAAGGATGTTCTTGCATTGCAGTTGGTCAACACATTAGGACATCTTTGCTTAGTATAGGTTTTTATCCGTTGTATTATGAATATGTAATTAATAACTTTTGGGCATGTAATTGAGTATAAAGAGAGTTTGGAGCATGATGTAATATATATATATAATGTTGAAGTATGTGTAAATGTATGTGTAATGAAAGTCTTTCGTTGCATGTGAATGAAATTAATTGGTATAGGATTGTGTATGTCTACGAAAGTGTATGAAATGTGCATGTGATGTGTATCGCGACAACCATTCTCGACTGCCGCAGCGAAGCTGTGAGAGTTGATGGGAATGGGGTGTTATAAGTTGTGGTATAAGAATCTAGGTTTAGTTGTTTCTGGGCATAGTGTAGATTAGGATATGTATAGCTAAGTTGACATAATGCGGACGTGCGGACGTCCTTATTTATATATCAGATCGATGGATCCTTCTCAAGATGCTAGAAAGTGTGAATCCCCGAGATGTTGAAGTGTCTGAGTCTGGTCAGTCTGCACTAGCTAGTGTGGGATGTGAAGTTCCAATGGTTCCTCTGGAAGCTTTACTCAAAATGTCGTAAGGCATGGTGAGGGTGCTTGACCGAATGACAGCACCGAAGGCTTCGTTGGAATCTTTGAGGAAGCATAGGGCAGAAGAGTTCTATGGAACTAGTTTGGACCAATCAGTAAAGGCTGAATATTGAATTGAGAAGGTTTAGAGGGTGTTGGATGAGATAAGATGCCCTCCTGAGCAAAAGGTTGAATGTGTGGTGTCATTGCTTCAAGGATCTGCCTACAATTGGTGGAAATCAGTATTAAGGCATTCGACGCTTTAGAACCTTATTACTTGGGAATTCTTCATGCAAGAGTTCCGAAATAAGTATATTGTAAAGGCGCATCGGGAAGCTAATTGGAAGCAGTTTCTGAATCTGAGGTAGAGAGCTATGTCCATAGCTGAGTATAAGAAGGAGTTCTATAGGTTGAGTAAGTATGCACCTGTGGGAGTGCTAACAGAGGAGTTTAGATGTTAGCAATTTGAGGAAGGATTGATTGAGCCAATTAAGGCATTGTTGATCTCAATGACCACATCTCAGACTGTGAATTACTACTAGATAGTACAAGCAGCCATGAAAGCTAAAAGATCACTTGAGATTCAAAGAGAGAGAATGCAGAGGAGGAACCCTAACATAGGTGGCGCACATTTGGATAAGAGACCAAGAGATCTTTCAGCAGCACCTCCAACCGAGTCACTAGTAGTCCAGCTACTAGAGACCGTAGGTAAGGATCTTCTTATGCATTTGGTACTGGTAGGGGTGCATCAGGTAATAGAAGTGAAGTGGCTGAATGTTCTCATTATTGTAAGTGACATAGAGGAGATTATTGGAAGTTGACTGGGGCTTGCTTCAGATGTGGTAGTACAGAGCACTATCTGGCTAACTGTCTAAGGCTTATGAGGCAACTGGGAATCAACAAGAATCTAGTAGGGGTGCATCGAATTTGCCTCCAGTAAATAGAGGAAGAGGTAGAAGACGTGGTAGAGGTGGCCAGTCTAGAGGTGGAATAGTGTTAGAATCAGTGGATAGACCTCCAATAGCACCAGCAAGGGCTTATGCGATGAAGGCTCGAGAGGAGCAAGATGCGCTAAAGGTCATTGCGGGTACATTTCTACTCTTTAATATATAAATGTTGCATTGATTGACCTTGGGTCTACGCATTCATATGTGTGTTCTAAGAAATTATGTGATAAGATGTCTATTATTGAGCATCTAAATTATGATATATGTATGACTAGCCCATTAGGGAGTAGTGTGCATGTGAACACATTATTTAGAGATTGCCCTTTAATGGTTCAAGATCATGTGTTCCCTGTAGATTTGATTGAGTTGCCTTTTGATGAATTTGACTTAATATTGGGTATGGATTGGTTGAGTAAGCACCAAGCTGTAGTTAAATGTATTAAGAAAGCAGTTGTGCTTAGTAGTGCAGAGAATTCTAAAGTGACTATAAGAGGTGTGTGCTCTAATCTGCTAGTAGATGTGATTTCTGCTATGCAAGCTTATCAGTGTTTGAGGAAAGTATGTGAGGCTTTCTTAGCCGTGGTATTGGATTCAAAAAGAGAACAAGTGAGAATTCAAGATATTCCAGTAGCTAGGGAATTTCCTGATGTATTCCCAGAAGAATTGGCTAGTATACCGCCAATAAGAGAAGTAGAGTTATCAATCCATATTGTGCCTGGTACAGCACCTTTGTCTAAGGCATCCTATCAGATGGCTCCTACTGAGTTGAAAGAATTGAAGACTCAGTTGCAAGAGTTGTTAGATAGGGGTTTCATAAGACCAAGTGTGTCTCTAAGGGGAGCACCAGTGTTGTTTGTAAAGAAGAAAGATGGGACTATGAGAATGTGTATTGACTATAGACAGTTGAATAAGGTGACACTAAAGAACAGATATCCGTTACCAAGGAATGAGGATTTGTTTGACTAGTTGAAAGGAGCTGGTGTATTTTCTAAGATCTATTTATGATCTGGTTATTATCAGTTGCAAGAGAAAAAGGAGGATATACCTAAAACTGCATTTAGGACTCGGTATGGCCATTACGAATTTCTGGTAATGCCATTCTGATTGACTAATGCACCTACTGCATTTTTGGATTTAATGAATAGAGTGTGTAAGCACCGTGTCCCGAGGTAGTCAAGGTCAGAGATTACCCGATGAAGAAATCGACGCCCGAGTCCGAATGAACGGTTGAGATTCGGAGATTTTGGCCCTCTAGATTCACGAGAAATATGTTTTTTTTTTTATTATTCACGGTAAAGAGGAAAAGAAATTAGGAGTTTTAGAATAAAAAATGGAGTTTACCTCTACCGGCGACCGGCCAGTCTGTCGCGATGTGTCCGTCGCTCGATGGAGAGCACCAACGCTCGTCTGTGGTCTTCAGACGCCCGTCAGTAAAATCCAATTTCTTATAGGAAAAGGGATTTAACCGACGCCCGTCGGTGGATTTCAGACGCCCGTCGGTATGCTTCAGACGACCGTCGGTCATCTAAAGCAAATAAAAAGCTACTTTTCACCCATTTTTGGGGTTGGCTAGTTGGACGAATTTACATGCTTTTCTACCTAAAAAACACATTTTCCAGCATTCTTTTTTCATCTCAAGATTTCTCCATTCTATTTTTTATTTTGTGAATCAAAATTAATTCAAAGGAGCTAAAATCAATTAGTTTCCACTAATTTTGATTCCAACATTTGCACATTTTTGTAAAAATCAAGGAAGAAAAACCCAAACTTTCTTTTCTTGATTTTTACCCATTTCTCGTGAAGCGCGCGGGGTTCAGATCTTCAAGAAATCCTTCCAAAAGGTAAAATCCAAGGGTAAATATTCTGGACACATATTTCATTTAGTTTATTTTAATTATTTTGCATTCATTTTTGGATTTTTGTGTTGTAAAATTATTCTGTTTAAGAAAATTCGGTTCACTATTTTGAAGAACAGTGGTGGCCGACGGGCTATAAGGCCACAAACGCCCATCGCTTGCTTGAGCGACGGCGCGCATGTGTTGTGTTATTGCCCGCCGATCACCCCAGGACAGCCCGTCGGTCGCTCGTTATAGGCCGTCCCTGGGTTCTGTTTGCCATTTTCAAAGCCTTTTTCCTCATTTTCTTTCTATTATTTATTTCTTTTATTTTCAAATCTTTTCTTCTCTGTTTTTTTATCAATAGCTTTATTTTTATTATTTTTATTCTGATTTTTAACCTTTATTTCCATTAATATTTGTTAATGTTTCGTTTTTATATTAACATTATTGATTATTTTGTGAGATTATTTTCATGTCTTTGGGATGATTTGGAGCTTAAGAGGAGTTTCGTCATGGGAGACTCCATTTGGTTTACCTCTTTATCCTTTGTTTATGTATTTATTTAGTTATTTATTTATTTGCTTGTTTAATAATTCATTTATTTGTTTTTTCATTGATTATTTTGTGCTTACAAGGAATCGTTTTATTTCGCGTTAAATAAAAATGGATAAATATTTTATAGTAAATAAAATTAAGATTTTTATAAACTTAAGGATCCAATGTCCTATTTTCTATCCAATAAAAACACCATGATAAAAACTAGTTTCTTTTATAATAAGTACATGTGAGGACCAAAGTCCTCAAAATAAATGAATTCCCCGTTTTATGTATGTACCGCACTTTTACAAATGGGAGTTGTATTCCGCTCCTAGTGTTATTGTATTTGTCTTTATAGTCCTTTTTTGCTACATTTTATTTATTTATTTATTCATTACGCTTTTAACGTGAATAAGTGCGCTTTTAATTGAATTGCATCGTGTGGAGAGAGAGCGAATTAATAAATTCAAAATCTAATCGTAAAATTAATCAAGGTAGAAATAGATGAGAAGTCCCGAACCCAGCTCTGGTCTTTGGGCTCAATGAGGCGAGAGGTATCCGATCACTCATTGAAACCTCCAAGACACCTCTTGTCTCCCACCAAAAAACTCAATTAACAATCCTAGGCTCCATAGGGTTAGAAGGTCATTCACAATGTTCTATTGGGGTGTTTACCTCCAAGACCCTTTTGGTTTGCCTAAGATGGATAAAAGCACCGTCTTAGGCTCACTGAGGTGAGACGAACTTTTCCAACGTTTTGTTGGGTGGCGACTCCATGAAACCTCCTTGTTGCCCAAAATAGACGCACTTGTAAATACCTTACAAGTTGTCAACGGACCTCACTTGCCCGATCGCCCTCAAGCGGGCGGTCAAGGGGCGCCCACAGGGTTCTGCGCGCGTCACAGAGTGTTCAGGCCATATTTGGATCAGTTTTTAGTTGTGTTTATTGATGATATATTGGTATATTTGAAGAATGAGAAAGAGCATTAGTAGCATTTAAGAACTGTGCTTCAAACTTTAAGGGAGCATCAATTATATGCGAAGCTTAGTAAGTGTGAATTCTAGCTGAAAGAAGTGTCTTTTTTGGGTCACATCGTTTCTTCTGAGTAAGGTTGATCCAGCTAAGATAGAATATGTAGTGAATTGGAAACCACCCAGGAATGTGCTTGAGGTATGAAGTTTCTTGGGATTGGCAATGTATTATAGGCGGTTTGTGAAGGGATTTTCAGTGATTGCTTCTCCTCTCACTAAGTTACTTCATAAGAGAGTTAAGTTTGAGTGGTCTGATAAGTGCCAGGCAAGTTTTGAGTAGTTGATGGAGATGTTAGTTGAGGCACCAATCCTAACTCAACCTATTTCAGGTAAGGAGCATGCTATGTATAGCGATGGTTCTAGAATTGGATTGGGATGTGTACTGATGCAGGATGGCAAAGTAATAGCCTATGCATCAAGGTAGTTGAAGCCACATGAGAAGAATTACTCGACTCATAACTTGGAATTGGCGGCAATAGTGTTTGCTTTAAAAATTTGGCGCTACTATTTGTATGGTGGAAGGTGTTAGATCTTTACTGATCATAAGAGTCTCAAGTATTTGCTCACTCAGAAAGAATTGAACTTGACACAGAGAAGGTGGCTGGAATTGTTCAAAGATTATAACTACATTGTGGATTACCATCCGGGTAAGGCCAATATGGTGGCAGATGCATTGAGCAGAAAATTGATTTCAGTTTTGTCATTGTAGAGAGTTAAGTAGAGATTTGCTTCTGATGGTGCTTAGTATCACAGTTGAAAGCAAAGTCATTTTTGAGGGATGAGTTATTGAATGTGCAGAAAAGTGATCCCAAGCTGCAACAGATCCTACAGTCAGTCAGAAATGGAGATAAGACTGACTATTCAGTGAATGAAGAAGGTTTATTGTTCTACCAAGATAGGTTATGTGTTGCCATGATAAAGAGTTAAGAAAGAGGCTTTTACATGAAGCGCATAATACAGTTTTCACTATAAGATGTATCAGGACGTGGCCTAGTATGAAAAGGGATGTCGTGAAATATGTTTCTAAGTATTTGACCTGCCAGCAATTGAAAGCGGAACATTAGGTTCCACATGGTTTGTTGAATCCCATTCCAATTCCACAATGGAAATGGGACAACATTACTATAGACTTTGTCTCGAGATTGCCATGACATCGAGGCAGCATGATTCCGTGTGAGTTGTTCGATTTTCTAAGTCAGCTCACTTTATAGAGATTCGACTGGATTACTCTATGGATCGGTTGACTGAATTGTATGTGAAGGAGATTGTCAGATTGCATGTTATTCCATTAATGGAGTTTTCTTACAATAATGGTTATCAGGCAAGTATTGGTATGTCACCATTTGAAGTCTTGTATGGTAGAAAGTGTCGAACTCTAGTATGTTGGAAAGAATTGACTGAGCGTAAGGCCATTGGTCCTGATTTTGTGAGGGATACTGAGGGGAAAGCGAATTTAATTCAGCAGTGATTGAAGGCTGCAAGTGATAGATAGAAATTGTATGCAGATCTGAAGAGAAAAGACATTGAATTTGAAGTGGGTGATAAAGTATTTCTGAAAGCGTCACCTTAGAGGAAGGTATTGAGCTTTGGAAAGAAAGGAAAGTTGAGTCCGAGGTTCATTGGACCATATAAAGTGTTGGAAAGAGTGGGATCTGTGGCTTATCGGTTGGCCTTGCCTCCATCTTTGGCCAAGCTCCACGATGTTTTCCACGTATCAATGCTTCAGAGATATCATTCAGATGAATCCCATATTATTCTACTATAAGAAATGCAAGTGCAACCGAACTTTTCCTATGATGAGAAGACCAAAGCAATCCTAGCAAGGGAAGTAAAGCAACTTTGGAACAAGCAGGTTCCATTAGTGAAAGTACTTTGGCAGCATCACGGGATTGAAGAGGTTACATGGGAACCGGAAGCAGCAATGCGAGAGGAGTATCCTCACTTATTTGATTTAGGTATGAATTTTGCGGATGAAATTATTACTAGGAGAGGAGAGTTGTAATTGCCTGAATTATACCCTAGTAGCAATATTGGTTTTATTGTGGTGATTGGGTAAGTTTAAAATTGAAGTTTGCTAAATTTTGGTCTTGAGTGTGATTGAATTAAGGACTTGATTGCATAAACAAAATAAGTTTTAGTGGCCATATTGTAAAAGTGCATGATTAAGACTAGTGGATGTTTAATTAATGGATAATGGTGATTAAGTTAACAAAATCAGATTTTGGGTAGAAGTAATGGAATCCAAGTGTCCATTTCTGCCTTTGCCACCTTGACCTGTTACATGCAATATAAGTATCTCGAGGAGAGAGAAAACCCAATTGTTGCATATGGATCGGCTGTTTCTTCTTCTTCTTTCTCTTCTTCTTCATTTTCCTTCTCTCTTTAGTCAATCTACTATAATTTCTGCTGGTTTGAGTCATGAAGTGTTGCATGTGTATTGTTCATCTCGGCTAGGTAAGTAAGGTGGTTTATTGGTTCTCCTTCTTCTACTCCTTCTTATTTCTGTATTTTGATGGATGTGAGTATTGATCATTTGTATCCAATTCTAGAAATTGGATAATGCTTTTAGTTGAGGAACTAAGGAAGACAAGGGTAAAGGAATGGTGGGTGAGCCAAGCACTAAGTGATCAAAGAGGAGCTTAGGAGAAGAGGTTGGGAAACATTATTTCGTGTATGGCTTGATGTAGTATGAATACTATGATGCATGATTAAATTATATGGTTGATGAATATAGAAAATGTGTAATTATATGCTTTTGTGAATTGAGCAAAAATGATGAATTGATGCGGTGGTTGTTGGCCATAAGATTGAAATTAAGCAAGATGTCCTGTTTTTAAGTGACTTGTGGTGTTAATATGTAAAATGTATGATTGTGGCTTAATGTGACTTTGAGCATGTCGGATTAAGGGTATGCTCATTGGATAGCCCTGTGTGTGTTTAGGGTGTTTTGGATTCTAATAATTGAAAATATTTCAAGCTTGACTAGCTTAAGAGGGTAAAAACTAGATGTGTAGGGTAAATGTCCTACTAGGTTTGTATAAACTATAACCTCAATTGTATAACTCTAGATTGAATGAGACCAAAGGGGGTTAGGTTTCTAAAGAATGTGCCTATAAATGTGTTGGTTACAATCACGTTAATTGGGGACTTTATGGTCTTTGAAATGTTGTATAAGTTGGTTGAATATGGTAGGAGGGCTTTTGGAGCATGTAGTGTTCCTTTGGCCATAACTCCTCAAATTTATGATAAAAAATAATGAGAATTGTGCCATAGTACTCTTAACAAGTAGTTAAGTAAATGTTTAGAAGGCCATGAAGTCAGATAACTATAGTAGGATGGGTTTAAAGGTCACAAGTGTGTTTGGGGCAATATGTATGAACACTAGGTGAGTGGTGTGGAGTATTGAATAGAAAATTTAATTCTGTCGCAAGCGCGACAGAGTGCTCCATTGGGCATAATTTGTTAGCTTCGTTTCTGTCTCGTGTGCGAGCATGACAGAGGCAAACGCTTGGTTCTGTCACGAGTACGACTCAGAAGCTAATCTTCACGTATTTCGCGAGCGCGATAAGGGTCTCGAATGCAACATTTGTGGATGTTGCAAAGAATTTCAAATTGACTTATTCTTGTTAAATTAATATGTTTGATTGGTAAATGAATGTGCATATGAAAGTTATTATTGTGGATACCATGTGATTACATATACATATAAATACATATATGCATAATTATATAATGACGGGTGAATTGTGAAGTAAGCCATAATGTAAATAAGTGATGTGATGATGCCCATTGTGATACTATGTTAATGATGATATTGTCTATGATAATGCGAATAACAATCGGATTAATAATTTAGACTGCAAGTCAAGTAGTGGATAGATAGGCATATATAGATACCGGGTCCTGAGGCAATCCAGATCAAAGTTACCCGATGAATACATCAACGCCCACTTTCGGGCAAAAGGATGAAAGTTTCGCTCTTCGGATTTACAAGGATTGAAGATCTTCTCGTGTTGGTGGGAGATTTCTGTGCATTAGGGGGAGTTTGCCATGGAAAAAGCTTGATTTTAGGTCACCGAAGGGATGCCCGTCGGTAGGAGAGATGCCTGTCGCTTGAAGGATGGCCCCCTCACGCGATCAACACCTATCGCTCGTGCGGGATAGGCCTGTCTCTCACGAACATGACGCCCATCACTCGCTTAAAGGACCCATCGCTTGCGACAAGCGATGGCTATCGCTCGCGTGCGACAGACCGTCTCTCGCATTGAGAGATGCCCGTCGCTCATGCGAGAGACACCTACCTCTCGTGAGTGACGGCTGTCCCTCGGCACTCGCCTCTCATGTAGTGGTCCGCCGCTTAAAAGACCGAGGGTTCCCCCGTGACCGACGCCCGTCAGTCGTTGATCTGATGCAAGATTGGATGGGATTTTTCAGATCTCCAAATCTTTTTAAATATATTTCCAAAGATTTTCAAGGATTTTCCAATTCTTTTCAAATATATTTCCAAGATCTCCTATATCTTCCAAATCTTTTAAAATATTTTCAAATCTTGGATTTGATTTTGAGAATATTCTGCAAATCATTCGGATTTTATTCTGATTTCAGAAATCTTTTTCAAATTTAAATTCCAAATTTGAATTATTTCCTTTAACCTATAAATAGGGGATTGAGACTCATTATTCAGGGTTAGTGTGACACGCGCTGAACCTAGTAAAGGTCCCGCTTGGAACCCGCTTTTAGGATTCGAGGGATTGGTTCGCGTCTTTTGATCTTAGGTGCCATGAGACATCTTGGATGTCTCCTTCTCAATAGAACATTTGGAAGGATCATCTAGCCTCACAACGCCTTTAGGCACCTTTGAGGTATTTTGGAGTCGCCATCCAATTTATAAGAAATTGGGAAAGGTCTCTAACCTCTTATTAGTCTAGACCAGGGATTGGTGTTCGGAACTTCACTCTTATTTATGCTTTGGTTAATTATAAATGAGTTTTTAGCTTCCTAAAATTCTGTCTCTTATCTCACACGATTTATGCATTTAATTAAAGTGCACTACAAGCACTCAAAAGCTATAAAGGAAAGCAATAAAGAAAGCGATAAATAAAGCAATAAAGAAAAGCAGTAAACACGTCAAGCACACAATTACAGGAGAAATAGGGGCGGAATACAATCCCAAATAAAAGAAAATTGAAAATGGGTAAATTGGGATGGAATGCAATCCCAAATGAAAACTAAATAATATTACCCCAAAATTAATTACAAGGGCCCGAAATGTATGAACATAAATTTAAACAAACAAACAAAATCAATCATGGAAAAAAGACATACATAAATCAGGGAATTCGTTTTGATTTGGAACATTGGTTCCTTCGTGCTCATTTAAAAGGGAATCGAAGAGTTTGTTCGATTGCTAGTTTGAAAAATCGGGATAAGTGATCCCATTTTTGGAGAAAATTAACTCTTCATTTTAATTGTGGCATTTTTCATTTCTTGGCTAAAACGAGGGACATTGGTCCCAATTTTATTAATGAAATCCCAATTTTGTTATAAAAATATTTTTGTGATTTTTTATCTTACGCGTGCATAAATAAAATATTTATTTACAAACAAACACAAACATAAAGGAGGGGAATAGGAATGATCTCACCAAACGACGCGGTCTCCTATGCGTAGTGACCCCTCTGCGTGGTCATGAGAACTCTCAAATAATGCAAGTTCACATTTAAATTCCCAAATAAAAAATGACATTAAAAATATTAGTAATAATTCGAAAAATTAACCAAACAAATATAAAGCTAGAGGACATGCAAAAATAATTATCAAATGTGTATGAGATAAAATAAGTTAAATTAGACATGTCAATTTAATATGTAGACAATTTACATGCGACGGGAAATTAAAAATAAATCATGCAAAAAACATAAAAATAATAATAGAAATAATGACAAAATAATGACAATAAATAATAATAATAATAATAATAATAATAATAATAATAATAATAATAATAATAATAATAACAGTAACATAATAGCAATAATAATAATAATAATAATAATAATAATAATAATAATAATAATAATCACAATAACAATAACACAAGCAAAAATCATAATAATAATAATAATAAAATAATAAGATAAGCATGAAATAATAATACTAACAATAAATAAATAAGATAACAATCATGACAACAATAATAATAACAATAATAATAATAATAATAATAATAATAATAATAATAATAATAATACAACCATGTAATACAACCAGATAATAATAATAATAATAATAATAATAATAATAGTAACAGGGGAGTAATAATAATAATAATAATAAGAAAAGGAAGAAGAAGATTACCGACAACAATAAAATAATGAAAATAGTAGTAATGGCAACAGTAACAAGAAAATAACAATAACAATCTAATCAAAACTCAAAAAAATACACTAACAGCGACCACAAAATTAAAAATGCTAGAAATAGATGCTACACAAGATAATAATAACAAAAGGATGATAATATTAAAAACAACAAATAATAAACAAAAAAAATGAAAATGTGTCCAAAAATATTTACTATCAGAATTTATAAATCGAAAAAACGATATCTTGATCCGTCCACTTGTCGATTTTTGCGGTAATAAACACAAAAAATTTGAAAAAATCTAAGTTTAAACAAATAAAAATTTGAGAAAATAATTTTGATGTAAAGATCAAGCAAAGGAAATTAATTTTCCTTGCTCAAACTAAACTAAGAGTGAAAAATTTTAGAGAGGAAAGAAGAAAAGATTATCAGACCTGAAAATAGTCTCCGATTGAGCTAAAATTTTATGTGGAGGTTAATTAATATATTTTAAGAATTATGAAATTAATTTTGAGTGAAATTGAATTTAGGAAGTAATAAAAATAATTTTGGATTGAAAAATACGCTTAATTAACCTAATTGGGCTTTTGGGTTGGCCCAATGGATTGGCCCATCTAGAAATACTATAAATAGCTGAAAAATCAGAGAATTCTAGAGAGCTCTCACGTTTTCTTTATCTCTCCCAAAACCATGTGGTATTTCTTTATTTTTTCTTTATTTTCTTCCATTTTCTCTCACTAAATCCTACCAAATTTGATGTCCTAAATAAATGTAAGACTCCTAATCAAAGTTCAGCTTCTCTAAAACCTATTAGTGGTTATTAGGGTTCATTTGAAGTGAGAAAGGTGGGAAAAAGTATGTGGACAAGGTTATGTATCAAGATTGAGGAAAGTGATTTAGGGTTGTATAATTTGATTTGATGATTTTTATAGATAGATTTAAGGTTATAGATCATGATTATGTAATTAGATTGAAGTTTAGAGCAAAGAAAATTAAGGTTTCATATGGGTATAAGTTCGGCCATAATGGGTTTTTTCATGATGAAAAAGTGATTCAAAGGTGAAAGATGTAGGAAATAAAGATCTAAGAGTGGAGATCATGAATCCAAGACTAGTGGATACAATATCCTTCCTTTTTGTAGACACCAGGTCCCGAGTCAGCACAGATTAGAGTTACCCAGTGATGAAATTAAGTGTGCTTGTTTATAGGCAAAAATGAAAGTTGGAAGTGATGGTTTCCTTGTCAAAATTGATTTATTAAAAGTAAATAAAATGTGTTTTAAAAATATTTTAAAAAATTATTTTAAGATAAAAAAAGTGAGTTTTGAAATTATAGTATTTTAGCAAAATATTTTTTAAAAAAAAATGGCCGAAATTCGGCATCGCCAGCGCCCAGAGCGGGGCGTGCTCGCCCGCGCATAGGGCGATGCTCGACGCGCGCTGGCGTCGCCCGGATCTGCGCACGCGCCGATGGGCGTCGCTCGCCCCTGCCGTGTGACCGATGCCCCCAGCAGCCCCCTATAAGCGTTTTTTACCCAAATTTATGTTTTTTTTATTGTTTTTGTAAAATTTAATTTTAAAATCTTTTTATCTTCTATACCTTTAAAATTCTTCAGTTTTTGGGTTTAATGGGAATTAAATTAATTAATTTATTCATTAAATTTGATTTATTTGGAGGTATAAAAGGGGTTTTTTGTGAGAGAAAATGGGGGAAATTTTCTTAAGGAAAAAATATATTTTCTTCTTCTTCTTTTTTTTTTCTTCAAGAACAAATTCTCCAAACATTCTAATTAATTTTTTTTAAGTTAATTCTTGAGATGAAGAGAGTAATTCTTTGTTCTTAGGAATTTTCTTTTTCTTCTTTTAAGAATTTTTTTCTTGAGACAAAGAAAATAATTCTTTGATCTTGAGATAAAATTTGTCCTCCATATTTTATTTTTCTAATATTATTTTTTGCAAATCAAGATAAGAAATTTGATCATTTACCTTCATTCATCAAATCAAATTTTAAGGGTAAGCATTTTGGGTTTAATTTTGCATTTTCTATCATTATTATACTTTTTGTTTATAGTTAATTAGCAACCATGTAAATTCTCTTAGATCTATTATTTTTGTATTTTATGTGATGTACTCATAGATTCAATATTTTTCATTTCTTATTCTTGTGTTCTCATTTGATTGTTCATATTATTATTATTATTATTATTATTATTTAACATACTTTAACATGTTTTGTTTATTTCTTTTTATTTTTTCTTACTCGATTGTTCATCTTCTTTGTTGCTATTGTGTATTATTATTATTATCATTGTGATTATTGTTATTATTATTATTATTATTATTATTATTATTATTATTATTATTATTATTATTATTATTATTATTATCATTGTGATTATTATTATTATTATTATTATTATTATTATTATTATTATTATTATTATTATTATTATTATTATTATTATTATTATTATTCTTGTTTAATGTTATTATTATTTATTATTTTTATCATCATTATTATTATTATTTATGTTTTCATGCATGTTGAATTGTTAATATGTTAAGTTACTTATTTTTATTATGTCATTTAATTGATTTGTCATACATGATGCATTTTATTTATTTTATTTTTCCATTTTCATATGTTATATGTTTAATTCATTTTTTTACTAACATCACTTTTATTTGTGTTTTTTATTTCAATAATTATTTTTTTATGTGTGAGCCTTTCCAATGGAAAATGGGAGCCCATGGGGATTTGAAGACACCATCTTGATTTAATTTGTCATTTTTATTATTTTTCATTATTATTTTATTTGATGTTATTTTGTAATTTGTAATAAATTTATTTATTTTTAGGCACGTTAATTAAAAGTCATAAAAAGTTTTATATTAATAAATTGGGATCTTTTTCTAATAAAATGGAACCAATGTCCAAATTTCAATCAATAGAATTTCACTTTAAAAAAAAGAGTTAATTTTTTTAAAATGGGATCATTCATCCCGATTTTCTCAAAGTATACCAAAAATAACTCTTCGATTTTCTAAAGTGAACATAAAGGAACCAATGTTCCTATTTTAAATAATATCCCGATTTATAAATGTTTATTTCCTTATTCAAGTTTGTTATTTATTTTTGTTTTGCTTGATTTTATTTTGGGGGATTGTACTTTTGGCCGAAATTTTAAATACCTTTTTTATTTGGGGGATTGTATTTTGTCCCAATTTTATCTTTCCTTTATTTTTTGTGGTTTGCTTTATTTTACCGCTTTCTTTACTGCTTTATCTCGTGCTTGATTTGCGCTTTATTTTTTTATGCATAATCGTGTGAGAAGAGAGATAGAAATTTAAAATTAAAATCCAGTTATAATTAACCAAGGCATTAATAAGAGTAAAGTTTTGAATCTTTCACTGGTTTAGACCTCCGAAGTTAGACAAACTTTTTCAATTTCTTGTAAATTGGATGGCGACTCTAAAATACCTCAAAGGTGCCTAAAAGTTTCATAGGATTAGATGATCTTTACAGTGTTCTATTGGAAGGAGGTGTCCAAAATATCTCATGATTGCCCAAGATCAAAAGATGCAAATCCTCTCGGGCCCTAAAAGCGAGTTTTTAGGAATTGACCGGGTCCGGCGCGCGTCACACTTTTCCATTTAAAATAGGTGATTTTTTGGTTATGTTTAAAGATGAGTATAAAATAAATGCATGATTAATTGAATAAAACCTTATAAACATGCTTAGGGATGTGTAAAATGACGAATTGAATGCTTAATTGATGAAAGAAAAATTTATATGATGAACCTAAGTGTAGGCCGAATGGTATACCTAAGTATACCATGGGTATAGTTTGTAAATTAATTAAATATAGTGTTATAAACATGTAATTTAAGGTGTAATCTAACTAATTAAATTACTAAATAAACAAGAAAATAAATTTAAAGAATTTAATTTTGTTGGCCGAATAGGTATTTGAGAGAAATGATGAGATACTTTGATGTTTTAAGCTTGAATTTGATTTATAATTAATGTATAACATGTAATTGAGATAATTGAGTGATTAAAGGAAAGAAAAATATATTTAGTATGGTGTTCAAGTCTTGGCTGAATAGTATATGTTAAATTTATTTGATATACTTTGATTATTAAACAAGTGTAATGGCATGAAATGAAATTATGATGATAGTTAAGTATGTATTGGCTTAATTGAGATCACTAGAAATAAAATGAAAATAAAATGGTGTGATAAACTATTATGTATTAAGTGAAAATATTGATAGGTATAGAGAAAATAGTGTATTATGTTGTAATTAGTAATAAATGGTTGAATAAGTGAAATGATAGTGATTATAAGTGAAATGGAACTTAATTGAATATAATATGTTATGATAATCTATTATGTACTAAGTGTGTCACACCCCCAACGTCCCCATTGGAAGGATGCCGGAGAGCGCTACCCAACGCTCACTCACAAATATGCACACATACGCTAAGCAAAAGCATACGTTCATGCCAAAAACACGGGAAATTAAAAACTTATCTTGAGAAGCAAAACTGGACATACATTAACTCACACACATGCAGGCACTAAGCCGAAACATATACACATGCATACATATGATCATTCAGCGGAAGCATAAAGCGGAGAAATAACTGAAACTTAATTACAATAAGATCCTTACATAATCAAAAGGCTACAAAAGTACAGAAATCAAAATACAGAAGCTGAACCGAATAACATAACTCTTCTAACTCCTATGTGGCCGACCCTGCAGACGCGCGACTCGAACCGAACCAAACCTGCCACCTGCACGGGAAAAGAGCCCGTGCTAAGCGATAAACGCTTAGTGGGGAGAACTCACAAGCAAGATAGTCGGCCATTCACAATGGTCGCCAGAACAAGTTATAAACATAATTGGCATATGCAAATAATCACAACAGATGGATAAACAAGCCTGCATAGGAAAGCCATGCATTCGGAAGTTCATATTCTCATGCAATACAATTATCAGGCAGTAACGAACCTAATTATCATGCCGAGACACTAGGTATCAAAACATACTTTTATCATACCACAAGGCGCTTACACTAAATGAAACCCAGGGCATAGCATCAAACCACCACACATCCCCTGTGCAGCTGTAAACCATACAATATCATGCCTTGAAACGTAAACACATGAACACATGCCGAAGTCACTATAATAGGAAAACTAGAGAGAGGAGGCACGTAACGTAACACAATATTTATGACATTCCAAGAACAAGAGCACATTCGTACGTATCTTGATTCACATACTTCACCATAACAGTCCATAGTACAAAAATCACGTTTGGGCACATGCCTATTAACCATAGCATTCAACAACGCAAGTGTGCATTCGTATACATGTTAATTCATATTCTTATAGACATAATTAATCAAATTCATGGTATTCAAAAGATCATGGTCACAGTCACGCACATCTTAGTTCCCGTACCTATATTCATAACCGCTGGCATACCATACATTCACACTATGTTATGCATATACCCAGATATGCAGATAAATGTGTCTAATTCACATGTTTAGGTCACACTTAACCCATTCAGAGATTCATAATCACATTCTCTTGTTCACATTAGGCAAAATAGACAGAATACCTGCTGACTCAAAATAGTGGATAACGAGTATACAGAAAGTACTTTACGGGTACAAGCCGATTACAGAAAGTACCTTACGGGTACAAATCGATTACAGAAAGTACCTTACGGGTACAAATCGATTACAGAAAGTACCTTACGGGTACAAATCGCAAACTATTTTACTTTTCATTCACAAGCATTTTTATGGGGGATCTTAAACAAGATCCAACCACATTACAGAAGGTTCGCGAGGAACCAATCGGGGACCTGATCGGGGTCCAAACGGAAACGAAACAGAAGCTGCAGCAAAGACTCTATTAGGCATGCCTAACTATCCACTAGACTGACTCTTGCAGGCGGAGAATTACACAGTTAATGGCCGTAGTTTAATTACGACAAGCAAAGAATTCACATTCTATGATAATCAGAACATACATACTTATAGCTCAAAACACATGGTATTGCGTGCTAAAAATCCATAATTAAACATTCCTAAAATATGCAGAAATAAAGGAATTTTATTACAAAAACAGGGTAGGTCACGGTGGTAATCAGATTGGTTGCCACCGTGACATACCAGGGATCCTTGGCAGAATGCAAGTCTGGGGTACCTCACGGTGGTAACTAAATAGGTTGCCACCGTGACATACCCACAACCCTGAACAGAATCTAAGGTCTGAACACCTCACGGTGGTAACCAGATTGGTTGCCACCGTGACCTATTCAAACCCACGGCAGAATGTATCTGGTTCGTGCCTCACGGTGGTAACCGAATTGGTTGCCACCGTGACCCATGCCCAGATGCGATTCCTTAGGGCGATTCCCAGGTTATACAAGCCAACAATACCGAAGTTCTCATTTCAAACAACAAATCCTCCTTCCAATAGCAATAAAAACCCAAATCAAACATCATTGAATCATTCCATTAATAAGTCTTTCACATGAATTCGAAGAACAACATCACATTACATCAATTCATGCTAACACTTAACAATGCAAAGTCTTAGTCATGCAGCGGAACAATTTACACTTAAGCGTAGCATAATATTCTTAGAGAAGGATCATAAGTACAGGTATGCACAATACATTTCACATCCAATATTACATGTTCATGATGAACAACCATGAAATTGGCATTCATAACTCACTCGATTTCAGATGGCGATATACGATACCACCCACAACAACTAACATTAATAAATCACGTCAAACAACCCCACATCATTCGATATCCTTTAAATGTGTAGAACTTAATCATGTTACACATGCTCATACAGATTAAGGTATTACAACCCTTATATGTCATTTA
Organism: Excoecaria cochinchinensis; assembly: GCA_947683425.1. Lineage (NCBI taxonomy): Eukaryota > Viridiplantae > Streptophyta > Magnoliopsida > Malpighiales > Euphorbiaceae > Excoecaria > Excoecaria cochinchinensis. The sequence goes on from CANTUQ010000183.1 coordinate 769,477, forward strand.
ACTGGACTAGATTCTAATCATACAATTACACCTAATTATTTCATTCATTTGTATTAATCTTAATCCTATTCATGTTTATTTTCCAAGTGAAAACTATTATTATACTCATTTAATAGTCCTAAACATGCATTGGATGGATCCTAGAGAGTTCCGGTGCAAAACGGGTGCAATTCGGGAAGAAAAACACCTAAAATGGTCAAGACAGAAGGGGTCACGGTGGTAATGAATTCATTGTGACCGTGAGGTCCAAAAATAAGCATTCTGTCCAGCATTTTGGTATGTCACGGTGGCAATGAAATTCATTGTGACCGTGACATACCAAAAATTTACAAAACAGAAGGCAAAACTCGGACTGCTGCACTATATGTTTTTGTTCAGCCTAAACGGGCATCTAAAAGACATTTTTAGACAAAAGTTCCTTCTTAACAAGTCTTCCTTAGGATGTTAAAATTCAAATGCAACAAATTTCAGATCAAAAGAACATTTGTAGCTCAAGATATGATCTCCCCAACCCAGACTGTTCAAATAACCCGACCCAAACAGAAACACTACGATTTTGATCAATTTTCTAGATCTTAGAGCAAGAGTTTGCCTAAGGCTATTTCTGAGACATTTAAAGGTATAGAAATCATGGTTCTAATGGCTCAAGAATAACATGATTTAGAGCTCTATAACTACACCGGTAACAAAAACAATGCACAGAGGTCAAAGGTGAACTGAATAGGATTACTAAAATCACCATAAATCATCCAATTCAAAGAAATCCCCAAACTCATGCATTACAATGCCAACCCGCATATACCTTTATCTCAATCAAATACATGGATTACTAATACATTTATCCAAATTAGTTCATGCATAAACTCGTATCAAACACTCAAATTTTCAGAAAGCAAACAACAACCATACAAACTCATGATCCAAGGAGAATAGGCAAACACAACTCAAAACCCAAATGAAAAATTAAAGCTCCCAAACCTGGATTTGCGATTCAAAACCTCAATCTTCAAGAACCCACTCAATCTAGCCTTAGCTCATCTTCAAATCATCCAAATCTCGCATAAACAAACCCAAGAATCACTAAACCAAAACCCTAACTTACTCAAATCGAAAGCAAACTAGAAGAAGAAGAAGATCAAAGCACAATAACCAAAACCTAACCATTTACCTCTTCAATCCTGCTCCCAAACTTCTTCCAAAATAGCTCCAACTCACACACAACCCAGAGAAAGAACGCAAGAAACGGGAAAGGGAAAAAGAAGAGAGAGAACGGGAAGGAGAGGAGGGCCAAACGTGATTCTGCCCCTTTTTCCATTCTTCTTTTCCTTTTTCTCTTTCTCATTTAGTGCACACACCAACCATGCCACTTGTCACCATCCTAAAGGTCCACTTGTCATAATCCTATTAAACCCAAGATACATCTTTGACTAATTCCAACATTGGCACCATACACAAGCAACACTAGATGCTTCCATAATAACCATAATATCCTTGGTACACTGCATATGTTCCACTCGATAATTCCTCACTTAACATCTTATTAATTTAATTTCTTTTATTCAGTCCTTAATAAATCCAATTTCGCATACGCTAATTACCAAAATGTCCTTAATTTTCCAACTTAGCATGTACAAATCCGACTAGGCCCGATTTGGGGGTGTGACAAAGTGATTATATTGAATTATGTAAATAAATTAGTGTATAATGTGATAATTGTATAAATAAGGCTAAATAAAAGAAATAAAAGTAATTGGGTATGAAATGGAATTTTTATAAGTGCATGACAAGTGATGATTAAATTAGAAGTGATAATATTTTATATTGCATAATGCATGAATATTATTTTATTGCCCTTAATAATATTCTGGTAGTGAATCTAGCTCGGGATATAATTGGCTAGCCGTAGGGATTCCACACCGCGGTCCGAGTTATGGCGACTCGCTATCGATAGGCAAATGGCGGTCGATTTCAGTGTAATGTTTAGTGTATACAGTGATCAGCGTAGTGCAGTGCTAGTGTTGAATAGTTCCTATGGGTTCATTGTATAGTGTAGTGGATCTGTGGGATCCACGTCCCACATATCGGGTTCATAGATTTCTACCGAGTGTATACTAGGGGCATTACAGTAAAATGCATTTAAATTGATTGAAATAGTGATAAATGAGAAAATAAATGAAAATGGGACTAAATTGAAAGAAATATAAAGTTTAGGGGCAAAATGGTAATCTTACACTCAAGAGTGAAAATAAGTGATAATTAAGTAAAAAGTGTAAATAAAATGATAATAGTGTAATGAATTTAAAGTTTAGGGATTAAAATATAATTTGGCATAAAAGTGAAAATTTAGGGACCAAAATGTAATTTTGTAAGTTAAATAATGATTTAAATGCAAGATAAGTATAAATAAGGATATTTTAGTAAATAAGATAAAATTGGGGACATAATCGTAATTTTTGAAAAAGTTGAGGTCGTAAATGTAATTTTACAAATGAATAGCTAATTAAAGGATTTAAGTGTAATTATTAACTAATGTAACCATTTAAGTAAATAAATGATTTAAATGAGTGGTTTGAGGACTAAGTTAAAAGGAAAGAAAAGTGTAGGGGTAAGACGGTAATTTAGTGCGTAATTGAGATATTAAATGTACTAAAGAAGAAAAGTGTAATTGAATGATTAATGATGTAATTTGATTACGTGCTAGGGACTAAAATGAAAATTGGCATAAAAATGTGATCAAAAGAACTAAAATGTAAATTTGTATGTTAATAATAAATTAAAAGTGAAATTAAGAATAACTAGTGGCATAATTGTAATTATAGTGAAATTGAATGGTAAAATTGAAATTTAAGAAAAATATAAGGATTAAAGTGTAAATTGGTATAAAGACAATAGTGTAAGGATTAAATGGCAATTTGTAGGCCAAATGATAAATAAATGTAAAAATAAGATTATTTAGTGGCATTTTTGTAAATATGAGACAATTAAGGGTAAAATCGTAAATTAATTACAGTTTAGGGACCTAATTGTAAATTTACAATAGTAAGGTCAATTAAGGGATTAAAGTGGAATTAATCATTAAAATAAATATTAAATGCATAGTTGATATTTAAGGAATAAATAATCAATAAAAATGGAATATTATGGTATAAATAATTATTAAGTGAATAATGGTTTTAATTGATTTAATATATATATAATTGGGTATGTGTGTGATTTAATTAAGTTTATATAGTGACATAATTGTAATTAAGAAATAATGAAGGGCAAAAATGTGAAATAGTGGCATTATTGTGAACAAGTGAAAAATGAGGGATTTAAGGGTAATAGTGCTAATATGAGGACCTAATCGTACATTAATAAGTGGATGAACTATTAAATGAAATTATCATAACATTAATTCGGATATATTATTGTAAGTTAAGAAATGAAAATAGAAATCAATAAATCTAACTAATAAGAATAATATTGATAATGATAATAAAGTGACATGGAAGGGTAAATTAGTAAGTATGAAGAATGTGAAGTACTTTAGTGAATTTAAACTATAGTGTATGGATATTGAGTGGAATTAAAAAGGGCTAATGAGACTAATTGTATGGTCTGCCAAATAAAATATAACAAAAGTATTTAAATAATTGTAGTGGAAAAAATATATGTAAAGATAATAGTAAAATATAGTAGTGCAATTGTCAATGCCATAATTTAAAATTGATATCATTGTGAATGTGTAGGGAATTGCTAGTGTGAATAATAAGATTGATAATAATGTCATTAATGATAGTAATAGTTTTGATCGAGAAAAGTAAAAGAGTAATGATAGGAATAATAAGTGTCTAGATAAGTCAGTAATCTGTATTCTAGCGTTAATAATTCAAGAATATATTTCAAAGTATGGTTAATTGAAATTAAGTAAACTATATAAGATTTTAATAAGTGAAAAATATTAGTGTAACTGTAAAATGCAAGAGAGTTAGTGTAATTAAAGGAAAAGTGAAGGAATCGTCAAGGACATAAAGGAAGTAAAAATGTTAAACTGGTACTACCAATAGTAGGGGTGTGCAGATGGTCGGTTCGGTTCGGTTTTAGACCGAACCGAACAAATCGAAAACCGAATTTGATGAATTTTTAGAACCGAACCGCGGACCGAAATTTTTAGAACCGAAACCGAAATAATTTTGGTCGGTTCGGTTCGGTCCAATCGGTTCTTCACAAATATAGATTTTTTTTTTTAAATTTTTAACTTATATGTATCCATAAATTAAATTAACTTATATTCAATAAAATAAAACCGTTTAAAATAGCTAAAATATATATATATAAATTTTTCATATTATTTTCCTAATAAATTAGCAAAATTACACTAAAAAAATATATTAAAAATAAATACAACATAAGTTCTTATTAATAATATATTTAATGTACTTCAATTAAAAAAATATATATGTAAATAAATATAACTATAATGTATATTTAGATTTAGGCTTTATATATATATATATAAGCAAAATTGTGAGTTTGAAAAACTTTGGTCGGTTCGGTTCTTTCGGTTTTACAATTTTATGAACCGAACCGAATCAAAATAACCGAAGTTTAATTTCGGTTTAGAACTGAACGAACCGAAAATCGAAGAAATTGAACCAAATATACCAAAATCCATTAGATTTCGGTTCGGTTTTCTATTTCGGTTCGGTTTTGCACAGCCCTAACCAAGAGTTACATTAACGACTGTTCTAATAAGTGACTAAATGACTAATGATGTGCCCAAGTATAGATTTCAAAAATAGACAAAGTGATAATAAGGATTGTTAATGTAATTGATTGTTAATTAATAGACCGAACGTAGTGTTAGAATTGTCAGGATTAATAGTACATTTAGAATTTTCAGGATTAGTAGTACATATAATAATGACACTGATAATAGAATTGAAAATGTTAAAGGATAGTTACAGAAAAGGAAACAAAGGATATAATAAAGATAAATGACCAAAGTAAAGAATTAATACTCATATAGGTGGATTAAGGAAATACATTTATGTGTACATGCATGTAGTTAAAGAAATGGAAAATTTAGGATATGTATCCACCACTGGGCACTTTTAATGCTCAGCGTGTAAAGTGTTACTGCGCACAGGTTATAGTACATTTTGATGTTGCCGAAGATTTAGCAATGATCGAAGGAAGTTTCGACAGCAAGGATAAAAAGGACTAGCATGGCATGTATACGGTCGCAGTAGATGAAGGAAAAAATGCATGGTATAAGTATATTAATTTGTGTGTTAGTGTAACTGTTACGTTATACTATATGTATGATTGTGATTGTTTTAAAAAAAAATTCCCTGATTGTTAAGTGCATTTGTAGTGCATGTCAGTGCAGTGCCGTGACATCCGATTTTCGTACTATTTACGGGTATAGGGTGTTACAGGATGGGAATGGGGTGTTACAATTTATCTGTAGTAGATTATTGTATGTTTATATCCCCACTGAGCCTTAGCTCAGCATGGGTGTTTACCTCCCGTGTAGGTTTATATCTTGGAGCCGAGTTTTGTAAAGAACATCTGCTGGCCACTAGGAGGAGTTGTGATCTTCTAGTTAGGTTAATCTTTTTTAATGTAATGTTAATGTTCCAATTTTTGTATAACAAGAATATGTAATTGTAACTTGTAATTTTGTATTTGTAGAGATGTAAACCTTAATTAGCTAATATTAACGGTAATTTTTGGATAAGTAATGTCTTAATGACTTTATTCCGTATAGCATGTATGTCTATATTTCTATTAGTTTGTCACGTAGCGCTCCCTTGTCCTCCCAAGGGATTTTGGGGCATTACATATATCATAGAACAAAAGCTCAGGAAGATGATTATCTGAATCATGTCATCATAATTCAATCAATTAAAGGCCAAATATCTGATCATGTTCCTAAATTATAGATTCCTCAAACTATATTCATAATTAGATTAATAACTGATCCATATTGCTTGGAATTTCATACTTAATAACAAAATGTCAAGACAAATATCATTTATTATGGTTAAATAATCATTATATTTAACCTAGTTACATTTGAAAGCCATTTGATAGCAAAATTCACAAATAAAGTATGGAAAATAGGGGTCACACAGTAGTAAGGAAAACCTGCCCGCCATTTGAAATACTGGAATTTGGGCCTTGACGAACAGAATGTTTTACAATGTGATAAGAACATTCCTGACCGCCATGCAAGATGCCACACGGTGGGCAGAAGATCCTGACCACTATGTGGAGTACCAACATTCAGATATTAGCAGACAGAATGCTTTTACACTACTGTATAGAATTCCTGACCGCCGTGTGGGTCAATGGAATGTTGAAATTTTTCAAGTCTAGCACGATCACATGGCGATAAGAGTCTTTTGACCGTCGTGTGATTCAAGAAACTTCTACAATTTGCACTGAAACACAGCTGTGTTTCCACTAGCACAGTTGTGCTTTTCTGAAAACACAGCGTCGCTCTGTTATACAAATTTCCAACCCAAAAATCCATTCAAATCATCAAATCACTCTTCAAACTATTCCAAAACCATATTTCTCACTTATTTAGCTCCAGAAATTTTAATCATAACTTTTTTAGGTCAATTTACACAAATTAAAATCATACTTAATCATTAATGAAAAGAATGAATTCCTCATTCAAAACACTATAAAAATCACCTCAAATTTCATTACCAATACACAAACTATATCAATTCATTCAATAAACAAAACTCACTTTAGAAGACTTAAAAACCCCTTTCAATTGTTTAGTTAACAACCAATTCTCATCAACTAAAGCATACTTATATTTTCATTCCAAAATCACCTAAAGAGATACGAAAAGGAAGAAGAAGAAAGAGAAGGTAACTTACCAATTCCAAGAAATTCACAAACAGAAGCTCATTTTTCATTTAAATCTTTACTGGATCAACCAAGTAGAAAAGAGAAAACAAGAACGGGGAGAGGAAGAAGAGAGCAAATTGTCACACCCCATTTGCCCCCTAGTAGAATGAGCCTGTCTGTCTGTTCGCCTGTCTGTCTGTAGGTGTAAGCATTCGCATGTGTTCAGCATTTCATAAGGGTATTTTAGTAAAATGTATGATTTTGGGGTTTATTTTTATGTGGGTGCATACATGGCATTAGTGTGTTTAATTAAATGAGATATACTTGTGTGCATGTGTTCATACCATGGTAGGGTATGCATAAGTGAAGAGGGTTTTAGGTGTGTGTAGTGTAGGTTATTTTAGTGTGAGTGATTAGTGTCACCAATAGGAGTCTGATACATATTTAGAATAAAGAAAAGAAAAAGAAAAGGAAATGAGGGAAAAGGAACCTAAACTTACAGATTTACGTTCTTTCTCACTCACTTTCTTCTTCCTCACTTTCTTTATTCCCAAGTACTGTGTATTTTGATTCAAGGTTCTATTGGTGAAATTAATCCTCCCCTTGCATTCCTTAGCTTGGTAAGTGCAAGATCTAGTCTTTGTTTTACTGTATTTTGCATCTTCATCTTCTTCCTTGAGTTTAGGTTTAACCTAGGATTGAATTTACTGTGTTTGTGTTCTAGCTGAGGCTCCACGTGATCCAAAGGGGAAAGAGGTTGCTGGACCAAGTGGAGCTAAGTGATAGAAGTTAGAATCCAGGTTTGGGAATATTGATTTGTGCGATTTTGATGTTTTACTGTAAATTCTAGGGTTTATATGCTCTTGAAGAGTTTGAATCAATTAGTCTTGATTTGATTGTTTAAATGATAAATTGAATTGCATGTATATTGATTATGTGATTTGAGATGATTTCTGGAAGGTAAATACAGGTTTGATTGATTTTAAATCAAATTGGGATTGAATTCTTGGTTCTGGAAATCGTGGAAATTCTGGAAAATCGAAATACTGTTGAAACTCCCTCTGTCGCGCGATTTGCTACGAAGGAAGGCAGGTCACGTCGCGTGACTCTCGGTCACGACGTGACATGCCTGCTGAGAAGCCAGTCGCGTGACCAGCTGAAGAGCAAGCAAGTCACGCGACGTGATCTTCGGTCACGTCGTGCGACCTGCGAAGAAGAGGCAGATCACGCAGCGTGATCTGCGAGGGAGAAGCAGCGTCACGTCGCGTGACCCTAGGTCACGCCGTGACCTGCATAGGCATTGCGTGATCCGCGAGGATCACGCAACGCAATTGGCGAGAAACAAGCAGGTCACGAGACGTGACCCTCGGTCACGCCGTGACCTCCCTGTTGAGTCGCCAGTTTCTCCGTTCAGCCCGTTTTTCCGAAATTTCCTAGTTTTAACTCAGAAATGAATTTGGTATTTCTTCTGAATAGGAATTTACTGTTGTATGATGCATATCTTACTGTTTGATGCCTCGATGTGCGTGATGGCATGATTTTCTGATGAATTATACGCTATATCCTGAAATGTGATCATTGTGATGCATAACCTGCTAGAGTCAAGTAAGTGGATAGTTAGGCATGCCTAATAGAGTCTTTTAGCTGCAGCCCTCAGTTCAGTTTGGACCCCGATCAGGTCCCCGTTTGGTTCCTCGCGAACCCTTCAGTATAGAATCTTGTTTAAGATTCCCTCAGTATATAAATAACATGTTTTGATAAATGATATAATATTTGACTTGTACCTGTGAGGTACCCTCAGTATTCGATTCGTACCCGTAAGGTACCCTCAGTACACTCGTTATCCACTGTCTAGAGTCAGCAGGTATTCTTTAAATGTTAATGGAAATGTTCTGATCTGATATGGCTTTGAATGGAATATCTGAATGAGTTTAATGATGAAATACATGTTAGTTGATTCTGCAATGCATGTGAGATTCTGAAAGTATGGTATTTAATTACGGGCATGTTTATATGATTTATGCAACTGTCCTTGCATTATGCCATTGTGAATGTGTTATGCCTTGACGACCACTGTGAGTGGCCGTCCATAAATTATGTGTGTTTCCCCACTAAGCGTTTTATCGCTTAGCACGGTGTGTTTACCCGTGCAGGTGCGGAAGGAGTTTTGCTTTGAGAGAGTCGCCGTCATCAAGCCAACACAGAAGAGTTTTTAGTGTAGGGCTATTTTTGTATCAGTGATGATTTTGTTTGTATAGAACTCTCATGTATCAGTTTCCGCTTTTGTAACTATATTTTGATATGTAATATTATTTCGTTTCAGCTAGTTGATCAGAACATTATTGTAATAGTTTAATTATAGTAATGCATGATCAGCTTTTGCTTTCTGCATGTAAAGTTTTTAATTATTCTGTATTTTCTGAATGTATGTTATGAATGATTGTATGTTATACTTTGTACTTGCTTGGTGGCACCTTTACTCATACGGCATCTCACTCCTTCTCGGATGGGATCGCCTACGTATGGGAAGGGGGTGTTACACAAATCGTGATCCCTCTCTCCTCAATCGACCTCCGTTACATGCTCCACCTAATTTCACTGTTCGATGCCAAATGTTGATTGGTCACCATAACAAATTACCAATTAATCCTTCATTTCCTTTCTTTTCTTACATCTATCTTATAATTAAGTTAGACTTACAAATTGACCTACCAAATTAATCCTTTTAATGCCATACAAGCCTTAATTCACAAATTCTTAACTACCGCACTAACTAAAACTTTTGTAATAATACCAATTACGTCCCCTTTAATCCATTCACTACCAACCATGCACATTTAGCAGTTTAATTCTTCCAAAACATGTCAAAATATGACTAGGGGGTATTTTGGGTCATTACAGGTTTGGTTCATCAGATCCATAAAGTCTACTGGTGCATTAGTAAGTCCAAATGGTATGACTATAAAATCATAATGTCCATATCTAATATGGAAAGCATTCTTTGGAACATATACTTCCTCTACTCTAAGCTGATAGTACCTTGATTTCAAGTCAATTTTGGGGAATATGCCTGCCCTTTTCAACAGATCAAAAAGATCATCAATTCTTTGTAATGGTTACTTGATCTTTATGGCCACTTTATTCAACTGCCTGTAGTTAATGTGGAGTCTAAGTGACCCTATCTATCTTTTTAACAAACAGCACTGGTGCCCCACATTGTGACACATTAGGGTAAATAAAACCCTTATTAAGCAGTCCTTATACTCGTATTTTTAAGTTATTTGAGTTATACTGGTGCCATTCTATAAGGAGTAATGGATATAAGTGTTGTTCTAAGGGCAACATCAATGGTGAACTTAATCTTCCTGTCAGGTGGTAACACTGATAAATCACCAAGGAAGACATTACGAAATTCACGTGTCGTGGGATGTCACTAATTTTGGGCTCTTCCTTCCTAGCTTTAAGCACACAAGCTAGTAGGCCTCACAACCCTTCTTAATAAACCTTTTAGCTATTGCAATTGATATCACATTAGGTATGAAATTAGATCTCTCACCCATCACTGTAACTTCCTACCCATCTGTGGTTTTCAGAGTTGCTCGTTTAAGTCAACAGTCAACCATGACTTGATATTCATATTGTTAGTGGTTATGCCCTAAGCCAAACATTTGGACTTTTATGTAATGTCATGTTTTCATTTATATAAGGATTTCTTAACATTAATTTATTATTGGCATGTTACATTATTGTAATATTTATGAATAATTATTTAATTATTATTATAATTATCCCTAGTCATTTATCACTAAAGGGCATAAAGATAAAATTAAGACTAGTATAGGTTTGATTGGTAATCATGAGATGATTATATATGGTGATATAAATCAAAATTGTAGGTACTTGTTAGAGAACAAGGTACTGGATAAACCCACTATGAGATCACTACATCGGTTAATGTCATAAGTGATTTTATAATAGTTATGTTATTGAATCCTTAGACCTAAAATTATCACAGTTTCCTACATAAGGAACATCATACCTTGACATAATCAAACATTATCTTTAATCGAATAATTATAAAGGTTATGATTGGGTACGGTGAGAATTATGCAGAGGAAAGTGAATAATCAAAATGGAATTTGTCCCTTTCTTATGAGAGAGATAACTATTAGGCCCCTAAGAAATAAATAGCCGTGCTCAAATGAATTGATAGTGTGGTTAATGTCATTTGAATTTATCAGTCTACTTAATGATCGAGAATTATATATTTGATCAATATAAGTTTGACATGAACTATGACTTTTGTTCAAATAATATATCGTGTGACAAAAGGATTATAACATGTACTATTTGTTAGGTCAAAATTGGACGATCAATATTCATATTATTTGGGTAGTCATAATGTCTTGCTAGAGGTCAATTGTGACCTGTGGGCTTATAATGGGATTGGGCCCACTGCCAACATAATATGAACCTATTGGGTCGCACACTAAGAATATAATGAACGAATTCAGGTTTATTTGGATATTTTAACTTTTAAATATGTCAGATATAAAATTCAAAATAATTTTAGAGATAAAATAATATTTATTATTATTTGAATAAGAAATAAATATTTCTTATTTTTTAATAAGATATCATAGCCCTAAAATTTCTCTTTATATGTTAGGGTAAATGTGGTTATACATATATAGATATACATATATATATATATATGTGTGTGTGTGTGTGTGTGTTAAGTGTTAACCCTAATTATCTTTTAAGTGGCTGCTGTCTTTTATAATATTTGGAAGAGAAAAATGTTTTCTGCTGCCACATTAGAAAAAAGAAACAAAAAAGTAAAACCCTAGCTCCTAGGAAAGCAACTAGCACTCATGCAGAACTGTTCATTATCATTCATGTGTGGATACTAGTAAAGGTCGTTCATTGTTGGAGCAATACCTACAGTATGATGGAATTAAGGTGTTAATTTGTATTTCTGCACATCAACAGGTTAGTGTTTGATAAACTGTCATTTTGAATCGATTGGATCATATGGATCTTGTTAGGTTTTGATTTATTTTGCTACGTTATTTTGAATTATTTTCACACAAAACCTAACATATATAACCAATCCATACCTAGGATTACATCAAACTTATAGATTGGGAGTTCAATCAAGTTTGTAGGGAAGGTAAAGTCTTGCACTTGGATAGGAAAGATTTTATATAATTGTTCACCACTACACCATGTCCTATTGGATTGCTCACTAAAATATCTTGTTATAACTATGAAGTTTGTAAACCCTTCCCATGTTCTACTGTGGTGCTTATGTAGGAGTGTGTGGATCCTAGGTTTACTAGTGTATAAACATAATCTTTAAAGGTAGAAATTTAACAACATGATATCAGGAGCATCTTGTTCTTCTCTGGCCCGAACAACATAAATGCAAGCTGGAGGTCGCATCTCAGTCTACTGTGATGTTTGAGTAGCTCTTCTCTATGCAAATGTCCTATTGCCATCACCTCTGCCTCAGCCTCTCTATGATGTAGCACTAGGTCTATCAGCCTATGGTGTTAGTACAAGTAATGGGGCTTTAGGTCAATCCTTCTAGAGGTGATCTTGGGACCCACACCTAAGGCATGCACTAGTTAGTCTCTAATAGTCCCCTGGCTGTCTCCTACCGCAATGATCTCCTGTAGGGTAGGTTCCTCTACCTGCTTCTCTTGGTGTGATCACCATTAAACTCGTTGGTATATCCGTACTTGTAATCAATTTTTGACTTTAAACTGGAGCCTGGAGAGGTGCTCGTGACTGTGTGGAAGGACCCTTAGATTTCTTACTGAAGCTACTAAGGGGACCGAACTGTTCTATCCTCCTCTTTTGTTGGGCATGTGCTTTTCTATTGGCCTCATCATTCTTGATTGCCTCAACCTTTATGGCTATTCTTACAAGAGTCCTTATGTCTGTGCACTCCTAGGCAGCTATGGATTCCCGGATCTTGTTACGGAGGCCTTGCTCAAATAGCAGACACAACTTTACTTCTATCATATGGTAGTCATCCATCTAAGCGCTCAACCTCTCAAATTCTCTCTCATATTCTACCACTGATTTATTCCCCTATTTAAGTCTCCAAAAAGCACTTTACATGGCATTTTATACTCATCTTCAAATTGTTTCAAGAAATACTTCTGTGAAAGTGAGAATCTATTCACCTTATTCAATTTGGAAAATATACAGGTATTTATATAAGTATACTAGAGCTAAAAATAGGAAAGAATAAATCCCTAAAATTATGCTACTTTACAGCTATACAATCTGTAACAGGTATCGTAACACTCCCCCTCAAACTGAAGCATAGATATTGATCATGCCCAGCTTGTTACACATGTAATCAATCTAATTCCTAGGTAATGCTTTAGTGAATACATCAGCTAACTGGCTCCCTATTCTGACATATGGAGTTGAGATTGAACCATCTTCTAGCTAACCCTCCGTGGAGTGGTAGTGCCGTCATCGTGGTAACCCTTATGAAGTGGTAGTACCGTGGTCGTGCTAATCTTCCGTAGAATGGTAGTGCCGCCATCGTGCTAACCCTTCTGAGTTGGTGAAGTGGTAGTGCCGTGATCGTGCTAACCCTCCGTGGAGCGGTAGTGCCGTCATCGTGCTAACCCTTCTGAAGTGGTAGTGCTGTGGTCGTGCTAACTTTTATTAGAATGGTAGTGCCGCCATCATACTAACCCTTCTGAGTTGGTGAAGTGGTAGTGTCGTGATCGTGCTTACCCTCCATGGAGTGGTAGTGCCGTCATCGTGCTAATCCTTCTGAAGTTTGAAGTGGTACCCCCTAAGGATCCCTTTGGTTGATTGCCCCCTGAGAGGTCTTTAGTTGATTTGCCCCCTTAGAGGTCTTTGGATGGTTGTCCCTTGAGAGGTCTTTTGCTGATTGTTGAATTGTTGCTTGAAATGATGTTTTGGCTTGATATTGTTTTGGCTAGTTGCCCCAAGAGATTTCTTTGGTTGATGCTTGGATTGGTGTGTTTTGATTGATGTCGTCACTCGCCTTTTCTTGGTGTCCGCATCGAATCTCTCTCTAAAAAACAGGAAACCAAATATGCAGGAAAAATAGTGAATATGCACTTGAAATGCATGAGTTATGAAGAAATGCAGGATAAGAATTCATCTTAGTGGACTTGGAGATGATAGCCGGGCTAGGCTCAACTTGCTGTAGGATCGATGCTCTTTGGAATTGCTTTTGAATTTCATGCCTTTTGGGGTTGCGAGGTTCTTATCTAATATCTGTAGTCATTTTTTGAAGGTAGTGCGTCCCTTATGGATTTTCACACTAGCTTTTCTTAGCGAGAAATGTGTCCTTTGCGGATTTTCACATAACCCTACACCTTATTTTTTCCTAGAGTTGACCCAACCCAATCCAGCGGCTTTTTTTTTAGGATAGACTGCCTATTTCCAGGTTTTCACCCTATCCTTTTGCCTAACTTTTGCTTAGAGTGCTAATTATGGTTTTCATCTCTAACGACTTCTTCTTTTCTTTCTCTCTCTCTCTCTTTTTTTTTAAAGAGGTTGAAGCTGTTACCAAAGATCCTTCTAGGGTGATCAGTGTAACACCCCATACCCGCAATAGGTATGGATATCGGGTGTCACGCACCACGATCAAATCGATTCTTATGACAAATGCAGTAAATTTTTTTTCTTTATACCGGTCGCAGTCTAATAATTATCTATAGCATTTCACATCATACTAACAATTTACAACATTCTTTACTGTTATAATATATTTTAGATAGTTAATCCTAAACAGTTACATATACATGCCACCTGAAAAATACAAATAATACTCATCTTAAATTCTGAGGTCCGATCTAATCTCGAAGCTGATAGCACGCCTGCTCCTCACACGTCCTTCTCGATACCTGCATGCAGTCAGATAACTACGTGCTGAGTATTAAGAATGCCCGGTGGTGATTACGAATCTAAGGATTTTCAGTTCTAATATACATGCACATACATACATGCATACACTTTGGTCCTTATATTCAGGCTTTACAGTATCATAATATTATCTAGTCCTTTCTCATCTTCTTAATTACGATTCCACCTTATTTTCTATATTTTGTTCTTACTTATCAAGATCCACTTTGATCTTTTAACCTACATTGTTTCTTATCACTTATTTAACACTCACTTAACTAATTCCTCCAACTCATTAAGGTCACATACTAAACTTTAGTCAGTGCCACAGTAATAGGCAATGTACTGGTAACCCTTACTTTTTTTTTGACTCGTATATATCAACATCAAAATCATTTCTTTGATTATTTTCACTCATTAATCTTATCATTTACTTAATTAAACATTATTTTCACTTCACTCTTCAAGTTATTCTATTAGGTACCATCATTATGGTAACAGTTCACTTTGGTCCCTAATCTTTCAATAAAATACAATTCTCTTCTTTCACACTATAATTACAATTTTTTTGCCACCAGTTTTCTTTCTTTTTCTCCCTTTTTTTAAACCATTATTTACTTTACAAATTACCTATTAGCCCTCATACTAGAAATTCATATCAAATTACAGTTTAGTTCTCAAACCCTACATTCTTTATGTAGAGGTCACTTAAAATTCACTTTATACTTTGTCATTTAACTTGCTTTTACTCTCAAATTTTGTTTTGCTCTTAAACCTTTATTAGATTACAATAAGGTCCTTCTTTTAGAGATTTATTTCACTTTTGTCATATCTTATGTAGGTTTACACTTTTACTAACTCTTTAACTTACAGTGTACCAATTAGTCTCATGACTAATCATTTTTACAGTAAACTACCATTCGGTTCTAGTATACTTATTTTCTTTCATATAGGTCGTTTTCCATTCAATTTATCATTTACAATTCGATTATTACATTTTTTTGTTCAGTTTACTAATATTGTCCACTTAACTTATTATTTAGGTAGGTTCCTTCCTTTACCCTAAACTTTATTTCTTTCCAAATAAGATCTTCTTTTTCATTCAAGCTTTAATTTTCATTTCACTATTACTCCTCCATATCACTTTTACTTTTTAATTTCAATGACGATTATGCCCCTAGTATCACTCCGGTAGAAATCTGTGAGTCGGATAAATAGGGTGCGGATCCCGTGGTCCACAACAGAGCAGAATAGAGTGACCCCGAAGGAATCACTTAACAGTAACAGTAAACAGTACATCAGTAAACAGTATATCAATCATCAGTATGGTAGTCCGTTATTGGCCTACCTAGTGGAGTCATCATGCTCCACAACAATACAGTGCAGAATCCCTATGGCTAGCCACTATATCCTGAACTAGATCACTACCAGACACTACTAAGGGCCATAACTTTCAAAACAGACTTTTAGATTCACTTTTCAGATTTTATCATATTCACTTACATTCACAGTTCGTTTTCATTTCATCTTATCATTTATACAACATACTCATCAATGTTGTACAATAAATGAATTATCTCATCAATTTAATGAAATTCATCTTATACTTATTTTACATAATAAGTATACTTTGGGCATTAAATGGCCATGAAAGTACTCCAAAGCCACACATTCTTTCTTTTTAATTATGCTTCAATTATTCATTTAATCAAAAATAATTCTTAATATACTTATAGATTCAATTACTTCAATCTTTTAGCAGTATTTCCCACCGTGGACATAATGGGAAATTAACTTCAAATTATTCAATTTTATTCATTTAATTACAATTAAGTACTCATACTTTCAATTTATACTCATATTCATCTTATGATTTAACTATCATTAAGTACACTAATTTCATCTTTGGTTCATTATGTCGATTATTCAAGTTTTCATATCATTCTTTCATTTAAATCTTCCTTTCCATATCTAATTACTCATCTATTCATTTTATCACTCCATTATCAAATAAATATCATAAAATTGTCCCTTTTTCCTTACTAACCCATTCGGTCACATTACAAGGTTTCCTCTAACATTATTTTTTCTTCATTTAACACTTATTTCACTAATTTAAATCTCAATTCACATGTTTATCTATTTCCGTTCCACTAAAGCATTAGGTACACATTAAATACCTAAGTATATCATTATATCTCACTATCATCAAAACTTACAATTAGTTTTCTCTTAAATTAATCATTCTAATCAATTTATTTAGCTTCCTTAAACTCATCTATCACTTCAATTTAACTCATACAAATAATATACACACATTCACTATATAAACATAATAAAAAACCTAATTTTTCACATGAAAATAATTAGATTGAGTAATCACAAACCTTAATTCCATGATATACTCTCCTCAAGCTTCTTTATCCTTAACTTTTCCCCTGGAAATCTTTTTTTCCCTCAAACTCCTCCATGGCCGAATTCCATAGCAAAAGAATCCTTCAATTTCTTGCTTCAATAATCAATTCCAATAACATAAACAACTTATACACATCTTAAATTACTAATATAAACCATAAAATCAAAATAATTTCTTCAATTTTATTTACCTCAACTTGGACCCGTCACTTGAAATCCTTTGATTTTTTCTCTTCCTCTTACTCAAAAGCACTCTAACACTCACTTTTAAGCTGAAAAGAGGCTCAATTCCAATTGAGGGGCTTGAAAATGATGGATTTATGAGGGAGAATAAAAGAAAAAGGAAGAGAAAATGAAGAACAAGGCCACGGCTTTTGAAGAGCAAAAGAAGAGAGAAGAAAAATGTGAAAGACTTCCCCCAATCTACATATTTCTCACATTCAATAGGTAGGTGAGAGTAGTTAGCATATTAATTATCTCATTAATAAAGTAATTATCCATTTTTTCCCAACTTAATCCAATTCTCTCATTTCTAAATTCCAAATTTACTCTAATAAAATTCCATAATTTACACCACATGAAAACTAGGTTGTACACAAAATTTCACCTCAATCCGAGTTCGTTTACAGTCCGGTCCAATTAAATCAATCTGGTCATTAAATTTCAAATTCCTCGAAAAATTCTATTTTTTTACTATAAAAAATTCATAAATATTATCTAGAATAAATATGAAAATTTTCATCAATTTTGGACATCATTTGCTATTTTCAAAGCCTCGGTCAAATCTCCGGTCAACCGAATACTATTTAAACCGAAATCATTTTTTTTCTTATTTACAAAGCTTAACTCCTCATACAAATTACTTCATAACACTCAAAATATATTCATTAGACCCCGGGAATATTTTTGGCTCAATCGGAGACTATTCTCTGGTCTGGTAATAATTTATCTGTCCGATAGCTAAATTCTCAAAGTCATCAAAACTCTAATTTATTTACACCAATGGATTCTATTCATCAATACAAGTGTGCCCATATTTTTAGAATATTTTTCTGAAATCTATAACTCAAGTTATGGTCCGGTCAAGTTTTGGGTCAAAATCGATCGAACCGGGCTGATTTGACCCATCTGAAGGCTCTACAGACGGGCTGGCCATCCCTCCACCAACGGGAAGCCTGTCTCTCAGTTCATCGATGCCCGTCTATCACCACAGACGCCCGTCTGTTGCGCCAGATTTTAGAATTGCCCTTTTTCACTGTTTTGACCATTCTGGACTCGTTTGAACTCCGATTGACCTGAAATTTGCGCCTACGGACTCGTATTGACGAGCTCTATCCAATGATATAATATATATATATATATATATATATATATATATATATATATATATATATATATATATATATATATATATATATATATATATATATATATATATTCATTCCAAAAATTACTATTCACCTCAAAATCACTATTCACTATCGGAAAGTATTATTTTCAACTAACCCGGTATCGGGGGCTATTACAATCAGCATGTACTTATGCCCATGTCCTGGCCGTCTGAGCTTGATTCTTCTAATGATGGTGCTGTAGAATTGCCTTCACAGTTGATAGTAAGATGAGTCAACTGAAGGATCCGAATGGTGAAAGTAGCAGAGGGTAGATTGTAACAATGTGCTAGACAATTTTGAGTATGCAAAATGAACTATTGTGATCATATCAACATATTATGGCCTAAATGCATATGTTTCAGTTTGATTTCATTACACATGATCATATTTGGCATTAATCTAAAAAATATAAAACCTCATATAATCTCGGGATGGATCTTGAAAGCATCAAACATCTGTTATCAATCAGCCCTCTCGGGTTTTCATGATTGAAAATTTTCTCTCAGCCCTTAATTTTTGCCCAGAATGCTTTTTTTTTTCTGGCAGGGCGCCCAATTTTAGCAAGATCACCTTTTTTCGGTTTTCGACCCGCGGGGCATTTATTATTTATTTTTCTCTTTTTTTTAGCCTTTGCCATGGAACCTCCTTTATTCTGTTGGTGTTGATTGAATTTGCTTTCATCTCCGTTAGCTGGGGAGGCTGCTTCTTCTGACGGTGGTTCTTTTTAGTATCAAAGTTTTGTTCTTAGCACTTATACAAACGGGCCGAGGTAGTGAGTTTCTTCGCTTGGATCTTTGCCGTGAAAGTTTGTATCTTTCTTTTGTTGGCTTTGGTGGCTCGATTTCTGAAGTAACCTTTAATGGTTGAGATGGAGTTGTACGTTGGTCTCAAATGGTTTAAGACAAAACTATGGTTTAGGACAGGACTATGGTCTTCTTTTTTTTTTTTTTTGAGAGGTAATGAGCCGTCCTCCTAAGTTTGGTTATAAGGGTCCCTACTTTACTCATGTTGGTCTCATATGATTAAAGGTCGGTCTTGATTGGCTTTGGGGTAAACATCTTAAAAGGTTGTGAGGAAAGGAGTCCTAAGAGCTGGGTTCTAATGAGGTATATATTTCTTGTGAAGGTCTAGGGTCTCATTTGTCTAACTCCTGATGAAGCCCTCGAAGTTTGATTTGGCCGCACTGTATGTGTCCTAGATGTTGAGGATGCAAAGGAATGGCTTTTTGAAATTCTACTCGTCATCATGTCAGCATGTTGAAGCATTGTCGCCTCCACAATGTCCTTATCAATTATCAGCATGTCATTCCATGTCCAGGAAAAGGCCCCCCTTTTTTTTTCTTCTTTTTTTTATATATATATCTCTCTCAGAAATTTCCTCTCTTCAGGAGTTATATCAGATGCTATTAAGATTTTCTTTGGGTTTTCCAAAGTTCCGAGATTAAATGCAGTTGTATTAGTTGAATTAATGTCAAAATGTATGTATCATGATTATGTGAAAAGAAATCATTAGAAACATAAGCAAATAAGCAAAAACTGTTCATCTTATTGAGATCATTGTAAAGATTGTCATAAAAAGAAAGTTCTTGGAATCAAAGGAATCAAGCATCTGAGAAACTATCTTTCTCTCCACTCTCACTAGTGGATTAAGAGGACCCAATCATATTCAAGGTGGAGGAACTGCATTGTAGCCTGCCTTCTTCTTCTTCTCTCTCTTCTCAGGATCTGTGTCTGATTGGTGTCAATAAGATCTTGGATTTTATTCCTCAACGTCTGGTAGTAATCTGTTAGGTGTCCGGTGTACTGATGGTAGGCGTAGTACTGGTCCTCTCTATGCCCCGGCTGCCCTTGATTCATAGCTAGTCTAGGCGCCAAAGGTCGTAGCTTGCCTTCTTTCATCAATCTCTCCAGTACCCAGGATAGAGAGCGGCCTAAGTTGGAGTAGTATCTCTGACCTTGCCTAACTCTAGTAGCTAAAACTTCTGCTGTCTTTCCATTTTTACTATTACTGCTCCCGACACTACCTAATTTATATCCTGACTGGTTCCCATAACCTTTCCCAGCAAAGCTATTTTGGCTTGCTTTCTTTGCTAGGTAAGTCGCCTCAGCCTCTACAGCAATATCCTTAAGTGACTCCCAATCTCTGAGCCCCTTAAAGCTGACCAAATCCCTTAAGTAAGGGTAGGAGTTCCTGATGAATAACCTAATTTGGTTAGTAGTGCCAGGCTTTCTCTTTATCCGCATAACCCTATTCCTCCACCTAGTGAGGTATTCATGGAATGACTCATCGCTCCTTTGTTGTAAGAGCTCGAGGTCCTTCAGGGTGACCTCCATTCTGGTGCTGCAGTCGTACTGCCTCATAAATTTTTCAGTCAAAAGGTCCTAGTCCTCCTTGGACCTCCTGTCCAGCTCGCGATACTAGTCTTCTGTCGGACCCACCAGACTTAGGCAGAAATATTCCACCTTCTGCTTCTTGCTCAACCCTGTGCCTTTCATTAGCAGGGTATATTACTTGATGTGTGCAGATGGGTCCGAAGTACCATCGAACTTTGGCAGCTCAGGCATCTTGAACCTTTGGGGCAACAGCTCTTCATCCCCCAGATCTCTGTCCTCAGAGTTGATCCCCTTTCCAACTGATAGCATACGGGTGATAGCCTCAATCTGTTGTCTCATCCCTCTTAAAGCTGGGTGCTCTGGGCCTCATAGCTTGGTGGACTATTGGTTCGTCATCTTCCTCTTCCATCACAAAATCATCATTGGGGTTGGGGACCCTTACCCTTCTTAGCTCGATGGGCGCAGCAACTCTGTGCTCATTGATAGGTTAACGGGCAGCAACTCAAATGAGAGGAGCCTCCCCAATAACAGGTGGTTCAGCTTGCCCCAAGGAGGGACTGCCGGTGGTGGTGGAGTGATAGGCAGCTGTGGAGCAGCAGGTGCCTGGGGAGCAGGAGGATGAGCAATCCGTTTAGCCATGGTGCCCATCATATCCAGCATCCTCTGTTCAAAGTCCTCTAGTCTCCTAGGAAGGTCTTATGTGGTCAAAGCTCCAGTTTCTTCTGCCATTGATGATTCAAGAGAGGATTCACTAATTGATGAGAATGACTCAGAATCCCAGTCAGACACTAGTTTCGATAACTCAAAGAGCAGATTTGTCCTTACTAGCCGACCGTCTTCTAGTCCACTTAGATAAATTTATGATGGCTGAAAAATTTAAATTGTTAGAATGATGCATGAATGACAAATACAATGCATGATCGTGTGTTATGCAATATTTACAACCACATACAAGCAAGTAGATCCTTCCAACCTTATTACTTCCACACACGAGGTAATGCAGTCTTTTTCCTAGGTGGGCTTCATCCATGGGTTAACGGGGAACCCAATTAACGCGTATGGTGCACGGTGGGAAACTGAAAGCATAACATCTCTTGACTAA
The DNA here is from genome assembly GCA_947683425.1 of Excoecaria cochinchinensis. NCBI lineage: Eukaryota > Viridiplantae > Streptophyta > Magnoliopsida > Malpighiales > Euphorbiaceae > Excoecaria > Excoecaria cochinchinensis. The sequence continues at coordinate 791,478 of CANTUQ010000183.1, forward strand.
TGTGCATACGTATGAGTTTTGGCCTTTATGTATTTAAACATTTCAACTAAATTAAGATGGGCTCACCGAGGCATGAAAGCCTTTGATAAAAGACCATTTAATTTGGTTGATTTTGTTCAATATATAATGGCCCACATAGCAAGCATTATATTAAGGTATATGTCACCCAAGGGAAGTATCTATTGCCATTACATGAGCTTTGGTTGTGGGTGATGATATTTTAGGGCTACCCAAGCATGGTCCCTGCCGACGGGTCTAGCTCATCACGAGTATAATGACCAATCGGATCTCCATTTGATATACCATGATGGTACGAGGCTTGGGCTGGTGATTATCCTTAACACTTCCCTATATTGAATGAACGTAGGGTCATGCTTCAGGAACGCACCGGGGTTAAAAATAGGGACCAAACTAATGTAGTTCTAAGGCTCTAATGAAATGATATGTAATTTTTGAAAAGGGATAAAATTTTTAAATTAAAACTCAATTATAAATTTTAAGCAAGGTACTTTTGAATCGAAGTCTCTTATGTCCCCAGTGGAGTCGCCACTATGACGCACGCCGAACCCCGGGATGGCCCCGAACGCCCGTTTTTAGGGCTTTCAGGAATGAGGTTCATGGAAACTTACAAGGGCGTCTGTTTCGGGCAACAAGGAGGTTTCATGGAGTCGCCACGCAATAGAACATTGAGAAAGTTCGTCTAGCCTCAGTGAGCCTAAGACAGCGTAACTATGTCCATCATAGGCAAGCCGGAGGTGACTTGGAGGCCACACCCTAACATTAGGATGGCCATCTCGGCCTCGTGCTTGGGCAAACCAGAAGTGTCTTGGAGGCCCCATCCTAATAGAACATTAGTCTTTTTATGGGACACAAGAGGTGTCTTAGAGGCCCCATCCCAATAGAACACTGAGATGGCCCTCTCGCCTCGTTGAGCCCAAAGACCAAAGATGGTTCGGGACTTTTCATTTATTCATACCTTGGTTAAGTTAAAATCGAGTTTTGAATTTAAGTTTTCATCCCTTTTCTCATACGTTTTGATGCAATAATTAGAGTGCAAGTTGGTCATTCGAGGAAAGCAGTAAATGAAAGCATAATTAATGTAAAGTACATAAAAAAATAAATTACAACAAAACTAGGGGTGGAATAAAACCCCCATTGTAAAATAAATGTAAATCATGCAAAAAATGGGATATTTATTAAGGATGAGGGCATTGGCCCTCGCATGCATGCATAGTTAAAGAAAATAATTTTAAAGTGACAATTTACTTGGATGGAAAACTAGGACATTGGTCCCACTTTATTAGAAAAAGCCAATTTTATTTATAAAGATATTTTTGTGTGATTTTTAATTAAACGTGCATAAAAAAATATTTTATTAATAATTACATGACAAATAAATTAAAAAGATAAATAAAGGAAAAATATTAAATACAATAAAAATAAATCCCCGGATCTCCTCCTTCGCTCGCATGGATGCTCAAATAAGGAAAAATAAGGATTTGAAACAAAAAAACAAGCATAAATAAAATTTATGTTAGTAATTAAATCAAGAAAATCAATTAAACACATACAATAATAAATAAGTGATTAGAATAAATAAAATATGCATTATGTATGACAAATAAATTAAATGACATATTAAAATAAATAGATTAACATATTAACACAAAAAATGATAATAATAATGATAATAGTGATAATAATAATAACATCCGATTTTCAGATTTTTTTTTTTAAATATAACTAAAAAAAACTAAAATTTTCAAACTTTATTTTTTAAAACTAAAGTTTACGTCACAGAGAACGTAACGGTAGGCGCGTAACATAAAAGTTTACGTGACAATTTAGTTATTTGTCACCATAAGTATATTTTTTGTGATGAAAAAAATTATCGTCATCTTTATTTCTTACTTTTCATGACAAAAATTATGTCACAAATAAAATTATATTTCGTCACATTATATTGTTTATCGTTACAAAAAATTGACATTTTTTATGACAAATTTAAAATTCATCACGAAATTAAATATTTTTAATGACGAAACTCTACTTCTAGTTAAAATCATTAAGTATTGGTTACGTAATTATTGTCACAAATAAATATAATTTTCGTCATAAAATATTTAATGTTGTCATTAAATCTAATACTTTAAGTGACGAAAAATGATTTCGTCATTAAATTAATGTATATTAATGATGAATATAAATCGTCATATTATTTTACAAATTAGTGACATAAATATGGACAAAAATAATTGTCACAAAAAATAGTTTTAGTGACAATTTTTTGTTGTCATTAAATTATATTTTTTTTATTACCATATTAATATCATAATTATAAACATTATATCGTCATTTATGAACTAACAAATCGACAAATTATGACAAATATACTTGTCATATATATGTTGAATTAAAAATGACACATTTTAAATTAAATGTTATACAATCAATTAACTTTGTAAAAAAAAAATTGTCAATTAACTAATATAAAGTATTTATTTAAACAAAAGGTCAATTAAATAAAAAGATAATACTTAATGCAAAAAATTAAAGGTATTTGTACTGACAAAACAAATATAAACTATTATTTAACTGTTATGACCAACATAGGACTTGTGCATACTCAAATGAGCTCCTAATCAAACAAGCTGAATCCTATACCGTCATCACCCTCTTCCTGAGGCTCTTCCTGTAAAATCATCAAAAAAAAGTGACATAACAATCAGAAATTTCCAACCTACAAAAACAATTTGAAATTACGTGCCTACTCAATTAAAACTCGAAAGTGATTACGCATAATTACCTTCTTCTTCTCCTCGGGTGGAGGAGCAGCTGCATCAGCTCCATCAGCAGCAGCATCACCATCTACAATAGCAACCAATGCTAAGTGCTCCATAGTTTCATAAGCAACATTTTTTATATACATATATTCACAAGCTAGTTATATATACAAGAAACAGAAAAGTAAAGGGGCATGGTTGGTAACTGCTATTTGCGGTTGGCCTCATCGGCTTCAAACAATGGTTTTTATGTACAAGTTGTCATGAAACAACTGCATCAAACGCAAAATTTATTAGCTAGAAGTCCATTAGATCGATAAGCTTTTCATCAAAGATAAATGAGCAATGCAGTTCCAATTCGAACCTGTCATGTATATTTCCTCAAGTTCCTTTTAGCCCGAAATTGGCCAAGTTTGTCTCTCCATTGAGCTGCAGTACAACATGAATATCAGTAAAAAATAAACGTATATTGTTAATGAACATAAACAAAATGAAAAGAAAATAATAGGAGATATTGAAGGTGAAAAACTTTCATATCTCAAAGAATAACATATTAAGGGAGGTTTTGGTGTTGTGTGATGCTATGAGCAAAAATAATTTGCCAGCACTGGTGGAAAAATGCACATCAGCAATTGCAAATGCATTGATCCAATCAATCAGAGGACTCCTCGAAAGTATATCCAGCCAAATTCGAAAATAAATATTATAACAGATGTGCAATGGGAAATAAAAAAGAACCATACCAGCATCTTGGTAACGTTCCTCAAAGACAGCTGTCACCATGTTGCTCACAAGGATAAACTCTTTGGTATCAAGACAAGGCTGACCAGTAGGCCTGCAACCACGTATAGCACTTTAAATCAGACCCTTCACTTTTTGTAAATAGATGTACTATGCAGATAGACTGTAACCCTTTTTTAAGACTATCCATAAAGATTTCAAGACTGACCGATCTAGTTTAGTGAATAATAGACTATCTGAAGCAGGGCCCTGTGTTAGATTCCCAGACTCGATGACTCTCATCCCATCACTGTATGACAGGTATTTGTTGACTTGAATTGGTACCTGTGCAGGATATGAAAATGATGTAACACTGCAGATCAATGTATATGAAGCAATCAAATTTCAACTAGTACAAAGATTTACCAGAATAAAGAAATGCTACAATTCTATGTTGAAATAACAAACTCAGAAACTCATTTCACCAGTTGGCATCTGAAAATATAAACTACTCAAATCCATTTTATATATTGGATCATACTACATACTTATTGATGAAACATCAAAGGCCATTTTCATATCAGCATATCAGCATTCATCATATTACGCAACTGTCAGACAACTACAAATGACCAAATTGATACAATAAACCACAACAATGACATGCGGTATATATACAAAGCCACAACTGAAAAACTCATTAACCAACATTTATGAACATTTTTTTTCATTTGCAATTTTGGCAAGACTATAAGAAAAAGTGGTATTCTCATCTTCCATACCAATTACAACTAATAAGATTATCAGTCCAAGCTGAACATCAATTCCGAGAATAAATTGTTTAAGTACCATATGTATTATATCCAGTTTTTGTAATAAAACATAATTAAATTTCATTTCATGCCTCTGGTTTATAGAGTAACATGTAGGAAGAGTAGCCGGCAAATTTAGAATAAAACTAAATTAAAGTTAGGCTGCTGATATTAGGCAATATATGGTGAATTCAGCTACAAAAAAGAGCACTATGTGAACCAATATTATGCTATTTTAAACCCATACCAAGCAACAACTCTTTCATTCAAAAAACAAAAAATCTTAATGATGATAAAATGATAAAAAGTCTTGCAATTATTTCAACATAAGTGCATTGCAGTGTAAGTTATAACATGCAAAACATACTCAATTACAGAGCTAAATTAGTACATTTTTGTCCAGTTTCAAGCAGTAGTGGTGAAGAGGGACAAGATGCTCTCCATGTATTTTTCCTGTTTCATCAATTGTCAAAGTCACAAATTTGTTATGCCTTAAGATTTAATTGTGATCTTACAAATCTACCGCATTTAGTTTGACATTCTGAATACTGATGACTACATATTAAACTCAACTCATACAAGATCTCCTGTCTACACTAACCATCAAAAACTATCATTGTAAATCCATAAACCCCATGAAGATCATAACTATTTTGCAACAATTAGGACACCATTTATGAGTGAAATCACTGGCCGTATCTCTTGTATTTCAAGGAACCCAAATCCAATTTGAGAATTTAACAGGAGATAAATTTGGCACTGGATCGAGCACAGCAAACACAGATCAACGACTAATAAAAAAAATTATTCAAACAAGAAGTCACTCGATACCCAAAAAAAGAAAGAAAATAATCAAATCCATTAACAAACAGAGAGAGGCATAACCTGATTGAATAATGGGCGATTGATATTGAGAGAGAGGAGTGCGGCAGAAACTGCAAGTGAGAGAGACAGGCACGCGGCAGAGACAGCGGCTGAGATAGAGCGAACTGTGGCAGAGGCGGGGAAATCACTGAGAGAGGACCGTGGTGAAGAGGGGGAGTCACCGAGCGATGAGGGCAGCTGAGACAGATCGATTTTGCGAGAGAAAAAGGAGTTAGGGGGAAAATTTTATTCTGGATTTCAGGGTTATAATTTTTACATTAAAATATTTTATTTTAAATTATTATTATATTATTAATTAATTAAATTTCATATATAATTTAGTTTTTTTTGTAAAAAAGTAGATGATAAACTATTTTTGGTCATTAAAAAAATTTATTGGAGACATTTTTATTTATAATATAAAATAAATTATTTATAAAATAATTCAATTGTAGTATATTTTTATTACAGTCGATTGTGATAAAATATTATGGTCGCACAAACTGATTGTATTAGTAATAAACTTATTTTTCGTCATAATATGTTCATTGCTTTGTGACATATTTGTTTGTCATAAATTGAATTTATATTTTATGACATAATTTATTTATTGTACATTAACATTACAACTAATTGTGACATAATATTATTATTGTTATAAATAGATTATACTAGTGACGAAATTATATTTCGTCATAATATATTCATTTTTTATGACATTTTTATTTGTCATAAATAAAATTATTATGACGAAATAATTTTATCGTCACTAATTCATTATATTGTGACAAAAATAATTTATGTCACAAAAAATTAAAATTTCATGATGAATTTATATGTCGCAAATAAATATTTTTTTATTAAATTTTTTTCCTACCAAAAGAAAAAGGTTGGAATTTTTCCCTCCATATCAAAGGTAGCGAAATTGTATCTCGTCACAGTATATTCATTTTTTGTGACACATTTATTTATCATAAATAAAATTATTTTTTAAACTAAAATTTTTCGAAAAAAATAATTAAATTTTTTTATATTGATATCTTATTTGTGACGCAATGATTTTATTATCACTAATTTATTATTATGACAAAAATAATTCGTCACAGAAAATAAATATTTTATGACGATTTTATGCGTTGCAATAAGTTATTATTTTATCATTAAATTTTTTCCTCCAAAAAAAAGGTAGAAAATTTTTTCTCCTAAACAAACCATGACGAAATATATATTTCGTCACAAAATTAATCTATTAGTGACGAAAATTAAAACATAAAATGACACAAAATAATTTTGTCACAGTAATAAATAGTATGGTGACGTTTTAAAAAATTTGTCATTGTAAGTTATAATTAATGACGAAATTTTATACGTCATTAAAATATTTGTCACAAAAAGTAAAATTTCTTGTAGTGAGTCATCCCTCACATTTTGGAAAGCTTTGTGCCGGCAGCGTCCCCTTATGCTTATTGTTGAGAGGCTGAGCCTCGTTAGTCAATAATCAAATTATCCTAGGCTTCGAAGTTTTTAATGATGTATTTGACTGGACTGAAGGGACCATCGAGGCAATGGAAGACTTTTGGGATTAAGTGATTATGACCTAGGGCAATATTAGAGATAGAAATGAGCTGAAAGAGGTTTATACTGATAAGTTGTTTGCCACTAGGATGAAGGGAAAGGAAAATAAAGGGGTTGAAGCACCCAGAAGCTCCACCAGGAGTAGTCGAAAAGCCACCCCCAAGTCAAGGCAACAGTGACCCATCGGTTATAACATCTGCATCAAAGGAGGAAGGAGATTGTAGTTATTTAGATGTACTTTTTGTTCCAGAACTTTTTAATGATGGTGATGTATGCAATTCCAATTTCATGAATGAAATGAACAATTTTGCTTACTTGTACGATCTTTTTGATGATTTCATTTCGCATGATCATACATATAACGCATTCATTTTTTACATTAATTCAACTAATACAACTCCATTTAATCTCGGGACTTTAAAAAACCCAAAGCAAATCTTAATTGCGTCAGACATAACTCTTGAGGAAAGAATAAAATTTGAGAGAATATTAAAAAAATTTGAAAAAGTTTTTGCCTAGACCTACGAAGACATGCCGGGGATCGACAAAAACATCACTGAACATGCAATCCCGACTTATCTGGAGTCTAAATCTATTAAGCAAAAACTCAAAAGACTTAGGCTAGAATGGGCACAAAAGGTAAAAGAAGAGGTGCATAAGCAGATCGAGGCAAAGTTTCTAGTGGAGGTTCAATACCCGACCTGGCTAGCTAATGTAGTTCCTGTGGCTAAGAAAGACAGAAAGGTTCGGGTATGTGTGTACTATCGGGATTTGAACGAGGCCTGTCCCAAAGATGATTTTCCTCTGCCCCACATTGATGTTTTAGTAGATAGTGCAGCTTCTAGCATGATGTGCAGCTTCATAGACGGCTACGCTGGGTATAATCAGATCCTCAACAGAATTGTAGACCGGATTAAGATAGCTTTCATCACCGAATGGGGTACATTTGCTTATCGGGTCATGCCTTTTGGACTGAAAAACGCAGGCGCGACTTATCAGAGGATGGCTACCAAGATTCTTAATGACTTGATTCACAAGGAAGTGGAGGTGTACGTAGATGATATGATGATCAAGTCAGCTACAAGGGAAGGTCACTTTAAGGCTTTGGAAAAGTTCTTTCAAAGGATTGATAAATACAATTTGCGCCTCAATCCCAAGAAATGCATCTTTGGAGTTACCTCAGGTAAGTTATTAGGCCATGTAGTAAGTCAAAGAGAGATTGAAGTAGATCCGGATAAGATCAGAGCAATTAGGGCGATGCCCGTGCCCCAGAAAGAAAAAGATTTTAGGAGTTTCCTGGGAAAACTTCAGTACATCGGCTGATTTATTGCCAAGTTAGCTTCAGTATGCGATCGAGCCCATTTTCAAACTCCTCAGAAAGAATCAGTCGATAATGTGGAATAACGATTGTCAATTGGCTTTTGATACCATTAAGAATTATCTCCTAAATTCGCCAGTCTTTAGACCACCATGTCATGTCAAGCCACTGATCCTGTACCTGGCAATAGAAGACAGTTTAGTGGGTGCCATGATGGCCCAAGAGGATTATTTTGGGGTGGAGTTCACTGTTTATTACTTAAGCAAGAAATTTTTGCCGTATGAAGCTAAATACGTTGAAGTAGAAAAGATTTGCTTAGCAGTAATTTGGGCCTCAAAAAAGCTGAGACACTACTTTCACTCATTCAAAGTTCAGGCAGTCGCTAAACAGAATCCTTTGAGATACCTTCAGCAGGTGCCTTCTTTACTTGGAAAGATGGGTAGATGGTTGATACTGCTTCAAGAATTCGATGTAGAATACATCACTAGGAAAACCATTAAAGGCAGAGCTGTAGCCAAATTCCTAGCTGATCACCCTATAGAAGGAGAACAGGTTGAGTACAACTTCCCAGATGAAGATGTCATGGCCATTGCAGTTCAAGGATGGCAGATGTATTTTGATGGAGCAGTTAATAGCAAGGGGGCAAGTGTAGGTGTCATTCTGATAACTCCGGATGGTGAAAAGTTGCCATTGGCTAAGAAGTTGAGGTATAAAGCCACTAACAATGAGTCTGAGTATGAAGCGTGTGTCTTTGGGTTAGAAGCTCTTTTGGCCTTGGGGTCAAAGTCTGCAGAGGTCTTTGGAGATTCATCCTTGGTGACCCATCAAATTCGTGAAGAATGGTCAGTTAAAGAGGAAAGATTTGTACCATATGTAAAACACCTCCATATGTTAAGCGACCAGTTCGAAACTTGTACTTTCCATTTTGTCCGTAGAGATGAGAATCAGTTAGCTGATGCACTTGCAACTCTGGTGTCCATGTGGGATAACCCGGAAGGAGTGGTTATGAAGCCCGTATTGATTTCGAGCTCACAGAAGCCTTATTTTAAATATGAACATGTGATGGATGTCGAAGCCACTGATGGAAAACCTTGGTATTATGATGTTCAGAATTATCTGGAGAGGTCGGTATTTCCAGAAGAAGTTTCGAAAAAAGATCGAAGAATAGTTAGAAAGTTGTCCAATCAGTTTCTCAGTGTAGATGGTACGTTTTACAAGAGACAGGCAGACGGCGTTCAGTTAAGATGCATAACAGAGAAAGAAGCTAGGAAGGTTATGGAAGACGTCCATGCTAGTGTTTATGGAACTCACATGAACGGCTTGTTCTTAGCAAAGAAGATCATGCGTCAAGGGTTCTATTGGATCACTATAGATACAGATTGCTCGAAGTTTGTGAAACAGTGTCATCTGTGCCAACAGTATGCAGATTCAAGGCATGTACCAGTGTCAAAACTACATAATTTGTCATCACCATGGCCATTTGCAGCTTGGGGGATAGATATCATAGGTGAGATACACCCTACAGCCTCTAATGGACACAGATTCATTATAGTCGCCATTGATTACTTTACCAAGTGGGTCGAGGCAGAATCTTTTAAGAAGGTCGATGCCCGGGACATGGCCAAGTTCATTGAGCGAAATTTGATATGCAGATATAGTCTCTCACATCATATTATGTTTGACAATGGGGTACAGTTCTTATATGAGACTAAGCGAATACTACAAAAGTATGGGATACAGCACTGTGACGTGCGCCGAACCCCGGTAGCACCTCGAACCGCCCGCTTTTAGGGCTTTCGGGAGGGAGTTCATAAAAATTTGTAAGAAATTACAAGTGCGTCCATTTTGGACAACAAGGAGGTTTCATGGAGTCACCACCCAATAGAACATTGAGAAAGGTCATCTAGCCTCAGTGAGCCTAAGACAGCGCTGCTATGTCCATCATGGGCAAGCCGGAGATATCTTGGAGGCTTCTACCCTAACAGTAGAATGGCCCTCTCGCTTCATGCTTGGGCAAACCAGAGGTGTCTTGCAGGCCTCCAGCCTAATAGAACATTAGGATGGCCCTCTCGCCTCGTGGCGCCTAGGACTGTGCAAGTTTGAGCCTTTTTACGGGACACAAGGGGTGCCTTGGAGGCCCCATCCCAATAGAACATTGAGATGGCCCTCTCGCCTCGTTGAGCCCAAAGACCAGAGAAGGTTCGGGACTTCCCATTTATTCATACCTTGGTTAGGTTTATAATTGAGTTTTGAATTTAGCGTTTCGTCCCATTTCTCATCCGATTCAGTGTAATTAAATTAAAGCATGAATTATCCATTCAAGGGAAAGCGATAAATAAAGCATAATTAAAGTAAAGCGCATGAAAATATATTACAGCAAAACTAGGGGCGGAATATAACTCCAATTGTAAATGAAATACAAAATATGCATAAAGCGGGATATACATTAAGGATGAGGACATTGGTCCTCGCATGCATATTTACGAAAATGATTTTTATGTGACAATTTATTTTGGATGGAAAAACTGGGACATTGGTCCCATTTTTATTAGAAAAAGTTCCAAGTTAATTAGTAGAAATATTTTTGTGATTTTCTTTTTAGCGTGCCTAAAATAAACAATTTTATTAGGAATTACATTCGACAAAATAAATAAACAAATAAAGCAAATAATACAAGTAATAAAATAAACGATCAAATCAGGCGAGCCTCCTGGATCTCTCCGTGTGCTTGCGAAAATGCCCAAGCGAAGAAAATAAGTTGTGAAATAAAAATAAAACACAAATGAAATAATGTTAGTAATTAAAATCAATTAAATTAGTTAAATATATAATAAATGATAAAATAAAATAAAATTAGATGACATCAAAATGACAAATGAATTAAAATATTAACAATTTAAAATAAATTAGAAAAATGCATTATGAATGATAAATGAATTAAATGATATGATTGAAATAAATAAAACATGCTAATGAATTAATACATAATAATAATAATAATAATAATAATAATAATAATAATAATAATAATAATAATAATAATAATAATAAACAAATAAATGAATAAACGATAAGTATATAACAATAGCAATGAAAAAAAATGATAAAAATAATGAATAAAAGAATGATGAAAATAATTAAATAAATGACATGATTAATTAATGTTATCACAATTAACATAAAATATTTGCATGGCAAAAAGATCAACCAAAATGAATTAATTAATTACATGTTAAAAAATAATAAGAAATCAATATTTACATGAACAAAAATAATATGTAAACATATTAAATGAGACAAATATAAAAACAATAGAATAAATGAATAAATGAAAATAATAAAATATACATGTTAATCAATTACATATGAACAAAATAATAAAAGATAAAAAATCAAGCCCATAATGTTTACCTTCAGAGTTTCGGATTCAATGAAAGTAAAAATGATGATTGATTTCCTTGTTTTTTATTTGCAAGATTAGAATTGAATATAATAAAATATTGAAATTTTATTCCAAAAAATAAATATGCTTGAAAAAGTGATGAAAGAAAATCAAAAATTCTTCAAAAACAAAGAATTGATTTCTTTACCTAAAGTATGATTTTTATTGATAAAAAAATGTTCTCAAGAACAAACAATTATTTTGTTTGTCGCAAGAAAAAAAAATCATTTATGAAAAAAACTTATTTTTTAGAAAATCAAATGAAAAATTAGATTTTTAAGAACAAACAATATTTTGTTTGCCCCAAAATCCATTGTTCATAAAAAAGGATTCAAATAAAAAAAAACCTTGAAAAAGATTAATTGAAAAAAAATAAAAAGTTAAAAAACTGAATTTTGAGAGTAAATAACTATTTTATTTGTCTCAAAATTAAGTTCATCAACAAAACTCCTTCTAAAAATAAATGTAGAAGAAATTCTATTGGAAAAAGAAGAAAAATTGAACTATTTTCTTTTTATTTTTGTTGGGGAAAATTTCAGTAAAATTTTAGAGAGAATTGTTGAAGAAGAAGAAGAGAAAAACCAAAGAATAAACCCTAAAAAATTCCCCTCCCCTTTCTCTTTCCTTCCTTTTCTTTTTATATGAAGAAAAAAATAGAAAAAAGAGTTAATTAAGGAAAAAAACTCAATTAAACCAGATATTAATTATTTTGAATTTTAAAAATGGAAAAAAACCTTTAAAAATCCTAAAAAAATCGGATAAAAAATGGATTTTTGGGCGAAAAATCGGAAAAAAATCAATTTCGGGAGAATTTGGCCATTTACGACGGAACAGGGGCGACCGATGCCCGTCGACCCGAGCGACGGGCGTCGTTCGCGCACTCTGGGCACGGAGCAGCGCTGCGGGGCGCCGCACATCGACATTCGAGTAATTTTTTATTTATTTTAAATTTAACTAAAAAATACTATAATTTCTAAACCCCATTTTTCAAATCAATTTTTTAAAATATTTTTTATTATTTTTATTTTTTCACTCTAAAATGCAAAATTTGACAAGGAACTCATTATTTTTAATCTTTTTGCCTGTGAGCAGGCATCTTATCATCATTGGGTAACTCTGATCTGAGCTGCCTCAGGACCCGGTTTCTACACACCATAAGTCCTCCCCTTATCGACCTCAAGCCAATGGAGCGGTTGAAGCAGCCAACAAAAATGTCAAGAAAATTTTGGCTAAGATGGTACAGAGTTATAAAGACTGGCCAAAAAAGTTACCTTTCGCATTTTGGGGCTACAGAACTACCTTCAGAACATCCACGGGTGCAACACCATTTTCCCTAGTGTATGGAGCGGAGGCGGTCTTGCCAGTTGAAATTGAACTCAGGTCATTAAGAGTGGTTATGGAAGCTGAAATTCCAGAAGCAGAATGGGCCCAACAGAGATTGCTGCAGTTAAACTTGCTGGATGAGAATAGATTGCGAGCTTACTATCACAACCAGATTTACCAGAAAAGGTTAGCCCGGTCATTCGGTAAGAAGGGTAGGAAGCATCCGTTGAAAAAGGGGGATTTGGTCTTCAAACATATGAGGCCGGGGGTACTAGACATTCGGGGAAAATTTAGGCCGACATGGGAAGGTCCATTTGTTCTAAAGAAGTTGTTGTCAAAAGGGGCAACAATTTTAACAGACAGCGATGGGAACGAGTTCAAGGAGTTGGTGAACGTTGACAGATTAAAAAGGTTTCATGGCTAAAGAAAAAAAAAAAAGAGGAAAGAAAATCAAAAGAAGGGAATAAATGCCCTGCGGGTCAAAAATTGAAAAAAGCGGCCTTGCTAAAATTGGGCGCCCTGTCAGGGTGAAAATTGAAAAAAGGCACTTTAGGCAAAAATTAAGGGCTGAGAGAAAATGTTCAATCATGAAAATCCGAGAGGGCTGATTGATAACAGGAGTTTGACGCTTGCAAGATCTATCCTGAGATTAAGTGCAGTTTTGTGTTTTTTTTCTTTTGTCAACAAATGATCATGTGTGTTGAAATTATATAGAAATATTCATAAATTTGCAATAAAAATTTAGTTTGCACTTTCCATGATTGTCTAGTTCTTTTACAAAAAGCAGAAAAGTAAATTGTCTGTCATAATTTGAAAGCTACTTTCTACTGAATTCTTTCGGTCAGATGTTTAAGCTAGCTGATTCTATTGTCAATAGCGGGATTGGTCACCCATTGTTTGTACTCTGGCGAGCTGGTGAAATCAGAATCCTCAACCCTCGGGATAGTGGTGCTCAGGGGTAGCCGCGCCTGAAGTCTAGAGTAACCTGTAATGAACGCCGAATATAGGAGCCCCCCATGAAAAGCCAGCGGCTGAGCCACAACAGTCTGACGCCCTCCAAATTGGTGAGCGTAGCGGGATGTGATGTAAAATGATGCCCTGTGAAGTCCGCATAGCGGGACACATCCTGAAGGCCCGTCTCGGGTCACGTAGTTAAGACGTATCCAAGGACTCATGAAGCTAATATCACTGTCTGCCAGTATTGCCATCCATATGAAGCCTTCATGAGGAGGGTTGAACTGATAAGTCCTCTGTCTATGGAAAAAGTGCGCCAGTGAGTATGCTCCGATCACCCGGGGAGGGGGCTCTGTCAGTAGCTTTAGCTTCTCTTGCAACCACACCTAAAAAAAAGAGAGAAAAAAAAAGAAGAAAAAGAAAAAAAAGGCCGCTGGAATGAGTTGGATTCGTTTCAGGCAAAAATAAGGCACCAGGCTATGTGAAAATCCCTAATGGGACGCATTTCCCAATAAGAAAAGCTAGTGTGAAAACCCACAAGGGGCGCACTACCTTTAAAATAATGACACAGATTACCTGAAGTAATAAGGGGCTCCCAGCCATAAAAGCAGCGGGGTCAGTGCACAGAGTGTCCAGGCCGATGATCGTCTCAGCCAGAATGACTGGAAAGGGGGTCTGCCTGCGGTGAATACCATCAATAATGTTGAATAGTTGATAATCATTGATTGCATCATCTGGGCTCAGTAACAAGTATCTAGATAAGCAGACCAACAGAACCACACTGACTCGATAAGTTGGCACGTCGGGATAGCCACCAAGTGCATCTAGTAGAGGCTCCAAAGAAAAGAATTCCCCTCTAGGAACTAGTCGAGCAGCCTCGAAAGGTGAAATGCCCAAAGTAAAGGCTACGTCCCTAATCTGGTATGGTCTGTAACTCGGAATGTAAGGAGGGGTGCCAGGGGAAAACCTCATGTCAATAAGCTCGGCAAACTCTTCGGTTAGAGGGCATAGTACCTGATGAGTGAATCGAAAGACATGAAACTGAGGATCCCAGTAGCGGACAGCAGCCAGTAAAAGATCTTGGTCGAACTTCATCCTTCTCAAGAGCCTCAGGCTAGAATAAGGAGCTAGAGTGTCGGTTCTCCAGGTCTCGGGATTGTCCAGTAGCTGGCACAGTTTGTTGTGGATGGGTATCGACATTTGCAGATAGCTGCACACAGAGTAAATAAGTGGGATTAATGAAGAATATAATAAATAGGATGCAAAAAAAAAAAAAAGACAAAAGGAAGAACCGGTCTGGTCCGTCATAAGAAATCATACCACTTTTTTCGTGCATTTTAGACTCATGCATTTTCACTAGCATAATTTATTTTTATTTATTGTTATTATTTTGGTATGCATAATTTATTTGTAGGAAAATGTTCAATAAGCGGAGTCAATCGCAAAGAATGCAGGTCAAAATACATATTTAGGAAGTAAGTAAGTTAAAGTTAAAAACATAATAATAAAATAAAAATAAAAATAATAAAAAATAAAATAAAAATACTTTTTGGTTGTGGTGCGGCCACGTGGCCGCACTCCTTGTGGCCAGGATGCAGCTGCTCTTGTAGCCGCGTCTCGCGTGGGGCGAGATGCAGCCCCATGGGCCGTATCTCGATGGGATTCACATGCGCCCCCCATTTGGGCCGCATGTGAAAGGGGTATTGAAACCCCTTTCTTTGCCCGTGTGTCACCTGTACCTATCTCCCCATCCCATTTTCAAATTCCATTTCAATTTTCTTCAGTTTTCCTTCGTCTTATCTCCTGATTTTTGCTCATATCTTTTCCATTTGTGATCCATTTCGAGTGTTTTTCATACCAAAACGATCACATTTCAACGATCTTCAAGGTGGTATAATTTTTTCTAAGTTTTTCAACAGTTTTTCTTGTGGGTATTTCGACTGACAGGTTGGTTTTTCTCTGTCTTTTTATTTTATTTTACGTGTACTCATGCTAAAAATCCTATGTTTGCTTTTATTTATTATTTTTAAATGGCATGCATAATATATATATATAGATAAAATAATGAAATATAATAGGTAACGAACATAAATAGAAAATAGGAAAATAATGCACATTTCGTGGCCCACTGCTTATTCTAAGATGTTGTTTGTTTTATTTAGCATGTATAAGATAAACACCCATCATAAAAAAAAATGCATACTTTTCTTTTGTCGCCTACGATGCACAGTGAAAAAGAAGTGATAAGAAGTGTGTGTGAGAGTAGTGTGGTGAAATTAGCTAGTTATATAGAAATTTATTTTGCCATGTGTTTAGAAATAAAGTGCACAAACGAAGATTAATTATTTGGTGTAAAATAATAATCGTCTTTTTTTTTGAAAAAAATAATAATAAATAATACTTGTCTTTTTGTGTAAAAATAGTACTCTGTTATTGCATGTAAAATAATAATGACCTTTATCGTGCAAAATAATGGTTGAAATACTTGCCTGTAAAATAAAAAATAAATAATAATAATAATAATAATAATAATAATAATAATAATAATAATACATAATTTGGACATTAAAATTGGTAGTGTAAGATTAAAACCTTATCTAAATATTTGATGCGCATACAGAAAATTTTACTGCTTTTCGATTAAACGACTGCGTGAATTTAGTTAAAAAATTATTTTTGTTAAAATGTTGTTTTTTATATACTATCAGATTTCAGTTGAAATACTGTCTGAATAATCGATAAAATAATATTGAGTAATCTATCTCGCATGAATTGACTATCAATTTATTTTCAGGATGCCTCGACAGCGAAGGGTACGCCCAAGGCAGGATGTGTCTCCACCCCCAGTACAGATGACAGACGCGTAGAGCCAGCGCTATGAGTCGTTATGTTAGATACGAATCGTGCCAAGCAGATTCATGTGTAGGTCATTTTTAGAGCGGGTAGGCATGTGGGGCGAGGTGAGCGCCCTGATAGCAGCGGCCGGCTAGACCGAGTTTTTTGGGAGGTCCTACATTACGTATCCAGACATCACCAGGGAAGTGTTGGCCACGCTACGGTATAGGGGGTATGAGAGGCCGGATGAGGAGCCCAGGACGATATCCTTTTGCGTTAGAGGCCGACACCATGAGATGATTCGTTTGGATTTCGCTCAGGCGATGGAGCTCCCGACGAGGGAGTATGTCAAGGCACCAGAGAGGTTCGTCCTCGCTCATTGCTGGGAGGAGATCGCCACACTCGGTGTCCCATACCGCACTAACCAGGCGAAGAGCACTTTGCTGCGCTCCTAGGCTTTGAGATATATTCAGAAGGTCTTGGCCAGCAATTACCTCGATCGGGCTGGGAGTCAAGGCTCCATAAACGCCACTGAGATTTGGAGCTTGTGGGCCATGAGGACTGGTAGGCAGATAAATATCGCTCATAAGATTGTATTTGCATTGCTCAGAGCCGAACGTGTGACCTCTGGACCCATATGCATCGGGGGAGTGGTGACCAGATTACTCCTTCATCTGGGGCTTGATTACCAATCATTTGGGACACATCTAGAGGGAGACATAGCCATTGATCTTGCCGTCGCCAGTGCTATGGGTATGGTGGAGCCAGTGTCGGAGGGGTTAAACGTGTATAGAGTACTCAGCATGGCAGAGACTAGGCTTGTCTGCAAGTTGCCTCCACTCCCAGATATAGCTGGTACTTAAGGAGGGGCCCACATGCAGCAGGATGATGAGGAGCCACATACGCCGCAGGATGAAGAGGGCGTAGATGATTTTGATCTTACACATATTATCTGCACTCCCCCTCCGCAGCAGATCCTGTATGACAGTGAGGCTCACACCACTCCTATGCCGCAGTTTCACTATACTCAGTCGGGCTACCCGGGGGCACCTTCTTCCACAGCCTCGCTGCCACCTCGGTATAGGGCAGAGCAGAGCCAGCCACCTCAACGCCAGCATTCCAGGCTATGTATAGGGATATGATGTCCGCATTCGCTGCTATGGGACAGCGCCAGGATGAGAGTATCCGTCTCCTGAGGCAGCGGATGATGGACGACCGTCAGCATATGAGGCAACATATGATAGACGACTGTCAGCTTATGAGGCAGGAGATGGCAGAGGGGTTTAGAGAGATGGGTAGGAGATTGGGCCAGATACAGGGATCCATGACTACCACACTCGCTGCGCATGCACAGAGGTTTGAAGAGTCTTTCCATGCGATGGATGACTCGCTGGCTATCACCCAACAACGAGTGGATATCTTGGAGCAGACTTCAGGAGGGTGTCCCAGGACGTGAGGAACCTATGCAAGGACTTGGGAAGAGACCTTCCTACCATTCGATCCGACTTGGGGCATCACATTGATTGGTACGCCGCTACTATAATAGGTATAGCCTCCAATTTTCAACAGCTGTCTCACACAGTGGCGAGCATGGCTAGCCCCTTTCTTGACGGATAGGCAGAGGTCAGGTTCCGAGCATCCAATCCGTCATCATTAAGGCCGCTGCCTGAGGATGTCACATATCAGCCTGCGCCCCCCCTGCTCAGCCTGACGACCCCGAGATGCTTACAGACTATCCTCCGTTGTAGAGTTTGTTTCAGGGAGTTGTTAGACATTATTTTTTTATGATGTACAAAAAGATTTTATTTGTAGTATAAACGTATGCTTATACTTGCTTTTATGCTTATTATGCTTGTACTGCTAAATGTAATGAACATATCACATGAAAAAAAACAACAATAATAATGTCAAAAATAAAAATAAAGGAAGATATTAAGATAATAAAAATAAGCTGATTCATACACCATCAAAATAGGTTAATGCAATCAATTAAAGCATTTTCTTTGAACATTCAGGCACACGATGATGACGTCTAACAGCCACTCAAATGAATGGTTAACTCATTGACAAAGGTGTAAAGATATCCATTACACCATGCCAACAGGTTATATACCAACCCAGATGCAGCTAAACACCGCACAGGTTAGATGCTAACAGGAGGAAGGTTAGACCCGCACCAACAGGTTACATACCAACCCGGCTATAGCTAGACACCACACAGGTTAGATGCTACGACAAGGGAGGTTATACACCGTAAAAACAGGTTAGATACCGAAATGACTGAGGCTAGACACCGCACAAGTTAGATGCCAAAATGACAAAGGTTAGACACCGAGTAAAAGGCTAGACACCGCACAGGTTAGATGCCACAACAACAAGAGTTAACACGTCGACAAACGGACGGTAACTACCCCGAAGAACTCCGTTCAGACCGGGAGGACACCTGCCTCAGGTACGCGTCTCTCTTCTCCTTCTTTGAGTTTTGGCTCACCTAGGCACCCAGTCACTATGTTCCCCAAAACTGGGGGAAATTGTAGACACCGAGTTCTGAGGCAGCCCAGACCGAAGTTATCCAATGATGAAAATGATACTTGTTACAAGCAAAATGATTAGAAGTGAAGATTTCCTATCACAATCTTTTCAATTTTTATTTTTTATTTTTTAGTTTTTTTTATCTGTTAATTTAAAATTTTTAAAATTTTATTCTTTTTGGGTTTTCGATGCTCTTCGTGCCGTGTGGGCTGCGCCCGCAAGCCGCGACACTCGCTCACGGGTGCGCGCTCCTGCGCACGCTGCCTCGGCAGCGCTCGCGTGGGTAGGCACGCGCGCATGCGCGACCCACCCGCGTGGCCTGCGAACAAAATATAATATAAAAAAATAAAAAATAAAAAGGAATAAAAATAAGAGTAAAAATGCAAAATTTTTGAATTAAAATTTTTAGAGGAACCAAGGAGATTTTCGATAAGGAAAACATCATTATTGACATCTCTACTTGTGGCAAGTATCACTTTGATCATCGGGTAATTTTAATCTTGGACGACCTCGGGACCCGGTGTCTACAATAAGGATAACATAGGAAATTAAAACTTGAAATTCCCATGAGTCATCCATGGATATAACAAAGGTTCATTACAAAAGTGCAACTGTACATATGATATCATTACAAAATATATAGTCTTCCAAAAGTACATAGCGGAAGAATTATAAAAGATAAATACAAAATAGAACCAAAAGATTATAAAAAGACCTATATACAAAGCTAAACTCTAGAACTTCACTCTTTCTATGATGGCCAGGCCTACGGAGACACTCCCAAAAACTCTACTCCTTCCGTACCTACAGGGTTCAAACACTCGTGCTAAGCGATAACGCTTAGTGGGGAAAAACACAATAATATGAATGGCCATTCATGATGGTCGTTAAAACAGAACACATACAAATGGCACATGCTTAAAAACATAATCAATATACGTCACAGTCTTAAGTATCATAATCCACATTCATAAAGCTCATAATCTGAACATATTCCACCGTGATATCATAATCATATAGGAAATAATCAAATGCCTGCAAACTCAGAATAGCGGATAACAAGTGAACACATTGGTACCCATAGATACAATTAAAAAGCAACATCTTTATTTCTCATTCAAAAATATTTTCACATTGGGGGATCTTAAACAAGATCCGAACACATTAAGGATCATAAGGACCCAAACGAAGACCTGATCAGGGTCCAAAACACATTGGGGTTGTAGCTACAAAACTCTATTAGGCATGCCTAACTATCCACTAATATGACTCTTGCAGGCCATGCATCATTCATCATATTGATTGTATAATGTACACAAAATCATCCATATATAAATATAATAACATCACAGGGTCAGAAACCAAGTATCAGAAGCATAAAAGAAAACCCGTTATGAAAACCAGAGGAGTTGCGTTCATGACAGAGGCAAAGCTCGCCTAGTGTCGCGCTCGCAACAGCCCTCGCGCTCGCATGAAGAAGGGTTGAATAGCCTCTGTCGTGCTCACGATAGAGGGCCAACAGGTCACTGTAGCACTCGCACACTTAAGCGCGCTCGCGATAATGCTCTGCCCGCGCTCAGCTCAGTAGCCAAGCTCTCTATTGCGCTCGCGACAGAGGTGCATTCAGCTAAAGCTCAGCAGCAGGCGAGGTCTTGGATCACCGAGCTCTATTGCCCTCGCGACAGAGTCAATTTCCAGGTCCCCTTTGCCGAAAAACTAAAAAAACCCAAAACCAAAATCATCCCAAACATGCAATTGATCTGCCAAACTTAATCCCAAAGCAAAATAAGCATTCAAGTCATATTAAACAACATAAAACCCATGTTTTATACGAATAATTTTTAATTTAAACATCTAAATACAACAATCAAAATTAAAGGTTCAACCAACCCAAAATTTTGCTCCACAATTATCCAAATTCGCATTTTGGTTCAATGGATCACAACTATGGCATCTCAATTCAAATCAATCAAAAACCCATAACATTTACACCAACATAACCAAGTTAAACATCATAAATTTCCAGAAATTAACACAGCACCAAACTGAACCATTATGCATCAATTCAAAAATTCCCAAACATTGATCTCCTTTGCTCCATAACTTCAAGGGGCTTCACTACCACTAGCTTTCTCTTTCCCCTTGGGCTCTCTATGAGGAATTTCTGAACCATCAAACCCCAAAACATACAAAACTCAAAACCCTAAACCAAAGAACACATACAAAAGGAAATACCCAAAAGAGAAGAGGAAGAAGAAGAAGAAGAAGAAGAAGAAGAAGAACTTACCAATTAGCTCTAGAATTGTTAAATTCCACCAACAATTGCAGCAAAAGAGGATGAGAATCAAAAGAAGAAAGAAGAAGAAGAAGAAGAAGAAGAAGAAGAAGAAGAAGAAGAAAACGTGGATGAGGAGGGGAAATGGGACAGGGCAACTGTTCCTGCTCTCTCTCATTTTCTCTCTCCTTGGCTTATAAAGCCAACCCCCACATGCCACATGTCAATCAACTATTGGTGGACTTTAACAATTCACACCCTACTTCCATCTTCCTCACTACACCTAAACCAAACCCCAATAACTTACATATTAAACCAATAACATTACATGCAACTAACCAACATGCAATAGACGCCAAAATTAAAATAACACATGCAAAATACTCACAAAATTACTCAAAACTACTAGGGTGGAAAACGGGGTGTTACATCTCCTCTTATTCTGGCATTTGCTTTATGTCAACAATAATAGGAAACATAGCTCGCTTTTCCTCAAATGCTTATTTCACTTCAGTATAATACTGGAATAGGGAGCGACCTTTTTGTTTCGCTTGATAAATCTTTAACAAAAGGCCCCAAACATGAGACATATCTTGTTTGCAAGCATATAAAAATTCCATATATTCCCGTAATTCCTTGACACTCTCACAATGATTCACAACATCATCAACAGCAGGATCTAAAGTATTCCGAATTTGATTAAATAACTTATAATCCTCCATTAACCATTTCTTTCTAGCATTAGCGTCATCCTTAGGTGGTGGATTATTAGTTAAGTGGTCTTCCAAATCTACACTAGTCACAAATCTGCTAATAGTTCTCTTCCATTGTGCATAATTAGTACTTCCAGTTAACTTTCGTTCAGTAATTTTAAACAAACCCAGCATAATTTCGATGATAGTTTTCTTATCACTAGTCTCGGCCATTTAAAGCAATCCCAAACAACTAGAGAACAGACAATGTGTATTCAGAATGATAGAAAACTCCTAACACAAATAAATAGCTAAACTCCTAAAAAAGAATAGAATTCCAGCACAATAAATCCTAACAAATATCCAGCCTTCTCAACTAATCACCCAATAAAAAACGAAAAAAGAAGATTGGACAAAGAACAGAGAACAGAATGAGAAGAATAGAACTATCGTAGAAATCCAAGGAGAATCAAATACCATCAATAGAGGAAACTACCTCAAGAGGACAATAAAATTTGACCAAAAATGACAGGGCTATGCCGAAGAAGAAATCGGAGGACCATCGGAAGCCGGATGAGCTCCCACTCGTCGGTGCACGAGGAAGAGCAGTGAGATCCTAGCAGCGCGTGAGGCCCACTCGCAGCTCTGATGGTCGCCAAAAATTATGCAGAGACCAGACTAATGGAGGCAAACCTTCTTGTGGTGGTGGTGAGATAAACTTATCACCAGAAGATGTGACACTAAGAAGCAGAACGGGATCTTCAAACTAAGATCCGAAAATAGAAAATCCAGAAGAAGAAATCTAATATCGACAAGAGGAAATCGCAAACCTAAAAAAAAAAGACCCTAAGGCTCTGATACCATGTGAAAGTGAGAATCTATTTACCTTATTCAATTTGGAAAATATACAGGTATTTATACAAGTATACTAGAGCAAAAAATAAGAAAGAACAGATCCCTAAAATTACACTACTATACAGCTATACAATCTGTAATAGATATCATAATAACTTCCAAGTAAGTTTTGTTCCAAGAGTGTACTTCCTGATAGTCTCCTACCATATGAATGCAGGACCCTGAAATAAGGCTATTGCTCCTTTAAATGTCACTTCTAACGGACTATGGGTGATCTCAAACAGCCTTTCAGTATGGTGAAGCCATTCCTCGACTTCAGTAGTAGCAGTCTGGTCCATGCCATAGAGATTCTCAGCTCCCAACTTCTTAAGCTGCTTTAGAATGGGTTTCTTAGGTGAAAGAGGAGGCAGTTACTGTTGTGGCTGGAGCTACTATCCTTACTCAGCCTATATCCTCTGATGAATATAATCTACCATCACTTGTAAAAAATCCATTTGTGGTGGTACTGATGTTGCAAGAGGTGGCACAAGCTGGCCACGATGATATGTGGTGTCTCTATCTCCTAAACTAGCAGAGGCTTTAATTTCTACTTCCTCTTCCAACTATCATCGCAAACTAGATGTCATTCTTTAACTATAAAAGAAAAGGGCAAGTATGCATTAATTCCAATAATCACCATAATCACAAATAATCATTCATGGCATGTATATGTAATCAATTTATCCATATCAAAATATCCTTAGGTTTTAGAATCGCCTAAATCGGCTCTGATACAACTAAATGTAATATCCTATATCCTATTATTAAAATGAGTACTGCGTATTACAAAGTCGTTCCTTAATTAATTTTAACCATATCAACATAATATTCTCTTATGGATTTGGCAGTGATTTTTTTTTCCATTGACATGAATCAGTATTCGTTTGGTAAATTTTAGATGGCATTATGGTTGTAACCACACCTAACCCTCTTACATATTTAAATTAAATACTCCCAATATATGTACATAACCAACTAAACCTCCAATAATTCATCATATAGCAACATCAATAGGTATCAATCATATCAACGGGAGTCAATCATTTGAACATAACAACCATCATAATTTCTCCAAAATTTACATAAAGTTTCTTTAATTTCATAACTATATAATTACGTACATAATATTTCTCTTTATACATGTAGAGTCTCTTTATACATAATAAACACATATACATGTCATATAAAAAATCAAAATTCATCTCTTCAAACATTAAGGCTCTAATTTCCACCAAATTAGCGTGTCCATTCTAGAACTCTTAACTGAGCACCGAGTACCTACGCGCAGTAACAAAGTACACATTAAGCATTTCATACTTAGTAGTGGATACTATACTATCATTTTTCATAATCACATAAGTACATTAATAAAATTATATTGCATGAATATATATTTAGAAGCATGAAATTTAAATTCAATAATTAAATATTCAAAAATATATATACAAACTCACATATTATTAATTTTAAATACCAAATATGTTATGTAGCATAAATAATTCATTTAAATGGTCATTAATTAATTTTTTTTTCAATTTTCTTACCTTTAATTACCACCTTGAATTATTTTTCTTTATTTTACCTCATTATTGTAAGGCCACAACTTGTACTCTAGTCGTCTTCGGACACATTTAGGGTATGAGAGTAGCTGAGTGTGTGTAATTAGTTAAGTGCAAATGTTAGGGACATAATCGGTATTAATTAAAAAGCTGAGGTTAAATTTGTAATTTGATACCTATGGACTTAAATGCATAAAATGAGTTATTTGGTATGTTAATGTATGAATTTAAGTTAATTAAATGGTAACTGTAAGATTAAGAAGAAGTAAAAGGATTAAAATAAAAAAAATGAAAAGCAACAAATTAAGAAGTGACATCCATTTAAGTCTAGAAGGATGAGGAAGAGGGAAGAAAGTGATGATCAAATTGTATACCCTAGTAGCTAACACTATGTATAGAGCAAGTAGGGTGTCGAACACTAAGGAATCTTGGAGTAATTTTATATTAATCGCATAGATACTTAAATGGATAGGCAAATAGAATAAAAGGGGTTGAAATATTATGATTTTCCTAACTTATTAAGAATTCTAATTACTCTAAATTAATCTAACACACTAATAATAATTTCAAGCAATGTATATTAGAATTACAATTGAGAATTAATCAAGAACTATAATAGTTAATAACACATAATACATGCAATGATTAGAGAATAAAGCCAATGATTCTTAAAAGCAACTCTCCTTGTCAATTAAGAATGTTTTCATTTAGAGTCTACAAGCATTCTCATGTCATCATAGAGATAAACAAAAACCATGAAGTTCTATGTCAATTCTTAAACCACTTAAAGTGGATTTCTTATCTCCAAGTACTTTCCTAACCTTTAAGTAAATTCAATTGTATTTCCACCAAAATGCCCTAATTCTCATTGTGAACATTTGATTAACAAGTTATATATGGTGATAAGACATACATAACACATTTTATACTCAATTGAACTTAAATCATTCATGCATTATAAGACATAAAAATGTAGTTCTTAAGATTAATTCACCCTTGCAATTCTAATACACAAAGACTTAGGTAAAATACATAATATCCATTATCAAACAATAATAATAAGAAAGTATTCTAAACATCAACAACTAATTAGAGAAAAGAAAGAAAAATATTTAGTTGACGAATTTCTTCAATGCTCTTCAGGAAGTTATATGATGTTAAATAAACCTCTTTGTATTTTTCTTGCTCCTTTGGTTTATCTCTCCGTCATAATCCTTTCATCTCCTTTCTAGAAGTTAATTCCATGTATTTATAGGCCTCTTTGTAGTTTTCTTCATGCCTCTTGCAAACTTGTGTGAATGGGAAAAGGTGCTATGAAGAGGTGTGATGAACAGGTACAACTTTTGGGAAAAGATATAGGTTTGCTGGCTTGTAACATGTGTGCCGACTTAGGCTTGAGTTGACACCTTCTCCTTCTATCACAACTCGTGACTTACGTGCTGAGTCATGATGTAGACCTTGGGTCCCAAGGCAACGTAGATCAGAGTTATCCAGTGATGAAATTAATGTCTGTTCACAGGCAAAAAGGTTGGAAGTGATGGTTTCTTTGTCAAATTTGCTCTCTAAAAAAAATAAAAATATTTTAAAAAATAAACAAAAAAAGAGGGTTTGAAGTGATAGTTTTCGTGTTAAAATTGTTTTAAAAAATAAATAAATAAATTTCGAAGGCTTGCGGCCATTAATGCAGGAGGGCAAGCACCCCTCGCCAGGGGCAGGCATGCCTCATGTGCAAGCAGCATGCGCGCGCGCGTGGCCTGGGCATCCCCCGCTTGCCAAGGGGAGGCCCCTTGCCTCCCCTAACAGATTTTGGCCTCTGAAGCATTTTATTTTTTTGCATGATTTTTAGCCCAAAATTAATTTTTTATCTCTTTTTTTCTGGATTTTAAGGTTTTTTTTTCCATTTTTAAAATTTAAATAAGGAATATTTTTATTTAATTAAGGATGATTTTCCTAAATTAACTAGGTTTTCCTTTTTAATGATATAAATAGGAAAACTTAAGGGAAAAATAAGGGGACATTTTTTAGGTGAAAATTTCTTTCTTTTCTTATTTTCTTCAAGAGAACTTCTTGGGTTGCAAAATTTTCTTCTTTTTCAAGAGAATTTTTCTAAGGTTCCAAGTTGATTTTTCTTAATAAAAAATTAATTCTTTAGATAAACAAAACAATTCTTTGTTCTTTGAAATTTTCTTCTATTATTTATTTCAGCAAGTTTTCTCGAGACAAAGAAAATAATTATTTATTGTTGAGATCCAAATTTTCTTCCATATTTTTTTATTTGAACAACCTTTTTTTTTGCAATTTTCTTTCTAAATAAAAATTTTAAATTTTAATTTTTCTAATCTTACTTTTGTGAATCAAGACAAGAAAATCAATCATTTTCCTTCCTTCATCAAATTCAATTCGGAGGGTAAATATTGTGGGCTTGAATCGATTTTAATTTTTTAATATTTTTTATTTATAGTCAATTCATCACCATGTAGATTTGTATATCTATGATATATTTATTTGTTTTATGTGATTTTAGTCATAGATTTAACATTATTTAATATTTTTTATTTTATTTTCTATTATTTTTATTTACTTGATTTTATTATTTTTATTATTTTTATTATTATTATTATTAATATTAATATTATTATTATTATTATTATTATTATTATTATTATTATTATTATTATTATTGCTGCTGCTGCTGCTGTTGTTGTTGTTCTTATGTGTGTTCATTTATTAGTATGTTAATTTAATTGTTTCGTTATGTCATTTAATTTATTTGTTATTTGTAATGCATTTTATTTCATTTTTTTATTTTCATTCATATTTATTATTTTATGTGTTTAATTAATTTTTTTATTTAATTATTAAGATTAATCTTATTTGTGTTTGTTCTTTTTAGTTTTAATACTTGTTTTTGTCATGTTTGAGCACCCCTTACAAGCGAAAGAGGGGATCCGGGAGATTTAGTTTGATTAATTTAATATTTTTATTATTTTTTATTATTTTGCCTTTTATTTTCTTTGTCATGTAATTTGTAATAAATTTGTTTTTTTATGAACATTAAAAAGAAAATCACAAAAATATTTTTATTAATAAATTGGGATTTTTTCTAATAAAATGAGACCAATATCCTAATTTTAGCCAATAAAAATTTGCTTTTAATAGAAGAGTTAATTTTCTCAAAATGGGATCACTTATCCCTGTTTTCTCAATATTCACTCAAAAATAACTATTCGATTTTTTAAATGAACTTGAAACAACCCATGTTCCTATTCCAAATAAATATCCACATTTATGTATGCCTATTTATTTATTTGATTTTGTCATTTATTTATTTATTTTAATTTTGTATTTTGGGAGATTGTATTTTTGTCTCAATTTTATTTTTGTAATATTTTTTGTATTTTATTTAATTTATCATTTTTTACTCCTTTCTTCGTTGCTTGAATTTGCGCTTTATTTTAAATGCATGACTGTGTGAGATGAGATATGAAAATTTAATAATTAAAAACACATTTATAATTAACCAAGAAATTAATAAAAGTAAAGTTCCGAACTACTCTCTAGTGTAGACCCTCGAGATTAGACGATATTATCCAATTTCTTGTAAACTGGGTGGCGACTCCAAAATATCTCAAAGGTGCCTAAAAGGTTTCATGGGATTAGATGAACTTCCACAATGTTCTATTGGGTAGGGATTCCATAATATCTCATGTTACCCAATATCTACAAGCGAACCTTCTCGGATCCTAAAAGCGAGCCCTCCGGGAAATATAACGGGTTTCGGTGCGCGTCACAATGGCGACTTCGTTGGGGACTTTGAGACTTTGCTTCAAAAGTGTCTTGGTTAATATATATAATTGAGTTTTTAACAAATTAAAAGTCTATCCCTTTTAGAAAAATTACATTGCCTCCATGCTAGAGCCTTAGAATTATGCTAGATGTTCCTTATTCTTACCCCGGTGTGTTATCGAAGCACGACCCTACGTTTACTCGATGTAGGGAAGTGTTAAGGATATCATTAGCCTAAGCCTTATATCTTTTGGAATATCAAATGGAGACCCGATTGGTCGTTATACTAGTGATGAGCTAGACCCATTGGCAGGGACCATGCTTGGGTGACCCTAAAGTATCATCACCATTAACTAAAGCTCATGTAATGACAAATAGATACTTCCCTTAAGTGGAATGTACCGTAATACTGTGCTTGCTATGTGGGCTATTATGTATTGAATAAAATCAACTAAGTTAAATGGTCATTTATCAAAGGCTTTCATGCCTCGGTGGGTCCATCTTAATTTGATTGAAGTGCTCAACTATGTAGTGGCCAAATCCCAAATGTATGTGCTTTAACTACGAGATGTTATGCTGCGATTTTCCACCGTGCACCATCGTGCCCATTGGGTTCCCTGTTAACCCATGGATCAAGCCCACCTAGGAAAGAGACTGTACGACCTCGTGTGTGGGAGTAATAAGGTTGGAAGGATCTATCTGTTTACATGTGGTTATGGATGTTACATTGTATATTCATTCATTACATGTCATTTATGCACATAAAAAAATAAAAAAAAATTAATTTCCTTCGTGTGTGCGTACATCCTTTTTTCTGCATATTATTTTTCACATGTACATTTCATCCTGTGCATAAATCTTTCCATGCATCACATGTATCATTGTTATCTCTTGATCTTTCTATCATTGAAGACCATTTGCATAGCATGATCATACATAGCATAACATTCATACATCGTTCTAACTTCTTAATTTTTCAGCCATCGTAGACCATTTGCTTAGTTGGTTTAAGGGTTCTGACAGCTGCCTTATCAGAGGGTTTTGACTGAGCAACTAAAATCAAAATGAAGTGCAATTAACAAGAATTCATAACAATTTTTAGAAATGGCCAATTTACTAAGAGAATCCGATGCAACCCGTGTACTGATTGCTGAAGAAGTGCCTAAAAGGATGGAAGAGTTTGAGGCTCGAATAATGGAAATGATGGCGAACCTTACTGCGACTCTAGCACAGCTAGTTGGACAGCCACCTGCTACTCCTGTTGGGGAGAAAGATGAATAAGAAGCAATTAGAAATGGCCCTCCAGTAGTAGACCCACCAGCAATTGAGCCTAGAGTGGTAGCGCCAGTAGAGCGAAGAGGAGCTCATAGACCCGAAGATGATTTACAGGAGGAAGAGCAAGAGGAGCCAGTCATGATAAGAAGTAAGGCCCCCAAGATAGAGGAGATCATTTTGAGGAAAGTAAAAGAGAGGTTCGAAGCTATGACCCACTTGCTGGCAGTGGGAAGAGGCATGAGTCATGAGGACAAAGAGCTGGATGGTGAAGATCTAATCCCCCAGAACTTCAAGATGCTTGACATTCCTAAGTTCAATGGTACCCCAGACCCGACAGCACATATAAAACAGTACTCGTTAGTGATGAAGTATAACACCCCTTACCTATACGTAGGAAGCTTCATCCTTGGAGGAGGATGAAGGGTCCCGATAGATGAGGGTTGTCACGTACAACCTCAAGCACAAACATACAATAATAAATCATACACTCAAAGCAGTAAAATAAAATTTCTTAAACAATGAACCAAGGCTAAAAATAAAAGGGTACTATATAATTAATGTACATAATAATCTTTACATATCATATTACAAAAGTGCCGGAGCACAAAAGATCGCTTACAAATTGGTATCAAACCAACTTACAAAAGAAGAACTTACATCAATAGTTTCATTACAAAATCATTAAACTATTACATATACAAAAAGAAGTACAATCCAGAACTACAAAATCTCTCTCCTAGTTGTGTTGGCCCTTCTGAAATGAATCACCCTGCTCACGGACTCCCACATCTTCCACACTTGCACGGATGAAACACCCGTGCTAAGCAAAAATGCTTAGTGGGGAAAAGCATAATGAAAACGACCACTCACAGTGGACGTCGAATACAAATCACATACACATGGCACATACTTAAATCCATACTTAAAAAATTCATCATACTGAAGATAATAATATCTTTTACCAATCAATTAAACATACAGTGCCAAATCAAAACTCATAATCACATAAGACCTGCTTATTCAAAAAAAAATAGTGGATAGCGAGTAACACATAATAATTCGAAACGCATGGATACCTGAGGGTATCAAAATATTCTTTTCTTTTTATTTCAAAACATTTTTGCATGGAATTTTAAGCAAGATCCAAGTTAAATGGGGATTATGTGGATCCAATTCAGACGCATGGCTGCAGCAAACTGAACTCTATAGGCATGCCTATCATCCACTTAATTTGACTTTCGCAGGTTATGCATAATCCCAAATCATACTCAAAGTATAACACATGCTTTAAAATAAGGTACCATAAACTTAATACATGCATTCACTATACTTCACATTTAGTATAATTTGACAATTTAAAACACAAATTAAAAAAAAAAATCCATTTTCCAATTGAGAAGTCCTCCAATAAGATTAAAAACCCATACATATGAAAAAGGAAGGAAAAAGACATAACTTAAAATTTTGCAGAATTTCAAAACAGAGGGGTTTTACACGGCGGTATGACTTACCTTTACCGCCGTGTAAGACATCCTACACGGTAGTAAGGGAAAACCATACCGCCATGAAACATGTCCAACATGAAGTCCTCAAAAGGTAGAATGTATTTACATGGCGGTATGGAGAATTCCTTACCCCCATGTAAATACTCCACCCAGAATTCCTGCAAGGCAAAATGATTTTACACGACGGTATGAAAAAGTTCTTACCGCCGTGTAAAAACACGGGCAAAGAATTCTGGAGGACAGAATGTGATTACATGGTGGTGAGGAATTTCCTTACCGCTGTGTAACTCATCAAAAACCCAGAAATTCAACGGGAAAAGGAACTTAACTCACAACCAAACTTCAACACATCCCAAAATTGATCAAATACCACAAAATTACTACTCATCAACATTCAAAAGCATACTCAATCACACTCATACCTCGATTTGCAAGCAATTAACATACAATTAACAAGGTCAAAATCCAGAAATTCTTAAACCAGCAATTAACACCAAAACACACATATTACCCCAAAACACACACACAAAACCATAAATGTTCCCAAACCTCAAATTCTTCGACTCTAATCTCGGGCTCCGCTTCCACTCGCAATTTCCTTGCCTTTGGGCTCTCTAAGAGGGTTTTCTAGAACAACTCAAGATAACCTAAAACTCACCAAGATTGCAGCAAAAGAGGAAAGATTGCAAGAAGAGTAAGAAGAACACAAGAGGAAGAAGAGGAACGGGAAGAAGAAAGAAAATGGGAAAGGAGAAGGGAAATTTGACTTTTCTCACCTCTCTCCTCACTCACCTACACCTTCTCATGCCACATGGCAGCCCCCTATTGGAAGACTACCCCAACATACACACAAAACTCATCCTCTCACATACACACAAACCTAACCTCACTAAACATATCCTACTCCCATACACTTATTCACACCCAAGCACAACTCTACAACACCTAATACTTCAATTTAAATCTTACACATACACATAATAACACATACCAAACTTGAACACACACACAAAAATCACACATACATATGGCTCATACTACTAGGGCGGTTAGGGGGCGTTATAATACTCCCCTCTTTAACAGAATTTCATCCTCGAAATTCTCACCTGATCTGAATAACTGAGGATGCCGAGCTCTCATAACTGCTTCTGGTTCCCAAGTTGCTTCCTCAATTCCATGGTGCTTCCAGAGTACCTTAACCAAAGGAATTTGCTTATTGCGGAGCTATTTGATCTCCCTAGCCAAAATTTCCTTCGGTTCTTCATCAAATGAGAAACCCGGCTGAACCCTAATATCTTGCACTTGCAACACATGAGATGGGTCGGATCGGTAACGACGGAGCATAGACACGTGAAAAACATCATGTAACTTAGCTAACTCCACTGGCAACGCTAACCGATAAGCTACTGGACCAATCTTATCCAGAATCTCATACGGTCCAATAAATCGAGGGCTTAATTTCCCTTTCTTACCAAACCGAAGAACCTTCCTTTAAGGTGACACTTTTAAGAATACCTTATCGCCAATCTCATAATTAATGTCCCTTCGCTTCAAATCAGCGTAAGATCGTTGCCTATCTTTAGCTTCTTTCAAATTCCGTTGCACCACTAAAATCTCTTCTTCCGTGTCTCTAATCAATTTCGGACCCATAACTGATCTTTTTGATAACTCTGTCCAACACATTGGGGTTTTGCATTTCTGTCCATAGAGAGCTTCATAAGGAGCCATCCCAATACTCTCTTGATGACTATTATTGTATGCAAACTCCATTAAGGACACATATCTATCCCAACTACCAGAAAACTCTAAAGCACATCCCCAAAGCATGTCTTCCAGAATCTGAATAACTCTTTTCGACTGACCATCCGTCTGAGGGTGAAATGCAGTGCTAAAATTTAATCGTGTACCCAAAGCCAATTGTATCTCCTTCCAAAACTTGGACGTAAACCTCGGATCCCGATCAGACACAATAGAGACTGGAATTATGTGAAGCCTCACTATCTCATTCACATAAATTTCAGCTAGCTTTTCCATGGAATACTCCATCCGAACTGGAAAAAAGTGTGCTGATTTCGTCAATCGGTCGACTATCACCCATACTGAATCATGCTTGCGCTGCGACAAAGGCAATCCAACCACAAAGTCCATCATAATATCATCCCACTTCCATTGAGGAATGGGTAAGGGATGCAACAATCCAGTCGGGACTTGATGTTCCGCTTTCACTTGTTGGCACACCAGACACTTTGAAACAAAATCTACTATATCCCTCTTCATACTTGGCTACCAATAGAATTACTTTAGGTCTATGTACATCTTATTTCCTCCTGGATGCATTATGAAAACCGACGAATGAGCTTCTTGTAAAAGCCTTCTTTTCACTTCAGCCACATTGAGCACACATAACCGATTCATAAATCTGAGCACTCCCTCACTGTCTACATAAAATTCAGTCTGCTTACCATCTCTAATCGTGCGAGAAGCACGCTGCAACACTGGATCACTCAATTGTGCACCCACTATCATTGCTTTAAGTTCGGTCTAGCCTTTAACTGAGCTATTAGCGCTCCTTCTGAATCAAACCTCCACCTCCCTCTACTTAGAGATAAAGCTGACACTAATTTCCTACTTAGAGCATCTGCTACTACGTTAGCCTTGCCTGGATGATAATCAATGATACAATCATAGTCTTTGAATAACTCTAGCCATCTTCGCTGCCTTAAGTTCAATTCCTTCTGAATGAGCAGATACTTCAGACTTTTGTGATCTGTAAAGATCCTACAAGTCTCTCCATATAAATAATGCTGCCACACCTTAAGAGCAAACACTACCGCTGCTAGTTCCAAGTCATGCGTCGGATAGTGTTGCTCATGAGGTTTCAGCTGCCTGGAAGCATAGGCAATCACTTTGCCATCTTGCATCAGAACACAGCCCATTCCTATACCCCGAGGCATCACTGTACATAGTATACTCTTTCCCCGAAATGGGTTGAGTAAGTACAGGAGCCTTAGTCAACATATCCTTCAACTGCTCAAAACTTGCTTAGCACTTATTAGACCAATGGAACTTGACCTCTTTTCCGAGAAGCCAAGTCAGAGGCGAAGCTATCACTGAAAAGCCCTTCACAAACCGTCTATAATATCCAACTAACCCCAGAAAACTCCTCATTTCTGGTACAGACTTCGGTAGTAACCAGTTCACAATAGCTTCAACCTTGGATGGATCTACTCGGATACCTTCTGCCTAAACCACATGTTCAAGGAATGTCACCTCTTTTAACCAAAACTCACGCTTACTAAGCTTGGCGTACAACTGATGGTCTCTCAACACTTGCATTACCAATCTCAGATGTTCCTCATGTTCCTTTCATCCTTTGAATAAACTAAAATGTCGTCAATGAACACTACAATGAAACGATCCAAATACTATCTGAATACCCTATTCATTAAATCCATGAAAGTTGCGGGCGCGTTAGTCAGACCAAATGGCATCACCAAACGCGTCCGGAAAGCCGTCTTTGCCACATTCGCATCCTTGACTCTCAACTGATAATATCTCGATCTCAAGTCTATCTTCAAAAACAATCTAGCTCCTCATAGCTGATAAAAAAAGATCCTCAATCCATGGCAACAGATACTTATTCTTCACCGTAACCTTGTTGATCTGCCAGTAATCAATACACATTCTCAAAGTGCCGTCCTTTTTCTTGACAAATAGAATCGGAGAACCCCCACAGTGACACACTCGGTCGAATGAAGCCCTTATCCAGAAGCTCTTACAACTGACTTTTCAACTCCTTCAATTCCATCGGAGCCATCCTATACGGAACCTTAGAAATCAGAGCAGCACCCGACACAATATCCACAGACAATTCTACTTCTCTTTCTGGTGGCAAACCCGGTAATTCCTCTAGAAACACATCTACAAATTCTCTTACCACCGGAATATCTTGAATCTTTACTTGCCCTCTTCTAGAATCCAAGATCAAAGCCAAATACGCTTCACATCCCTTCCTCATAAATCGCCTCGCCTTCATAGCCGAAATCACATTGTGCAAGAAGTTACTCCCTATACCTCTTACAACCACAGGCATCTGATCCTTATCCTTGAGCACAACTGTTTTCCTCTAACAATCCACTATAGCTCGATGCCTGGACAGCCAATCCATACCCAAAATAATGTCAAACTCATGAAATGGTAGACTAATCAGATCAACCAGAAATTCCTTACTTTGCACTATCAAAGGACAATTCCAACATACCCTATTCACTTTCACACTCTGCCCTAATGGACTAGTGACACAAATCTCATAATCCAAATTATCCTCATTAGATATTTCATCACACAACTTATCAGAACACAGATAGGAATGGGTAGAACCCGGATCTATGAAAGCATACATTTCAGTACTGAAAAGTAAGAACTTACCGGCTATCACCTTCGGAGTATCTTGGTCATCACGGGCTCTCACCGTATAGGCTCTTGCAGCCGCAGGCACTAGACGATCAACTATCTCAGAAGAATCTCTTTCCCGAGGCCATCCACCACAACCCCATCCTCTGCCTCTGGCACGACTGCCTTGAGGAACATTTGACCCAGCTCAACTTGCCTATTGCTGACCCTGAGTGTTCTCATACAAATTTGGGCAATTGGCAAGAAAATGGTCGGTGCTACCACATCTGAAACATCCCCCAGTCAACCACCGACACTCGCCCCAATGTCACTTATTACAATGAGAACAATGAGGCACTCCATCACCTCGACCATTCGAAGCTCCTCTACTCGCACTAGACCCTCTGAAAGAATCCTGCCTCCTCCCTCTAGCAGCCGAACTAGGATGTGACTCACCAAAGGGATTCCCTTGAGACTCACGTGACCTCTTTCCCGAAGAAGAACCTCCTTTAGAAGCCTTCTTCCTCTGAGCCTTCTCCCTTAAAACATTCTCAGAGTGTTCAACTCTCAAAGCCGCCTGCATAATCTAATAGTAACTGACATCCGGTGCCAACATCAACGAAACCAACATTACCTTCAGAGACTCATTCAAACCCGCCTCAAAATGTTGACATCGGAACTCCTCGGTGAGAACTTCAGCGGTGCATACTTGCTGAGTCCATTAAATTCCTTCTCATAATCAGCTACAGACAACACTCTCTGACGGAGACTCAAAAACTGCACCCACCTAGCCTCCTTAAATGCCTTAGTCACATATGCATTCTTTCAAAGAACTCCCATGTCACAGGCTTGGGAAGCTGCAGATGTTTGAGCACTAGCGTCCACCAATCATAAGCTGACCTCTGTAACAAGGAGACTACACACTCCACCTCTCTCTCCGGAGGGCAACGAATCTCCCTTAGCACCCACTTAACTTTCTCAATCGAGGTTTTCGCTTTATCCGATTCATCCAAACTAGTTCCAAACTTTCGCATATTCTCTATTGGAGCTCTAGGGGCAGTAACTCTTTCCAAAACCCTAGCCATATCCTGAGATATCTTGAGCATAGCCTCGAAAGGGACCGCAAGGGCCTCAGGTTGCACCCTAGGTGGCTGAGCCGGACCCGAAACAGATGGATCTTGCTCTCGGGGATTTGCACTCTTGGCTGACCCCTCAAGTGATCCACGAGCAGACTCCATCAAACTACAAAACATACACAATGATCCGCATTAGGCCAACACAACACTAGACATACACTCTATCTTACACTAGCCCAGAAACGTCTAAACCTCTTGCTCTAATACCACAAAATGTAACACCCCTTACCTATACGTAGGAAGCTTCATCCTTGGAGGAGGATGAAGGGTCCCGATAGATGAGGATTTTCACGCACAACCTCAAGCACAAACATACAATAATAAATCATACACTCAAAGCAGTAAAATAAAATTTCTTAAACAATGAACCAAGGCTGAAAACAAAAGGGTACTGTCTTATTAATGTCCATAATAATCTTTACATATCATATTACAAAAGTGCTAGAGCACAAAAGATCGCTTATAAATTGGTATCAAACTAAGTTACAAAAGAAGAACTTACATCAATAGTTTCATTACAAAATCATTAAACTATTGCATATACAAAAAAGAAGTACAATCCAGAACTATAAAATCTCTCTCCTAGTTGTGTCGACCCTTCTGAAATGGATCATCCTGCTCACAGACTCCCACATCTTCCACACCTGCACAGATAAAACACCCGTGCTAAGCAAAAACGCTTAGTGGGGAAAAGCACAATGAAAATGACCACTCACAGTGGACGTCGAATACAAATCACATACACATGGCACATACTTAAATCCATACTTAAACAATTCATTATACTGAAGATAATAATATCTTTTACCAATCAATCAAACATACAATGCCAAATCAAAACTCATAATCACATAAGACCTGCTTATTCAAAAAAAATAGTGGATAGCGAGTAATGCATAATCATTCGAAACACATGGATACCTGAGGGTATCAAAATCATTCTTTTCTTTTTATTTCAAAACATTTTCGCATGAAATTTTAAGCAAGATCCAAGTTAAATGGGGATCACGTGGATCCAATTCAGGGACCTAATCAGGGTCCAAAATGCATACGCATGGCTGTAGCAAACTGAACTCTATAAGCATGCCTATCATCCACTTAATTTGACTTTCGCAGGTTATGCATAATCCCAAATCATACTCAAAGTATAACACATGCTTTAAAATAAGGTACCATAAACTTAATACATACATTCACTATACTTCACATTTAGTATAATTTGATAATCTAAAACACAAATTGAAAAAATCCATTTTCCAATTGAGAAGTCCTCTAATAAGATTAAAAACCCATAACATATGAAAAAGGAAGGAAAAAGACATAACTTAAAATTTTGCAGAATTTCAAAACAGAGGGGTTTTGCACGGCGGTATGACTTACCCTTATCGCCGTGTAAGACATCCTACACGGTGGTAAGGGAAAACCATACCGCCGTGTAACATGTCCAACACAAAGTCCTCAAAAGGCAGAATGTATTTACACGCCGGTATGGAGAATTTCTTACCTCCATGTAAATACTCCACCCATAATTCCTGCAAGGCATAATGATTTTACATAGCGATATGAAAAAGTTCTTACCACCGTGTAAAAACAAAGGCAAAGATTCTGGAGGACAAAATGCGATTACACGGTGGTGAGGAATTCCTTACCGCCGTGTAACTCGTCAAAAACCCAGATATTCAATGGGAAAAGGAACTCAACTCACAACCAAACTTCAACACATCCTAAAATTGATCAAATACCACAAAATTAATACTCATCAACATTCAAAGGCATACTCAGTCACACTCATACCTCAATTTGCAAGCAATTAACATATAATTAACAAGGTCAAAATCCAGAAATTCTTAAACTAGCAATTAACACCAAAACACACATAGTACCCCCAAACACACACACAAAACCATAAATGTTCCCAAACCTCAAATTCTTCGACCCTAATCTCAAGCTCCTCTTCCACTCGCAATTTCCTTGCCTTTGGGCTCTCTAGGACGGTTTTCTCAAATTCTTTGACTCTAATCTCGGGCTCCGCTTCCACTCGCAATTTCCTTGCCTTTGGGCCCTCTAGGAGGGTTTTCTAGAACAACTCAAGATAACCCAAAACTCACCAAGATTGCAGCAAAAGAGAAAAGATTGCAAGAAGAGTAAGAAGCACATAAGAGGAAGAAGAGGAATGGGAAAGAGGAAGAAAACGGGAAAGGAGAAGGGAAATCTGACTTTTCTCACCTCTCTCCTCACTCACCTACACCTTCTCATGCTACATGGTAGCCCCCTATTGGAAGACTACCCCAACATACACACAAAACTCATCCTCTCACATACACACAAACCTAACCTCACTAAACATACCCTACTCCCATACACTTATTCACACCCAAGCATAACTCTACAACACCTAATACTTCAATTTAAATCTTACACATACACATAATAACACATACCAAACTTGAACACACACAAAAATCACACATACATACGGCTCATACTACTAGGGCGGTTACGGGGCGTTACATGAAGGGTACGACGCTGACCAGAAAGCAGAAGATAGAATATTTCTACCTGAGCTTAATAGGGCCTGCAGTCGATTGGCACCATGGACTGGATAGGAGGTCCAAAGCGGATTGGGAGCTACTGACGGAGGAATTCCTTAAGCAATATGATTGCAGTACGAGGATGGAGGTCACCTTAAAAGACCTAGAGCTACTTCAACAGAAGTCGGGAGAATCTTTCCATGAGTACCTTACCAAATGGAGGAATCGAGTCATGGAAATAAAGAGAAAACTTGATGCCCCAGATCAGATCAGGTTATTTATCAGGAATGCTAGCCCATATTAGAGAGAAGAGCTAAAGATGAAGGGACTAAAAGATTGGGAGTCGCTTAAAGATATAGCCATCGAAGCTAAGGCCGAGCATCTAGAGAAAATGGCTAAATCTGCAAACCAGGCCTTTAGCAAGAACTAAGGAAGCAGCAGTGGTAACGGGGCCAATGCTGGGACAACATAAGTCTCAGCCACCGGATCAACTCGGCACCATTTCACCATCTTAAGAAAGCCATTGTCTTGGCACTTCACCCATCTCACTAAAGAAAGGAAGTTATAACCATTAACAGCGGGGCCTACCACGAGTCAAGGGCAGCCTAGACACAGAACAGATTGGCATTGTACATATCACCAATACACAAGGCATAGAACAGACTACTGTTCTTTTTGTTTTAATACTTATTTGTGTCATGTTTGAGCACCCTTGCATGCGAAAGAGGGGATCCAGGAGATTTAGCTTGATTGATTTAATATTTTTATTATTTTCCTTTATTTTGCCTTTTATTTTCTTTGTCATGTAATTTGTAATAATTTTTTTTTATTTTATGCACATTAAAAATAAAATCACAAAAATATTTTTATTAATAAATTGAGATTTTTTCTAATAAAATGGGATCAATGTCCTAATTTTAGCCAATAAAAATTTACTTTTAAAATAATAGTTAATTTTCTCAAAATGGAATCACTATCCCAGTTTTCTCAATATTCACGCAAAAATAACTCTTCGATTTTTTTTGTGAATATGAAGGAACCAATGTTCCTATTCCAAATAAATATCTCAATTTATGAATACTTATTTATTTATTTTATTTTGTTATTTATTTATTTTAATTTTATATTTTGGGGGATTGTATTTTTGTACCAATTTTATTTTTGTAATTTGTTTTGTATTTTATTCAATTTTTCATTTTTTACAGCTTTACTCGTTGCTTGAATTTGCACTTATTTTAAATTTATGACCATGTGAGATGAGAGATGCAAATTTAATAATTAAAAACTCATTTATAATTAACCAAGACATTAATAAAAGTAAAGTTTCGAACTGGTCTCTGGTTTTGACCCTTGAGGTTAGACGAACTTTCCCAATTTCTTTTAAATTGGGTGTCGACTTCAAAATACCTCAAAGGTGCCTAAAAGGTTTCATGGGATTACATGAACTTCCCCAATGTTCTATTGGGTAGTGATTCCATAATATCTCATATTACCTAAGGTCTAGACGCGAACCCTCTCCGACCCTAAAAGCAGGCCCTCTGGGAAACATAGTGGGTTTGACGCGTGTCACACGTGACACTTACTCTCTGTCACGAGTCATCACATCTGTGCTAACTCGTAACGTTTGCTCTCTGTCATGACTCATGACATACGTATCGAGTCGTGCCTTTTTGTCTCTGTCACAACTCATGACACTTGTGCTAAGTGGTGACACTCTTTAAGTCCTCATCCTCCTTCTCCCCAATGTATCCAAATGCACTCCAAATCAACATGTACCTATAAAACACATAAACAAAATAAAAACAACTAAAAAAAAGTGAAACTTAAACAAATGTAATTTTAAAACTAAGAAATAGTAAACAAAACTATCCTAAAAACTATGCCATTTTGTACTCTAACAAATTCCTCCACACTCAGACCTTGCTTGCCATTAGGCAAGAAGTTAAGATCTAAGTAGAAAAAATAATAAAATCTTCATCTTCTCCAAAATAGATATAGCCATCCCAACAAGTCATCTTAACTATGAAAGAGGTTAAGGAAAAGGTAGTTAATGATA
Organism: Excoecaria cochinchinensis; assembly: GCA_947683425.1. NCBI lineage: Eukaryota > Viridiplantae > Streptophyta > Magnoliopsida > Malpighiales > Euphorbiaceae > Excoecaria > Excoecaria cochinchinensis. The sequence continues at coordinate 832,737 of CANTUQ010000183.1, forward strand.
AGTCTACATTTATCCTTTATTTCATGTTATTTTTAGTTAATTTTGGAGTCCTGTCTTTGCTATTTTAGCTCATTTTTGTTTAGAGTGATCTTAGAATTTAAAATGGACTAACTTGAAAATTTCTGGTGTGTTTTGGCAGATTTTGATGAGTGTACACGGCGGTAAGAAATTCCATACCGCCGTGTATAAGAAAACAACCAAGAAGTATGTGCACGAAATGTCACACGGCAGTAAGAAATTTCCATACTGCCATATAATCGGGAAATCCAAGAATTTAAGGAATTTACACGGTGGGCAGAAAATACCTTACCCCCATGTAAATTGTTGAAGAGACAACTTGCAGTCCTGTAGCTGTTTACATGACGATTAGGAAAGGCCATACCGCCGTGCAAACTTGGGAAGATTTCAGAGTTTTCATCCAATAGTTGTTTACACGGTGGTTAGGGAATTCCTTACTGCCGTGTAACTTGTCATTTTCAGCTATAACTAACTCTACGCGGCTATAAGAATTTCCATACCACCGTGTAATATGATTTTCTATTTATATCTGCAAATCCAAAAATTGAGGTTCTGGTCTTGCTTTTCCAAACAACTTTTGTCTTCATTTCTTTTTCTCTGTAATCCAAAGTTAGGTTTTTATTTTTAACGTTTTGTCACTAGTTTTAGGATTTTCATCTTATCTTAGCTTTAGAATCATCATTCTTAGCGAAAAATTTGAGTTGTAATAGTTGATATTGATTGAAGAATGGCTTTTAGTATTGTAAGAACTTCATATTCAGATTGGTAATGGGTAATATTAGCTTCTTTTCATATATTTCAACGTTTACTCCAACCATGAGTGAGTAGTCTTATAATTGCTAAGTGATTCATTGAATTCCCATAATCCATGTGAAAACTCTAATCTTATTGCTCATACATGTTGCTTTAGTTTCATATTTCCTATTATTGCTCTATATATTTATAAATCAATCACTTTGTTTAGATTTAGTCTAGTTTGGTGATCTAAATGAATGGGTTTGATGATTAATTCATATAAATGCTCTATTCTTGTGATTCATTTCATTTATTTTCTTAACTAAGCCTAGATTTGGTAGGTTGAGATTTTTATAATAGTGTTACTAGGTTCAGATTTGTGAAATATGCATGAGTTTGTAGATGACTGAGCCTAGATTTGGTAGGTTATCTCAGATTTAGGATTTGCTAACTCAAACTGATGCTAATCAACAAAATGAATCAAGATTTGGTAAGTTTATTAATTAGAATAGCTTAATCCAGATTGGTAGGCTTGGGTATAGAAGAGTTGTCTACCTTGAGCAAATGTAATGTTTTGAGAGATTTTACATGGTAAATTTAGGGAGGATAGATATTCCTTAGTAGGGATTTTAGTTAACTGATTTTAATATTATTTTTCTTATCTTAAGTTTGTTATTTACTTTTGCAATTTATTTTATTAATTAACTATTAGTCTTTAGTTATTTATCAAATTAATGTTTTTAGTTTTTAAAGTCAAAAACTCATTAAATAGTTGGGATATTCTTTAGCATAGCTTTAAAAAATTCAATCTTAATCTCCTTTACCTTGGGTATGATATTTTGTGGGTCATAAGTATATTTCCCTATGTTACTTAACCGATTCAGTACACTTGCTGAACACAGATCAAGTTTTTGGTGCCATCGCCTAGGATAGGCATTTTAAGATTTTGTTTATTAGTATTATGTGTTTATATTTTGTTAATTTTCTATTTTTTCTATTCTTTTTAGGTGTTAATAGTGTATGAGCAGATTGAGACTTCAACAATTATTGCCATTTCACCCTGAAATTAAGCGGACCTTTTATCGTAGAAGGAGGGACAATAAAGATAATCAACATATGAATATCAATCCACCCTATAACGATGTGGCACTCGAGGAACAACAAGGAGTGAGACAAGAGCAAAATATAAGAGATAAGCCTAAACCAAGGACCATCCGAGATTATGCTACTCTAAGATAGAATGAGGAGCATAAGGCAATTGTGCTTCCTCAATAATAACATTTCAAGCTTAAACCGTCTACCATTACCATGGTTCAAATGAACCAATTTTTTGGTACAAAGATTGAAGACTTTGCTTAACATCTAGACATTTTTTTAGAGATCAGTGAAACGGTCCAAATACAAGGGGCTTCAATAGATTCGGCGAGGTTGAAGTTATCTCCATTCACTTTGATGGGGAAGGCAAGAGATTGGTTGTAAATGTTGCCAAGCCAATCTGTGATACGCACTGAACCCCGGAGGCCCCGAAAACCCGCTTTTAGGGATTCTAAGAGAGGTTAATATAACTTGTAAGGATTACAAGGGCATCTATTTCGGGCAACAAGAGGTGTTATAGAGTCACCATCCAATAAAACATTGGGAAAGTTCATCTAGCCTCACTGAGCCTAAGACAAAGTGTATGAGTCTATTTTGGGCAACAAGATGTATTTTGGAATTTCCATTCCAATAAAAGATTAGAAATGGTTCATCTAATCTCATGAAGCCTAAGATGATGCGTATTAATCTATTTTAGGCAAGAGGAGATATTTTGGAATTTCCTTTCCAATAAAACATTGGGAAGGTTCATCTAACCTCGTGAAACCTAAGACCAGAGAGAGTTTGGGACTTCACTCTTATTCATACCTTAGTTAAAATTACAATTAGTTTTCGAAATTAAAATTCCATTCTTTTTTCTCATACAATTTAATACAGTTATTAAAGCGCATACCAATCACATAATTGAAGCTGTAAATAACGTAAATATAGAATAAAATAGATAAAAACACATTAATTTACAACAAAACTAGGGGCGAAATAAAATCCCCAATGTAAATGAACAGAAATAAAAACCATACATAAAACGGGATATTCAATTTGAGAACATTTGTTCCGGCATGCACGCTTAAAAGAATAATATTAAAGGTGGCGATCATTTCATTAAGGTAAAACCTTATTTATTTGTAGAAATCTTTTGTCGCTTTTATTAACATGCAAAAGAAATGACATCTATAATAATGAATAAAAATTGAAGAGATTAGATAACTCAAATAAAAAAGGGGAGAAAGAAAATGAACCGAAACGATGTTTCCAAGTCATCCCAGTTGATCCTCTCCTTCAAGCATCCAACATTCAACAAATTAAAGAAAACTCACAAAAAATGAGGTAGCATGTTAGAAAAATAAAATGTTAAAAGAAAATAAATAATTGAAATAATAGGGAATATGGAAATGAATTGCCTAAAATGCATAGGAACAAAAATTAAAAAGAAAGGGGATAAAAGAAATAATCAAAAAAGGGAAGGAGGAGACCCAGGGACGGCCAACCGCCCGAGCGACGGCCGTTCCTAGAGCAACAGACGGGCAAAAGAGGCATCACGTGATGGCCCATCGCTCGCTTGAACGATGGCCATTGGTGGGGCCTTTAGCTCGTCGATCATCTCTAGACCTCAAAAAATGGGAAAAATCAACTCAAATCCAATATTTTCACATCTTTAAACTGTTTTCCATGCAATATTTTATCAACAAATCAAATGAAGCAACAAAACGGATTAATTAAAATGAGTTAATGCACATTTAGTCGAAATTGTTTACCCTCGGATATCAATCTTCGGAAGGTGAAAGTCCCATGGAGTTCCCTTAAGTTCTAAAAGGATTGGCTGACCAATGAAAACTATTTAAGACAATTTCTTTCACAAAATTTTTCTTTTCAAACAATCTAAAAAGTTTTAGAGAGATAAATCAAGAAAAGGAAATTGATTTTCGCTTTCTCAATTTTTGTTTTGTCTTTTGCTATAATTTTGAATCTTAGAAAGATAGATCGAGTAGAAATAATTGATTTCTGTTTCTCGAGCTTTTCCTAATTCTTTTTTTTAAAGAGTTTTAAAGAGAAAAAATCGATATGAAAAGAAAATCTTTGCTTATGAAAATCTCAAACTTCTTAGGAAATTTTTCCAACCTAAAAATCTCCAACCCCAAATCTCGATTCTCAGCCTGTTATTTATAAGTTAATTGAAAATAAAGATAAAAACTCAAATCTTTTTAAAATTCAAATTATCCTTAGAGATAGATATCAAATCTTTTTCGAATTCCAAAAGATTTAAGAAGATAAAATCAAATCTTTTTGAATTTAAATTAGATTTGGAAGATAAAATTGAATCTTTTTAAATTCAAATTAGATTTGAAAGATAAAATTGAATCTTTGATATTTATCCTAAAGATAAACAGTAAGAAAATTGGAATTTTATCCACAAAACACCATCAGGACCAGACCGACGGGCGCCCCTCGGTCTATCGACAGGCATTGATCACGGGGGTAACACCGACTTCTGAGCGGCATGCACCCACGCGAGGGACAGGCGTGAGCGATAGGCGCTGCTCGTGCAAGGGACAGATGCCCCTCAAGTGCAAACGACGGGCGCTGCTCGAGCGAAGGATAGGTGCCAAGTGCGAGCGACGGGCATCGATTGCCAAAAAAAGCAAAACCTTAAACAAAAAGGCCCTTTCCGAAGCCAAAGAGGTATTTTAAGGATTTTTAGTCACCAATATCCCTAAATTTTGCGAATCTCAAGACAGCTTACAACTTCACTCCTTGTCCTGTGGAACAGGTATCGGTATCTTCATCGAGTAACTCTAATATGGGCTTCCTCGGGATCCGGTGTCTACAGTTGCCCCCAATTTTGGCGAAACTAGTGCACTAGTATCTAGATGAGCCAAAATTCAGAAAAAAAAAAGAAGAAACGCGTACTTGAAGCAGTCATTACCTTTTTGGAGATTGAAGGTTGTGGCTTATGATTTTTGCTACTAAGTTGTGAGCATATTCTACTACGACTCATTTTATATATTGCAATTAGTCCTTCTGGCATATGATTGTCGCCGTTGAGTTGTGAGCATATTCTACTACAACACATTTGATATACTGCAGCTATTTTGCTGACCACCATCGGGTCTGTATGGTATATGATTGTTAACCACCATCGGGTCTGCAGGGCATATGATTGTCACCATTAAGTTATGAGCATATTCTACTACAACTCATTTGATATATTACAGCCATTTTACTGACCACTATCGGGCCTACATGGCATATTCTTACTAACCACCATTGAGTCTGCAGGGCATATGATTGTAGCCGTTGAGTTGTGAGCATATTCTACTACAACCCATTTGATATACTGCAACTATTTTGCTGACCACCATCGGGCCTTCATGGCATATTCTTGCTTATCACCATCGGGTCTTTTGGAGTTATCTTGCTAACCACCATCGGGTCTGTATGGCATATGATTATCGCTATTGAGCTATTTAGCCAACCACCATCAGGTCTGCATGGCATATGATTGCTAACCACCATCGAGTCTGCATGTCATGTGATTGTCGCTATAACTCGATTTGCAGAAAACTCTCCTCTGATGCAGCTTATCATTGACCTTATTGATCTATGAATTTGACTTTTGCATCATGACATAGACTATTAGGATGTGCTTCCTGTAATTTCAAAAGATCTTATTAATTTATTATATTAACTGAATCCTTTTAAAGCATGAATTTTACGTCTTTTATTTTCTCTTATTGCCATTTATCATTTATCTTTCTTATTCTTTATATTCCTTATTTTCCTTTATTTTATTATTTTGATACGTCAAGTATTTTGAAGCAGAAAATGAAATTTTAACAAGAATATACATATCGCTAAAATGAAATCAAATTTTAACAAAATGTAAAGTTCACTAAGTTAAATGCAAAGTTTGTACATCAACAAATACATATACAAAATCTCCCCGAATATGCACTATAAAGGGGAGTAATCTGAAGGCTCCTTTGGATCCTCATCACTATCGGATAGATGGATCGGCTGAGCACTAGATGAGGATGGCCCTACCCCAAAAGTAGATGGTCTGGCTCTAGACGAGAAGGGATAATCCCTGGATGTTGATGGTCTGGCCCTAGTGGCTGGCTACAGAGGAATGACAATAGGTGGTAGAGATTGCGGCTTTGCTTTGAAAGTTTACTGAAACTGGACCTAAGTGTACCCATTTAGAAAGGGTTGAGCACATGTCTTAAAGAAACCCAAGACTTCGGTGATCACCTTGGCCAGCTCTATAAAAACCTAAATCTGATATGAGCTATAGCGCCTGGAGGCATCCCTAATCCCAGTCAGCCTGGTCTCCATCTACTCTCTCAGCTCCCTGATGGACCCAGATATAGTCTGTAACATCCTAATGCCCCTTGGAAGGAAAAGGGAGTGCTACGCAACACTAATGTAACTATAAACATGCATGCTATAAAAGAAAAGCCTTAAAACATTACTTAACAAGAAAGATTATCATTAACTAAATAGAGTTTACATCTTTTAAGTAGAACGAAAATAGAAGTTACATATACATAATCACATTATACAAAAATAGGAACATTTCTTTACATTATAAAAGAATAACCTAACTAGAAGACTTCACGACTCCTTTTAGTGGCTAGCAGATGTTCCATGTAAAACTCGAGCTTCACACTATAAACCTACACGGGAGATAAATACTCATGTTGAGCTATGGTCAGTGCGAATATAACATACAATGGACTTATACAGATAAATCATGCTTTAACAAATAATAGCAACATACACTATAATTAAATCATAAATAAAGGTTCACTATCCCATATTTCATATCACTAAGTCATTAACATATAATGTGATTAGAAATGGTACTATCTCGTAGCAATAAACAATAGGCAATACACTTGATATGAGCCTAAATAACTCATATTTAGCTTACATTTTGTGGTTAAAATCATGTTTAGTTATGATTTAATGTGTTAGAATTAGGTGTGTTTGATGTTTTGTGTTAAGTTTTGTTAATGTAGGAGAAAAAGGGAGAAGATGTGAAGAAAGAGCAGAAATGAGCAAGAAAAGAGGTTTCTGTCGTGAGTGCGACAGAAGACGCCCAAGAGAAGAGAAGGGAAGAGAAGAAAAGAAGAGCCAAAGGAGGGAAGCCGCGCGCTGTCATGAGCGCGACAAAATGTGGAGGAAGAGGAAGATCATGCAACTGAAAGGATTGAAGTACCGCACTCTGTCGCGAGCGCGACAGGCATCGCGAGTGCAATAGAGAGAACCGTTGGACAATTTTCCTTCAAAAGTCACTTGAAAAGTTTGGACATTCCACCAAGTTGTGCAACTCTTTGAAGAAAGAACATGACCTTTGGAACACTATAAATGTCAATTTCAACTGTAATTTTTGGAGGATGAATTTTTAACTAATTTAGTTTCTGTAAATAAAAAGAATAGTTATGTAGTTAAAGTTTTAAAATTAAATTTCATGTTTTGAAGAAAAAGACCAAGGAGGAGAAAATTTATTACAAGGATTTGAGAAAAGGGTTGAGAGATTTCTTTCTACTTACTCTTATCTTTTACTTTCTTCTCTGTAATTAAATGAATGTTATTTAATGAAACTTGAATCATATTAATGTTATTTACTTCCATATATGTTAGTAATCTTTGTATGCAGAATTTTCTATTAGTATTATTACATGATCTTTATAAGTTAAGGTAGAATCGAGAGGTTCATTTTAATTGACATCTAATAGGAATTCATTATCAAAGCATAGCTAGAGATATTAGTATGTTGAGATAATTGCTATAGGTTGGTGAATAATCTTAGAATAAGTAATTGGAATTAAATAGTTCATTAATGAGAGTTAAGGATTAGCATTTCAATTGCATATTTTAGGCATTCTAGTTCATGGTCGAGAGAGTGGATTAGAACAACATTCCAACTTGGCTTGCTTATAAGACTAAAATTATAATTAAATGATGGAATCAAGTTTCATAATCATTAGTTCTTCATTATATACTTTGTCTTCTTTGATCATCATTAAGTAGGTTTAATTAATTTACATGATAAGAGTAGTAGAAAATTAACTTACAAATTAATGAATATTGTAAACAAGATTAAAATTGAGTAGTAATAGTGTGTAATGTTAATCTACATTCCTCGTGGGATCGACATCTTTTGTACTATAATCGGTACACCGTATACTTGCGAAATTAGCGTGTAGAAATACGCCTAACAAGTTCTTGGCACCGTTGCCGGGGACTGTTATGATTAAATTTATTGATATATGATTTTCGATTACAATACTTAATTAGTTTTGCTTTTTTGTTTGTGTTGTTTTACATGATTGGATAGTTCAAGTATATGCCTAATACAAGGAGTTCTCAAGAAGAACTTGAACCATTGAATCCAGAAATAGAAAGATTTATTTCAAGTAGTTGAAAATCCAATAAGAAGAAGAATAAACCTAGGAGACTAATCATGGCTGAAGAAGAGAATCCACCAAGGTTAATGGATTTTGCTACACCAGCGTTGAGTGGGGCTCAACAAGGAGTGGTAAGTCTAACGGTAAATGCTAATCAATTCAAAATTAAGCCATCTCATTTACAAATGATTCAAAATAGTATTCAATTTTATGGTTTGGCAAATGAGAATACAAGTGCTCATTTGGCAATTTTTTTAGAAATTTGTGATACCTTCAAAATTAATGGAGTTTCAGCGGATGCAATCAAACTAAGGCTTTTTCCTTTTACTTTGAAAGATAAGGCAAAGGCTTGGTTGAATTCACTTACTAGAGGATATATAACAACTTGGGACCAATTGGCTGAAGCATTTCTATCTAAATATTTTTCTCTAGCCAAAATGCAAAAATTATTAAGGATATCACTACTTTTGTCCAACATGATAATGAATCTTTGTATGAAGCTTGGGAAAGGTTTAAAGAATTGCAGAGAAGTTGTCCACATCACAACTTTCCAAGGGAGTTGTTAATGCAAACATTTTACAATGGAGTGCCACTAGAGGGACGATAGATGCTGCAGCCTGTGGTTCCCTTATGAGGAAAATAACGGAAGCTGCATTTGAATTGTCAAAAGAGATGTCCATGAATAATTGCATGTGGCCAACCGAAAGAGTAAGGGAATCAAATTCTTCTAATGCTAGGGGGGTACATTCACTAAATTCTGTAGTAGCATTGCAAGACCAAGTTGATGCTTTAACACATAAGATTAATAGCCTAGGTATGGGAGGAAGTCCATAAAATGCATGCACCATTTGTGGTCAAAAAGGTCATACTAGTGAAGTTTTTAATTTGGGGATAGCTAGCATGGAGGAACAAGGGCGTGGGAATCCATATTCAAATACCTATAACCCTGGTTGGAGAAGCCATCCGAATTTTTCATGGGGAAATAGTAGCAATCAAAATAGGGGAGTAGGATTTTAATAACCTCATGATAGGTTAGGAGCTTTAGAGTTTAAGATGGATAGGTTCTTAGAAGGGATTAATTTGAAGTTTAGTTCACAAGAAGAGAACCAAAAGAGGCTAGAGACAAAGTTTGATCAAATCACTAAAAATAATGCCTCATTGATCCATAACTTGGAGGTGCAAATAGGGCAAATTACTAAGGCTTTATATAACGACCCAAAAAGGACCTAGTCAAAATTTGCATGCTAAGTCGGGAATTAAGGGTATTTCAGTAATTTGTGCATGTGGGAATTTGATAATTAAGGACCTAATTAAAGAATTATGCAAAGTTTTAAAGTGAAGAGTTTATCTAGTGAGTAATGTGTATGGTACCAAGGATTAATTGTAAAGTTAAAGATTGGAATCTTTGGTCCAATGAGAGCTTGCCAAGTGGAATTGGTAGGTGATAGCATTTAATGCAAAAGGAAGAGAGAGGAAAGGGAGGGCAAAAGGGGCTAGCTTCCCGTGGAAGCTGCATTTTTCCCCTTGGCTTGCTCAATTTTCGTTCCTCTCTTCTCTTTCTTTTCATTTTGGATGCTCTTCATCTTTGCTTGAGTTGGTGCTTCAAGATTTGAGTAGGATTTCTGAGTTTGAGCTGGGTTTTTGAAAAGGTAAGTGCTTAGGTTTCGATTTGGGTCTCTTCTTCATCTCCTTTTTTCTGGTTTTGGAAGAGTGAATGAATGGCTTGATTTAAGTGTGTTTTTGGCTAGGTTTTGTGCAAGAATTGGAGGAAAGGAGGAAGAGCAAAGGAAAAGAGAAAGTGGGATTTTGAAGTGGACGGATTGAAGCTTCATTTTGAGGTTTGGGAGTGTTTTGCCCTCTTCTCTTTTCGGATCATCTGTGTGTTATGCTTTAAATTTTCTGGTGATCTTGAGTGTTAAATTATGTGTATATGCATGTATTTGATTGAGTTGGATCGTCGGTTTGGCATGATTCAAGTTGTAGTGATTTGTATGTGAGTTTTGGAAGTGACATAGCATGAGTTAGTGTAAATTCTGGTTTGCATCCTCTTGTGATTTAATTGTGATTTCTTGTTTAAATTAGTGTAAATTGAGTGTATATTGATGATAAGCATGTCTTGGTATGCATTTGAGTGATGAGGTAAGTATTAGTGCATGATTGAGTGGAGTTGAATATTTATTAAGTGGGAAGAAGTGCAGTGAAGTACAGATTCTGGGTAATTCACGTCTCTGTCGCGCTACCTTTGAGTTGCTGAGGAGCCCTCTATCGAGAGCGCCACAGAGGGTTTGGTAGGTCGAGCTTCGATAAGCCGAGCCCCAGCGCGAGCGTGCCTCCGAGCACTAACGCGAAGAGGAAGTGCCCGATCTCTATCGTGAGGGCGACAAAGCTCGGTAAAGTGAGTGTTTGCCGAGCTGTGCTTCATTGCGAGCGCGCGACGGGGTACCCTGCGCTCTATCGCGAGCGTGATGCACGTCGCGATTGCGACAGAGGCCCTTCCTGCCTGCCCTATTTTCTGAATTGTTTCTTCTTGTTCCACTTTGCATGGTTTCTCACTATAGTATGGTTCATGTTTTGCTTGTACCTTGCTAAAATTATTGTCCTAGTGTTGTATTAGTGAATAATGATAATGATAGTGTTTTGATTCGTGTCTTTGAATAATTTAAGTTATTGTAATTGTGAGTGAGTAGTTGAGCCTGAAGTGTCATAGTAGTGGATAGATAAGCATGCCTATAAAGGGATAGTGAGTGCAGCTGCCTATGTTTGCCCTCGGGCTACGCGATGACCCCACTTATAGGGTCTTAGTGATTACGGTTGACCTCCGTTAAGGTCTTAGTGATAAAGTGTTTTCTTGAGACCTTGGTCTCCCTTGTAGTGTTCCCGTATCCACCACCACTGAAATTTAGGCTATGATTTGAAGTGTTTGGCATTTTGCTTAGTGAAGTGTTATGATTATTGAGTGATTTCAGTTAGTGTATTTGCTCTATGCATGCTGTTATTAAGTTCTATTTTCTTATAGTGAATATGACTTACGTATCTCTGTTTTTTGCTGCTGAGAGAATTTAGTATGTTGATGCTTATTTACATATGTAGTTGCACGATATTATTGTATAGTGTTCTGTTATCTTTGTTCCTCCCCACTAAGCATTATCGCGTAGCACGAGTTGTTTTCCAGTGTAGGTGGCAGGTTTTGTTTAGTTTGAGTCGCGCATCTACAAGACCACTAGGAGTAGAGTTTTGTTTTATTTTGTACTCCTCCTGTATTTCTTTTTTTTGTATATCATTTTGGTTATGTAATTAAGTAATTTTTGGGTACAGTGATATATGTATTTGATGATGTATATAATATATTTTGTTAAGATTATTTAATTATTATTGTTATGGTATGCTTCCGCTATGATGTATGATTGTTTTGAGTGAGTGTCACGATAGCACTCCGATAACCTTCCAACGGGGGTATCGGGGTGTTTTATTTTGTGGTATCAGAGCATCGGTTTAGGCAATTCTTGTTGTCTTTGATTGTTAAGTGTCGAGTCTTTGTATGTGTGTCAATTTTGTGTAGTGGCCTAATGCAGATGTGTCTTGTGTAGTGTCTAGATGGAGTCCGATCCAAGTGAGAACGTGGGTGAGACAACGAGCAGTGTTAATGCGGTTAGAGTCAAAGAGTCTGCTTTGCAGCATCAGCATGATGAGCATCATGATATGCCTGGTATGGGATTTGAGAATCCGGCCTTAGTGCAAGGTTTGCTTCAGCTAGTGGATAAGTTGATGGCTCCAAAGGCTCCTACTAAGTTGTTGAGAAAGAGAGGAGCCGAAGATTTTTATGGGACTTCATTGGACCAATCGAATGTGGCTGAGCTCTGAATTGAGAGAGTAGATCGGAGTTTGCAAGAGATTAGCTGTCCTGCGAATCAGAGGGTACCTTGTGCAGTTTCGCTACTTCGAGGGTCAGCGTACAATTGGTGGAAGCTGGTGCTTCGCAACCCTCAACGGCCAATTGAGTTGACATGGGAGTTCTTCAAGCAAGAATTTGAATAGAAATATGTGATGAAGGCATACCATGAGGCCAAGTGGAAGGAGTTCATTAGTTTGAAATAGCGGGGTATGTCAGTGAGTGAATACGAGAAAGAGTTTAGCCGGTTAAGCAAGTATGTGCCTGAGTTGCTTTTGACGGAAGAGTTTAAGTGTCGACACTTCGAGGATGGTTTGAGGGAAGTGATTCGAGGACCATTATCGGCTATGGCGGTCATGCAACCGGTTAACTACTATTAGTTAGTGGTGGGAGCGATCAAGCTAGAAGAATCTGAGTTTATTAAGCAGAAGAGGAGAGCCCCAGATAGCGAACTTAGAAGTGGTAAGAAGTCAAGAGGTGTTCCGAGTGGCCAAGGAGCGAAAGGATCGATTCCAGTGCATTCGAAAGTCGGGAGTGTAGCACTACCCTCTAGTAAGGGAAATGTGATTCTGGAATGAGAGCATTGTCAGAAGTGCCATTGAGGCAAGTGTAGAAGGATCTCTGGAGCGTGCTTCAAATGTGGAAGCAAAGAGCATTTCTTAGCAAATTGCCCGAAAATAAGAGAGCTTAAGGATTAGCCGAAAAGTAGAGTAAATGAGCAGAGATCGAGGGGGAACCGAAGTCGAAGAGGAAGTGGATGACCTTCACAGGCACCGTAGAAAACATTGCAAAAACCGCTAGCTGAAGAAGTGTATGTTCGCCCGCGAGTGTATGCAATTATTGGGGAAGACACAGCTGAACCCGCAGGTCCTTCTGGTAAGTTTGTATTGTTAAGCTTTTGTGTATGTTCAGCTTTTGGGTTGTTGGGTATATGTGATTAGCGGGGAAATTTCGAGGATGAAATTTCTTAAGGGGGAGTGATTGTAACGACCCAAAAAGGGCCTAGTCGAAATTTGCATGCTAAGTCGGGAATTAAGGGTATTTCAGTAATTTGTGCATGTGGGAATTTGATAATTAAGGACCTAGTTAAAGAATTAAGCAAAGTTTTAAAGTGAAGAGTTTATCTAGTGAGTAATGTGTATGGTACTAAGGATTAATTATAAAGTCAAAGATTGGAATCTTTGGTCCAATGGGAGCTTGCCAAGTGGAATTGGTAGGTGATGGCATTTAATGCAAAAGGAAGAGAGAGGGAAGGAGGGCAAAAGGGACTAGCTTCCCGTGGAAGCTGCATTTTTCCCCTTGGCTTGCTCAATTTCCATTCCTCTCTTCTCTTTCTTTTCATTTTGGATGCTCTTCATCTTTACTTGAGTTGGTGCTTTAAGATTTGAGTAGGCTTTCTGAGTTTGAGCTGGGTTTTTGAAAAGGTAAGTGCTTAGGTTTTGATGTGGGTCTCTTCTTTATCTCCTTCTTCTTCCTTGTTTTCTGGTTTTGGAAGAGTTAATGAATGGTTTGATTTAAGTTTGTTTTTGGCTGGGTTTTGTGCAAGAATCAGAGGAAAGGAGGAAGAGCAAAGGAAAAGAGAAAGTGGGATTTTGAAGTGGACGGATTGAAGCTTCATTTTGAGGTTTGGGAGTGTTTTGCCCTCTTCTCTTTTTGGATCATCTGTGTGTTATGCTTTAAATTTGCTGGTGATCTTGAGTGTTAAATTATGTGTATATGCATGTATTTGATTGAGTGGGATCGTCGGTTTGGCATGATTTAAGTTGTAGTGACTTGTACGTGAGTTTTGGAAGTGAAATAGCATGAGTTAGTGTAAATTCTGGTTTGCATGCTCTTGTGATTTCTTGTTTAAATTAGTGTAAATTGAGTGTATATTGATGATAAGCATGCCTTGGTATGCATTTGAGTGACGAGGTAAGTATTAGTACATGATTGAGTGGAGTTGAATATTGGTTGAGTGGGAAAAAGTGCAGTGAAGTGCAGATTCTGGGTAATTCATGTCTCTGTCGCGAGCGCGACAGAGTGCAGAATGACAGAGAGCTCGATAGGCCGAGCTTTGGTAAGCCGAGCCCCAGTGCGAGCATGCCTCCGAGCGTGAACGCAAAGAGGAAGTGCCCGATCTGTGTCACGAGCGCGATATTTGCCGCGAGCATGACAGAGCTCTGTAAAGTGAGTGTCTGCCGAGCTGTGCTTCGTTACGAGCGTGCCACGGGGGACCCTGCGCTCTGTCACGAGTGCGACGCACGTCGCGATCGTGACAGAGGCCCTTCCTACCTGCCCTAATTTCTGAATTGTTTCTTCTTGTCCCACTTTGCATGGTTTCTCACTATAGTATGGTTCATGTTTTGCTTGTGCCTTGCTAAAATTATTGTCCTAGTGTTGTATTAGTGAATAATGATAATGATATTTTTTTGATTCGTGTCTTTGGATAATTTAAAGTTTTGTAATTGTGAGTGAGTAGTTGAGCCTGAAGTGTCATAGTAGTGGATAGATAAGCATGCTTATAAAGGGATAGTGAGTGCAGCTGCCTATATTTTCCCTCGGGCTACGCGATGACCCCGCTTATAGGGTCTTAGTGATTACGGTTGACCTCCGTTAAGGTCTTAGTGATAAAGTGTTTTCTTGAGACCTTGGTCTCCCTTGTAGTGTTCCCGTATCCACCACCACTGAAATTCAGGCTATGATTTGAAGTGTTTGGCATATTACTCAGTGAAGTGTTATGATTATTGAGTGATTTCAGTTAGTGTATTTGCTCTATGCATGCTGTTATTAAGTTCTGTTTTCTTATAGTGATTATGACTTACAAATCTCTGTTTTTTGCTACTTAGAAAATCCACTATGTTGATGCTTTTTTTTCTGTTATCTTTGTTCCTCCCCACTAAGCGTTATCGCTTAGCATGGGTTGTTTTCCCGTGTAGGTGGCAGGTTTTGTTCGGTTCGAGTCGCGCATCTGCAGGGTTGGCCACTAAGAGTAGAGTTTTATTTTATTTTGTACTCCTCTTGTATTTCTTTTTTTGGTATATCATTTTGGTTATGTAATTAAATAATTTTT
This sequence comes from Excoecaria cochinchinensis, assembly GCA_947683425.1. Taxonomy (NCBI): domain Eukaryota; kingdom Viridiplantae; phylum Streptophyta; class Magnoliopsida; order Malpighiales; family Euphorbiaceae; genus Excoecaria; species Excoecaria cochinchinensis. The sequence continues at coordinate 847,936 of CANTUQ010000183.1, forward strand.
GGGTACAGTGATATATGTATTTCATGATGTATATAATATATTTTGTTAAGATTATTTAATTATTATTGTTATGGTATGCTTCCGCTATGATGTATGATTGTTTTAAGTGAGTGTCGCGGTAGCACTCCGGTATCCTTCCAATGGGGGTATCGGGGTGTTACACTTTAGCTTCATGATTACAAGGGAATTTACCAAGTAATACGGAGGAAAATCCAAGGGAACATTTGAAGGCAATTAAATTGAGGTCAGGTAAATCCTATACTAGTGAATTTGTTTCTACTAACAAGGATGATGATGTGCAGAAAAAAAATTTCAAAAGGATGAGTCTTATGTCGCGAGCGCGACAGAGGAGAGACCGGCCAACATCTCGAGCGCGATACCCTTCGCGAGCGTGCAAAAGGAGAATCCGCCTTCTGTCGCGAGCGCGACAACTGCCGTGATCACAACAGAAGGGGCTACCACGGCAAATTCTTCAAAAAATTTCCAACCTCATCCACCGTTTTCATAACGTCTCCAGCAAAAAAATCAAGATAAGCAATTTCAAACTTTTATTGATAAATTAAAGCATTTACATATCAATTTGAATTTTATTGAGGCCATAACTCAAATTCCTAACTATGTAAAGTTTTTTAAAGACTTAATTTCTAAGAAAAGAAGTTGGGAAGACATATCTACTGTTGAGTTGACTGAGGCATGTAGTTCAATAATCACTAATAATTTGCCTACTAAACTTAAGGATAATGGGAGTTTTACTATTCCTTGTACTTTGGGGGATGTTGAATTTCCTAAGTGTTTATGTGATCTAGGGGCAAGTATTAATCTTATGCCATTGTCTATCTTTAAGAAGTTAGGTTTGGATTATGTTAAACCTACCTCAATGATCTTGAAATTGGCTGACCAATCTATTAAGAAACCATATGGCATAGTGGAAGATGTACTTGTTCAAGTGGATAAATTTATTTTGCTTGCTGACTTTGTTATTTTAGACTTTACTTATAACGCTAAATGCCCATTGATATTGGGAAGACCTTTCATGAGAACTTGTAGGGCTTTAATTGATGTTTATGAAGGCACTTTGATTTTAAGAGTGGGGGAAGATAGTGTAGAGTATCACATGGATAAAGCACTTAAATACCCCATGGATGAGAATGTATGCATGAAAATTAATGTCATTGATGCTTGTGTTTTGGAAGTATTGGATAATGCAGGTCAAGAGGAGGTTGAAGAGGAAGAAGTTCATGAAGAGGTGGAGCAAGAAAGCTCGAAGCCAGAACTTTTATATAGAAGTGAAGCACCTTTGTCACCTGTTATTGTAAGTCCTCCTAATGTGGAATTGAAAGAGCTACCTAGTCATTTGAGGTATGCATTTCTTGGTTCAAGTAATACTTTACCTATCATTATTTCTAATAAGCTAACTAGTAAGCAAGAGTCTTCATTATTAGAGGTTAATGAAGGAGAATCAAGAGTATAGGTTGGCAAATTTCTGATTTAAAAGGAATTAGTCCAAACATTATCATGCATAGAATTAACATGGTAGATGAGTGTCAACCTAAGGCTGATAGACAAAGGAGGCTTAATCCCAATATGAAGGAAGTAGTTAAAAAGGAAGTCATTAAGTTGTTAGATGCTGGGATTATCTATCCAATTTCGGATAGTGCATGGGTGAGTCCAATTCATTGTGTACCAAAGAAAGGGGGAATGACTGTAATTAGAAATGAGAATGGAGATTTGATTCCTACTAGAACCACCTGGGGTTGGAGGGTTTGCATTGACTATAGGAAATTGAATTCAGCTACTAGGAAAGATCACTTTCCTTTACCATTCATTGATCAAATTTTAGAAAGGATAGCTGGCCATTCTCATTATTGTTTTCTAGATGGTTATTCGGGGTATTTCCAAATATTCATAAACCCTGGTGATCAAGAAAAGACCACCTTTACTTGTCCATATGGGACTTTTGCTTATAAAAGGATGCCTTTTGGGCTATGTAATGCACCAGCAACTTTTCAAAGGTGTATGGCTTCTATTTTTAGGGATATGATAGAGGATATCATGGAAGTTTTCATGGATGATTTTTCTGTTTATGGTTATTCATTTGAGTTGTGTTTGAGTAATTTGGATAAAGCGTTGGCTAGATGTGAGGAGACCAACTTGGTACTCAATTGGGAAAAATGCCATTTTATGGTTGAAGAGGGGATAGTTCTAGGCCATAAGATTTCAAGTAGAGGTATAGAGGTAGATAGAGCTAAAACTGAATTGATAGAGAAGTTACCTCCACCTACTACACTTAAAGGTGTAAGATCTTTTCTAGGACATGCTGGTTTCTATAGAAGGTTTATAAAGGACTTTTCATTAATTGCTAAGCCTTTAACTAACTTGTTGGTAAAGGATGTGCCTTTTGAATTTTCTAATGCATGTATGAAAGCTTTTGGCACATTAAAGGAAGCTCTTCTAAGTGCACCCATAATAACTTCACCAAGTTGGACTTTACCTTTTGAAATAATGTGTGATGCAAGTGACCTTGCTGTTGAATGTGTGTTAGGTCAAAGGCAAGGTAAAAATTTGCAAGTGATTTACTATGCTAGCCATACATTGTCACCACCTCAAGTGAATTACATTACAACTGAACAAGAAATGTTAGCTGTTGTTTATACATGTGATAAGTTTAGGTCTTACTTGTTAGGATCTAAAGTCATAATCTATACGGATCATGCAGCACTTAGATATTTATTTGCTAAAAAAGATGCTAAACCTCAGTTAATTCATTGGGTTCTTTTGTTACAACCTTGAGATTCGAGATAAGAAAGGTTCTGAAAACTTAGTGGCTGATCACTTATCAAGGTTAGAAAATGATGAAGGACCTATAAGGGATAGCAATGAAATTAATGAATCATTTCCGGATGAATCTTTAATGAGAATTGAGCAAGTAAATGTCCCATGGTATGCGGATTATGCTAACTTTCTTGCTGCAGGGATTGTACCTCATGGATTGAGATAGCAACAAAAGAAAAAGTTCTTTAGTGATGTTAAAAATTACCTTTGGGAGGAGCCCTATTTGTTTAAGATAAGTGGGGATGGTATAATTCGTAGGTGTGTCAGTGAGGATGAGTTTGTGAAAATTTTGACACATTACCATTCATCTTTATATTCGGGTCATAATGGAATCGTGTGCTTGAATGTGGTTTTTATTGGCCTACCCTATTTCATGATGCTTATGATAGGTGTCAAAGGGTTAGTAACATTGGAAAGAGAGATGAGATGCCTTTGAATAGTATTTTAGAAGTTAAGATATTTGATGTGTGGGGGATAGACTTCATGGGTCCTTTTCCTTCATCTTTTGGGCAAAACTATATATTGGTTGGGGTTGACTATGTCTCAAAATGGGTTGAAGCTAAAGCAACATCAACCAATGATTCAAAGGTGGTGATTATATACATGTATAGGATGTGGAGTTTTATGAGAATAATTAAACGAGTTAAACACAGTGAATATGAAATGTTATTGTAAGGAATATTTGTATATCAATATTGTTTTAAATTATATAATGTGAGTTCTGAATTCTCTGTAATGTTTATATCACTGTGTTTGAGTACATGTAAGAATGACATAATTTTATATTCTTACACTATGGCTAATAGTAATTCTAAAACAGTACCATAGCCTACTTAGAAACTTAAGTTGTGGATAGATAGGCATGCCTATAAAGACATCTGTCTCGTATTTTCTTATGAGAATACCCATCCTGATATTTATCCCTTTAGGGATCCTGGTATGTTTTCCCTATAGAGATGCCTGTTTTGGCCTATTTCCAAGAAGTCCTGATATTCTCCCGTTTATCCACACAGCTAGGAAAGCAGGCAAATGTTGAAAAGTGAAATGTGTAAAATATTCTTGATAGATAATGATATGATTTCTGATTCTCTGTAGCAGTATATGCAAAGTAAACTTGATCTATGTAAGGCATTTTGAATATGATTGATAATGATATGAAATCTCAATTTTGATGTCCAATTTGTTTATAAGGAAGTTATATAATTTTATTCTTCCATAAAGTCTTAATATCATAATTTACAAGAAATATATCGGTGATTATGAATGTGGCCTAATTGTCAAATGTGATCATAGATGTAATCCTGGCTTAGACAACTAATAGCTATAGAATTAACTATACAATCAGGAATACCAAGTTATGTGATGTATTCCAAAATCTAAATTCCTGAACTTAGTTTGACTTAATGAGGCAATATATGTTAATACATATATACTTACATTTGTTACATAATCTAATTCTATTTATCATATAGTAGTAGGCTTATATGTTTGGTTATTTGTAGATGTAGGATTATTTAAATAATAAGTATTATGAAATATGACCACTGTAATTGAACTCAAATCCTTCGAACATGACATTAGTAGGAAATGCAATAGTTAAAAGACTTCGCAATTCATATAGCACATGAACGTTTGTTAATAAGGTGCAAATGTTATAAAAGCTTATTAACGACCATCGATCCGTATAGTAAAGCATGATAAATGATTTAGTAATTATGAAATAGTAATATACCAATTCTTTCTTACTTGTTTTAACTTCATTCTTACTGAATGAGTACAAGATTGCATGAATTTATATATGACCATATGTGTGCATGTATATATGACGACCTCTATGAGAGGTCGCCCATCTCATATTGGTTCCCCACTAAGCTATATGCTTAGCACAAGTTTTTAATCCATGTAGGTACAATTAATGTGTCGCTTTTAAGAGTCTTTTGTATGAGTTTGGAACAGCACAAGGTTAGGCAGAAGTCTTTAATGTAAAAGTTCTCCGAGATGGGAATATTATGAAAGAGATTTGTATTTTGTTATCTAAACTGTACATATACATACATACATATACATACATATATATATATATATATATATATATATATATATATATATATATATATATATATATATATATATGTATGTATGTAACTATATATGTATGTATGTATGTATGTATGTATGTATGTATGTATGTATATTTGAAACTGCTCTTCTGTAATATAGTTTTGTATAACATTGTGATTTTGTACATGTATAGGAATATAAGAAACAATGAATAATAAGCTATTATCAGGTGTTATGTAACATAATTAAAGAAGATATTTTTGATAGTTTGTAGAATTGTATTATGTTATGATTTACTTAAAAGTATAAGTTATAATTTAGATGTTGCTAACAGGATTCTGTATCTGGTTGTGACATTTCTCTTCGGGTAAACCTATATCGCATAAAGGGTTTATAAGTTACCTATAAAGGGTGTTACATACCATATATCTAATTTTATACCCAATTAAACTTCCATAACATTAATTTCAATTAAACACATCATTTAACTCAAACTTACTAACATACATAGTCATACTATATAAGAAAAATATAAGTATATTAATCCACAAACCTTTTTCTCCTTAGTTCCTTACTTATTCTTCTCTTTCTTTCTCTTTTCCCTTCTTTTTTCTTCTTTCTTCTTCTTATTCTTCACCTAGCAAAATTCATGGACAATAATTCCAATTCCATCAATTTATATTTACATAATAATTGTGTTTACTAAATTTAATCACAAACTCTATAAATCTAAACACTACACTTACTTGATGGATTTTCTCTTCACTAATTCTTCACAATTTCTTGACTATTTCTTCACTCAACACATACACATAGAATACACATAGATAGATGGGAGGCTAGAATTGCATTTAGGATGGTAATTGGGGTAGAAATCAGCTTAATTTAGGTGAAAATTTGAACAAAAATTGGAAGGGAATTAGAGAGAGAAGTTTGGCTACTTGAGGGAAAAGGTGGAGGTGTGTGTGTTTTATAGAAAATTCCATAGTTCTACACTTTTATATGTGCACAAATGAATGGTTGAGATTAATTCCAATACTATTTAATCTAATGGTCCATAATATGCCACTTATTATCCTCCCAAAATTTTTAAGTTTTCTTTTATTTCATTTCCATAGAAATATGTCCATAAATATAGAAAAATATTTCTTTGGGAGTGTACAAAATTTTCAATCAAAACTGTATCATTTTGGTGAATATTTTTGTCATTTGGTGAATTTTATAGATAATTCACTTTTTTGTCTCAATTTTATTTCCATTTTTCAACATTAAATTTATCATGGTCGAATTAAGTTTTCAGAGGTCTTGGTATCATGATAGACCAAAAAATTTACCGAATGTTAACTTCTGAAATGAGAATAGTTAATAGTCAACTCTGACTAAATAATTAAATCATAAATGAAGTTTACTAAGGTAATTAAGTCGAATCAATGTCAATTACAGCTAATAATTAAACCAGAAGATTTAATGATAAAAATTTATAATGGCCAGTTATTAGAGATTAAGAATTATCTGCGTATAATGACACTTCAGGCTTAACTCACACCCACGAAACCTAAAATTGGACAAATACTCAAAAACTAAGTCAAACACTAGAGGAACAATAATCACTTATGCCAGAATCAAAATCAAATGTAACATAGCATAGGCATTACACAATTCTAGGGCACTAATATTAACAATGAAAAGCCAAAACTTGACCCATGCAAGAGTGAGAAACGATGCAAAGGATTTGTGAGATGAATTTTTAGAAAAAACATGGCTTTTAAGGTAGTATGCAAATCCCCCAAAATCAAACACCATTAAAAACTGAATTACCAAAACAGGAGAGTGTTACACGGCGATATGGGGATACCTTACCGCCGTGTAAGATACCCCACACAGTGGTATAGAGAGAGCCCTAACCACCGTGTAGAAGGATCAACAAAGAAGGGAAACAGAGGCAAGTTACACGGCGGTATGCCCTCTCCTTACCGTCATGTAACATGTTACACGGTGGTAAGGAACTCTCTTACTGCAGTGTAAAAAGACGGCAATGTAAAAACACAAGGACAGAATAGGATTACACGGCGGTGTGCCCTACCTTACCGTCGTGTAAACCGCCCAGAACCCAAATTTTGCAGAAAATCACACTTGTTTACATGCAAACTTTACTCTCGACTCAAAACCACTTTAACCCATTATGCTTACACTCTTCAAATTACTAAACACACTCAATCTACCATGTTTAAAATCATTTATAGACATAATTTACACCATTAAACTTAACTCAATTCATGCAAAATGCCAAGCTCAAATCACTTTAGTATCACATACATATTATCACTATAACACTAGCATTTCACATCCTCATCACTACTCAAACAGACACATGTATAAACATATACAAAACATTCACAATTCCATAAACTTTAAACATAATACACACATAATCCAAAGTGAGAAAAATAGAGCAAACAAACTCCCAAACCTCAAAAGTGAAGCTTCAATCTTCCTTCAAAGTCCCACTTTCTCTTTCCCTTTGCTCTTTCTACGCTCCTCCGATTCTTGCACAAAACCCAGCCAAAAACTCACTTAATTAAACTAAACAATAACCCTCTTTTAAACCCAGAAAACAGAGAAGTAGATGAAGGAGAAACCCAAGGCAAAACTCAAGCACTTACCTCTTCAAAACTCAGCTCAAACTCAGAAAATCTAACTTCAAATATTGAAGAACTCACGTTAGGCAACAAGGGAGAGCAGAAAAGAGAGAAAAGAGAAGAAGAAGGAGAGGGAAACGTGAATAATAAGCAAAAATTCTGCTTTTTTCCTTTCCCTCTCTCCTTCCCTCACTTCTCATTAATGCTCTAACCTACTCATCCTATGTGGTACACCCTTATTGGACCAAAGAGTCAAAAATCTTGACTTTACCACTCACTCCCTAAAACTTCTCTTTTAATCCTTGGCCAATTACATTTCACGCACTAACACAAATCTTCTCTTAAAACTTTAATTAACTCTTGCAATTGGGTCCTCAATTACACAAATCCCACGTGCATAAATATCAAATTACCCTTAATTCCCGACTTAACATGCAAATTTCGACTAGGCCCATCTTGGGTTGTTACATTATGATTTTCCAAAATGTGCATGATTGTTCAAGTTTGATGGATAATGATATTGATTGAGATTTTGCATATTTAGACTAATTTATTAGGAGATAAAAGCTTATGCATGTTATTTCCAAATGTTTAACAAATATAGAAGTAAGCTCCATAATTATGTGCATATTATTATGTGTTATGAGTTTGTGTGGGTTAAGTGTTTGCTATGTTTTGCTTGGGGACAAGCAAATGTTTAAGTGTGTGCGTTTGATATGAGCCTAAATAGCTCATATTTAATCTATGTTTTGGGGTTAAAATAATGTTTATGTGTAATTAATTGTGTTAGAATTAGGTATATTTTATGTTTTTGTTTAAGTTTTGTGTGTGTAGGAGAAAATGGAGAAAATAGGAGAAAGGAGCAAAAATGAGATAGAGAAGAGAAGGATCTATCGCGAGCGCAACAGTGGTTGCGAGCGCGACAGAAAGCGCCAAAGAAGGAAGGGAGAAAAAGAGGAAGAAGAGAAGAAAGGAGGAAAAATCCACTATCGCGAGCAAGAAGCCCGTCGCGAGGTCGCGACATGACGCGGAGAAGAGCCAGCGCGAGGAAGGTGGAGCGAAGAAGCAGGCGTGCTCTGTTGCGAGCGCGATAGAGAGGAACATTGGGCAGTTGACTTCAAGATTTGTCTTGAAAAATCATGTCTTTCCACCAAGTCTTGCAACCCTTTGAAGAGACACTTGAAAGAACACATCTTTATAACATTATAGATATTAGTTTCAATTGTAAATTGGTGTTGTTGAATTTTTAATTAAGAATTTCACTAAGTTGGGAGAGTACATTTCTTTAGTTAAAGTTCTTAAGTTAGGATTTTATGTTGTGAAGAGAAGATTTCTTACAAGGAAGAAGAGCATACTTTGTGAAAGGGAAAAGGGTTGAGAAATTTGCTTCTTCATTTCTTATCTTTTACTTCTTCTTTGTAACTATTGAATGATGCAAATTATGAATTTGAATCTTTTATGTTATGTTTTATTATTCATATCAATTTAGTATTCTTATTTGTAGAATTTTCTATTAGAATTTGATGCATGATCATTATAAGTAAGAGTTTAGTTGAAAGATGAATTCTTACTTAAATCTAGTAGAAGTTCATCATTGAAGTATTATTTGAGAAATCATAATGTTAGATGGTTGCTATAAGTTGTTTCTTATTCCTGAAATTTGCATGTATAACCCTCTAATTTATTAATGAAAATTGTGAGTTAGAATTATAAATGCATGTTTTAGGCACTCTAGTTTATGTCGAGAGAGTAAATTGGAATCTTATTCAACTTGGCTTGCAAGACAAGAATATACTTATAATCAAGAATAATCACTTCAAGTTCTATTTATTATTACTTTATCATCACTAATCATTTGTCTTCTCCAATAATCAATAATTAGGTTAGATAGTATTAAACATAGTGTTTCCACTTTCATTCATAAAATTTATAATCATTGTAAACAAGATTAAAATTGAATAGTAATAGTGTGTAATATTAATCACATTCCTCATGAGATTGATATCTTTTGTACTATAATTGGTACACCATATACTTGCAGAATTAGCACTTACAAATAAGCTAACAACTATGAAGAGATTCCTCACTAGCATAGATTTAATATCCATATGAGGATTCTTTTGGCAAGTCTCCAATGTACTTTTTCTTCTAACAAGCATCAATATGTTAACTTTGATTATCTACATGACCACAATTGTGAGAACCACTGCTTGAACCTTTTAGGAAGTATAACATGTGCTAGTTTATTTGTATTAATAATGTCCTACTTATTAATATTATGATTAAGGATATTAAAGTATTAGCACATTTGCATACAATAGGAAACTCACATCATGAACACTTTCATGATTATTTTTGCACTGTGTTACTAATACCAAGGACTTCATTTATTAATTTAAGACATAAGCAAGCAAGATGTAATTTAAACATAGCATTAATAAATGAATGGTGCCTGCTCATAAATAATAATGAATTTATATACATGAAAAATGTCCCTATATACATGGGCTCTAGGGCATACTCCTAACAATCTTCCACTTACACTAGAGCCAATCGCTCATATCCCTTAAACCCATACTGTGTATATGATGATCTAACTTATTCTATGATATTGCCTTTTTTGAGAGGATCTACCACATTATCATATATGTGAACTTTTTCTATCTTTGTAGCATTTAATACTATTATATCCTCAATAAGATGGTTGCTCTAATAATATGTTTGGATCCCTAATGAGATCGTGGTCCCTTAGCTTGTATAATGGCTCTATTATTATCACAATACAGTAGTATTGGATCAACAACGGTAGGGACCACTCCTAGTTTAGTTATGAACTTCTTAATCCACATTGCCTCCTTAGTTGCTTCTGAAGCAGCAATGTACTTAGCTTTTATAGTTGAATCCGCAATCATCTCTTGTTTGAAACTTTTCCAATTGATTGATCCTCCTCCCATTATTAACACCAAACTAGTTTGTGATTTACAAACATCCTTATTTGATTGAAAGCTGGCATCAGTATATCCACTTACATGTAAATCACCTTCTCCATATACCAAGAATACATCCTTCGTCCGTCTTAAGTACTTAAGGATATTCTTGACTGCACTCTTGTGTTCGTCTCTATAATTGGGTTGGCATTTGCTTGTGACACTGAAAGCAAATGCCACATCTAGATGCGTAACACCCCCTTATACCCCTTTTAAAGAATACGAGAGTGTACCAAACATTACATGGGTCTAAGAGTCAAAATTATAAAATTTTATAGTCTCATTAAATAGTATAGATAGCTATAACAAGATTCCATAATAAATTACATTATCCAAAAGGTCTTCCTATAAAATAAATATTTGGATACAGGGTTTAAAATAATTACAGGCCACTTTACATTATATGCAAAGCTCAAAACAAAGAGGAAACCTTACTTAAAAAGTCCTTTACAGGAGTGTTCGTCTGGCTAATGTGGGGTGTCCTTGCAGCTAGCCTCTTTCTTGATACCTACACGGATAAAACACTCGTGCTAAGCATAAAGCTTAGTGGGAAATTAACGTGAAATGGATGACTACTCACAGCAGTCATCTAAATCAAGCTCACCTAATGAATATACCACATATATTATCAATAGATACATAACGCATAATCATAATTTTAGTGTACACAAAATAGAGAGTAACCATATATCTGTAGTGGGTGTATTTCCATTCACAGTAATAAGCACACAATTATATCATACAGTGGCCTGCCTTAACCTAGGGGAAGTGGATAACGGGAAGAGTACTGAACGGGGGGTACCCAAAGGTAAAATACATCTTACTTACGTTCTTCATCTCTTTTAAAATCAGTGATGACCCAAATGGGGTCTACAGGAAAAATGGGGGCCGAAGGTACAAACGGGGGCTGCAGCAATCAGAGTTCCTATAGGTATGCCTATCTATCCACTACTCGATCTAAAGCAGGTAGGAGAGCAGGAATCAGGATTTTAGCCATTTTATACATTTATAATACCATGTCATTAAACAAGGATTTGCATAGTATAAATATACCTCATATGAGTAGTTCATAAAACCATACATAAATATAGTAAATATTATTATATAAAATTTGGTGTCATTTGGAAACCATTTTATAACAAAAATTCACATACAATTTCTGGAAAACAGGGGTCACACGGCGGTAAGGAAAAACTTGTCTGCCGTGTGAAATGATGGAAATTAATCTTGTCAAAACATAATGCATTTACATGGCGGTAAGAACAATTATGACCGCCGTGTAAAAGACAACACAAGGTGGTAATAAAGTCATGACTGCCGTGTGGGATGTCCAAAATCACAAGTTGCTAGATATAATGCATTTACACAGCGGTAAAGGTACTCTAGCCATCCGTGTAAAGCTTCCACACGGTAGTCAAAAGGTCTTAACCACTGTGTGGGCCACCGGACAAATCAAATGTTCCAAGTCTGGCACGATCACACAGCAGTAAGGGTTCTCTGACTGCTGTATAACTCAACAAAAATGCCCTATTACATTAAAACACAGTTGTGTTTTTCCAGTACATAGTTGTGCCTTCTCGAAACACAGCTATGTTATATAAAACACGGTTGTGCTTTTCTGGAAAATGTATTAATGCTCTATTTTACTATTTCCATCCCAAACACATATCCAAATTTACTCTTTTCACATACAACCACTTCCACAATCTTCATTCCACACTCTAATAACTCCCATACCATTTTAGCAATATTCTCAAACATATAAACACCCCAATTACTCAAGTATAGATAAATTGAAAATAAAGGAATAGAAATTCTCAAACCTCAAGATTACTTCTTCCTTTAACTCTATCACCTCGTTTCCTCTTCTTTTTCCTTTTTCTTAACAGATTTCTAAAACATCTGAACCATAAAAGATGGTTATTTTTAGGCAGACCCTCACATGGTCATTTCAAAAATTTTCCCGAAAAGATGGTTTTCAAACCTTGGAATTTAATAAAACCCCAGCCTTATTACAAGGAAATTCTTAAATTGATGGATTTTGTATCCTTCCAAGATAACCACAAGACTGGCCTAGTCGATTATTCGATAGGGAAAATCCATAAAGTTCTTTCTCTTACTAAGTAAGGACAAAACCTTCACCAACCAAAACACTTCTTTATTTACTTCAAAACCATCATAAACCATTGTAGGACTTATACCTGCTGGGATTACCAGCAAGCATGGTATAATGCCTTTCTTTTCCAAAACACAAACTTCACCCATACTTGGTTATTCTATTTTAACTTTAAAATGAAACCAACCAAATTCCTCTTTTGGTTTGCCCATTGGTGGAGTTTGTATGGAGTTATTCATAAAATTCTTAGACCAGAAGTTTAAGAGAGTTACAACCTTTTCAAAACTTCTTACCAACCCTTTGATAAAGAAAAAGGATTTGCTCCATTGATGCTCTTTTCAATAAAGTTCTTCTTACCTTAAGTAACAACTTGGTATTTAGAATATCAGCGGAAAGAAGCTCACACCAATCTTATCAAAAGATTCAGAATTTGTTGGTGGACAAGGTTCTCATTCATTGCCAGCATAAAAAAATATGCAGTTAGTCAATGGCTCCAGTACTAAGGCCTTCTCAAGCCAGATTCTTCAACAATGCAGTTTCTGGCCCAAAAATCTTTTGCTTAGACTCAACTAGCAGCTACAAAAATAAAAGAAGAATACTTTGAAATTATGGCCCAACTCGTGCAGAGTAAAGCTTCTTCTTTAAAAGCTTCTTCAAACCATTTAAAGGCAGACTCATCCTCAAAATCTGAGCCCATTATAGATTTGGGTGACGATAATGAAGATGACTGTTATGGCATTTTTTTGCTTCCATAACAGGATTGTTTTCAAACATGGGTTCAACCCATACTTTTAAAACATATGGATTTAGTCCATATCTTGTGTTTTTAAAATAGGCTTAGGCTGTTCTTTGTAAAAAGCCTAGCATATATATGAAAAAAAAGGAAAAAGATTTTTGTTCAGGCATTTTATCTTGTTGGCAGCTTTTCCAAGAACTTTCTTAAAACCATGTGAAGAAATAGAAATTCTGCTGTGAAGCTCCAGTTTTATAGGTCACATAATCACTTCACTTGTCAAAAATCTTAGAAATGCCACTAGGAACTCCCTATAAGACGGCTTTTCTTCCTCCTTGAAAGGAAAAATCCTCTTCTAGGATCAAACACATTCAGCTTACCATTTTAGGAAGCTCATGAGTTGAGCAAACCTTGTAAAATTTTGAGTTGTGTATCTCTTATTTTTCAAAAATATTTTGTATTTTCTCGGTTTTTAGATCTTTTAAGTATAGTAAGCTCATGTGTTGAGCAATTTATAAATATATTTTACTTTTATTATGTTTTTGTTTTGACTTTCATTTAATTTTTATCTCTATAAGTATACTCTGCACTTGTAGCGTAAGTTGATCTGGTGTATCGGTCGCATTTATTTGCATTTTATATATGTATGTATGTATGTATGTATGTATGTATGTATACTTTTTTTTTTCTGAAAGAGAGAGTGTGTGTGTGTGTGTATGTGTGTGTATATATATATATATATATATATATATATATATATATATATATATATATAGTCATAGTTTTTGCTTCTACTACAACCAAAAATGTTGATCACAAAAAGAGTGGGTGAAACCCTATTTTTACAAATAGATTTGTCAAAAGCTAATACAGTGATTTGGGTCGCATTTCAGGTATTTTCGAAAGAATTTTTTGGATTTCGAATTCGGATCGGATTTGCCCCTAAATTTTCTCGAGTCATTCGAGTTTTCTCCTTAAATACATGTACTTGTTAATTGTGCAAATAATAAATAAAATTCAAAGTACGTTTGAAAAAATAAAATATGTGACACTCAACAACATTGATATGGCATTATACACATCGAATCGACAAGAAACCCATCAAAATTAACAAGAGAACCAATTATTTTATTTTCAATTTTCACGAGTCTTACTGTGCATGTGAAATACATATCTTAATCATAATGGTTCAAATGTCACAAATTATTTAATTGAATGTCATGTACTACAATTTATTAAAAGCAATATAAATTTATATTTATTATTTATAAAATTAGAAAAAATAAATATTTAATAAATTATTATTAAAATTTAAATATTTAAATAAATTATTAAATTAAATTTACTTTATTTTAAAATAATCTTATATAATTTCATAAATAGAAGGACGGAAAAAAATATGTAGGACACCTAAAGAAAATGTTGAATATAACAATTATTTTGAAAAATTAAGTGAATAATAAAAAGGTGGGTCGGTGGGCAGAGTATCTAATCTACCTCCTAGAACGTTGGAGAGCCGAAATGATGGACGGTTGGAAGGGCACCAAAAGTCAAACCCGCAAATTAAGTCCAAAACAAAGTACCATTTGACTTTAGAAATTTATGGACAAAATTTCATTCAAACTTATTTATGGACAATGATGTGTCGATTTTTAACGAACCACATATCTTCTCAATTATACTACCCACACTCAGTTAATGTCAAAGTTAGAAAGAAAGCTTTGTTTTCTTATGATAAAACTTTAGTTTTTAATGCCAATGTTGTAATCTTGACTTTTGACTGTATATTCAGTAAGAATCATGTGGTTCAACATTTCACTGAGTTTTGTATCTCTTGTTTTCACAAAGAATTTTTAAATTTGTAACAATCTATTAAAAAATAAATTAAACGGATTATATGAGATACGATTAAATTTTATTAAAGATAAAAACTAAATTTGAACTATATATAATTTTGTAAAATATACTATATAAATTTAATTTAATTTTTTATTATAACTCACTTAATTTATTTTTAAATACCCCTATTAATAAGGAGTTTTAGACTTTTAAATTTTAAGTATGTTTGAAATATATAAATATCAAATTTTCACTTATGTTTCAACTAGACCACAGATATAAAATTTCAAATAAATTATAATAAAATGATGTGACAAAAAAGTTATAGTCTATGTGAAACATTAATGACATGTCAAAGTTTCAACAGGCGTGAATAAATTTTGATATGATCCGGAAAATTAAATAAAAAATGAAATTCTAGTCAAGTTATTTGGATTATTTGGATAAAGTTGGAAAAATATATACATAAATTTTGATTAATATGAATAACTTGGATTTTTTTTTTTTAATTTCTAATCTATCTTTTGGTTTGAGAATATAATTGTTCCATTAATTTAATTATACATTACTTTATAATTGTTTAAAGAAAATTTTAGAAAGAAATAGTCCTATTAACTTAGTACAATCATATCATGCATGATTATTTGGATTAAATATTTAAGAAAAATAAATTATTGTATTAATTTATGTTTCTATTGGATGAAAGAGTTTATATTTTTTTATTAATTACTTTTGATTTGGTGTAACACCCTGCATCCGATCCGATAAACATATTGGATATCGAATGTTACAAACTATTTTATGATTCATAATAAAATTGTGAACAACAAAATTTCTTTTCTATTACAATTACTCCCAAATTATTATAATCCATATTTTTACAAAATTTTGGCAAAATTTTCCCTATATATATTCAAAATCTCATGTAGAAAAATCACAACAATCCTTCTATATCTTTTTTATGCTCTCATCCAACTCCTAATACAATGTTCTTTTTTCATCATCCATTGTTCAAGTAGTCAATTTTAAATTCACAACATTGTTTCCATATTCATATTACAAGCATACACTACAAGAAAAGTATAAATTAGCGACGGAGTGATTTCCGTAGCTAAATTGGGTGAAATTTATTTTCCCCCACAAATTTGCGACGAAATTTATTTTTTGTCGCTAAATTGCGACGAAGATTTATTTTCGCCACAATTTAGCGACGGAAATTAAGTTCCGTCGCGAAAATGGCGCCAAACTTTCCCTCCATTTTCTCCGATAATTTTTAGCGACGGTTCATTGAAACCGTCGCTAAAAATAGCGACAGTACGTTGAAATCGTCGCTAAAAATAGCGACGGATTATATATTCCGTTGCTAAATAAATAGAAAAATAATTTTATTTAATTTAGCGACGGAATGAATATTCCGTCGCTATTTAGCGACGAAATACTCCTTCGGTCGCTAAAGGTTACGACGGAATGAATATTCCGTCGCTATTTTGCGACGAAATATTCCTTCCGTCGCTAAAAGAAAATTAAACCCTATAATATTTCTTCTTCCCCCGCTACTCTCTCTCTCCTCCCTCTCCCCTCCGCCCTCATGCCGCCGACCACCGCGTCGCGCCTGTAGATCCGCCCCTCCCCTCCGATCGGCGGCTCCCCTCCCCTCCTCCTCCTCTCTCCCCTCCCTTCCCTTTTTTCCCGCTCCGATCTTCCCTCCTCTTTCCCTCCCTCCGCGCGCCACCTCCTCTCTGCCGGCGTCGACCACCGCTGCTCCAGCGTGGGCCGCGTCCCCTCCTCCACCTGCTCCTCCTTTCTCCCCTCCTCCTCCTCCTCCTCCTCCTCCAGCGTCAGGTAGGCAGATCTATCGGGTTCCTCTCCATTTTTTTTTTAAATTAAGTTATTATTATTATTATTAATTTATTTATGTTTGTTAGATATTGTTAAATATTAAATATTGTGTAATAAAAAAATTAATTATGAATTAGTGTTAATTGTTGTTAGAATTATTTTAATTGATTTATGTCAATTAAATATTTTATTATTGTTAAGTAATATTATGAATAATTTGTTTGTAATGCATTATTATTAGTGTTTTTAATGTGTAATGTTGTTGTTATTAGAATAATTTTTGTAATTAGATGCTAATTAAACAATTGTTGAAATAGATGATTGTTAGTGTTATATAGTATTAGTAGGATTATGGTTAATTAATTAAATGACAAATCTAATGTTGTTAGTATTATTAGAAAATAATAAGATTAACACTTTATTTGAGAAATTTGTTTTTTTTTTTGTTTTTATTGTATATATATATTTCCTTTTTTATGAGTTTATTAATTTAAATGTTGTTATTAAATTTATTAATAGTATTTTTCATATTATTAGTATTATACATGTTAGTTTTTTTGAAATAAAAGCTATAAAATTTGTACCTTAATTATTATTATTATAATTATTATTTGTTTATGTTAATTTGTATTGTTTTAATTATTATTTATTTATGTTAATTTGTATGGTTGTTAGTATTTTTTTGGTTAGATAATAATATGAATAATTAACATAAATAAATTGAATATTATTAATAATATTATTATTATTATATTTATTATCATTGAATATAATATTCTTGTAAACTTATTTTTTTTTATTAGTATTGTTGATTTTATTTTTGTTGTAATGAAGCTGACTATAATATGACAATTTGTATTTTTCTATGTTTTTAGCATAATAATCCGTATAATTATTGTTTAAATGACTAGCAATTGTCTTAATTAAGTTTGTATTTTTCGTAATAATATTTGTATTGTGAGTTTCTAGTTTTATTAACTAATATATTAAGTTTTTTTTTTTTTTGGGAATTAGATATTTATAATTCTAATTAAGATGTGTCCTTGTTCATGTAACAGTTTTGGAATTAATTATGAGTAACGTAGATAGATCTTGGATGTATAGACGAAAAATAAGGGATGATTACATTAATCCTGAATTTGTGAAAGGGGTTCAGTCGTTTATTGAATATGCAAGTTCTCAACCTACATACATGGACGGGGCTAAAATAAGATGTCCATGTAAAAAGTGCAAACACCTTAGTTATCTTTCGGTTGATGAAGTGTATTTTCATTTATTAAGAAAGGAATTTATCCAAAATTATTTTGAGTGGACATGACATGGGGAACCATCAATATGTAGCACCTCGATGGGAAATATAGGTAACATGTCGGCATCTGAGGGTCAATTTGAAAGAGAGGGGGAATTTTCTACATATGATGTAGGGGTCACTGATAATCCATACGTCCAAATGGTTTATGATGCAGCTGGCCATAATTTTAGGGAAAATACACCCATGCTGAAAGAACCCAATGAAAATGCAACAAAATTTTATGATTTGTTAAATTCAGCAGATCAAGAGTTATGGCCAGGCTGTGATAACATGATTCAGTTATCGTCGATCGCTCGAATATTGAATATAAAATCCGAATGCCATATTTTGGATCAAAATTCTAATAAAATTCTTGCGTGGTATAATGAATCATTGCCTCCTGACCATAAAATGGTTGATAATTTGTACAGTGTGAAGAAAATGATCAGTGGCTTGGGTTTGCCTATCAAGAAAATTGACTGTTGCCGATTGGGATGTATGTTATTTTGGAAGGATGACGTAAATTTATAAGAGTACAAATTTTGCAGTCAACCTAGGTACAAACCGAGAAATTACAGCAATAAGCAGAAATTGGTACCTTGAAAACGTATGTATTTTTTTCGTTAACTCCTAGGCTTCAAAGACTATATGCATCCGAAATTACTGCACCTCACATGAGATAGCATGATGAGCATGAAAGCACAGGTGGAATAATGAGTCATCCATCAGATGCAATTGCATGGAAACATTTCAATAACACCCATCTTGATTTTGCTGCTGAATCTTAGAATGTTCGACTGTGTTTGAGCACAGATGGATTTCAACCTTTTGGTCAATCAGGGCAACAATATTCGTCATGGCCAATCATAATTACTCCTTATAATTTGCCTCCATGGATGTGTATGAATGAGGCATATATGTTCTTGACAGTTATTATTCCATGACCTAGAAATTCGAGCACAAAATTGATGTATATTTGCAGCCATTGATTTATGAATTGCAACAGATTTGGGATATCGGTGTTGAAACATATGATGCATTATTTAAATATAATTTTATGATGAAAGCATCATTAATGTGGATGATAAGTGACTTTTTCGCCTATGCTATGTTGTTGGGTTGGAGCACGGCCGGAAAACTAGCTTGTCCTTACTGTGGCGATGATTCAGATGCGTTTTATCTTCAACATGGGTGCAAAATTTCATGGTTTGACAACCACAGGAAATTCCTTCCACCTGATCACCCGTTCCGACGGAATAAGAACAGGTTTATTAAGAATAGAGTTGTACAAACTACTCCTCCTGACATTAGAAGTAGTGATCAAATTTTACAAGACATTGATGAATTGGGTTTACTTACAGTAACAGAACTTGATGTTGATAAAGTTAATAGAAGAATCAACAAAAAGTTTGGTTGGAGGAAAAGAAGCATTTTTTGGGATTTGCCGTATTGGAAGACTAATTTGTTACGGCACAATCCAGATGTGATGCACATTGAAAAAAATATTTTTGATAATGTGTTCAGAACCATTATGAATATAGAAGGGATGATCAAGGGCAATGCAAAATCACGGGCAGATTTAAAGTTGTTATGTAGAAGGCCTGAGTTAGACAAAGATTACATAACCGAAAAATATCCCAAAGCATGCTACACTTTGGACAAAAAACAAAAGGAAGTCTTGTGTGAGTGGTTAAAAGGGCTAAAGTTTTCGGATGGTTACGTATCGAACTTGGCAAGGTGCGTCGACATGAGAAAGTACAAATTATTCGGTATGAAAAGTCATGATTGTCACGTTTTTATGCAAAGGCTACTCCCAATAGCATTTCGAGAGTTATTGCCAACAAAAGTGTGGGAAGCTATAACAGAGCTAAGTATTTTCTTCAAAACTTTAACATCATGTGAGATAAATGCGGCAGATATGGCAAGATTGGAAATAAAAATTCCAGTAATTCTGTGCAAACTTGAAGCAATTTTTCCTCCAAGCTTCTTCGACTATATGGAGCATCTGCCTGTGCATTTAGCACATGAGGCGAAACTTGCTGGTCCTGTTCAATATCGTTGGATGTATCCATTTGAGCGGTAACTATCTATGATATACAATTGTAGTTTTATTATAATTTGTTATGGTAATTAATGTCAATTAAAAATATCATGTAGGTATTTGTTCCACTTGAAGAAAAACATTAAAAATAAAGCTAGAGTTAAAGGTTCAATATGTAATGCGAACTTGGTCAAAGAAGCAAGTACATTTTGTTCACATTATTTTGAGCCACATGTACACACAAGACAGCGAAAAATACCACGTAATGATGATGGCGGGAAAATAAGTAATCAGGACGGAAACTTATCCATATTTACGTATCCTAGGTGTTTACATGGCCGTTTAATAAGGAAAATGCTAACAGAGGTAGAATTAACAGCGGCACATAGTTATATTTTATTGAATTGCGAAGAAATTTAGCCTTTTGTGTGGTAAGTTTAATATATACACAAAATTTCTCATTTGATTTATTATGTGGAGGGTGTAATAAAATGCTATATATGGGCATTTTAGATTATTTGAGGAATGGATACGGGAGCTAATGCCTGAAAGAAATCAAAATGAGGTGAACAAGGAAGTCAAAAAGCACTTTCATCATTGGTTCAAGACATATGTAAGTTGTGACCTTTAATAATGCAATCTATATATACAATTATATATGAAATATTCATTTAAATGATGTTAGAATATTTTAATATGTAGGCATCAACAAATTCAATTGACAATAAGTACATCATGGATCTTGCAAAAGGACCTTTGCGATATATTAAATCGTATCCGGTGTATTTCGTGAATGGATACAAATTCCATACTCAGAGTCATGGTCATAATAAGGAAACGGTAAACAATGGGGTTTGTATTCAAGGAGAGTTGATGGATTATTATGGGAAAATTGTTGATATACTTGAATTGGAGTACCTCGCATTGCCAATAAAATGCTGTGTATTATTTAAGTGCGAATGGTTTGATCCAACTAATAACGTTGGAACAAAAATAAATAACAGATACAATTTAGTTGATGTAAACCAGCGTAGAAGATTTAGTAACTTTGAACCTTTTATATTGGTAATGCAAGTGATCCAGGTATATTATGTCTCTAATCCAAGCTTAAAACGTGACAACTCGGAATGGTTAGCAGCATGCCAAGTAAAACCAAGAGGCATCTTTGAAAGGAAAGCCGCCGGACAAAGTGAACGCTCTGAAAATAACGATGCATTTCAAGAGGAACAGCTGGAAGTTCATGAAATAAATGAATCTCTGAATTATGATGATAATGAAACGTTGAACTATGGAGACAATGAATTTGTTGAAATTTCCTGTGAGGATGATGAGGAAACTTTGGTTGGTGAGGGATCCGATGACGAGCCTGAATTTGATTCTTCTTCATCGAAAAATGAGGATGATTGTGATTATGATTTACAGCTTAGTGATGATAGCGAATAATTTGTTTACCTAATTTTATATCATGTGAGAACAATTAATATTGCACTATTTTATTTTTTTATTTAATATGTTTATTATAATGTGATTATTTTATATTATCTGACAATGTGCAATTTTTTCATAATGTCAGGTTGGAAATATGTTTAAGCGAAAGAAGAGTAAAACGATTCCTCCACGTCTTAGGGTGCATGATGGAGGTGAAAGTATTGGTGATGGAGCATCCCCATCGCCTGGTTTCAATAACTGCACTCAGGCTGACGTATCACCGACCATCCCTACTGTTGCACCAACTACCACTCTCTCTACTAAATCGACTCTTTTGGCAAACACCGAATCTATGCCAACTCAGGTATCAAGAACAAACGCAGCGGAACAACCTATGCCTGGCTCAGTTAGAGTTGATGGAAGAATCTATATCACCATTAGAGCTGGGGAGTAAGTGATTAATATTTAATTTTGTATTGATTTTAATGATAGTTGTTAATTTTATTAACTTTATTAGGATTGTTGTATATTAGTTTGAATCCTTTAGGAAAGTGCTCACGCAACATGACAACCATGTTCAAGAACAGAATTGAATATGATGGTTATGTCTGGAAGAAAGTGTCACAAGAAACAAAAAATTTTTGTTTTGAAGAATTCAAGGTAATAAATTATGATAACATTAATTACAGCTCAAATTATAGTTTACACTTACTTATAATTTGTTTTTTGTTCATTCTTATAAGAAACAATTTTACTGGGATTCGGTGTTTGACGACATCATTATGATGCATGGGAGAGTCATGCTCAAGAGCGTTACAAGGACTTAGTGTGCTTGCTACACACTGGTAGAGTACGACCTCGGTACATAACTGGAGATACATGGGCACACTGGGAAGAGTATTGGACGACGCCCGAGGCCCTTTCCATTTCAGAGCGGAATACTAATAATAGATGGGGAGGACCTGAGGAAGTCAATTCATGCTTGCATACTGGAGGATCAATGTCCCATCGGGAACATGCAGATAAACTTGTAAGTATTACAAAATACTACTGTTATTACTATAATTAATATTATTAATATTTAAAATTTATCTCATTAACATAGAGGAGGATGGGAATGTTAACTGTGTGAGGAGTTTGCATTGTTGTTGGATGTTGGATGCAAGCATAATAATAAATTTGAAGTATTTTTATGTCTTTTTGTACAGGAGTTATGGTTAAAATATAGGGAAAATTCTACCGAAATTTTAGTAAAAACTTGTACGAATACTTAATAGATTATAGTTCACCTATAATTCTTTTATGTTTGAGGAAAGATCGATGGATATTACTATAATTTACTGTTATTACTGTGATTAATGTTATTACTGTTTAAGATTTATCTCATTAACATAGAGGAGGATGGGAATGTTAATTGTGTGAGGAGTTTGCATTGTTGTTGGATGTTGGATGCAAGTATAACAATAAATTTGAAGTGTTTTTATGTCTTTGTGTACAGGGGGTATGGTTAAAATATAGGGAAAGCTCTGCCAAAATTTTTATAAAAATTTGTACGAATACTCAATAAATTATAGTACACTTATAAATCTTTTTATGTTTGCAGGAAGCATCGATGGGTAGACCGCCTACCTATGGTGAGGTCTTTTTACACACCCACACCAAAAATCATGATGGTCAAACGTTCGTTAATTCTCGGTCAAGAGTTTTACATGTATGTCAAAAGTATTATAATTTACAAATATTTAATATTAGTTATTATTAATTGTTGCTTATTATAAAATATTTGTTTTACGATAGGAACAAGTCCAAGACACAATTCAGCAACGTTCACAGAATTTCGATAATGTTGATGCGAATCAGATTTATTATGAAGTGGCTGGTGGTAGAGACCAGCGAGGACGGGTATTTGGCTTAGGTTCTTTGGCTAGGTCCTGTCCCTCGCATTCTTCAAGCTCAAGTACAGCCATATCTAACAGACAGTCTGCCTCCAGGGAAGTACATGAACTTCATAATACTGTTAGTGAGCTGAGATATGAATTGCAACAATCATAGGCTTGGTGGCAAGATTCAAAAGTTCGATGGCAACAATCTCTCGACTACATATTTGAGCTACGCAATAAGATAGCGAATTTGAAAGGTATGGTCGCCTCATCATCGCAGCAGTCTGATCGTACTCGTCAGCCGCCGCCGCCACCATCATCTTAGTTTAGGATTTTGAAACAGACATATATATGTAACTATTATGATCTTGTTAAATGCTTATTAATTTTATGATTAGTACAATTATTATATTCAATTAGTATTCGATATTAAAATTTAGATATTATTTTCATTTTCATTATTTTGCAATTAATATTATAGGTTAAATAACTAATTAATATTACAGGTTAAATAAATAATTAAAAAATTAATTTTAAAATTTTTATTAAATTTCCCGACCGAAATTCATTTCCGTCGGGAATTTCCCGAAGGAAATGAATTTTTCGTTGGGAAATTTTCGACGGAAATGGATTTTCGTCGGGATATGTTTCGACGAAAGTGGATTTCGGTCGGGAAATTCCAGATGGAATTCCATTTCCGTCGGTGAATTTCCCGATAGAACTGGATTTTTCGTCGGGAAAATTTCCCTTCGCTTTCTATCCCGACAGAATTTTCCGACGGAAATTACTTATTTTTTATCGAAAATTTCCGTCGGGAAATCATTTTTTCCTTGTGGTGATATTAGAGCTACAATAAACTTCTCTTACAACTTATTTCTTGCATGAAATACATCCAATAATCAAACTTAATTTAACACAGCTGGTTACTAATCTTAGCCTTATTTGTATACATGACAAGATGAGGAAAAAACCAAAATATAGATAAGATTTTCCTTTTTATTGTGTCCATATCCCACTTCTTGATATTACTCCAGCTTATAGCAGATCCTTGGAACCTATTGGTACTATCTCAAAAATACTATCTTTAACCTATGCGTCGATATCAACCACGCACTAAGCTAGAAGTTTAGTGAGAATGCTCTACTATTTTTATTTTATTCTAAAATTAATATTACATATATAAACATAACACTACAAGAAAATGTGAAAATAGCAACGGAAAAATAGCAACCGAATTTAATCCGTTGCTAAATAGCAACAAAAATCCGTTTATGTTGCTAAAATTGGTTAAATTTTGCAGATTTATCAAGGAAAATATATTTGATTATCTTCCGTCGCTAAAAGTGGAGGGAATTTTTAGCGCTAAAATTTAGCCACGGAAATTAGCAACGGAATCACTATACCGTTGCAAAATAAGGTGTTAACAGATGGGGGGAAAATTTTGGAATGAGAAATAGCAACGAAAAATAATTTTCGTTGCTAAAATTGCAATCGAATTTAGTTTTCGTTGCTAAATAATAAACTTTAAAAAAATTGGGTTCTAAAATAGCAACAAAATTATTATTCGGTTGCAATTTAGCAACGGAAAATAATTTTCGTTGCTAAAATTACAACCGAATTTAGTTTCCGTTGCTAAATAATAAACTTTTAAAAAATTGAGTTCTAAAATAGCAACGGAATTGTTATTCGGTTGCAATTTAGCAACGGCAAATTGTTTTCAGTTGCTAAAATTACAACCGAATTTAGTTTCTATTGCTAAATAATAAGCCTTAAAAAAATTGGGTTCTAAAATAGCAACGGCATTATTATTTGGTTGCAATTTAGCAACGGAAAATTATTTTTCGTTGCTAAAATTACAACCGAATTTAGTTTCCGTTGCTAAATAATAAGTATTAAAAAAATTAGGTTCTAAAATAGTAACGAAATTTGGGTTCTAAAATAGTAACGAAATTATTATTTGTTTGCAATTTTAGCAACGGAAATAAAATTTTGTCGCTAATTTAGCAATGGAGTCTAATATCCGTTGCTAAAATTGCAAGGAGATGGAAGAAAATTTGGGACAAAAAATAGCAACGGAATTAGAATTCCATTGCTAAAGTAGCAGCCGAATATAATTTCTGTTGCTATTTTAGAACCCAATTTGCCCTGAATATAAATAATGCCTTCCCTCTCCCTCTCCCTCTCCCTCTCTGTCTACACAGATAAGTAATTTTTTTTTCTTTTTCATTTATGGTTCTCTTTCTCTGCACCATTTTTTAGGGCTGTTCAGATTTCGGGTCAAACCGACCAACCCGATCTAGTCAAACCGACCAACTCAGGAAAATACGGTTTTGATGGTTATGAGTTGGGTTGGTCGGTTATTTTTAAGCTAAAAGTCGGGTTATATGGGTTATTAATGAGATAAGTCAGTTATTTGCTAAACCGACCACTTTCATCTTCGTCTTCTCAATCTCGAAATCACTCTGTCTCAATCTCTCTCTCATTCTCGCTCCCTGTCTCGATCTCATTCTCAGTGAATATCGTTCTCGCTCTCGCTCTGGATCTCACCCTCTCTCTGTATCAATCTCCCTCTCGCTTTGTAGATCTATCGCGATCTTGCTCTCTTTCTGTACTAACCTTGCTCTCGCCCTTGCTCTCTGTCTCGATCTCACTCTCCCTCACTCAGTTTTGTGCCGTCAACAAGGTATGTGCTTGTGACTGGCATTGGCTTTATCTTTTGCTTTTCTACTGATTCTGCATGATATAATTCCAGATATGTGTGTTTTGCCATTTTCTTCTTGTTTTTTGCCATTTTCAAATCACGTTTCTTTAGTCGAGATTCAAAATGCAGTATCATCAATCATTCATTAAGTTGGGTTTATTAGATTTATTCTTGGATAGAATAATTGTGAACAAAATTAAAGGTAATAATTAGTTAATAATTCTTTTCTTTCTTGGTCTGTTGGTGCATATTTTTAATATGAAGAGGATCAAAGCTGGCGTCTTGTATTAGGCAATGCCTAATAGGCATGGTCTGCTGAAAAAGAAGACGTTGTATTTTGGTTAGACCATAGGAATACTCTCCAGAAGGGGCGTTGTTTGCATTTGGAATGGTTAGCAATCTGCTCTGTTTCTGATCTTAGCATTTCCCACATCACTTGAACATCCTCATATCCACAAGTCTGTATGTCATTATGAAGCTTCAAAAGTCCTCCTACTTAACAACACAATGGGACATTAGTCAAAGAGCACTAAACCTTTAGTTCTAGTTCAAATCTTTAAACAGTGTTTGAGTTTTTTTTGAAATATCTAAATACATTAGAATCATTATCATATTCACTGCGTTTGAGTTATTTTTGAAGATACAGTTTGTCTCATTAATTACTATTATTAAAATAAAAACATTAAGCACTAATTTTTTTAACATTACTATTATTATTTTATTAACATATTCATTGCTGGATTGTGCAGGTATTAACATTAGTAGAAATTTAAGGACTAATATTCGTTGAAGGCAGGTTTTATAATATATCAATTAATACTTTTTCTTTATTGTAATTTTTTTTAAGCCTTTTCATTTTCATTCTATGCATAAAAAATGTACATATAAAATAAAAGTGTGAGTCTTGTATACTTTTGTGTATAACCATATGTCTGAACATATATATGTAGTATGTTGTTTAATAATTGTCCAAGTTTTTTAGCATGTTTGCATTAGGAAGTAAATAATTGAATTAGCTATATAAAAAAATTCATGTTTGTTATAGATTTATCATGGATAAAAGTAATCCAGTTTCATCAATGGATGTTGAAAATGAAGATTCTGGGAGTAAAAGTATTTCTTGTCCTCTTCGCCCCATTCTTAGGAAAAAAAGTAATAGGTTGGGCTATAGAAAAACTTCTGCAATATGGGATCATTTTAGGTTGATAGAGTGTGGAGATAAAACTAGGGCAGTTTGTGTATATTGTGAGAAATCATATGCTTTTGAATCTAAGATTAATGGAACTAGTACTTTATGGGCTCATTTAAATAACCAATGCAAAGAGTATACTTATAGAGTAGTTAAGGCATCACAAAAGGGTTCTAGTTCTAGTTCTAGTTCTAGTTCTGGGTGTAGGAGTGAAAGTCCTAGAGTGAAGGGTTCGACATGGAGGGACTTAGAAAGGAGCTTGTGTTAGTGTTAGCCCTAGCCCCAATACATTGTTATAAAACACTTTAGTTAATAAATGAGGCATTTGTTTTATCCATTGTATTCCTGTGCATGTCAATTGATAGAACTATCCAAGAATGTTGTTTCAGTTTAAGTTATCATGTGTGAGGCACATGGTTGTAAGACCTTGAAACAAATGAGACTTCATTCTAAATATCCCTAGTCAGTCATTGTTATGGGAATAACAAATGAATTAAGACTAGTATTGTCACACCCCGTTTACCCCCTAGTAGTATGAGCCATGTATGTGTGTAAACTTATAAGTATTTTGGCATGTGACAAGGGTATTTTGGGGTATATTGCATGTTATAAGAGTTATTTTAATATGTGGGTGCACATATGTTAGTAGGGTGTGAATTAGTTGGGAGATACTTGTGTGTGCATGCATATACCATTGTGGGATGTGAGTAATGGTGTAGTGATTGTGTGTTTTACTCACACATTAGTAGGGTGTCTTAAGTTGGGTTTTGATTGTGTGTAGTGAGCATACCATAGTAGAGGGAATCTAAGTGAGATATTATTGTGTGGGGATACTCATACCTATGTAGAGTGAATTATTAGGGTGTTTTATTGGGTGCTTTACTCACACATTAGTAGGGTGTGTTAAGTTGGGAATGTGTTATATGTGAGTAGCGTATGGTAATTAGGTGTGAATGATTAGTTTCCACCAATAGGAAAGTGACAAGTGTTAGGGTTAGGAAAAGAAAAAGAAAAAGAAATAGAAAAGGGAAAGAGCAGAATTTGCTCTTCATTTTCCCGTAGCCTCCTCCCTCCTCATCTCCTTCTTCTTCTTTGCTCTTCTTTTGTTTTCTCTAAGCTTGGATTCAAGCCCTTGGTGGTGGGAATTGATCACACTTTGCATTAATTAGTGAGTTCATGCATATCTTTTGTGTAGTCTTCTTCTTCTTCTTTCTTCTTCATATTTTCTGGTTTTGGATTTGTAAGTTAGGGTTTTGAGTTTGTATATTTTTGTGGTTTGATGCTTAGTTGAGCCTCCTCGCGATCCTAAAGGCAAAGAGGTTGCTGGATCCAGTGGAGTCAAGTAATTGAGCTCCTAATTTTCAGGTTTGGGAATTGGTTTGTTGATTTATGTGTTAATGGTTTTTAATAACTGAATTGAGTATTCTGAGATGTTAATTTATGTGTTGTGATTGTTTGGATTAAATTTGGTGAATTAATGGTGTCAAATGAGTTGGTTTGAAGCTTGTTGAACTTCATAGTGCAAATCTGTTTTTGAGGGTCAGATTGACCTTTGGTCATTCTTTTTAGTATAAGTTGAGTTTTAGAACTCCAAAATACATGATTCCAGTTGGGTTAGAACCAAAACTTCCGTATCTAAAACTTTGTAGAAGTAACCATAATTTAATTCGGACTCTAACTATTTTAAAATCGCCCATTACAGTAGCAAAAATCATCAGGTGTGTCTGTGGAACAGGGTAGAGAAATTTGAGTATATCTCCCCGATTTTCGTTCCAAATGATCTGAAATTTTGTCACTAGAAAGATAACATCTTGAGGATTAATTGTTATGAAGATAAGTTTGTCTAAAAATGTCATTTAGTAGTTCAAAAATGCATATAGATTCAGTAAATTAATTCTGCCCTGTGTTTAATAATGTTTGGGAACTGGTTGGAAAGCACAGCTGTGCTTTTGGGTATGACACAGCTGTGTTTTGGCTTTTAGATCGACCATAAACAGCAGAGCACAGCTGTGCTTTATAAAAAGCACAGCTGTGTTTTAATAAAATTTGTTCCTCTTCACCAATTCATCCTAGAATCGATCCTACACCTCCGAATTAGCCCCAAAGTGTCTAGAAACGCCTGAAAAATTTAATATTACTTATTAAATAATTAGGTAATGAGGATATATAATTAAATTACCTATGAATTGAATAAATTCTTATAACGAAAAATTAATTAATATGATGATTAACCATGAATTAAACTATAAGTATAATTTGCTAGATGAATAAATACTCATGAAGGGAATTATATAACATGTGTATAATTTATGATTAAGGCATTAAACCTAATATATTATTTGATTAAATCTAATTTATTAAGAAGCAAGAACTTGTGATTTGAATATTATATAAGCTATCTAAACGTTATTTAATGTCTTCTTATATGCTTTACATCTTATAATTGTATTTTTGCTATGCTAAATATTTGTATGCCATATTATGCTTTAACTTATTAACTTAATGTGTCATGCTTAAAAATAATTGCTTTATGGACGTTAAATTCAATGGTTATTCATATTGAACAAATGTGTAACTAAATGTGAATTGTGTTATGCATGACCTGCGAGAGTCAGTCTAGTGGATAGTTAGGCATGCCTAATAGAGTCTTTTAGCTGCAGCCCTCAGTTCAGTTTGGACCCCGATCAGGTCCCCGTTTGGTTCCTCGCGAACCCTTCAGTATAGAATCTTGTTTAAGATTCCCTCAGTATATAAATAACATGTTTTGATAAATGATGTAATATTTGACTTGTACCTGTGAGGTACCCTCAGTATTCGATTCGTACCCGTAAGGTACCCTCAGTACACTCGTTATCCACTGTCTAGAGTCAGCAGGTGTTATTTAAATGTTAATGGAAATGTTCTGATCTGATCTGGCTTTGAGTGGAATATCTGAATGAGTTTAATGATGAAATACATGCTGATTTACTCTGTAATGTATATGATTATAAGATACTGAATGTATGGCTTTTAAATACGAGCATGCTTATATGAATTATGCAATAGTCCTTGCATTCTGCCATAGTGAATGTGTTATGCCTTGACGACCACTGTGAGTGGCCGTCCATAATTTATGTGTGGTTCCCCACTAAGCGTTTATCGCTTAGCACGGTGTTTTTACCCGTGCAGGTGCGGAAGGCGTTTTGCTTTGAGAGAGTCGCCGTCATCAAGCCAACACAGAAGGGTTTTAGTGTAGGGTTCAGTTTTGTATTTGTGATGATTCTTCTTGTATAGAACTCTCTGTATCAGCTTTCGCATTTGTAATATTATTTTGTTCCAGCTTGTCGATCAGATCATTTTTGTAATAGTTTAATTATAGTAATGCATGATCAGCTTATGCTTTCTGCATGTAAAGTTTTTAATTATTATGTATTTCGGAATGTATGTTATGAATGGATGCATATTTTGCTTTGCTTTGCTTTTGTTTGTTGACACCTTGTCTCATACGGCATCTCACTCCTTATCGGATGGGATCGCCTATGTATGGGAAGGGGGTGTTACAGTTAGTGGTATCAGAGCATAAGTTTAGGCGTTTCTGGGTGTTATTGTGATTGTTTTGAGTTTCTTAGATGTGTATGAGTCTAGATCTGTGTTGGCTGATACGGTTGTTTCTTGTTTGTTTAGATGGCTTCTAATTCTGCCCATGGTGCGCGTGAGGAATCCGCCGAGAGTGTGAATCCTCCAGCTGTAGATCAGTCTGTTTCTGTTACTGTGTCGGCTCAGCATGCTAGGGTCCAGCCCGAGGCCGCAGCCATGCCCTTAGAGGCTATGTTCAGGTTGCATCAGGACATGGCTAGGGTTTTGGAGAGAGTGACTGCTCCTAGAGCACCTATGGAGAATTTGAGAAGGGCAGGAGTTGAAGATTTTTATGGTACTGGTTTGAATGAATCTGAGTTGGCAGAGAGATGGTTAGATAAAGTCAAGCATGCTTTGAGGGAGATTCGGTGTCCTCCCGACCAGCAGGCAGAGTGTGCATTAGCTCTTCTTCAGGGGTCTGCTTTTGAATGGTGGGAATTGGTTTGTAGGCATCCTCAGTTACCGGATCCGATTACATGGGAGTTCTTTGAGGGTGAGTTCACAAAGAAGTACATTACCCAGACCTATAGAGATTCTAGATGGGCACAGTTTTTGGGTTTGAGACAGAGGGCCATGTCTGTAGCTGAGTATGAGAAAGAGTTCAACAGGTTATCTCGCTATGCCCCTCGAGGAGTTATGACTGATGACTTTAGATGCAAGCATTTCGAGGCTGGATTAAATGAGTCATTAAAGATTGCTTTGATTTCCTTGATGTGTATACCTGGGGTTAGCTATTATCAGATTGTTGAGGCTGCTGTGAGAGCTGAGTTGAATGAGACTGTGATGAGAGAGAGAGCTCAGAGGAGGAGTTCTTCTCGTGGAGGATATTCTTCGAGTAAGAGATCTAGGAACCCACAGGATGAGTCAGCATCTGGTCCGGCTTCTAGAGGTAGACGACAGGGTCCTACAGCTGCGTCAGGTTCTGGTAGGGGTGGTAGAGCTGAGACTACACCAGTTTGTCCTCACTGTAGTAAGTCACATCGGGGTGAGTGTAGGTGGCTCACTGGTGCATGCTTCAGGTGTGGGAGTTCTGAGCATCAGTTGGCTGGTTGTCCGAGAGGGCAGGAGGATTCGGGTTCCCAGAGAGAGGGCAGTAGGGTTGGTTCGAATGCTTCCCAGGCTACCCGTGGCAGAGGCCGAGGTCGAGGTAGAGGTGGTCGGCATAGAGATGGTGCTGCTTTTGAGTCCGTTGAGCATCCTCCTCAGGGTGCCATTAGAGCATATGCTATGAGAGCCAGAAATGAGCAGGATGCGCCTGATGTTATTGTTGGTAAGTTCTTACTCCATGACACTGAGTTGTATGCTCTAATTGATCCTGGTTCCACACACTCATATTTGTGCACAGATAAAATTGTTGATAAATTGCATTCAGTTGATCAGTTAGATTATGAGATTTGTGTGACCAGTCCATTAGGGCATAGTGTCAGTGTGAGTAGAGTTTTTAGGAGTTGTCCTCTGATTTTTGAGGGAGCTGTGCTTCCAGCGGATCTGATTGAGTTACCTTTCAGAGAGTTTGATTTGATTTTGGGTATGGACTGGTTAGATAAGCATCGGGCTGTAGTTGATTGCCATAGGAAGACAGTTGTACTTCGGGATAGAAGTCAGTCTCTTGTGTTTTTGAAAGGTTTGGGTGCTAGTTCTGTGAATAATGTTATTTCCGCGATGCAAGCCAAGAGATTTATCAGAAAAGGTTGTGAGGCTTTTCTAGCAGTTGTGTTAGATTCCAGGAGAGACCAGGTTCAGATTGAGGACATTCCTGTAGTGCGGGAGTTCAGTGATGTGTTCCCGAGTGAGTTGCCTGGTTTGCCTCCTGAGAGAGAGGTTGAGTTGTCCATTGAGATTATGCCAGGTACTGCACCTATTTCGAGAGCACCTTATCGGATGGCTCCTGTAGAGTTGAGGGAACTTAAATCTCAGCTACAAGAGTTATTGGATAAGGGGTTTATTCGACCTAGCATATCTCCTTGGGGAGCTCCAGTTCTGTTTGTCAAGAAGAAAGATGGATCTCTGCGGATGTGTATCGACTATCGTCAGATTAATAAAGTTACAGTGAAGAACAAGTATCCGTTGCCTAGGATTGAGGATTTGTTTGATCAGCTTCGAGGTGCGGGTGTCTTTTCCAAGATAGATCTTCGATCAGGGTACTATCAGCTACGAGTTCAGGATACGGATGTGGTTAAGACTGCATTTCGGACTAGGTATGGCCACTATGAGTTTCTTGTGATGCCATTTGGTTTGACAAATGCTCCAGCGGCTTTTATGGATCTGATGAATCGTGTGTTTAGGCCATACTTAGATCGATTTGTAGTAGTGTTTATTGATGACATCTTGGTGTATTCCAAGAATGAGAGTGAGCATGAGGAGCATCTCAGATTGGTTTTGCAGATGTTGAGAGAGCATCAGTTGTTTACTAAGCTTAGTAAGTGTGACTTTTGGCTTCGAGAAGTATCATTCTTGGGTCACATTGTTTCAGCTAGAGGTATTCAGGTTGATCCAGCCAAGATTGAGGCGATAGTGGATTGGAAAGCGCCTAGAAATGTTCAGGAAGTGAGGAGTTTCCTTGGTTTAGCAGGTTATTACCGTCGTTTTGTTAAAGGATTTTCTGTGATTGCTGCTCCTATGACTAGATTGTTGAGGAAAGGAGTTAAATTTGAGTGGTCAGACAGGTGTCAGTCTTGTTTTGATCGGTTAAAGCAGTTGCTTGTTGAGGCTCCTATCCTTACTCAACCCATCTCGGGTAAGGAGTTTGTTATTTACAGTGATGCTTCTGGAGTTGGTCTTGGATGTGTGCTGATGCAGGAAGGAAAAGTGGTGGCTTATGCTTCTCGTCAGTTGAAGCCACATGAGAAGAATTATCCGACGCATGATCTTGAGCTGGCAGCTGTGATATTTGCTTTGAAAATTTGGCGTCATTATTTGTATGGAGAAAAGTGTAGGATTTTCTCGGACCACAAGAGTTTGAAGTACTTCCTTTCACAGAAGGAGTTGAACATGAGACAGCGCCGATGGTTGGAGTTATTTAAGGACTACGACTGCATTGTGGATTACCATCCTGGTAAGGCCAATGTAGTTGCAGATGCTTTGAGTCGGAAATCGGTTTCAGCCTTGTTCTTGAGGCGATTCAGATGGCGATTTGGTTCTGATGGGGCTTTGCTTGCCCAGTTGCGTGTGAAGCCTATTTTGAGACAAAGGATAGTGGATGCTCAGAGAGATGATGTGAGACTTCAGCGGATTGTGCATGAGGTTAGATCGGGTAAGCAGTCAGAGTTCTCAGTTCAGGATGAGGTACTTATGTTCAGAGATCGTTTATGTGTGCCAGAGTCTGAGGACTTGAGGAGACAGCTCATGAGTGAGGCGCATAGTTCAGTCTTTACTATGCATCCAGGCAGTGAGAAAATGTATAGAGATATGAAGCAATTCTATTGGTGGTCCGGTATGAAGCGTGACATAGTGAATTTTATTTCCAAGTGCTTGACTTGTCAGCAGGTAAAGGCTGAGCATCAGGTTCCTTCAGGTTTGCTTATGCCTTTATCCATTCCTGAGTGGAAATGGAATGATATCACTATGGATTTTGTTCCTGGTTTGCCTTTGACTCAGAGGAAACATGATTCGGTCTGGGTTATAGTGGATCGGCTTACGAAATCAGCTCACTTCTTGCCAGTTAGAGTAGATTACTCCATGGACAGATTAGCCAGTATCTATGTGGATGAGATAGTTCGGCTGCATGGTGTGCCTTTGTCCATAGTGTCAGATCGGGATCCGAGGTTTACTTCCAAGTTTTGGAAGGAGTTACAGAGAGCTTTGGGCACTAGGTTGAATTTCAGTACAACGTTTCATCCTCAGACCGATGGTCAGTCAGAGCGAGTTATTCAGATTTTGGAGGATATGATGAGAGCTTGTGCTTTAGATTTTCCGGGTAGTTGGGACAGATATGTATCGTTGATGGAGTTTGCCTACAACAACAGTTTTCAGTCGAGTATTGGTATGGCACCATATGAGGCTTTGTATGGTCGTCAGTGTAGGACTCCGGTTTGTTGGACCGAGCTGTCCGAGAGATCTATGATTGGACCTGACTTGGTTAGGGATACTGAAGAGAAAATCAGAGTAGTGCAGCGGAATTTGAAGGCAGCCAAGGATCGACAGAAGTCTTATGCCAATTTAAAAAGGAAAGATGTGCATTTTGAGATCGGGGACAAAGTTTTCCTTAAAGTTTCTCCTTGGAGGAGAGTACTTCGATTTGGAAAGAAAGGTAAGCTGAGTCCTCGTTTCATTGGACCTTATGAGATTTTGGCTAAAGTGGGACCTGTAGCCTATAGATTAGCGCTACCGATGGAGTTATCAAAGTTGCACGATGTGTTCCATGTTTCGATGCTTCGTCGATATAGATCAGATCCTTCACATGTTTTGTCGGTTCAAGATGTGCAAGTGCAGCCTGATTTTTCTTATGATGAGGAACCAAAAGCTATTCTAGCCCGAGAGGTAAGACAATTAAGGAGTAAACAGATTCCTTTGGTTAAAGTATTATGGGATCACCATGGAGTCGAAGAAGCAACTTGGGAAACCGAAGAGTCAATGAGAGCTCGGTATCCGCAATTGTTCAGTTCAGGTGAGAATTTCGAGGACGAAATTCTTATTAGTAGGGGAGAATTGTCACACCCCGTTTACCCCCTAGTAGTATGAGCCATGTATGTGTGTAAACTTATAAGTATTTTGGCATGTGACAAGGGTATTTTGGGGTATATTGCATGTTATAAGAGTTATTTTAATATGTGGGTGCACATATGTTAGTAGGGTGTGAATTAGTTGGGAGATACTTGTGTGTGCATGCATATACCATTGTGGGATGTGAGTAATGGTGTAGTGATTGTGTGTTTTACTCACACATTAGTAGGGTGTCTTAAGTTGGGTTTTGATTGTGTGTAGTGAGCATACCATAGTAGAGGGAATCTAAGTGAGATATTATTGTGTGGGGATACTCATACCTATGTAGAGTGAATTATTAGGGTGTTTTATTGGGTGCTTTACTCACACATTAGTAGGGTGTGTTAAGTTGGGAATGTGTTATATGTGAGTAGCGTATGGTAATTAGGTGTGAATGATTAGTTTCCACCAATAGGAAAGTGACAAGTGTTAGGGTTAGGAAAAGAAAAAGAAAAAGAAATAGAAAAGGGAAAGAGCAGAATTTGCTCTTCATTTTCCCGTAGCCTCCTCCCCTCCTCATCTCCTTCTTCTTCTTTGCTCTTCTTTTGTTTTCTCTAAGCTTGGATTCAAGCCCTTGGTGGTGGGAATTGATCACACTTTGCATTAATTAGTGAGTTCATGCATATCTTTTGTGTAGTCTTCTTCTTCTTCTTTCTTCTTCATATTTTCTGGTTTTGGATTTGTAAGTTAGGGTTTTGAGTTTGTATATTTTTGTGGTTTGATGCTTAGTTGAGCCTACTCGCGATCCTAAAGGCAAAGAGGTTGCTGGATCCAGTGGAGTCAAGTAATTGAGCTCCTAATTTTCAGGTTTGGGAATTGGTTTGTTGATTTATGTGTTAATGGTTTTTAATAACTGAATTGAGTATTCTGAGATGTTAATTTATGTGTTGTGATTGTTTGGATTAAATTTGGTGAATTAATGGTGTCAAATGAGTTGGTTTGAAGCTTGTTGAACTTCATAGTGCAAATCTGTTTTTGAGGGTCAGATTGACCTTTGGTCATTCTTTTTAGTATAAGTTGAGTTTTAGAACTCCAAAATACATGATTCCAGTTGGGTTAGAACCAAAACTTCCGTATCTAAAACTTTGTAGAAGTAACCATAATTTAATTCGGACTCTAACTATTTTAAAATCGCCCATTACAGTAGCAAAAATCATCAGGTGTGTCTGTGGAACAGGGTAGAGAAATTTGAGTATATCTCCCCGATTTTCGTTCCAAATGATCTGAAATTTTGTCACTAGAAAGATAACATCTTGAGGATTAATTGTTATGAAGATAAGTTTGTCTAAAAATGTCATTTAGTAGTTCAAAAATGCATATAGATTCAGTAAATTAATTCTGCCCTGTGTTTAATAATGTTTGGGAACTGGTTGGAAAGCACAGCTGTGCTTTTGGGTATGACACAGCTGTGTTTTGGCTTTTAGATCGACCATAAACAGCAGAGCACAGCTGTGCTTTATAAAAAGCACAGCTGTGTTTTAATAAAATTTGTTCCTCTTCACCAATTCATCCTAGAATCGATCCTACACCTCCGAATTAGCCCCAAAGTGTCTAGAAACGCCTGAAAAATTTAATATTACTTATTAAATAATTAGGTAATGAGGATATATAATTAAATTACCTATGAATTGAATAAATTCTTATAACGAAAAATTAATTAATATGATGATTAACCATGAATTAAACTATAAGTATAATTTGCTAGATGAATAAATACTCATGAAGGGAATTATATAACATGTGTATAATTTATGATTAAGGCATTAAACCTAATATATTATTTGATTAAATCTAATTTAATTAAGAAGCAAGAACTTGTGATTTGAATATTATATAAGCTATCTAAACGTTATTTAATGTCTTCTTATATGCTTTACATCTTATAATTGTATTTTTGCTATGCTAAATATTTGTATGCCATATTATGCTTTAACTTATTAACTTAATGTGTCATGCTTAAAAATAATTGCTTTATGGACGTTAAATTCAATGGTTATTCATATTGAACAAATGTGTAACTAAATGTGAATTGTGTTATGCATGACCTGCGAGAGTCAGTCTAGTGGATAGTTAGGCATGCCTAATAGAGTCTTTTAGCTGCAGCCCTCAGTTCAGTTTGGACCCCGATCAGGTCCCCGTTTGGTTCCTCGCGAACCCTTCAGTATAGAATCTTGTTTAAGATTCCCTCAGTATATAAATAACATGTTTTGATAAATGATGTAATATTTGACTTGTACCTGTGAGGTACCCTCAGTATTCGATTCGTACCCGTAAGGTACCCTCAGTACACTCGTTATCCACTGTCTAGAGTCAGCAGGTGTTATTTAAATGTTAATGGAAATGTTCTGATCTGATCTGGCTTTGAGTGGAATATCTGAATGAGTTTAATGATGAAATACATGCTGATTTACTCTGTAATGTATATGATTATAAGATACTGAATGTATGGCTTTTAAATACGAGCATGCTTATATGAATTATGCAATAGTCCTTGCATTCTGCCATAGTGAATGTGTTATGCCTTGACGACCACTGTGAGTGGCCGTCCATAATTTATGTGTGGTTCCCCACTAAGCGTTTATCGCTTAGCACGATGTTTTTACCCGTGCAGGTGCGGAAGGCGTTTTGCTTTGAGAGAGTCGCCGTCATCAAGCCAACACAGAAGGGTTTTAGTGTAGGGTTCAGTTTTGTATTTGTGATGATTCTTCTTGTATAGAACTCTCTGTATCAGCTTTCGCATTTGTAATATTATTTTGTTCCAGCTTGTCGATCAGATCATTTTTGTAATAGTTTAATTATAGTAATGCATGATCAGCTTATGCTTTCTGCATGTAAAGTTTTTAATTATTCTGTATTTCGGAATGTATGTTATGAATGGATGCATATTTTGCTTTGCTTTTGTTTGTTGACACCTTGTCTCATACGGCATCTCACTCCTTATCGGATGGGATCGCCTATGTATGGGAAGGGGGTGTTACAAGTATGCTCTCTCTGATTAGTTGAGTTCTGTCTTACGGATCATAAGGACAACAGTGTCAATCAGAGATCATAGATACATGTTTATAACATGGTATTTGGATACGATCCACACATGAGAACACTACATGGTACAAGTCATAAGTGTTCCTCATATGCAAGTTTTGTATCGGAGTTCTTAGACCTAAAATCTCTATGAAACTCTTTATGAATTACTGTGTACTTTGACATACACCTAACGTGCTCGTAACTGAGTGACAAGTATGGGTATGCTTGTGTATGCATTGATTCATGTTAGAGAGCATGAGAGAAGTGAAGGGATTACCCCTCTCTATAAGAGAGAAAATATCATCGGCCACTTGATCAGTGAACTGAGAAGTGTATGGCCATACCGAGATGAAATAATGAGTAACCATTATTTATCTGAGAGTTCAGTGTCACTGGAATATCAAGAAAGGAATTAACTTACATATAAGGATGACTAGTTCCATGCCTTATATTAATTCTGATATTTATGGGTAAGGGACTATATAAAATTGCATTAGGTCACCAAATGCCATTTGCATTTTCATTTAATTTGGAATGCTATAATATCTTTCTAGAGAATATATATAGCCTTTGAATTAATTCATTAATTCATTGCCAACATTAAATGGACCTATAGGATCGCACACAAAGTATTGGGCTTAAAATATTTAAATAATGTATTGGGCATTAATTTGGGCTTTTAATTAAAGTCAAATTAATGTATGTAATGGGTATTTAAATTGTTATTGGACCTTGGTCCATGAGAGAGAAAATATTCGGCCCACATAGGATTAATTTCAATTGATTAATTAAATCAATTAAGTTAATTGAGTATTAAATCCTAGTGGCATTTAAGTCAAATTAAATCACCTAATAATTACCATGTCCTAGCCGAAATTCCAAGTATGATATACAATGGAATTTCAGCACATGATTAAGTGATTGTATATTTGATTAAATATATGTTAAGGTAATATTTCAAATTAATTTGAATTTTGAATTCAAAAGTGAGTTTGAAATAAATTGTGTTACTTATCTTTAGGAAGGATTTTGAGTTTGAATCAGATTATCTAAAAGTAATTGAAATTCAAATCAAAGACTTGCCAAAAAGATAATATACAAAATATAGAAAAGATAAAAGAAAAAAAAGAAGAAACAAAAGGGTGGTGGCTAGGTTTTTGCGTGAAACACATCTTATTCTCTCTAAGTTTTCTCTTGGCCGAGATACTCAAGGAGAAGGACCTTCCTTGCTTGCTTGGGTGATTAGGCATTAGAAGCACCCAAAGAAAGTACAAGATAAAATCTTGTAGCTTTAATCATTGCCATTACACAATACCTAAAGTTGAGAGCTAGAAATCTCGGTTTTAAGCTTTGCTTGATAGTGTGTGTGTGAACATAGAGAGGAGTGGCGTAAAGGCTGTTCCTTGGCTGTGGTGATCAAGATCTAAGGTGGATTATATCATCCTGGTTGCTGATCATTATCAAATCCAAGTCTTAAGAGCATCTAAAGTTGTAAGTTTTAAAACCCTAAAAGTGCATGTTTCGATTCTTGTTATGGAATTGTTTGATGTGTATGATCGTTTTTGATATTTTTCCGCTGCGTTATCTACATACACATACCATGACACATTCCATCAGTGGTATCAGAGCCTAAACATGCTTATTTTAGTGCTTTAGATGCATGAAATAATTAATTAAAAATCGTTACTTTTAATACATGCAATGCTGAAATTTTCTGTTTTGAGTTTTTTGCATTGTTTTGGTGTAAAAACGATTTTAATTGATTAGATAGGTATTATAATTAATATGACATGTTAATATACTGTCCTAAGATGTTCTAGGAGCTGTTATTAGTCAGATTTAATTAGTAATACCTGATGGTATATGTTAATATTAAAACTAGGTGCTTTTTGGCATGTTAATTGTTAATTAAACAACTAGTTTTGAATATTAAATGTAAAAACGTTTTTGGCATGTTTGTGAGTGGTTTTTAATGATTAAATATCAGGTCTGGACATTTTTAAAATTTGGTTTTAATTCTGGTCCATGACAATTTAAATGATTAATTTTAATATCACTTAAAACAATGACTAGTTTGTGTTTGTTACATGTTTAATCAACATTGTTTGTTTTGATTTGATTAAAATGGTAAAAACACATTTAGATCAGATTGGTACAATATATTAAATCATTTTTATGACCTTATTTGAATTATTTATTGACTCATAAAATTGATTTAAGGGTTTGTGCATTTTTGTGGCATCACATAAGCATTAAACAACTAGTTTTGTTGTTTGTTTGTTTTTATATATATGCCGTGTATCATATATATGTTCTTCATGTTTTTTTTATTTTTTTTAATTCATGTCGGTACATATTATATGTATTTTTAATGTTTATGGGCAGTATGACATAATATTAAAAATGGCAAAATTGGAAATTATACTAGAGTTGATTTATAGCACAAATCTAACTAGTTTGTGTTTTGGGCTTTTAAGAGAACTTATTCAATAAGAGGATTTAGTCCATTGGGCCTCGGCCCAGGCCCATCATAGGGTCATCTCTTAAAGGTTCAAGTACACAATTTCCATTAATGGGCTTGGCTAGTTTAATTAAAATTGGACTTTGTTTGATCCATGAATGTTATGTATATTAATTTGCTTGTTTGGTGTGATAAATAGATATGCATGGTGCATTCATGGGCCCTGGGTTTTTGTAATTAATTATGGCCTGCGAGCCATTATGTATTATTGTAAAAGTTTCATTTATTTCTTAGAATAGAATTTACTTGAAGACTTTGTAAATCAAGATGAAGCCCACCGGAGTGGTGAAGCCCAACTAAGAAGATTCTTGTGTAATAGTATAGAATCTTAGTTGTAGGTTTTATGGGCCCATGTTTGTCACGCTTTACTTTATGCAATTATTTATATATGCATGCTATGAATGGATGACAAAGCGTATGCCATGTAAGCCGTAATAAAATGAATCCCTAAAATAGTAAGTCACAAAGTTGCCTTCCTAATTCGAAACATGTCAAGGCATCGATCATCGGTAACGTAGACTAGGAGTCCTAGATGCGCCCGATTATCTTTGTGAGGCATGAGTTGTGAATGTAGGACTTAACATGGAAAGGGATGCCCGGACCTAGGCAACTAATAAATGGGTTTGTGCTATAACATCTTAAGATGTTAGCCCATTTGATCCAAGAGTCATGTACGAGTCATGATTGGAGTTATCCTACCTAAGTAACTTAACTTGTTAGGTGTACAAGCTCAGCTTGACTAATAAGGTTGTTGTGAAAAGTGGATCTTGGCCCACATTAAATCACTAACGCGAATTATTTAAAGGGATATTAATTCGGTTTGTGGGATTATTAATAAGACCTCATTTAATCTTGCTAAATTTTATTGTAGATTGAAAAATGGCATCTTCAAACAACAATTTCTCATTGCGATCGGTCCTTGAAAAGGACAAATTGAATGGCACCAATTTCATAGACTGGTCTCGAAACTTAAGGATAGTTCTTAAGCAAGAGAAAAAGTCGTATGTTTTGGATGCACCCTTGCCTCAAGAACCTGGTAGGAACGCCTCTGCGGTTCAAAGGGAAACTTTTGAGACCAAGAAAAGCGACTCCAATGATGTGACCTGTTTGATGCTAGCCACTATGGTGCCTGACTTGCAAAAGCAATTTATGGAACAAGAGGCTTATGCGATCATGGTGCACTTAAAGGAGATGTTCCAAGAGCAAGCTCGTCATGAGAGGTTTGTGACAACTAAGGCCTTAATTTCCTGTAAGATGGCTGCAGGTACTCCTGTTAGTACGCATGTACTCAAGATGAAAGGGTATCTTGATACTCTTGAGAAGCTTGAGGTACAAGTACCAAAGGAATTGGCTACTGACTTGATTTTAGGATCATTGGCTGATGATTATGATCCATTTGTAATGAATTATAACATGCATGCGATGAACAAGTCAGTTACTGAGCTTCATGGGATGCTTAAGAATGCTGAAGAAAACATTCGAAAGACCAATCCCGTACTGATGGTTCAAGGGGGCATCAAGAAGGGACCCGCTAAGGGAAAGGGAAAGGGAAAGGCAAAACCCAAGAATGACCTGACTCGGCTCAAGTCAAATGGGAGTGCACCTCAGGCCCAATCCAAGCCCAAGGCACAAAAGCTCAAGGAGAGCGAGAGCACTTGCTTCCACTGCAACAAAATAGGGCATTGGAGGAAGAACTGTGCTCTCTTCAAGGAAGAACAAAAAAAGAATGGAGCCAAGGCGTCCAGTTCAGGTATTTTTGTTGTTGAAATTAACC
Organism: Excoecaria cochinchinensis; assembly: GCA_947683425.1. Taxonomy (NCBI): domain Eukaryota; kingdom Viridiplantae; phylum Streptophyta; class Magnoliopsida; order Malpighiales; family Euphorbiaceae; genus Excoecaria; species Excoecaria cochinchinensis. The sequence goes on from CANTUQ010000183.1 coordinate 891,147, forward strand.
TTTCTATTTTTAACACTTGGGTACTAGATACCGGTTGTGGTTCTCACATTTGTTCAAATGTGCAGGGGCTAAGAAATAGGAGGTTACTTGGGAAGAATGAAGTGGACCTCCGTGTGGGGAATGGAGCACGAGTTGCTGCCATGGAGATAGGCGACTATCAACTCACTTTACCTTCCGGACTTTGTTTAATTTTGAAAAATTGTTATTATGTGCCTGCTATGAGCAGAAACATTATTTCAGTTTCATTATTGGATTTGGATGAATTTGATTTTGTTATTAAAAATGGCAATGCTCATATTCGTCGCCAAGGCATTTCATATGGCAATGCCATGTTGCAAAATGGCCTTTATATCCTTGATCTATCAAACAAAGAGTCCATATACAACATTAATACAAAGAGGGTTAAATCAAATGAGTTAAACCCTACTTACTTCTGGCATTGTCGTTTAGGACATGCAAACGAAAAACGCATTTCAAGACTCCACAAAACTGGAGTGCTTGGGTCATTTGACTTAGAATCTTATGATACATGCGAGCCATGTTTGCATGGAAAAATGACAAAGAGTCCTTTTAACAAGAAAGGTGAGAGGACTAATGGCTTATTGGAGCTAATACATACCGATTTATGTGGACCATTAAGTACACAAGCCAGAGGTGATTTTAGCTACTTCGTGACATTCACAGATGACTTCAGTAGATATGGCTATGTCTATCTAATGAAGCATAAATCTGAAACTTTTGAGAAATTCAAAGTGTTTAAAAACGAAGTAGAAAACCAACTTGGCAAAAGTATAAAAGCCATTCGGTCAGATCGAGGTGGCGAATATTTAAGCCAAGAGTTTGACTGTCATCTAAAGGAGTGTGGTATTATTTCACAGCTCACTCCTCCTGGAACACCACAATGGAATGGTGTGTCCGAAAGGAGAAATCGAACTCTATTGGACATGGTTCGATCTATGATGAGTCAAGCAAATCTTCCTGTCTCTTTTTGGGGCTATGCATTAGAAACTGCTGCGTTTCTACTAAACCGTATTCCAACTAAAGCAGTTGAAAAGACACCATACAAGGTATGGACTGGGAAAGAACCCAATATGTCATTTCTCAGGATTTGGGGCTGTGAAGCACATGTTAAGAAATTAACATCTGACAAACTAGAGTCCAAATCCACTGTCTGCTTATTTGTGGGTTATCCCAAAGAAACAAAGGGATACTACTTTTACTCACAAACCGAGAACAAAGTATTTGTTGCTCGCAAGGCTATTTTCTTGGAAAAGGAGTTCCTTCTCAAGAAAGACAGTGGGAGTAAAGTAGAACTTGGAGAAATTCAAACGCCACAAACTCCTATACAGGATGAGTTGGAAATGGGATCAAGTTCACAACCAATTGTGGAACAAGAACCCATTGCACAAGTACCTAGAAGGTCCGGTAGGGTACGTCAGGGGATTGAGAGATATGGTTTTCTAATCACTGACAGTGACACTATTGAGTTAGTAGATCGTGAGGATCCTACTACCTACCGAGAAGCTATTGAAAGCCCAGACTCGAAAAATTGGCTTGAAGCCATGAAATCCGAGATGCAATCAATGTACGATAACCAGGTTTGGACCTTGGTTGATCCACCACAAGGTGCTAAAGTAATTGAATGCAAGTGGCTATTTAAACTCAAAGCTGATAAGACCTACAAAGGTAGACTAGTAGCGAAAGGTTTTCGACAAACACATGGTGTAGACTATGATGAAACCTTTTCGCCTGTAGTCATGCTCAAATCCATTAGGATCTTGCTTGCCATAGCTGCATATCATGATTATGAGATATGGCAAATGGATGTCAAAACTGCTTTCCTTAATGGAAATTTACTTGAGGATGTGTATATGACACAACCTGAAGGCTTTGTCAATCCCAAGCATCCTAAGAAGGTTTGCAAGCTTCAGAAATCCATTTATGGATTAAAGCAAGCATCCCGAAGTTGGAATCTTCGTTTTGATGAGGCAGTCAAAGAATTTGACTTCGTCAAGAACGAGGATGAGCCTTGTGTATACAAGAAGGTTAGTGGGAGCATAGTAGTATTTCTGGTCCTGTATGTAGACGACATCCTTCTCATTGGGAATGACATTCCAACATTGCAAAAGGTTAAGCAATGGTTGGGGAAATGTTTCTCAATGAAAGACTTAGGTGAAGCTGAGACAATACTTGGTATTCGGATCTACAGAGATAGATCGAATCGGCTATTGGGACTAAGTCTAGATAAGTACATAGACAAGGTACTAAAGCGTTTTAGTATGGGAGACTCAAAGAAAGGGTACATACCTTTGGCTTTGGGAGTTCCTTTAACTAAAGAACAGTGCCCTAAAACCAAAGAGGAAAGGGACAACATGAGTAGAATCCCATATGCATCTGCTATTGGATCTATCATGTACGCTATGTTATGTACTAGGTTGGATGTTGCTCATGCACTGAGTATAACCAGTAGGTTTCAGCAAGACCCTGGTGAAAAGCACTGGTCTGCTGTAAAAGGGATTCTAAAGTACCTACGAAGGACTAAGGATCACTTCTTGGTGTATGGTGGTCAGGAAGAGCTCGTCATACAAGGCTATGCCGATGCTGCTTTTCAAACCAGCACTCAGGACTCAAGATCGCAATTTGGATTCGTTTTTGTTTTAAACGGTGCTGCTGTCAGCTGGAGAAGCTCAAAGCAAGAGACCGTTGCCGACTCAACTACAGAATCTGAGTATATTGCAGCAAGTGAGGCTGCAAAAGAGGCTGTTTGGATTAGAAATTTCATTTCTGGATTAGGAGTGGTCCCAAGCATCCTAGATCCATTAGAAATTTTTTGTGACAACAACGGGGCCATTGCACAGGCCAAAGAGCCACGGTCACACCAGAAATCCAAACACATACTCAGGAGGTACCACCTGATCAGAGAAATCATTGATCGTGGGGACGTCAAGGTCAGCAAGATAGCAAGTGAAGACAATGTAGCAGATCCTTTGACGAAACAGTTGCGCCCAAATCTGCACGAAGCTCATTTGAGAGCATTCGGTCTTAGGGCTATGCCCAATTGGGACTAGTGCTAGTGGGAGATTGTTAGTGTTAGCCCTAGCCCCAATACATTGTTATAAAACACTTTAGTTAATAAATGAGGCATTTGTTTTATCCATTGTATTCCTGTGCATGTCAATTGATAGAACTATCCAAGAATGTTGTTTCAGTTTAAGTTATCATGTGTGAGGCACATGGTTGTAAGACCTTGAAACAAATGAGACTTCATTCTAAATATCCCTAGTCAGTCATTGTTATGGGAATAACAAATGAATTAAGACTAGTATGCTCTCTCTGATTAGTTGAGTTCTGTCTTACGGATCATAAGGACAACAGTGTCAATCAGAGATCATAGATACATGTTTATAACATGGTATTTGGATACGATCCACACATGAGAACACTACATGGTACAAGTCATAAGTGTTCCTCATATGCAAGTTTTGTATCGGAGTTCTTAGACCTAAAATCTCTATGAAACTCTTTATGAATTACTGTGTACTTTGACATACACCTAACGTGCTCGTAACTGAGTGACAAGTATGGGTATGCTTGGGTATGCATTGATTCATGTTAGAGAGCATGAGAGAAGTGAAGGGATTACCCCTCTCTATAAGAGAGAAAATATCATCGGCCACTTGATCAGTGAACTGAGAAGTGTATGGCCATACCGAGATGAAATAATGAGTAACCATTATTTATCTGAGAGTTCAGTGTCACTGGAATATCAAGAAAGGAATTAACTTACATATAAGGATGACTAGTTCCATGCCTTATATTAATTCTGATATTTATGGGTAAGGGACTATATAAAATTGCATTAGGTCACCAAATGCCATTTGCATTTTCATTTAATTTGGAATGCTATAATATCTTTCTAGAGAATATATATAGCCTTTGAATTAATTCATTAATTCATTGCCAACATTAAATGGACCTATAGGATCGCACACAAAGTATTGGGCTTAAAATATTTAAATAATGTATTGGGCATTAATTTGGGCTTTTAATTAAAGTCAAATTAATGTATGTAATGGGTATTTAAATTGTTATTGGACCTTGGTCCATGAGAGAGAAAATATTCGGCCCACATAGGATTAATTTCAATTGATTAATTAAATCAATTAAGTTAATTGAGTATTAAATCCTAGTGGCATTTAAGTCAAATTAAATCACCTAATAATTACCATGTCCTAGCCGAAATTCCAAGTATGATATACAATGGAATTTCAGCACATGATTAAGTGATTGTATATTTGATTAAATATATGTTAAGGTAATATTTCAAATTAATTTGAATTTTGAATTCAAAAGTGAGTTTGAAATAAATTGTGTTACTTATCTTTAGGAAGTATTTTGAGTTTGAATCAGATTATCTAAAAGTAATTGAAATTCAAATCAAAGACTTGCCAAAAAGATAATATACAAAATATAGAAAAGATAAAAAAAAAAAAAGAAGAAACAAAAGGGTGGTGGCTAGGTTTTTGCGTGAAACACATCTTATTCTCTCTAAGTTTTCTCTTGGCCGAAATACTCAAGGAGAAGGACCTTCCTTGCTTGCTTGGGTTATTAGGCATTAGAAGCACCCAAAGAAAGTACAAGATAAAATCTTGTAGCTTTAATCATTGCCATTACACAATACCTAAAGTTGAGAGCTAGAAATCTCGGTTTTAAGCTTTGCTTGATAGTGTGTGTGTGAACATAGAGAGGAGTGGCGTAAAGGCTGTTCCTTGGCTGTGGTGATCAAGATCTAAGGTGGATTATATCATCCTGGTTGCTGATCATTATCAAATCCAAGTCTTAAGAGCATCTAAAGTTGTAAGTTTTAAAACCCTAAAAGTGCATGTTTCGATTCTTGTTATGGAATTGTTTGATGTGTATGATCGTTTTTGATATTTTTCCGCTGCGTTATCTACATACACATACCATGACACATTCCATCAGTGGTATCAGAGCCTAAACATGCTTATTTTAGTGCTTTAGATGCATGAAATAATTAATTAAAAATCGTTACTTTTAATACATGCAATGCTGAAATTTTCTGTTTTGAGTTTTTTGCATTGTTTTGGTGTAAAAACGATTTTAATTGATTAGATAGGTATTATAATTAATATGACATGTTAATATACTGTCCTTGCATTCTGCCATAGTGAATGTGTTATGCCTTGACGACCACTGTGAGTGGCCGTCCATAATTTATGTGTGGTTCCCCACTAAGCGTTTATCGCTTAGCACGGTGTTTTTACCCGTGCAGGTGCGGAAGGCGTTTTGCTTTGAGAGAGTCGCCGTCATCAAGCCAACACAGAAGGGTTTTAGTGTAGGGTTCAGTTTTGTATTTGTGATGATTCTTCTTGTATAGAACTCTCTGTATCAGCTTTCGCATTTGTAATATTATTTTGTTCCAGCTTGTCGATCAGATCATTTTTGTAATAGTTTAATTATAGTAATGCATGATCAGCTTATGCTTTCTGCATGTAAAGTTTTTAATTATTCTGTATTTCGGAATGTATGTTATGAATGGATGCATATTTTGCTTTGCTTTTGTTTGTTGACACCTTGTCTCATACGGCATCTCACTCCTTATCGGATGGGATCGCCTATGTATGGGAAGGGGGTGTTACAAGTATGCTCTCTCTGATTAGTTGAGTTCTGTCTTACGGATCATAAGGACAACAGTGTCAATCAGAGATCATAGATACATGTTTATAACATGGTATTTGGATACGATCCACACATGAGAACACTACATGGTACAAGTCATAAGTGTTCCTCATATGCAAGTTTTGTATCGGAGTTCTTAGACCTAAAATCTCTATGAAACTCTTTATGAATTACTGTGTACTTTGACATACACCTAACGTGCTCGTAACTGAGTGACAAGTATGGGTATGCTTGTGTATGCATTGATTCATGTTAGAGAGCATGAGAGAAGTGAAGGGATTACCCCTCTCTATAAGAGAGAAAATATCATCGGCCACTTGATCAGTGAACTGAGAAGTGTATGGCCATACCGAGATGAAATAATGAGTAACCATTATTTATCTGAGAGTTCAGTGTCACTGGAATATCAAGAAAGGAATTAACTTACATATAAGGATGACTAGTTCCATGCCTTATATTAATTCTGATATTTATGGGTAAGGGACTATATAAAATTGCATTAGGTCACCAAATGCCATTTGCATTTTCATTTAATTTGGAATGCTATAATATCTTTCTAGAGAATATATATAGCCTTTGAATTAATTCATTAATTCATTGCCAACATTAAATGGACCTATAGGATCGCACACAAAGTATTGGGCTTAAAATATTTAAATAATGTATTGGGCATTAATTTGGGCTTTTAATTAAAGTCAAATTAATGTATGTAATGGGTATTTAAATTGTTATTGGACCTTGGTCCATGAGAGAGAAAATATTCGGCCCACATAGGATTAATTTCAATTGATTAATTAAATCAATTAAGTTAATTGAGTATTAAATCCTAGTGGCATTTAAGTCAAATTAAATCACCTAATAATTACCATGTCCTAGCCGAAATTCCAAGTATGATATACAATGGAATTTCAGCACATGATTAAGTGATTGTATATTTGATTAAATATATGTTAAGGTAATATTTCAAATTAATTTGAATTTTGAATTCAAAAGTGAGTTTGAAATAAATTGTGTTACTTATCTTTAGGAAGGATTTTGAGTTTGAATCAGATTATCTAAAAGTAATTGAAATTCAAATCAAAGACTTGCCAAAAAGATAATATACAAAATATAGAAAAGATAAAAGAAAAAAAAGAAGAAACAAAAGGGTGGTGGCTAGGTTTTTGCGTGAAACACATCTTATTCTCTCTAAGTTTTCTCTTGGCCGAGATACTCAAGGAGAAGGACCTTCCTTGCTTGCTTGGGTGATTAGGCATTAGAAGCACCCAAAGAAAGTACAAGATAAAATCTTGTAGCTTTAATCATTGCCATTACACAATACCTAAAGTTGAGAGCTAGAAATCTCGGTTTTAAGCTTTGCTTGATAGTGTGTGTGTGAACATAGAGAGGAGTGGCGTAAAGGCTGTTCCTTGGCTGTGGTGATCAAGATCTAAGGTGGATTATATCATCCTGGTTGCTGATCATTATCAAATCCAAGTCTTAAGAGCATCTAAAGTTGTAAGTTTTAAAACCCTAAAAGTGCATGTTTCGATTCTTGTTATGGAATTGTTTGATGTGTATGATCGTTTTTGATATTTTTCCGCTGCGTTATCTACATACACATACCATGACACATTCCATCAGCTTGCTAGGTATGTCATATTGGATGAAGTTCCTTTTAGAGCTGTTGAGAAGAAGGGGTTTAGGAATTATTCCTATGCTTTGGAACCTAGGTTTGTGGTTCCATCTCACATTACTGTAGCAAGAGATTGCTTGAAAGTTTATAAGGAGAAGAAAATAAAATTAAAAAGTGTCTTAAGATCTCAACGTTTATGTCTTACAACGGACTGTTGGACATCTATTCAAAACTTAAATTATATGTGTTTAACAGCTCATTGGATAGATAGGGAATGGAACCTACACAAAAGGATTTTAAACTTTTGTCAAGTGCATAACCATAAGGGAGATACAATTGGAAAGATGGTTGAGACTTGTTTGCTAGATTGGGGAATAGACAGAATTTTCACATTAACAGTTGATAATGTAAGTTCCAACCATGGTGCTATTAGATATTTGAAGAGGGAGACTAAAGAGTGGAGAGGCACTATTTTAGAACATGAGTTCTTGCATGTGAGATGTTGTGCTCATACATTGAATCTTGTGGTGAATGATGGTTTAGATGAACTTGATCAAACAATTGTTAAAATTAGAAATGCCATAAGGTATGTGAGGTCTTCTCCATCTAGATCCCATACTTTTAAAACGTGTGCAGAGAAAGTTAAGATAGAAAATAAAGGTCTTCTATGTCTTGACATAGAAACTAGGTGAAATTCTACCTACAAGATGTTAAAAGTGGCGAAAAAGTTTGAGAAGGCTTTTGCTAGGCTAGTAGAGGAAGACCCGCATTATTTTTAAGTGCAATCAAGTTTTCTAATTCTAATTCATTTTGTTTGACAGATTTTCCAAATTTGCGTGCACTTTCAATTTGAGAGTAATGGTGCATATGTAAGTATGTATATATATGTGTTGCTGTGTGTGCTTCATGTTTAAATACCAATTTTTCTGTCCCTAGGCGTCATCTTTTCTTGTAGTATATAAGTTTCCGATATATACCAAAGTTACAGCATTATTCTATTTGAAACAAAAGAATTAAACATGCTTGTTAGTTATGCCTTGTAAATGGTTGGCAGATTGATGACCGTTTGTTCCCAGTTTAACCTCTCAATTCCCAACTTCCAAGCAAGATGACGACAATGACGATGAGGAACCAGATGCAGGCATTATATAGGATGTAGTGAAATATATTGAAAATATGGTTTGTAATAGTAGATTTTATTAAAGTAAATATATTGGAAAAAAAAAAAGAAAATTTGCAGTTTTTTTAATATAAAATGCAATTTATAATTTAATATAATTATTATTTTATTTTATAATAATTTGAAAGGGTTAGAACTTTGAAAAAAAAATTAGTTAAATATAGTATTGAATTTACTTCAAATTGTCTTGAAACCATTTTAAACCGTCTTGAAACCGTCCAAAACAGTTCAAAGTTTTAATGGATTGGGTTGATTTTTAATAAAAAAAAATACATTTCATACATATTGGGTTGAATTGGGTTTATTTCATTTTTGAGGCAACCCAACTCATGAACAGCCCTACCATTTTTATATCTTTTTTAATTCGTCTCTTTGGATCTCCTCCTCTTCTTTTGTTTTTCTAGGGTTTCTTTACTGCCAACATTTTTTAGTTCCTAGGTCTCTGGAGTTACCAACCAGGAAGAGGACAAGAAACCTAACGATCAATCGGCTCACATCAATCTCAAGGTTAAAGGCCAGGTTTGATTTACTTCTCTCTTCGCTTCTTCTTCAAAATTACATGCTCTTTCGGTGTTTTCAAAGCTAAAAGTTTTCTTGTTTTTCTTGTTTTTAGCTTATTATTTGTATAGTGGGATTTGATTCAGTGCTGAACTTGAAATTTTAGAATTACCATGATTAGGGTTTTTGATTTGGGTCATCAAGTTTGTTTAATTGGATGATCACAACATCCACGCTGTCTCTTTAGGTTCCCATATATATATATATATATATATATATATATAATTTTCTGCGAGAATTATCAGAGGTTTGATCATTATAATTTGAAAAGATTTTGCTTTTCGCAGGTGATGGAATGGCGGCGATTCCTGTCATTAGACTGTGTGTTCAATGCAGGCCTGATTTCAGCATCTTGATGACTACTGCGACCTTGTTTGCATTGTGAGATTTAGCTTCCAATTTTATTTCTCTTTTTCTTGTAGAATAGTTAAACTAATATTTGGACTTCAATTAATCATTGAAATTATCTTATGATAACGGAAATTCAATATCGTTTGATGATCCCATTCTGTTTAATTTATTGTTTCATTTTTGAGTAGTGAAGTTATAAAGAATCAGCTTCCAAGTGGTGTCTTGTATCAGGTACTTATCTGGACGTTCATTCCTTGATGTTGAAGTTTGAAGACCATGATTATCACTTTGTTCCCTTATGTTGTATTCTAATTTTATAATTGATCCAGTTATCCCCTCTTAATACTCCCCACTAGTTAAAATAACAACGATAATAATGAGACTGAATTGAATTTGCTTCAGTTACTAAATTATTATAGTTTCTTGATTGCTGGTAACATTATTTTAAGAGTAATGATCTGGAAGATTGATATAGAGAAAATGCTTTTTTATTTGACTGGTATGATCCATCAGCTAAGTGTTCCATTGCTTTGTGCATTTATTTTTTTCTACTTGGACTTCTCCATGCACTTGCTCTCATTTGTTTGCCTATATGATTGTATGCTCCTATTCCACACTAATTGGAAGGATTTTTTAAAATTTTTTTTATAAGCGTGAGACATGTTGGGTATGCAATTACATTTCCCTGTTCATTTCGAAAGTATGTCTTGTTGTGCTAGATACACTGTGTGCTTAAGCCTTAAACATGTGAATCCAGCTCATAGGTCAATTAATTTTGGCAGGTGTAGATAAAAGAGGTTGAGCTATGTAAATCAAGGCCAAACCACAAAAATGGAGCTGATGCAGAGACGAACCAGCTGAAGTCATTTTAACAGTATGTTTATCAGTACATTTTAATTTTGATCTCACCCCTTATGCACTTGAATTTCAGATATATAATAAATTGGTAATAATGTGGTGTGGATTCAAACAGATTAATCTTTAAATATCCATCACTCTTCATCATCCACTTGCAATAATTTCCTCATTTTCTGCTGCCGGTTACTGCTCTTGCTCTTTATTATGCTTCTTGCTATATTATGTCTTGCTCGGAAATGATAACAAAATATTCAACTGGAGGGTCAATTTCACTCATGGTCACTCAACTTATCACTTATCGCACAAAAATAACTGACTTTTTTTTCGTTACTTAAATGTCATTGAACTTCTAACATTTTTGCAAAAAAGTCATGTTAACCGGAATCCGGCAAGAACCCTTGCCGGATTGATGACATGGCATATGACACGTGACAACGAATAGTAAATATATGACTTTTTTGTAAAAATGTTAGAAGTTCAATAACATTTAAGTTGGAAAAAAAGAAAATTGGTTACTTTTGCGCGATAAATTATAAGTTTAGTGGCCGTGAGTGAAATTGATTTAGATGTAACATTTGTTGGAGATATTGTTAAACGGCATGTAGTTTATGACATGGCATGCCATGTCATCAATCTGGCGAGGGTACTCGCCGGATTCCGGTCAACATGATTTTTTTGCAAAAATATTAAAAGTTCAGTGACATTTAAGTAAGAAAAAAAAAGTCGGTTACTTTTGCGCGATAAGTGATAAGTTGAGTGACCGTGAGTGAAATCAACCCCTCAACTGGACCCATACCCTTTGGGTCAATTAGTGGAAGCCAACGCCACATATTCTTCCAATCCTTTTCTGCCACGTTGCCTACCCATAAACTTTTATATTCACCATCTTTGTTATTGGTTTTTGCAGCTAAGCTTTGTCTGGTTTTTAAAACCGTGCCTAAATGCCAATATTTGAGTTGAAATTGTCAAATTGTCAACTCTATCCATTTGGTTTTTATACAATTTGTTCATTATTTATATATTCACAGTGAACCTTTATATCAATGGAATGATAATGAATGGTTAATTATCCAACACACAAGCTATTATATGAAAATAACTAATAATTTCTGTTAGAATCATTGCATGAAAAGAAAAATCTATTAGAATAGTGCTTAGCAGTTTTTACTGAATAGTTGTGACCAAGGACAACAATATCTATAGATGTGGCAATAATAGACTTCATTGCAGATATTTAAGTCAGTTTTTTTTTGACTTTTTATGCAAATGAACTCTGTCAAACTAAATTAGACTCCCTGTCAAAGTTAAATTATTCGCTTCTAGGACAATTGCATTTTTTTTTCTTTTAAATTTGGCAAAATTATTATTTTGAGCTCTCATTGAATTTCCATTCCATTAAGCTCATTAAATTCTAGCTTTTGTTTTATTATTTTACAAAATCTAATTTACTTTATCATACCTAATATTAATGTGTTGTGATTATTGTATCTTTATTAATATGTACGATTGCGACAGAGAGCGGGTGTTTTCACGTGTAGATTGCAGGTTTGGTTTGGAGTCGTGCGTCTGCAGGTTGGCCACTAGGAGTCGGAGCTTCATGAGAGTTATTTTGGTTTTTGATATGTATTACCTTTTGTAATGTATAGATTTGATATCCGTATTAGATACCCTTGGATATGTATATAGTATATTTTGCTTTTGTAAATATTTAATATTGATTATTTATGACATGTAATCTAAATGCAATTGTTCATAGTGCATGTGTTTATATTATATTATCAATAAGAATATTTTTTTTAAACATTATGTCAAGCTAGCATAATTTTACAATTTCTGATGTTAAAAATAGCAACGGAAGAAAATTTTAGCAATGGAATTGTGATCCGGTTGCTATAAATAGCAATATAAAATAAATTCGGTTGCTAAAAATAGCAACCGAAAGTTTTATGACGTTGGTAAATATAGCAACGGAAATTATATTTTGTTGCTAATTTAGCAATGAAAAAATTAATTTCGTTCATAATACCAATTCACCGAATGTATATTGGTTAGATTTAGCAACGGAATTTAAATTCCGTTGTTAAATTTAGCAACGGAATACAGTTTCGGTTGCTAAAAAATACCCACCGTCAATATTGCAACTGAATTTTCCGTTACTATTTTTGGTTGCTAAGTTTGATTAGCAGCGGAAATTCATCAAATTCGGTTGCTAATTTTCGTTGTTATTTGATAATTTTCTTGTAGTGTAAAATAAACAAGTCTTGCAACTAGGTTATATTTGTAATACAACTTTCAAATTTTTTTGCAAAGTAATTAAAGACACACAATGAGATATATTATAAATATACAACCATAGAAACAATTAAAGCTAATAATCAACTCATAGTATATGATTTTAATATTAACTTTCTATTCAAAATATAAAAATTTTGCATTCTAAGAGTGAACTAAGCACTTTTAATTATACTTATCACTAGGCCAAATCCGAGCAATGTCACCATTAAGATAAATTTCTTAATTCAAGTATTGAACAAATATAACTAGTTAAGTATATTTCTCAATCAAGTATCTCAAAGGGAATTTTACTTCATTTAAATATAATAATCTCATCACTAAAACAAGTTAATGTGAACCTCAATGGATAAATACTATACATCATGTAGATAACAATGGAAATGAAAAATAATTGAATTAAGATTCAACTTAATCATAATTCCAAACTCCATTTAGCATTCCGTTAAAGATTGTCATATCATTTCACAATTTCTTAATTCGTGCATATCACCGGTTATTATGCATTCAAGCACACTTACAATTTATAAACTCTTTAAACTATATAACTAAGTATATTTTATTTCATTTAGTTATTTTGTTATAGCTATTGCCTAAAGTAATCCAAAGGGACTAGCCCTTTAGGCCTTACAGATTGAAGTAGCCAATACTAGGCACTACAATCCTATGTAAAAAGAGATCAATACTGGACACTGCTGTTTTTACACTAAATTGTGAGGGGCCATTACCGAGCATTGCCCTCACTTCTTTTTTGTAGGTTCTCATTAACCTACAATATGGCTCTCTATTAACCCGATATTCAATTGTAGTTCCATTTTTATGGCTTGCCAATTATATTCTACCCGTGTTTACAACTAATAGATTCTTATTCCTAAAATACTTTATTCAATTTTCATATAGGAACACGCATATCAAATAAATTTTCACTTTTAAATCATAACATTTTTCAAATGCTAATTCTTTTTCATTTCCATTACATGTGTCATACTCATCCCATTGTACTAATTGTGCAATGGGATGAGTATGACACATGTAATGGAAATGATGCACTTTTTCCCATTCATAGCTCAACATCATTCAGTATTCCATTAATAGGCTCTTTCATACCTAAAATTCACACACATATTGAAAAAAAAAAGTATACACATCAAGCACTACTCTCCACAACCTAACATAGTGACCAATTCGACCATCTAGATTCCACATGTGCGGAATCATTGAACTAATTCCTTCCAACAAGTTTTCATAATAAATCAAGGTCAAGACACATGTACTTGAAAGCATTCATATTAAATAGCTCACCAATAGAATTAACACCAAAATATATACCCAATTTATTATTAACTTTCCAAGTTCAACCCAATTAGCAATCTTTCTATTTATATATAAGTTAGCACATTTCCATGTTCTTAAGTACCATTAGCAAGAAAGCAAGCATTTTCAACATCTCTAATTATAATCAAATCCATCACATTTAACAATTTATTTCATACCAACTTGCTATGCACATCAGAACAATCTTAATGCTTCACTTGGCAAAAGCAAATATATCAACCATCATGGTACTAAATGTCAAGGAAATTGCATTTTACTCACTAAGGTTACTAGAGTACTACTAGACTAAAATACCAATAGCTTTATTATCATGCCCTTGAGTATGGTTATCATAAGGAATATATGCACAATAAATTTTATTTCAATACAAACTTGGCCGAGACAACCATTGGCCTTTATCCATTCTTGTAAGCAACTCAATAAATAAATAAATCACACATCAAACTAACTAAAAAAAGAAAAAATAAAAATGGAATTATGTCCAATAGAGAGGTTTCAACTAAAAATCAATGATTCTTTTCTTTTCCTCGTGAATAAAAACTATACTTTAAAGGTTCTAGAATTAATTCTCCTTAATTATCACTTACCAAACTCATGTATTCTCGCATAAATTTTCAATTTAAATTTAAGTACTCTATTTTAAAAATGTAAGTAACTTGAAGAAAACACAACTCTAGTCCCAATTGTTCCCCTAAACAAATTAAAACTTAAATCATGCTTACATACACATACTTATATATGCAAAAACAATACATACTTCTAGTTTTTAACCCTCTCATCATTTTTATCATAACTAAAATTTAATTAACCTAATGATATGCTCCTATTACATCCACATATACTTTATTGTAATTCTTCACATACATAATCTGCAAATTATATCCACTCAACTTATTCAATTTTAGTATTTTATGGTTTTAACTCTTTAAAACATCTTCAATACTAATTTGCTTCCATTTTCTTACATCTATTTTCGATTAAACAAGCCAACTAAAATACTCCTATTAACCATGAAGATATTCTATTCTCAAGCTCAAGTCACCAAACCAAGCTCCTTTCAACTTAAATTTTAATTCGATTTATCTCATTCTCAAATCAATTTGTATTTTTCCTAAACTAATTTAGACATAAGTCATGCTTATAATCATTCCTAACTCAACATAAAACATAAAAATTAGGCAAAAATCAATTTAGCATATCACTTACTACTTTGGGGTCATATTCTATCAAATTTAGTTCAATCGACCCAACATCAACATCCTATCCACCAGTCATTGGTGGCCAGAGTCCCATTGGAGAAGCTCTGTTATAGCAGGAATCAAGCTCTAACCATCAGAGATATCTTAGAAGTGGTCACGCACCCTAATGCTCCAAAGTTTGGCCAGAATCTACATTAGAAAGTTTAGACTTACCCATTTTTGATCTTTCTATTGCCGGTGAGTGAGAGAAAATGGAGGTTATAGGGAGACTCATCTAGTCATCAGGAGTTCGCTGGTACAGTTCTTGTTGTCGCCTGATGCTGGAGCTAACCGAAAAATGGCTTTGAAGTTTTTGTAGGATTAATTAAAAGAAAGAAAATAAAATAAAAACCATGAGAAGAAGAAGAGACAGTAGATCAGAGAGAAGGAGATGACGGCGAGACTTATGGTAGTTACGAAGAGTTACCATTAGTGGGGGTAGAGTTGGCATGGAGATCGATGAAGACAACCTACCCCTTTCCTCCATTTCCCTTCGTTTCCCCTCCCATTCTTCTAGATTTTTCTTTTCAAATGGTTACTTATTTTTAACTTTGGTTAAAAATATCTCCAAAAACCCACATATAACTCTTTCCATAAACTTTATCTATTTGATGACCCGCTTATAAAGGGATAGTGAGTGCAGCTGCTAGTGTTGACCCCATTTCAGGTCTAGTGATTTCGATTGACCTCCGTTATGGTCTAGTGAAAAAGTTTTGAGACTCCGGTCTCCCTTGCTACCTTTGGGTATAAATGTTTTGAGGTTTCGGTCTCCCGTGTAGTGTTCCCATATCCACCACCAGTGAAATTCAGGCTATTGCGCAGTATTCTAAATTTATGTTAATCAAGAGTAGTGCTATGTCTGTTTGAGTGAAGTGTATCGACTTATGAGTTGGCTTTCGGATAATGTTATTGTATATCGAATATGCTGTGCTTATATTCTGAACTCGCATTTATGCATATTGTATTTCTGATTTTCGTTGCTATAGTAAACTCGGTAAGTTGATATTTTTACTCATATTGTATGATATTACTTGTACTTTGTTTAGTGTTCTCTTGTCTGTTTTTCCTCCCCACTAAGCGTTATCGCTTAGCACGGGTTCTTTTCTCGTGTAGGTGGCAGGATTTCGGGTTCCCGCTCGAATCATGCATCTGCAGGTCGGCCACATAGGAGTAGAGTTATTTATTTTGTCTCCTCCTGTAATTCTTTTTGTATATGTATTATTTTGGATAGTAGCATATGTAATTTTTGTTATAGATCCTTATGTTATTTCTGAATGATGTATTTAATATATTGTAATTTAATGTTAAGATTATGAGCTTTATTTTACGAGTATTGTTATCGTCATTGTACGCTTCTGCTGAATGTCTGATATGTATGCATGTCTCTGAGTGAGCATCGGGTAGCCCACCGGTGTCCTTCCAACAAGGGCGTCGGGGGTATTACACATAAAGTTGCAAAACACAAGAATGTTTGATCTCAAGAATTTGAATATCTTAGCACATGTAAAGATTATTTCACACAAAGCATTACCTAAAGTAATTCTCACTCAAACACTTTATTTCTCAAGTACTCAATCACTCATTGTGTTTAAAGGTTAGTGTTCCTCTCATTCCTTAAATATGTCATTACATACTATAAGCTTGTAATTAGTAAAAATCTACACTACTAGTATAAAGTAGTACATGAAATCAAAGGGTCTTAAAAGGGTTGTAACTTGGCTCAGGTAAAGGTAGGACAATTTTGGTTAAAGTAGCTTATATTATGTAGAGAAAAATTATCACTATATCATAAGAGATGTAAAAACTAAGTATAGCATGATATTCTAACTTTCTATTCTAACTCCCTTCTTAGTGTCCACACTTTTCCTTTAGTTTCATTTTCTACATTTGCTTTTCGTTCTTTTTCTCTTTTTATTCATTTTTTTCTTCTTCTTTCTTTATATATATATATATATATATATATATAGTGGGTGCATTTTATGCTCCATCCCACTTATTTTATTTTATTTTCTTTTTTCGTAGAAACTAGATCTTGCTAATAGTGGACTTTTACAATAAGGGAATTTCACTTGTACATCAACTATAATTATCTATAATAATGCTTATACTAACAAATGTATCTCTATGGTATAGCAATCATAATTCTCACCGCAACAAGGGTAACAAAATAAGTAGTTATTGTTTAGCAAAAGATTTTGTTAATGACGTGCTTAACAACAAAAATAGGCTAAAGGCTCAAAATTGGCTACCTAAAGTCAAAAAGGTTAGGTTTTAAAGCAAGCCAAAATGGTTTAATCTAATTGCCCTTCTCATTTCTCATGCACATCCCATACTAAACGTAATCTCAAAATTTACTAAAGACAAGTTCTAGAGGATATAGCATATAAAGGCTCACATACAAAGAAAAATGTCAATGTATAAGGCTCAAAAGCTCACATAAGCTATAGGTTAAACTACCCTAAGCAATGAGTTGGCAAAATAATCCTTGTATACATGAGAAAAGATACCCAACTTAAAAAGACCCTACACTAAAGTGCTTTGCCAAGTCATGACCTTCACTATGTACATTTAATTGTCCAATTAAAATGAAAATGACATTTTTCAAGATATTACCTAGCTAGACTCAATTAAAAGAAATACAAGCTATAACATGCATATATTCCCAAATATACATCAAATATATAAGCTCCAAAATCAAATGCCCAAGCAACCACTACAAAAAAAGATTGATTTAGCGACCAAAAATAGCGACTAAATTTTTTAGTCGCTATTTTAGCGACGGATTTGCGACTAAAATAAAATTCAGTCGTGAAAACGTAGTTTGCAATCTAGAAGTGGAAAATAGTGACTAAATAGCGACTATATAAATATTTAGTCGCTATATTTTGCCGTGAAAATCTCGCGCCCTTTTTAGCGACTAAATTAGCATCGGAGGAGTTAGTCGCTAATAAATAGCGACTAATATGTAGTCGCTAATATTAACTGATGAAATTGCGACAAAATAGCGACCTAATATGCTGTCGCAAAAGTTGTAGTTTATTAGCGACTATGTAAGCGAGTGAATGTTGCTGTCGCTATATGAAGACATTTTAATTTTATGTATTTAGCGACTGAATGTTGCAGTCACTAAGTAGTCGCTATTTTTCGAATTGTAATCAGATCTAAATAAACCTAAATCCCTAAAATCCTTTAACTCCCAAACGAAAAAGACAGAGCCCGAGAGAACCAGAAATCCCCAATCCCCCTCCACCAGACGCGCCGCCAACGATCCCCGGACTTTTAATCGGTGAAAGAAACCCCATTTCTCCGTTCGTTTGTCCCTTACGAAAAGTAATTTAAATTTAACTGTAATGCATACTCGGGTTTAATTTTCCAAATGTTTGAAGGTCGATCTGTGTGAGTGTATTAGTTAACGCAAAATTGATCGTGTATGTTGATATTTCTGCCAGATCGAAGACGTTTTGGGAGCGAAGGGAGGAGGAAGGACAACAGATGTGAGTCTCTGCCATCAGAACCTAATTGTGCGCATCTTAGCGGGGAAGAAGGTATGTCCAATAATGTCATGAACCGTTAATTTTTTTCTTCTTCTTTATCCATAACCTTCAATCAATTGATTTGTGCGTAAAAGGATTTGATAAATTATTTACATGTGAAAGATGCCCAAAAACCAGCTAGTTTGAAAGTCTGCCGCTTGTATATGTGGTTATAAAAGATATATCCCTATAGATGTTTTATACTTGAGATTACACTTGTTGAAGTTGGGATTATTTTGTAGGCAGTTGTATAATGCTTTTCTTACTCTGAAATTTTTATTGGTTTTACTCTTTTGTTGTAGTTATAATTTTTGGATTTTTCCCTATATCTTGGCAGATCTAGAGAAGGTTGTGTGTGGTGTAGCAGTTTTGCCTTACAAGTTAGTGATCCTTCCCTTTTTGTCTTCCATATTGGTAGTGTTAACTGCATTAGGTGAATTCTTTATTTCTCTCAAATTTATTTTTTACTTTCTGTTTTATCATTACTCAGTCCTCAACTAAAAATCTATTGGATAAAATTGTTTATATGTAGAGTTATTATGTGACAATTACGTAATATGGGATAAATGTGATTATTAGATCTGAAAAGTACAATTTACGTAAAGTATAATTTACTTGAACTGCCACGTCTAAAAAGAAAAAGTTATCTATGTATTACAAAATGAATCAATCAATTGAAATCAAGAATATTACAAGTTTTATTTTTTCTTTTTCAGAGACGAGAATATCAAGTGAATTAGCGAAATAAGATTAGAATTTAGAACTTTAAATAGCTTAGGGTTTTAATTTTTGAGTAATGTTTGCATTCTATATCGTGAAATGGAATTATGATGCCGCCATTCTGCATCAATTTATCAGAACCATGACTTTTTCAGGAAATGAATTCACATTGGAATTCACACTAAGGTGAATAGGTTAATCACTTTTTTTTACTGAATCCCTCTATATAAGTTCATGTAGGAGATTGCCTTTTAATTTTTATTAGAAAATATGAAACACAACTGGCATTCATGTTAAGTGAGTTTGAAAACTATCTAAATGTTGGAAAGTTATATTATTTCTTTGATTCCAGTTTGGAAATCACTTGATTGATCTTATCATTGTCTAATAAAACATGAGGACAGGCAAAGAATTGAGTTCTATTGTGTTGTTATTGATAGCTATTCAATATGTGCTGTAGTTCAAAGCTCTTAAATATGTTTTTAGGGTGTTCTTACTTTGAAATTTCCAAAATATTGGCTATGTGGCGGAGAATAAGAGGACTAAAAGCAAAAACTTAATGTAAAACAGTGGTGCATGATAAATGTGTACTTAAGGAATTAGGTCATAGGCTTGTAGATTGTTTTCCTTTAATTGTTCATGGCAATCATTGCACACAGATTTTATAATTTTTTTTCTATGAGAACCATTATATATATAGTGCTGAGGATATAATGTTTTGCCTATGTCAGTTTCAAATCAAAAGTTCTAATCTTAGTTGTTATAATTAGATGAGTTCATTTAGAACTAGTCAAGGTCAAAAAAAAGGAAATCTTATTGAAGCATTTATGAACCTCTAAGCTATTTTCTAATTTCTTACTCGTTTACATTAACAGTATATATGAAAAAGGAGTTTTGTTTGACACACACACACACTTGCCTCAGTAGCTTTTTTTGTAGTAGAAAATTATTTCGTCAACTTTCCTAATGGCCACTCAATAAGAAGGTCTTTTTTTCATTGTGTCAAAACTAACATCAATCAAAACGATCCATATAATTGGTACTTAAATGCTTATTTCTTTTCCAGCATAATCATTAATAAATACTTTTTAAAAGCATCCTTTCTACACCCGAAACAATTGAAATACTTACATTTAGAAAATTTTTCTTTTTTCAATAACATACTAAAAAAACACATTATATTATTTTACGTTAATCGATCCTTATATATTTTAAAAAGATACATTCCAATTTGAAAATTAATAGAAGCAATGACAATTAAAAATTCACCAAAATTTGATTTCATAGCTAATATTTGAATTAAAAATGAAAGCTGGTCTAGAGGTTAAGCGTAGCACACAACTGACTTACATGATTAGTTGTTATGATTACTAATTTTCTTTTATAGCAGAATAAATGTAGAGAAAAATATAATTGGTATAGTGGTAGAACTAGTAAGTGGTATACACATAACATCACCATTAATGATAATAGAAAAGCTAAGGCAATCATGTTTATAGTGGCACCACCATCTTCATTTCATTTTTTTTTCTTTTTTGCTATTTTGGGCAAAACTATGGGCATTTTAGTAATTAATATGTATATATAAATAAACTTTTGGAATAAGCTTAGTATATATATACTACATTTTGATTAGACTTCAAATGTTTATATTGTTCATAATAAGCTTAGTATATATTTACATTCTGATATTTTTTTAGTGTTACTTTTAACTGGCTAAGCTGAAGGGGGAATAAATATTCATTTATTATTAGCCAATAGTAGTAGCCGTTAGGTAATGTTGATTAGAATAGTGTAATTATATTTAATGTTATAGGTAATTAGGATAAAAATGAATAAATTTGAACAGTAAAAAATGAAGTTAGTGTTTCATAAAAATTGAAACAGTCTGTTAAGGTGAATAAGTGGTAATTTTTTTTATAAGTACAAGTATGCATACAACAATTTTTTACAAATAGAAGTGTGTAATAAGATGATAAAAAACTATAAGATTATTAACAATAATAACTTTTATCATGCTTTATGTGTTGTAAAATCCTATTAAAAAAATATTATAAATTTATATTCTTGATTGAAAAGCAAACATATATATATATATATTGCATACATCTTTAATCTTTTTTTAAAAAAATTATTAAACTAATTGTTATTAAACCAATAGTGTGTTGATGCAAGAATAATATAAGTTATGAAGATATATACACACACACACACACACACACACACACACACACACACACACACACAAGTCAACTAGATTTGATCATGTGCCGGACTTGAACATAAAAAATATTTAGAAAACCACATAAGCCCATTAAAAAGTCTGTTGATCAACTCTTGTTCTCCTTATGAAATAGTTGCTTTTATATATAATTTTTTCCTAAATTGTCTTATTGTAGAATGCGGGAACTAGAAAAAGTATGCAAGGGAATCAACCATACTGTAGGGTCTTTATGTACTTATATAGATAGGCTTACCTTTACATTATCTATAGAGAAGATTATCAAATCTATTGCACTAGGCAAAAATATCAATTGATGACCAAAAATAGGATCCAAACCCAGTGGTAGTAGGAATGACAAATTTGCCGTTTTCGTTGGACTAAGGGCATACATACTAAGTTTACTTTGAACAATACAAGCTACAAGGAAAAGCTTAGTATATATTTACGTTAGTAGCTATATTTTTTATGTATATCTTGGTGACTAAACTTTGTATTTTTCTTATTTTGTGCAAATAAATGAATTCTTGTATTATGGATTCTGATGATCGTAGTTGGATATATAATCGGCTGGATGCAAGCGGAAGGACTTATGCATCATATGTTTATGGAGTAGAAAGTTTCATCAAATTCGCTACTTTCCATCCCGAAGAAATGAGTGGCGAAAAAATTAGGTGTCCATGCATCCGATGTGTGAACCGCAAGTTTCATGATGCGGATACATTTATGAATCATTTATTACGTAAGGGATTTGTTCGAGATTATTTAGTTTGGAATTGCCATGGAGAGACACACATCACTCCAAACGAGTTAAATTGGATTTCAACACTGAATGAATCAGTGGATGGTGGAGAGGTAAGAAGTTCATATCAGCAGATCGTACTTGATGCAGCTGGGTCTACTTTTAATCCCGACAACCTTTGGCAGCAGTTTAATCAAGAAGGTCATAGTACTTATAATGATGAACAAGTATCTCTGTCAAACCCCAACATACCTGGACCATCAAATTTTTATGAAAATGGTATGGATGAAGCACCGAACCCACAATGTCAACAATTTTATGATCTTCTTGACTCTGGTAATGCACAGTTGTATCTTAGTTGTGATGATCATTCCCATCTCTTTGCAGTTGCAAGGATGTTGCATGCCAAATCAGAATTTAATCTTCTAGAGAGGTTTTTCAATGCAAACATCCAACCGTTTAAAGAAACTTTGCCTGAAGGTAACATACTGCCAGACAATTTTTACTAAACGAAATGTCTTGTTAGAAGCCTAGGATTGCCTGTCCAAAAAATTGATTGTTGCAATGAAGGATGCATGTTGTTTTGGCATGAGGATGAAAATTTGATACAGTGCAAGTTTTGTAATCACCCAAGATTCAAGATGAGTGGCGGTTCCCATAGGCAAAGGGTGAAAGCATATAAAAGGATGTATTACTTTCCTCTAACACCTAGGCTGCAGCGATTATATCAGTCAAAAGCGACAGCGAAACATATGAGATGGCATCATGATCATGTCCAAAATGATGGGGTTATGAAGCATCCTTCTGACTCTCTAGCTTGGAATCATTTCAATGAAAGTCATCCGTCATTTGCTGTTGAGACTAGAAATGTTAGGTTGGGGTTATGTACAGATGGTTTTCAGCCATTCAAACAATGTGGGAGGAAATACTCATCATGGCCGGTAATTGTCACGCCTTACAATCTACCCCTTTGGATGTGTATGAAGGAGGCTTATATGTTCCTAACTATTATTGTGCTAGGGCCGAGGAATCCTAAGCAAAAAATTGACGTATATCTACAACCCTTGATTTATGAGTTGAACGAATTGTGGAATAGTGGAGTGTCTACATATGATGTGGAATACGTATATCTACAATCTTAACTATTATTGTGTGCTCCTAGCACTCTGCTGCGCACGGCGACGCCCGTTTGGCACGCTGACGGGCGTCGTTCGCCCCTGACGCGGCCTTGTCGGCCCCCAATAGCCCTTTGGGCGCTTTTGGGCTATTTTTGAGTGTTTTTACTCATTCTTTTTGTAGAATTTAATTTTAAAACCTTTTATCTTCTAAACCTTTAAAATTCTTCAATTTTTTGGGATTATGGAAATTAAATTGATTTAATTTAATTCAACAAAAATCTGATTTTTTTAAGGGGTATAAAATGATTTTTTAGAAGAGAATTTAGGGGGATTTTTTCTTAAGAAAAATTGGTTTTCTCTCTTCTTCTTCTTCTTCTTCTTCTTCTTCTTCTTTTTTCTTTTCTTCAAGAACAAGTTCCCCAAGTATTTTTAATTTTTTAAGTTAATTTTTGAGACAAATAAATTAATTATTTGTTCTTTTGAATTTTCTTACTTCTTTTTTTTTTTTACAATTTTTCCATACAATTTTTTCTTAAGACAAATAAATTAATTATTTGTTCTTAGGATAAGATTTTTTTATATATTTTATTTTTGTAAATCAAGCCAAGGAGATTAATCACCTACATTCATTCATCACATCAAAATTTGAGGGTAAATATTTTAGGCTCAATTTTTAATTTAATTTTTGTTATAATTTTTTGTTTATAATTAATTAGCAACCATATAGATTTTTTATCTATTATTTTATTTTGTTTATATTCATGTGATTTAGCCATAGATTTAATATTTTAACACATATTATTTTATTCTTGTATATTTGTTTGATTGTTCATCTTTTGTTTATTTTTATTATTATTATTATTATCATTATTTTTGTTCATATGTTATTATTATTATTATTAGTATTATTTTTTAACATATTTTAACATGTTTTGTTTTTTTATTATTCCTTTTATTTTTGCTTGCTTGATTGTTCATCTTCCTTATTGTTGATTGTTCATCTTCTTTATTATTATTGTTTATTATTATTATTATTATTATTATTATTGTTATTGTTAATATCATTATTACTTTTGTTTTATTATTATAATTATTGTGATTATTATCATCATTATTATTATTATTATTATTATTATTATTATTATTATTATTATTTTTATTTTTTTTTATTTTTTTTAGTACTATTTATTATTGTTATCATTATTATTATTATTTATGTTTTTATGCATGTTGGTTTGTTCATATGTTAAGTTATTTATTTATATTATGTCATTTAATTGATTTGTCATACATGATGCATGTTATTTTATTTATTTTCATGTGTTATATGTTTAAATTCATTTTTTATTACTAACATAATTTTTATTTGTGTTTTTTTTATTTCAATACTTATTTTTCATCTGTGAATTTTTTTTCAATAGCAAGTGAGAGCCCATGGAGGTTCAAAGATAACATTTTGGTGGAATTTATCTTTTTAGCATTTTTAGTTTGTTTATTATTTTCATTATTTTTCTTTTATTTGGTTTTATTATGTAATTTATAATAAATTTATTTATTTTTATACACGTTAATTAAAAAATCACATAAAAAGTTTTATATTAATAAATTGAATTTTTTCTAATAAAATGGGACCAATGTCCTAATTTCAATCAATAAAAACTCACTTCAAAAAGAAGAGTCAATTTTCTTAAAATGGGATCACTCATCTTGATTTTCCCAAGTATACCAAAAATAACTCTTCGATTTTCTAAAATGAACATGAAGGAACCAATGTTTCTATTTTAAATAATATCCCGATTTATGAATGTTTATTTTATTCATTTGGCTTATTTATTTATTTATGTTTTGCTTGATTTTATTTTGGGGGATTGTATTTTTTGTCCCAAATTTTAATACCTTTTTTATTTTGGGGGATTGTATTTTGTCTCAATTCTTTTTATCTTTCTTTAGTTTGCTTTATTATTTTATTGCTTTTTTTATTGATTGATTTTGCGCTTTATTTTGAATGCATAACTGCGTGAGAAGAGAGATAAAATTTTTAGAATTAAAAACCCATTTATAATTAACCAAGGCATTAATAAGAGTAAAGTTTCGAATCTTTCTCTGGTTTAGACCCCCGAGGTTAGATGAACTTTCCCAATTTCTTATAAATTGGGTGGCGACTCCAAAATAGCTCAAAGGTGCCTAAAGGTTTCATGGGATTAGATGATCCTTTCCAGTATTCTATTGGAAGGAGGTGTCCAAGATATCTCATGATTGCCCAAGATCAAAAGATGCAAACCCTCTCGGGCCCTAAAAGTGGGTTCCCGAAAATCGATCTGGTCCGGCGTTGGTCACAGTGGCTACTCCACTGGGGACGAAGAAACTTTGCTCTGAAACTATGTTGGTTAATAATATAATTGGGTTTTTTTAAATTAAAATTATATCTCTTTTCGAAAAATTGCATTGCATCCATACTAGAGCCTTAGAATTATGCTAGTTTGGTCCCTATATTAACTCGATGCGTTCCCAAAGCATGACCCTACGTTCACTCAATATCGGGAAGTGCTAAGGATAATCACCAGTCCAAGCCTCGTACCTTATGGTATATCAAATAGAGACCCAATCGGTCGTTATATTCGTGGTGAGTTAGACCCGTTGGCAGGGACCATGCTTGGGTAGCCCTAAAGTATCACTACCATTGACCAAAGCTCATGTAATGGTAATAGACACTTCCACTAGGTGAAATGTATCGTAATACTGTGCTTGCTACGTGGGCCGTCATATATTAAAAAAAATCAGTTAAATTAAATGGTCTTTTATCAAAGGCTTCTATGCCCCGGTGGGACTATTATAATTTAGTTGAAGTGTTTAAATGCATAATGGCCAAAAACCTATACATATGTACATTAGACAAGAGATGTTATGCTACCGAATTTTCACCATGCACCATACACATCCAATGGGTTCCCTGTTAACCCTTGGATAAGGCCCACCTAGGAAAGAGACTACACTACCTCGGGTGTGGGAGAGATAAGGTTGGAAGGATATATCTGCTTGCATGTGTTTGTCTATGCTACATTAGCATGACCATGCATTGCATTTCAATCATGCATCATCCTAACAAGGTGTATTCTGCAGCCACCATAGATTCATCCAGGTGGTTTAGAGGTCCCGACGGTCGGCTAAGA
This sequence comes from Excoecaria cochinchinensis, assembly GCA_947683425.1. NCBI lineage: Eukaryota > Viridiplantae > Streptophyta > Magnoliopsida > Malpighiales > Euphorbiaceae > Excoecaria > Excoecaria cochinchinensis. Next base: position 917,778 of record CANTUQ010000183.1, read on the forward strand.
AGGATTCCACTCTTTAGATTACTAGAGCTAGTGTCAAATCAGAGCTCAGATTCACTCTCAGAAGGTAGTGAAATATTTTCCTCAGAATCATTAGCTGAAACAGGTATGGATAACCCATCAGGTGAATCTAGTGCAACCCGTGCAATGATCGCCGAGGAGGTGGGAAAGAGAATGGAAGAGTTTGAGGCCAGAATGATGGCGATGATGGGCAACCTTGCTACTACTTTAGCGCCACTTGCTGGGCAATAACCTATTGCTCTAGCTGGGGGCCATGTGAACAAGGGCATGTTATAAAGGATCTCCCTGCGGCAGTTGACCCACCTATAGTTGAGCCCAAAGTGCCAGCACATGTAGAGCATAGAAAAGCTCCTAGACCTGAGAGTGACTTAGATGAGGAAGAGCAAGAGGAGCCAATCATGATAAGAGGCAAGGCCCCCAAGCCAGAAGAGGCCATGTGGAGAAAGATTGAGGAGAGGTTCGAAGTGATGACTCGCTTGCTGACAACGACAAAAGGCATGAACCCTGAGGACAAGGAGCTAGAGGGCAAAGATCTAGTTCCCCAAAATTTTAAGATGCCTGATATGCCATAGTTTGATGGCTCCTCAGATCCAGCAGCACATGTGAAGCAGTACTTGTTAGTGATGAAGGGTACAACGCTGACAAAAAGGTAGAAGATAGAATATTTCTGCTTGAGCTTGATAGGTCCAGTGGTGGACTGGTATCATGGACTCGACAGAAGGACTAAAGAGGACTAGGATCTATTGACAGAAGAGTTCCTAAGGAAGTATGATTACAGCACGAGGATGGAGGTAACCCTGAAAGATCTAGAACTGCTACAGCAGAAGTCAGGGGAGTCATTTCATGAATACCTAACCCAATGGAGGAACCGGATAATGGAGATGAAGAGGAAGTCGGACACTCTGGACCAGATAAGGCTGTTTATTAGGAATGACAGCCCATATCTGAAAGATGGGTTAAAGATGAAGGGTAAAAAGGACTGAGAGTCCTTGAAAGACATAGCTATAAAAGCTGAAGGAGAGTACCTCGCAAGGAAGGCTAATAATGATAATTATGCACGTAGAAATTACAGTAATCAGGGGGCAGGAAAGTCAGCAGGGTCTGACAATGGGAATCGATCTGGAAACACCATAGATGTAGCGGTTACCAGAGCAGACCAAAGGCATTTCTCCAACCTAGGCAAGTCATTATCTTGGGTACTTAAAAGGTTGATGAAGGAGGGCAAGCTACAACCAATGCCTGCTAAGCCCGCTAGAAGTCAAGGGCATCCCAATCATCGAGCAGATTTGTACTGTGCCTACCATCAGCATACAGGGCATGACACTGATGAATGTCAAACTCTGAGGAACCATATTCAGGATCTCATTGATAACAAACAGATTACCGATCTAGAGCGTCACAAGAAATAGGGGAGGAAGCCTTCTAATAGATGTGATTTTTATATTTTAGCTTTTTATCAGTCTTGATGTATGCAGTACTGTTTACGTTAATTATATTAATGGCTTTTTATTTGTGTTCTCATGATTTCATTATGCATGATCACAACCACAAGTCATTTACATTTGATATTAACTTAATGAATACTCCCTCATTTAATCTCGAGATCCTGTGGGCGCCTGATATCAATCCTAAAGTGAGATGAACTTGAGAGAAAAAGGAAAGAGAATGAAGAAAGAAAAACAAAAGACAAAAGAAAGAAAAAATGCCTTTGTCTGGACTTGGAATGACCTGCTTTAATTTTTTCCAACCTAATAGCCATCGGAGTTTCAAAAGTCATTCCCTTGCCTCCTCAACATTTGGGATGCATACAAGGAAGCCAGGTGAAGCCAAGCTCCCATCAATAAGGGTTTGCCTCATAAGCTAAATTATCAAAATTTGAGATGAAGGAAGCTTTGGGCATTCACAGGAAGAGCAAAAGGAAAGAAAAAGAAAAAAAAATGAAGATAAAAGCGGGAAAAAACCACAGTATTGACCTAAGCCATTTGAGGCCAACCTACAACCCCATCTCAACCATGGAAGCTACCTCAGAAGTCAAGCACCAAAAGTTAACCAAGAACGAACTACGAGCTTTTATAGCCAAGGTCCACACATTCATTGTTTTTTGCAATTTGCATAAGGATCAAGGTGAAACCTCATCAGGAGGAACAGTTGTCCCGGATAACAATGTTGAAAGAAAATTCAAGGGAGTCAATAGGTTCTATGACAAAGCCATCCAAAAAAAATAAACAGAAACAAACAAAAAAAAAAACAAAAAACAAAAAAGAAGAGAGCTCCGCGAGTTGAAAACCGAAAAAAAAAGCGACCTTGCTATAATTGGGCACCCCGTCAAGGCAAAATAAAAAAAAAGGGCACTTTGGGCAAAAATTAGGGGCAGAGAGAAAATGTTCAATCATGAAAACTCGAGAGGGCTGATTGATAACAGGAGTTTGATGTTTTTAGGATCCATCTCGAGATTAGATAGGGTCTTGTATTTTTGAGATTAATGCCAAATGATGATCATGTGTGGTGAAATCAGACTGGAACATATGCATTTATACAATACTATTTTAATGTAAGCAAAGCACTTTATCTCGCATACTCGAAATGGTTTAAGTTCCAACATAAAAAGTAGCGCATTATTTTTTCTTCGTATATGTGCAATTTACTATAAGTGGTCCTCATTGCCATCTTTATCCTGACACTTTAGCTAACTCGCCCCAACATCGGCTTTGAGCTACTCGCCAGCACATTTATAAGGAAAGCCAAAATCCACACGACCACTATTCAGACAATAAAAGGATTTTAGTCTCCAAAAAAATAATAAAAAAAAGAAAAAATAATAAAATAAAAAAGAGGCCGTTAGAGATGAAAACCGTGACTGGCTCTCTAAGCAAAAGTTAGGCCAAAGGGCAGGGTAAAAACCTAGAAACGGGCAGTCTGCCCTACAAAAAAATGAAATAAATAAAAGCCACTAGATTGGGTTGGGTCCACTCCAGGCAAAAATTAGGCAAAGGGTTATGTGAAAATCCCCAAGGGACGCATTTTCCACAAAGAAAAGATAGTGTGAAAATTCACAAAAGACGCACTACCTTTAAAACAATGACTTGCGATGCCTGGACCGATAAGGCAGCGTTACTTCAGATGTTCTTCCTTCAGTCATATAATGCATAATTCAGGACATGAGTCAGAATCCTGGGCATATGATCATTGACCGGGGGGCAAAGATGCACACTGGACGGTTCTCTCTAAAAAGTTTACGGGTCAGAATCCCTAAGCTAAGATAATACTTCTAGATCCTCAGGGGGAATCATACAATACGAGCAGCCAAGCCGTATCCTCAATGGACCCCTAATCACCTAGGACATGGTCTATCCATTTTTGGGAGCATTACATATCATGTCGTACAATTCCTTTGCAAGCATCAGCATTTTTCTTTTTACACATACACACACAATTTCTTGTATATATTTTCGTGTACATAATTTTGCGGGAAATATCTAAGTGAAAACCATTGCCATTTGAGGATGGCACCCAAGCACTTTGTAAGTCTGGAGTAGACTTGGTGCAGCTCAAGAGAACACTTCCCGCATTTTGTATGTCTGGAGCAGACTCGGCGCATCGCCATTGGAGGATGGCACCCAAGCACTTTGTAAGTCTGGAGCAGACTCGGTGCAGCTCAAGAGAGCACTTCCCGCATTTTGTAAGTCTAAAGCAGACTCAACACGTCGCCAAAGAGGTTAGCACCCTGCACTTTATAAGTCTGGAGCAGACTCGGTGCAGCTCAAGAGAGCACTTCCCACGTTTTGTAAGTCTGGAGCAGACTCGGCGCATCGCCATTGGCGAATGGCACCCAAGCACTTTATAAGTCTGGAGCAGACTCGGTGCAGCTCAAGAGAGCACTTTCTGTATTTTATAAGTCTAGAGCAGACTCGGTACAACTCAAGAGAGCACTTTCTGTGTTTTATAAGTCTGGAGCAGGCTCGGTGCATCGCCAATAGAGGTCGGCACCCCGCACTTTGTAAGTCTTATCAGTGACTTAGTGCAGCTTAAGAGAACACTTTCTGCGTTTTGTAAGTCTGGAGCAGGCTCAACGCATCGCCAATAGAGGTTGGTACCCCACACTTTGTAAGTCTTATCAGCGACTCATTGCAGCTCAAGAGAGCACTTCCTGCGTTTTGTAAGTATAGAGCAGACTCGATGCATCGCCATTCAAGAATGTCCGCACTTCGTAGTCACGTCAGCGACTCGGTGCGATCCGGAAGGATAACATTCGCTATTCAAGTCACAGCACTGTTCTCCAGGGAGCAGCTGGAAGGAGGCCGCCTCAGTTACGCGCTTCTTTCCCTTTTCTTAATTTCTGGCTCACCTAGGCACCCATGCACTAGCCTCCCCAAAATTAGGGCAACTATAGACACCGGATCCCGAGGCAGCCTAGATCAGGATTACCCAATGATAAAATTAATTGTGCCTGTTTATAGGCAAAAATGAAAGTTGTAAGTGATGATTTCCTTGTCAAATTGATTTATTAAAAATAAATAAAAATGTGTTTTAAAAATATTTTGAAAATGTTTTAAAAATTATTTTAAGATAAAAAAAGTGAGTTTTAAAATTATAGTCTTTTAGCAATTTTTTTTTTAAAAAAAAAAATTTGCGAGTGTTGGCCTGACGGGCGTCGCTCGCCCTTGGTGAGGCCCTGTCGCCCCCAACAGTCCCTTGGGCGTTTTTGGGCTATTTTTGAGTGTTTTTACTCATTTTTTTTTGTACAATTTAATTTTAAAACCTTTTATCTTCTAAACCTTTAAAATTCTTCAGTTTTTTGTGATTATGGGAATTAAATTGATTTAATTTAATTCAACAAAAATCTGATTTTTTTAAGGAGTATAAAATAATTTTTTTTGAAGAGAATTAGGGAGAATTTTTTCTTAAGAAAAATTAGTTTTCTCTCTTCTTCTTCTTTTTTCTTCTTCTTCAAGAACAAGTTCCCCAAGTATTTTTAATTTTTTTAAGTTAATTCTTGAGACAAATAAATTAATTATTTGTTCTTTTGAATTTTTTTACTTCTTTTTTTTACAAATTTTCCTTACAATTTTTTCTTAAGACAAATAAATTAATTATTTGTTCTTGGGATAAGATTTTGTGATATATTTTATTTTTCTAAGTCAAGAAAAGGAGATTAATCACCTAACTTCATTCATCACATCAAAATTTGAGGGTAAATATTTTAGACTTAATTTTTAATTTAATTTTTGTTATAATTTTTTGTTTATAATTAATTAGCAACTATGTAGATTTTTTATCTATTATTTTATTTTGTTTATGTTCATGTAATTTAGCCATAAATTTAATATTTTAACACATTTCATTTTATTCTTGTATATTTATTTGATTGTTCATCTTTTGTTTATTATTATTATTATTATTATTATTATTATTATTATTATTATTATTATTATTATTATTATTATCATTATTTTTGTTTATATGTTATTATTATTATTATTAATATTATTATTTAATATGCTTTAACATGTTTTATTTTTTTATTATTTCTTTTATTTTTGCTTGCTTGATTGTTTATCTTCCTTATTGTTAATTGTTCATCTTCTTTATCGTTATTGTTTATTATTATTTTTGTTAATATCATTATTACTTTTGTTTTATTATTATCATTATTGTGATTATTATCATCATTAGTATTATTATTATCATTATTATATATTATTACTATTATTATTACCATTATTATTTTTATTTTTGTTAGTATTATTTATTATTGTTATTATTATTATTATTTATGTTTTTATGCATGTTGATTTGTTCATATTTTAAGTTATTTATTTATATTATGTCATTTAATTGATTTGTCATATATGATGCATGTTATTTTATTTATTTTCATGTGTTATATGTTTAAATTTATTTTTTATTACTAACATCATTTTTATTTGTATTTTTTATTTCAATACTTATTTTTTATGTGTGAGTTTTTTTTAATGGCAAGTGGGAGCCCATGGAGGTTTAAAGATAACATTTTGGCGAAGACACCATTTTGGTGGAATTTATCTTTTTAGCATTTTTAGTTTGTTTATTATTCTTCATTATTTTGCTTTAATTTGGTTTTATTATGTAATTTGTAATAAATTTATTTATTTTTATGCACGTTAATTAAAAAATTACATAAAAAGTTTTATATTAATAAATTTGATTTTTTCTAATAAAATGAGACTAATGTCCTAATTTCAATCAATAAAAACTCACTTTAAAAATAAGAGTCAATTTTCTTAAAATGGCATCACTCATCTCGATTTTCTCAAGTATACCAAAAATAACTCTTCGATTTTTTAAAGTGAACATGAAGGAACCAATGTTCCTATTTTAAATAATATCCCGATTTATGAATGTTTATTTTATTCATTTGGTTTATTTATTTATTTGTGTTTTGCTTGATTTTATTTTGAGGGATTGTATTTTTTGTCCCAAATTTTAATACCTTTTTTATTTTGAGGGATTGTATTTTGTCCAAATTTTTTTTATCTTTCTTTAGTTTGCTTTATTATTTTATTGCTTTTTTATTGATTGATTTTCACTTTATTTTGAATGCATAACCGTGTGAGAAGAGAGATAAAATTTTTAGAATTAAAAACCCATTTATAATTAACCAAGGCATTAATAAGAGTAAGGTTCCGAATCTTTCTCTTGTTTAGACCCCCGAAATTAGACGAACTTTCCCAATTTCTTGTAAATTGGGTGACGACTCCAAAATATCTCAAAGGTGCCTAAAGGTTTCATGGGATTAGATAATCCTTTCCAGTGTTCTATTGGAAGGAGGTGTCCAAGATATCTCATGATTGCCCAAGATCAAAAGACGCAAACCCTCTCGGGCCTTAAAAGTGGGTTCCCCAGAATCGATCGGGTCCGGTCCATATCACACAGGGATTCATCCCCATTCAATTGTTGGCAATCAAACTACGAGGGCGTCTATTAGGTATCATAAGGCAGGTATCATGGAGTCGCCACCCAATAAAATATTGAAAAATGAATTCTAACCTTATGAGGCCAAAACCAGAGAGAGTTTGGGACCTCACTCTTATTTATACCTTTGGCTAATGTTATATGACTGAGTTTTTAGAGTTAATTATTTTAAAGCGGGATCCAATTATCCCTATTATTTTTATCGCCTAAAATAACTCTCATATTTTTAAGTTAACAAATGAACCAATGTTCCTAAAATCTAATAAATGTCCAGATTTATGTATTATGCATTGTGTTTTATTCTTTTTGTGTATTATTTATTCTGGGCCCTTGTAATTAATTTTGGGGAAAATTTTATTCATTTACTTATTTATGCTTTCTTTATTTTGGGGGATTATTCTGCCCCGCTTTTCACTTGTAATTTATTTATCGCTTTCTTTATTGCTTTCTTTACTGCTTTCCAAAAATGCTTGAAATGCACTTTAATTTTATTTCATGATCGCGTGAGATGAGAGATGGAATTTCAATTGCCAAAAAACTCATTTATAACTTAACTTAAGGCATTAATAAGAGTGAAGTTCCGAATATTTTCTCTAGTTTAAGACCCCCGAGGTTAGATGACCTTTCCCAACTTCTTGTAAATTGGGTGGCGACTCCAAAATACCTCAAATGTGCCCAAAAGTTTCATGAGGCTAGATGAACTTCCCTAATGTTCTATTGGGTGGGGATTCCAAAATGTCTCGTGTTACCCAAAATCTAGACACGAACCCTTCTCGGACCCTAAAAGTGGGCCCTATGAGAAACATAATCGGGTTCCCGCACGTCACAGTGGTGACTCCACTGGGGACATCATGAGATTTTGCTCCGAAAGTATCTTTGGTTAATCTAATATAAATGGGTTTAGCATTAAGAAATTTTATCTCTTTTAAAAAATTGCATTGCATTCATTAGAGCGTTAGAACTATGCTAGTTGGTCTCATATTGTACCCCGGTGCATTCTTGAAACACAACCCTACTTTTATTCATTGTAGTGAAGTGCTCAGGATAATCACTAAACCAAGCCTTGTACTATCAATGGTGTATCAAATAGAGACCCGATCGGTCGTTATGCTCCCGATGAGCTAGACCCATTGGCAGGAACCATGCTTGGGTAGACTTGAAGTAACACCACCCTTGACTAAAGCTCATGTAATGGCAATAGAAACTACCACTAGGTGATATGTACCCTAAAAATGTGTTTGCTACATTGGCCCTTATCTATTGAACAAATTCAAACATATTAATTGGACACTCATTAAAGGCTCTTATGCCCCGATGGGCCCATTTTTAGTCTATTTGAAAGGTCCAAATACATAATGGCCAAAATCTATACACATGTGCTTTAAGTTAAGAGTGTTATGTTGCTAGTTTCTCACCATGCACCATACGCGACCATTGGGTTCTCCGCTGACCCATGGGTCAAGCCCACCTAGGAAAGAGATTGCACGACCTCCTATGTGAGAGTAACCAGGTTGGAAGGATCTACCCGTTTGTATATGGTTGTCTATGCTGCATCAACACAACTATGCATCTTTAATGTCACTCATGCATTATGCTAACAGTTTGAGTCTTTCAGCCATCATAGGTATGAATCAGTGGTTTAGGGGTCCTGACGGTCGATTGGTAAGGAGAAACCCTTTCTTTGAGTTACCAAAGCGAGTTTCGCATTGGGGTTCGGAGTCACTTTCAGATAGCACCGAATCCTTTCCTTCAGAATTATCACTGGAAGTGGCCAACCAAGACTCAAATGCCACCCGGGCTATGGTCACCAGAGAGATGGACCGAAGGGCCCAAGAAATGGAGCGCAAATTTGAGGAATTTGAACATAGAATGATAGCAATGATGGAAACTTAGCTGCCACCCTAGCACCCCCAGCTGGCTAATAACCTGCCGCTCCTCCCGTGGGATAGGCCGAACAGATTCCGATCAGGGAGGCACCCCCGATAGCAGTTGAAGAACCACCCCCTATTACTGAGCCTAGAGCTCTTGCATAAGTTAAGCCTAGAAGGATTAGAGGATATAGACCTGAAGAGGACTTTGTAGAGGATGAACAGAAGGAACCCAGGGTAGTGAAAGCTAAGCCTCCCAAAGAGGATGCCACATTGAAGAAGATAAAAGAGAGAGTTAAGGCGATGGCCCGCTTATTATCTACTGGAAAGGGAATAAGCCCCGAGGGTAGGGATTTGGATGACGAGGAGATGCTTCCTCAGAGGTTTAAAATGCCCTATCTGACCAAATTTGACGACACCTCAGATCTGTTTGCTCACATCAGGCAGTACACGCTTGTGATGAAGGGGACCATGCCTACCAAGAGACAGAAGGTAGAATATTTTTGCCTCAGCTTGACTGGGCCTGCCGTAGACTGGTACCACGGTTTGGATAAGAGAACAAGAGAAGATTGGGACTTGTTGACCGAAGAGTTCCTCAAACAGTATTACTGTAGCACTCGAATAGAGGTTACTTCAAAGGATTTGTAGCTACTTCAACAGAAATCTAATGAGTTATTCCATGAGTATCTTACTCGGTGGAGAAATCGGGTAATAGAGATGAAGAGGAAGCCAGATACTCTAGATCATATTCAATTATTTATCCAAAATGCGAGTTCATATCTCAAAGAGGGGACAAAATGGCAAAATACAGAAAAATTCTAAGGAGAAAAATCTTGAAAGCCAAACAGTTTCTCTTAAAAATATTCCAAAATTGTTCTTGAGCCAGGGAAATCAATTCTTTGTGTTTAGAATTCAATTCTTGTGATCTGATTTTCTAAAAATAAGAGTTTTGAAACAATCGTTAGGGAAGAAAGCTTTTATTCTTTTTTCAAGCAATCTACGAAGAAATCATCACGTTCTTTTTTTACAACCAAGATCAAACCTATGAGGGTAAATTTTTGGGCTAGAAGCCAATCTTTGCTTTTCATTGCTTCGTGTCGTTCATTGTGTCTTGTCCATTGTAATCACTGTTGTTTACTATTAATCTATTTGTTGTTGCTTATTATTAATATATTTGCTGTTGTTTATTACTCTGTTTGTTGTTTGTTATAATTAACATGAACTTAGATTAAATTGATTAATTTACCGAATAGGATGCATGGAACATAGAATGCTGATTTTTTTTATTTGATTCTAGCTTTGGTTTATTAATATATTTTATTAATTTCCAGTTTTTTATCAAATATTATTTTTCTGTGATAATCATAAATATTTTCTTCGTTAGTTAAAATTATTTATTGTATTTGCTCATTTAATTTCTTATTTCTATTATATTATATTTAATTTGCTAACATTTTTTATTCTTGTTTTTGTTGTTTGCCAAAACTTATTTACTTCACTTTGAGTAATGTTCCTGTGCAAGCTAAAGAATCAAGAGATTAGGAGCCTTCAAGTTTGGTTTGCATTTTAATTCCCGTATTTCCTTTATTTTGTTGTTTTGTATGTTTTATGCAAAGTGGTATTTAGATGAGTTATTTTTAAAGAAAATCAAGTTTTTTTTCTTACAATAATAAAATTGGGATTTTTATTAATAAAATGGGCCAATGTCCTGATTTTAGCCAATAAACTTTCATTTTCAAAAGAGAGTTAATTTTCATAAAGTGAGATCCAATTATCCCTATTATCGCCCAAAATAACTCTCATTTTTTTAAGTTAACAAAGGAACCAATGTTCCTAAAATCTAATAAATATCCCGATTTATGTATTATGTATTTTATTTTATTCTTTTTGTGTATTATTTATTCTGGGCCCTTATAATTAATTTTGGGGCAAATTTTATGCATTTATTTATTTATGTTTTCTTTATTTTGAGGGGTTGTTCTGCCCCGCTTTTCACTTGTAATTTATTTATTGCTTTCTTTATTGCTTTCTTTATTGATTTCCAAAAATGCTTGAAATGCCCTTTAATTTTATTTCATGATCGTGTGAGATGAGAGATAGAATTTCAATTGCCAAAAAACCCATTTATAACTTAACTTAAGGCATTAATAAGAGTGAAGTTCCGAACACTTTCTCTGGTTTAAGACCCCCGAGGTTAGATGACCTTTCCCAACTACTTGTAAATTGGGTAGCGACTCCAAAATACCTCAAAGGTGCCCAAAGGTTTCATGAAGCTACATGAACTTCCCCAATGTTCTATTGGGTGGGGATTCCAAAATGTCTCGTGTTACCCAAAATCTAGATGCGAACCCTTTTTGGACCCTAAAAGTGGGCCCTCTAAGAAACATAATCGGCTTCTCACGCGTCACAATTTGGGATTTATGATTTTGAATGAAAATGTGTAATTTGATGAATTAATGTGTTAAGCATGTTATAGTGTATTGTAGATTTGTGTTGATTCACACGATGGTAAGGAAATTCCATATTGCCGTGTAATCATATTTTGGTTGATGATATTGGTCTGTCTAGCATATCACACGGTGCTAAGGGTTTCCTTGCCCACTTTGTGATGGCCTACATGGTGGGTAAGAGTTCCCTTACCACCGTATAAATGCATTCTGCCTAGCATTCTGGAAATTTATTCTTTCACACAGCAGTTAAGATTGCTCTTACCGCCGTGTGACTGCATTCCATTTGGCAATTATGGGATTTTTGCATTTTACACGGTAGTCAGGATTATTATTATTGCTGTATAAATGCATTCTGTTTGAAATTCTGGAATTCTTGCATTTTACACGGTGTTCAAGATTATTCTTACCGCCGTGTAAATGCATTCTATTTGCTAGGTTCAAGACTTCGATATTTTACACCGTGGTCAGGTTTTTTTTCTTACCGCCATGTGGAATGTTTTACACGGTGGTCAGGATTGTTCTTACCGCCATGTAATTGCCTTCTGTTTGATAAAGTTTAGTTTCCAACTTTTTAAACGGTGGGCAGGGTTTTCAAGACCACCGTGTAACCTCTATTTTCCAAGTTTGATTTGTAACATAATTGCCTTTGTTTGAGTCAAGCATTGCCATATTCATGCAATAATATGACTAATACATAATGAATTATGTTTAAAATGTAAAGTTTCATATGAGATATGTTGAATTACATGTATTATTATCAATGGTTTAAGATAATAAGTATAGTTATTATTAAATGCTCATTGCTTTGTTATGTGAATGAAAGGATTAATGTGTAATTAGCCTACAATAGTCGAGTTGTGGATAGGTAGGCATGCCTTGTAACATCCCCTACCTATATATAAAGGAGCTCACCCACAAGGGAGAGTGAGACCCCGCATAGATAAGGCTGTCACCAAAACGAACCACAAACATGCATATGAACTACGAAATAAACAAAATAAACTAAAAACTTTACATCTGAAAGAACAGGCTCAAAATTGTCAATAAAAAATCTCAAATCCCCTTCATTGATATAATTGAATATACAATACAAAAAGATATAGAAGTATAAAATCTATCTTTACAACTTTACAAGATATACAACTGGAGGATTATGACAACAAAAAGGAACTACAAGGTTATACAAAAAGATACAATAAACAAAACATATATCAATTCAAAAAGCTCTCCTACTATGTTGGCCTAAACTGCTGCTGACCCTTCAAAAACACCACAGCTTTCGCACCTGCACGGATAGAACACCCATGCTAAGCGATAACGCTTAGTGGAAAAACAAAAAGAGGAACGACCATTCACAACGGCAGTTAAGGAAAAACGCATACATATGTCACAAGCATATCAAAATTCTTGAGCATAATAACTTTATATCATACACTAAAATCACAAGAATTCCATAACATATTCTCATAATATATATAACAAAATCACATTCATATGAGAATCACATATATGCCTGCAAACTCTTAGTAGCGGATAACGAGTGAACGTATTAGTACCCGTGGGTACGGTCAAAAGCAATTTCTTTATTTTCATCCCAAAAACATTTCCACATTAAGGATCTTAAACATGATCCAAACACATTAAGGATCATGAGGACCCAAACGGTTACCTGATCAGAGTTCAGAACACATTGGGGCTGCAGCTAATAGAACTCTTTAGGCATTCCTAACTATACATTAACTTGACTCTTGCAGGCCATGCATAATACAACACATATAACGCATATATTGAAGTATATAAAAGATCATACATAATTGCATTTGCATCCCAAGAGTAACCAAGCACGCTGGTTATAGTAAAAGAAAATAGAAAAGCAAATAGGGAACTGTCGCGCCCGCAACAGAGGCAAAACTCGCCTTCTACCATGCTTGCGATAGCCTTTTGCTCGTGTGAACAGGGGCAGACAGGCCTCTGTCGCTCTCATAACAGAGGTTAGGGAAGATTACTGTTGCACTTGCGCACCAGGGCGTGCTCGCGATAGCAATCAACCCAGCAGAACCCAACTCTCTGTCGTGCTCAGAGGCCCTTCTCTACACTAGCTTGGAACACTGGGCTCTGTCGCGTTCGCGACGGATGTCGATTTCCAACTCCTCAGCCAAAAATCTGCAAAAAACTCATGCCCTAAAATCAACCAAAAATGCAATAGACTCACCAAACTTCAACATAATCCAAATCAAGCATTCCATACAGGTTATACAACATAAAACCCACATTTTATTCTAGTTTCTTGGATTAGAACATCAAAATGGACAATCACAAACTCAAGTACTCTAAACCCAGCATTTTCTGTCATCTATATACCCAATTCATGTTCAAACTCAATTCTATTATCAATTTAACAAATCAATTCAATTAATCAACTCATACCTCCATTAAGCACACTAATACACATTTTCATATCAATTTCCAAAGATCTAAAATAGAAATTCAAGAACTAAATGCACAACAAACAAATCCCAAACCTTGGATTTCCAAAACTCCTTAAGCTCAAAGGAATCAAGGAGCTGAACTTCCAACAGCAATATCTTTCCCTTTGGGATCTCGAGGAGGAACCTCTGAATCAAAATCCAACCCCAAACACAACAATCAATCAAAACCCATTCTAGCCAACACACACCACTCACACACACATAACTAATGGGAAAAATAAGGGGAAGAAGAAGAACAAGAGGAGCACAAACTTACTGAATTAGCTCTTGAGTTGTCAAATCCCACCAAAGAACCACTTGAGAAGGTTCAGGGCAAAAGAGAAGAAGAAGAAGAAGAAGAAGAAGAAGAAGAAGAAGAAGAAGAAAATGGGAAGAGGAAAAGGGAGAAGGGCAGATTTTGCACTCTCTCACCCCTCATTTCTTTCTCTTTCTCTTGCCACATGTCACATAAGCCATGGTGGGTTTTGGCTAAAATTCTTCTAGTCCTTTAACCCTCCTCAAACCACATAACTAACTCCATAAATAAATAATACTACTCAAATATGCCCTTAAATATAACAACTCATGCAATCGACTCCAAAAATTAAAATACCACACGCAATAATGAACACGAAATTGCTCAAAGTTACTAGGGTGGAAATCGGGGTATTACATGCCTCCAGGGTTCTGTTGCTGCAGCCTATTCGTTTTCTGAATCCTCATCACATCCCTATGCGTTCTGGACTCCGATCAAGTCCCTACACGTTTAGATTCCTTTGAATCCCTATATGTTTGGATCTATTGCTTAAGATTTCTATGCATTTTTCAAAAGAAAAAGAAAATAATTTTTGTACCTATAGGTACCTATGCATTCTCACCCGTTATCCACCACATTAAATATGCAGGCATAATTATATATATAAATAAGAAATGAAACAATATGAATGTACGAGTTGATGCGTAAAATTTGATGTATGGAAAATTTATATGAACTCATGATGTCTTTTGCTTTATTGGTTTTACTGTATGTGATGAGTTATGATATTATGCAAACATGCCGCATGTGTATGTGATTTGCGTTGATGACTACTGTGAGTGGTTGCTCATTACATATCTTTCCTCACTAAGCCTTGGCGCTTAGCACAAGTGTTTCACCCATGTAGGTATAGAAATAAGATATTCTGGAAGGACAAATCCACAGCCTCAAGAGCTAACACAATAGGACGAGCTTTTGTATGTGTAAATACCGGGTCCCAAAATAGCCTAAATCAGGGTTACCCAATTATGAAATTAAGTGCTTGTTCACAATCAGAAAGAAATTTGGAAGTGAAAGTTTCCTTGTTAAAATTGCTTTTTAATAATAAATAAAAAAAAATATATATATATATTAAAAATTTAAAATAAAAAAGAAGGTTAGAAGTGACTGTTTTTTGTCAAAATTGTTTTAAAAAAAAGGTTTTCGGAGGCTTACGGCCGCCGGCGCACAGGGCCAGGCCACCCCTCGCGCGCGGGGTTAGACGAACTTTTCCAATTTCTTGTAAATTGGGTGGCAACTCCAAAATACCTCAAAGGTGTCTAAAGGCTTCATGAGATTAGATGAACTTTCCCAATGTTCTAGTGAGTAGGGATTCCAAAATATCTTATGTTACCCAAGATCAAAAGGCGTGAACCCTCTCAAACCCTAAAAGCGGGCCTCTAGGAAATGATCGGGTTCGACGCGCGTCACAGTGGCGACTCTGCTGGGGATTTTGAAACTTTGCTTCGAAACTATCTTGGTTAATGTTATAATTGGGTTTTTATGAATTAAAATTCATTCTCCTTTCGAAAATTTTGCATTGCATCCATGCTAGAGTCTTAGATCTATGCTAGATGGTCCCTAATTTTACCCTCGGTTGTGACTCGCGCTAAACCCCGGAGGCCCCGAAGACCCACTGTGCAGCGCGCCGAACCAGAAAGGCCCCCGAAAGGCCCGCTTTTAGGGCTCAAGAGATTGATTCACGTCATTTGATCTTGGATAACATGAGACATTTTGGAATCCCTACCCAATATAACATTAGGGAAGTTCATCTAGTCTCATGAAACCTTTGGGCACCTTTGAGGTATTTTGGAGTCGCCACCCAATTTACAATAAATTGAAAAAAGTCATCTAACCTCTATGGTCTAAACCAGAGAGTGGTTCGGAACTCCACTCTTATTTATACCTTGATTAATTATAAATGAGTTTCTAGATTAGAAAATTCCATCTCTCCTCTCACGCGATTAATGCAATTTTTTAAAATCGCATTTCAAGTATCAAGAAAGCGATAAATGAAAGCTGTAAATAAAGCGGTAAACACACAAAGTCATGCCATTTACAAAGGAGAAATTGGGACAAATACAGTCCCCCAAATGAAAAGAAAAGTAAAACAAAATTAAGATGGAAATTGGGAAAGAATACAATCCCCAAATGAAAGAAAGCTTAATAAAATTGTCCCAAAAATAATTAATTACAAGGGCCCACAAGATATATAACATAAAACAATTAATCAAAAGAGAAGACATGCATGAATTGGGATATTTGTTCTGTTTAGAAATATTGGTTCCTTCATTCTCACTTAAAAAGGGATCAAGGAGTCTTTTCGATTATTGATTTGAAAAACCGGGACGAATTGTTCCGATGTTGAGAAAATTTAACTGTTTGTTTTAATTCGTGATATTTTTACATTAATTAGCTAAAATCAAGGACATTGGTCCTAATTTATTAATAAAATCCCTGTAACACCCTTATACCATATACGTACATTGCCGACTTAGTAATATTGTGCAATTACTATGATCGTACTACAGTCGACCTAAATTTAATTCAAATTATGGCTAATATTTTTTTTCCACACTTAATCTTCTATTCACTTAATCATTCTTTTCACTTAACAAATTCACTTATTAACTTAGTTGCCGATTGACCTATAACTGTCTAATGCTACTATTCATTTGGTAAAAATTTCGGCAGTATAACGGCTTGTAATTTTCACTATCCAAACCTGCAAATTTCAAAATTCACAGACCCGGCAAGGGTACAACAATAATAATATCCAATCCATACCCATCACAGTCTAAAATATCCATCCATAGAGTCATAATACTCACATACATAATTACATTAAGTCATCACATATTTCACCCCAAACTTTATATACATGCCAATACATAAAACCAAAACATACAAAATATAATTGGATAATCTCTTCGATGCTTGCTCCAAGACTGATCGAGGTATGCTTGCTCCGTCCTAAGTCGTACCTATACGCAGTCAAAGTAAACTACGTGCTAAGCATTAATATGTCCAGTGGTGGTTACAAATCCTAGGATTTCCACTACTATAAATTATACTCACACACATAATTATAAAACATAAACTTTATCGCTATAACCTAACTCATTAATTACTTAAAATTTATTTTCACACTCTACTATACATTTTACACATTAATCATTTACACTTACCAATTAATCAATTTACAATTATCATTTGTCACTAATTACACTTAAGAATTTCGTCACTCTTACTTTTACTAAATTCTGATTTTACCCTTAATTACCTTATAATTAAAATCATATTATTATTTACTATTATTTCTTATTTATTTCACTAATTAAATCACATATTCATTAAATTAGTCAAATTATTCACTATTTATATTTTAATCCATTAATTAACCTCACAATTTCCATAATTATAATTATGTCCTCAACTTTTCCCATAATTCCATTTATGTCCCTACTTTTGCAATAATTACATCTATGTCCCCACTTGTACCTTAATTCCATCCATGTTCTTTCTTTTACAACAATTCCATTAATGTCCTCATTTACCACTTAATTACCAAAATGCCATTACATATACTTAATTTTTACACTTTTAACCCCACTTATTCTTAATTTCCACTTTTACCCCTTTTCTATTATTTTTAATTACCAATTTATCCTTTTTACCCTTAAATTCCATTTTTAACCTTATTTTTTTACCGAATTACATTTAGGTCCTTAATTTACCACTTTTACACCAAATTACCATTTTAACCTCATATTTTACCCAAATTATCAAATTACCCTTATAACTACTCTTTTTACCTAACTTTACCACTTTCTACCTACTTAAGGTAAATTTACCATTTAGTCTCTACATTTTCACTTATTTACATAATTACCCTTTTTAATTACACTTTTGACCTATTTAACACTATTTTTACCCATTAAGTGCATAATTACAATTTTGCCCTCAAACTTTCTATTTCTTTCATTTTAATCCTAGTTTCACTTAATTTCTTATTTATCACTATCTTAGACAATTTAATTACATAATTACCAAAATACCCTATATTCTTGTCAAATTACGATATTGCCCTTCTTTTCACTTTATTTATAATTATGCTATTAACTAATTATACTTCCACAATTATTCACTTTTCATTTTATAATATATTAATTTAATCCGTTAATCATTCATTTTCATGGTAAATTATGTTTTAGCCCTTAAACTTTTTATTCTCTTCAATTTAGTCCTTTCTTTACTCTTTATTCACTATATTTTATAATGAATCTCTTGTTAATCAATTCCTTTTAACTTTGCCCTTGGTAACACCCAGTAGTTATTACTAGACTGGATATGCGGGACTAGTTTCGATAGCCCTAACCTACCGAAGTGGCACTAGAGTGCCAAATTACACTTCGATAGTGTCGGAGTGGCACTAGGGTGTCAAATTACACTCCAACGACTCTATACATACACTTTACACTATACTGAGATATAGACCGTCATTGGTCTAAGTTTGCAAGTCACCATGACTTGCTACTGCGGCATACACTAACGTCCCTATGACTAGACATTTGTATCCTAAACTAGATTTTATGACCAGACTACTAAGGGCAATATACTATTAAAACTCTCATAAATTCCACATTATGCTAACATATACATTTCGGCATACACATTATTTTTACTTATAGTTTTGCATACACACTCATTTATCATCATTTAGTCATTTTATGCCCTTATATATCATTAGATATTAATATACAGATTAATTAAGCCATAAATACTATTCGGTCAAAGGGTTAAAATTCCATTATGTTCACTCTAATTTCATTTAAGCACTTAATCATCCACTTTACATGTTATACATGTTATAAACACCAATTACAAGCCTTATTACACAACATATCCCATTAATTCCCTTAATAATCCATTTGACCAAGCTTATACAAATTCATTAAGTTTGCTTTTCAATCTTTTAACTATTCCATCACACATTACACATGTTATATACATTATAACCATCATTTACATGCCATAAAAGTCATGTAGACTTTATGAATTCCTTAAGTTATCATTCGGCCAACATATGAAATTTCATACCAATGTGATTTAATTTATTCTAAGCACGTTTATACCATTATTTAAGTCCACTAAACATAATTATTAAGTTAGATTTAATTAATCGTGCCATTATCACATACCCACACTTAGACATAACCTAAAACTCAAACTAAATCAATGGAAATAGGAAGATTTTGTAACCACAAACCTCAATTTCTTACTCTACACCTTCTAAGCTTCCTTTTCTTTCCCTTTGCCTTGAGAAACTCCTTCCTCACCTTGATTACCTACGATAGCCGAATTGAAAAGTCCACATATCATAAAAACCATGCTTTCTTTTAACAAACTAACATAATAAATGAACTCTACACCCTTGAAAACCCCCATAGGGACCAATAAACCTAATTAAAAATACCTTAAATACTTTCCTCAAATTCCACCCTAAACTTGAATACTTAGTTTTCTTCACTTCCAATGCTCCAAATGGACTCCACTTGTTGTGTTTATGTTATAGAGGGACTAAGATTTGTTTGGGAGGCTAAAATATGGGGAAAAATTAAAGAAAGAATGAAGAAAAATGGAAAAAAAGTGTGAAAAATGGCATAAGTTTTAGAAGAAAGAAGAGAGAGGCGGTGGAGAGTAGATTTCTCTAGAGAAATCTTGCCACTTGCTTCCTTATATAGTGTGAAATTGAACCGAACTGATCCAACCGGTTTGAACCAAAATTTTGGTTTTTCGGTAATTTTCCATTGTTTCAAAGAATCTATGTGTTCCTCAACTTATTTTCACTCCCAAAAAATTTCATTGTTCTTAAAACATCAAAAATAGCCTCCCTGTAAATTTTTAACTCAATCAGAGTCCATTTAGGGGCCGATTCACTTAAATCGGTCCGATGCAATCCTATTCGGTTTTACCGTAAAATACCATTCTAATACTGTCAAAAATTACAGAAAATTATTTTATGGCTATACATTTCCCACTTTGTACCCTTTAGACCTCAATAACTATTTTTAAAAATTCAATCAAACCTCAATCAAACTTCAGTTTGATTTGAACCGAACCAGAGGCCAACTTCAGAATGACTTTTGAAGGCCCATTTGACTTTGTTTTCACTCAAAATTTTACCTCTAGACTCCTAACGGCCCACAAATCGATTTTATCAAATAATAGATTTTATAAAAATCGACAGTCGGATCCGCTGTATAGCTACTACCCCAGGATCCCCCATCCCGGGATTGCTATACCTCAAACACACTTAACTCTTAACTTCACTACTGCTAACATCACTCAATACACTACTCTACACTGTGATCACTCTAAATACACTGCAGACATTCACTAATACTTCTAAGCCAATGTTAGGGCCATTACAATCCCAACTTAGTTGTAAAAATATTTTTGTGATTTTTTAACTGACACGCGTATGAAATAAGACTATTTGATTTGCAAATAAATACAATTATACAAACAAGGGGTATGTAAGGTCTTATCCAAGTGATGTATCCTCCTACGCGTCGTGACCCTTTCGTTTGGTCGCGAAAATGCTCACACAAGCATGATCACATTTTAAGCCCCAATAAAAAAAATAACAATAAAAATATTAGCAATAATTGTAAAATCAACTAAATAATAATAAAAATAAGAGAAATATAGAATAAAATTAATACACATACAAAAGGAATTAAGAAGTCCCACAAAACTAGCCATGCAAACATAATAATAACAATAATAATAATAGCAACAACAATAACAACAACAACAACAACAACAACAACAATAATAATAATAATAATAATAATAATAACAATAAAAACAATAATAATAATAATAATAATAATAATAATAATAATAATAATAATAATAATAGAAATAAATAAATAATAATAACAACAACAATAATAACAATAATTAACAATAAAGATGATAATAATAATAATAATAATAATAATAATAATAATAATAATAATAATAATAATAATAATAATAATGATACAATAACAATGAGAACATTAACAACAACAACAACAACAACAACAACAATAATAATAATAATAATAATAATAATAATAATAATAATAATACAATAATAATAATACCATTAACAACAACAACAACAACAATAACAATGATGATGATGATGATGATGATGATGATGATGATGATAATAATAATAATAATAATAATAATAATAAACAAGAGGAAGGTGAATAAACATGTAATAGAAAATAATAATATTTAAGTGCAAAAAAAAAAAGAAAAAAATATCATAAAAATCATACTAAAAGAAAAAAAATCAATAAATCTGATTTTTCACACCCAAAATCATATACATTCATCAATTTTCATACCAAAAATGAGATAAAAATTGAAAAATCATATTAAGAGAACAAATATAAAAAACACCTGTTCATAAATGAAAGAAAAAAAAATATAAAATGAAATAAATAAAATGAAATTAGATAATAATAATAGATTCAAGAATCTTTACCCTCAGATTTGATGATTTGGAAGCAAAATATCTCAATCTATTTTTTTCTTGTCAAGATTTAAAAACAAACTCAAAAAAGATTCAAAAAAATTTAAGTTTTTATCTAAAAAACTTAAGAATATAAGAACTCAAAAAATTGATTTTTTGAGATTTGCTGAGAAAACCCAAGTTAAGGAAATTAATTTTCCTTCTTCAAGTTAATCCAAACTCACTAAATATTTTCTAAATCTAAGAAAAGGCCAATTTTTGACGGAAACAGGGGGGCTTACAGGCGCTGGGTGTGCCTCGAGCACTAAGGCACGGCCGCGCCTCGCAGGCTCCGCGCCTGCAGGGCGCGCACACTGCCTCGCCCGCGAGTCGCTAAATTATTTAATTTTTTTTAAAAAAAAACCTTTTTTGACAAAAAATTATCACTTTTAACCTCCTTTTTTTATTATTAATTTTCAAAATATATATTTTTTATTTATTTTCCAAAAAAAACAATCTTGACAAGGAGACGATCGATTCTCGCTTTCTTGCTGATGAATCGGTCCTTATTTTTATCATTAGGTAATCCTAATCTTGGACTGCCTTGAGACCCAGTGTCTACCGTTGCACCCAATTTTGGGGAACCTAAAAGTTAGGTGCCTAGTGAGCAAAATTTCAGAAAAAAGGGAAAGAAGCCCGTACTTGAGCCTGGCATCTTCCCTCTGCATTGTTGCCTATGATTGTGATGTGATTAGCTTTCGCCGGCTTGTCGGCGTGTGAAACTGCGGTCAGGTTGTGTGATTGATAAACGTCAGCTTGTCAACATGTGAAACCACAGTTGAGTTGCATGATTGATAAATGCCAGCTTGTCAATGTGTGAAACCACGGTAGAGTTACGCGATTGATAAACATCAGCTTGTCGACGGGTGAAACCACGATTGAGATGCATGATTGATGAACGTCAGCTTGTTGACGTGTGAAACCACGGTTGAGGTGCATGATTGATGAACGTCACCTTATCGACGTGTGAAACCATGATTGAGATGCATGATTGATGAATGTCATCTTGTCGACGTGTGAAACCACGTTGGAGTTATGCAATTGATAAACGTCACCTTATCGAAGTGTGAAACCACGGTCGAGTTACGTGATTGATAAACGTCAGCTTAGCGACGCGTGAAACCACGGTGGAGTTACGCGATTGATATTCGTCGGCTTGTCCACGTGTGAAACCACGATTGAGATGCGTCATTGATGAACGTCAGCTTATCGACGTGTGAAACCACGGTTGAGGTGCGTGATTGATGAACGTCAGCTTGTCGACATGTGAAACCACGATTGGGATGCATGATTGATGAACATCAGCCTGTCGACGTGTGAAACAACAATGGAGTTACACGATTGATAAACGTCAGCTTGTCGACGTGTGAAACCACGATTGAGATGCGTGATTGATAAACGTTAGCTTGTAGACATGTGAAACCACAGTTGAGTTGTGTGATTGATGAACGTCAGCTTATTGACTTGTGAAACCACAGTTGAGTTGCGTGATTGATAAACGTCAGCTTGTTGACATGTGAAACCACGATTGATATGCATGATTGATAAACGTCAGCTTGTCGACGTGTGAAACCACGATTGAGATGCTTTATTGATGAACGTTAGCTTGTCAAGGTATGAAACCAAGATGGAGTTGCGCGATTGATAAACGTTAACTTGTCGACGTGTGAAACAACGGTTGAGTTGCATGATTAATAAACATTAGCTTGTCGATGTGTGAAATCACGTTGGAGTTACATAATTGATAAACGTCAGCTTGTCGATGTGTGAAACTACGATTGAGATGCGTGATTAATGAATGTTAGCTTATCGACGTGTGAAACCATGGTTGAGGTGCATGATTGATGAACATCAGCTTGTCGACGTGTGAAACCACGATTGAGATGCGTGATTGATGAACATCAGCTTGTCGACGTGTGAAACCACAGTGGAGATACGCAATTGATAAACGTCAGCTTGTCAAAGTGTCAAACAACGGTTAAGTTGCGTGATTGATAAACGTCAACTTGGCGATGTGTGAAACCACGGTGGAGTTACGCGATTGATAAACGTCAGCTTATCGACGTGTGAAACCATGAATGAGATGCGTGATTGATGAACAGCAGCTTGTCGACGTGTGAAACAACGGTTGAGGTGCGTGATTGATGAATGTCAGCTTGTCGATGTATGAAACCATAATTGAGATGCGTGATTGATGAACGTCTGTATGAAACTACGGTGGAGTTACGCGAATGATAAACGTCTGCTTGTCGACGTGTGAAACCACGGTTGAGTTGCATGATTGATAAACGTCAGCTTGTCGACGTGTGAAACCATGGTGGAATTACGTGATAGATAAACGTCAATTTATCGACGTGTGAAAGCACAATTGAGATACGTGATTGATGAATGTCAGCTTATCGACGTGTGAAACCACGGTTGAGGTGCGTGATTGATGAACGTCAGCTTGTTGACATTTGAAACCACGGTGGAGTTATGCGATTGATAAACATCAGCTTGTCAAAGTGTGAAACCACGGTCGAGTTGCGTGATTGATAAACGTTAGCTTGGCGACGTGTTAAACCACAGTGGAGTTATGCGATCGATAAATGTCAGCTTATCGACGTGTGAAACCACGATTGGGATGCGTCATTGATGAACGTCAGCTTGTCGATGTGTGAAACCACGGTTGAGGTGTGTGATTGATGAACATTAGCTTACTGACATGTGAAACCACGATTGAGATGCGTGATTGATGAACGTTAGCATGTCAACATGTGAAACCACGGTGGAGTTACGCGAATGATAAACGTCAGCTTGTCGACGTGTGAAACCAAGATGGAGTTACGCGATTGAGAAACATCAGCTTCTAGACGTGTGACATCCCAGTTGAATTGCATGATTGGTAAACAATAGCTTGTGGACGTGTGAAACCATGGTGGAGTTACGCGATTGACAAACGTTAGCTTGTCGACGTGTTAAACCACAATTGAGATGCGTGATTGATGAATGTCAGCTTGTCAACGTGTGAAACTACGATCTAGGTGCATGATTGATGAACATCAGCTTGTCAAACGTGTGAAACCGCGATTGAGATGCATGATTGATGAACGTCAGCTTATCGACGTGTGAAACCACGGTAGAGTTACGCAATTGATAAACGCCAGCTTGTAGAAGTGTCACACCACATTTGAGTTGCGTGATTGATAAACGTCAGCTTGTCAATGTGTTAAACCACGATTGAGATGCGTGATTGATGAACTTCAGCTTGTCGACGTGTGAAACCACGGTGGAGTTAT
The DNA here is from genome assembly GCA_947683425.1 of Excoecaria cochinchinensis. Taxonomy (NCBI): domain Eukaryota; kingdom Viridiplantae; phylum Streptophyta; class Magnoliopsida; order Malpighiales; family Euphorbiaceae; genus Excoecaria; species Excoecaria cochinchinensis. Next base: position 942,682 of record CANTUQ010000183.1, read on the forward strand.
GCGATTGATAAACATCAGCTTGTCGAAATGTGAAACCATGGTCGAGTTGCGTGATTGATAAATGTTAGCTTGGCGACGTGTGAAACCACAGTGGAGTAATGCGATAGATAAACGTCAGCTTATCGACGTATGAAACCACGATTGGGATGCATCATTAATGAACGTCAACTTGTCAACGTGTGAAACCATGGTTGAGGTGCGTGATTGATGAACGTCAGCTTACCGACGTGTGAAATCACGATTCAGATGCGTGATTGATGAACGTTAGCCTGTCGACGTGTGAAACCATGGTGGAGTTATGTGATTGATAAACATCAGCTTGTCGATGTGTGAAATCACGATTGAGATGCGTGATTGATAAATGTAAGCTTGTCGACGTGTGAAACCACGGTTGAGTTGCGTGATTGATGAACGTCAGCTTGTCGACTTGTGAAACCACGGTTGAGTTGCTGATTTATAAATGTCAGCTTGCCGACATGTGAAACCATGGTTGAGATGCATGATCGATGAACGTCAGCTTGTCGACGTGTGAAACCACAATTGAGATGCTTTATTGATGAACGTCAGCCTGTCAACATGTGAAACCATAATGCAGTATTGCGATTGACAAACGTCAACTTGTCAATGTGTTAAACCATGATTAAGATGCGTGATTGATGAAGTCGACGTGTGAAACCATGATCTAGGTCCATGATTGATTAACATCAACTTGTCGAATGTGTGAAACTGCGATTGAGATGTGTGATTGATGAACGTCAGCTTGTCGACGTGTGAAACCACCGTAGAGTTATGCAATTGATAAACGCCTGCTTGTAGTAGTGTCACACCACATTTTAGTTGCGTGATTGATAAACGTCAGCTTAGTGACGTGTGAAACCACGGTGGAGTTACGCGATTGATAAACTTCAGCATATCGAAGTGTGAAACCATGATTGAGATGCATCATTGATGAACGTCAGATTGTCGAAATGTGAAACCACGGTCGAGTTGTGTGATTGATAAACGTCAGCCTGGCGACGTGTGAAACCATGGTGGAGTTGGGCGATTGATAAACGTCAGCTTGTCAATGTGAGAAACCACGATTGAGATGCGCCATTGATGAACGTCAGCTTGTCAACGTTTGAAACCATGGTTGAGGTGCGTGATTGATGAACGTCAGCTTGTCGATATGTGAAACCACGATTGAGATGCGTGATTAATGAAGGTCAGCCTGTCGACGTGTGAAACCACGGTGGAGTTGCGCGATTGATAAACATCAACTTATCGATGTGTGAAACCACGATTGAGATGCGTGATAGATAAATGTCAGCTTGTCGACATGTGAAACCACGGTTGAGTTGCTTGGTTGACGAACGTCAACTTGTCGACTTGTGAAACCACGGTTGTGTTACGTGATTGATAAACGTCAGCTTGTCGATATGTTAAACCATGATTGAGATGCGTGATTGATGAAGGTCAGCTTGTCGACCTGTGAAACCATGACTGAGATGCATTGTTGATGAACGTTAGCTTGTCGACGTGTGAAACCACGATGGAGTTACACGATTGATAAATGTCATCTTGTTGACGTGTGAAACCACGGTTGAGTCACATGATTGATAAACTTTAGCTTGTCGACGTGTGAAGCCACGTTGGAGTTACGCGATTGATAAATGTCAGCTTGTCGATGTGTGAAACTACAACTGAGATGCGTGATTGATGAACTTCAGCTAGTCGACCTGTGAAACCGCAGTTGAGGTGCATGATTGAAGAATGTCATCTTGTCGAGGTGTGAAATCGCGATTGAGATGCGTGATTGATGAACGTCAGCTTGTCGACGTGTGAAACCATGGTGGAGATACACAATTGATAACCGTCAGCTTGCCAAAATGTCAAACCACGGTTGAGTTGCATGATTGATAAACGTCAGCTCGGCGTCGTGTGAAACCACAGTGGAGATACGCGATTGATGACCGTCAGTTTATCGATGTGTGAAACCACGATTGAGATGCGTGATTAATGAACATCAGCTTGTCGACATGTGAAACCACGGTTTAGGTGCGTGATTGATGAATGTCATCTTATCGACGTGTGAAACAATGATTGAGATGCATGATTGATGAACGTCATCCTGTCGACGTGTGAAACCATGGTGGAGTTACGCGATTAATAAACATCTGCTTGTTGACGTTTGAAACCACGATTGAGTTGTATGATTGATAAACGTTAGCTTGTCGACATGTGAAACCATGGTAGAATTACTTTATATATAAATGTCAGCTTGTTGATGTGTGAAAGCACAATTGAGATGCATGATTGATGAACGTCAGCTTGTCGATGTGTGAAACCACAGTTGAGGTGCGTGATTAATGAACGTTAGCTTGTTGACATGTGAAACCACGATGGAGTTATGCAATTGATAAACATCAGCTTGTCGAAGGGTGAAACCATAGTCGAGTTGCGTGATTGATAAACGTCATCTTGGTGACGTGTGATACCACAATGGAGTTACATGATTGATAAACGTCAGCTTGTCGATGTGTGAAACCACGGTTGAGGTGCGTGATTGATGAACGTCAGCTTGTCGACGTGTGAAAACACGATTGAGATGCATGATTGATGAACATCAGCCTGTCGACGTGTGAAATGTCACACCCCAAAATAGCCCTGGTTGGATGTGCATGCTAAGTCGGGATCGAAAGGGTATTTCAGTAATTTTGGTACATGTGGAATTTGGATATTAAGGATTTAATGGCATTTATGTAATTAAGTAAGTGGAGAATACTAAAGTGTGTACAGTGCCATAGTCTGTAAGTTTTTAGTGGAATTTGTGGTTCAATAAGGATTTGCCATGTGGGTGTGTTAGGTGAGCATTGAAAGAAGAAAAAAGAAGCAAGGAAAGAGGAAGAGAGGGAACACAGATTTCATTTCCCGTTCATCCCTCTCTCACGCTCCTCCTTCTTCTTCTCTTCTCCCTTCCTCTGCTTTTCCTTTCATTTTCATTTGGCTTGGGTTGTGCTTTGCTTTGAAGAGGTAAGTTGGATTTACGTTCTGTTCTTCTCTTCATCTTCTTCTCCTGGTTTTGGTTTTGATTGAGTTAGGGTTTGAAGAATAATTGTGGGTTTTGTTTGTGCAAGCTTGGGACTGTAAGAAGAAGCAAAGTAAAGGCAAGGGAAAGGATTGAGCAGTGATTTGGAAGCTGATTTTGGATCGTTATTTCCAGGTTTGGGAGCATTTTGAATGCATGCAATATTTGAGCTTCTGTGTTCTTCAATCTCAGCATGTCTCTGCCCTATTTTCTCACTAGGCTTATACTTGTGTTTGCTTAGTCTGATTTCTGGAAATTGATGTGTTCTGGAATATGTATATGCTTGAGTATGTGAGTAATTATGTTAGTAATGCATGACAAGTATCGATTTAGAAGTTCTGAGTTTGGGTTTTTAACTTACTGTATTTTTAGGGTTTATGCTCTAGAATGGATTAAATGTGTTTAAGCATGGTTTTAATGATTTGATTATTGAATTAAGTTGCAATTGTCTTGTTTATGCTGTTTGGGACATCGATTGAAAGGTAAGATGGGTTTGGTGGTGTTTTGAATGAGATTGAAAATGAATTTATCGAGTTCTTGGGGTTCTGGGTATCTGGGAATGGAAAAAATCGCGTCTCTGTTCTGTGTGAAGCAAGTCACGTCGCGTGACTTAGAGTCACGGCGTGACTCGTGTGAAGGGCAGCGTGAATCCCAGTTGCGAAGCGTGACTCTTCTCTCTATGAGAGGAAAGTCACGTCTCGTGACTTAGGGTCACGACGTGACCCTTGTGTTTGGTGAAGCGTGACTCCAGTCGCGAAGCGTGACTCCTCTCTCTGTGAGAGGGAAGTCACGTCTCGTGACTTAGAGTCACGGCGTGACTCTGGTAAGGGCAAGGCGTGACTCCTCTCTCTGTGAGAGGGAAGTCACGTCACGTGATATAGAGTCACGGCGTGACTCTTGTGAGGCCAGGCGTGACATAGAGTCACGTCCCGTGACTCTCTAGCAGGTCACGAGACGTGACACTAGGTCACGGCGTGACCCTCCTGTGAAGTCAGTCACAAGTCGTGACACGACTTGTGACCGACTCCTCTTCAGCTCCTTTTTCCGATTTCGCCCAGTTTTAAACCAAAAATGGATTTCCTATTTCTTCTGTATGGGTCTTTACTTCTGTATAATTTATGTCAGACTGTTATACGCTCCTGTATGGCTTTTCTGTTTTACTTTGTTTCCCCACATGACTAGTTTTCTTGAAATGACTTTCAAATGCTTTTATAGCTCTTTCCTCTATCGAGTGCTATCTTATTTTGCTCATCGGATTAGTTAGTCTATTTCAGTTATGATTAGCGATATGTTATGCATATCTTTGATTGAATTCTGCTCTGAGAGTAATCTGTCATGCTTAGAAATATATAGTATCATTTCATGATTCAGATTATACGTTTTTGGATTATTGGCATGATATGATTCCACGTGTATTCCAGATATGCTTTGGTAACTTGAGTAGTGCTAAAATGCAATTGATTGACCTATTGCATACTCCAGAATATGAATTGTATGAGTTATGATTGATATCCTGCTATGCTAAACTTAGTTGAATAATATGGATGATGTCTGATGCATTACTATACTTTAACCTTTGAACTCATTGTGATATGTTAAATGTAATTTGGACTATGCATGATTTATATTTAGTTATCGTCACCTGATGCATGATTAGGTTTTGTATTGATAATGTTTGGCATGGTAGTGCTTTTATACCTGATTCTTGGCATGTTTTAGAATATTGTTTAATGTTAAAATGTATGGACTGTAATATGTTTTGCAATGCGAATTGCATGATGTACGACCGACCTTATGAACATATTTATATGTCTATTGTACTCTGATTTATGCATGATGTATATATATATTTGTATATATATATTTATGCGTTATGCGATTCGAAACGTGAATTGTTTTATGCATGACCTGCTAGAGTCAAGTAAGTGGATAGTTAGGCATGCCTAATAGAGTCTTTCAGTAGCTGCAGCGCCCTTTGAACGTATTGGACCCTGATCAGGTCCCCCGTATGGTTCCTCGCGAACCCCCTTCAGTGCGGATCCTCGTGGTCCTTTTTAATGAATTTGGATCGGGTTAAGATCCCCCATCAGTAAAAATGCTTTTGTGACAAAATAAAGTGGTTTTCGATTTGTACCCGTAAGGTACTAATCAGTTCAGTACACTCGTTATCCACTATTGTGAGTCAGCAGGTGCTTTACTGGGTTGTATTACTTTGAAATAGCTATCAGAATGTGATATCCGATTGATTGTGATAAGGATTTCTGGAATCAGTTTATATGTATATGAATGTGACTATGGGCTTCAGAATGTATGTCTGTTTTAAATAAGCATGACTTTATATCTAATATGATTATCCGTACCTGTCATGTGATTTGTTATAAGTTTCTGAATGCTTTGATTATGATGCGACTAGAGAATGAATGTATGTGACTTAAGCATGTTTTGTTAATATATTAGTTATGAACCGAAGCAGCTGTGATGGTAAGTATGTGATGATTACTGTACTCTCTGCATGATGATGATATGAATGTAATACTAAGTGATTATGCCTTCAGTCTCCGTTATCAGAATGTTTCTGCATGATGCTTAATATATTAGAGTTGCGCAGCGGTATTGTGATGCTCTAAACGTTATCTTCTGGATATTTGACTAGTGTTTGTGTTAACATGTTTAGGTATGTTAATTAACTGGCATGCTTAGCATGATGGTTTGATTGTCAGTTCATGCATGGGTACTTTGTTATGACTATTGCATGTGTATAGCTCTTGTGACTCCGCACGGTAAGATGTTGTTATTTGATACCCATGTAGGTTTATGCATGAGTTATAGTATGTAGTTCGACATGATGATATTTGTATCGTATATTGTATTATGTCTGTATTGGTATATCCTGGACATGAGTTATGGTCTGTTTGTGAGTTATCGATTGAATGCCTTTATTGTGCAGCCTGATTATTGATATGCTATGAATATCCGCATTTTTCCATTTGAATGTGTTTTGCCTTGACGACCATTGTGAATGGCCGTTCAAAATTCTGGTGTGTTCTCCCCACTAAGCGTTATCGCTTAGCACGGATTTCCTTTCCGTGCAGGTGGCAGGTTTGGTTCTGTTCGAGTCGCGCTTCTGCAGGGTCGGCCACGTAGGAGTTAGAAGTTCTGTATTTTGTTCAGCTTCTGTATTTCAGCTTTTGGTATTCGGTAGTATTGTATATGTAATTATTATGTTTCGTTCTTGAGTTTTCGTTTGGGAATGTAATAGTTAGTATGTCCTTATGTTTAGTTATTCCTTTGTTTTATTATTTCGTTTATGCTTCCGTTGAATGATCATATGTATGCTTCTGTGTATGTTTCAGCTTAGTGTCTGTGTGTACATAAGTTATTGCATGATCAGTCCGTGCCTGCAGGTAAGGTAAGTTTTTAATTAATCCGTATTTCTGTATGCATGTTATGTATGAACGTATGCTTCCGCATTGTGCATGTGTATATCTGTATATGTGAGCGTCGTGTAGCGCGTCCGTCGGCGTCCTTCCAACGGGGACGGCGATGGGGGTGTTACATGAAACCACGATGGAGTTACGTGATTGATTAAGGTCAGCTTGTCAACCAGTGAAACCACAATTGAGATGCGTCATTGATAAACGTCAGCTTGTCGACGTGTGAAATCACGGTTGAGTTGCGTGATTGATGAACGTCAGCTTGTCGACTTGTGAAACCACGTTTGAGTTACGTGATTGATAAACGTTAGCTTGTCGACTTGTGAAACAATGATTGAGATGCTTGATTGATGAATGTCAACTTGTCGACATGTGAAACCACGATTGAGATGCTTTATTGATGAATGTTAACTTGTCGACGTGTGAAATCACGATGGAGTTACGCGATTGATAAACGTCAGCTTGGCGACGTGTGAAACTAAGGTTGAGTTGCATGATTGATAAACGTTATCTTGTCGACGTGTGAAACTATGGTGGAGTTACGCGATTGATAAACATCGGCTTGTCGACATGTGAAACCACAATTGAGATGCGTGATTGATGAACATCAACTGGACGACGTGTGAAACCACGGTTCAGGTGCGTGATTGATAAACGTTAGCTTGTCGACGTGTGAAATCGCGATTGAGATGCGTGATTGATGAACATAAGCTTGTCGACGTGTGAAACCACGGTGGAGTTACGCAATTGATAAATGTCCGCTTGTCGAAGTGTCAACCATGGTTGAGTTGCGTGATTGATAAACATCAGCTTGGCGGCGTGTGAAACCACGATTGAGATGCATAATTGATGAACATCAGCCTGTTGAATTGTAAAACCACGGTGGAGTTACGCGATTGTTAAAGGTCAGCTTGTTGACATGTGAAATAACGAATGAGATGCGTGATTGATAAACGTCAGCTTGTCGATGTGTGAAACCACGATTGAGTTGCGTGATTGATGAACATCAGCTTGTCCACTTGTGAAACCACGGTTGAGTTACGTGATTGATAAACGTGAGCTTGCCGACATGTGAAACCACGATTGAGATGCGTGATCGATGAACGCAGCTTATCGACATTTGAAACCACGATTGAGATGCTTTATTGATGAACATCCGCTTGTCAACGTGTGAAACCAAGATGGAGTTACGCGATTGATAAATGTCAGCTTGTCGATGTGTGAAACCGCGGTTGAGGTGCGTGATTGATGAACGTCAGCTTGTCGACGTGTGAAAACATGATTGAGATGCGCGATTGATGAACATCAGCCTGTCGACGTGTGAAACCACGGTGGAGTTACGCGATTGATTAAGGTCAGCTTGTTGACGTGTGAAATCATGATTGAGATGCGTGATTCATAAATGTCAGCTTGTCTACGTGTGAAATCACGGTTGAGTTACGTGATTGATGAACGTCAGCTTGTCGACTTGTGAAACCACGGTTGAGTTGCGTGATTGATAAACGTCAGCTTGTCGACTTGTGAAACCACGATTGAGATGCATGATTGATGAATGTCAGCTTGTCGACGTGTGAAACTACAATTGAGATGCTTTATTAATGAATGTTAGCTTGTCGATGTGTGAAACCACGATGGAGTTACGCGATTAATAAATGTCAGCTTATTGACGTGTAAAACTAAGGTTGAGTTGCATGATTGATAAACGTTATCTTGTCGACATGTGAAACCACTATGGAGTTACATGATTGATAAACTTCAGCTTGGCGACGTGTGAAACCACGATTGAGATGCGTGATTGATGAACATCATCTTGTCGACGTGTGAAACCACGGTTGAGGTGCGTGATTGATGAACGCCAGCTTGTCGATGTGTGAAATCGGATTGTGATGCGTGATTGATGAACGTCAGCTTGTCGACGTGTGAAACCACAGTGGATTTATGCAATTGATAAATGTCAACTTGTCTAATTGTCAACCACGGTTGAGTTGCATGATTAATAAACGTCAGCTTGGCAATGTGTGAAACCACGGTGGAGTTACGCGATTGATAAACGTCAGCTTATCGACGTGTGAAATCACGATCGAGATGCGTGATTGATGAATGTCAGCTTGTCGACGTGTGAAACCATGGTTGAGGTGCATGATTGATGAACATCAGCTTGTCGACGTGTGAATCGTGATTGAGATCCATGATTGACGAACGTCAGCTTGTTGACGTGTGAAACCATGGTGGAGTTACACAATCAATAAATGTCAGCTTGTCGAAGTGTCAACCAAGGTTGAGTTGCATGATTGATAAGCGTCAGCTTGTCGACGTGTGAAACCATGGTGGATTTACGCGATAGATAAACATCAGCTTGTCAACGTGTGAAAGCACAATTGAGAAGCGTGATTGATGAACGTCAGCTTGTCGACGTGTGAAACCACGGTTGAGGTGCGTGATTGATTAACGTCAGCTTGTTGACGTGTGAAACCACGGTGGAGTTACGCAATTGATAAATGTCAGCTTGTCGAAGTTTGAATCCACGGTTGAGTTATGTGACTGATAAAAATTAGCTTAGCGATGTGTGAAACCACGGTGAAGTTACATGATTGATAAATGTCAGCTTGTCAATGTGGCGTTAACACTAGCTTCCACCAGTCGTAGGCAGATCCTTGAAGCATTGACACCACATATTCAACCTTTTGCTCAGGAGTGCATCTTATCTCTTCCAATACCCTCTGAATCTTCTATATCTAGAACTCAGCCTTATATGATTCATCTAATCCGGTTCCATATAACTCCTCTACTCCATGCTTCCTCAAGGATTCTAATGGAGCTTTTGGTGCTGTCATACGATCAAGCACCCTTGCCATGTCTTACGACATTTTGAGTAAAGCTTCCAGTGGAACCATTGGGACATCATAGCCCACACTAGCTGGCCTAGACTGACCAAACCCAGATGCTTCAGGTTCTCGAGCATTAACACTCTTAGCAGTCTCTTCTCTTGAATTGTCATACGATCAAGCACCCTTGCCATGCCTTACGACATTTTGAGTAAAGCTTCCAGTGGAACCATTGGGACATCATGGCCCACACTAGCTGGCCTAGACTGACCAAACCCAGATGCTTCAGGTTCTCGAGCATTAACACTCTTAGCAGTCTCTTCTCTTGATTGTGAGAAGGATCCATCTATCTGATACATAAATAAGGACATCTGCATTAGGTCAACAAAACTATATGCATCCTAGTCTACACTATGCCCAAAAACGGCTAAACCTAAGCTCGATACCACAACTTGTAACACCCCATTCCCAAACACTTGCATAGCTTCGCTGTGGGAGTCAAGAATGGTTGCCACGATGTACATCACATGCACATCTCATACAATACCAATAGCGTACACAATCCCAAACCAATTAATTTCTTTCGCATGCAGTGGAAGATATTCACTACGTATACATAATCTTACGCTTTCATATTAGATTACATCATATATACCCAAGTTACATTACTAAGTCAGTTATTACATAATATAAGAATACTTATTACATATCCAAAAGATTAAGCATAATTACATAATACAAAATCACAACACCTACACTAACGAAGTAATATTGTTGACCGCTGGTATGCGGAGTCATCCTTCAACTCACTTAGCTTCTAAACCTACACGGATTGAAAACCCATGCTAAGCGATAACGCTTAGTTGGGAAACAACATACAAAGTAGGCACAAATATATATATAGTCATAGAATACTTGAGTACAATAATGCATGCTCAAAAATCAACCTTCACTATAATACATGCCTCAAAATCATACTTTAAGTACACTTCCATTAGTTATTAAGCATGCTATTTACTCACATTCAAAGCACATTATCACATGCCAATCTATAGCATAATATATTCATGTTCTCAAATCATATCGCATTCACTTATAAGTTATAGCTTATTTAATTATTAAGCCTTACCTACAATTCAAAGACGCAGATAACGGGTATCGCATTAGTACACAATAGTACAATAATCGCATTTGTATCCGGAGATACACACTATCGCATTGGTACCCGTAGGTACAGAAATAATCAAATAGAGATATAATATACACTTTGAGAATCCAGAGGATTCAATACGCATTGAGATTCTAGAGGAATCGAACACTTTGGCTGCAGCACCTGGACCCTATAGGCATGCCTATTTATCCACTACTTGACTCGCAGGCTAAATTATTAATACGGTTTATTCAAATTGACATAGCTTACAATAGGTATCATCACATTTCTCATATACACTATTTTTACTTCATAATTCATTCACCATGGCATAGATATATATGTGCACTTGTTTCTCCAATTTTAGCTTTTCCTTTATCCTTCTTTTATTCCACAAATATCTAATTTCAAGAATTAGATGCAATAGATCAATACCAATATCCATCATAAGAAAGAGTAGAAGATAAAGAAGAATCAAGTACTAACCGCTTACCTTAAATGCCAACAATTATCATGCAATTTGGGATCACTTTGATCACTAAACAGAATCTCATAGGTTTCTAACTAATGAAGAAGAAAATAAAAAGAATTGAAGGAACCCAGCCGAAGAAAGAAAGAACACAACCAAAAAAAGATTTTCTCTCTCCAAACCCATATATATTGCATGGCTAAAGTGAGGTGGCATCACCAACAATGGACACCCGAAAATCCACTCACTTCCCTTAATCTTCATCAGTAAAATCTGTCTCCATTAACACTAATTAACCTTCATCAACTCTAATCATGCGCATTTACAGCTTGGCCACCTAAGTTTATTTTTTTATGCAATCAAGTCCACATTTTATCACTTTTAAGTCCTTAAATAAACACACTTCAAACTAACTTTACCACATTAACACCATTAGACCAATTTTTACTACGATGGTATAAATCGAGCTATTACATGTATTGTGTGTTCAATTGAGTTGAAAATGAGTATTTGTGTTATGTGATAAACTGAATTATAGTGATGAGCTTAGTGAGCTAAATTGATTGCCATGAGTTGTTGACCTAAGCATGTAACGCTGTTTTTAGGAGACTTGAGAAATTGCTATGTAATTTGTGAATTTATGGATACTTAATATGGAACTGAAAGTGTTGAAGGGTTTATGTATATGTCAGGGTAATATAGTTTGTGTTTAGAGTATTAGATATTCCAATTTAGCTGATTTCAAGCTTGAATAGCTTGGTATGGTAAAACTGGTCTTGTAGGGTAATTTTGACCTACTAGAATTATCTATGTCATAAATTGAGTCTTATAACTCTAAATTGAACAAGGTTAGTGGGATTAGATTCCTAAGGTCTATGCCTATAATTGTTATAGAAATGGTCATGTTGTTTTGAGGACTCTAAGGTCTTCAAAAGTTTCCTCAAATATAGCTAAATCCTGTAGGACGCTTTTGGAGCAAGTGGTGTTCCATTGGCCATAAATTCTTGATCTTAAGTCCAAATATAATGAGTTTTATGCCATTGTAGATTTGATTTGTAAGTGAACAATTGGTTATAAGGCCAAATTGGCAGAAAATGATGTTATGTTGGTCTTTAGAAGTCATGTAGGTGGATTTTGGAAGAGTGCTTAAAAAGAGGTATGCGAAGTGGAGTGTTGAACATGAAGTTCAAGCTCTGTTGCGAGTGTAACAGAGGGCTCCTATGGGTAAAGCTTGCCAAATTGTGTTTTATCGTGAGCACGACAGAAGCGAATTGTTTGTTCTGTCGCGTGCATGACTTATGCTGCAAGTGCGACATAAGGGTTTTGTCGAGGTCTGCCGCAAGCATGACAGAGTCGCAAGTTTTGGACATTAATTAAATGTCCTATTTATTTTGAATTTTGGTATTAGCCTATGAATAAATATGCGTATGAAAACTGCAAATGTGTTTGCTCATGTGATTTTATATAGTGAATTAGAAACTTGTTTGACAAGCTATAAATGTGTATACAAGATATTGAATGTTAAGATATTGCTTCATGTGAATGTATAGATGTTATATAATGCGAATAAATGAATAATAATTGGAATTAATATTTAGCCTGCAAGTCGAGTAGTGGATAGATAGGCATGCCTATAAGGTCAAAGTGCTACAGCCGTAGCATTTGATTCCATTTGGACTCCCCAATGCATATAGAATCCTACTTGGGTTCACATAAGTGTTTATATATTATTAATTATTTTAGTACCTATGAGTACTAATGCGAAAGTCTGTATCTTTGGATACAAATGCAAAATGTGGTAGTTACGAGTAGAAATGTGATACCCATTATCCGTATCTATGAGTTGCAGTCAAGTCTAATAATAAATATTATGGTTAAAAAGGGAATGTGAATTTCATGTGTTATGAGACAATTAAATGAGTGCTGAATTGATTATGAAGCGATGCAAACTTATGCGTGATGTGAATATTATGTGTTATGATAGTGTTATGTGATATCATAATATTTGATCATGATCCATTAATGATGTTATATGTATATCGAGGTATGTACATTGATATGTATAAGAAACATGAATTTAAGGCATGTGATTGTTGTAAATAATGAATATTATGATTATAAATATATTGTATGTTGTTTCCCCGCTAAATGTTATCGCTTAGCACGGGTATTAATCCGTGTAGGTTCTGAAGTAAAGCGTAACTGAAGGACGGTCTAGCATCTTCGTTAGTCAACACACTAGGGTCCGCTGCTTAGTGTAGGCTTTTGTAATATGTTTTGTGTAAATGAGATTATTAGTTTTGGCATGTAAAGTGATGTGAAGTAATAACTAAATATTATATATAATAGAAGTTGACATTATGATTATAAGTATGATTTTTGAAAATGTTTTCATTGTGTTTTCAAAGAAATTTGTTAATTTAGGATTTTGAATATAATTCAATTGTATGCGTTTGTGCTGTGTGATGCGTGTTGTAGCGACCATCTTCGATTACCATAGCAAAGCTATGTGTGTGGTCCAGAATGGCCATTATAAGCATCACTGCCATGACTTGTGATAGTTCCAGACTTGTTCTCCTTTCTTCCGTAAGCCTCATTCTTCATTCTAGAGCACCCGAATGCACTTCTAAAGCATGAATTAGGCTAAAGAGAACCTATAAAGCACTAAAAGTAAGATGGAAACAACTAAGAATAATTATTAGTTAGAAACATGAGTGTTTAGGCTTATAAACATTAAAAATTAATGAGAATATTATGTGAATATTTAGATATAAAATGTTAATTCTTTGTCAAATGGAACCGGATATTGTTTGGGACAATTAGTGTACTTGTTCAAAATTGCTATATAACTTAAAATGAATACATGTATAGGAACTAGATGTGATGTTATGGAAAATAAAGGTAACTATAGTGGAATTATTAGAAAGGTTACATGTGAATATTATAAGTTGATTAACATTTTATAATCAAAATTTGGAGGAAATGACATTAATTCAGGGTTATGTATAAGTAGCTAAGCCTTGTAGGGCGCTAGAATTTATTGTTTAATGCTTGCTATTGTACATTATTTATATGTATGTGTACATGTTGTGTAGGGTTTCATGGAAATAATTATTAGTATAAAATATAGTAAAAACACCTTACGCTTTTAAAGAAATGCTTGTTTGATAATAGTGTTCTGAAATGTCAGATGTGAATTTATATGCATGTGATATAACCATGTACAAGTACATGGCCCCGTAATACAAGTTTATAGGTATATATATAGATCAGTTGATAGTAACTTTAAAATAGAATTAGAGCCTTCTTTGAAACCTAGGTTGTGGATAGATAGGCATGCCTATAGGGAGCCTGATACAGCTGCCTGAATTTGACACCCGTTTTGTGTCTTCTTTTAGAAACTACATGTCTCCTTATATACTTCCCTACAAGGATCCCAGTTAATCTTCCCTACGGGGATGCCAGATAGTTTTCCCTTCGGGGATGCCAGCATAAATAATCTCCCCTTATCTATACTCATAGGAGAGCAAGTGATCTTGGATTTGTGCAATATGATCTATTATAAATTTGATAATTATATGATATATTTACATGATATGTTTTTGAATTGTATTATAAGACCTGTTTTAATTTTGGTAAATACATGATATGATTTACCTTTGAATATGGATGCATGAATGTATGTGTATAAGATCATATGTATGAAATATGCATCATACTTGTGTGTTTGATAACAACTGCTGTGAGTGGTCATCCATATCATCTTTGTTCCCCACTAAGCTATATGCCTAGCACGAGTGTTCCATCCTTGTAGGTATTGAGATAGGATTATCACCAACCCACATCAACAAAGGCCGATACAAACATATAAGCATTTAGATGTAGGTTTTGTATTATGTAATAATTGTATAAACGTAACTTCTTTTGTTGTATATAAATGTATCTTCAACAGTAATATGAACAACATGTATATAAGTTAACGTTTGTTATGTAAAGATAATTATGTATTTTATTACAAGTAATCTACATGATGTTAAATAGTGAAAAGAAATTTTATAATTTCGGTTATTATTGTATATTAACAAGATTAAAATGAAATTGCTTTGGTG
Organism: Excoecaria cochinchinensis; assembly: GCA_947683425.1. Classification (NCBI taxonomy): domain Eukaryota; kingdom Viridiplantae; phylum Streptophyta; class Magnoliopsida; order Malpighiales; family Euphorbiaceae; genus Excoecaria; species Excoecaria cochinchinensis. The sequence goes on from CANTUQ010000183.1 coordinate 957,736, forward strand.
AGACCCTTCACTTGCCGTTTTGAGCCTGCTATGCTATGGTATGGTTCACAATATACGGGTAAAGGGTGTTACATCATAGGTGAAATTCCTAGGTATTTTGCGAATAAAATTTAGTATTCAATTTCATGGGAAAAACTAAGCTCTGATGCTATATTGGGATTTAAAGTTAATAGGCATCACATGGAAGGGGAAATTCCAAAAATTTTAAAATCCTTAACTATATGATCTTGCCATGAAATTACATAAACTAAATAATTGACTTGAACATTCACCTTGCGGTTTGTTAGTTAGTTGAATTTTGTCACATCGGATTGTTGTAAACCCCTTTAATGTGTAATCCACACCAGAAAAAAGGCAAAGAACCGGGAATATTTTGGTGACAATCAGTCAAAAATTCTCTAAGGCTAGTGGAGGATTTTGGCCAGAGAGAAAATAAGAAGGTAGATAAATTATCTCCTAATCCCACCAAACTTATGCTTTTATACTCTAAGTTAAAAGTTTTAGTCTAAAAGGTTTAGGACTAAACTCTAGAGATTTAATTCATATGGGTTGCTATAATATTTAATTAATTTGAGCCCCAATTAAATTTAGTCTAAGCCCTTTTTGAAAAGGACAAGAACAAAGGTCCTTTCATTGGACTTTTATGCACGAACTTGGATTTAATTACCAAAATCAAATCCAAATGTAGCTAATTAAAATATCTGAGATTTATAACTATTATAGAACATATTTAATTTAACTAGTCTTAAACGTTAGGCCTCTAAGGCCTTTTGTCTAGCTTCTTCACAGAGGGCATCTACAAAGATGACTTATATTCTAGGCTTGCAATTAATTCTCCAAGTGTACATTAATCTTATTTCAGTCCTATAACACTTACAATCCAATAATATTTTATTTTGGACCAGTCTGGCCCATTTTTACAGACCATTCACAGAATCTTCTATGAACTCTTCTGCAAAGTCTTTTGCGCATGTACAATTAATTAAACTACTTTAATTAATTATTTTTCGTTATTTTCTCATTTCATAATAATATCAAATATTATTAATGATGTCATTTTCCTATAGGTGTGTGACCCATTGAATTTTTTGGTCCACTTGGTAGTACAGACATAACTACAATTATAGAAAATCATTATTTTAATTCTGCAATTAATATTTATACATATGTACATGTACAAATCATGAAAAATCATGATTACCCAAGTGATAGAAAAGTCAAGTGATTTTCATTGAATCATTTCATAGAACAGTTATCATGCGATTACTCCTTTCACATTACTTTATGTCATTTAGATTTTAAGTATGGATTAATATCAACTCATGTAAATCTAAATATAGTTGTTCTAAAAATAAAACCTTTGTTCCCAAAATGTCCCTTATAGATCTCATTCACCTTGGCATTCCACTCTAGCTAGAGATTCTCTGAACAAGGGTATTATAGACCAAGTGAGATGATTCCTTTAATAAATCAAGGATGGTGAATCTTTTATTGATCACTTAACTATCTTCAAGTAGGTCATGATATACCCAACCTCCTAACTATGTTCACCCCTCGATAAAGGTAAGCATTTATGGAGTCAAAGTTTATCACTCACTACTTAAGATAACTTTGGTGATCTCAAATTTCAGGATACTTGCATCACTGCTAAGAAGAGATTCCTCACTAACATAGATTTAATGTCCATATAAGGATTCTCTAAGTAGATCTCCAGTGTAGGTGTTCTTCTAACATGCATCCACATGTTAGCTTTGATCATCTCCAAAATCACAATTATAAGAACCACTACTTGAACCTTTCAAGAAGTATAACATGTGCTAGTCTATTCATATTAACAATGTCCTATCTTGTTAATACTATGATTGGAGATATTTAAGTATTAACACATTTGTATGCAATAGACATGTCACATTATGAACTCTTTCATGATTGCCTTTGCATTGTGTTTCTAACACCAATATAAAATCAAACAAGATGTAATCAAAACATAGTATTAATAAATGAAAAATGCCTTCCCATAATTGATAATGAGTTTATATGCATGAAAACATCCCTAACATACGTGGGCTTTAGGGCATACTCCTAATAAGATCGAGGTAGAGATAAACCAAGAATTTCAGGATTATCTTAGAGATAATGGAATATTGTCTGAGCATACTTTACCTTATTCACCACAGCATAATGGTGTATCAGAAAGGAGGAATCAAACTCTTTTAGACATGGTTTGATCAATGATGAGTCTTGCATACTTGCCAAAGTCTTTTTGGAGATATGCACTTGATTACTGCTGTTTTTGCATTAAATAGAGTACCAGCCATATCGGTTGATGTTACACTATATGAATCATGGTACAACATGAAATTAGTAGTTTCATATATGAAATTATAGATTGTCCTACTTGTGTGAATGGATAATGTCAGACAAGCTAGATGCTAAGCCTAACAAATGATTTTTTGTGGGGTATCCAAAGGAAACTTTTGGATACTACTTTTACCATCCTTTAGAACAAAAGGCATATGTTTCAAAATGTGATATGTTCTTAAAGAAAGAATTTCTTTTAAGAATAGACATTGGGAATATAATCGAAATTAATGAATTTTAAGATTTGCAAATTGAAGCAGATGAATCGATTGACCCTGAGCTTCTTATTCATGAAGATGAAATAACAACAGAATTTGATATTACATAGTTACCTAGGAGATCTATTAGGATACATTTTATTATTAAGAGTTATGGATTTATAATAATGAGAACAAGAATGTAACTTTAATGGAAAATAATGAGCCTGCTAACTATGAGGAAGTTCTAAATAGTTCGGAATCTAAATTGTGGTTAAAGGTCATGAAGTCTGAAATGGACTCCATGTATGAGAATGAAGTTTGAACTTTAACTCAACCACTTGAAGGGATAAAACTTAAAGGGTGTAAATAGTTTTTCAAGAAGAAAACTAATATGGAGGGTAATGTGATTCTATAAAGCACGGCCAGTGGCAAAAGGTTATCACCAAAGAGAAGGGGTATCACTATGAAATATGATAAATGGATGTGAAAATAGCTTTCCCTAATGGAAGTCTTGTTGGGGATTTGTACATGACATAGCCTGAATCTGAAGATGGCATTATGGTATGCAAGCTTTAGAAATCTATATATGGCTTGAATCAAGCATTCAGAAGTTGGAACATCCAATTTAATGAGGAAATCAAAGAGTTTGGTTTCTCACAAAATGTGGATGAACCATATATGTATTAGAAGGTCGGTGTTATATATAGATGACATGTATTACTCATGGAAATGACATCTCCATCTTACAGTCAATTAAGATTTAGCTTTTTAAGTAATTCTCTATGAAAGACCTTTGAAAAAAAACTTGCATTCTTAGTATTCTAATCTATAGAGATAGATTAAGGAAGTTGCTAGGTCTTTCACAATCAACCTACATAGACAAAGTACTAGTATGGATCTTTTCAAGAAAGGTTTTATTCCTATGGTACATGGAAAATTCCTTTTTAAATCTATATGTCCCCGGACACAAAAAGAAAGAAAGCGTATGAATAGAATTCCATATGCATCCACTATAGGATCTATTTTGTATGCTATGCTATGTACTCGTCCAGATGTCTCATTTGTTTTATGTGTCACAATTAGATTTCAATCCGATTGTGGAATGCAACATTAGATGTGTAACACCCCATACTTATAATTAGGGGAGCTCATCCCTATAAGGGGAGTGAGTACCTGTACAGATAAGCGTGTCACCAAACCGAACATACATACATATCAAAAGCATGGAAACGAAATCAACAAAACAGAGTAAATTAAAAATTTATATCCTAAATCTCATTCATTTACATAATGAAATATTCATTACAAAAAGACTATAATATCATCCTTACATAATTACAAAAATACTAGACTGAAAGTATTACAAAATCATATACATAGCAAAAAGGCTATAAAAATTCTCTCTCTCGAATGTGTTGGCTCTGATGGCTGTGGATCGGACTTCTTAAAAACTCTAACAGCTTCCACACCTACACGAATGAAACACCCGTGGTAAGCGATAACGCTTAGTGGGGAAATAAAAAATGAACGACCACTCACAGTGGCCGCCAAGGCAAAACATATACATATGGCACATACAGAAGTATACATATATCCATATAAAAGCGTATTACTTATATCATACCTTATATTCACAAGTGATACTTAACATAAGTACATTCATATAACATCATATGACAAATTTGCATTCATAAGAGAATCATAGATATGCTTGCAAACTCAGAGTAACGGATAACGAGTGAACACATTAGTACTCGTGGGTACAAACAAAAGCAACTTCTTTCATTTCATTCAAAAATATTTTCACATCGGGGATCTTAAACAAGATCCATACTGATAAGGATCACGAGGACCCAAATGGTGACCTGATCAGGGTCCAAAACACAAAGGGGCTGCAGCTAACAGAACTCTATAGGCATGCCTATCTATCCGCTAACTTGACTCTTGCAAGCTAGGCATAATTCAACTCAATGAGCACATATTGAAGATATTGAATTATACCTTAACTCATACATAAAGGCATTTGCAATACATGAGTGAGCAACCATGCAAAAAAGACACAAAAATATAAATAACAAAGAAGAAAAAGGGCAATCATGCTCGTAACAGAGGCAAAATTCGCCCAATGCTGCACTCATGACAGCCTCCACGCTCGCGCGAGGAAGGGCTGGCAGGCCTCTGTCACGCTGGCGACAGAGAGCGGGGAGGTCACTGTTGTGTTCGCGACGACAATCAGCCTTGCAGCTGCTCGGCTACCGAGCTCTCTATCGCACTCGTGATAGAGGTCGTGCCCACGATAAAGACATTCCTCAGTAGGAGCTAGGAGGACCAAGCTCTATCGCACTCGCGGCAAGTGTCACTCTTGCGACAGAGTCAATTTTCCAGCTCCTTCAGCCAATCTAAAGAAATTCTGTAACACTCCATTCCCATCTACTCATACAGCTTTGTTGCAGTAGTTGAGAATGGTTGTCACAACACACATCACATGCACAACCCATACTATACCAATATCATACATAACTCTAAGCCAATTAATTTCATTCACATGCAGCAGAAGACATTCACTACGCATACATCATCGTATACTTCCAAATTAGGTTACATTACAATATGCTGAGTTATATTATAAATCTTACAGGCCCAAAAATCATTAATTACATATATCTAATATCAATAACAAAAACCTACACTAAGGATCGAATCCTAATGTGTTGATCAACCAAAATGCGGGAATGTCCTCCGAAATCACCTCACTTCAAAACCTACACAGATTAAAAACCCGTGATAAGTGATAACGCTTAGCAGAGAAACAACAACAATATACACAATATACATATATTCATATAAGAACCAGCATAAGATAAATAATATCATTACTTGCTATATATCCATGCTTCATTTCTAACATGCTTGCATTCATATAATTGAGTGTGCTATTAACTCGTTAAACATATCAGAATACCATTTACAGTTGTCATGTTAACACATATCAATATTATCGCATCGCATTAACAATATCATATCACATAGCACTCATTTGCACAATATAACTCATTTTATTATTAAAGCCTTGCCTGCAATTCAAAGACGGGAATAACGGGTATCGCATCAGTACTTGAAGGTACAGTAATTACATCAGTATCCATAGATACAGTATTTTCACATCAGCACCTGAAAGTACAAAAATAATCAATAAGATATATAATATACACTTTAGGAAATCCAGTACGGATTCGATGCGCACTGGGATTCTAGAGGAATCAGACACTTTTGGTTGCAACACTTAGACCCTATAGGCATACCTATCTATCCACTACTTGACTCGTAGGCTATATTATTAGTCCAGTTTATTCACATTAATAAAGAAAATATATCATTATTATAGCATTCGATAAATAACATCATCACATTGCTTGTTTACACTATGGCTCACTTCACAATTCATTCCCATGGTATGTATATGCGTATAATCACATGCATATAATAAAGATTATTTTCATATACATGTTCATTATTCATACATATGGATTAAACAATCTCATATACATGTTCATTCATCATTCATACATATGGATTAAACAATCATAGTCATTCAAGAATTAATTTCACACTTCCAGAAGTGTCGCGCTCGCGACAGACTCGGAAAAAAGCTTTTGTCGCGATCGCGCCCGCGACAGAATGCAACCCACTCCTTTATCGCGCTCGCACACTTGCGCGCGCCCGTGATAGAAGCCAACATCACCTAAAGGGGCATTCTGTCACAATTGAGATAGAACATAATTTTTCCATTCAAAGCTCCCTAGCATGCACTCCCCACTTCCACACTTTGTCACCCTCTCACATAAAACTCTCATAGCCCATTCTAACCTTATTATTTGTTGACATGGTCTACTAAACACTTATTTATCTACATGTTAAGAATTCAATGTCACAATTCTCATCATTCAAGGTCTTATATTTAAGGAGTTTTGGCCAATGAAACCTTACATGTTCCAAATGCCCTCTTATCATAATAATCCCAACTTAGGTACACAAAATTGAAGACCATTCAGTCCCCAATTCGACTTAGTTGCTTCTACACTTTTATAGGTAAACCTCTTAAGAACAAACCACTTATATCTCATTATAAAAACAGAGCTAAACTTTGCAAGTTACAGCTCACACAAATTCACAATCAATTACTCCAATAATTCCAGTTTTATTAGCTCAATTAGACAAGCTTAATTTTACCAATTTAAGACACTCCTTTCACACACATTCCTACCCAACACACCCACAAGTCTCTTGGCATTTCCCAATTCTCAATAAACACTAATTACTCAACATGTGCATAGCTCTTAACTTAAACATTCAAAATAGGGCATCATTATTAATCAATTCATCATATCCATCAATAATATCAACACATACAAGTTCAGTTCTTGTTCATTCCAATCAAATAATCTTAAACTCGTGATTTATTAAAAATATAAACAAATACAATGTTTCTCAAACCTTAAAATCCTTTGCTCCTTAAAGCTCACTTTGCACTTGTCTCACCAACCTTAGCTTTACCGTTATCTTTCCTTGGTTCTAGAACTATAACCATGATCCAATTTCCAGAATTGGAACCAAGAAATCAAAACCACATCTATTCAAAATATAGAACAAGAAGGAGTAGAGGAAGAAGAACTAAGTTGAGTAAATCACTTACCTTGCTAAGATGATGTATCACACATGCAAACACCTTTATACTCAAAATGCAGCAGAAATCTACTTGAAGGTCTAAGGAAAGAAGAAGAAGAACCAAAAAAGGAGAGAAAGAAAGAGAGAAAACATAGAAGAGAAAGGAGAAGAGAAAGGAGAAAAGGAATGGAGAGAGGAGAGGCATCTGACCCACATGCAGCCACCAGATAAAATTCTCTCTCCTACACGCATAATCCTAGGTGGCAAAAGCAGAAAAGGACACATGGATCCCACTAAAACTAGTCCTACTAACTAAAAATCTGAATTTCTTAAGACTTAATTAACCCACATTAGTTTTAATCAAGCCCACTGACACTTAATCATGCTCTTTTACACATTGATCACTAGAACTTATTTTATTTATGCAATCAAGTCCTTAATTAACTTACACTTAAGTCTAGATTTAAGAAATCTTCAAATTAAATTTTACCTAATTACCAAAATCAAACCAGAATTTACTCCTAGGGTAATATTTGGGCTGTTACAAATTCGTCCAAATCCAAACCATCCCAAACATGTATTAACCCATAAAACCTCAACACAATCATCATTAGGCATTCAAAACATGTTATGCAACATAAAACCCAAGTTTTATTCTAATTAGAAGGAATTAATTTAACAAATTAAGAAATTCAAACCAACAATCCTTCAAACCCAAAAAAAATACCCAAAACATACAAAAATCATACCCAATCTCAATTCTACTACCAAAATTAACAATTCCACTTCAATTCACCATCACCCACTTCAATTAAGCATATATATATATATACATTTCACTCGCAATACCAGGAATCAAAACAGAAATTCAAAGATGAAAATATGCCAAATTCAAGAAATTCCCAAACCTTGAATTCCTAAGCTCTAAGACATCAATTGGCTGAACTCCCATCGATAATCTCCTTCCCTTTAGGATCTTTAGGAGGAATCTTTACCAAATAACCCAAGCACACTAACAACTCAACTCAACCATAGCCACAACACACACACACACACACATAACCTAAATGGGAAATAAAAGGAGAAAAAGAAGAAGAAGAAGAAGAAGAACAACAACAACAACAACAACAATAAAACACTTACTTGTATAGCTCTTGAATTTGCCAAACCAAAACACAAATCACCAGCTAGAAAGGATGAAAGTGGGCAAGGAGGAAGAAGAAAGCAAGGAAGAAGGATATGGCGTGAGGGGGAAACGGGAGAGATAAGGTAGATTTGCTCTATCTCTCTTTATCTTTCATGGCTTTTAAAGCCACTCTCCTCTTTCAATCTCTCTCCTACCACTTGTCACTAAATTGTGGTGATTTTGGCAAATTCCTCTTCTAATACTTCTTATCTTCCCAACAACCTAATTCCACATAATTAAAGGTTACTAAGCAAATATACCCTAACTCCCACACATGCAAATACACAAAACACATTAAGACCACGCACACACATGCTCAAAACTACTAGGATGAAAATCGGGGTGTTACAACTCTCTCCTCCTTAAAATAATTTCGTCCTCGAAATTCTCACCTGAGCAGAACAATTTCTAATACTGAGATTTTATAGCTGATTTCGGTTCCCAAGTAGCTTCTTCGACCCGTGATGTTTCCATAGTACCTTAACCAAATGAATTTTCTTACTTCTAAGCATCTCACTTTCCAAGCCAAAATAGTCTTGGGTTCCTCATCGTAAGAATAATCAGGCTGAACCCAAACATCCTAAACCGAATCCAAACATCCTGAATCGACAACACATGAGACGCATCTGATCTATACCGATGAAGCATCGATACATGGAACACGTCGTGCAACTTGGCTAATTCCAGCTGCAAAACTAACCAACACGCAACTGAACCAACACTATCCAAAATTTCATACAGCCCTATAAACCTCGAACTAAACTTTCCCTTTTTGCCAAAACGCAAAACCTTTCGCCAAGGTGACACTTTTAAGAACACTTTATCTCCAACCTTAAACTGAATATCCTTCCGCTTCAAATTAGCATAGGATCTCTGTCTATTCTTGGCTTCCCTTAAATTCTGTTGCACTACTTTGATCTTTTCCTTGATGTCCCTAACCAATTTTGGACCAACAAAAGAATGTTCAGTCAACTCAGTTAAACAAACTGGAGTTCTACACTTTCTTCCATATAGGGCCTCATATGGTGTAATCCCGATGCTCATCTGATGACTGTTATTATATGCGAACTCCATCATAGATACATATCTATCCCAACTACCTGAGAAATCAAAAACACAACCCCATAGCATATCCTCAAGTATTTGAATAACCCTATCTGACTGCCCGTCGGTCTAAGGATGGAAAGTAGTGCTGAAATTCAATTGGGTACCCAAAGTAGCTTGTAACTCTTTCCAAAACTTTGACGAAAATCTCGGATCCCTATCTGACACAATTGACAACGAAATTCCATGCAATCGGACCACCTCATTCACATAAATCTCTGCTAACTTATCCATCGAGTAATCGAGTTGAACTGGTAAGAAATGAGCTGACTTGGTGAGCCGGTCAACTATCACCCAAATCGAATCATGCTTCTGTTGAGTCAAAGGCAAACTCGTCACAAAGTCCATAGTGATATTATCCCACTTCCATTGAGGAATAGGTAAAGGATTGAGCAACCCAGAAGAAACTTGGTGCTCAGCCTTTACCTGCTGACATGTTAAGCACTTGGAGACAAAATCCACAATATCTCTTTTCATCCTGGGCCACCAGAAAACTGTTTCAAATCACGGTACATCTTTTCACTTCCAGGATGCATAGTAAAAACCATAGTGTGCGCCTCTAGTAAAAGCTTCTTATTTAACTCGCCATCATTAGGCATACACAAATGATTTTTATAACTTAGCCCCCCTTCCCTAACAGAAAAATCAGTTTGATTCCCACTCTTGGCTACTTGCATAACTTCCTATAACTCTGGGTCATTCCTCTGAACATAAACCATTAACTGCTTCAGAAAAGGCCTATCTTTCAGCTGGGCAATCGAAGCTTCATCGGAATCAAATCTCCATCTACCTCGTTGCAAAGATAAAGACGAAACCGACTTCCTACTTAAGGCATCTGCAACCACATTTTCCTTAGCTGGGTGGTAATCTATTATACAATCATTGTCCTTAAATAGCTCTAACCACCGTCTTTGGCTGAGATTTAGCTCTTTCTACGTGAGCAAATACTTCGAACTCTTATGGTCGGTGAAAATCCTACACGTCGCAAATCTTAAGAGCAAAAACTACTGTCGCTAATTCCAAATCATGCGTCGACAAATTCTGCTCATAGGGTTTCAGTTATCTAGAAGCATAGGCTACCACCTTACCATCTTCCATCAAAATGCAACCGAGTCCAATACCTGAAGCATCACTGTACAAAGTATACTCTTTACTCGAGATGGGTTGAGTAAGTACAAGAGCCTCAACCAACGTACTCTTCAACTATTTAAAACTCGATTGATACCTATTGGACCATTCAAATTTAACTCCTTTTCGAATAGGTCTAGTCAAAGGTGAATCAATAATCGAAAACCCTTTCACAAACCGCTTATAATATCCAGCTAAACCCAAGAAACTCCTCACTTCCGGCACATTCCTCGGTGGCTTCCAATTTATAATTACTTCCACCTTAGATGGATCTACTCAGATACCTTCCGAGGAAACAATATGCCCCAGAAAAGACACTTTCTTCAACCAAAAGTCACACTTGCTAAGCTTAGCAAAAAGCTAATGATCTCTCAGCACTTGAAGTACCAAACGCAAGTGTTCCACATGCTCATCCTCATTCCTTGAATATACCAAAATGTCATCGATGAACACCACCATAAATCGGTCAAGATATGGCCTAAACACTCGGTTCATCAAATCCATAAAAGCCGCTGGTGCATTGGTCAATCCAAACAACATCACTAAGAACTCATAATGGCCATATCATGTCTAGAAAGCAGTCTTAGCAACATCCACATCTTTAACCCGCAACTGATAATAACCTGACCTTAAATCAATCTTAGAGAAAACTCTAGCTCCCCTAAGCTGATCAAACAAATCCTCAATCCTTGGCAACGGATACTTATTCTTCACAGTGACTTTATTAATTTGTCGGTAATCGATACACATCCTTAAGGTGTTTTCTTCTTAACAAACAAAACCAGAGCACCCCATGGAGAAATGCTAGGCCTGATAAAGCGTTTATCCAATAGCTCTTATAATTGAGTTTTTAACTCTCTCAATTCTATAGGAGCCATTCAATAAGGAGCTTTAGAGATAGGAGTAGTACCCGGCGTAATCTCTATGGATAGCTCCACCTCTCTCTCTGGAGGTAAACCCGGCAACTCTTCAAGTAACTCTTTAGGGAATACATCCACATACTCCCTTACTAATGGAATACCTTGAATCTTAACTTGACTCCATCTAGAATCCAAAACCACAGCTAAAAATGCCTCACATCCCTTTCTCGTAAAACATCTTGCTTATCGAGCTCAAATCACATTACCTAAAGGACTAGAACCCAAACCTTTCATAACCATTGCAGACTGACCACTACTCTTGAGCACTACTGTCTTTCTATGATAATCCACTACTGCCCGGTGCTTGCACAACCAGTCCATACCCAGAATCAAATCAAACTCGCGAAAAGGCAAATTAATCAAATCCATAGGAAACTCTACACCTTGCACCACAAACTACTCACATTGACACTATTCCCTAAGGGACTAGTCACACAAATCTCATAATCTAATTGCTCCACACTAGAAAACATAGCACACAATTTATCAGAACATAAATATGAGTGTGTGGACCTAGGGTTATTAGAGCATGCAATTCAGTATCAAAGAGTAGGAACTTACCAGCAATCGTTTCAGGTGCATCCTGCTCCTCCCGAGCTCTCATAGCATAAGCTCTTGCTGGTTCCACTAGTGGACGATCCACTAATAGCTCCTTCCCTAGGTCGTCCACCGCGTCCTCGACCTCTACCTCAACCTCGGCTGGCCTAATGGGCATTAGATCCCGCTCTACTAGCTTTTTGCCTCCCTTGAATATAACCAGATCGTCCCTTGAATATACCTATTCTTGGTCTCTACCTCCAAATTCATATTATAGGCACTTCTAAACACTATTAACATATACAAACAATCTAATAACATTATCAATCAAAATAATATTTAAACAAGTGATCAGAACAAGTGCTCTTCATGCTAAATTCTATACATAAACAACATGCAAAGCTGGCTATAACCCTCAATTGAACTCTAGTCCTAAATTCAATCATATTAATTCACCAACAATTCAAACACATGTCTAAAGAAAACGAAATTTCCATTTGGAAAAGTCTCAACTAACAACACATATATTTCTCATAGCTAGCTCAAACTCATCATGCATTCACTATAATTATAACTACTAACTCAACACAACACATGCAATAATTTAATAAGGCACATGATCCCAACCTCTAGGAAGCAACTCAAACTCTTCTCTTTAAGAACCAAGCTTCTCTTTGCCTCTTTCTTTTTTCCTTTCTTTATCTTCTTGCATAATCCAAGGACACATACTTTTAGTCCATTACACAACCCACTCAAACACAAAAGAGAAAAGAGAAAAAGAAGACACACACACCGATCTAATTTACACTTACCTTCTTTGTTTATCCTTTAAGCCACTTTAAATCAATCCAATAGCAGAAATTAATTTACCAAATGAAGAACAATTGTCAAAAATGAATAAGAAGGATCAAAAGATACCAAGAGCAAAAGAGAAGAGAGAAACCGGCCACATGCAAGAATGGGATAAAAATTCCGAATAAAATCCTTTATATTGTATGCATTAATCCATGTGGTACATCTCATCTCTTGCCACGTAAGTTCTCTCTTGACAAGTGTCCCACTTAAGCAAAATCCCTCTAATGGTCCACGATAATTCTCTCATAAGCCCCTCAATCAAAATTTTGCTTTATTAATACTTTTATTCCTCTTTCAATTAAGTCCTTCTTTACTAGAAAACTCATACAAATACAGTAATTGGCACTACTAATTCTACTAGGGTGCAAATCAGGCTGTTACAATTAGGGTGAATGAAATTGATGACATATAATGATTAATTTGGTGTTAAATGGATCATATAATGTATGGTTATGTGTGATATGTGTATATAATACATACATATCGTGTTGTGCATATTTCTTTTTATGGACTGAGTGTGTGTTCTAGATATGAATGAGCCTATTAATGGAATTATGAAAGTGAGATATAATTGTACTTGAAAAAAAAAGGATCATGATTTAGAAGTGAAAAATGTGTGTTATATGTATATGACAAATTATGATTTATCATATGTTTATGTAATGGGCTTATAAGAAATTTAAGAGGCGATATGAGAACTTAATTTGAAAGTATGAATATGTATACATACATACATACATACATACATACATACATGCATACATACATACATACATGTATGTATATACATATATGCATGTATGTATATATGTATGTATGTATGTGTATATATATATATATATATATATATATATACACATACATATATATATATGTGTGTGTGTGTGTGTGTGTACATATATATATATATATGTATGTACATATATATATGCGCACACACACACACACACATATATATATGTATATATATATTCATATAACCACACACATTTCCATGGCACCATTTTATAGCCATTTCAAGCTTGATATATATATATATATATATATATATATATATATATATATATATATATATATATATATATATATATGTATATATATATATATATATATATATATATATATATATATATATATATATATATATGTATATATATATATATATATATATATATATGTATATATATATATATATGTATATATATATATATATATATATATATATATGTATATATATATATATACATATATATATATATATATATATATATATATATATATCTATGTATGTATGTATGTATGTATATATATCAAGCTTGAAATGGCTATAAAATGGTGCCATGGAAATGTGTATGGTTATATGAATTAATATAGAGGCTTGAGTAAAGGAACATGAATATATGTATATATATATATATATATATATATGTCTGTGTATGTAGGTATTGTGTAAAGCTAAAGATTTTACAGTAGAATCATTATCTTAGGTACTTAAAAGGTTAACGAAGGAAGGTAAGTTACAGCCAATGCCTGCTAAGCCCGCCAGAAGTCAAGGACGTCCCGATCATTGAGCGGATCAGTATTGTGCCTACCATCAGCATACAGGGTATGACAATAACGAATGTCAAACTCTGAGGAACCAAATTCAAGACCTCATTGATAGCAAATAGATTGTTAATCCAGAGCATCGAAAGAAGAAAGCGTGAGTTATAAGGGGAATTCAGGACGATAATAAAGGGACCTAGAAGGTGGCTACAGCATCGCAAGAAGTAGGAGAGGAAACCTTCTAGTAGATGCGCTTTTTATATTTGAACTTTTCAATCTTAATGTATGCAGATGTTAATTATATTAATGACTTTTTCTTTATGTTTCCTATAATTTCATTATGCATGATCATAATCACAAGTCATTTACATTTGATATTAACTTAATGAATACTACCTCATTTAATCTTGAGATCCTATTGGCATCTGATATCACTCCTAAAGTGAGATAAGCTTGAGAGAGAAAAAAATAAAAAAAATAGAAAAAATAAAGAAAAAATGCCTTTGCCTGGACCTAGAATGACATGCTAAAACTACTTCAATTTGCCAACCTAACAATAATCTAAGTTTCAAAAGCCAGTCTCTTGCCTCCTCGACATCTAAGATGCATATAATGCGGCCAAACGAAGCCAAGCTCTAATCAATAAGGGGTTGCCTTAAAAGCTGAATTATCAAATTCAAGAGGACGAAGCTTTTGGCCATCATAAAACAAAATAAAAGACAACAAAACAAAAAAGGAAAAGAGAAAAAAAAATAAAATAAAATAAAAAAGAAAAAACCCACAGTTTTGACCTAAGCCATCTAAGGCCAACCTACAACCCAATCTCAACCATTGAAAGGTACCTCAAAAATTGAGTGGACAAAATAAAAAAAAAAAAAAAAAGCCAAGTGCGAGCTTTCACAGTCAAGTTCTAAAAGGAGAGCTCATTAACCTAGCTAGTTTGCACAGAAGTCAAGATTAAGCCTTTTATGCTGAAAAGCCACCGTCGGAGGAGGCAATCATCTCGGTTAAAACAATAATGAAGGATTCAAGAAATCTAGTAATACAGATAGACTAAAGAAGATTCCACGGCAAAAAATAAAAATAAAAATAAATAAAAAAATAAATACCCCGAAAACTTGAAAAAATGCGAACTTGCTAAAATTGGGCACCCCGTCAAGGTAAAAACGAAAAAAAGGCATATTTGGCAAAAATTAGGGGCAAAGAGAAAATGTTCAATTATGAAAACCCGAAAGAGGTGATTGATAATAGGAGTTTGATGTTTTCAGGATCCATCTCGAGATTAGATAGGGTTTTATATTTTTGAAATTAATGCCAAATGATGATCATGTGTGATGAAATCGAACTGGAACATACGCATTTAAGAAATAATATATTAATATAAGTAGAGCACTTCATCTCGCATACTCAAAATGGTTTAAGTTATAACATAAAAAGCAGCGCATTGTTTCTTCTTCGTATATGTGTAATTTACTATGTATGGCCTCAATTGCTATCATCATGCTGATGCTTTAGCAAACTCACCCTGTTATCGCCTTCGAGCTAGTCGCCAACACATTCATGAGGAAAGCCAAAATCCATACAGCCACTATTCAAAAAGGCAAAAGGATTTTAGCCTCTCTAGCCACAAACAAAAAAAAAAGAAAGAAAGAAAAAAGGGAAGGCCATTAGAGATGAATACCGGAACTGGCTCTCTAAGCAAAAATTAGGCTAAAGGGCAGGGTGAAAAACTGAAAATAGGCAATCTAGCCTACAAAATATAAAATGAATAAAAGCTGTTGGAGTGAGTTGGATCCATTCTAGGCAAAAGTTAGGTAAAGGATTATGTGAAAATCCCAAAAGGGATGCATTTCTCGCAAAGAAAAGCTAGTGTGAAAATTCACAAGGGGCGCACTACCTTTAATGAATGACCATCAGTACATGGAGCGATAAGACAGTCTGAATAATCTTCCTTCAGGCAGATAATGCATAATTCAGGATAAGAGTCAGAATCCTAGGGGCAAAATGTTTTACAGCTTATAGCAAAAGGTGCATGCTCATTGATCGGGGGGTAAAGATGCACACCGGATGGTTCTCTCTAAAAAGATTATGGGTCAGAGTTCTTAAGCGAAGAAACACTCTCCTAGATCCTTGGGGGCATCAAACAATGTAAGCAACTAAGCCGTATCCTAAACGGACCCTTAACCACTCAGGACATGGTCTATCTATTTTTGCATGCATTTCATGTCATACAATTTTTTTGCAAAACATTTGCATATAACTTTTTACACATACACACACAATCTCTTGTATATATTCCTGTGCACATAGCTTTGCAGGAAAAGTCCAAATAAAGGCCACAAGCATAAAAGCTAGTCAAGGATAGCTTCAGCTCAACATTAGCACTCACCCATACTAGACAACTAGGTCAGGATGAAGTCTACACAGGTTCAAATCCTTCAAAGTCCTCTAAAGAGGCAAATTTCCAAGTCCTCTAAAAAGGAAAATCTCCAAGTCCTCTTAAGAGGCAAATTTCCAAGTCTTCTTAAGAGGCAAATCATCCAAAACCCTCTTAAGAGACATACAGGTCCTTTCAACTAGAAGGCGGCATCGGACGGCTCTTCATCAACTCAATTAATGTAAAGTTTGCAGAATGACTAGGTGGCGTTAATGATAAGCCACATCGACGACAGTCTTTAGAAATGACTCGGTGCAATCCAGAAGGATGTCTGCATTTTGAGGATGTTTACATTTTGTAAGTCTAAAATAACTCGGTGCAATCCAAGAGGATGACGTCTGCATTTTGTAAGTTTGAGATGACTTGGTGCAATCCAAGAGGATGATATCTGCATTTTGTAAGTCTGAGATGATTCGGTGCAATCAAGAGGATGACATCTGCATTTTGTAAGTCTAAGATGACTCGATGCAATCTAAGAGGATGATGTTTGTATTTTGTAAATCTGAGATAACTTAATGCAATCCAAGAGGATGATGTCTGCATTTTATAAGTTTGAAATGACTCGGTATAATCCAAGAGGATAACAATCACTATATGGTCGGGATAACGGCTTAGTGAAATTCAAGAATGACTGCACTTCGTAGTCTTGTCAGTGACTCGATGCAATCCAAGAGGATGATATTCACAATACAGATCACGACACTGTTCTCTAGGGAGCAATCAGCTCTTCAGGGGGCATCTATCTGTCATCAGCCTAACGAGAATATAACACGCCAACAAGGCGACGTCAATTAGCCACCAAGAGCGTAGCTTAACACGTCAACAAGCCGGCGTTAGTCAAACTCGCCACAACTCCATCAACACAACAGGAAGGTGGCAGCCTCAGTTACATGCTTGTTGACACCGAGTTTTGAGCCAATACAGATCAGAGTTACCCAATGAAGATATCGGTACCTGGTCCATAGGTAAATTTAAAAGGAGTGAGGTTGTAGGCCGTCGCCCTTGAAATTCACAAATTTTAGAGATATTGGTGACCAATAACCCTTTTTCATCGGAAGGAGCCTTTTCGTTTAATAAAATTATTTTTTGGGTTGACCAACGCCCATCCATCAACGAGTAACCCATTGCTCAAGCTCAAGCAACGGCTGTCTCTCGCAAGCGGACGCCGGTCGCCCTTATAAGCGAGGGACGCCTGTCGCCTAGCGCAAGCTGGTGACCATTGCTTGTGTAAGCAAGGGACGCCCTATAATGGCCCTAATACCGGGCTAGCCAGGAATAGTATTTTTCGATAGTGAATAGTGATACCGGGGTAAATAGTACCTCTCGGAGTAAAAAAATATTTTATTTGATTATTATAGAGTATAAATCACGATAATTTCGACATTAAAATTTGGAATGAAATTGAGGATAAATACGGCCTCAAAAATAGAAAATACGAAAAAGTAACGGTTTCCGTGTGAATAGTAACTAGGTTGACTGAGAGTTTGATCGGACCATAGAGAGTGCTAAGGACCTCGAAAAAATGATCTAAAAATATGGACGTACTCGTATTGATGAGTAGAGTTATATAGTAATGAAAAATTAATTTTTGGTGACAATGAAAAATTGGACTATCGGACTGGTAAATAATTATCGGATCGGGAAATAATCTCAGATTGACCCCAACATATTAGTGTAAGCTAATAAACATATGTTAAGAATTATGGAGTCATTTTTATGAGGAATTAACCTTAGGAAGTATGGAAAAAGATGTGATTTCGATTGAATAGTACTCGATTGACCAGAGGTTTGACAAAGGCTTTAAAAATAGCAAATGATGTCCAAAAATTACAGGAATTTCTAAATTGACACTAGATAATATGTAGAATTTTTGGTAGTGAATTGGAGAACACCGAAAATTTGCTAACCGGATCGATTTGATTGAACCAAACCAGAAATGAACTCTGATTGGGCTAAAATTTTGTGTACAGCCTAGTTATTACATGATTGAACTATGCAATCAAATTTGGAGTGATTTGGAGTTTGGAAATGAGAAAACCATAGAAAAGTTGCATATTGGGCCTAAAAGTGCAATTGGGCTTTATAGGTTTGACCATTGGTTAGATCAACGTGGGCCACTATAAAAACACTTAAATGACAGAATTTTAGGTGAGTAATCCTTATCCCTTTCTGCCTTCTTCTTCCTCTTGTTGGCCGAAGTCACTTTCCATTTCTTTTATCTCTATTTTCTTCAATCTTTGCTCCATTCCTTGCTTAATTCAAACACCCTAAGTATAATTCAGCCCCTCTTTGAGATAATAGCAACTTCTAGTATCCAACTAGTGGATTAAAAGCAAGAAAAAGCATGGATTAAAGGTTATGTTTCAAAATGGAGGTAAGGGATTTAGGTTGATTTAATTTGTTTTAATGGTATTCTTGAGTACTCTAGGGTGTCTAGAGTATGTTTATGAGATTGTATGTAATAAAAGAAGTAAATTAATGAGTGTTTTGTTGTTGTGCAAATTCGACCATAATGAGGAAAATCAAGGGAAATGGCTTTTCAAAGGTGTAGGACCGCGATTGAGAATCTAGTGAGGGCTATAGCATGAATATAAGGTTTGTGATTACATTATCCATGAATTTCCTTTGGAAAATTAGGGTTTTATGTTCTGTTTATATGGTGGCTATGTGTGATTTGCATATATAATTGAAATTGAGATGATAATTGAGCTTAGGGAGGGTAACTAAGCTAATTAAAGTAATTAAAATAAAATAAAACTAAGTGCAAGTGTTAGACATAATTTGGCATATTGGTATACTTAGGTATATTTGAGGTATACTTAGTGTTTAAATGAAATTTAATAGTATATATGTGTGAATTGAGGCTTAATTTAGTGGAATAATCCATGAATGAGTGATAATTAAAATGTTAGTGAAAAACTCTAATGTGGCCGAATGGCTTAAGTGAGGAAATATGATAGGTTATATGATATACATGTCATATGAGATAGAAATTTGATAAAGGAATGATTTAGATGTGAAATGGAGGGTTAAATGAAAAGAAATACATGAAAATTTGAATAATTGACTTAAGTAAACTTGGGTAAAATGTAAGCTTGATTGAGTATTAGCTGAGAAAAGTGAGTAACAATCCTTAAAATGATAAATGAAATTAAAAGAATATGTAAGGTGAAGTACATACCTTGGCCGAATGGTACCTAATGTATACTAGGGTATATTTTATGTATAATTGAAGGTTAATGGTTTGAAATGAATGTAAACATGAAAATGAGTGTCCATAAATTTATTTGGAATTTATGGAAATTATATGAATTTTTTGTGTATGATATTCCATTATTCTCGAAGTAAAAATAATGATAAACATTGAACAATTGAATTGAAATAATAAGAAAAGAATGGAAGTGGCCTTAAAGTGAAATTATTGCCAATTAATGGGTTAAGCATACTTATTATGCGAAATAAGTATATAATGAGAATTGTGCATGAATGATGAATTATGATAAGATAATTCATTAAATGTGCAAAAGAAATGAATATGTGAATAACTAGTGAAATGAAATGAAAATAAAACGTAAAATGAAAGTGAAAATGTTAACGTATGAAAAAACTTTCACAAGTTATATATTATATATAATATGAAGTGTTTAAAAGAATGAAAAGTGGATTTGAAAGTCTTTTGAAAAGATTTGCCCTTGGTAGTGGTCTAGCGGGTTAATCTAGCTCAAAATATGTTTGGCTAGCCATAGGGACACCATTGATACTGCGGTGCAAGTCATGACGACTTGCTTCGCTATGACAAATTCGCAATGGTCTCTCATAGCCCTCTGTTATATGTCATATGTCACACGTCATATGTTACATGATGGAGTGATCCTTCGGGATCATTCCCTAGTGCAGTGCAGTGGACCTTTGGAGTCCATGTCCCATATATTTAGTTTGTAGATTTTCTGTCGGGATTGTACTAGGGGCATAAAAGTGACATGATTATAAAATGATCTGAAATGTAATAAGTAAAATGATAATATGTAATATGATAAAATGTAACATGATAATATGTAACATGATATAAAGTAAAATGATAAAATATAATATGATATAAAGTATAATGATAAAATGTAATATGCCACAGTGTAATATGTAAAAGTATCATATGCAAAAGTGTAACATGTAATGGCATAATGTCACATGACATTATGTAATATGACATAATATGTAAAAAGTATAATGAATAAAAGTATAATATGTAAAAAGCCTAAGTGTAATAAGTAGAATTGTAAAATAATACGATTCTATCAAAAGTAAAATGATATAAACTGAAATAAATTGAAAGTGTGAAAAGTAACATGATAATGACTAGTTATATGAGAAAAAAGACCTAAATGAAAGAAAATGAAAAGTTTGGGGTAAAAAGGTAATTTACCCAAATTATAAGTCAAACGGGGTCATAATGATGAAAATGACCTGGAAGTGTAACAAGTATAGTGAAAATGATAAAATAAATAAAAAATGACTCATTTGAAAGAAAATAAAAGTTTAGGGACCAAAACATAATTTACCGCAAAAAATTAGTCGGGAGACTAATTGACAATTATAAGTTAAGAAGTGAATAAATGTGAAAATGTAATAAGTAAACGACAAAAGTATAAGTAAACGTTAAATGAAGGGCAATATTGTAATTTGCTAAAAGTTTAGGGGCAAACCCATAATTATATGTAAAAGTACATTAATAAGTAACATGTAAGTGAAATATGAAATTAAAATGATAGTTCCGTAAAGAATCCAAAGTTAAGGGACTAAAATGTAATTTGCCATGAAAATGTTAATTCAAGGACTAAAATGTAATTTGTAAGTTAAATAATGTTTTAAAATGAAAAGAGAAATGAACTAGTGGTAATTCCGTAAATAACGTCAAAAGATGGACAAAACTGTAATTTGTCCTGAAATTGATAAAATAAGGACTAAATGGTAATTTGTATATGAAATGATAAGTTAAATGAATAAAAATGATAAAATGAGTGATTAATGGATTTAAAGGCAAAGTAAAGGCTTAATACGAACTAATATGTAAAATGAACATGAAAGTAATAAGTCAGGGACTAAAACGTAAAATTACACGTTATATGTAATGAAGTGTGCAAAAAATAGTGTTAGTGTGAGAATGGAAAAATATAGTGATATGTGATTAAATGAGTGAAGTGATAAGCTAATAAGAACTAGAATGAAAGTCTGAGAACTAAATGGTAAATTGTACATTAAATAAGTAAATAAGGTGAGAAAATTTACTTGATGACAATTATGTAAATAAATGAAAACTGAAGAGTGAAATGATAAGTTAGCGAAATGGAAGGGTAATATGATAAGCTGTGAATAAGTTAGGGGCTAAATTGTAAATAGCCCATAATAAGGTTAAATGAAGGATCGTAATGTAATATGACACTAAGTGAGTGATTTAAAAGTAACTAGAGAATTGATAAAGTATAGAATGTTTTATGCATGTGTGTGTGCTTAAGATAGCATTGAAAATTATTAGATTCGTAATCACCACTGAGCATACTTAATGCTCAGCACGTAGTTTATTTGACTGCGTGTAGGTACCAAGTGGAGCGTCTATGGAGCAGGCATCCCCTCAGCTTTGAGATCTGATGGGATTTCTGTATTGAAAATAAGCATAGTATGTGTATAGTTATTAGAATGTATGTAAACATTTTGTGTTGTTGAAATAGTTGTATATAAAGATAAATGTTATTGTATTGAATCGGGTTACATGAATTGGATTGGAATAGAATAAGATTTGAATATGTATAAGTTATAATTGTTGTGCCCCTAAGTTGGGCTGTGGTTTTGTTTGAATTGCAGGTTTGGGTAGCTACGTTATATTCGTTATGCTGCCGAATTTTGATCAAATGAATAGTATTAGTGGCATGTATATGTAAAATGTTAGTATTGATTATATATTGTGTAAAGTGGACATAATGAATGTGATAGAGTATGATTAAATGACGTAATATGTTAAATGTCATGATCAGACTGAATTGAGTACGACATGTGAGTAACATGGAAATTTAAAGGATAAATGATTTTATAAGTATAAGAAAAAAAAAGGAGAAAAAAAAAAGTTTACCGCATTTGTCATAAGCATTGATCAGACAGAAATGCCGTGACACCCAATGTCCGTACCAATTGCAGGTATGGGGCATTACACGTACGTCGCTTAGCACGAGTGGGTGCCCGTTACTCGGATAAGTGAGGGACGCCTATCCCTCACGCGAACAGGTGCCCACTGTTAGAAAAATCGGGCTGCCCCTTTGACCGGCGCCCGTCGGTAGACCGAGGCTATATCCGGGTCCATAAGGACCCGGATATAGTTGGCTCGGGCACCCGGGGGCATCCATGTCTACTGCTCCTCCACCACCAGAGCCTCATACAAAGTCAGCGCGGCCTGGGGCATCATCGCCACCAGCACATTAGGAGATTATTTCAATGATGACCACTGCCCTCGCCGTCATGGAGCGACGGATGGAGGAGAGAGACTGGATACTACTAGACCGACAGGAGAGGCTGATAGAGGAGCTAAGACAGGGGCTAAACGCTTCACAGGCAGAGCGGCTCAGCTTATGTCTCATCATTTTATGATATTTAAATCTTTTTAAAGTTTCATTCTAGCTTCAAAATACTGGAATAAAAGAAAATAAGGAAAAGAAAGACCAAAGGTGGAATAAGAAAGATAAATAATAAATGACAATAAGAGAAAATAAAAGATGCAAAATTTATACTTTAAAAGGATCCGGTTAATATAGAAAATTAATAAGATTCTTTGAAATTGTAGGAAATACATTCCAATAGTCTACCTCACGACACGAAAGTCACATTCATCATCAGAGGAGAGTCTTCTGCAAAATGAGTTGTAAGTAGAATATGCTTACAGCTCACAACATGAAAGTCGCATTCATCACCAGAGAGAGTCTTTTGCAAAATGAGTTGTAAGTAGAATATGCTTACAACTCACGACACAAAAGTGGCATTCATCATCAGAGGAGAGTCTTCTACAAAATGAGTTGTAAGTAGAATATGCTTACAGCTCACGACACGAAAATCGCATTCATCATCAGAGGAGAGTCTCCTGCGAAATGAGTTGTAAGTAGAATATGCTTACAGCTCACGGCACAAAAGGCGCATTCATCACTAGAGGAAAGTCTTCTGCAAAATGAGTTGTAAGTAGAATATGCTTATAGCTCACAACACGAAAGTCGCATTCATCATCAGAGGAGAGTCTTCTGCAAAATGAGTTGTAAGTAGAATATGCTTACAGCTCACGACACGATAGTCGCATTCATCACCAAAGGAGAGTCTTCTACAAAATGAGTTATAAGTAGAATATGCTTACAGATCACGACACGAAAGTCGTATTCATCATCAGAGAAGAGTCTTCTGCAAAATGAGTTGTAAGTAGAATAAGCTTCGACATAAAAGTTGAATTCATCATCAGAGGAGAGTCTTCTGTAAAATGAGTTGTAAGTAGAATATGCTTACAGCTCACGACACGAAAGTCGAATTCACCATCAGAGGAGATTCTTCTGCGAAATGAGTTGTAAGTAGAATATGCTTATAGCTCAAAGGAGACAATCATATGCTGATGTCTCGAAGGCATCAATCATATGCCGGATGGACCAATTGCAGTATATCAAATGAGTCGTAGTGGAATATGCTTACGACTCAGTAGCGACAATCATATGCCGATATCTCGGTGGCGACAATCATAAGCCACCATCCATAAACTTCAACACAGCAAATGGTAAGGACTGCCTCAGGTACAAGCTTCTTCCCTTTTTCTCTGAACTTTGGCTCATCTAGACACTAGTGCACTGGTTTTCCCAAAATTGGGGACAACTATAGACAGTGGGTCCCGAGGCAGCCCAGATCAGAGTTACTCGATGAAGATACCGATACCTGTTCCACAGGTAAAGAGTGAAGTTGTAGGCCGTCGCCCTTGAAATTCATAAATTTTAGCAATATTGGTGACCAAACCTTTTTCGTCGGAAGGAGCCTTTTCGTTTAAGAAAATTGTTTTTTGGGTTGACCGATGCCCGTCAGTCAACGGGTAGCCTGTCACTCAAGCTTGAGCGATGGTTGTCTCTCACGAGTAGGTTCTCTTCGCCTGTGTAAGCTAGAGACACCCATCGCTTAGCACGAGTGGGTGCCCGTCCCTCGCGTCAGTGAGGGATGCCTATCCCTCCCCCGAGCGGGTGCCCGCAGCTCAAAAGACCCAGCTGCCCCTTTGACCGACGCCCGTTGGTAGACAGAGGCACGCCCGTAGATCAGTGCCTGGTGGCATTTTGATAGAAAAATTTTAATTTTTTTAATGTTTATCCTTAGGATAAATATGAAAGATTTGATTTTATCTTCAAAAAGATAATTTGAATTCAAAAAGATTTCTTTTTTATCCTCGAAATCTAATTTGAATTCAAAAAGATTTGAGTTTATTTTCGAAAAATCTTTTTGAATTCGAAAAAAATTTGACATCTATCTCTAAGGATAATTTGAATTTTAAAAAAATATTTGAATTTTGATTTTTATTTTCAGTTAGCTTATAAATAGTAGGCTGAGGATCAAGGTAAGGGGTTGGAGATTTTGAGGTGGGAGATTTTTTAGATTGGAAGATTTTCAGAAGCAAAGATTTTCCTTTCATATCAAATTTTTTCCTCTTAAAATTTGTCGAAAAGAATTAGGAAGAACTTAAGAAAGAAAAATCAATTTTCTTCCTACCTTTCTAAAGTTTCGTAGCTATCATAGAAGTGAAATTGAGAAAGAGAAATAAATTCTTTTCTCTTGATTTACCTTCTCAAATTTGAAAAGAACGATTTTTATAAGAGAAATTGTTTTGATAGTATTCTTCGGTCAACATCCTTGTAGAATTCAAGGGAACTCAACGCAACTTTACCTTCCAAAAATTAATATTCCGAGGGTAAACATTCTAGACTAAACATGAATTAATTCATTTTAATTAAATTGTTTTATCGCTTTATTCGTTATATTGATAATTTATTGCATGAAAAATGAATTGAAAATATGAAATCTTGGATTTGAGTTAATTTATCTCATTTTTTGAGGTATGGAGGTGACCGACGGACTGAAGACCCCACTGACGGGGCACTTCTTTTGCCCGTCGGTCACCCCAGGAACGGCCGTCACTCGAGTGATCTGGCCGTCCCTATGCCTCTTTCTTGCCCTCTTTTGATTATTTTTTATTCCTTTCTTTTAATTCTTGGTTTCTATTCACTTTAGGCAACTCATTTCCATATTTTCCTATTGTTTTATTTATTTATTTTGCTTCGATATCCTTATTCTGCTAACGTGTTATTTGCGTTTTTGTGAGCTTTTTTATTTTGTTGAATATTGGATGCTGGAAGAGGGAACTAGTTAGAGTGATACGGGGACGACAATTCGATTCATTTCTTCTACCCTATTTCTCTGATTATTTTACTTTGTTTAATTCCTATTCACGATAAATTTTGTTCTCACGATCGTTAATGTAAAGTGCGGCAAAGAATTTCTATGAATGTATATGGTTTCCCTTAATAAAATAGGACCAATGTCCTGGTTTTCCCATCCAAATAAAATTGTCATCTTTAATATTATTCTTTTAAGCATGCATGCAAAAACCAATGTTCTCAAATTGAACATCCCGTTTTATGTATGGTTTTTGTTTCTGTTTATTTATATTGAGGGTTGTATTCCGCCCCTAGTTTTATTGTAAATTAATGTACCTTTACCTACTTTGTTCTAAATTTATCTTATTTACCGCTTTCATTACATGCTTGGACTGCGCTTTAATAACTGCATTAAATTGTATGAGAAAAGGGATGAAATTTTGACTTCAAGACTCACTTATAACTTTAATCGAGGTATGAATAAGAGTGAAGTCCCGAACTCTCTCTGGTCTTAAGCTTTATGAGGTTAGATGAACCTTTTCAATGTTCTATTGGGAAGGGAATTCCAAAATATCTTTTGTTGCCCAAAATAGAATAATATACATCATTTTAGGTTTCGTGAAATTAGATAAACCATTTCCAATGTTTTCTATTGGAATGGAAATTTCAAAATATCTGTCGTTGCCCAAAATAGACTCATACACATCGTCTTAGGGTTCATGAGATTAGATGAGCCATTTCTAATGTTTTATTGGAATGGAATTCCAAAATATCTCTCGTTGCCCAAAAAAGACTCATAAGCTTTGTCTTAGGCTTAGTAAGGCTAGATGAACTTTCCGAATATTTTATTGGGTGGCGACTCCAAAATACCTCTTGTTGCCCAAAATAGACGCCCTTATAATCCTTACAAGTTCTATGAACCTCTCTCGAAATCCCTAAATGCGGGTTTTCGGGGCCTCCAGGGTTCAACGAGCATCACAACGCTCCTTTCCTTTTCTCTAAATTTTGGCTCACTTAGGCACCCATGCACTAGCCTCCCTAAAATTGGGAGCAACTGTAGACACCGGGTCCCGATACAACCCAGATCAAGGTTACCCAATGATGAAATTAAGTGCCTGTTCACAGGTAAAAAGAAAGTTGAAAGTGATAGTTTTCTTATTAAAATTGCTTTTTAAAAATAAATAAAAATATATATTAAAAATTAAAATTAAAAAAGAAGGTTGGAAGTGACATTTTTTTGTCAAAGTTGTTTTAAAAAAACAGTTTTCAAAGGCTTACGGTCACTGACGCGCAGGGGCAGGTGCCCCTCGCCAAGGGCAGACACACCTTGCATGCATAAGGCGCGCGCGTACTGAGGGCCGGCATGGCCGCCCCTCGCCTGGGCAGCCAGCCCCTTGCTTGCCAGCGACCCTTGGGCATCATTTTCGGTCGAAATTAATTTTTTGTTAGTTTTTTGAATTTAATTCAAACATTACATCCGTTTTTTTTTCCATTTTCAAACTTAAAAATTGGAATTTAATTGGATTGATGAGATAAAAAAAGAGAGGTTTTTTTGAACGAACAAAGAAAAGGAAAAACAAGGAAAAAGGAAAAAAAAAATCTATGATTTTTTGAGGAAAAAAGCCAAACTATTTTCTTCTCAATTTTTCTTCTTCAAATTTTTGGAATTGTTAAGAAGGAAAGAATTCACGATCTACCTTTAATATATTGATAATTCTAAGGGTAAATTTCTAGATTTAATTGCATTCTTTTATTATTTTTTCTTTATTTTTTCACCATTTTTGCACATTTTGAATATTGTTTTATGTGATCAATTTATTTGATTTGTTGTTTTTTGCTTATGATTTGAGTTAATTTAGTTGTTTTTCATATTAATATGACATAAAGTCATGTAAAAAAAAATAAATTTGCAAGTTTTGTATTGATCTTTGAAGAGAAAAGAGGTTTAGACCCCAAGATTAGATGAACTTTCCCAATTTCTTGTAAATTGGGTGGCGACTCCAAAATATCTCAAAGGTGTCTAAAGGATTCATGAGATTAGATAAACATTGCTAATGTTCTATTGGGTAGGGATTCCAAAATATCTCATGTTACCCAAAATCAAAATACGTGAACCCTCTCGGACCCTAAAAGCTGGCCTCTGGGAAATGATAGAGTTCGGCACGTGTCACAGTATGAGTCCTTAAGTTTTGGATTTGTAATTTTATTGTAATATTTTGAATTGTATTAAGAGCCATAGTATGTAATACTTTGACACATATATATGTAAAGACTTGTAATATTGTACGGCAAAGTGATGTATATAGTTTTGTAAATGGATGATGTAACTATTTTGAAGAAATTTTATAACCCCGATTTTATTGTAAGTCTGTGATTGAGTTATCGCTTTTATTTCTTGCATGTTTTGTCTTTGTGTGGCAACCCTTACCTGTCATGGTAGCTCATCTCTTCAGGATTTGGTTCACTACGTACGGGTAAGGGGTGTTACAAATAATATGGTAATAAATTGAAAATTTTAAAATAAAAATTTATTTATTTTAAACTTCATTATAACTTGTAGCACTAAATATATACTATCATATCGATTAAAATATAATAATATGTATTATCTTTTTAAATAAATTGGAGAAAAAATTGTTGTGACTATATCATCATTAATGTCAAAATAAATATTCCTTCTTTTCTTTTTTATATGTTACTTTTGAGTAAAATTCAAATTTTATTTATCTGTCACTTTTAGACTTTTAATACAATTTAATTTTCTTCTTCCAATTTAATTTTCATTTCCAATGGAAGATGATCAATTAGATTTAAGTTTGTGCATTAAATCACTCAATTTTATCATAAATTTAAGTCTAATTAATACTTTTTAATTCTAGTAAAAATATCAAAATTGACAGATAAAAAAAACAAAGGGAGTAATAAATTTATTTAAAACTGTAATAACATTATCTTATATGTCAAAAAAAAGTATAGTGACAAGTATTTTAAATATTGCTATAAATATTAAAAAAATAATAACATTAAAATAAATGTCTGACAAATATCAATATAAATAACCTGAAAATGATAAATAGCATAATGATGGGAAAATAATAGAAAAAATAATCGAGTTAACAATAGAATTGATACCTACCTCTTTTATCGCATAAATCTCGTTGCGAAAGCGACACAAGGATCCCTTTTATTTTGGTCACCGGTCTGGCTTTTACCCACTCGGGATATTAGCAATTAGATCACAATCTAAAAGCCCCTGTAAGATTAACACAAAAAATCGTGAGTGGGAACGAGCAGCCTTGCGGCGTATACGTTTTCTCGTTACCAAATAATGAGATCTCTCATCTATTTATAGAGATCAAGAAGGCTAGAGAGTTGTCCCTAGTCTAACTCAGAATCCTTTATGAGATAAGATTTGGTTATTCTAATCAGATTGAATTACCCATATCAATCTGGATTGGAACTCAATCCATTATAGAGTCATGGGCGCATCCTAACTCTATCATCACCCACTCGCACATGACGGAACACATTCCATTTATAATTTTCAGTTATACAGGCTAATAGATTGTGTGACCAGCGTACCTCGAGAGCACTAGTGCTATACACCTGTTAGGGATATATAGCATCTCGACAAAGGCGATCCTTTTATTTCACGTATGCCTAACCCTAATGACCTTCTCACAATCATTGTTTTAACTCATGATCTCATAAAACATCTTTCATGTTCACTATTATGTTTGTACTTATAGAAACGATAATAAACATGTCGGTGAACCACGAACTCTTATGAATGTGATCAAAAGGTTATCTTCCCCTCTTACTATTGCCATCCATCATGATTCAACTCGCTTTTCTAGTTAGATTCGCCAGGACTAAATTTTTCCTGGACCTCTTAAAAACTAACCAAGCTAGCGACATTGAACCATACTTCAGGGATAAGTTAAGGGTTCTAAGGGTCGAAATATAAATAGGGTCTCACAATAGGGAAAGTTGAGATCAATAGTATTTAAATTCCCATCCCTTTGGTCACTTAAGCACACACAGTATAAAACATGTGTTATGGTGTTCTTTCCTTCCCTTAAAGGAGTGCATGTCTTACATTTTGAAAATGTGAATATAAAACACCATACAGAAGCATAAGGTTGCGATGCACCGTAGCACCCAGCTTTAGTTCGCTTACTTAAGAACTACTTCTGGCTTTTAAGACAGAACATGGTAGTTACATACAACTGACCATCGGATCCCACATGATCCTTATTTGGATCTCAATCCAAAGCATACAACCTCATGTATGACTTTATTTCGCGTCTTAATAAGACTAATCTTGTAATTTCTGTAAGACGGCACTTTTATTTTGAACAGGCTCTCAAGCGTACTCATTTGTTCAAAAGTCGCCTCATCTTAGTCTTTTCCAACTCATTGATAAAACTAAGGTAAACACCCTTGTGAGTGGGCTACTTCTCTGTCTGACATGCTCTAACTCAAATAAATAACAGTAAGTGTTCACACATTAAACATTTACACTCATGTATTGCAAATAATGAACTTTATTATTATTCATAAATAATAACATTAAGGGATTACAAAAATAAAGTTAGTACACATCAAATTCTACGCAAACCCTGAAATCTAATGTGTCTCTCAAACACATATTTCGCTAGAGGTTTAGTCAGTGGATCTACAATCATCTCATGCGTAGATATGTACTGTAAGTTCACATCTCCCCATGCAACAACATCTCTTATATATTGATACTTAATGTCGATATGCTTAGTCCTACTATGAAATTTTAGATCTTTCGTGTAAGCTATCGACGACTGATTGTCACTATAGACCATCAATTATTCCTCTGAGGTAGTTACTCTTAAATGGTCCATTAACCGTTTTAGCCAAACTGCCTCTTGCACTGCAGCTGCAGAAGCTACAAATTTAGTTTCCATTGTTGATAAGGCTACACAGGTTTGTTTCTTGCTACTCCATGAGATGGCACCCTTACCAAGCAAGAATATGAAACCTGAAGTGGACTTCCTCTCATCCACATCTCCAGCCCAATCAACATCAGTGTATCCTCTCAATTGCAGATCCTTGCCTTGATAACAGAGAGAATAATCTTCTGTACCTTTGAGGTATCTAAGTATCCTCTTAACTGCTTTCCAATGTGCTTCGCTTGGGTTAGATTGATATCTACTTGCCATGCCCACTGCATCGCAAATATCAAGTCTTGTACACATCATAACATACATAAGACTACCCACGGCACTCGTATATGAAATGTTTCTCGTACGTTCCACTTCTTCTGGCGTCTCTGGACACATCTCTTTGCTAAGAAACCGATTCTTGGCAATGGGGCAGCCTATGGGTTTGCAGTTCTGCATATTGAATCGTTCAAGGACTTTGTGGATATATGTTTCCTGAGAAAGAGATAACAACATTCTCGAACGATCTCTTGAAATCTTAACTCCAAGAATGTAGTCTGCATTACCCATATCTTTCATTTCAAAGTTGGACGATAACCAATCTTTGATTTGATTTACGTACTCTTTGTCATTTCCAGCTA
Organism: Excoecaria cochinchinensis; assembly: GCA_947683425.1. Lineage (NCBI taxonomy): Eukaryota > Viridiplantae > Streptophyta > Magnoliopsida > Malpighiales > Euphorbiaceae > Excoecaria > Excoecaria cochinchinensis. The sequence continues at coordinate 989,659 of CANTUQ010000183.1, forward strand.
TTAGTAAGTCATCTACATACAATGTTAAAATAACAAAATTACTTTCAGAGCTTTTGTTATATACACAATGGTCTTCATCAATCATGTTGAACCCATTCGACATGATTGTATCATGAAATCTCAAATACCATTGTCTTGAAGACAGTTTAAGGCCATAGATTGATCTTTTCAATTGGCGAACCTTATGTTCGCTGCCTTTTTTGATGAAACCTATAGGTTATTCCATGTAGATTTCTTCATTCAGTTCTCCATTGAGAAAAGTAGTCTTCACATCCATTTGATATAGCTCTAGTTCTAAACTCGCCACTAAGGCAAGAATTAACCTTATAGACGTAAATCTTACAATAGGGGAGAAAGTCTCCTCATAGTCAATCCCTTCCTGTTTTGTAAACCCCTTAGTGACTAGCGGAGCTTTATATCTTTCAATACTGCCATTAGCTTTTTGCTTCACCTTAAGAATCCATTTATTCCCAATCGATTTTCGTCCTTCGGGTAGATCAACCAGTTCTCAAACACGGTTTGATATCATGGATGTCATTTCTTCTTCCATTGCATTAATCCATTTTTCTTTAGCTGGGCATGAGAAGGCCTCTTTTATGTTTTTAGGCTCTTTCTCGTCTTATGGGGTGACTGAAAGGGCTTCGTTCAAGCCTTCGATCTTAAATCATCGACGAGGAACACTTATCCTTTTAGACTTATGCGGTTTTGAATCTTGATAAACATGTCTCATATATTCGTCGTAATTCAGAATGCTCCCACAGGGACCATGTTCCATACTCCCACTGGAGTCAGGAATGCTCCCACTCAAATCAGGGTCTCAAACATCCGGATCTTGTGGAGGAGGAAGGTCAAAACCTTCTTCCTCTAACTCCCTCCCACTCGGATGGAGTGATCCTGATGGTTCATCTTCCTGAGTTTCATAGAAAGTGAAATCTTGATTCACTTCGCCCAACTTTGGAAACTCATTTTCCAAGAATATGACGTCTCGTGATTCAAATTCAGCCACATAACCATTCTCTTGCTCACCCATGAATACGTATCCTTTTGATACTTCAGAATATCTCACAAAGATACTCTTTTTATCTCTTGGTCCCAATTTACCAAACTTGCTAGAGGTATCATGGGCGTAAGCAGCACAACCCCAAGGTTGTAGATGGCTTAGGTCAAGTTGCTGACCAGTCCACAACTCATAAGGTGTGGATGTGATAGATTTTGAGGGCACACGGTTTAGAACATATGTGGCAGTTAATAAAGCATCTCCCCAATAGGAGATAGGCAAATTTTCCTCTGCCATCATAGATCTAACCATATCAAGAAGAGTTTTATTTCTCCTTTCCGCAACACCATTTTGTTGTGGAGTTCTGGGAATGGACAACTGATGTTCAATCCCTTTTTTATCATACAAAGGCTTAAATTTATTTGAAAGATATTCCCGACCTCGGTCAGTTCTTAAAGCTTTGATCTTTTTATCTAATTGATTCTCAACTAACTTCATAAAAGTTTTGAAGCAACTCAATGCTTCTGACTTGTGAGAAATCAAGTAGACATGACCATACCTTGAGTAGTCATTTATAAATGTGATGAAGTAGTAGGCCCCATGCCTTGTCCTCACATTCATTGGACCACAAACATCAGAATGAATTAATTGCAATGGAAATTCAGCTCTAGTTCCTTTTTCGAACGGTTTTCTCACTAGTTTTCCTTTTAGACAATGCTCATAGGTAGGTAATTCGACCTCATTCAAATCACCTAGTAAACCAGCTTTGGCTAACCAACTCATTCGATCTTGCTCAATATGGTTTAATCTAGCATGCCATAATTTTACATGATTCTCATTATTATGTGAAGTAAAAGAGATTAAAGAAAAACTGTTTTTATTCATAAAGTTAGGATCAATATCCAAAACAATAAAATTGTTCGAAATAAAACCAAAACCATAATAAATATTATCCAAACATAAGCACATACTGTCATCTTTAAAGTGTAAATCAAAACCAAGTTTTAATAACACAAGAACAGAAACTAAATTCCTACGAATATCTGGAGTATAAAGCACATCATGTTGGAGCAGAGTTTGGCCTTTGCGTAAGACTAATCTACACACACTAATCCCTTGAACTGGCACTCTTGCGTCATTTCCCACATATATATATATTTTGCTCCATTTGGTGTTCGCCGAAATTCTACAAAGGCATCTCGATCCTTTGCTACATGGTCCGTTGCTCCTGAATCAACCACCCACAAAGGATGAAATTTAGTTAATATTACAGAAATAGATACACAAATTTCACTCACTATTGAGTTAGAATAGTGTACCTGATTGGGCACAGTGCAATCTCTTGCATAGTGTCCTTTCTGTTGGAAGTTAAAATATTTCACTTTTGAGATGTTTATCTTTTTCTTGCCTTTGGACCTTTTAGAATTCTCTTTTTTCTTTTGCCTTTTACTCCTTTTGGCAGGTTCCTTATCCCGACCTTTGAAGCCTTTCCTTTTGTTCTGGTTTGAACTCATTCCACCAGAACGGGACTGTGCCACATGCACCTCGGCATTGACCTTAATCAATGCCAATCTGTCCTCTTCAAGCTCCAAATGACGAGCGATATCCTCAAATGTCTTAACATTGTCCATATGAGTCAGTTGCATTTTCATATGCTCCCAACTCTTGGGTAAGGAACGAATGACAGGTTGGACCTGTTGCTCGTCGGTCAACTTATGACCATATTCACTAAGCCCACTCATCATTTTTCCATCTCCCTGAGATGTTTTCGCATTGAATGATCAGGTCTCTTCTAATATGTATCAAATTTTATTGTCAAAGATCAGAGTTTAGTTAGAGTCACTCCTCCAAACTTCTCCCGCAAATCGATCCACAGATCTATTGCGTTTTGATACTTGCAAAATTGCTTAGTTATATCATCCTCCATAGCATTCAGCAGAATGATACGAACAGTGGAATTCTTCTTCTTCCATGCCAAATAGACATCTCGGTCCCGCCTATGCTGGGCCATATTTCCATCCTCAGGTTCAGCCATAACCTAACTTAAGGTTTCGAGAGCCTCTTGCTCCTCAAGCACATACTGGATCTTCATACTCCATATTTCATAATTGTCGCCATTCAATTTCAAGTCTTTGTTTAATTCAGCGACAATTGATTTGGAAGCAGATGCCATTTGTATCCTCTGATTCAAATGGAACAAAGTTGCACGTTATTTTGGGAGATTAGGCAATACATGCAATTTACTATACACCTTAAATAATAACCTAATAAAGTTTTATATTATACTCAAATTTGAAATGGTTACTAAAAGTACCAATTACCTTCTAAGTTCTAATGTCCAACATTATAGGTTAAGATTTTATGCATAGTAAATCTAAATTATTGGATTATTAAGTTCTTAAACTTATGAGGGAATTTTTATTAGTTTTAACTTTATTAAGTCTCTACTTAATAAACATGCAAATATTTTACTCATAAAATATTGTAAGGCAATTAACATTTTAAAATAAACGCATTTATTAAAAAATAATTAAATGCCATAATAAACTCATTCATTCAACCAATAAATAAATCCAATAATTCTCAAATAAGATACTCATATCAAATATAATAATAATAGGAAACATAAATCCTGCAAATGCTAACTATAATTGACACTCATGTCAACTACTCTAGAAAACTAGATCTTCTCAAGATCTTCACTAACACTGGGACTGATTCTTTGACCAATTTCATTAACTCATAAGGCAACTCATAAGTTCGCTGATGAAGCCATGGATGATGCACTCTACGTCCACTTCTCAATTTCATCACAGATGGAATGTTGCTCCTCAACACTCCTCTTTTAGCAACTCTGGCCAAAAAATGGATGATAGATTTTCTATAAACTCTATCTCCTATGTACCAAGTGGTTTCCATTAGCTCCCTTAGAACTGGATGATATTCAAAAGAGTTAATCAATGCTTTAATTTGAGCTCTGTCATCCCTTCCTAGGCTTAAACCTCCTATTCAAATGAACTCTTGCATTTGTTCATGTATAGTCAATATATGACGCACTATAGCATCAATATTATCAGCTCAAATGTTCCTCTGCATCCTCATGTTGCTTACTAAATGCACTCTTGCATTTCTTAAAGCAATCCCATGCGGGATTTTAGGAATCATAGGTGTCCTTATCAACATTTCTGAAATACATTACAGAAATTTAAATGGTTAATACACTCACATATAAACACATATGATTGAAATACATTTCAATCAACAAATAAGGACAAATATCACATAAAATTTTTTTTAAAATATTTTAAAAACAGAAAACACATTTTCCATAATTATTAAAATATTTATTTTAAAATAAAATAAACAAATTTATCTTATGGTTATCAAAAAATTTTAAAAAATTGACCAATAAATCAAAAATATTTTGAAAAATATTTTCGAAAAAAATAGAGCTGATTTGGAGGCCGGAGCACTCCGCACTCACTGAACAAGGGGAGGAAGATGCGCTCACGCACCACACACGCTGCCTCTCACTCGACCTGACACGTGTCATCACCACAGCGTGACACGTGTCATAAATCCACTGGTCCACCTGGCACCCACGTGGTACCATTTGTACACGTCATTGCCACGTGGCATGACACTATCATCCACATGGCAGACTCTGATTGGTACATGTGTCACTATTTGACACATCAGCATGACACGTGGCAAGCCTTGGCCTTCCACGTGTCCATCCCCCATTGGCCCACCTGGCGCACAGGGGACACGTCGGATCCATGTGGCATAACCGCAGTCTGCCACGTGTCAATAATGCGTAACGTTATTGACATGTGTTCGCGCGCGCGTGGGCCACTGCCCACGCGCCCAACGTGTGGTGGCACGTGCAAGCCACACGCCACCTTCCCGGCTGAATTAGGTCTTCAAATTTTGGCTGGCCGGGGGTTTTTGGGGTCTATAAATCCAATGATAAGGTCAAAAATAAAAAATCCCAATTTCTAGACTAGCATTTCGAATATTCAATTTCGTTCCCTCGGGTTAAGGTGTACACATACACGAAATGGAGCCAAAATATACACGCATATATATTTTTCACACAAAAAATAAATTTTTGTTGCGTTTCATGCTTCCTAGATCTATCAATTTTACTCATAAAATTTTAGATCAATTTTAAGCCACATGTCAGGACGCAAAAAATGAAGGCTCTAATACCAATGATGGGAAGATAATAAAAAAAGTAATCGAAGTAACAATAGAATTGAAACCTACCTTTTTTATCGTGTAAATCTCGTTGCGAAAGAGACACAAGGATTCCTTTTATTTTGGTCACCGGTCTGGCTTTTATCCACTCGAGATATTAGCAACTAGATCATAATCTAAAATCCCCTGTAAGATTAACACAAAAAATCATGACTGGGAACAAGCAGCCTTGCGGCGTATACGTTTTCTCATTACTAAATAACGAGATCTCTCATTTATTTATAGAGATCAAGAAGGCTAGAGACTTATCCCTAGTCTAACTCAAAATCCTTTTTGAGATAGGATTTGGTTATTCTAATTAGATTGAATTACCCATATCAATCTGGATTGGAACTCAATCCATTATAGAGTCATGGGTGCATCCCAACTCTATCACATAAATATTGCAATAAATGTTAAAAAAAACTACAACATATGATAATATTTTCCAAAGAATATTTTACATTTTCATCAAACGGTTAAAAACTAAATTTGTTATTCTAAAAAATAAATGTATAGTTTGTAACAACCCAAATATGGCATAGTCGGAATTTGCATGTAATTCGGAAAATTAAAGGTATTTTGGTAATTATGTATGTGGGAATTTGAGTATTTGAGGAGCTAATTGAAGATTTAAGTGAAGAATGTATTTAGGTGAGTATTGTGTAATTTGCCAATAGGAGCATGCCATGTGGACTTGGTAGTTAAGCATTTAATGCAAAAGGAAGAGAGAGGGAAGGGAGAGCAGAAAAAGGGTTAGCTTCCCGTGGAAGCTGTATTTTTCCTCTTCCTTGCTCAATTCTCGTTCCTCTCTTCTCTTTCTTTTCATTTTGATGCTCTTCATCTTAGCATGAGTTGGTGCTTCAATCTTTGAGTAGGATTTCTGAGTTTTGAGCTGGGTTTTGAAGAGGTAAGTTTGGGTTCTTTTTCTCCTTCTTCTTTGTCAGATTTTGAGTTGATATTTGGTTGATTGAGTGTGTATTGTGGCTGGGTTTTTGTGCAAGAATCGAAGGAAAGAAGGAAGAGCAGAGGGAAGGAAAAAGTTGGATCTTGAAGGGTTAGATTGAAGCTTCAATTTATCAGGTTTGGGAGCTCTGTTTTGGATGTGTTTTATTTGGGAGTTGTTTGCCCTAGTTTTCTCTTTGGATTATGTGTGAGTTGTGTCTTTATTTTATTTCTGGAGAATTGTTGAGTGTTGAGTACGTGTAGATGCATGTGTATGGTTGAGTAGTAAAATTGGATTTGTATGCTAGTACTATGATGATGATAATTTGCATGTTATGTTGAAATGAATGAGCATGGTTTGGTATAAATTTTTGAGTTAGGTTAAATTGTGTTGAATTCCAGTTATATCTTGATCAGTGTATTATTATTGTGAAAATTATGTTTATATATGATTATGATCATATTTTGGAGGCATTGGAGTAATGAGGTAAGTGTATCACATGATTAAATAGCTTTGCTTTTGGTTGAATTTGAGATAGAGAGCCAGTGAATTGTATTGCGTTGAAGAGCCTGATTCTATCGCGAGCGCAACACACCTCGCGATCGTGACAGAACCAAGTATTCCCTTTTCTTGCACTAAGCAAGATTTTCTCTGTGGGATTGGGTAGCTCTGAGTCGTGATGGCCAGCATGACTCGGCAGCTTTGGCTGGTGCACGAGTCGTGCATCTCAACACGACTCGTGCCAGCTTATTGTAGCCAGCATGAGTCATGCACCATAGCACCACTCGTGCCAGCTTTTGGCTTCTCGCGAGCCATGCATCGCGACATGACTCTCAGTATTCCCTCACCTGTTTGCACGAGTCGTGCTCCTCGATGTGACTCATGCAAACTCCTTCTAGCCTGTAGCGCTGCTGGCTACTGTCGCGAGCGTGACGCGTCTCGCGGTCGCGACAGTGAGCCTCCTCCTGCCTGTTCTGTTTTGCCTAAAATGTTTTCTTCTCTCTCTTTGTATGGCTTCCCAGTATTGTATAAGTTATATTTTATATTTTATACAAGTGTATATTGATGTTCTAGAGTTGTGTAAATAATTAATGGTATGCTAGTGTTTTGGATACTTGTTTTGGTAGTGTCTAGTGATAAATGTTAAGAGTGAGTGAGTTGAGCCTAAAGTGTCATAGTAGTGGATAGATAAGCATGCTTATAAAGGGATAGTGAGTACAGCTGCTTATGTTAGCCCCGTTTAGGCCTTGTGATGACCCCGCTTAGGGTCTTAGTGATTAGTGATAGTGTCGAGGCTTCGTTCTCCACTTTGACACTATTTTCAGTGTCCCCTTTAGTGTAGTGTTCCCGTAACCACAGCAAATGAAATTCACGCTATCATGTGATGTTCGGTATATTTGATCAGTGAAGTGTTATCTATATTTTGAGTGATTCTAGTTTAGTGAACATGCATTTGGTATCTCTAACCCTTGTTAATTTTCCGATTTAGTGAGTGGTGTATATATATATATATATATATATATATATGCATGAATTCACATGACTTAGCTGTTAGTTTATTAAATCGTGCTCAGTGTTGTTAAGTTAATTGAATGAATGTATAGTGATTATGCTTTGTGCATGTTGACTGCTGCTATTATTAGTGATCTCGGTAAGTGGTGCTTATTTACATGTTTTAGCATGATATTACTTGTATATTATTTAATGTCCTTTTGTCTTTGTCCCTCCCCACTAAGCGTTATCGCTTAGCACGAGTTGTTTTCCCGTGTAGGTGGCAGGTTTTTGATTCGGTACAAATCGCGCATCTGTAGTTCGACCACATAGGAGTAGAGTTTTGTTTATTTTGTACTCCTCATGTATTCTTTTTGTATATCACTTTTGGTTATGTATTATGTAATTTTTGGATATTGTATATAATTATATTTTGATTATATGCATTAAGATCTCTTTTCTATTATTGCATAGAGTGTGCTTCTGCTAATGTATGGATGTATGTATGTTTGTGCCGTGAGTGTCGGGGTAGCACTCCAATATCCTTCCAACGGGGGTATCGGGGTGTTACATTTTGTGGTATCAGAGCGCCGATTTAGGTGGTTCTGGTTGTCTTTGATTATTTGAGTGTCGAGTCTTTACATGCGAGTTGGTTTTATATCGTGGCCTAATGCAGATGCATCTTGTGTAGTGTTTAGATGGAGTTCGATCCAAGTGAGAACATGGGTAAGACAACGGGCAGTGTTAATGCAGTTAGAGTTGAGCAGCCTGCTCTGCAGCATCAGCGTGATGAGCGTGATGATATGCATGGTATGGGATTTGAGAATCTGGCCTAAGTGCAAGGTTTGCTTCAGTTAGTGGATAAGCTGACTGCTCGTAAGGCTCCTACTGAGTTATTGAGAAATAGAGGAGCAAAAGATTTTCATGGGACTGCATTAGACCAATCGGATGGTGCCGAATTTTAGATTGAGAGAGTAGATCGAATTTTACAAGAGATTATCTGTCCTGCAAATCAGAGGGTCTCTTGTGCAGTGTCGCTACTTCAAGGGCCAGCATACGATTGGTGGAAGCTTCTGCTTTGTAACCCTCAACAACCAACTGAGTTGATATGGGAGTTCTTCAAGCAAGAGTTTGAACAGAAATATGTGACGAAGGCATACCGGGAAGCCAAGTGGAAGGAGTTCATTAGTTTAAAGCAGATGGGAATGACAGTGAGTGAGAATAAGAAGGAGTTTAGCCAGTCGAGCAAGTATGTGCCCGAGTTACTTTTGACGGAAGAGTTTAAGTGTCGACACTTCGAGGATGTATTGAGGGAAGTGATTCGAGGACCGTTATCAGCAATGGCGGTCATGCAACCGGTCAACTATTATCAGTTAGTGGCAGGAGCGATCAAGTTAGAGGAATTCGAGATGATTAAGCAGATGAGTGAGCAGAAGAGGAGAGCCCCAGATAGTGGACTTGGGAGTGGTAAGAAACTAAGAGGTTTTTCGAGTGGCCTAGGAGCAAAGGGTTCGGTTCCAGTGCGTTCAAAAGTTGGGAGTGTAGCGCCACCCTCTAATAAGGGAAGTGTGATTCCGGAGTGGAAGCATTGTCAGAAATGCCATTGAGGCGAGTGTAGAAGGATTTTTGGAGCGTGTTTCAAATGTGGAAGCAAAGAGCATTTCTTAGCCGATTGTCCGAAAAGGAGAGAGTTGAAGGATCAGCCCGAGAGTAGGGTGAGTGGTGGAAGGTCAAGAGCGAACCGTAGAGGTAGAGGTAGTGGAAGACCTTCAAGCGCCATCGAAAACGGTGCAAAAGCTGCCAGCTAAAGGAGATTATGTACGACCGCGAGTGTATACGATGATTAGAGAAGATACCCCTGAGCCTGCAGGTCCTTCTAGTAATTTTTAAATTGTTAAGTTCCGTTTAATTTTGATTTAGGTTGGTTGGATGTAAATGGTTAGCGGGAAAATTTTGAGGACGAAATTTCTTAAGGGAGAGAGATTGTAACAACCCAAATAGGGCCTAGTCAGAATTTGCATGTAATTTGGATAATTAAGGGTATTTTGGTAATTGTGCATGTGGGAATTTGAGTATTTGAGGGCCTAATGGAAGATTTAATTAAAGTTTTAAAGTGAAGAATGTATTTAGGTGAGTATTGTGTAATTTTCCAAGGATTAAAAAGAGAATTATTGGATTAAAAGAGAAAGTCAAGGAAGTTGATTCTTTGGTCCAATAGGAGCATGCCATGTGGACTTGGTGGTTGAGCAGAAGGAAGAGAGAGGGAAGGGAAAGCAGAAAATGGGTTAGCTTCCCGTGGAAGCTGTATTTTTCCTCTTCCTTGCTCAATTCCCGTTCCTCTCTTCTCTTTCTTTTCATTTTGATGCTCTTCATCTTTGCATGAGTTGGTGCTTTTCAATCTTTGAGTAGGATTTCTGAGTTTTGAGCTGGGTTTTGAAGAGGTAAGCTTGGGTGCTTTTTCTCCTTCTTCTTTTTTAGATTTTGGGTTGATATTTATTTGATTAAGTGTGAATTGTGGCTGGGTTTTTGTGCAAGAATCGGAGGAAAGAAGGAAGAGCAAAGGGAAGGAAAAAGTTGGATCTTGAAGGGTTGGATTGAAGCTTCAATTTGTCAGGTTTGGGAGCTCTGTTTTGGATGTGTTTTGTTTGGGAGTTGTTTGCCCTAGTTTTCTCTTTGTATTATGTGTGAGTTGTGTCTTTATTTTATTTCTGGAGAATTATTGAGTGTTAAGTATGTGTAGATGCATGTGTATGGTTGAGTAGTGCAATTGGATTTGTATGCTAGTGCTATGATGATGATAATTTGCATGTTATGTTGAAATGAATGAGCATGGTTTGGTATAAATTTCTGAGTTAGGTTAAATTGTGTTGAATTCTAGTTATATCTTGATCAGTGTATTATTATTGTGAAAATTATGTTTATATATGATTATGAGCATGTTTTGGAGGCATTGGAGTAATGAGGTAAGTGTATTACATGATTAAATAGCTTTGCTTTTGGTTGAATTTGAGATAGAGAGGCAGTGAAGTGTATTGCGTGGAAGAGCCCGATTCTATCGCAAGAGCGACACACCTCGCAATCGCGACAGAACCAAGTATTCCCTTTTCTTGCACTAAGCGAGATTTTCTCTGTGGGATTGGCCAGCTCCGAGTCGTGATGGCCAACACGACTCGACAGCTTTGGCTGGTGCACGAGTCGTGCATCTCAACACAACTCGTGCCAGCCTATTGTAGCCAGTACGAGTCGTGCACCATAGCACGACTGGTGCCAGCTTTTGGCTTATCGCGAGCCGTGCATCGCAACATGACTCTCGGCATTCCCTTGCCAGTTTCCACGAGTCGTGCTCCTCGACGTGACTCGTGCAAACTCCTTCTGGCCTGTAGCGCTGCTGGCTACTGTTGCGAGCACGATACGTCTCGCGGTCGTGACAGTGAGTCTCCTCCTGCCTATTCTATTTTGCCTGAAATGTTTTCTTCTCTCTCTTTGTATGGCTTCCCAGTATTGTATAAGTTATATTTTGTATTTTATACAAGTGTATATCAATGTTCTAGAGTTGTGTAAATAATTAATGGTATGCTAGTGTTTTGGATACTTGCTTTGGTATTGCCTAGTGATAAATGTTAAGAGTGAGTGAGTTGAGCTTGAAGTGTCATAGTAGTGGATAGATAAGCATGCTTATAAAGGGATAGTGAGTGCAGCTGCCTATTTTAGCCCCGTTTGGGCCTCCGCTTAGGGTCTTAGTGATTAGTGATAGTGTCGAGGCTTTGGTCTCCACTTTGACACTGTTTTCAGTGTCCCCTGTAGTGTAGTGTTCCCGTATCCACAACAAATGAAATTCAAGCTATTATGTGATGTTCGGTATTTTTGATCAGTGAAGTGTTATGTATATTTTGAGTGATTCTGGTTTAGTGAACATGCATTTGGTATCTCTAACCCTTGTTAATTTACCGATTTAGTGAGTTGTGTATATATATATTTATGCATGAATTCACATGACTTAGTTGTTAGTGTATTAAATCGTGCTCAGTGTTGTTAAGTTAATTGCATGAATGTATAGTGATTATGCTTTGTGCATGTTGACTGCTGCTATTATTAGTGATCTCGGTAAGTGGTGCTTATTTACATGTTTTAGCATGATATTACTTGTATATTATTTAGTGCCCTTTTGTCTTTATCCCTCCCCACTAAACGTTATCGCTTAGCACGAGTTATTTTCCCGTGTAGGTGGCAGGTTTTTGGTTCGGTACAAGTCGTGCATCTGCAGGTCGGCCACATAGGAGTAGAGTTTTGTTTATTTTGTACTCCTCTTGTATTCTTTTTGTATATCACTTTTGTTTATGTATTATGTAATTTTTGGATATTGTATATAATTATATTTTGATTATATGCGTTAAGATCTCTTTTCTATTATTGCATAGAGTGTGCTTCCGCTAACGTATGGATGTATGTATGTTTGTGTCGTGAGTGTCGGGGTTGCACTCCAGTTTCCTTCCAACGGGTGTATGGGGGCGTTACATAGTCACCCTAATTGCTAGCGTTGTTATAAATGTCACAAAAGAATTTTAAATTAAATATTGTTTAAGTTAAATGTGCTATAAATGTCATGAAAATCAAAACTTTAATAATATATACTACTGATGTAATATATGTTAGAAAAAGTTTTAAATATAACAATGGCATTTAACATGCATCATTTTATATTAGTAAAAAAAGCTATAAAAAGTAAATATATTAGTAACAACATTACAAAATGCTACTTCAAATCACATTTTATTGGACCTAATAAATGGGGTGGATTGGGCGGATTCAAGCACTACAAGAAAAAGATAAAATAGAGACGGAAGAATAGAGACAGAATGATTAAATAGAGACAGAAATCAATTTTCGTCTCTAAATAGAGTCAAAAATTGCTTTCCATCTCTATTTAGAGACGGAAATCATTTCGTCTCTAAATTTGGTCGCTAAATATGGCGGGATTGTTTCCCTCCAGAAATTGAGATGGTATGTAGAGACGAAATAATTTTTTCGTCTCTAAATAGAGACAGAAATCAATTTTTGTCTCTATTTAGAGACGAAAACTAATGTTCGTCTCTAAAAATAGAGACAGAATAAGAACTCCATCTCTATTTAGAGACGGAATTCCTATTCTGTCTCCAAATAGAGACGGAATACAAATTCCGTCTCTATTTTTAGAGACGGAATAGGAGTTTCGTCTCTAAATAGAGACGGAATTTGTATTCCGTCTCTATTTAGAGACGAAACTTTTATTCCATCTCTAAATAGAGATGGAATTATTAGAGACGAAATTAATAATTCCATCTCTATTTAGAGACGGAAATTATTATTCCATCTCTAAATTTCGAGATTAAATCCCTAACTTCTTCTTTTTCCCCCTCTTTCTTTTTCCCCTCTTCTTTCTTTCCCCCCTCTCCACCTGTTCCAGATCGCTGCCCCTCCCCACTCTGGTGCCCTTTACTGTCTGATCCCCGTGCCACCGACAAGTTGACGCCGACGATCTTCTCCGCCCCATCGCCTGCTCTGGCGTACTCCCTCCGGTGAGATCTACATCAGGTATTTAATCCCAAAATGTGGAAATCAAAATTGAACTTTCAAAATTTAGTCTTTGCCAAATATTCTCCTGACATTCTTGCGGTTCCAGTAAACTTACTTTTGATTTGAAATTGTTGGTGGATTTTTACATGTCATAGAGTTTTAGCAATGCTTCTCCTGTAACCATTGCAATATGATTGTATTTCATGGGCTATGCTATTCTTTATGACCTTCATTTTGGTTGGAAGTTTTGGCTAAAAACCTTTCTGTTTCTCATTTCATAAAAATGTTTGCCATCTTTTCAGCTGGGAAGTATTAAAATAGATACACGTATTAGTTAACTTTTGAATTCAATGTGGACATACGTTGCTGCTCTGGCTCACCTCTTAATTAGCACAAATAGAGGCTAACAGTTGAGATTATTTTCATTTTTCCTTCTCAGAAATGATTAGAGATTCACATATAGCTTCACATTTTTTCTGCTACTGAATCTTTTGAACAGTGCTGGTCAGTGATTTTAGATAAATATTAGGCAAAAGGATGCGAATACAGTAAGGTGTTCTAGTTTAATGGAATTTTTTCTTTTCAGTTACAAGGGTTCAAATTCACATTCTTTCGACAAGATCAGTATTGGTTTTGGTTCGGCATGATGTGTTTTTAGAACTGAAGGTATCTTTGAATGATAAATTATGTGTGAATGATAAGATAACTGCCTAAATTCTCTGATAGATGCATTAGTATTTAGCTTATCGATGCATACATTTATTAAATTAGCCACCAAATGTCTGTTAAGGGGGGTGCAAATTGCAATAGATAATTAATTTGGTAAATTTTTTAATAAATGGCCAATTGTTTGTCATAATATATATTTATGTGTGCCAACATTTGTATTAATATACATTGAACCCATAATTATTTTTATGCATAACCTTCATGAACTCACATGGGGCTTATGTCATTGGACCCTTTGGTTGATTATTTAAAATTTGATTAACAATACACTTTCATTTTATTAATATATAAATACACAACCATAATTTTAGGATGTAGAGGAGGCCATATTGTGACGCGCGCAGAACCCCGGGTCGCCCCGAACGCCCGCCTTTAGGGCGATCGAGAGAGGTTCATAAAACTTGTAAAAAATTACAAGTGCATCCATTTTGGGCAACAATGAGATTTTTTGGAGTCGCCATCCAATAGAACATTGGGAAAGATCGTTTAGCCTCAGTGAGCCTAAGACAGCGCTGCTATGTCCATTTTGGGCAAGGCAGAGGGGTCTTGGAGGTCCCATCCTAATAGAACATTAGGATGGCCCTCTCGCCTCGTGGAGCCTAGGACTATGCAAGTTAAAGTCTTTTTACGGGACAAAAGAGGTGTCTTGGAAGTCCCATTCCAATGGAACATTGAAATGGCCCTCTCGCCTCATTGAGCCCAAAGACCAGAGATGGTTCGGGACTTCCCATTTATTCATACCTTAATTAAGTTTATAATTAAGTTTTGAATTTAGCGTTTCATCCCATTTCTCATTCAATTTTAATGCAATTTAATTAAAACGCATGTCAATCATATAAAGAAAGAGGTAGATAAAATAAATAAAATCGCATGAAAATAAATTGCAACAAAACTAGGGGCGGAATACAACCCCCATTTGTAAATAAAATACAATTCATACATAAATCGGGCTATTTATTAAAGATGAGGACATTGGTCCTCACATGCATGTTTAAAGAAAATAATTTTAATATGACAATTTATTTAGGATGAAAACAAGGACATTGGTCCTATTTTTATTTAGAAAAAAATTAAATTAATTAATATAAATATTTTTGTGATTTTTTAATTAACGTGCATAAAGAAATAATTTATTACAAATTACATATAAAATGAATTAATCCAAAATAATAAAAAGCAATAAAAAAGATAAATAACTCCCAAATGGATCTTCAAATCTTTATGGGCTCCCACTTGCCATTAAAAAAACTCACACATGAAAAAATAAGTATTGAAATAAAAAAAACAAATAAAAGCCACGTTAGTAAGAGAAATGAACTTAAAAATATACTATAAAAATAGAGCAAATAAAAATATATCATGTGTGACAAATCAATTAAAATTACATAATAAAATATGCAACTTAACTAATTAACAATTTAGCATGCATAAAAAAAATAATATAATAATAATAAAACTCAACATGCATAAATAAGCATAAAATAATAATTATAAGATTCAACATGCAAAAAACATAAGAAAATAAACATAAAATTCAGCATGTATAAAGACACAAAATAATAGCATTAACATCCAACATGCATAAAAACCAAAAGTAATAATAAAAATCAGCATGCATAAGAAATAATAATAATAATAATAATAATAATAATAATAATAATAATAATAATAATAATAATAATAATAATAATAATAATGATACTAGTATCAAATATTAGCAATAAACAAGGATAATAAAAATTATAATAATAAAACTAGCAATTGCAACTATAATAATAACAATAATAAACATAATGAAATCAAAGAATATGAAACAACCCAAATTAAGCATGCAAGAATAAAATAATATATGGCAAACTAATAAAACATGTTAAAACATGGCAAATAATACCAACAACAACAACAACAACAACAACAACAACAACAATAATAATAATAATAATAATAATAATAATAATAATAATAATAATAATAATAATAATAATAATAAAGTGAAGACAATAGACATAGAAAAATAATAACATGCATAATGACATGAACAATTAAATAAGAACATAAAAATAAGAAGAAACTAATAGAACTAATAGAATTTACATGATAAAAAGTCTAGAAGAATTTACAAAACCAAAAAAAGATCAAAAAGAATTTACATGTTAACTAATTAATTGAAACCAAAAAAATGAAATTAAGAAATTGAGTCAAGAATGTTTACCCTCAAAATTTATCTTGAAAAAATGAAGGTAGATGATCCAATTTCTTGTCTTGATTTGTAAGAATAAAATTAGAAAATAAAGTATTGAAAACGAACTTTTACTCAATAACAAATAATTGATTTATTTGGCTCAAAATAAAAATTGCTTGATTGAAAAGAAAAATATTTCCAAGAACAAAAATTGTTCTTTTTTTTTGTCTCAAGAATTCACTTGGAAAATTTTTTTAGAAAAGTTGAGAGAATTTGTTTGACAGAAGAAAGAAGAACAAAAATATTTTTTTAAAGAAAATTCCCCCTAAATTTTTCCAAAATTCCCCTTTTATTTTTACCCCAAAAAACCAAATTTTAATTAAGAAATTAAATTGATTTAATTTCAATAAAACCAAAAAACTGAAGAAAATGAAAGGTTTGGAATTTTAAAAGTTTTACCATTGAATTCTACTAAAAAAAATAAAGAAAAATGAATTTTTGGGGCCACAAAACGGAAAAAAACGAAAATGGGCGAAGAGGGGGCGCCAGGGGGCGAGCAACGCGCGACAGGTGTCGCCCGTGCGCGCGGGAGATGCTCAGTGCGTCTCTCGCGCACAGCGCTGCCACAGCCCGACATTCGCGTGATTTTTTTTTTCAACTTTTCTATAGAACACAACAAATTAAAAACTCATTTTTTTTTACCCCAAAATAATTTTTTAAAACATTTTTAAAATACATTTTTATTCATTCCTAACAAATCAAAACGACAAGGAAATTATCACTTCTAAATTTCATTTTTTTGCCTATAAATCGGCACACTTAATTTAATCATTGGGTAATCCTGATCAAGGCTACTCGGGACCCGGTGTCTACAGTTGCCCCCAATTTTGGGGAGGCTAGTGTGTGGGTGCCTAAGTGAACCAAAATTCAGGAAAGAGAAAGAAGCGCGTACCAGAGGCGACCTCCTTCCAGCTTCTGCTTCGGGAATAGTTCTGTGATTAGAGCTGTGAGTTGCACTGAGTCGCTGACAAGACTACAAAGTACTGGGAACCATCCTAAGACGGTGATGCGCCGGGTCTGCTACAGACTTACAAAACGCGAGAAATGTCCTCTTCAGAGGACTGCACCGAATCTGTTACAGACTACTAAAAGTGCAGGTGCCATCCGCAAATGGCAAGACGCCGAGTCACTGACAAGACTACAAAACGCAGGAAATGTCCTCTTCAGAGGACTGCACCGAGTCTGCTACAGACTACTAAAAGTGCAGGTGCCATCCGCAGATAGCGATGTGCCGAGTCGCTGACAAGACTACAAAACGCAGGAAAAGGACTGCACCGAGTCACTGACAAGACTACAAAACGCAGGAAAAGGACTGCACCGAGTCACTGACAAGACTACAAAAAGCGCAAGAGGAGGATTGCACCGAGTCTGCTACAGACTACTAAAAGTGCAAGGGTGTCATCCGCAGATGACGATGCACCGAGTCGCTGACAAAACTACAAAAAGCGCAAGAGGAGAACTGCATCGAGTCACTAATAAGACTACTAAAAGTGCAGAGGTGTCATCCACAGATGATGATGCGCCGAGTCGTGGACAAGACTACAAAAAGCGCAAGAGGAGGACTGCACCGAGTCGCTGACAAGACTACTAAAAGTGCAGGGGTTGCTCTCCTGAGCGGCACCTAGTCTGCTACAGACTACCAAAAGTGCGAAAACCGATGATCTTCGTTTAGATATTTCCTGCAAAGTCATGTGCACAGAAATATATACAAAAATTTAAGTGTATATGATATGAGTTGTAAATGTTTGTATGCATGTATGATATGATATGTAAATGTTTGAATGCGTGTATGATATGAGATGTAAATGTTTGCAAATATAGATTGACCCTATCCCAGGTGGTTAAGGGTCTGCTGAGGATATAGCTTGGCTGTTGCATCGCGCCTCCCAGGATCTGAAAGAGAGACATCTTGGCTTCAGGGACTCTGACCCCAAAACATTTTCTGAGAGAGACATCAAGTGTGCATCTTTGCCCCCCGGCCAATGATCGTATGCCTAGGATCTGACTCATGCCCTAAATTATGCCTTATCTGACTGAAGGAAAAACATCCGAAGTAATGCCGCCTTATTGCTCTAGGCATCGGAAGTCATTGATTTAAAGGTAGTGCGTCCCTTGTGGATTTTCACACTAGCTTTTCTTTGTGGAAAATGCGTCCCCTTAGGGATTTTCACATGACCCTTTGCCTAACTTTTGCCTGGAATGGACCCAACCCAATCCAACGGCTTTTATTTTTTTCATTTTTTTGTATGTAGGGCAGACTACCTGTTTTCAGGTTTTCACCATGCCCTTTGGCCTAACTTTTGCTTAGAGAGCCAGTTACGGTTTTCATCTCTAACGGCCTTTTTTTTTTCTTTTTCGAGATTTTTTTTAAAGACTAAAATCCTTTTCACTTTTTGAATAATGGTCGTATGGATTTTGTGCTGATGAATAGCTCGAAGCCGATGTCGGGGCAAGTCTGCTGAAGTGTCAAGATGAAGATGGCAATGAGGGCCACTTATAGTAAATTGCACATATGCAAAGAAAAAACAATGCGCTACTTTTTATACTGGAGCTTAAACCATTTTGATTATGCAAGATAAAGTGCTTTGTTTACATTAAAATATTATTGTATAAATGCATATGTTCCAGTCTGATTTCATCACACATGATCATCATTTGGCATTAATCTCAAAAATACAAGACCCTATCTAATCTCGAGATGGATCCATCAAACTCCTGTTATCAATCAGTTCTCTTGGGTTTTCATGATTGAAAATTTTTCTCTCTGCTCTTAATCTTTGCCCGAATACTCTTTTTCTGAAGCAAATTCTAGATGCAACGTTAGGGACAAGATTTAACTCAAATGCATAAATGCACTTGTGGCTCCCCACTTAAAGCTCAAGAAACACCATATGCCTCTTCCTACGTACCAAACCTTATTAGAAGGTCATCTCCGCTAATTAGATAAGACTGAACCAAGAATCAAAAGGTCTTACTTCGGTTGTGATGTTAGGCTTAGGTAGATGGCTATCAAAAGAGGATCAGGTTGCTAGAGAAGAAATGGCCGCTCAACTCAATGGCGTACTATAAAGATATTCTTAAATTTGGGTTTGATAATACTTTAGCTCATTAAGCTCAGAATAACAATTATGTTAAAGTGATTGCCACAGAAACTCATCAAGAGATTACTATCTTGAGCTCTACTTTTTTTCCTTTTTTTCCTTTTTTCTTTATCTTTCTTTTTCACTTATCTTTTTCTTTTTTTCTTTTTTTTCTTTTTCCTATCTTTTTCTCTTTTTCTTTTTTTTCCTCCTATCTTTTTCATCTTTTCTCACGAGCTCATGTCTTTCGCACATATTTAAACCCTCTTCCCAAAGTGTAAACTCATCCTTATCAGGGCAATTTTTAATAACCCAAAGAATTGTCAATAAAGTACATCCATCCCTTCTGGAGTGGCAATTCTTCTAAGGGGAGGCAAAAAATCATTTTAGGTGAGGGGATAGTTTTAACATGTGTAACAATAAAATCGGTATGCATTTAGCATACCAGCATAAAGGTTCAACGGGCTAGCAAGCGATTGCGAAATAAAGGTAGAAAATAGTCATTTAGAGAGCTATATAAAGAAGGCTGCCTAAATGATTTTCTAGGTTCTGTCTTATCCAGGGATCGCTTTGACGGGTAATCAGAAAGGTTCTATTGCTCTTAGTGAGTTTTCATCCAATCCCCTAATTGCAACTAGTTTTTTTTCACTTTCTCTTTTTATTTTTAGCTCTCAGAATTTTCCTCACTTCAGGAGTTATATCAAATGCTATAGGATCTCGAGATTAAATGAAGGAGTATTCATTAAGTTAATATCAAATGTAAATGACTTGTAGTTGTGATCATGCATAATGAAATCATGAGAACATAAACAAAAAGCCATTAATATAATTAATGTAAACAGCACTGCATACATCAAGACTGAAAAAAAGTTCAAATATGAAAAGCATATCTACTATAAGGTTTGCTCCCCTATTTCTTGTGGTGCTCTGGATTAGTAATCTGTTTGTTATCAATGAGATCCTGAATATGGTTCCTTAGAGTTTAATATTCATCAATGTCATGCCCTGTATGCTGATGGTAAGCACAGTACAAATATGATCAATGATCGGGATGTCCTTGACTTCTAGCGGGCTTAGCAGGCATTGGTTGTGGCTTACCTTCCTTCATTAACCTTTTAAGTACCCAAGACAATGACTTGCCTAGGTTGGAGAAATGCCTTTGGTCTGCTTTGGTAGACGCTACATCTACAGTGTTTCCAGATTGATCCCCATTACCGAACCCTGTTGACTTCCCTGCCCCCTGATTACCATAATTTCTTCGAGCATAATTATCATTGTTGGTCTTTCTTTCCAGGTACTCTCCTTCGGCTTCTATGGCTATATCTTTCGAGGACTCCCAGTCCTTTATACCCTTCATTTTTTACCCATCTTTCAGATATGGGCTGGCATTCCTGATAAATAACCTTATCTGGTCTGAAGTGTTCGGCTTCCTCTTCATCTCCATTGCCCGATTTCTTCACCGGGTTAGGTAATCATGAAATGACTCCCCTGACTTCTGTTATAACAGTTCTAGATCTTTCAGGGTTAACTCCATCCTTGTGCTGCAATCATACTGTATTAAAAACTCTTTTGTCAATAGATCGCAATCCTCTTTAGTCCTTCTGTCGAGTTCATGATACCAGTCCACTACTGGACCCGTCAAGCTTAAGTAGAAATATTATATCTTCTGCCTTTTTATCAGCATTGTACCCTTCATCACTAACGAGTATTGCTTCACATGTACTGTTGGGTATGAGGTGCCATCAAATTTTGGCATGTCAGGCATCTTAAAATTCTGGGGAACTAGATCTTCGCCCTTTAGCTCCTTGTCTTCAAGGTTCATGCCTCTTCCCACTGTCAGCGAGCAGGTCATTGCTTCGACCCTCTCCTCCATCTTTCTCCATATGGCCTCCTCTGGCTTGGGGGCTTTGCCTCTTATCATGATTGACTCCTCTTGCTCTTCCTCACCCAAATCACTCTCAGGCTTAGGAGCTTCTATATGCTCTAAATGTGCTGGCACTCTAGGCTCAACTATAGGTGGGTCAACTGCCAAAGGGAGATCCTCTCTAACAGGTCCTTGTTCATCTTGGCCCCCAGCTGGAGCAAAAGGTTGTTGCCCAGCAAGTGGCACTAAAGTAGTGGCAAGGTTGCCCATCATCGCCATCATTCTGGCCTCAAATTCCTCTATTCTCTTTCCCACCTCCTTGGCGATCATTGCACGGGTTGCACTAGATTCACTTGACGGGTTAGCCATACCTATCTCAGCTGATGATCCGAAAGACAATATCTCACGACCCTCTGAAAGAGAATTTGAACTCTGATCTGACACTAGTTTCGGTAATCCAAAGAGTGGAATCCTTTTTAGCCGACCGTCGGGACCTCTAAACCACCTGGAGGAATCTATGATGGCTGCAAAATACACCTTATTAGGATGATGCATGATTGAAATGCAATGCATGGTCGTGCTAATGCAGTATAGACAAACACATGCAAGCAGATAGATCCTTCCAACCTTATTACCCCCACACACGAGGTAGCATAGTCTCTTTCCTAGGTGGGCTTCATCCAAGGGTTAACAGGGAACCCATTGGACGCGTATGGTGCACGGTGAAAATCGGCAGCATAATATCTCTTATCTAATGTACACACATATGGGTGTTTGACCATTATGTATTTAAACACCTCAATTAAATTAAGATGGGCCTACCGGGGCATGAAAGCCTTTGATAAAATACCATTTAATTGAACTGATTTTGTTCAATATATGATGGCCCACAAAGCAAGCACGGTATTATAGTACATTTCACCTAATTAAAGTATCTATTGCCATTACATAAGCTTTGGCCAAGGTAATGTTACTTTAGGGCTACCCAAGCATGGTCCCTGCCAACAGGTCTAGCTAATCACGAGCATAACAACCGATTGAGTCTCCATTTAATATACCTTAAAGGTACGAGGCCTGGGCTGGTGATTATCCTTAACACTTCCCTACATTGAGTGAAAGTAGGGTCGTGCTTTGGGAATGCACCAGGGTTAAAAGAGGGACCAAACTAGCATAATCTAAGGCTCTAATGATATGTTATGCAATTTCGAAAAGAGATAAAAAAATTTTAAATTAAAACTCAATTGTAAATTTTAGCCAAGGTACTTTCGAAAGGAAGTCTCTATGTCCCCAATGGAGTCGCCACTGTGACGCGCGCCGAACCTCGGGTCGCCCCGAACGCCCGCGTTTAGGGCGATCGAGAGAGGTTCATAAAACTTGTAAGAAATTACAAGTGCATCCAATTTGGACAACAAGGAGGTTTCTTGGAGTCGCCACCCAATAGAACATTGGGAATGGTCGTCTAGCCTCAGTGAGCCTAAGACGGCACTGCTATGTCCATTTTGGGCAAGCCAGAGGGGTCTTGGAGGTCCCATCCTAATAGAACATTAGGATGGCCCTCTCGCCTCTTGGAACCTAGGACTATGCAAGTTAAAGGCTTTTTACGGGACACAAGAGGTGTCTTAGAAGTCCCATTCCAATGGAACATTGAAATGGCCCTCTCGCCTCGTTGAGCCCAAAGACCATAGATGGTTCGGGACTTCCCATTTATTCATACCTTGATTAAGTTTATAATTGAGTTTTGGATTTAGCGTTTCATCCCATTTCTCATTCAATTTTAATGCAATTTAATTAAAACGTACGTCAATCATATAAAGAAAGCGGTAGATAAAGTAAATAAAAGCGCAAGAAAATAAATTACAACAAAACTGGGGGCGGAATACAACCCCCATTTGTAAATAAAATACAATTCATACATAAATCGGGCTATTTATTAAAGATGAGGACATTGGTCCACACATGCATGTTTAAAGAAAATAATTTTAATACGACAATTTATTTAGGATGAAAACTAGGACATTGGTCCCATTTTTATTTAGAAAAAAATTAAATTAATTAATATAAATATTTTTGTGATTTTTTAATTAACGTGCATAAAGAAATAATTTATTACAAATTACATATAAAATGAATTAATCCAAAATAATGAAAAGCAATAAAAAAGATAAACAACTCCCAAATGGATCTTCAAATCTTCATGGGCTCCCACTTGCCATTAAAAAAACTCACACATGAAAAAATAAGTATTGAAATAAAAAAACAAATAAAAGTCATGTTAGCAAGAAAAATGAACTTAAAAATATACTATAAAAATAGAGCAAATAAAAATGCATCATTTGTGACAAATCAATTAAAATTACATAATAAAATATACAACTTAACTAATTAACAATTTAGCATGCATAAAAAAAACATAATAATAATAAAACTCAACATGCATAAACAAGCATAAAATAATAATTATAAGATTCAACATGTAAAAAAACATAAGAAAATAAACATAAAATTCAGCATGTATAAAGACACAAAATAATAGCATTAACATCCAACATGCATAAAAACCTAAAGTAATAATAAAAATCAGCATGCATAAGAAATATAAATAATAATAATGATAATAATAATTATACTAGTATCAAATATTAGCAATAAACAAGGATAATAAAAATTATAATAATAAAACTAGCAATTGCAACTATAATAATAACAATAATAAACATAATGAAATCAAAGAATATGAAACAACCCAAATTAAGCATGCAAGAATAAAATAATATATGGCAAACTAATAAAACATGTTAAAACATGGCAAATAATACCAACAACAACAACAACAACAACAACAACAACAACAACAATAATAATAATAATAATAATAATAATAATAATAATAATAATAATAATAATAATAATAATAATAATAAAGTGAAGACAATTGGCATAGAAAAATAATAACATGCATAATGACATGAACAATTAAATAAGAACATAAAAATAAGAAGAAACTAATAGAACTAATAGAATTTACATGATAAAAAGTCTAGAAAAATTTACAAAACCAAAAAAAGATCAAAAAGAATTTACATGTTAACTAATTAATTGGAAACAAAAAAAAACGAAATTAAAAAATTAAATTAAGAAATTGAGTTAAGAATGTTTACCCTCAAAATTTATCTTGAAGAAATGAATGTAGATGATCCAATTCCTTGTCTTGATTTGTAAGAATAAAATTAGAAAATAAAGTATTGAAAATGAATTTTTACTCAAGATCAAATAATTGATTTATTTGTCTCAAAGTAAAAATTGCTTGATTGAAAAGAAAAAAATTCCCAAGAACAAAAATTAGTCTTTTTTTTTGTCTCAAGAATTCACTTGGAAAAATTCTTTAGAAAATTTGAGAGAATTTGTTTGAGAGAAGAAAGAAGAACAAAAATATTTTTCTAAAGAAAAATCCCCCTAAATTTTTCCAAAATTCCCCTTTTATTTTAACCCCAAAAAATCAGATTTTAATTAAGAAATTAAATTGATTTAATTTCAATAAAACCAAAAAACTAAAGAAAATCAAAGGTTTTGAATTTTAAAAGTTTTACCATTGAATTCTACTAAAAAAATTGAAGAAAAATGAATTTTTGGGGCCAAAATGGCAAAAAAAGGGAAAAAATGAAAATGGCCGAAGAGGGGGCGCCGGGGGCGAGCGACGCCCGTCGGCGCGCTCGACGGGCGTCGCCCACGCGCAGTAGGGCGCTGCGCGCGTGACACCCTGGGTGTCGCCCGCGCGCGTGGGCGACGCTCAACGCGTCGCTCACGCACAGCGCACCGCACGCGCTGGGTGCTGCGCGTCGCCCCGCGCGTTCTCCGCTTGCGCACCGGGGCGCTGCTGCCGCCCGACATTCGCGTGATTTTTTTTTTCAAATTTTCTATAAAACACAAAAAATTAAAAACTCACTTTTTTTTACCCTAAAATAATTTTTTAAAACATTTTTAAAATACATTTTTATTCATTCCTAACAAATCAAAACGACAAAGAAATTATCACTTCTAATTTTCATTTTTTGGCCTATAAATCGGCACACTTAATTTTATCATTGGGTAATCCTGATTAAGACTACTCGATACCCGGTGTCTACACATATGTTGCTGTATTGAGACAGATAGAGAGAGACAATGAAATAATGGTCAATAAATATCGGTTATATTGACAATGAAATGTCCTAATAGCTCGGCTAACAACCTTTGTTAAAATTATTATTAATGTTTCTCCAAAAACAAAAAATATATATTAATGTTAATTGTGGAGGTCTATTGTTAATTAGCAGGGTCTGAAGTTGAAAAAAAAAAGGTGAAGTGATCTAATAAAGAAAGCACTCGTCAGCGATCGAGCTAGACAAGTTCATGTATGATTTTTAAAATTTGTACTGTTATTTTTCTATATGTTCTTAGTTTTCAATTACTCTTAAATAGCATTCGAATAATTTTCATTACAGGAACGGGGTACTAGAGAATCTTCAGAGTCTGCAGGCAAATGGTGAAAATGTCGATCATGCAAGAGTATATTACGATGCAGCTGGCGGTAGGGACCGCCGTGGACAGGTCTTCGGCATGGGCTCTTATGCAATACTTGTTATTCGCATGCCGCTTCATCCTCTACGGCAACGGCGAGTAGACTTGCGGCGACTACAAATGAGGTCATTGAGCTTCACAGCACAGTCGACAATTTAATGAACTGCATTAATAGGTTAGAAGATTTCATTAGCCGAATTGTTCATGTACCGTCGGCTGATCGTCCACAATCACCTCCATCTTAGTTACTGTTTTAAATTTTTCAAGTACTTTTGCTTGTAGTCTTACTAAATTACATATATATATTAATACATTACTATTTATACTTTTATTTAATTTACTTAATTTTTATTTAATACTTGTTTCATTATATAAATTTTAGCAATTATAGTTTTATTATTAAAAAAAATATATGTATTAAAAATAGAATTCGAGACGAAAAATATAGTTAATAATTAATTAAAAAATATTGTTAATAATCTATTAAAAAAATATGTATTTAATTTAGAGATGGAAAAATTATTTTCGTCTCTAAAAATAGAGACGAAAATGAATTTTCTGTCTCTAATTAGAGATGGAAAGGAAATTTCCGTCTCTATTTAGAGAAGAAAATTCCGTTTTCGTCTCTATTTTTAAAGACGGAAGGGTTTTCCGTCTCTAAATTTAGAGACGGAAACGAAATTTTCGTCTCTAATTAGAGACGAAAATTTCGCTTCCGTCTCTAATTTTAGAGACAAAAATCATTTCCATCTCTATTTTTAGAGACGAAAAGATCATTTCTGTCTCTATTTTTAGAGACGAAAATAATTTTTTCATCTCTAAAAATAGCGACGGAAAATTTTGGTCTCTAAATTTAGAGACCGCCAAAATAGAGACGGTATTTTTCTGTCTCTGTTTTTAATTAGAGATGGAATTCCGTCTCTCTTTTCCGTCTCTATTTTCCTAATTTCTTGTAGTGAAGTCACTTCGGGTTATTTCTTTTTTATTTTAGATTTTTCGAGTCAGTATTGTTTGAAGTCACTTTCAGGCGGGTTTGGGTTATATTTTGGGTCACAATTATGACAAAAAATCGGACTAAAATTGAAAATCAAACCATAAACTATTCAATATATTTTGTTCAGTTTTGACTTTTTGGTGCCCTAGGTCAACTTTAAATTTTTCGATCTTCTCACTTAAAATACATAATTGACATCATATTTAACTCATTATATTGGTCAATTTGACTTTTTCAGTGCCTTGGGTTAACTTTGACCACCGATCAAACTTAATCAAACATGTCACTATTCATTGCGATACCGTGACCCAGATTTTAATTTAATTTGTAGGCATTTTAAATGGACTTGTTTTCATCTCAAATTCAATCATCGGTTTTGTTTCAAATAGCACTATTCATAGCTCAAAAACTATTATTCTTGTCCCTGGTGGCACTAATATTTACGATCTAGAATTTACTATTCATAAATTTAAAATTTTCAAGGCGTTACACTCTTTTTCAGTTTGAGACTAGTAGTGGATTTTGGCCAAAGAGGAGGAAAGAAAGAGAGAATAGAACTCTCTTGTCTAACTCCCACTAAACTTCTACTTATATACTTCAAATTGGAAGTATAATTCTAATGGGATTAGAACTCTAAAATAGCTAGAGAATTGAATCAAAATTAAATTTTAATTGATTAATTAATTTGGCTTCATTAAATCCAATCCATAACTATTTTGAATGGGCCATGTGTAGAGGCCCTTTTACTGGACTTTTCTACGCGAACTTGAATTTAGTTGCCCAAATGAATTTTAAATTCAATCAAATTATATATATCAAGTCCATAGCACTTATATATCATATTTAATTTGACTTAACCCAAAAATTAGTCCATTAAAAGCTTTTATTAGACTTCTGCGCAAAAGAATGGGCTTCTGCATAGATGATTATTATTCTGAACTTGAAATTAATTCTTTAAGTGATCCATAAATATTAGTTCATTCCTATAAAACTTATGGTCCAATAATATTTTATTACGGATAAAAATGGATTAGTCTAGTCCATTATTACAGACCATGCGTAGAAAGTTCTGTAGACTTTTTCTGTGAAGGTTTTTGCATATAAACAATTAATTAAACTCCTTTAATTAATTATTTTCGTCTTCATTTTCTCATTTTATAATAATATCAAATATTATAACATCTATCATTTTACCATAACTCCCCTTTCTTTAGAGGTGTGTGACCTATTGGATTTTTTGATCCACTTGGCAGTATAGACATAATTGTAATTATAGATAATTGCATGATTCAAACTCTTTAAATCATTATATTGATTCTCTAATTAATATTTATACTTTTGTTCATGTATAAATCATGAGAGGTTTATATGCCGTATGTAATAATACCCTAGTAGTTCATGTTCAAGTGGTTTTGACTAAAGCTTTAATGCCTCAAAATATACCTTAGTGATAATATGCCATGTTTGAGGTAAATTACAATATGAATTATAAGAGTTAAGTACACTAAAGTATACGTAAAGGAATTAATTTAAAAATAAGGGGCATTTTGGTAATTATTGTTAAATGAGTCATATATGCACAAGTGAACTTAGAATATTGGTAAATATGAAAATAGAGTTAAATTATATGAAAATAAGGGATTAAAAGAAGTTTACAAATTATAAATACAAGAAAAATTAAAGGCGGAGTTAAAGAGAAAGTGACATGTGGACTTCTAGAATGGCATGCACGTTTCCATGCCTATAAAAGGCTTAATAACCAACCCAAAGAGAGGAACTAAATAAAAATTTCCCCATTTCACTTTCCTCTCTATTTTCACAATTACATGCTTAAGGGATTTCTAAGGGAGAAGCTTTGTTTTTGGTGCAATTTGATCAAGAAAGGAGTACGGAATTAGTCTCTCTTCTTCTCCTTCTTAATGTATATCCATTAAGAGCTGGAATTTTGAATTGAAATTAATATGAGTTCATAGAGAATTTTAGTGGGAAATTCCAATAAGGGGAAGCAAAAAGAGGAAAATTAGGGCTTAAAGAGAAAGTTGGTTATTTTAAGGTATGAGAGCATCTTGATTTTTTTTCTTGTGTCTATTTTAAAATTAATATGATATATATTTCATAATTGGTGAGAAATTGATACTCAATTATTGATTTGAGGTTGTTATGCCGGAAATGGTTGAATGTGTTTTAAGGAAAAATTTAGATGAAATTTTGTTATAGGATCACTTGGACCAGTTTTCTTATAGTGGCAATATCTCGACCTACAGATATCTAAATTGGGTGATTCTAATTGGAGATAAAACATAAGACATGGACCTATAACTTTCATGAGAAACTATGATTTCATTCCACCTCTAAGATCACTAAAATTAGGCTTGAACTTGAGGACCTATTGTTACCCCTATTTTTGAAGCAGTGTGGATTATTAATGTATATCTCATAATTTATAAGTCTAAATGGCATAATTTTTGAGCTATAGGAAACTTAATACCTACAAGAACAATTGTTAAAAAGAGACAAAAACCTAAAAAATATATTTGCTATAAGATAAATTGTAAGGTAATTGGACTTAGAATCGTGTTTGCTATGTAAATGGTTCTGGAATGGAAACTCTAGAATTAGACATGCTATATTTCGATCTGACTAAACTTAGAAGTCCAATTAAACTAGTTCTTTATCTCAAGCCTAGTTGGATTTACTTGCTTAAACTTTATAAATAAATGGTTTTAATTCCGATCGGACATAGCTTAAATTTAATTTGACTTAGATTCACTTTTTATTATTCAAAGAGTTGACAAGTTTAGTATTGCGAAGTCAAGTCTGATCGGACTTGTTAAGGCCTACTGGACTTAGCATTTAGATGTGAAATATAATGAGAATAATGATATGAACTTAGCTTATATATGATGGAAATTGTGTACAGGATTATTATTTATCCACTGATATCACTCAAAATCACATGGCATGAATACTCTATTAATGTGATAATTATATGACAGTAAATGAACATATATAGACATGTTATGAATGTATATAATATAAAAAGATGATAATAAAGAGAGATAATAGTAGAAGATGAATATTATGATGACCTAGATAAGATCATAGAAAAGCTATGCATATACTTGACTTAAAAGAGCATGTTTTGTAACACCCCTTACCCGTACTTAGGCGATCCCATCCCATGAGGAGTAAGATGTCGTACGAGTCAGGGTGCAAACGCACAAAGCATAAATATATATAATTTCAATCAAAGATAAACATACATAAATACGGGGCAATTAAAAACTTTTGTGAAACATAAGAACTAAGGCTGATCATGCATTAATATAATGGAAGCATTACATTACTGTTAGATCAACCAAGAGATACAACAGATAATTACAAATCCCAACATACATGTACATAAGCGGAAGCTATTACAAAACTGATGTAAGAGAGTTCTATACAAAAAGAATCCTCAAATTACAAAAATAAAGCCCTACACTAAGACCCTGCTATGTTGGTTTCGATGGCTGCGACTCTCCCAAAGTAAACTCCTTTCGCACCTGCACGGGTAACACACCGTGCTAAGCGATAACGCTTAGTGGGGAAACACACATATAGCATAAGGACAACCATTCACAACAGTCATCAAGGCAAACACATACAGATAGCATAATCAGAAATACACATTAAATAAGAGTATGAGCAAATGAACATGTAAGCATATAGAGTCATACCTTCAATAAAGTACAACTGCCCTCATAACATCTCATTAATAAACATATTCGGATAATACATTCTCAGACATATCAAAGCAAATCAAACAATAAGCACCTACCGACTCAAGGTAGTGGATAACGAGTGAATAGACAGCACTTTACGGGTACGAGCCGATTACAGACAGTAACTTACGGGTACGAATCGAGAAACCAAATTTACTTTTAACTTTCACAAAATATTTTCAAAAGGGATCTTAAACAAGATCCATACACATTAAAGGGTTCGCGAGGAACCAAACAGGACCTGATCGGGGTCCAAACTGAACTAAGGCTGCAGCTATAAGACTCTATTAGGCATGCCTAACTATCCACTAGACTGACTCTTGCAGGCTATAATCATACAATTAACGTCCACAGTTCAATTATAATAATACAGGGTTCACATACCTTAATTAACCCGTACATGCGAACATCAACCATTTTACCATTACACAACCCATAATAAGTGACAAAGAGTGTAAAAATCCAAAATTAAACTTCCCTAAGTCATGTGAAATAAACAGGATTTTATTGCAAAAATAGGGTAGGTCACGGTGGTAATCGAATTGGTTGCCACCGTGACATACCAAGGATTCTCGGCAGAAAGCTAGTTTGGGGTACCTCACGGTGGTAACCCCTTTTAGTTGTCACCGTGACATACCCAGACCCCCAAAACAGAATGCACCAATGGGGTACCTCACGGTGGTAACTAAATAGGTTGCCACCGTGACATACCCACAGCCCAGAACAGAAGCTAAAATCTGGACACCTCATGGTGGTGATCAGATTGGTTGCCACCGTGACATGTTCAGACTCTGGGCAGAATGCATCTGGTTCATGCCTCACGGTGGTAACTAAATTGGTTGCCACCGTGACCCACGCCCAGATGCGATTCCTAAAGGCAAATTTCCAGATTTTCAAGCCAAAAATCCCATAACTCTCACATCAAACAGCATATCCTCACTCCAATAACAATATTAAACCATTCAATCATCAATAAATCATGCCATAGCCAAAACCTACTGATGAAATTCCAATACCAACATCAATTTGCATAATCAAACTCAACACTACTCAAACCACAATTCCAACAATCTCATCTTTGGTTCAAAAATTCACAATCAAGGTTTTATAAACAAAGAGAACCAAAACCCATAACATAATAACTAGTAAAAACATCAAGAACATCACAATTTCCAGAATTTCATTCAATTAAACATGCCAACTATTCAAATAGCACAAATTCCCAAACCTTGAAATCCTTAGCTCCAAATCAATGAGCTCTACTAGTCCCAACCTTCTCTTTGCCCTTTGGCTCACGAGGAGGTTCAGCTAAACACCAAACCACAAAAATACACAAACTCAAAACCCTAATTTAAAACCTTAAACCAGAAAATAGGAAGAGAAGAAGAAGAACTTGAACAACAGCAAAACCAAAAGCATAAAGCTTACCAATCAAACACGAGGAGCAATTAATTCCCACCACACCAACTTGAATCCAAGCAAATCACTTAGAGAAGAGCAAAGAGGAAGAAGAAGAGGGAAGGAGAAGGGAGAACGGGAAAATGGGTTTTGAAATCTGAATTTTCCTTTTTCCTCATTCTCTTTCCTTTCTTTTCTCCCCCTTTACACTTGTCAACATCTTAGTGGAGGGCATTAATCACTCACACACTAGATGCACATGTCACACACACACAATGAAACATTCCAATAATGCACCCTACACATGTATGAGCAACACACACACAATGCAATCTCATCTAATACTCACACATAATAATATGCTCACATGCATGTGATCCTAACTCCACTTATGAACACCTTATTTCTATATGCACCACCACACAGAAACAAACCCACAAAATATGCATATATACCAAAATACCCCTATGATATGCCAAAACCATGCAAATGCACACACATACATATTGCTCGCTCGACTAGGGGGCAAACGGGGTGTGACAACTCTCCCCTACTAACAAGAATTTCGTCCTCGAAATTCTCACCTGAACTGAGCAACTGCGGGTACTGAGCTTTCATCGACTCCTCCGGTTCCCTTGTTGCTTCCTCGACTCCATGGTGATTCCACAAAACCTTTACCAAAGGAATTTGCTTACTTCTTAACTGGCTCACATCCCAAGCTAGGATAGCTCTTGGTTCCTCATCATACGAAAAATCAGGCTTAACTTGTACTTCTTACACTGACAGAACATGTGACGGATCCGACCGGTACCGACGAAGCATAGAAACGTGGAACACATCATGCAACTTGGACAACTCTATCGGTAAAGCCAGTCTATAGGCCACCGGACCAACTCTTACCAACACCTCATACGGACCAATGAAGCGAGGACTAAGCTTTCCTTTCTTTCCAAACCTAAGCACTTTTCTCCAAGGAGAAACTTTCAGGAAAACCTTATCTCCGACTTCAAACTGCACATCCTTTCTCTTTAAGTTGGCATAAGATCTCTGTCAATCCTTGGCCGCTTCCAAGTTCTGCTGCACAACTCTGATCTTCTCCTCTGTATCTCTAACCAGATCTGGCCTAATCACTGACCTCTCGGACAACTCTATCCAACAAACTGGAGTCCTACACTGACGTCCATACAAAGCCTCATAAGGAGCCATACCGATACTGGACTGATAGCTATTGTTGTAGGCAAATTCCATAAGCGATACATACTTGTCCCAACTACCCGGAAAGTCCAAAACACAAGCCCTTAACATGTCCTCTAAGATCTGAATCACTCGCTTGGACTGACCATCTGTCTGAGGATGAAATACCATACTGAAGTTTAACTTGGTACCCAAAGCTCGCTGCAACTCTTTCCAAAACTTAGATGTGAACCTTGGGTCCCGGTCTGAAACTATGGACAAAGGCACTCCATGCAACCGAACTATCTCATCCACATAGATACTGGCCAATCTATCCATCTGGTAATCCATCCTGACCGGCAAGAAGTGAGCGGACTTTGTGAGTCGATCCACAACAACCCAAACAGAATCATGCTTTTTTTGAGTCAAGGGCAACCCAAAAACAAAATCCATGGTAATATCATCCCACTTCCACTCGGGAACGGACAAAGGCGTGAGTAATCCAGAAGGAACTTGGTGCTCAGCCTTTACCTGCTGACATGTCAAGCACTTGGATACAAAGTCTTACTATGTCCCTCTTCATACTAGACCACCAATAAAACTGCTTCATATCTTGATACATCTTCCCACTGCCAGGATGCATGGTGAAAACTGTACTGTGTGCCTCGCTCAAAAGTTGTTTCCTCAATTCCTCATCATCCGGAACACACAAACGGTTCCCATACAAAAGCGCTCCATCAAGAATCGAGAACTCTGACTGCTTGCCTAGACTAACCTCTTGCACAATCCGCTGAATCCTCTCATCAACCTTCTGAGCATCAACTATCCGCTGTCTCAAAGTAGGCTTGACTCTCAACTGAGCTATCAAAGCCCCATTTAAACCAAACCTCCATCTGAACTGTCTCAAAAATAAGGCAGAAACTGACTTCCAACTCAAAGCATCCGCAACTACATTGGCCTTACCCGGATGGTAATCCACAATGCAATCGTAATCTTTAAACAACTCAAGCCATCGTCGCTGTCTCATATTCAGTTCCTTCTGAGTTAGGAAATACTTCAAACTCTTGTGGTCCGTAAAGATCATGCACTTCTCCCTATAGAGATAATGGCGCCAAATCTTTAAAGCAAAGACGACCGCTGCTAACTAAAGATCATGCGTCGGATAGTTCCTCTCATGTGGCTTTAACTGTCGAGAAGCATAAGCCATAACTCTACCTTCCTACATCAGAACACATCCCAGACCAACACCTGAAGCGTCACTATACATAACAAACTCCTTACCCGAGATGGGTTGAGTAAGTATAGGAGCTTCGACTAACAACTGCTTCAACCTCTCAAAGCAAGCTTGACACTTATCCGACCACTCGAACTTAACTCCTTTCCTCAATAACCTAGTCATCGGAGCGGCAATCACAAAGAAACTCTTAACAAATCGACGGTAGTAACCCGCCAGACCAAGGAAACTCCTCACTTCCTGAACATTCCCAGGCGCTTTCCAATCGACTATCACCTCAATCTTAGCTGGATCTACTTGGATACCCTTGGCTGAAACTATGTGGCCCAAAAACGACACTTCCCGAAGCCAGAAATCACACTTACTCAACTTGGCAAACAACCGATGTTCCCTCAACACTTGCAAAACCAATCGGAGATGTTCCTCATGCTCGGTCTCATCCTTGGAATACACCAAGATGTCATCTATAAACACTACTACAAATCGGTCCAAGTATGGCCTAAACACTCTGTTCATCAAATCCATGAATGCCGCAGGAGCATTGGTCAAACCAAATGGCATAACAAGGAACTCATAGTGACCAAACCGAGTCCGAAATGCAGTCTTAACCACATCCTCATCCTTAACCCGAAGCTGATAATACCCAGACCGAAGATCTATCTTGGAAAAGACTCCTGCACCTCGAAGCTGATCAAACAAATCTTCGACTCTAGGCAACGGATACTTGTTCTTCACTGTGATCTTGTTAATCTGCCTATAATCGATACACATCCTTAAAGACCCGTCCTTCTTGACAAACAGAACCGGAGCTCCCCATGGAGATATGCTGGGTCGAATAAATCCCTTATCCAATAGCTCTTGCAGTTGAGTTTTTAATTCTCTCAACTCTACAGGAGCCATCCGATAAGGTGCCTTCGATACAGGTGTGGTACCCGGCATGATCTCTATGGCTAGCTCAACTTCCCTCTCTGGAGGCAAACCCAGCAAATCACTTGGGAAAACATCACTAAACTCTCGAACAACAGGGATGTCCTCAATCCTCACTTGATCCCTCTTGGAATCCAAAACCACAGCTAGGAAAGCCTCACAACCTTTTCTCAAAAACCTCTTGGCTTGAATTGCAGAAATCACGTTGTTCACAGAACTCGCACCCAAACCTCTTACAAACACTAGAGCTCGGCTCCTATCCCAAAGCACAAAGGTCTTCCTATGACAATCAACCACAGCCCGATACTTGCCCAACCAGTCCATACCCAAAATCAGGTCATATTCTCTGAAAGGTAACTCTATCAAATCCGCAGGGAACTCAACACCCTCAATCATCAAAGGACAACTCCTAAAAACTCTACTCACCCTGACACTATTCCCTAATGGATTGGTCACACATATCTCATAGTCTAACTGATCTACCACATGCAACTTATCAACAATCTTATGCGTGCACAAATATGAGTGTGTGGAACCAGGATCTATTAGAGCATATAATTCAGTGTCATGGAGTAGGAACTTACCAGCAATCACATCAGGGGCATCCTACTCCTCTCTGACTCTAACTGCATATGCTCTAGCTGCAACAGGTGGAGGATGCTCAACCGTCTCAGAAACAGCTCCATCTCTAGGTCGACCGGCTCGACCTCTACCTCTACCTCTAGAAGCTAGAGAAACATTCGATCCAACTCTGCTAGCTCTTCCCTGTGGGTCTGAATCCTCATTCAACTGGGGATAACTAGCCAGACGGTGCTCGGTGCTCCCGGACTTAAAGCACCTACCAGTGAGCCACCTACACTCACCCCGGTGAGCCTTGCTACAATGTGCACAAACAGGTATAGCATCAGATCTACCACCTCTACCAAAACCAGATACCGCTATTGAACCTTGCCTTCTACCTCTAGTAGCCGAACCAGCTGATGGCTCATCTTGCGGGTTCCTAGATCTCTTACCAAAAGATGAGGAAAAACCACCCCTCGACTGATTCCTCCTCTGAGCTCTCTCTCTTAGCACCGACTCTGACCTCTCAGCCCTCATGGCAGCATCTGCAATCTGATAAGAACTTACCCCTGGCGTACACATCAAACAAATCAAAGCAATCTTCAAAGACTCGTTCAACCCGACTTCAAAATGCTTGCATCTGAAATCATCTGTCATAACCCCTCGTGGAGCATAACGGGACAACCGATTAAATTCCTTCTCATAATCTGAAACTGACATGGCCCTCTGCTTCAAACTCAAAAATTGTGCCCATCTTGCGTCCCTATATGCCTGAGTCACATACTTCTTTGTGAACTCCTCCCCGAAGAATTCCCATGTAACCGGATCAGGCATCTGAGGTTGCCTACATACCAACTCCCACCATTCGTAAGCCGACCCTTGAAGCAATGCCATAGCACATTCAGTTTGCTGATCGGGAGGACACCTGACTTCCTTTAAAGCTCTCTTAACTTTATCAAGCCACTTTTCAGCTAGCTCTGACTCATCTAGCCCGGTCCCATAAAAATCCTCAACACTAGCTCTTCTTAAACTCTCTATCGGAGCTTTAGAGCAGTCACCCTTTCCAAAACCTGAGCTATGTCCTGATACAATCTGAACATAACCTCAACAGGCATGGCAGTGGGTTCAGGCTGGACCCTAGTACGTTGAGCCGATACAGAAATAGAAACAGACGGATCTATAGCTGGAGGATTCACACTTTCAGCGGATTCCTCAAGCGCACCACGAGCAGAATCAGAATCCATCTAACAAACAAAATGACAGCCGCATCAGCCAACACAGCCCTAGACATAGACATATCCACACATAGCATCACATAAACAATCACCCAGAAATGCCTAAACCTAGGCTCTGATACCACAACTTGTAACACCCCTTACCCATACTTAGGCGATCCCATCCCATGAGGAGTAAGATGCCGTATGAGTCAGGGTGCAAACGCACAAAGCATAAATATATATAATTTCAATCAAACATAAACATACATAAATACAGGGCAATTAAAAACTTTTGCAAAACATAAGAACTAAGGCTGATCATGCATTAATATAATGGAAGCATTACACTACTGTTAGATCAACCAAGAGATACAATAGATAATTACACATACATGTACATAAGCGGAACCTATTACAAAACTGATGTAAGAGAGTTCTATACAAAAAGAATCCTCAAATTACAAAAATAAAGCCCTACACTAAGACCCTGCTGTATTGGCTTCGATGGCTGCGACTCTCCCAAAGCAAACTCCTTCCGCACCTGCACGGGTAACACACCGTGCTAAGCGATAACGCTTAGTGGGGAAACACACATATAGCATAAGGACAACCATTCACAACGGTCGTCAAGGCAAACACATACAGATAGCATAATCAGAAATACACATTAAATAAGACTATGAGCAAATGAACATGTAAGCATATAGAGTCATACCTTCAATAAAGTACAACTGCCCTCATAACATCTCATTAATAAACATATTCGGATAATACATTCTCAGACATATCAAAGCAAATCAAACAATAAGCACCTGCCGACTCAAGGTAATGGATAACGAGTGAACAGACAGTACTTTACGGGTACGAGCTGATTACAGACAGTACCTTACGGGTACGAATCGAGAAACCAAATTTACTTTTAACTTTCACAGAACATTTTCAAAAGGGATCTGAAACAAGATCCATACACATTAAAGGGTTCGCGAGGAACCAAACGGGACCTGATCGGGGTCCAAACTGAACTGAGGCTATAGCTATAAGACTCTATTAGGCATGCCTAACTATCCACTAGACTGACTCTTGCAGGCTATAATCATACAATTAACGTCCACAGTTCAATTATAACAATACGGGGTTCACATACCTTAATTAACCCGTACATGCGAACATCAACCATTTTACCATTACACAACCCATAATAAGTGACAAAGACTGTAAAAATCCAAAATTAAACTTCCTTAAATCATGTGAAATAAATAGGATTTTATTGCAAAAATAGGGTAGGTCACGGTGGTAATCGAATTGGTTGCCACCGTAACATACCAAGGATTCTCGGCAGAAAACTAGTCTGGGGTACCTCACGGTGGTAACCCCTTTTAGTTGTCACCGTGACAGACCCAGACCCCCAAAACAGAATGCACCAATGGGGTACCTCACGGTGGTAACTAAATAGGTTGCCACCATGACATACCCACAGCCCAGAATAGAAGCTAAAATCTGGACACCTCACGGTGGTGATCAGATTGGTTGCCACCGTGACATGTTCAGACTCTGGGCAGAATGCATCTGGTTCATGCCTCACGGTGGTAACTAAATTGGTTGCCACCGTGACCCAGGCCCAGATGCGATTCCTGAAGGCAAATTTCCAGATTTTCAAGCCAAAAATCCCACAACTCTCACATCAAACAACATATCCTCACTCCAATAACAATATTAAACCATTCAATCATCAATAAATCATGCTATAGCCAAAACCTACTCATGAAATTCCAATACCAACATCAATTTGCATAATCAAACTCAACACTATTCAAACCACAATTCCAATTTGGTTCAAAAATTCACAATGAAGGTTTTATAAATAAAGAGAACCAAAACCCATAACATAATAACTAGTAAAAACATCAAGAACATCACAATTTCCAGAATTTCATTCAATTAAACATGCCAACTATTCAAATAGCACAAATTCCCAAACC
Source organism: Excoecaria cochinchinensis (assembly GCA_947683425.1). Taxonomy (NCBI): domain Eukaryota; kingdom Viridiplantae; phylum Streptophyta; class Magnoliopsida; order Malpighiales; family Euphorbiaceae; genus Excoecaria; species Excoecaria cochinchinensis. The sequence goes on from CANTUQ010000183.1 coordinate 1,028,604, forward strand.
TTGAAATCCTTAGCTCCAAATCAATGAGCTCCACTAGTCCCAACCTTCTCTTTGCCCTTTGGCTCACGAGGAGGCTCAGCTAAACACCAAACCACAAAAATACACAAACTCAAAATCCTAATTTAAAACCTTAAACCAGAAAATAGGAAGAGAAGAAGAAGAACTTGAACAACAGCAAAACCAAAAGCATAAAGCGTACCAATCGAACACGGGAGCAATTAATTCCGAGCACACCAACTTAAAACTAAGTAAATCACTTAGAGAAGAGCAAAGAGGAAGAAGAAGAGGGAAGGAGAAGGGAGAACGGGAAAATGGGGTTTGAAATCTGAATTTCCCTTTTTCCTCATTCTCTTTCCTTTCTTTTCTCCCCCTTTACACTTGTCAACATCTTAGTGGAGGGCATTAATCACTCACACACTAGATGCACATGTCACACACACACAATGAAACACTCCAATAATGCACCTTACACATGTATAAGCAACACACACACAATGCAATCTCATCTAATACTCACACATAATAATATGCTCACATGCATGTGATCCTAACTCCACTTATGGACACCTTATTTCTATATGCACCACCACACAGAAACAAACCCACAAAATATGCATATATACCAAAATACCCCTATGATATGCCAAGACCATGCAAATGCACACACATACATACTGCTCATTCGACTAGGGGGCAAACAGGGTGTGACATGTTTGGACATATGATTAGGCCTATATTATTGGGCATAAATTCATGGCTTCTCAAAGGTACAATTTTTTTATTCTAATATGTCATAAAGCTTATGTGATTGTGTTTAAGTTTATAACTTAAACACTATTTTAATAGTTCGAGTTACCTATAATTTGATATGACTAAATGATAATTATGTGTGGAAGTTTTAACATGAAAGAGCATATATGACTTAAGAATATACTTATTATAATTTATTAGCTACTTGTATGATAATATGGAATGAATATGTCTTGAGCTGAAAATGCATTTGAATGATATATAAAATAAATGCATACATGATTGAATTGAGAAGAATTTAAGAAGTGTGGGTGCATACATAAATGAGTCTTGATGAATCATGATGAATATATATATATACACGCATGTAAATGCTTATTGATGTGATTGGCATGGTAATGATTGGATCGAAAGCATGTACCCATTTGACTTATAACTTTAGGCACATAATGTGCTCATATGCAAGTATATGTCCTGAATATATGAGCTCGTGTGAATATATATTGGTATAATAAGGATTGTAAGAAAGATAAAATGATGAGAAAGAGACAAGTACAGTTGTCTGCATCTTTGTCATGGTTATAGATAGATAGGCATGTCTATAGGGTTACTGTGCAGCTGCTATCGTCCGACACCTATGGTGTCCTTTTTAAGAATAAAATGTCTCCTTATTTCTTTTACCTTCGAGTACTACAAATTACCTTACCATATGCCTTCGGGTATTTATATTTTGTACCTTCGGGTGCATCCGTTTTACTCCCGCTTATCCACGTCCATAGAAAAATGCAGGCTTATCACAATTAAAAGGAAACAACATAATAAATATGAGATATGACATGAAACAGATGAAAGGTTTTATATGATTATAGTGTATGAATATCTAGATACATGTAAATACATGACATATGAAATGCTACATGAAATCTATGCTCTCATGGTATGTTGGCATATTTTAAACTTATGTTTTGAAATATATTTTATGATAAAGTTAATCAAATATAACTTTGAAATATGAATCCTAAATGGTACTTTTGAACAGAATGATAAAGATGTTAAGGCATACAGGTATATGATTTTGTGCGAATGTATTGGCACATGTAAATTGGTTATATGAATGTAGAATAATTTATGTATGATCATGAACACGTGAACTTAATGGAACATGTGGATTAAATGTAACTAGTAATTGTGAAGTAAGTGGAAATAAATTCCTTAGATTGCATGATAGATTTTACAAGGTGACGTATGAATGGTATATGGAGTAGACATGTACATTTTTTGTGTAGGCATTTATATGGTATTAGTACATGTATATTGTCTTGATTACTGTAACTCCTGCATAAATATGTGTAAACTTATATTTATCGAAGATCAAAGACCACAAGAAATGTGAAATATGTAAGGACCCAAAATGTACCTGTAGACACCGGGTCCAAAGGTAGCCTAGATCAGAGTTACCCGATAAAGATATTGGTATCTGTTCCACAGTTAAAGGAGTGAGATTGTTGGCTGTCGCCCTTAAAATTCACAAATTTTAGGGATATTGGTGACCAAAACCCCTTTTTCGTTGAAAGGAGCTTTTTTCGTTTAAGAAAATAGTTTTTTTAGGTTGACCGACGCCCGTCATTCATGCAAGCGAGGGAAGCCTATCCCTCGGGCGAGCAGCTCGCCACTCAAAGAACCAGGCTGCCCTTTTGACCAACGCATATCGGTGGACCGAGGCACGCCCGTCAGTCGGTGCCTAGCTGCGTTTTGGTGGAAAATTGCGATTTTCTTAACGTTTATTATTAGGATAATAATTTTATCTTCTAAAAGATAACCTGACTTTAAAAAGATTTCATTTTATCTTCTAAATGATAACTTGAATTCAAAAAGATTTCGTTTTATCTTCTAAAAGATTTGATTTTATTTTCTAAAATCTAATTTGAATTCAAAAAGATTTGATTCTATCTCCAAATCTAATTTGAAGTCAAAAAGATTTGATTTTATTTTCTAAAATCTAATTTGAATTCAAAAAGATTTGATATCTATCTTTAAAGATAATTTGAATTTTAAAAAGATTTGAATATTTTATCTTTATCTTCAGTTAGCTTATAAATAGCAAGCTGGAGATCGAGATAAGGGGTTGGAAAATTTTCCTAAGAAGTTATGGGTTCGAGATTTTTTAGATTGGAAATTTTCCAGGTTAAAGAATTTGATAAGGTTTTCTTTTCATATCGTGTTTTTTCCTTTCAAAGCTTTTCGGAAAAAAAACTAAGAACTCGAGAACGAAAAATCAATTTTCTCCGCTCGACTTATCTTTCTAAAAGTTTGAAACTATCGTAAAAGTGAAATCGAGAAAGAGAAATAAATTCTTTTCTCCTGATTCACCTTCTCAAAATTCCAAATTGTTTGAAAAGAACGATTTTTTTAGGGGAAATTGTTTTTGATAGTTTTCTTCGATCAACATCCTTGTAGAATTCAAGGGGAACTCCACACAACTTTACCTTCCAAGAATTAATATTCTGAGGGTAAACATTCTGAACTAAATATGAATTAATTTATTTTAATTAATTCGTTTTAGCGCTTTATTCAATTTGTTGATAATGTATTGCATGAAAAACGGCTTAAAGATGTGAAAATCTTGGATTTAATTTGATTTTTCCCATTTTTTGAGGTCTGGAGATGACCGACGGGCTTAAAGCCTCACCGACGGCCATCATTCAAGTGAGCAATGGGCCTTCGCGAGGAGTTCCTTCCTCCCGTCGGTCACCCCAGGAACGGCCGTCGCTCGGTCGGTTGGCCATCCCTGGGCCTCTTTCTTTCCCCATTTGATTATTTTCATTCCTTTCTTTTATTCTTTAGTTTTTATTCATTTTATATAACTCATTTCCATATTTTTCTACTATTTCAGTTATTCATTTTTCCTCTGATAGTTTTATTTTACTAAGGTGTTATTTGTGTTTTTTTGTGAGTTTCTTTATTTCGTTGAATATCGAATGCCCAAAAAAGGAACTAATTAGGATGACTCGTGGACATCGATTCAGTTCATTTCTTCTGCCCTATTTCTCTCATTTATTTTTCTTAATTATTATTATTTATCATAAGAGTCATTTACGTATTTGTTAATATAAAAGTGCCAAAAGAATTTCTACGAACGAATATAGTTTCCCTTAATAAAATAGGTTCAATGTCATAGTTTTCCTATGCAAATAAGATTGTCACCTTTAATATTGTTGTTTTAAGAATGCATGCGAGGATCAATGTTCTCATCTCAAATTATTTATCCCATTTATATATGGTTTTTGTTTTTGTTCATTTACATTGGGGTTGTATTCTGCCCTTAGTTTTATTCTAAATTAATATACCTTTATCTATTTCATTACATGCTTGGACTATGCTTTAATAACTACATTAAACTGTATGAGAAAAGAAATGAAATTTTAATTTCAAGACTCAATTATAACTTCAATCGAGGTATGAATAAGAGTGAAGTCCCGAACTCTCTCTGGTCTTAGGCTTCACGAGGTTAGATGAACCTTTCAAATGTTCTATTGGGAAGGGAATTCAAAAGTATCTCCTGTTGCCCAAAATAGACTAATATGCATCGTCTTAGGCTTCATGAAATTAGATGAACCATTTTCAATGTTTTATTAGAACGAAAATTCCAAAATATGTCTCATTGCCTAAAATAGACTCATACGCTTTGTCGTAGGCTCAGTGAGGCTAAATGAACTTTTTCAATGTTTTATTGGGTGACGACTTTAAAACACCTCTTGTTGCCCAAAATAGATGCCCTTGTAATCCTTACGAGTTCTATGAACCTCTCTCGGACTCCCTAAAAGCAGGTTTTTGAGGCCCCCTTCGGCGTGTGTCATAGTGGCGACTCCACTGGGGAATATTCAGTAGAGACTTCGCTTCAACAGTACCTTGGTTAAACATATAATTGAGTTTTAAATTAAAATTTCATTCCCTTTCAAAGCTGCATAGCATTTCATTAGAGCTTTAGATCTATGCTAGTTTGGTCCCTCTCTTAACCCCTGTGCATTTTCGAAGCACGACCCTACGTTCACTCAATGTGGGGAAGTGTTAGAAATAATCACCAGCCCAAGTCTAGTACCATTTGGTATATCAAATGATGACCCAATCGGTCACTATGCTTACGATGAGCTAGACCCATTGGCAAGGATCATTCTTGGGTAGACCTAAAGTATCATTACCCTGACTAAAGCCCATGTAATGAAAGTAGATACTTCCCCTAGGTGGTATGAACCATAATATTAGTATGGATCACCGTGTATTGAATAGACCCAAATAAATCGGATGGTCATTTAGTCAAAGGCTTTCATGCCCTGATAGGCCCATGTTGATTTATCTGGACTGCCTGAATACATAATGATCAAGAGCCATGTGTATGCGCTTTAAATTAAGAGATGTTATGCTTCTGGTTTTCCACCGCGCACCGTCCGCATCTATTGGGTTACCCGTTAACCCATGGATTAAGCCCACCTAGGAAAGAGACAATGTGACCTTGTGTGTGGGAGCAATAAGGTCGGAAGGATCTGCTTACTTGCATGTGGTTGTGGATGCTGTATAAAAGCATGACCATGCATCATATGTCATTCATGCACCATCCTAAAAAACCATGTTTTTGCAGCCATCATTGATCCATCTAGGTGGTCTATAGGTCCGAATGGACGACTGGTTAGTAATCCATTCTTTGAATTTCCAGAAAGAGTAGAATACTCGGAGTCACTCTCAGAAAGCAGCGAAGCTACCTCTTCCCAATTCTCAATAGAAAGCGATATGGCAAACCAACCAAGAGAGGCAGATGCAACTCGCACCATGATTGCCGAGGAAGTAGGTAGGAGGCTAGAGGAATTTGAAAATTGGATGATGTCCATGATGGGGAATCTAACAGCAACCATGGCACCACCTGCCGGGCCAAACCCAGTTACCCCCCCCCCCCCCCAATAGGACAGAATGAGTGAGAAGTAGTTAGGGAAGATCCCCCTGAGGAGGTACGTCCACCACCAGTAGATCTCCTAGCTACTACATCCTCAAGCCAGAGAAGAGGGAGAGCTTATAGACTGGAAGATGATTATGTAGAGGAGGAGTATGAAGAACCCATAGTGGTGAGAGGAAAGACACCTCAGATAGAGGAGGTTATATGGAAGAAGATGGAAGAGAAGTTCGAGGCAATGTCTCGAATACTGACGATGGGAAAGGGGATGAACCCCAAAGATAAGGAGCTAGAAGGAGAGGATCTGATCCCTCAGAATTTCAAAATGCCTAACGTCCCAAAATTTGATGGCACTTCAGACCCCACCTCATATATTAAGTAATACTCACTGGTAATAAAGGGTATAACTTTAACAAAAAGGTAGAAGATAGAGTATTTTTGCTTGAGCTTGACAGGTCCCGCAATGGACCGGTATCATGGATTGGACAAGAGAACGAAGGAAGACTGGGGTCTATGGACAGAAGAGTTCCTCAGGCAGTATGACTACAGCACGAGGATGGAGGTAACTCTAAAAGATCTAGAGCTACTACACTAGAAACCAGGGGAGTCGTTTCATGAGTATTTAACCCGATGGAGGAACCGTGTGGTGGAGATAAAGAGGAAACTGGATACTCCATATCAGATTAGGCTTTTTATCAAAAAATACTAGCCCATATCTGAAAGATGGGTTGAAGATGAAGGGATTGAAAGAATTGGAGTCTTTGAAGGATATAGCTATAGAAGCTGAGAGTGAGTGCTTGGCAAAGAGAATGAGTAATGAGGCCTATTCCAAAAGGAGCAATAGTAAACGGGGAGCGAGCAGACCAGCGAGCTCCAGCAGCGGTAATAGGATAGGCAAAATAGCTGAGGTTTTAGTCGCAGGAGTCAGTCAGAGGCATTTTTCAAACCTAGGGAGGTTTCTCTCCTAGGTGCTAAAAAGGTTAATGAAGGAGGGAAAGTTATAGCCTTTAGCGCCTAGACCTACTCAAAGCCAAGGACGACCGGGAGATAAGGAGGATGAGTATTGCACTTACCATCAGTATATCGGGCATACTAATAGCAGTTACAAAACGTTGAGGCATGCCATTCAGGATTTAATTGACTCTAAACAGATCACTAATCTAGAAAAGAGAGGCAACCAGAAGAAGCCCGGGTATAATAATGTTCCCCACCAGTTTTCATGATCGAGTCTAGTCTACCCTAATGGTATGTTTTAAAAGACTTGTATAGGGAAGAAAACATTGCTTTCACCTGCCTTAAGGAGGCAAGTGAAAAAGGGATTCTCGTGGCAACGATTGATTGCTGGTCCACTAGTGAAAGTGGAAGTGAAAATGATGATGATGAATCTACTGATCCTTGGGGTTCAGAGGATGAAGGAAAAGAGATTGGAGCAGTGACCTGAAGTGGAAGGGCAGTTCCAAAAGTAGAGAAGCCGCAAGATCTCATGGCTGTATACCGGCTCAAATATCGATCTGGGATTTATTGAGGTAATCCCCATCACATAGGCAGAAGTTGGTAGAGGCCTTATGCGGGTCCACCATGGAAACCACCATCTCCCCAACAGAGTTGTTGGATATTGTGAAGGGAGGTGCTGGAGAAAATTTGGTCTACTCAGACACTGATTTGTCGGTAGAAAGCCGTAACCATAACCATCCCTTGTATATAAAGGCAAAAATTAATGAAAAGCACACTGCCTGTGTTATGGTAGATGACGGGTCCTCTATAAATGTATGCCCTTTGGTGGCAATGTCAGCTTTTGGAATGAATGAGGACATGTTAAGCAAGTCAGATCTTAGGATCACTGCCTACGATAACTCCCAAAGGCAAGCATCGGGGACCTTCAAGGCAATAGTGAAGACCGAGCCGATAGAGACGGAGGTTGAATTTGTAGTCCTTCCTATTCCAGCCAATTTTTTAGCACTATTAGGTAGGCCGTGGTTCCACAAGTTGAGAGGGGTGCCATCTACCTTGCACTAGAGGATAAAAATCCCACACGAGGGGCAAGTAATGACAATCAGAGCTGCTAGGGAAAATCAGGTATCCATATTGGAGATTGCAAGGCAACCTTTCAACGGGTTTCACGTGGTTGTGATAAATGAGGAAGATGCCATCGCAGGGAGCCCTCAAGTGGTGAATATGATGAAGAATATATCTTTCCTTCCCGAAGCTGCTTTGGGAAAGAATTCCCATGGGCCACAAGCAGCCATCACAACGAGAGGTTAGAAGGATCGAAGGGGTCTCGGATATAAGGGCACAACAATGATGAGTAAGAAGGCAACTTATGAGATCCCTCACATTAAGGAGAGCTTTATGCCAGCCACCTCAGTGTGTGCTTATGCTGGAGAAGCTGAACCCCAGTGGATAGACGGGAAGGTCATGCCGGGATTCGAGGTTTTCAACAATGTCTTTAATTGGGACATTAGATTTATCAAGCCAGTAGAGGGCTTTTGGGAGGAAGAAATCATGACCCAAGGGACTGTTTGGGACCGAGATGCACCCGAGGAGATTATCATTAGAAGTTTATGGCCACCCGAATGAAGGGCAAGGAGAAAGTAAGAGATGAAGATGCAGATTCAGAGAAGCAAGATGAAGTTTCATAGGGGGTTATTGGAGAGCCTCTGAAAAGCCAAGATGATACTCAATTGTCAGTTGTAACATCTACATCGGTAGAGAAAGAAGACAATAGCAATTTAGATTTGCTTTTTCATTCCAAAACTTTTTGATGATGTCTGTGATGTTTCCAATTCTATTAATAAGATGAACGATTTTGCTTACTTATGTGATGTTTCTGATGATTTCACCATGCATAATCATGATCATGACTCATTCATATTTGACATTGATTCAACTGTTACCATTCCATTTAATCTCGAAACTTTGGAAAACCTAAAGGAAATCTTGATAGCATCTAACATAACTCCTAAAAAGAGATTAAAATTTGAAAGAATTTTAAAGAAATATGAAAAATTCTTTGCCTGGACCTACGAAGACATGCCAAGAGTCGATCGTGAAATCGCTAAACATGCCATCCCAACATATCCTGATCATAAACCGGTCAAGCAAAAAATTGAAAGACTTAGACCGGAATGGATAGAAAAGGTTAAATAAGAGGTTTACAAACAGATTGAGGCCAAGTTTCTTATTGAAGTGCAATACCTGACTTGGTTGGCCAACGTCGTTCCGGTAGCTAAGAAGAACAGAAAAGTACGTGTATGTGTTGACTATCAGGATTTGAACAAAACTTGTTTGAAAGATGACTTTCCTCTACCTCACATCGATGCTCTAGCAGATAGCGCAGCTGCTTGCATGATGCACAGCTTTGTAAATGGATATGCCGAGTATAATCAAATCCTCAATACGATAGTTGATCGAATTAAGACAGCCTTCATAACTAAGTGGGGTGTATTTGCTTATAGGGTAATGCCCTTTGGCTTGAAGAATGCGGGCGCAACTTATCAAAGGATGGCTATTAGGATCCTCGATGACTTGATCCATAAAGAGTTGGAAGTGTATATCGATGATATGATGATTAAGTCGGCTACTAGAGAGGGTCACTTTGAGGCCTTAGAGAAGTTCTTTCAAAGGATCGACAAGTACAATTTACTGTTGAACCCCAAGAAGTGCATCTTTAGAGTTACCTCAGGAAAGCTTTTCAGGTATGTTGTTAGCTAGAGAGGAATTGAAATCGAACCTGATAAGGTCAAAGCTATTAGGGAAATGCCAGTGCCTTAGAAAAAAAGGATGTTAGAAGTTTCTTGGGAAAGTTGCAATATATTAGCAGGTTTATCGCCAAGCTCACTTCGATTTACGAGTCGATCTTTAAGTTGCTCAGGAAATACCAGCTTATAATATGGAATGACGCTTGTCAGAAGGCTTTTGACACCATTAAAGAATATCTGTTAAATCCCCTGGTTTTGAGACCACCTCAGCCGATCAAGCATTTGATCCTATACCTAGTGACAGAAGATAGTTCCGTAGGTACCATGATGGCTTAGGAGGATGAATTTGGAGTAGAGTTTATAGTTTATTACCTTAGTAAGAAGTTTCTTTCTTATGAGATCAAATATATTGAAGTTGAAAAGATTTGCCTAGCGGTAATTTGGGCCTCTAAGAAGTTAAAACACTACTTCCATTCCTACAAGGTACAAGCTATCGCTAAGCAGAATCCTCTCAGGTACTTGCAGGAAGCTCCCTCTTTGTTGGGAAAGATGGGAAGATGGCTACTGCTCCTACAAGAATTTAATGTTGAATACATCGCCCAAAAAACCATCAAAGGGCCTGCAGTAGCAAAATTCTTGGCAAAGCACCCCTTCGAAGGAGATTTATTTGAGTTCAACATCCTAGATAAAGATGTTACCGCCATTGCAGTGCAAGGTTAGCAATTGCATTTTAATGGAGCAGTTAATCGTAAGGGGGCAGGAGTAGCAATCATTCTCATAACCCTATATGGTTAAAAACTTCCATTAGCCAAGAAGCTAAGTTACAAGGCTACTAATAACGAAGCCGAATGTAAAGCTTGCACCTTTGGATTAGAAGCCTTAATAGCCTTGGAGGCAAAGAATGTAGAGGTTTTTGAGGATTTATCACTAGTAATCTACCAGATTTGGGGTGAATAAGCCGTAAAAGAAGAATGATTGATGCCATACGTGAAACACTTGAAGACATTGAGCAGTCAATTTGAAGTATGTACTTTTCATTTCATTCCGAGAGATGAGAATCAATTAGCAGATGCCCTCGCAACTTTGGTGTCAATATGGGATAATCCGGAAGGGGTAGTCATGAAGCCCATCTTAATCTAAAGTTTTAAGAAGCTTAGTTTTTAGTCTGAGACAATCATGGAAATCGAGGTTGTTGATGAGAAGCTGTGGTATAGTGATATTAAGAATTACTTAGAAAAGACAGTATTCCCAAAAGCTGCCACCAAGAAGGACCAAAGATTGATCCGCAAGCTATCTACTCGGTTTATCTGTATAGATGGTGTGTTACACAAATGGCAAGTCGATGGTATTCAGCTAAGATGTTTAGACAATAAAGAAACTGAGAAGGTAATGGAAGAAACTCATTCCGGGGTTTGTGGAGCTCACATGAACGGCTTAATGCTAGCAAAGAAGGTTATGCGATAAGGATTTTACTGGCTTATAATGGATACACATTGCTCGAAATACGTGAAGCAATGTCAGTTGTGTCAATAGTATGCAGACCTAAGGCATTTACAAGTTTCAGAATTGCATAGCTTAATGTCACCTTGGCCATTTGTAGCTTAGGGAATAGATATTATAGGAGAAATACACCCTACAGCCTCCAACGGATATAGGTTCATCATAGTCGCCATCAATTACTTTACTAAGTTGGTAGAGGCTGAATCTTTCAAGAAGGTCGATGCCTGGGATATGGCCAAGTTCATTGAAAATAATTTGATATGTAGATATGGTCTCCCACACTAAGTTGTATCTGATAACGGGGTACAGTTTATGGCTGAAACAAAGAAGTTACTCTAGAAATATGGCATCAAGCATAACAAGTCTTCTCCAAATCACCTGCAGGCCAATGGGGCAGTAGAGGCTGCTAATAAAAATGTCAAGAAGATCTTGGCCAAAATGGTTCAGAACTATCAAGATTGGGCAGAGAAGTTGCCTCTTGCACTCTGGGGCTATAAAACCACTGTAAGAACCTCTACAGGAGCAACGCCCTATTCTCTGGTGTATGGAATGGAAGCAATGTTACCAATTGAAGTAGAGGTCAAGTCTTTAAAGGTAGTCATGGAAGCCTGGATTCTAAAAGCTGATTAGGTGTAGCAATTATTTCTATAGTTGAATATGTTAGATGAGAACAGGTTGCAAGCTTATTTTCACAACCAAATCTATCATAAGAGACTTGCTAAGTTATTCGATAAAAAGGTCAGAAAGCATCCGCTGAAAGAGGGAGATTTAGTCTTCCAGCAAATGAGGCCAGGTGCTCCAGACATACGCGGTAAATTTAGGCCAACATGGGAAGGTCCATTTGTTCTTAAGAGGTTGTTATTCAAGGGAGTAGCAATTCTAATAGACAGCAATGGAAACGAGTTTAAAGAAATGTTCAACAACAACAAACTCAAGAGGTTCCATGGCTAAAGACTAAAAATCAAAAGAAGAGAATGGAAGCCCTGCGGGTCGAAAATCAAAAAAAGGCGGCTTTATTAAAAATGGGTGCCTCGTCAAGGTGAAACCGAAAAAAGGCACTCTAGGCAAAAATTAGAGGCTTCAGGGGAAATGTCCAATCAAGAAAACCCGAGAAGGTTCATTGGTAACAGGAGTTTGATGCTTTCAAAATCCATTTCAATATTAAGTATGATTTTGCATTTTTAATCTATGTTAAATGATAGTCATGTATAGTGAAATTATGTTAGAATGTACACAATCTTTGAAAAATATATAAAATAAAGACAATTTAACTCATATGTTCATTATCTTCTAGTTCTTTTATAAAAAGAGAAACATTGTTCATTATTGAATGTATGTAATCTAATGACTAGGCTCTGCTACTACTCTCGCCAGCCAGATGCCTAAGTCGATAGGTCTTGTTATCAACTGCAGGACTAATTACCCACCTCTTATATGCACTAGTAGAAGCAAAGGAGCAATCCCCAATCGGTGGTATAACAGTCCTTACAGCCAGCTGTGTCCGGAGGCTATGATACCTAGAGGTAAAAGCCAAGGACAAAAGGCCACCTTGGAAAGATAGAGTGTGCCTCACAGCGTCTTGAATCCCTCTGAACTGTCGAGCACAAAGGGCAAGAATATAAAAGGTAGCCTCATGAAATCCACACAAAGGAATGCAACCCGAAGAACCATCTAGAGTCACAGCAGAAAGAGGGAGCCAGGGGCACATAAAGTTGATGTCCTTATCTGTCACCTCGCCCAATCTAGCAGCACCTTCATCGGGAGATGTAAATGAATACAACTGCTGCCAGGGAAGAAAGTGCTTCAGCGAATAATTGTTGATCACCCTAGGAGGAGGCTCTGATAGTAGTTTCAGCTTCTCCTATAGCCATACCTGAAAGACAGGAGAAATTTAAAAAAAAAAAAATAGCTGCTAGAATGGGTAGGATCCACTCCGAGTAAAAATAAGGCACAGGGTTATGTGAAAATTCGAAAGGACGCATTTCACGATAAGAAAAGCTAGTGTGAAAATCGACAAGGGATGCACTACCTTTTAGAATAATGACATACCTAGAGAAATAAGGGGCTTCCGATTAAGATAGCAGAAGGGTCGACACAGATAGAATCCAAGCACAGAATGTTCTCAGCAAGAATCAGGGGAAATGGGGATAGCCCGCGACGGATGCCATCCACAATCTCGAATAGCTGGAAATCGCCGACCAACTCCTTAGAAGTCACCGTTAGGTATCTAGAAAGGGAGAACAGCAGGACAACACTGGCCTGGTATATGGGTATATCAGAAAAGTCTTCTAGTGCCTCGATCAATGGTTCTAAAGCAAAAGCGGTACCCTAAGGGGCCAAACTAGTTGCCGCTGAGGGAGAAATGCCTAAAGCCAAAGCAATGTCCCTCGTATGAATCAAGCCATAGCTCAGGACTCAAGGTGGTGTGCTAAGAGGAAACCTCATTTCGATAATTGCAATAATTTCTACGGGCAAGGGGCAAAGTTCTTGATAGGTGAATTTGAAGACATAAAAACGGGGGTCCTAGAAGCGGACTACAGCTAAAAGAAGATTCTTATCCACTCTAACTCTCTGTAAAAATCTCAAGTCAGAATAAGGGGTCAAAGTGGTATTTTCCCAGGTTTAGGGGTCATCTAGAAGCCAGTACATTTTGTTAAAGGTTGGTGATGACATTTTTAGGACTTCGGAGCAGAAATTAAATATAAGCGAAAGAAATGGAAAAAGAAAAAGGAGAAAAGAATGAAAAAACTTGGAAAAGGTGCTCTAATTGGAATCCAAGAAGAGGAAAGAACACAAAAACGAGGAGAAGACAAGTATTAAAAGAAAAGCCACGACCGACGGGCATGCCTCGAGTGAGGCACGGTCAGCCCGTAGGTTAACCTTTGACCACCTAGTGGATTTTGTTCTGCATGGTTCAAACATTTCACATGCATAAATATTTTACGTGTATTTGTGCCATTTTAATTTTGTAGGGAAACAAATTTGATGGATGCAACCATACGCTAAAATCAGGGGGCAAGACATTCAAGAAGTATTTTAAAATTTCCAAAAAAAAGAAAAAAAAAAGGAAAAAGGAAATTCGAAATGACCAACAAGCTTGTAGGATTGCCCGTCGCTCGCTCCATTGACTGCATGCCCGTCATCATCAAAAGCTATAAAAACCGAGCTGTCCAGTTAGATATTTTACTATCTTATGGAATAATTGTGCCTATAAAACTATTGTTGGGGCCTAAAGCCTGTCCCTTTTATTGCCTTTCATGCAGGGAGTTGGGTACATCCTTACCGGGATGCTGCCAAAAATTTTTTTGGTTAGGCACATCCTTGCCAGGATGCTGCCAAAATTTTTGGTTAGGCACATCCTTGCCGGGATGCTGCCGAAATTTTTTGAATGAGCACATTCTAGTCGGAATGCTGCCAAATTTTCTAGATAGTTAGTTTACTTATGATTATCACGCAAAACTGACTCTATTATTTTCAGGATGCCTCCAAGACGCAATGTTCCTCAAGAGCAGCTCAAGCCTCAGGCTCCAGAGTGGATGAGCCCTAATCGTAGGAAGTAGTTTCAGGCCCTAGCCAAGGTCCAGTTTCGTACCAGCCGTTATATCTCCAAGCCCTTCCTCCAGTGCATGGGGATGCTACATGAGGTCGAAGCGCTATTAGAGGCGGCGGGGTGGACTGAGTTTCTCCGGCCATTATTCCAAACATACCCAGATATTGAGAGAGAGTTTCTGGCCACCTTCCATTATAGAGGATTCTAGAGGTTAGATACGGAGGAGGATGTGATACAGTTTCGAGTCAGAGGGGACCATTTCAGTATCAGCCGTAGGGTTTTTGGTCAGGCCATGGGGCTCCCACATGAGGTAGACATAGTGATTCCACAATGAGCTATTAGGAGACAGCATTGGGAGGCCATCACTTTGCCAGGGGCCCCTTACGATAACAATACGGCGAAGAGCACAATGCTCTCATCACAAGCACTGAGATACGTCCACAGGGGTTCTCTCCAGTTCCTACTTGGGCCGAGCAGGCAACCCAGGGTCAGTTAATGGTGTAAAGATCAGGAGTTTGTGGGCGATGGTGATAGGCCAGTGCCTTAATATTACCCATGAGATATTGGCTAATCGAGTGAGATTGGCATGGGGCACAACCCCTTTTATATGCGCTGAAGGCGTCATCACCAGCTGTTGGTATATCTGAGGGTTCCTTTAACAAGCTTGGGGCCTCTATTAGACGAGGACATCTATGTTGACTTGATTGCAGCCCAGAAGATAGGGATGGTAGCTTAGAAGCGTGATTGTCCGGATGAGTATAGATTACTCACAATGGCGAAGACCATATGCCTTTTCCACCTCCCTCTACTCCAGCCAGCCAAGGATGTTCCGAAAGAGCCCCAAGGGGAGCAGCAGCCTCCACAGTAGCCCTAGCAAGAGGAGGAGCAACCTCATACTCCTCTGGACATTGATTTGGACATTGATCTAAATGACCTGCTGTGCACTCTGGTGTCACAGCGAGCTCAGAGCCTCACGCCAGCACCACCACAGGTCCAATGCTCTGAGGCTCACGAGACTAGGAGGTTCCATCCTTATAGCTGCCCTGGGCACCCGGGGGCATCTACGTCCACTGTTCCTCCACCACCAGAGCCTCATACAGAGTCGGTACAGCATGGGGCGCCATCACCACCCGTATAACAGGACATCATTTTAGCAATGACCACTGCCCTCGCCGCCATGGAGTGACGGATGGAGGAGAGAGATAGGGTACTGGGTGAGTGCCTGGACCAACAAGAGAGGCGCATAGAGGAGCTGAGAAAGGGACTTAGTGCTTCACAGGCAGTGGCAGCTCAGAGGATCAACGAGGCCATCCAGATGGTTGATGAGTCGATGACTTCTCTTTGGTTCTGGGTGAAGGTGTTAAAGGCTTCCATGCCAACTATATCTGGGTCTATCAAGGAGCTGAGAGAGCAGATGGAGACCAGGCTGACTGGGATTAAGGATGCCTCCAAATGCCAGAGCTCAAAGCAGATTCAAGCTTTTACAGAGCTGGCCAAGGTGATAAACAAGGTCTTGGGTTTCTTCAGGAGATGTGCACAGCCTTTTCTAGATGGGTACGCCTGGGTCCAGTTTAAGCAGGCTTCTCGAGCAGAGCCGCGATCTCTACCACCTGTTGTCATTCCTTTGAAGCCAACCGCTGGGGCTAGGCCATCGACATCTAGGGATCAGTCCTCCTCCTCTAGAGTCAGACCATTAGCAGTCAGGGATAGCCCTCCGCTTCCAAAGCTAAGCCATCCACCTCTAGGGTAGGGCCATCTTCATCCAGTGCTCAGCCGATCCACTTTCAAATAGTGATCCGAATTCGGAGGATCTATGAGACTACTGCCCCCTTTGGCTCATATTTAGGGAGATTTGTATATATATCTGTGATGTATAAACTTTAGATTATTTAGTGGTGTTTACATTTGTTAAAATTTGATTTCATTTTATGATATTTACATCTTATTAAGATTTCATTTTTGCTTCAAAAATACTTGACGCATCAAAATAATAAAATAAAAGAAAACAAGAAAGGGAATAAGAAAGATAAATAATAAATGACAATAAGAGAAAAGAAAAGATCCAAAATTTATGCTTTAAAAGGTTCCGGTTAATATAGCAAATTAATAAGATTCTTTGAAATTACAGGAAATACATTCCAACAGTCTACCTCACGACATAAAAGTTGAATTCATCATAGCTCAGTAGCATTAATGATAAGCTAAATCAAATAAGAGTCTTTTGCAAAATGAGTTGTGGCAACAATCATATGCCTACAGATTACTGGCGATAATCATATGCCAGCACTTCGAATGGCAATAGTCATGTTCCATATAAACTCAATGGTGGTTAACAAAAAAGATCATTGGCGACAATCATATGCCAGTGGTTCGATAATGATAATCATATACCGATATCTGAATGGCGACAATCATAAGCCATGAAAATCAACGATAGTCTACAAAATGAGTGGTGGCGACAATCATATGCCTACTACTCAACGGCGACAATCATATGCTGATATCTCAA
The DNA here is from genome assembly GCA_947683425.1 of Excoecaria cochinchinensis. Lineage (NCBI taxonomy): Eukaryota > Viridiplantae > Streptophyta > Magnoliopsida > Malpighiales > Euphorbiaceae > Excoecaria > Excoecaria cochinchinensis. Next base: position 1,045,553 of record CANTUQ010000183.1, read on the forward strand.
AGGCCACAATCATATGCTGGATGGACCAACTGCAATATATCAAGTGAGTTATAGTAGAATATGCTCATAGCTCAACAACGACAATCATATGCCGATGTCTCAAAGGCGACAATCATATGCCGGACAGACAAATTGCAGTACATCAAATGAGTTATAGTAGAATATGCTAACAACTCAGTGGCGACAATCATATACCGATATCTGATTAGCGACAATCATATGCCATGCAGATTAATGATAGTCTACAAAACAAGTGGTGACGACAATCATATGCCTACTGCTCAACGGCGACAATCATATGCCAATGTCCCGAAGGTGATAATCATACGCCAGACGGACTATCTGCAATATATCAAATGAGTTATAGTGGAATATGCTTACAATTCAACGGCTACAATCATATACCAATGTCCCGAAGGCGACAATCATATGCCAGACAAACCAATTGCAGTGTAACAATTGAGTTGTAATGGAATATGCTTACAGCTCAACGGCGACAATCATATGCCGATGTCTCAAAGGCAACAATCATATGCCAGACGGACCAACTGTAGTGTATCAAATGAGTCGTAGTACAATATGCTTACGACTCAGCGACGACAATCATATGCCAATATCTCGGTGGCAAGCCACCATCCATGATCTTTGACACAGCAAAAGGTAAGGACTGCCTCAGGTATGTGCTTTTTTCTTTCTTCTCTTAATTTTAGCTCATCTAAACACCAATGCACTAGTTTCCCCAAAATTAGGGGCAACTGTAGACACCGGGTCCCGAGACAACCCAAATCAGAGTTACCCGATGAAGATATCGATATATGTTCCACAGTTAAAGGAGTGAGGTTGTAGGCCGTCGCCCTTGAAATTCACAAATTTTAGGTATATTAGTAACCAAAACGTCTTTTTTGTCGAAATGAGCTTTTTTCGTTCAAGAAAATTATTTTTAGCGCCCGTCAGTCAATTAGGAGCCTAACACTCGCATAGGCAAGGGATCTTGTCCCTCGCACGAGCGGGTGCCCACCGTTCAAATGACCAGGCTACCCCTTTAACCAAGGCATGCCCATCAGTAGATGCCTGGAGGCATATTGGTGGAAAAATTGCAATTTTCTTAACGTTTATCCTTAGGATAAATACCAAAGATTTCATTTTATCTTCTAAAAGATAACTTGAATTCAAAAAGATTTCGTTTTATCTTCTAAAAGATAACTTAAATCAAAAAAGATTTGATTTTATATTCTAAAATCTAATTTGAATTCAAAAAGATTTAATTCTATCTCCAAATCTAATTTGAATTCAAAAAGATTTGATTTTATTTTCTAAAATCTAATTTGAATTCAAAAAGATTTGATATCTATCTTTAAAGATAATTCGAATTTTAAAAAGGTTTGAATTTTTTATCTTTATCTTCAATTAGCTTATAAATATCAGGCTGATGATCGAGGTAAGGGGTTGGAAAAATTTCCTAAGAAGTTAAAGGTTCGAGATTTTTTAAATTGGAAATTTTTTGGGTTAGAGATTTTGATAAGGTTTTCTTTTCATATCGTTTTTTTTCCTTTCAAAGATTTTCGGAAAAGACTAGGAAGAACTTGAGAACGAAAAATCAATTTTTTTTCTAAAAATTTGAAACTATCATAAAAGTGAAATTGAGAAAGAGAAATAAATTCTTTTCTCTTGATTCACCTTCTGAAAATTCCAAATTGTTTGAAAAGAACGATTTTTGTAAGGGAAATTATTTTTGATAGTTTTCTTCGGTCAACATCCTTGTAGAATTCAAGGGGAACTCCACGCGACTTCACCTTCCGAGAATTAATATTCCGAGGGTAAACATTCTGGACCAAACATGAATTAATTTATTTTAATTAATTCATTTTAATGCTTTATTTGATTTGTTGATAATGTATTGCATGAAAAACGGCTTAAAGATGTGAAAATCTTGGATTTAATTTTATTTTTCCCATTTTTTGAGGTCTAGAGATGACTGACGGGCTAAAGGCCTCACTGACGGCCATCGCTCAAGTGAGCGACAGGCCGTCACGAGGAGCTCCTTCCTCCCATCGGTCACCCCAAGAATGGCCGTCGCTCGGGCTGTTGGCCATCCCTGGGCCTCTTTCTTTCCCCTTTTGATTATTTTCATTCCATCCTTTTATTCTTTAGTTTTTATTCATTTTAGGCAACTCATTTCTATATTTTTCTATTATTATAATTATTCATTTTTCCTCTGATAGTTTTATTTTATAAAGTGTTATTTGTGTTTTTTTGTGAGTTTATTTATTTTGTTGAATATCGGATGCCCGAAAAAGGAATTAATTAGGATGACTCGGGGACATCGATTCAGTTCATTTCTTTTGCCCTATTTCTCTCATTTATTTTTCTTAATTCTTATTCATCATAAGGGTCATTTTTGTATTCGTTAATATAAAAGTGGCAAAAGAATTTAAACGAACGAATATAGTTTTCCTTAATAAAATAGGACCAATGTCCTCATTTTCCTATCCAAATAAGAATGTCACCTTTAATATTGTTCTTTTAAGTATGCATGCAAGGATCAATGTCCTCATCTCAAATTGAATATCCCATTTTATGTATCGTTTTTATTTCTATTCATTTACATTGGGGGTTGTATTCCACCCTTAGTTTTATTGTAAATTAATGTACTTTTATCTACTTTGATCTGAATTTATCTTATTTACCGCTTTCATTACATGCTTGGACTGTGCTTCAATAACTGCATTAAACTGTATGAGAAAAGGAATGAAATTTTAATTTCAAGACTCACTTATAACTTCAATTGAGGTATGAATAAGAGTGAAGTCCCAAACTCTCTCTAGTCTTAGGCTTCACAAGGTTAAATGAACCTTTCCAATGTTCTATTGGGAAAAAAATTCTAAAATATCTACTGTTGCCCAAAATAGACTAATATGCATCATCTTAGGTTTCATGAGATTAGATGAACCATTTCCAATGTTTTATTGGAACAGAAATTCCAAAATATCTCTCGTTACCCAAAATAGACTCATACGCTTTGTCTTAGGCTCGGTGAGGCTAAATGAACTTTTCTAATGTTTTATTGGGTGGTGACTCCAACACACCTCTTATTGCCCAAAATAGATGACTTTGTAATCCTTACAAGTTCTATTAACCTCTCTCGGACTCCTTAAAAGCGGGTTTTCGGGGCCTCCGGGGTTCGGCGCGCATCATAGTACCCTAAATGAATTAGCGTATGTTCGGGGTGAAATGGGGACTGAAAATGCATAATGAAGGTTGAAATATGTAATTGGGTGGTTAAAATAGTTCAAGTATTAAAAGGGTTATAATTGTAATTAATTCAAAAATAAAGGGCAATTTGGTAATTTGACTATTAAGCACTTAAATGCATAACTTAAGAAGAAATACATACTAATGTATGAAATATAATAAATTATAAGAAAAATGTATTAATGGATGAAAGTTTAGGACCAAAAAGCAAAGAAAAAGGGTGAGCCAATAGAAATTACACACTGAGCAAAATCTAAAAACATGAAGAAAAGTGAAGAAAGATGTGCATAGCCCTATAAATAGGCCATCTTGGCCGGCCAAAAACAGGTTAGAAATGCAGAAAATTTCCTCACTTAAATTACTTTATAATCTACTCAATTTCATTCTAAAGGTGTCCTAATAAGGAAGGGCTTGAATCTTAATACAATTTGAATTGTAAAGGTAAGTTAATAGTTAAGTTCTTCTCTTTCTTCTTTAATTTAGTGAAGTTGAAAATGTATGAGTTGTGTTTTGATGATGATAAATTGTGATGTTTTGAGGTGAGAAATCTGGTGAAAAGGAAAAATAAAATAAAAGAAAAAAAAAAGAAAGAAAGAGGAAGCAAAGAAGTGAAGAATTGGAGTAAAGACAAAGTTTGGGGACTTTTCTTTTGCATGCTCAATATAGCAACAAAATCATTTCATATCATCCATTTGTATGCAAATGGATGATATGAAATGATTTTGATGCTATATTGATTCTAAATGATGATTTGGTTTGAGTTGTAGTTATTGAATTGCTTGAAAGTGTGAAAAATGGTATGTAGGGTTTATAGGGGAAACTCTATCTAAAGTGTCACTTGACCCCGAGACAGTGTTTTGGCTATAATTTGGCATAGAGACCTCTAAATTAAAGGATTTTAGTTAGAGATGAAATTTAAGACTCGTACCTAAATATTTCTAGAGAGTTTAAGAGATGAATTTGGCTTTAAGAGCCTCAAAATTGGGCCTAAACTTAAGGTACTAGTTCTGCTTGGGTAATAGGAGCAAGTTCTATTCCCAAGGCCATTTCTGGACTTACAGTGGTCCAAATGTTATGAATAAAAATACTACTGAAACTAGATATCTAGAAGAGTAAGTTTTATGGAGAGAGTATAGTCAAATTATGTCTCTATCATTCCCAGTAATTTTTCAAATTTGGGACACAATTCTATCCCTTGAAGTTGCTTTGGAACAGTCCTTAATGTTAAGGCCATAACTCCTAGGATATAGGTCCAAATGAGGTGAAATTGGTTCCATTAGAAAGCTAATATCTAGGGGATCATTTTTTAAGAGATCATTTTGGCTAAAAATGATGTTTACTAGCTTAAAATCATAGTACAAGTTGGAGGTAGAATCTGACTTTGCACCTGACTCAGCACCATGTGCTAAGTCGGCACCTTTGCTCTCTGTTACGAGTCGGCACACCCCCAAATCTACCTACCTTTGTCTGTTATGCAATATTTTTCATCCTAAAGTGTTCTAATACATTTTCAAAGCGTGGAATAGTTAAAAAGGAACCTATAGGACTTAAAGATAAGGTAAAACAATTAAAAGTGATTATGCTATAAATACATTATGACTTTATATGTAAAGATTACATGAAATTAAATATTGTGTGGGTGTCATTGAGATGGCATGAATTTTGGATTTTATATAATAATATAATTGAATGAATTTGTTAAATGACATTGAATACAATATGAAAATTTTATTGATAATATAATATAGAATATATGAAAATAACTATATAGCATATGATGATAATAATAAATGAATAGATAATTGTATGTTATGAGTTTATAAGATGTATGTTTATGTTTACATGAAGAGTTTATATGCTATAGATATATGAACAAAAGATGTACCGTTTGATAAAAGTAAATGATTTATGTGTGAGTAGAACTTATAAAGATGCCTTGTTCTTGTACAGGTATGATTCATATGTATCTGACTATAGTACATATAATAAACATATGTAAGGGTACATTAAAGAATTAAAAGAGATATAGTAGATACAATTCAGTAGCCTACAAAGTGTCTAAATTGTGGATAGATAGGCATGCCTATAGGGATATAGTTGCAGCTTTTATAGTCTGGCACGTGAATCGTGTCCATAGCCTCGGCACTATTCGTGTCCACAGCATAGTTTCTTTTGAGACAACCATGTCTCCTTATTTTCAATATTGAGTATTCAGTATCGATAGTCAATACTCGAGTGGTGCCCATAACTCCCATTATCCACATCCACAGATGATGTGCAGGCAATTCACAGTGTAAAGCAAAGAATAGCTACAGTATAAAGACAAAAGACATATATATATATATACACACACACATATGAATATGCTAAAAGATAACTTACCAGCATAACATGACAGTAAAACAGAAAAAGATATAGATATATGTATATGATTGCTTAATTATAAATGTGTGAATATTGTATATGCATATATAAAGATATGACGATTTGAAATGAGAAGAACATAGAGGTATGTTTTGATATGAATTTATGAATTTTAATGAATATGAATAAGTTAAATATCTAAATTGTATAAAGATATCTTTATATGATTAATGGTAACAAATAGACATATGACGGTAACTACGAAACGAAATATATGATTATATTTATTTGTTTTAATTTTATTTGTGAAACTAAATGCTTGAATTTGAATTGGTATACAGTCATACAATATGTACTTATGAAATTGTATGTTTGTATAAGAATTAACCGATATGTAAATGTAAATTGAACATTATGTAATTATAGATATGTAAATTTATATGTATACAAAATTCTATTATTATTATGTTCAAGTATAAGATTAAGGGCAATTATTATAGGAATTATTCTAATTATTTTACAAGATTATTTGCATTTAGTACAATAATGTGGTGACATTCCAATGTTACAAGTAGAGCTACAGTTCCGCTAGTAGAGGTATTACAAAATAAGTCGAAGAATATAGTTCAATGCATATAATATATGTTAATGTTATATGAGATTTTCCCAACACATGTGATTTGAATATGAATATGTGAACTAAAGTGATCATACTATATATATATATATATATATAAACATAAAGGATTAATGTCAGAGTATAAATCTCATTCTTAATAAGGAATGCATTATGAAATATATGTTTAAACATAACTGTTTTACTAAGAATATGATGACACTGTGAACATACATAACTATATTCGTTGCTTTTTACCTTATACATAATGATAATTATGAAATGAAGGAAATATGAGATAGTATATTAAGTTAAGGCTAAAAGCATCATTTAACACCTGAACTTGGACAAAAAAAATATTCCAGCATCTGAACTTTACTAAAGCCACATTTTACACTTGAACTTTTATTTTCTTCAACTTTTTTGATACCTCTATTTGCATGTGTAAAACACGCAATATGTGGAACGTGAATACGGAAAATTAATAGCTTAAAAGCATCAAAAGGGCCCTAAACTTGTAAAAATAGAGTTGTTTCGGTACCTGAACTTTATTTAAACCGCATTTAACACTTAAAGCCTTATTATCTTCAATTTTTTAAACACCTCCAGCAACTCAAATGCTGATTAGGATAGCGCGTGTAAAACACCCAATGTATACAATGTAAATCAAAGTTTATTGCAAAAAATTAATATTATATTATTATTTGTAACTGTAAAAAACTTAATTTATTCAAATCCCTAACCCATTCTTCTTCTTCTTCTTCTGTAAAATTCGCAGTCCAAGCAAACCTCTTTATTCTTCTTCTTTTTCTGTAAAATTTTCAATCTTCATAAATATCCTTCTTCTATAATCTATAAGACTGAGAATTTTACAGAAGAATAAGAAGAATAATGAGATTTTCTTGGACTATGAATTTTAAAAAAGAAAAAGAAGAAAAAGAATAACGGGTTAGGGATTTAAATAAATTGATTTTTTTACCATTAGATATATAAATATAATATTAATATTGTATTAATTTTTTGCAATAAACTTTGATTCATGTTGTACACATTGCGTATTTTACACGCGCTATCTTAGTCAGTATTTGAGTTGCTAGAGATGTTTAAAAAATTGAAGATAATAAGACCTCAAGTGTTAAATGAGGCTTAAATAAAGTTCAAGTACTGGAACAATTTTTTTTACAAGTTCAGGGCCTTTTTTATGCTTTTAGTTGCCGTGTTTTAAACGTGCAGGTCCAATCAACATATGTTTTGAACAAAGTGTTAAAAAAGTTGAATAAAATAAAAGTTCAAGTGTCATATGTGGCTTTAGTAAAATTCATGTGCCAGAACGACTTTTTTGTACAAGTTCAGGTGTTAAATGATGCTTTTAGCCTTAAGTTAATATCATCTAATTAAATGCATAACTCCAATTAGATAATGAAAGAAATGTCGTATGAGCTTTAAATGCATGCAATTTAAGTAATGTATAGTTGTAAAATGAAAGTACGTACCTACTGTCACAACCATGTTATTTATACATAAATGTACGATAATATTTATATATATGCATTGGACAGCTTTTGTGAGAGGTCTTCCACATTATGTTATTTCCCCACTAAGCTAAAAAACTTAGCATGAGTTTTTATTCTTATAGGTTCAGAAGAATTTAATCAATTCCAAGGATAATCTACAGTTCTGAAACCCAGCACATGAAAAGAATTTGAGTATGAAGGTTTCTAAATATTGTAGTTTCATTTATGATATGTATTTAATTGGTTGTAAATAGAAGTGAAATTTCATTGTAATTTGTAAAGACATGTATATGCATAAGGTATAGTAATATCCCACCATGGTTATTAGTCATGAATGGATGTGGTAAGATGCTAATCATATTGATCATTGGATTATATACTAGATATAATAGATTTATAGTGTAACACCCTATACCCGTTCTGTTAAGGAACCGAATATCGGATGTCACATGTCATCTAGATTTAAACATTTTTGTCATATGCATATTTTTTTACCTTTTTATTTTTACAACATATACTATTAGATTTTACCAAAATTTTGACAGAGTTTCCTCTGTAATTCCTTAAAATCCTCCTGCAAGCAAACTTTCAAACACTTCTAATTTAGCTATCCAACCATCCATCTCCATTTCAAACTCCAACTCACAATGATTTGCCCATCCTCCATATTTTCCAACTAATTATAATTAAAATTAAAACACAACTGTTCACTATTCTAAATAGGTCCAATTTACATAACTCCAAAATATAATTTACATTAACCACACACACACACACACACACACACACACACACACACACATATATATATATAAATTCACTTCACTCTTATAAGGTATACATGCCCAAAAATTTCCAAAAGAACATGACAAAATAAATCACTATGCATCCACCTCAAAATCCTCCACTCTTCTCTGGTGGCTCAGATTTTGGTGTAGATCCACTTCTAGCTAACTTCAAGCTTTTCCTTTCCAAACCTATGCACGAAAAAAAACTACGCGCTAAGCTATATGCTTAGTGGTGTTCAAACAATTCCATTTTTCAAACAATTGGTATCTATATAATTATAACACGTTTAATACTCACTAATTTCAAATACAAGCAATGATCACTTATTTTCAAACATAACAGCATTAAAAAAAATCATGGCACGAAATTAAAATAATGTACATATGTTATTAATTTATAAATTACTAATTAATGACTAAATAATTTACAACTTAATTTTAAACCAACTGTTCCAATTGGAGTTTTTACCCTTTTATATTGTATTTATTTATTTTCTACATTTGCCCAAGTAAAAATTCAGCAGGATTTGTGTCGAGCCGGATATACGGGGTTCTAATACGGGACTGAGTTCTCGGAACCATTCGGTCCATTTTCACTTCTTTTATTACCATAATACTACATTATTATTATTATATACATATATATACATATATGTGGACATAGCTCTCGGAGCCATTCAGTCCCCGATTCGAATTCAACATACTATACCGGAACAGAGCTCTTGGAGCCATTCAATCCGGTTTTACTCAACGGTGCAGTACTGCTAAATTCCCCTAATTAGCATGCCAACCTTATCATATTCCTCCAATTCCTACTTGGTTTACTAAGGAAAAATAAAATATATTCCAATTTACAACATAATCTTGTAACATCAATTTAAGTTAATTTAGCCCAATTTATAGCTTATAATCTTCTTTTAAACAACCTCAAAATTTTAATTTTCTCCATAATTTCATCACAAATAAACTCAACACAGCAAATTTAACTTGTTTATACAAGCTTCTCCTTAATTCTTACTTCATGTACAGTTGGGCCAAGGAAATTTAACATGTCCAAACATACTTTCACTATAATAATTCTCAATCACAGTAAATTTAGCCTAAATATTCAAGAATAACGCTAATTCTTATTTTAAGAATAATTTAACTCAACACTAACTCTAATTTATTTGTAGTTACCTTCTTCATTTAGTAGCTACACAAACTTATTTTCATTCTTAAACATAAATATTAAATCATTCAAGCAATTTAACTTGTTTAGCAAAATTTAAGCATTTATTTAGATTTCATGTCAATTAATAAAAAATCAAGTTAAGTCAAAAACCAACATTAATCACTTATAAAATTTAGTTTAGCACCCAATTTAATATTTAATACCAATTTCATGAAATTCTTGGTTAATACTCAAAATAATTTATTTACATAAAACATAAATGTAAAGAAAAATGAATTTGCTTGAACACTTACCTAATTTTTTGCCAAATTCTTCAAGTTCTACCTCAAACCATCAATCCATCATCATTATTTCTCCATTTCTTTCTCCTTCATACCAATCTCATCTTCTTTTTCTCCATAAAACCAATAATTCAACATAAATAACTCATTAAAATATGTAATATTCAGAATTTTAAGCTATTTTAATCAATGGTTTACTCAAAATTTCAATTAATTCAAATAATAATTAAACTTCTAAATTTTCCATAATTCTTAAAATCCCTAGTTGCAAATTTCTCCCTTTTTCCTTAAATTTCTACCATACATCATCAATTAAGGGAGTAATAAAGCTTACCTTGTGATTGTGGAGGGAAAACCAATCATAAGGGAGCAAAAAGGGAGGAACCCAAAATAAGGAAGAAGAGCAGCAAGGAAAAAAGCTGCTCTCACACAATGGGAAGGAGAAGAGAAGGACACCAAAGTGGCGAGGCTGCTGGAGGCGAAGATGGCGGCATAACGGCAAGTGGACATCGGCGATGGGCTGACCGAAGAAGAAGAAGGAAAAGAAGAAAAGAAAGAAGAAAGAAAAGAAAGAGGAGGTGCTGCTTCCTGGAACGCAGCAAAGGGGAAGAAATTCCCATCCCTCAAAATGATGTAATTTTGGGAGAAATTCCCCATTTAATCCGATAAATCACCATTTAGCTCTCGGAACTTTTATACTACTTTAATTAAACCCAATTTCATTCATAAATTGCAATTTTTTTATTCATTTATTTTTTATGGTCATCGGGTCATGTTTAAGGTCCGATTTGACCAATAATATTATTTGAGTAATTCAAATTCGGGATGTTACATTTCTTCCCCCCTAAAATAAAATTTCGTCCTCGAAATTTACTTGTATTAAATAGCCCTGGATAAGATTTTCTCATGATTTCCTACTGCTCCCATGAGGCTTCCTCAATTTTGTGATTTCTTATCACACCCTGTTTTCCCCCTAATAGTTTGAGCCATGTGTATGTATGCATGTGTGAGTGTTATGGCATGTGTTAAGGGTATTTTGGGTAATATGTATGTTTTGTGGGCTTTATTAGAGTGTGGGTGCACATATGATTTGAGGGTGTGTGTGTATGGGTCTTGTTAGTGTGTTTGTGTATGCTCATAGGGGAGTAATGTGTGAATTAGTGAGGGTTAGTCTTGTGTGTAGTGTCTTGCATGGGTGTAGGGTGTGAGTGATCAAGATCCACCAATCGTAGGGTTTTAGGAAGTAGGTATAAATAGAAGGAGAGAGAAAAAGGGACAGCCATTTGCTGCCTCTTTCCCATTTTCTTCCTCTTCTCTTTATCTCTTCTTCCTCTTTTCCTCTTCAAGTGTGCCCTAGCTTGGATCTAAGTGGTATTGGTGGAAATTGATCATCTCTTAAGCTTTATTGGTAAGTTGTTAGTGCGTTTTCTTTTCTTCTCCATCTTTTCTCTTGTTTTGTTAGATGTGTTCTTAACCTAGGATTTTTTTGTGTTTGTGTGGTTCTTGGATTTTCGGGTTTAGAAGCACCTACTCGTGATCCTAAGGGGAAAGAGAAGGTGAGTGGGAGCAGAGCTTGCAATTAGGAGCATAGGAATTTACAGGTTTGGGAATTTATTTGAATTTGTTGCATTTTTGTGATTTGGTATGTTTGAATGAAGTTCTGGAAATTTGAGGTTTGATGAGGCTCATGTTAGTGAAAATGTTATGGGTTTTGGTTTGATTTAGGTTATGATGCATGAATGATGAATTATTGAAGAAAATGTTAAGTATGATGACTATATTATAATTTTCTGGGTTTGTTGCTTTTGAGAAGTTTGTTTATGTTAATTCATGATTTTGATTGTATTAATTGTTGTAAGAGTTGTATTTTTATGTTATTTATGATGATGGAAAGGTTGATTTGAGGTAAGATGAAGTTTGGGTTGATTTGTGTTTGAGATTAGAGGTTTGGGTGTTTTGGGAGTGTGATTTTCTACAGATTTTCACGTAAAAGCTGGAAATCATGACTCTATCGCGAGTGCGAAACTATCACGAGGTCACGACAGAGCTCGGTGAATTAAGCCCTTGCACGTGGCCGAGCAGATTTTGGCTGCCGAGCCGACCGCAGCGAGAGCTTGCTGTCGCAAGCGCAACAGAGAGCATGGCTACCAAGCGGATCTAGGCATTCCCCTGTCACAAGCACGATAGCTTTTGTTGGCTGCTCACTGTCGCGAGCATGACAGTGAGATGTTCTTCTATCTCCGCGCGAGCGCAAAAACTGCCGCGATCGCGACCTGGGGCCAATTTTGCCTCTGTCGCGAGCACGACACCCCTGGCTTCAAATTTAGTTTTCTTTTGTGATTTTGGATGTTTAATTTTCGAACTTGTGATGCTTTTAGGTTTATACTTGGACAATTTTATGAAGTATATGAATATAATTGGATGTATTATGGATGGATAATTTTATGAATTAAATGTGATTTGATGAATTATGCATGACCTGCAAGAGTCAGTTTAGTGGATAGTTAGGCATGCCTAATAGAGTTCAGTAGCTGCAGGCCTCAATTCTGTTCTGGACCCTGATCAGGTCCCCCGTTTGGTTCCTCGCAGACCTCAATGTGTTTGGATCTTGTTTAAGATCTCCTCTGTAAAATATTTTAAAATGAGAAAAATGTGATATTGCTTTTCGATTCATAACCGTAAGGTACCGCCATGCGTTCACTCGTTATCCACTACTGTGAGTCAGCAGGTGTTATATTTCATTGTGTTATGAGAATGGAATCTGAATGACTATGATTATAAGTATGTGAATCTGAATGACTCTATTTACGAGTATGTGAATCAGTTAGCATATGAATGTGACTATGAGCCTTTGAATGCTTACGAATGTGATTTGATTATGATCATACCTTATGTGATATTCAGCTTATGCTTTTATGTATGCATTTTTCCTCAGCAACCATTGTGAATGGCTGTCCATATTACTGTTGTTTGTTTCCCCATTAAGCGTTATCGCTTAGCATCCGTGCAGGTGCGAAAGGTGAATAGCTTTTGTGAGAGTCGCCGCAAGTCAAGCCAACACAGAGGGGATTGATGTTAGGACTTAGATTTTTGTATTATGATTCTTTTTGTAAAAGTGAACTCTCATTGTATTTATTATTCTGTTCAGCTTCCACATTGTAATTTTGAAAGATGTAATTATTTTGGTAATATCAGAACAGTTATGTAATGAATATTATTATTGCATCTATGGATGAATGATCAATTTGGTTTTAAAGTTTTAATTTCCGCTGTATATATGTATGTTTATATTATGTGGATGAATGTTATTGAACCGTTTTGCATGGTGACACCCTTGCTCATACGGGTTCTCACTCCATTGCGGATGCATTCTCCTACATATGGGTGGGGGGTATTACAGTTTTTGGTATCAAAGCCAGGTTTAGGCATTTTCTGGGTGTTGTTGTGCATAGATATATGGTTAGGACTGTGTTGACTTATATGGGTGTCTTTGTGTTTGTTTTAGATGGATTCTGATTCGGTGCGTGGGTCGCTTGAGTGTGAATCCTCAAGCAGTAGATCCTTCAGTGTCTTTTTCGGCTCAAACACCTAGGGTTCAGCCTGAGGCCGCAGCCATGTCCTTTGAGGTAATGTTGAAGATTTCTCAGGAGATGGCTCGAGTCTCAGAGAGAGTGACAGTTCCGAGAGCCCCTATTGAGAGTATGAGAAAAGCTGGTGCAGAGGACTTTTATGGGACTAGTTTGGATGAGTCTGAGTATGCTAAGAAGTGGATAGAGAAGATAGAGCGTGTTCTGGATGAGATTTGGTGCCCTCCGAATAGGCAAATAGAATGTGTTGTGGCTTTATTATAGGGATCCGCCTATGATTGGTGAAAGTTGGTTCGTAAGCATCCCCAGTTGCCTGAACCGATCACTTGGGAGTTCTTTGAGAGGGAGTTTACCAGTAAGTATGTGACTCAGACCTATAAGGATGCTAAGTGGGCTCAGTTCTTAAGTTTGAAGCAGAGGGCTATGATTGTTTTGGAGTTTGAGAAAGAGTTCAACCGTCTTTCTAAGTATGCTCCAGAGGGTGTTCTAAAAGAGGAGTTTAGATGTATGCACTTTGAGGCCGGTTTGAATGAGTCCTTGAGGGCTATGGTAATTTCATTGATGAGTACTCCGGGCATTGGTTATTATCAGATTGTTCAGGCAGTAGTGCGGGCTGAGAGATCAGAGTCAGTTCTGAGAGGGAGGGCTCAGAGGAGGAATCCCCCTCGTGGAAGATCATCATCATCTTCAGGTAAGAGGTCTAGGAACCCGTAGGATGAGTCTTCTTCAGGTCCCGCTTCGAGAGGCAGGAGGCAAGGTTCTGCCTTGGGTTCTATTTCTGGTAGAGGTGGTTCTGGTAATAGGACTGAGGCATTGCCTGAGTGTTCTCACTGCAGCAGGCGCTATCGCGGTGAGTGTAGGTGGCTCACGGGTGGTTGTTTCCATTGTGGGAGCACTGATCACTATTTGGCTAACAGTTCGAAGTTGAGTGAGGCTTCTGGTGATCAGCATGAGGCTAGTAGAGTGGGTTTGAATGCGCCGCAAGCCAGTCAAGGTAGAGGTCGAGGTGGTCGACCTAGAGAGGGAGCTCTATCAAAGTCGGTTGATCATCCCTTAACGGTTCCAGCTAGAGCATATGCTATGAGAGCTCGGGATGAGCAAGATGCTCCGGATGTGATTGCTGGTAAGTTCCTACTCTTTGACACTGAGATTTATGCTCTAATTGACCAATTGACCCTGGGTCCACACACTCATGTGCACGAGTAAGTTATTTGATAAGTTGCATGATGTTGATCAGTTAGATTATGAGGTTTGTGTGACCAGTCCCTTAGGGCATAGTATTAATGTGAGTAGAGTGTATAGGAATTGTCCTCTTTTGGTTCAAGATATTGAGTTTTCTGCGGATTTGATTAAGTTGCCCTTTCGAGAGTTTGATCTGATCTTGGGTATGGATTGGTTGAGTAAGCATTGGGCTATAGTTGATTGTCATAGGAAAGTGGTTGTGCTGCGAAGTAGAGATCAGTCTTCTGTTGTGGTTAAAGGTTTGGGTTCGACTTCCTTGAGTAATGTGATTTCTGCTATGCAAGCTAAGAGGTTTATGAGGAAAGGTTGTGAAGCATTTCTGGCAATGGTGTTGGATTCTAAGCGTGATCAAGTTAGGATTAAGGATATCCCAGTTGTTAGGGAGTTTGGTGATGTTTTTCCAAGTGAGTTGCATGGGTTGCCTCCCGAGAGAGAAGTGGAGTTATCCATTGAGATAATGCCGGGTACTTCGCCCATTTCGAAAGCACCTTATCGGATGGCTCCTGTAGAGTTGAGGGAACTCAAGACTCAGCTACAAGAGTTATTGGATAAGGGGTTTATTAGACCCAGTATATCTCCATTGGGAGCTCCGGTGTTGTTTGTTAAGAAGAAGGATGGTACCTTGAGGATGTGCATCGACTATAGGCAAATTAATAAGGTCACAGTGAAAAACAAGTATCCTTTGCCTAGAATCGAGGATTTGTTTGATCAGCTCTGAGGTGCGGGTGTCTTCTCCAAGATTGATCTCCGATCAGGTTATTATCAGCGTCAAGTTAAGGATGCGGATGTGGTTAAGACTGCCTTTCGAACACGGTATGGCCATTATGAGTTCCTTGTGATGCCGTTCGGGTTAACCAATGCACCTGCGGCTTTTATGGATTTAATGAACCGAGTGTTTAGGCCATATCTTAACCGATTTGTAGTAGTGTTTATAGATGATATTTTGGATTACTCGAACGATGAGAGTGAGCATGAGGAGCATCTTTGGTTAGTGTTACAAGTGTTGAGGGAGCACCGTTTGTTTGCAAAGCTTAGTACGTGTGACTTTTGGCTTTGAGAGGTGTCTTTCTTAGGACACATTGTGTCAGCTAAGGGTATTCAAGTGGATCTAGCTAAGATTGAGGCGATTGTGAATTGGAAAGCCCTAGGAATGTTCCTGAAGTGAGAAGTTTCCTTGGTTTGACAGGGTACTACCGTCGGTTTGTGAAGGGTTTTTCAGTCATTACTGCTCCTATGACCAGATTATTGAGGAAAGGAGTCAGATTTGAGTGGTCGGATAAGTGTCAAGCATGTTTTGTGAAGTTGAAGAGATTGTTATTTGAAGCTCCTGTACTTACTCAACACATCTCGGGTAAAGAGTTTGTAATGTACAGTGATGCTTCGGGAGTTGGACTCGGGTGTGTATTGATGCAAGAGGGTAAAGTTGTGGCTTATGCGTCTCGTCAGTTGAAGCCTCACGAGAAGAACTATCCAACGCATGATTTGGAATTGGCAGCTGTGATCTTTTCTTTGAAGATTTGGCGGCATTATCTGTATGGGGAGAAGTGTAGGATTTTCACGAATCAAAAAAGTTTGAAGTATCTCCTTACGTAGAAGGAATTGAACATAAGACAGCGCCGATAGTTGGAGTTGTTCAAGGACTATGACTGTATTGTGGATTATCATCCAGGTAAGGCCAATGTGGTTGCGGATGCTTTGAGTAGGAAGACAGTTTCGGCTTTGTTCTTGAGGCGGTTCAGATGGAGATTTGATTCAGATGGGGCTTTGGCTGCCCAATTGAGAGTGAAGCCGACCTTGAGACAGTTGATTGTGGATGCACAGAAGGATGGTTTGAGATTGCAGCGGGTTTTGCAAGAGGTCCGATAGGGTAAGCAGTCTGAGTTTTTTGTTATGGACGGGGTGATTATGTATAGGAATCGTTTGTGTGTGCCCGAGAGTGATGAGTTAAGGAAGAAGCTTTTGAGTGAGGCACATACTATGGTCTTTACTATGCATCCTGGTAGTGAGAAGATATATCGGGATATAAAGCAGTTCTACTGGTGGTCTGGGATGAAGAGAGACATTGTGGAATTCGTGGCGAAGTGTCTGACGTGTCAGCAGGTAAAGGCTGAGCATCAAGTCCCTTCGGGATTGCTCACTCCTTTATTCATTCCCCAGTGGAAATGGGATAACATTGCCATGGATTTTGTGTTGGGTTTGCTAGTGACTCAGCGGAAACATGATTCAGTTTGGGTTATTGTGGATCGGCTCACCAAGTCAGCTCATTTTCTGCCGGTTAGAGTGGACTACTCGATGGATAAGTTGGCCAGTGTTTATGTGGATGAGGTAGTCCGACTGCATGGTGTGTCATTGTCTATAGTGTCAGATCGAGATCCAAGATTCACATCTAAGTTTTCGGAGGAATTGCAAAGAGTTTTTGGTACTTAGTTGAATTTCAGCACAGCATTTCATCCTCAGACAGATGGTCAGTCCGAGCGAGTTATCCAGATTTTAGAGGATATGCTTCGGGCTTGCGCTTTGGATTTTTCTGGTAGTTGGGACAAGTATGTGCGACTTATGGAGTTTGCTTACAATAATAGCTATCAGTTGAGCATTGGGATGTCACCATTTGAGGCTTTGTATGGTCGACCGTGTAGAACTCCGATTTGTTGGACAGAGTTGACCGAGCGATCTTTTGTTAGGCCAGAGATGATTAGAGATACAGAAGAGAAAATCAGAGTTGTGCAGCGGAATTTGAAAGTGGCTAAAGATAGACAGAGATCTTATGCCAATTTGAAGAGAAAGGATATTCGATTTGAGGTCAGGGACAAAGTTTTCCTTAAGGTTTTACCTTGGAGGAAAGTGTTGAGGTTTGGCAAGAAAGGTAAACTTAGTCCTTGGTTCATTGGGCCATTCAATGTTTTGGAGAAAATTGGTCCGGTAGCCTATAGGTTGGCTTTACCATTGGAGTTGGCTAAAATGCATGATGTCTTCCATGTCTCCGTGCTTTGTCGGTATAGATCGGATCTGTCGCATATGTTGTCGGTTCAAGATGTTCAGATTTAGCCAGATTATTCTTATGATGAGGAACCGAAAGCCATTATAGCTCGAGAAGTAAGGCAGTTAAGAAGCAAGCAAGTTCCTCTAGTCAAGGTTCTTTGGCAACATCATGGAGTTGAGGAAGCGACATGGAAACCAGAGGTGACGATGAGGATTCAGTATCCACAGCTGTTCAGTTCAGGTGAGAATTTCGAGGACAAAATTCTTGTTAGTAGGGGAGAGTTGTCACATCCCGTTTTCCCCCTAGTAGTTTGAGCCATGTGTATGTGTGCATGTGTGAGTGTTATGGCATGTGTTAAGGGTATTTTGGGTAATTTGTATGTTTTGTGGCCTTTATTAGAGTGTGGGTACACATATGGTTTGAGGGTGTGTGTGTATGGGTCTTGTTAGTGTGTGCGTGCATGATCATAGGGGAGTAGTGTATTAATTAGTGAGGCTTAGTCTTGTATGTAGTGTCTTGCATAGGTGTAGGGTGTGAGTGATTAAGATCCACCAATCTTAGGGTGACATGTGGCTAGGGTTTTAGGAAGTAGGTATAAATAGAAGGAGAGAGAAAAAGGGGACAGCCATTTGCTGCCTCTTTCCCGTTTTCTTCCTTTTCTCTTTATCTCTTCTTCCTCTTTTCCTCTTCAAGTGTGCCCTAGCTTGGATCCAAGTGGTGTTGGTGGAAATTGATCATCTCTTAAGCTTTATTGGTAAGTTGTTAGTGGGTTTTCTTTTCTTCTCCATCTTTTCTCTTGTTTTGTTAGATCTGTTCTTAACCTAGGATTTTTGTGTGTTTGTGTGGTTCTTGGATTTTCGCATTTAGAAGCGCTTACTCGTGATCCCAAGGGGAAAGAGAAGGCGAGTGGGAGCGGAGCTTGCAACTAGGAGCATAGGAATTTACAGGTTTGGGAATTTATTTGAATTTGTTGCATTTTTGTGATTTGGTATGTTTGAATGAATTTCTGAAAATTTGAGGTTTGATGAGGCTCATGTTAGTACAAATGTTATGGGTTTTGGTTTGATTTAAGTTGTGATGCATGAATGATGAATTATTGAAGAAAGGGTTAAGTTTGATGAACTTTATTACAATTTTCTGGGTTTGTTGCTTTTGAGAAGTTTGATTATGTTAATTCATGATTTTGATTGTATTAATTGTTGTAAGAGTTGTATTTTTATGTTATTTATGATGATGGAAAGGTTGATTTGAGATAAGACGAAGTTTGGGTTGATTTGTGTTTGAGATTGGAGGTTTGGGTGTTTTGGGAGTGTGATTTTCTGCAGATTTTTGCGTAAGAGCTGGAAATCACGACTCTGTCGCGAGGTCGCGAGAGAGCTTGGTGAATTCAGCCCTTGCGCGTGGTCGAGCGAATTTTGGCTGCCGAGCTGACCGCAACAAGACCTCGCTGTCGCGAGCGCGACAGAGCGCTCGGCTACCGAGCGGATCTGGGCATTCCCCTGTCGCGAGCGCGATAGCTTTTGTTGGCTGCTCACGGTCGCGAGCACGACGACCATCATGAGCGCGACAGTGAGATGTGCTTCTATCTCCGAGGAAGCGCGAAGACTGCCCCGATCGCGACCTAGGGCCAGTTTTGCCTCTGTCGCGAGTGCGACACCCCTGGCTTCAAATTGAGTTTTCTTTTGTGATTTTCGATGTTTAATTTCCGAACTTATGATGCTTTTAGGTTTATACTTGGACAATTTTATGAAGTATATGAATATAATTGGATGTATTATGCATGGATAATTTTATGAATTATATAAATGTGATTTGATGAATTATGCATGACCTGTAAGAGTCAATTTAGTAGATAGTTAGGCATGCCTAATAGAGTTCAGTAGCTCCAGCCCTCAGTTCTGTTCTGGATCCTGATCAGGTTCCCCATTTGGTTTCTCATGAACCTCATGTGTTTGGATCTTGTTTAAGAACCCCTCCGTAAAATGTTTTGAAATGAGAAAAATGTGATATTGCTTTTCGATTCGTACCCGTAAGGTGCCGCCGTGCGTTCACTCGTTATCCACTACTGCGAGGTCAAGACAGAGCTTGTTGAATTTAGCCCTTGCGCGTGGCCGAGCGGATTTTGGCTGCCAAGCCGACCGCAATGAGAGCTCGTTGTCGCGAGCGCGACAGAGTGCTCGGCTACCGAGCAAATCTGGGCATTCCCTTATCACGAGCGCGATAGCTTTTGTTGGCCACTTACGGTCGCGAGCACGACAGTGAGATGTGCTTCTGTCTCCGCGCCGGGACCAGTTTTGCCTCTGTCGTGAGCGCGACACTCCTGGCTTCAAATTGAGTTTTCTTTTGTGATTTTGGATGTTTAATTTCCGAACTTGTGATGTTTTTAGGTTTATACTTGGACAATTTTATGAAGTATATGAATATAATTGGATGTATTATGCATGGATAATTTTATGAATTATATAAATGTGATTTGATGAATTATGCATGACCTGTAAGAGTTTGTTTAGTGGATAGTTAGGCATGCCTAGTAGAGTTCAGTAGCTGCAGCCCTCAGTTTTGTTCTGGACCCTGATCAGGTCCCCCGTTTGGTTTCTCGCGAACCTCAATGTGTTTGGATCTTGTTTAAGATCCCCTCCGCAAAATGTTTTGAAATGAGAAAAATGTGATATTGCTTTTCGATTCGTACCCATAAGGTACCGCCATGCGTTCACTCGTTATCCACTACTGTGATTCTGCAGGTGTTATATTTCGTTGTGTTATGAGAATGTGAATCCGAATGACTATGATTATAAGTATGTGAATCTAAATGACTCTATTTACGAGTATGTGAATCAGTTAGCATATGAATGTGACTATGAGCCTTTGAATGCTTACGAATGTGATTTGATTATGATCATACCTTATGTGATATTCAGCTTATGCTTTTATGTATGCATTTTGCCTCGGCGACCATTGTGTATGGCTGTCCATATTACTGTTGTTTATTTTCCCACTAAGCGTTATCGCTTAGCACGGGTGTTTCATCCGTGCAAGTGCGAAAGGTGTATAGCTTTTGGGAGAGTCGCCGCAAGTCAAGCCAACACAGAGGGGATTGATTTTAGGACTTAGATTTTTGTATTATGATTCTTTTTGTAAAAGTGAACTCTCATTGTGTTTATTATTCTGTTCAGCTTTCGCATTGTAATTTTGAAAGATGTAATTATTTTGGTAATATCAGAACAATTATGCAATGAATATTATTATTGCATCTATGGATGAATGATCAGTTTGGTTTTAAAGTTTTAATTTCCGCTGTATATATGTATGTTTATATTATGTGGATGAATGTTATTGAACCGTTTTGCATGGTGACACCCCTTTTCATACAGGTTCTCACTCCATTGCGGATGGGTTCTCCTACATATGGGTAGGGGGTGTTACATTTCTCCATAGAATTTTTACTAATGGCACTAATTTGTTTCTTAGCTGCTTTATTTCCCTTGCTTAAATTTTCACTGGCTTGTCTTCATAAGTGAGATCTAGTTGTACTTTAATATCTTCCAATGCTATGATATGTGGTCAAAATGATACCTTCTTATCATGGATACGTGAAAGACATTATGAATCTTTTCCAGTTCCCGAGGCAAATCTAATCTATAGGCTACTGGTCCCACACATTCAATAACTTCAAATGGACCAATAAACCCAGGATTTAATTTACCCTTCTTGCCAAATCGAAGCACTTTCTTCCATGGTGAAACTTTCAAGAAAACCTTATCACTAACAGCATATTCAATGTCCTTTCTCTTCAAATCTGCATATGACTTTTGGCAAGCAGAAGCAGCCTTTAACCTTTCTTTAATAATTTTCACCTTATCTTTGGTTTCTTTTATTAACTCTAGACCCACCACTTTACTCTCACTGAGCTCTGTCCAATATAAGGGCGTTCTACATTTTCTACCATAGAGAGCCTTATATGGTGCCATCTGGATGCTAGATTGGTAGCTGTTGTTGTATGCGAACTCTATCAATGGGAGTTGTTTATCCCAACTTCCTTCAAAATCGATCACGCAACTCCTAAGCATATCTTCTAACACCTGAATCACTCTTTCCGATTGTCCATCCGTTTGAGGATGAAAAGCTGTAGTAAAATTCAATTTAGTTCCCAGTGCTTCTTGTAATTTCCTCCAAAATCTTGAAGTGAATTTTGGATCTCGATCAGATATAATGGATGATGGAACTCTATGCAACTGCATTATTTCATTGA
Organism: Excoecaria cochinchinensis; assembly: GCA_947683425.1. NCBI lineage: Eukaryota > Viridiplantae > Streptophyta > Magnoliopsida > Malpighiales > Euphorbiaceae > Excoecaria > Excoecaria cochinchinensis. The sequence goes on from CANTUQ010000183.1 coordinate 1,067,600, forward strand.
TGTACAATTCCGTTAACTTTGGGAGTGAATAGTCGGTTTTGATAGGCAAAAAGTGAGCTGACTTGGTCAATCTATCCACTATCACCCATATAGCATTGTGCTGCTTCCTTGTTTGTGGCGACCCAACTACAAAATCCATCGTGATCCGGTCCCACTTCTATTCGGGTATAGATATCGGTTGAAGAAGACCATATGGGACTTGATGTTCCGCTTTTACTTGTTGATATGTAAGACACCTAGTAACATATTCTACAACATCTCTCTTCATACCAGGCCACCAGTATTGTGTCTTCAAATCTTGATACATTTTAGTGCTTCCTGGGTGCATGGCATACGGACTGTTATGGGCTTCTTTTAAGATGTTCTTTTTCAAATCATCATCATTAGGAACACAGACCCTATCCTTGAAATATAAACAGTCATCCTTAACCACATACTCACTGTCTTTCCCATCTTGAATTTGTTTGAGAATAGTGACTAGTGTTTCATCTCGTTGTTGAGCTTCCTTCACTTGTTGCACCAAATTTGGCTTGAGCTTCAACTCCGCTACAATGGCGCCATCACTTGCTAAAGACAATCTAGCATTCATAGCTCTTAAAGCTGTACAAAAATATTTTAAATTACTATTTATATATAATATTACCACTTGCTTAGTTTAAATGTTTAATTTAATTATTTAAGATTTTACCTGACAGTGATTTTCTACTAAGAGTATCAACCACTATATTTCCTTTGCCTGGATGATAATCAATTATGCAATCGTAATCTTTGATCAACTCTATCCATCTTCTTTGCCTTAAGTTTAATTCTTTTTCTGTAGGCAAATATTTGAGACTTTTGTGATCTGTATAAATATAACACTTTTCCCTATATAAGTAATATCTCCAAATCTTCAAAGCAAAGACTATGGCTGCTAGCTCCAAATCATGGGTCGGATAATTTTTTTCTTGAGGCTTAAGCTGCCTAAAAGCATATGCAATTACTCTTCCTTCTTGCATAAGTACACAGCCTAGCCCATTATGTGAGGCATCACTAAAAATCACAAAATCTTTGCCAAGTATTGGTGGGGTGAGAACAGGTGCTTCGGTCAACATGGCCTTTAACTTCTTAAAACTTTTTTGACATTTATCATCCCACACAAATTTTTCATTCTTTTAAAGTAATTTGGTCAGGGGTGCTGCAATCATGGAAAATCCTTTAACAACCTACTATAATATCCTACCAACCCTAAGAAACTTCCGATTTCTGCGACATTCTTAGGTGGCTTCCATTCTAGAATAGCTTCTACCTTCTTAGGATCAACACTACTCCCATCTGCCGTTACAACATGACTAAGAAAAGAGACTTTATCAAGCCAAAATTCACATTTACTGAACGTAGCATAAAGATGTTTATCTCTCAATGTCTGCAAGACAATTCTCAAATGCTCATAATGCTCTTCTCGATTCTTAGAATATATCAAAATATCATCGATGAAAACTACTACGAATTGATGCAAATAGGGACGAAAAATGAGATTCATAAGATTCATAAAAGCTACTGGGGCATTTGTGAGTCCAAAAGTCATCACCAAAAATTCATAATGCCCATCTCTCATTCTAAAAGTTATTTTAGGCACATCTCCTTCCTTTGCTTTCAACTGATAATACCCTAACTTCAGGTCAATCTTAGAGAAAATACCTGCACCCCGAAGTTGGTCAAACAAATCATCTATTCTAGGCAGTGGGTATTTTTTTTCACAGTCACTTTATTCAATTGCCTGTAATCCACACATAGCCTAAAAGACCCATCTTTCTTCTTAACAAATAATACCGGTGCGCCCCAGGGAGACACACTAGGGCGTATGAAACCCTACCCTTCTCAAGAAGTTCTTGCAGCTGGATTTTCAATTCCTTAAGTTCTGTGGGTGCCATCAGATAAAGTGCCATGGATATTGGTGCTGTACCAGGCAACACATCAATGGAAAACTTCACTTCTCTTTCTATCGATAACCCTAGCAATTCCTCAGGAAAGACATCTTGAAAGTCACGTACCATTGGTATATTTTGAACTTTAGGAACATTCTTTTTAGCATTAAGAACACAGGCCAAATAGGCTACACACCCCTTTCTAATAAATCTTTTTGCTGCTGTTACTGATATAATATTTGAGAGAAAATTCGACCTTTCACCAACAACTGTAAGTTCCCCATTACTAATTGTCCTAAGAGTAATTCTTTTAAGGTGACAATCCACCATTACATGATGTCTAGCCAGCTAGTCCAAACCAAGAATTACATCGAATTCACAGAAAGGCAATTCAATCAAATCCCCAGAAAATTCATAACCTTGTATTTTTAAGGGACAACCTTTGTAAACCTTATTAACAACTACACTATGACCTAAGGGATTTGTAACTATAATATCATGTTCAAGAGTATCACCATGCAACCTTTTATCATCAAGCAATGGTATACATATATATGAATGCGTAGACCCTGGGTCTATTAATGCACGAACAGTAGTATTAAAGATAATAAAAGTACCCGCAATCACATCTGGGTTATCCTGGTCATCACGGGCCCTCATATTAAAGATAATAAAAGTACCCGCAATCACATCTGGGTTATCCTGGTCATCACGGGCCCTCATAGCATATGCATGTGCTGGTGTACGGGTATCAGGCCTCTCAACTATTTTTGATGTGCCCCTTTGACCACCAGTATTGGAACTAGCTCCTCTACCTCTGTCTCTGCCCCTAAAAGCTAAAGAAATTGGTATCTCTGTCTAGCTGGCTGTCGGATACTGTCTACCAAGATAATCTCTCTGAAAATGGTCCATAGACCCACGTCGTAGACATGCTCCCATTTTTCTCCAATGTTGTCCTCCATACTTTTTCCCACAGTGCTCGCATGGAGTAATCTCTCCCCGACCAAAACCTCCTGTTGTACTAGCCATGGATGAGGCTGGTTGTCCCTACATAACAAATAATTTTTTACCCTGTCCTGATTAACGAGAAGATGTCTGTGACTGAGCTGAAGCCTAAGAACCTGACGCTCTTTGCTTCTTACTAGCTGAAGAATAAGAGCCAATTTGTCCTTGACTCCTTTTTTGTTGCCCCCTATTCCGCCATTTTTGTTCATCTATATTAACCTTTTCAATTTTCAAGGCAGCTTTCACTAATTCTCCATAATCTTTAATTTGCAAAGCCACAAGAAGTTTTTTGATATCATGATGAAGACTCACCTCAAACCTTTTACACTTATCAGCCTCTGTAGGAATCAATCGATCAGCATATGCACTTAATCTGTCAAACTCTTTTTCATATTCTGACACTGTTCTGGGCCCTTGCTTCAAATGTAGAAATGCATCTCTCGTTTCCTCTTTATATGCCTCTCCCACATATTTTTCCCTCAACTGAGTCAGAAAATACTCCCAAGTAATATCTTGTGGTGCAACAAACCTCTTTATGGACTCCCACCACTGATATGCAGACCCTTGAAGAAGACATTCTGCACACTCCAATCTTTCTTCATGAGTAAAATGGAGAAGATCAAAAGTCCTCTTTATCTTAATCAACCAAAATCCAGCATCTGGAGCCGTAACTGTCGACTCTCCCATAAAATCCTCTACTCCTAACTTCTTATGCAGTTCACAACTTAATCAATTAAATATTTCTATTTTCTTTCAATTAAATCTAATTTTTTTTTATAAAATGGGTATAAAAATATTAATAAAATGGTTATATATATATATATATATATATATATATATATATATATATATATATATATATATATATATATATATATAAACTATCATTTATAAATAACTATTACATAAAATAAAATTTAATTGAAAATAAGGGTCACGGGTTTGGGTCGGGTTGAATCGGATTTCAAGTATTTTTAGGCAGATTTTTCAAGTTTCAAATACTGATCAGATTTGATTCTAAATTTTTCAAGTCATTCGGATTCAGATTACTATTTTCAAGTAGATTCGCATCGAATTTCGAATCAAATAAAAAATTGACATGTCTATATTTTATAAATATAAAGTGATATTTCAACGAAAAATCGTAATATTAATGTCACAATAAATTGTTTTTTTTTGTAACACAAGGGATACTTTTCCACCGCTTCAAGCATTTCTCGTTCTGCTAGGGTTTTTGCAGACATATTGTCTCTTATCTTAACTAGAAAATGATATATTTTAATTTCTTTAAAATAAAATATTAGACAATTTTTTTATTATAAGAGACAATAATTCTTAATTACAATTTTAAATATCACTAAAAATAATTAAATTTAAGACTTTTTGTACTTTTTTAAAATATATTTTTAATTAAATATTAAATATACATATTTAAGAGTAGTTATTTAATACATGAATATATGAACTGTTAGATTAGGGCTGTGCAAAACCGAACTGGAACCGAAAATCGAACCGAACCGAATGGATTTTGGTCCATTTGGTTCGGTTTCTTCGGTTTTCGGTTTCTTCGGTTCTAAACCGAAATTAAATTTCGGTTATTTCGGTTCGGTTCTTAAAATTGTAAAACCGAAAGAACCGAACCGACCGAAGTTTTTAAAATTCACCATTTTACATATATATATATATATATATATATATATAACCTAAATCTAAATATACACTATAATTATATTTATTTACATATATGTTTTTTTTAATTGAAGTATATTAAATATATTATTAATAAGAACTTATATTGTATTTATTTTTAATATATTTTTTTAGTGTAATTTTGTTAATTTATTAGAAAAATAATATGAAAAATTTATGTATAATTTTTTTAGTTATTTTAAATGGTTTTATTTTATTGAATATAAGTTAATTTAATTTATGGATCCATATAAGTTAAAAATTTAAAAAAAAATCTATATTTGTGAAGAACCGATTGGACCGAACCGAACCGACCAAAATTATTTCGGTTTATTCGGTTTCGATTCTAAAAATTTCGGTCCGCGGTTCGGTTCCAAAAATTCCTCAACTTCGATTTTCGGTTTGTTCGGTTCGGTTCAAAACCGAACCGAACCGACCATTTGCACACCCCTATGTTAGATGGTCGCATGAATAAGATTGACAGTACAAATATGCATGACAAATCACATACGCATGTTCAAAGGTGGGCAATCGTTACCGACAGCATTTATTTTCTTTTATCACCACATTTAGTTTTTATTTATTTATTTTGAAATGACAACAACCCATATATCATGATGCATCTGTCCTCTTCCATTCAACCTGTAAGAAGTCATCATATCTTACGTTGTCAATTTGTTAAAAAAATAAAAAATAAATAAAAAAAAAAAACAATTTCTGATAACATGTTTGAAGAAATTTTGATCCGGTATTGCATATCTTCGAAAAGAAAAAAAAAAAACCGATGTAATTTCGAAAACTATCCAACGATCACTTCTGTTTTTTAATAGAAAATCAATATTTGGAAAAGATAAAAGGAATATGATTATGAATGTATAAAAAATTTGTATTTATTATGTATATTTTAATATTTTGTAATGTCTAAATTAATGACTAATTATTGGCTACCGTAATTATTTATTCATTCCTTTGTATCTATTTAATTAATTTGATTGATTCAAATTTATGAAATCGAATTTCGTTAATTGTGTTATCAAGTTGCACTAAAAATATTCATTTGTTTTTGTTATTATTATTTATTAATGCTCCTGATTTACGAATTCTGTTTAGATCTGCAAACTAACATGAACCATAGCTACAAGCTGAAGTCATGTCTCTTATTTACAACAAAATAATGCTTTTCTTTTTAACTTTTTGATATGATTACCCTAACTTTTTCCATGCACAGAAATTCATTTTACATGTCCATGTTTATACATGCATCTTTATTCGGTTAAAACCGTAAAGTTTTATATCAAAATGCCTACAAAAGTGTTTAATGTTTTTATAATTTTTTTCATTTACAATTTAGAGGTGGCAAAATGGGCGGATTGGGCGGGTTTGGATTGGGTCATAAATGGGTGGGTCATAAATGAATTGGGTTATAAATTGTCAAAGATATATGGGTCATAAATGGGTCGATGCTCAAATGGGTTGCACGGATTTGGGTCGACCCATTTATGACCACTTGTTCATTTTAAAAAATAAATCTAACAAAAGTATTGGATATAGAGATAATAAATAAATGTATGTTTCAAAAAATTAGTTTTACAAAAATATTAAATATACAAATAGTAAATAATATATTAATTTATTTTCCGACTTTAACTAATGATCACTCCACACTTTGATCTGATTTTGAAAATTTAATATCTTGTTCCATGTGATTTTCAGGCTCCTCCTCAGCTGTAATAATAATAAATATCTATATAAGAATATTATAACAATATGTAAAATAATCTATATACACATAGACCTGTCAAATATAGCCCAAGCCCAAAAACCCCGCCCAACCCGCCCAACAAAATAGATTCAAAACCCCGCCCAATTAAAAAGATACCCATTTAAACCCGCCCAAATCGCACCCATTTAAAACTGAACCCGTTTGAGGCATTTGGCAAAGCCCAACGGGCCTCAACTGCAGTATTTGACAAAAATAATTTTTTTCTTTCTCTTTTATTTTTCTGAGTTCTTTTTCTTCTTCACTCTTCCCCCGGGTGAATAGTACACTCGGAGTAAAAATTACTCCCGCAAATGAAAAATATTTTATTTGACCATCGGAAAATACTAATTACGGTGAGTCCAGTGGTAAAATTTGGTGTGAAAATGAGTTTAAATAGATCTCCAAAAGTCCAAAATAAGAAAAAGTCCTAGGCCGTATTAAGGGACGCTAGTTTGACTAAAGTTTGACCGGCCCTCTAAAAATAGTAAGTGACTTCCAAAAATTATTTTAAGGGTATAGACAAGTTTAGAATAATATTTAGAAACTTTTGACAGTGAAAAATTAAATTTACGGTAACAGTGAAAATTATCGAATCGGACCGGTTAGAGTGAACCAGTCCCGGAAACGGAATTTGATTGAGCTGAAATTTTTTGTGGAGGCTTAATTTATTATTTTGAGAATTATGGAATTGATTTTGAGCTCGTATATAAGCAAACACATCATCAAATGGGTGTCGACCCACATCTCGGCCCATTTGGGTGTCTACCCGACCCGTTTGACTCATCCGATCCATTTGAGCCAATGTTTTTTATAGTAGTCGTTTTAATATCCCGTTATTTTATTTAAAATTATTTTTCGTTAAAAAATTGGTCAAATAGGTCGACCCACATCTCGGCCCATTTGGGCCTCCATCGGGCCCGTTTGGACCATACGACCTATTTGACCTAATATGTTTTAATAGCAGTCATTTTAGCATTCTGTTAATTTATTTAAAATTATTTTTCTTAAAAATGTGTCAAATGGATCAACCCACATCTCGGCCCATTTAAGCCTCCATCGGACCCATTTGGGCCATCATTTGACCCATTTATGCCAATATTATTAATTTTTTTTACATCCCGTTATTATAACGATAATTATTTTCATTAAAAAATTGGTCAAATTTTTAGCTCATGAGTCGATCCAACCCGCTTAACCTATTTGGGCATTTGACCCATTTATGACCTATATATCATTTAGGCCAATATTTTTATGGCAGTTATTTTAGTATCTGTTATTGTATCGAAAATTATTTTTCGTTAAAAAAAATGTGTCAAATGGGCCGACCCACATATCGGCCCAGTTGGGCCTCCATTCAACTCATTTGGGCCCCCCGATCCATTTTGGCCCATTTGGACCATCACCTGATCCATTTAGGCCAATATTAGTAGTCTTTTTTATATTCCGTTATTATATCAAGAATTATTTTTATTAAAAAAATTGATCAAATTTTTAGCTCATAGGTCGACCCAACCCGCCCAACCCATTTGAGTATTTGACCCATTTATGACCCATACTTTTGGGCCCATTTATAACCCGCTCATTTATGACTCAACCCAAACCCGCCCAACCCGCCCAATTTGCCACCTCTATATTCACATGTTTAAAGAAATAAGTACATTTATTTTACCTTCAAATCCAAATAACCAGTGGTAAACAAAGTCTCTGCATTTTCAGGTAATATAGATGCCCTCTATTTATTGAGAATTTTTCCTTCCATACTAAATGCTGACTCTGAAACCACGGTAGTAATGAAAATTGTCATAATATCTCTAGCAATTATAGAAAGAATGTGATATTTTGGCTCATTTTCTGCTCTCTCTACCTACTATTCGTCCACTTTTATTTAAATATTTGAAAGGCATCTGTTAAATTCATGAGTATCAGAGCAAATGCTGATGGATAAGATTGGCAACTCTGCTATCCATGACGTTCTGCAATCTGTTAAATTTCTCTAAATACTTTGTTTAGAGAAATTTTGATGGATAAGTAATGTTTTATATTGAAATATCTCTAAATACTTTATCTCTATGATTGTTGATTGACAACTTAATAAGTGAGTCCTGCCCATATCACATGAATTTCTCTGCAAAACTACCTAAATATTATAAAACCTTTAGGGACTGTTTAGTTCTAGAAAATAAAGCCAGTTTTCAAGAAAATTGCTTTAAGAAAATTTGAAAATAGAAAATGCTATTTAGTTGTTATATTTTTCAATTTAGAAAATTAGAAAATTATTTTCTGAATTTTTCAAAATTAAACTATTGCATGGAAAACACAAAAAATATGTTTTCTTATTTTTCCTTTATTAAAAGAGAGTTTAAATTCAACTACACTACCTTCTTTTCTAATTTATAAAATTGTAAAGGAAATGAAAAATGAAAATACTGATAAAAGGAGAGAAGTAAACATAATTTTCATTTTCTAATTTTTTATTTTGGAAAATGAAAAAATGGAAAACTAAGAAATGAAAATGAAAACTGAAAAAAGAAAACGGAAAACATTTTCTTAAACTAAACAACCCCTTAAATATTCAGAAATTTGAATTTTTCAATATTTTATTTTCCCGTTAACTCCAAAAATATTTGAACAAACAAGGTTTTCTTCTAAGTTGTAATTTGTAAACATGGAGTTTACACAGTAATTTTAAAAAATGTTTTATTTAAATTGTCATTTTATAAAATTGAAAATAATTAACTCATTTTATCTTCTGAAACAGATAGTTGAAAACTATATATATATATATATATATATATAATCAATGATGGCTTTTAAAAATATTGTGTAATGTCTACATTTTTTTATAAAATTTAAATATCATTATATTAATACATGTGAAAAATAAAGATGTATAAATAAAATCATAATGAGAATGTTGCAGAACGTCATGGGTAGCTCCCACAACTCTAGTATCTTATAATTGGTTTGGTGTTTGCTTTCACTCTTGCCACCACACTCATTATCCATTAAGATCCATTCCATAAACATATGAATCTGAAACTGCAAAACTCTTCAGCTATTCCTCAGATAAATTGATAGGAAATTATGAATTGCTTACTATATATGTGAAACCATCTAAATCTAAATTATTAAAGCCAGTGTCAATTACAATATTCAAGCTGCTAAATATATTATATTGAAACAATATTTTCCTCAAGGCTCTAAATGAAATTCAGAATCACAATCTCACAGTTCCACAGAGGACTTAATGTTTTTTGCATATTGTTCTTGTATAACAATTTTTTGCAAGCATAAAGCATTATACAGGCAAGTAAAAGCTTAATTAGCAAACCACTATTGTAATATTCAATCAAAATCAAAAAGGTCAGACTGTGCAGCAGCTACAGACTAATATCAATTGTTGGATATTCTAGCTCATAATGCTTCACATGCTTTCCCCCAGATAACTTCTGCTGACCTAAACAATGGAATTTAAAACTGTTTAACATTTCTATGAAGATTTATTTAAAACTATGTGGCACACTGGTAGATCAGATACATTTATATTGATAACTCCACTATCGAACACTACAAAATCAACTATTTTAACCCATTATAAACATGTGGCAAATAGAGACAGCAGATTATACATTTCTATGTTCCCTGTTCTTATCACTGTTCAAATACCCACCACCAACTCCTAATTACGACTCAAGATACCATTGTTATGTAATTCGCTAATCATTTTTAAATTATTTGTTTGTGATGAGAACAAATAAAAGCAAACCTAATCCCCTAATTCCCTATGCCCAGATACATCAAATGCCCAGATACATCTGAATGTGATGAGAACAAGTAAGGAAGATTTACTTACATAATGACCCAAACCGGCGAGAGGCAGAAGATGAATGGTTGGCGAGATGGCTGGCGATATGATGACCGGCTGCTGATTTCGATAGATCGATCGATCGATCTCGAGAGAGAGAGAGAGAGTGAGAGAGAGAGATGGGGGCAAACAAAGAAACGGGGTGATAGATGAATGGAGGCAACCCGTTAGGCATAAGTCTGAATTTTTGGGGGGTTATTTTTGGGCGGGTTGACATGGATTATTTTTTAATTAAGTTGGGTTTGGGTCAAGTTTTTTTGGGTGGGTTTGGACGGGTTGGCGGGTTTGGGTAAATTTTTACAGGTCTAATTTACATTCATGTGAATAATATTTTACCAATTCATAAATTTTTCAATTCAATAATACAAATATTTTTAGAAAATAATGTTATCTCATTTAAATTCTTCCATCTATAAACCTTCGCCACCATCAAATTCTTTCATTTTTCAAGCTTAAATTCTAAATTTGATAAATTTGGTAATTTTATTTCTACACACCCATAAAAAAAACAAGAAAAGAAACATCAAATGGATTTTACTGGTTGGTTGCTTTAAATTTTATGTTTATTTTTCTTTTTTTTCCCCTAGCTTCTAATGAATAGATTTTTTTGGCGGATAGTTAAGTTTTACCAAATCCCAAGTACCAACCGCCTAAATCATCGACTTTATTGTGTGCTTTATATATATGATAAATATTGTTAACATTAGCTTTTGAAATTAGATCAGGTGTTGTGCTTTTAAGTTTGAGATTATTTGTCCTATTCATCTAGAAATAACTTTGTCTTTTTCTTAATTTCCCATCATTTTATTTTTACCTACTTTGTCTTGCCATAACACCAACTCTTTAATCGTAACTTATATTACAGGTAATTTCCTAATTTCACTTATGAATTATACAGATAAGGCATTGCAAAACATTATATATATAACATGACTAAATTCAATGAAATCACTCTGAAAAGCATATATTACAAAATTTAAAATTTAATTAATTTTTTAACTTTTTTTTGACAAGTTCAATAAAATAATTTGATGATTTTAATAGTATAAAAGTATTATTTATATTTTAAACAAATTTAAGAGATTAATCTAATAATTGATTAGTTCAAGAGAATAACTTATTATAAAATCATGATTTGAAGAAAAATTATGTATTAATTCCAAAATATACTTCTAGATGTTACTAAAAATAATCGAATTAATTTTAATTAAGTATTGATCCGTTTGCCAACTCTTAATGGACTGAAATTATTCCCTTTAAATAAAATTGCATAATAACTTATTTTCCTATGGAAAGAGGGATGTGAACGGCAAAAGTTGTAATGTTCCAAGAAAAGTTAAATTAACATTTAAGTAGTTGAGATGAGACATTTTCGGTTGTAGATTTTGACTGCAACCATATTTGATATTGTCTGCAAGACTGCAATTTTTTTTTTTTTTTTTTTTTAACTAGTCGAGATTGTTATTGTCTACTTATTAATTTTCATAATAACTAATATTTTGGACGAATTAATTGTCTTGGCCTTATGTGCTCTCATTCTCAGTTCTCACGCATCTCATGATACCCTAAAACACCGACAACAATCTCATTCACTATATGGGGTATATAGCCAAACTTTCAACTTTCTTTGACATGAAATGGCAGCTTGCTTTTTGTTGTCTAATTCAGTATTCTTTTTCATTTTTGATCATATTTCATTTTCTTAATAATGATTTTTTCAATCTTGCACTCCATGCAAAAATTAATCCTGTAATAGAAAAAAAAATTCAAAATTCAGTCATTAGATTAGTTGGTGGAAAAAACTTGAATATATATTGATGGATATGGGAATGAAAAATTATAACAAATATAATTTACATGGAGTTAACAATAAAATAATGATACCTACCTCTTGTAGCGCATAAACTCGTTGCGGAAGCGTCTACCAAGATCCTGTTTGTTTTTGGTTACTGGTCTAGCTTTTACCCACTCGGGGTAAGAGCAGGTAGATCACAATCTAAATGCCACTGAAAATTAAGACAGAAAACTTGTGAGTGGGAACGAGCAGCCTTGCGGCGTGTACGTTTTCTCGTTACCAAATAATGAGGATCTCACCTCTATTTATAAAGATCCTAAAAACTAGAGACATAACTCTAGTTTAACTCAGACTTTTTCTGAGATAGAATTTGATAATTTTAATCAGATTAAATAACTCAATTTAATCTGGATTGGAACGCAATCTAATATAGAGTTATGGGCGTATCCCAACTCTATCATCCCCCACTCGCACATGACGGAACGCATTCCAGTTTCAATCTTTAGTTATACTGGCAGATAGATTGTGTGACCAGCATACCTCGAGAGCACTAGTGCTATACACCTGTTACCTTCTCACATTCATTGTTTTAACTCATGATCTCATAAAATAATTTTCATGTTCACTATTATGTTTCTACTCATAGAAACTATAATAGCATGCCGGTGAACCACGAAACATTATAAAAGTGATCAAAAGGCTATCTTCCCCTCTTATTATATGATATCCATCATGATTCAACTCGCTTTTCTAGTTAGATCCGCCAGGCCCAAATTTTTCCCAGACCTCTTGGACATTCACTAAGCTAGCCACATTGAATCATACTTTAGGGATAAGTTAAGGGTTCTAAGGGTCAAAATATATATATATAGGGTCTCACAATAGGGAAAGTTGAGATCATTAATATTATTAAATTCCCATCCCTGTGGTCACATAAGCACACACGGTATAAAACATGTGTTATAGTGTTCTTTCCTTCCCTTAAAGGAGTGCATGTCTCACATTTCAATAATGTGTGTATTAAACACCATACAGAAGCGTAAGGTTGCGATGTACTGAAGCACCCAACTTTAGTCCGCTTACTTAAAGACTACTTCTGGTTTTTTAGACAGAACATGGTAGTTACATATAACTGACCATAGGATTTCATACAATTTGGATCTCAATCCAAAACATACAACTTTATGTATGTCTTTATCTCGCACCTTAACAAGACTCCTCTTGTAATTTCTGCAAGACGGCACTTTTATTTTGAACAGGCTTTCGAGTATTCTCATATGTTCAAAAATCACATCATCTTAGTTTTTGCCAACACATTGACAAAACTAAGGTAAACACCCTTGTGAGTGGGCTACTTCTCTGTCCGACATGCTCAATCTCACATCAATAACAGTAAATATTTACACATAAGCATTCACACTCATGTATTGCCAACAATGAACTTTGGTTATTATTCACAAATAATAACGTTAAGGGATTATATATAAAATATATCAGTACCAATTATATTCTACGCAAATCTCGAGATCAAATGTGTCTCTCAAAACACATCTCTCGTTATAGATTTACTCAACGGATCTGCATGCGTAGAAACGTACTGCAAGTTCATATCTCTCGTGCAACAATATCTTTTGTATATTGATATTTAATGTCGATATGCTTAGCTCTACTATAAGCTATCAACAACTGACTGTCACTATAGACTGTCACTGATACCTTTGAGACAGTTACTTTTAAATGGCTCACCAACCATTTTAGCCAAACTATCTCCTGTACTATAATTGAGGAAGTGACAAATTCAACTTTCACTATTGATGGGCTACACAAGTTTAATTCTTGTTACTCCAGGAGATGGCACTCTTGCCAAACAAGAATATGAAACCTGGAGTGGATTTCCTCTCATCCACATCTCCTGTCCAATCAACATTTCTGTATTCTCTCAATGCAGATCATTTTCCTAATAACAGAGAGAATAGGTTGCAGTATCTTTAAGGTATATAAGTATCCTTTTAATTGCTTCCAATGTGCTTTGCCTGGGTTAGATTGATATTTATTAACCATGCTCACTGTATAGTATATATCATGTCTTGTATACATCACTGCACTAGTATATCGAACGTTCCTCATACGTTCATTTATTCTTGCTTATTAGGACACATATCTTTGCTAAGAAACTAATTCTTGGCAATGGAGTTATCTATGGGTTTGTAATTTTGCATATTAAATCGCTCAAGGTCTTTGTTGATATATTTCTCTCAAGAAACAGACAACAATCTTCTCGAATGGTCTCTTAAAATATTAACTTCAAGAATGTGATATACATAACTCATATCCTTTATCTCAAAATTGGACAATAACCAATCTTTGATTTTATTTATGTATCATTTATCACTGTCAGCTTTAAGTATGTCGTATAAATACAATGCCAAAATGATAAATTCATTTTCAGAACTTTTACTATAAACACAATAATCTTCATCAATCATGTTGAATACATTCGACATGATTATATGATGAAGTCTCAAGCACTATTGTGTTGAAGACTGTTTAAGACAATAGATTGAACACATCAATCAGCAAACCTTATGTTTGCTGCCTTTTTTGATGAAACGTTTAGATTGTTTCATCTACTTCTCCATTGAGAAAAGCAGTCTTTTCATCCTTTTGATGAAACTCTACGTTCAAACTCGCCACTATGGCTAGAATGAACTTTATAGACGTAAATTTTATAACAGATGAGAAAGTCTACTCATAGTCAATCTCTTCCTATTGTATGAACCCCATAGTGACTAGCTGAACCTTATATCTTTCGATACCTCTATCAGCCTTTTGCTTTACTTTGAGAATACATTTATTCTCAATTTGTGTCCTTACAACATATCAACTAGTTCTCAAACATGATTTGATCTCATGGCTGCCATTTCTTTTTTCATTACTTTAATCCATTTCCTTAGATGGGCTTGAAAAAGCCTTTTGAATATTTTTATGCTTTTTCTTGTCTTGTGATATAACTAAAAGGGCTTCATTCAAGCCTTCGATTTTAAATCATCGGCATAAAATATTTATCCTTTTAGATTTTTGCAGTTCTGAATCTTGATAAACATGTCTCATATATTCATCGTGATTCATAATGTTCCCACTGGGACTATATTCCATACTCCCACTGGAGTCAGGAATATTATATTCTTTCCTCCCACAGGAGTCAAGAATACTCCCACTCGAATCAGGTCTCGAACATCCGGATCGTTTAGAGGATAAGGGTCTTAACTTTCTTCCTCTGAATCCCTCCCACTCGGATGGAGTGATCCTGATATTCTCTTCTCGAGATTAACTGAAAGTGAAATCTTAATTCACTTCGCCCAAAATTAATCTCGGGAAGAGAATATTAGGATCACTCCATCCGAGTGGGAGGGATTCAGAGGAAGAAGGTTAAGACCCTCATCCTCTAAATGATCCGGATGTTCAAGACCTGATTCGAGTGGGAGTCTTCTTGACTCCAGTGGGAGGAAAGAATATAATATTCCTGACTCCAATGGGAGTATGGAATATAGTCCCAGTGGGAGCATTATAAATCACGGTGAATATATGAGACATGTTTATCAAGATTCAGAACTGCAAAAATCTAAAAGGATAAATGTTTTATGCAGATGATTTAAAATCGAACGCTTGAATGAAGCCCTTTTAGATTTTTGCAGTTCTGAATCTTGATAAACATGTCTCATATATTAACCGTGATTCATAGTGCTCCCACTGGGACTATATTCCATACTCCCACTGGAGTCAGGAATATTATATTCTTTCCTCCCACTGGAGTCAAAAATACTCCCACTCGAATCATGTCTCGAACATCCGGATCGTTTAGAGGATGAGGGTCTTAACCTTCTTCCTCTGAATCCCTTCCACTCAGATGGAGTGATCCTGATATTCTCTTCCCGAGATTAATTGAAAGTGAAATCTTAATTAACTTTCAATTAATCTCGGGAAGAGAATATCAGAATCCCTCCCACTCGGATGGAGTGATCCTGATATTCTCTTCCCGATATTAATTGAAAGTGAATTAAGATTTCACTTTCAATTAATCTCGGGAAGAGAATATCAGGATCACTCCATCCGAGTGGGAGGGATTCAGAGGAAGAAGGTTAAGACCCTCATTCTCTAAATGATCCGGATGTTTGAGACCTGATTCGAGTGGGAGTATTCTTGACTCCAGTGGGAAGAAAGAATATAATATTCCTGACTCTAGTGGGAGTATGGAATATAGTCCTAGTGGGAGCATTATGAATCACGTTGAATATATAAGACATGTTTATCAAGATTCAGAACTGCAAAAATTTAAAAGGGCTTCATTCAAGCCTTCGATTTTAAATCATCGGCATAAAACATTTATCCTTTTAGATTTTTTCAGTTCTGAATCTTAATAAACATGTCTCATATATTCACCGTGATTCATAATGCTCCCACTGGGACTATATTCCATACTCCCACTGGAGTCAGGAATATTATATTCTTTCCTCCCACTGGAGTCAAGAGTACTCCCACTTGAATCAGGTCTCGAACATCCGGATCGTTTAGAGGATGAGGGTCTTAACCTTCTTCCTCTGAATCTCTCCCACTCGGATGGAGTGATCCTGATATTCTCTTCCCGAGATTAATTGAAAGTGAAATCTTAATTCACTTCGCCCAACTTTGGAAATTCATTCTCTTAAGAATATGACGTCTAGTGATCCAAATTCTGTCATTATGCCATTTTCTTACTGTCCCACGAAAATGTATCCTTTTGATACTTTAGAATATCTAACATAGATACTCTTTTCACCTCTTGGTCTCAAATTTACCAAATTGAGGTATCATGGACGTAAGCATTATAACCCAAAGGTTGTAAATGGCTTAGGTCAGCTTATTGATCCGTTCACAACTCATAAGTTGTGGTAATGACAGATTGGGAGGGCATACGATTCAGAACATATGTGGCAGTCAATAAAGTATCTCCCCAATAGGAGATAGGCAAATTTGCCTTTGTCATCATAGATCTAACCATATATAGGAGAGCCTTATTTCTTCTTTCCTCAACACTGTTTTGTTGTGGATTTATAGGAATGAACAACTGATGTTCAATCCTTTTCATCACATGAAGCTTTAAATTTATCTATAAGATATCATCGAACTCTGTCAGATCTTAAAGCTTTGATCCTTTTGTCTAATTGATTCTCAACTAAACTCATATAAGTCTTGAAGCAACACAATGCTTCTGACTTGTGAGAATCAAATAGACATAACCATACCTAGTACAGTCATATATAAATGTGATGAAATAATAGGCCCCATGCCTTACCCTCACATTCATTTAACCACATACGTCAGATTGGCCTAATTGCAATGGAAACTTGGCTTTAGTTCCTTTTCCGAATGATTTTCTAACTAATTTTTCCTTTTAGGCAATGCTCACATGTAGGCAATTCAAACTTATTTAAATCACTTATTAAACCTATTTTGACTAACCGACTCATTCGATTTTGTCCAATATGGTTTATTATAGCATGCCATAATTTAACATTATTCTCATAACAATGTGAAAAATAATAAATTAAAGGAAAATAGTCATGGTCCACATTCATAACCAGAACCATAATAGAAATCATTCAAGCATAAGCGTACATTGTTATCGTCAAAATATAAATTGAAAACAAATTTCAATAAAGTAAGAACAGAACCTAAATTTCATAACAAAGGTATCTTGATCCCTTGTTACACGGTCCATTGGTTCTAAATCTATCACTCACAAATGATGAAATTTAAAGCTAGATACATAAATTCCACTCACTCTTGAGTCAGAATAGTGTATCCTTTTAAGCACAATGCATCTCATGCATAATATCATTTCTATAGGCAATTGAAACATTTCACTCTTGAAAAGTTTATCTCCTTTTTGCCTTTGGACCTTACGTGATTCTATTCCTTTTACTTTTCAGGCTCTCAGGCCTTTTCTTTACCCCTATTGATGAAGCTTATTCTATTGTTCTAATGAGAACTCATTCTATTAGAACAGGACTGTGCCATATACACTATGACATTGACCTTAATCACTGTCAGACGGTCCCTTTTAAGTTTCAAATGACAAGCGATATCCTCAAATGTCTATATGCTTACCCATGTGAGTTAGTTGCATCTTCACATTCTACCAACTCTTGGGTAAAGAGCGGAGAACAGTTTGGACCTACTGCTTATCATTCACTTATGACTAAGTTCACTAAGCTCGCTTTTCTTTTTCATCTCTCTTAGATGTTTTCGCATCGAATAATCAAACTTTTCTGATATGTATCAAATTTGATCTTCAATGATCAGAGCTTATTCAGAGTCCAATCTCTAAATTTCTCCTGCAAAGTGATCCACAGATCCATTGCATTTTAATACTTGCGAAATAGCTTAGTGTTGTGATGCAACATAGGCATCTCGGTTCTGCTTATGCTGCGTTATAGTGTCATCCTCAAGTTCAGCCATAACCGAACTTGAAGATTTAAGAGCCTCTTGCTCTTCAAGCACATATTGAATCTTTGTATTCCATATTTCATAATTATAACTTGGAAGCAGCATCCATTAAGATCCTCTGGCCTTAAATGGAACAATATTGCACATTTTTAAAAGAGATGAGGCAACACATGCAATTTATTATGCACCTGAAATAATATCCTAGTAAAATTTTCTATTAGGCTCAAATTCGAAAAGG
Organism: Excoecaria cochinchinensis; assembly: GCA_947683425.1. Taxonomy (NCBI): domain Eukaryota; kingdom Viridiplantae; phylum Streptophyta; class Magnoliopsida; order Malpighiales; family Euphorbiaceae; genus Excoecaria; species Excoecaria cochinchinensis. Next base: position 1,086,347 of record CANTUQ010000183.1, read on the forward strand.
GTACTTATAGTATCCAATTACCCTCTAAGTTCTAATGTCCAACCTTATAGGTTACAATTTCATGCATAATAAATCTGAATTATTGGATTATCAAGTTCTTAAACTTATGAGGAGATTCTATTAAGCCTCTACTTAATAAATATGCAATCGTTTAACTCATAAAATATCGCAAGACAATTAACAATTAAAATAAACTCATTTATTATAAAGTTAAATGCCATTATGATAAGTAAATAAACACATTTATTTAACCAAAAATCTAATAATCCCAAAATAAGATACTCATGTCAAATATTAATAGGAAACATAAATCCTATTTAACAAAAATAAACGCCAACTTAAATTGACACATATGTCAACTATTATAGAAGTCTAGATTTCATAAAATATTTCTAATTATTAGGATTATATCTTTGACCGATTTAATCAACTCATCAAGCGACTCATAAGTCAAATGATGAAACCATGGACGATGCACGCCCCGTCCATTTCTCAATACCATCACAGATTTTAGTGTTGCTTCTCAATACTTGCCCTTTTGGTAACTCGAACCAAAATTTTATTTTCCATACTCGGACCACCAGTTCAAATGCACTCTTGCATTTGTTCTCACACATTTACTTTATGATGCACTATTGCATCAATGTCATCAGCTCAAATCTTCCTTCGCATTCTCATTTTGCTTATTGATTGTACTTTTGCAATTCTTAAAACAACTTATGCGTTTTTTAAGGAAGAACCGGTGCCCTTATTTAACATTTCTATAACATATTACAGGAAAAATTTATACACTCATGTATAAATACACATGATTGAAACGCATTTCAATCAATGAATAAGGACAGAACCTCAAAAAAAAAATTTAAAAATATTTTAAAAATTAATCGAATGCAAAAAATAATTTTTCTACAATTTTTAATATTTTATTTTTGAAATTAAACACATTTAGATATCAAAAATTACACAATATATTTTCTGGTCATTAAAAAATTTTGAAAATATGACTAAAAAATTAGAAATAATTTGAAAAAATTATTAGACAAAAATCGGAGCTGAAATAGTGGTCGGAGGACGCCGCACGCGCCAACACGCGCCAACAGAAGGGAGGTAGACACGCTCACGCGCGGCCTCCCACTCGATCAAACACGTGTCAACTCCACAGCGCGCCACGTGTCCGATTCCTACTTGTCCACCAGGCGCCCACGTGGCACCCGGGTACACGTCACTGCCACGTACCATGACACGTGTCATCCACGTGGCGTTGTCTCATTAGACCACGTGACACGTCAGCATTGCCACGTGGCAGACCTCGGTCTGACAAGTGGCAGCCCCTGATTGGGCCACGTGGCACCATCTAATTGGGACACGTGGCTTTACCACAATCATCCACGTGTCACTCTATTATTGGTCCACGTGTCAACCCCTCTCAGCTGCCACGTGGCATGGCCTCAGCCATCCATGTGGCGTTCAGCGATTGGACCACGTGTCAGCGTGACACATTAGAGCTGACATGTGGCGATGCGCGTGTGGGCCACCGCCCACCCGCACGCGCCGAACTGATTGGAGCGCGTGTAAGCCACGCGCCGCCTTGCCGACCGAATCTGGTGCTCCGATTCCGGCCGGTGGGGGGTTTTCAGGGTCTGTGAATCCAATGGTGAGGTCAAAAATCAAAAATTCCGACTTGTAGTTAGCCGTTTAGAACACTCATGTTCGTTCCCTCAGGTTTTGGTGTACACATACACGAAATCGAGCCGAAATATACACGCATATATATTTTTCACACAAAAAATAAATTTTTTGTTGTGTTCATTGCATCCCAGATCTAATAATTTTACACATAAAAATTTTAGATTTCTTTGGCCACATGCCAGGGCCCAAAAACAACGGCTCTGATACCAATGATGGATATGAGAATGAAAAATTATAACAAATATAATTTACATGGAGGTAACATAAAATAATGATACCTACCTCTTGTAGCGCAGAAACTCGTTGGGGAAGCGTCTACCAAGATCCCGTTCGTTTTTGGTCACTGGTCCGGCTTTTACCCACTAGGGGTAAGAGCAGCTAGATCACAATTTAAATGCCCCTAAAAATTAAGACAGAAAACTTGTGAATGGGAACGAGCAGTCTTGCGGCGTGTACGTTTTCTCGTTACCAAATAATGAGGATCTCACCTCTATTTATAGAGATCGTAAAAACTAGAGATCTAACTTTAGTTTAACTCAGACTCTTTCTGAGATAGAATTTGGTAATTTTAATCAGATTAAATAACTCAATTTAATCTGGATTGAAACTCAATCCAATATAGAGTTATAGGCGTATCCCAACTCTATCATATATATTCCATGTAAAAATTATTAAGTGACCATTAGACTAATTTAACCTCTAACTATCCAACATTAATTGATATACTATTCAATAATATATCATAAAAAAATTATAAAATTTGATCATTTAATTATTTCTTGGAAATCCTTAGAGCACTACAAGAAAATCGCAAATTAAAGACAGAATTCCGTCTCTAAACTCAAATAGCGACGGAATTAGCGATGAACACATATCGTCACTATTTCGGTCGTTGCTAATTTTAGCGACTGAAAATTTCTGTCGGTATTTTTAAAAACGGAAATTTATTTTCCGTCTCTAATTTTAGAGACGAAAAAATATTCTCCATCTCTAAAAATGAAGACGGAAAAATAGTTTTAGAGATGAAAATTTATTTTTCGTCTCTATTTTTTAATGTTTTTTTTAATATATATAATAGTAAATAATATTAAAATTATAATTGCCAAAATTATTAATTACATTAGTATATATAGAAAAAGAATAAAAAAATTAACTTGAAACAATTGGGTACTATTCACAGCACGTGAGGCGCGTTGATAACGAGTTATAGTAATTAATTAATTAATTAAAAGTGATGAAAAATATGAAAATCCGTGTACATATGAGCAGCTTAGAAAATGACGTAACAATGACGTAATAGTGATGCTAAAGCACGTAACCATGCTAGTGTTATTTATTTATTTATGGCAGAAACTGCAAAATAGTTCATGTAATTTGCCAAAAATTACATGTAGTCTTTATACTCTCCATTTTAATGCAATTTAATTTTTATAATATAGAAAACGGTAGAATATAGTTAAATGGTGGTCAATTTTTACCATATCCTTGTCCGCCCTCTGATCATAATAGATGGCTTCTGATTCGGCTAATTATTATAGTGGATTTTTTTTTCACCTAAGCTAATTTTATATCTATAAAAAATTAAAAAATTAAGCATTCCAACTCATTGAATCTATGTTATAAATACCAAAGAGTGACAAACAAATTTTCTATAATAAAAAAATACATGAACTATATAATTTTTTTTTTCATGAAGTGATTTTGATTCAGAAATAAGTCAAATTCTATTAAAAATCCAATATAACATATGCATGCCACTTAAGTTATTTTCCAAAAGATGATACATAGCAGTCTAATTTAATAGGTATTGATCACCTAGTCTACCAGGATAGTCCTCAAATGGACAATCTATATATTATTTAATTATGAACAAGAAATCTAAAAAGGAATAATGAAAATATTTTCTTACAATATGAACTGCATTACATGTATATTTGTTGATTTGTATTATTACGTGTTCCATTCAAAAGTCTGATACTTATTTATATAGCCTGCTATGTTTGATTAAAGTATTTTTCAATTAAAATGATTTTTTATGTAAATATTACAGAATTTGGATAGTTTTTTATTTTAATTTTTTTTACACTTTTTAACAATTAGAACATAAATTCAATAAATTTTTGGTGCAATTAAAAAGAATATATATATATCTATATATATATATGTGTGTGTGTGTGTGGCCATAATCTTATCTCATGAAAAGTGACTATCCTGCCAAGAAAAGTGATTACTTACAAAAGAAAAAAAGAAAAATCTAACGGTCATAATTGTGTGATTAAAATATATCTAAGATAATTGTGTGATTAAAAAAATATAATGGTGATAATTCTCTTTCTCCTAAAAAACAATCTAAGATAATTGTGTGATTAAAAGAAATAAAAAAAATATTAAAAAGATGATTAATGGTGAAATGAAACCGTCAACGGTTCCAATGTCTAAGCAAGAGAGAGTGACCGGGAATAATAAGAAGGTAAGGTATCAAAATCTCTCAATTTTCTCTTCTGATCAAAGATGATTAAGTTCTTGCTTCTATCCTTATCATATTATATGCATGTGTCACTTTTTGCATTAATATCTCACTTTTTTTTTTCATATATAATTTTTACTTATTTTGGTACATGTAGGTAGGGGTGTGCAAATGGTCGGTTCGGTTCAGTTTTGGACCGAACCGAACAGACCGAAAACCGAACTGTTGAAATTTTTATAACCGAACCGAAAATTGAAGTTTTAAGGACCGAAACCGAATTAACCGAAATAATTTCGGTTCGGTTCGGTTCAAACCGAAATTTATCAAATATAGGTTTTTTCTTAAAAAAAAAATTAAATTATATGCATCCATAAATTAAATTAATTTATATTCAATAAAATAAAACTATTTAAAATAACTAAAAGAAAAAATATGCATAAATTTTTTATATTATGTTCCTAATAAATACTAAGCAAAATTATACTAAAAAAATAAATATTAAAATAAATACATATATTCTGATTAATAATACATTTAATGTCCTTCAATTAAAAAAATATACATATAAATAAATACAACATAATTTAACACTACAACAAATACAATCAAGCCATTTTAGACCTGCATTCTATATAAACAAATAATGATTAAGCAAGGATTTTAAGTCTAAAATAAAAATAGGAAATTTTGATCTGTAACAAGAAATAGACAATTTAAAATCTAAAATTGCAGCTTATTGTTTTGATTTAAATAAGAAATTAAAAAGACTAAAATTGCAGCTCATTTTCTTTCATTTAGATAAGAAACTAAAAAGCCTATAAACTAAAAGACTAAAATTGCAACTATTTTTTTTTTCTTTTTTTTTTTGCAACTCATTTTTTTTTATTTTGAAATTAAAAGAATAAAATTGCTAACTCATTTTTTTTCTAACTCTTGGAAACCTTGTCTTCCTAATAAAATTGCAGCTAAAAGACTTCAATATATTATAATGGAACGGGACAGAAGAACAAAAGCTAGTCTTCAAAAATATCTTCTCTTGTGAAGATTCCAGCTATTAAAAGCAACTTTTTCCTAGTTATTAAAAGAAAGAAAAAAATAGCATTCCTTCATCACACTTAATTGCAACTTTTTTTCTAATTTATAGTAACTGCAACTTTTTTCTAACTTCATCAGTTCATCCATATCCAACATCACAATAATTTCACATGTCAAAGAACACTACCACATATCACTACAACAACAAAAATGCAAACTGATTTACAACGTGATAAACCGGACCAGGTGATTAAATTTATAGTTTATCTGTATGCTTTTAAGCTACTTCAAATCAGTTTGGTCCAATTTGACTTAATCCATAAATTGACATATAACCAGAGGAAGTGTGAGCAGAACCAACGGTACAAATGTGAAGAATACAAATTGAACTGTGTTTATCTATTAGCTAGGAACTGATTCGTTTTCCAAAACTAAACAGACCCATCAAAGCAACCAAACAGCTGGAGAAGAAAAGCCAAGAATTTGCTGATTAGGAAGTCTATTAATCATCTTAAAAGCATTCTAATATAATAAAAGATGTGAAATATCCATTAATTATTGAATGAAAGAGCAACAAAACAAGAAGAATGGGCATTTAAGATGATCTTGATCGAGAAGATGAATTCTGGGTATTGAAAATCAAAGAAATAACAAGGATTGCAAAGAACCATCAAACAGAAGAGTAGAAGGAAAAAAATGAAAACAAATCAAAAGAGAAGAGAAAACAAAAGAGTAGAAATGATACTTACCCTCTTTGCAAGACAAATCGAAGAATTGAAGAAGCGAAAAAGAGAATGAATCGGTGATGGTCTCGTGGTGGCTGTTGTGCTTGAATCGGTGGTGGTCTCGTGGTGGCTGTTGTGCTGCTGCTAGGGATTTTGATTCAGCCTCAGGTAAGGAAGAACAGGGAAAAGGGCTTACGATTTGGGATACATGTATATATAATGATCAAAACGGGGAGTTTAATAAATTTCGGTCGGTTTGGTTTCTTCGGTTTTTCAATCTCAAGAATCGAACCGAAAAAACCGAAATATAATTTCGGTTTAGAACCGAATAAACCGAAAATCGAACAAACCGAACCAAATAGACCAAAATCAATTCGGTTCGATTCGGTTTTCGGTTCCGGTTCGGTTTTGCACAGGCCTACATGTAGGTACCCATCTCTAATTTAAATAACTGTATTAACAATAGCTGTTATAAACAAATTTAACCCTAATGATTTTTTGAACAGAAAAATTTAATCCTAAATATTTGACGAAAATTAATGGTTTAATTCATAAAATCATACCTAAACTTGAAAAGGGAGAAAAAAAAAACTAAAAAACAGAGCCAAGCATTTTGCACTCTCAACGTCCCGGCCTAAGAGACTTTTCCTACCACCATGTTAGTCATATGCCCTAGAGTCCATGCATAATAGGGATTCTTTCTATGTGTAAAGAATCATAGTGAATAATATTAAGACATTTCTTCATTCTTTAGTACTTTTGTGTATTAATATCTGCTTGCATATGATTTAAATTATAGAATGTAGTCTTTGGTATTAAACATAGTACAAGGTAATCATAAAGAGCTCATAATATGAGAAGCCTATTGTATGCAAATTTGTCAATACCTAAATTATCGCTTGTCATAGTATTAACAAGATAGGTTATTGTTAATATGGATAAACTAGCACATGTTATACATCTTGAATAATTCAAGCAGTTCTCATTAGCTATGATCATTGAGATGATCAAAGCTAATATGTTGATACTTGTTAGAAGAACAAGTACGTTAAAGACCTATCTTGAAAAACTTCACATGGATATTTATATTATATTGGTGAAGTATATGATCATATTAGTAGTGAAAGTATCATTGGACTTGAGATCACCAAGGTCTCTCAAGTAGCAAGTATTGTACTTTGACTCCTATGTTTTTACTCCTTGACAAGGTATACACACGTAGGAAATTTGGTATAGCATGAACTGTTTGGAGGTAATTGAGTAACCGATAAAGGATTCACCACTCTAGCTATAGTGGAGAGTTCTATTTCAAGTATTCATATACTTCTTTGTTTAGAAAACCTTGGCCAAGATTGAATGCAAGGTGAATGAGATTCACAAGAGCATTTTAGGAATAAAAATAAAAGTAAAAGAATACAATAAGTTCATGAATGAATTGATACATATCCATATTCAATTCATGAATGATAATGAAAGAATGATGCAAGGAGTAATTGCATAGTAACTTGATATGGAAGGGTCAATGTAAAAACCATTAAATTCTTATCATTTGGGTAATCATAATACTTGATTAGAAGCCTCTCATGATTTTTGCATTAGTATATAGTAAATATAAATTGAGAATTGATAATATGGTTTAAAGAGTTTAAATCATAGAGTCCCAATTCAACTAGGATTCTTGGTTACATTTTGTACTGGCAACATGTACAAGAAATCTAAAGGGTCACACACATAACAAAAATAAAGTCCGAGATAAAATACAATGCATAATTATGATATGGGATGTCAAAAAAATTGTTAAATTAGAGGATAAAGTGAAGAAATTAATTTGGAGCCGTTTTAGGCTTGAAGCCCAAAAGGTTTGCACATAAAGCCCAAAGTAGGATTTCTACGCATGGAAGATTAAAGGGCCTAGAAATTTTTTTCTTTAGGGCCTAGATGACATTTAATTACACCCCATAAATATTATAGGGGTCTAATTAAATATTAAAAGATTGGTCATAAACTAACATGGGCTTAAATCCTAAGTTAGATGCGTAGAAAAAGCTAGTCAAGAGCCTACATGCAGAAAGAATGTACTGGGCCTATGAGAGTCACTTAAGCCTAATTAAATAAACCAAGCCCAACCTAAATATACATCCATCTAAGCCTAATCCAAGCTAACCTTAAGGGAGTATAAATACCCCTTAAATTCAAAATTAGATAACACACACAATAGCTTCCAAACCTTAAAAGAAATTCTCTCCCTCTCTTTTTCTTTATAGTCAAATTTGGCCTACTAGTGCCTAGCCAAATTTTGGCCATTACTTCTCCTCTTGAGTGTTCTTAGACCTTATTTTTTGGTGTGGATATATTGGAGGTGCCTTGAAGTAAGGACATTGGTGGTTTACTACAACTTGGTGCAAAGAGAATTTAACTGTTCAACTAAATCCTAAAGTAAAAGTTTTAGACTTTAATTATGATATCAATTCTTTTAACTAGATCATGCAATTATTGGTATGCAAGTTTTTAAATTTCCACACTTTACATATGATGTATGATGCTTGCGAACTAACACACTAGACACCAACACTTTGCCTTGAGAGTCCCTAACAATCATACCACAACTAGTTCCATTTTTCACATCAGGGAAGGTAGCATCTATGGTTAGTTTGAACCACCCCAATAAAGGAGGATTCCAGCCTGTTCTAATCCCTTGTCGATTTGAACTAGAAGTAGCAGCAAGAGATAGATCATTATACAAATGAATACTCATTAAATTAGACAGTTCATAAGAAGATAAGTCATTCTTTCCTTGTAGAATATTGTTCCTATTAAACCAAATAATCCAAGTGACAATTAGAAACTTTGCAAATTGATCTTTTGAAAGCACTATAGATAGTTCATGGAGTGAATATGTAGATGAAAAAGGTTTTGTATCAAGCACCTAGTCGCCAATAGATGAGAGAGTAACACCCCCAACACCCCTTGGGAGGATATCGGGGCGCCACGCGGACACTTACGTATACATGTACATATACATACACTAGCGGAAGCGATAGCATTATACACATCCATATAAGAATAATAAAATAAAATAATACTACACTAGGGCCCAACATGTATTTCATATTAACTACATATATATATACATATTTATCTTTATACATGTTCATATTACAACCTGTTTTCATTTAACTTTACATATACATTTATATGTGATTACCATACTCATTTCTGTACATATACATTTACATAATGATATTACTCAAAACATCACAAACTCTATTTCTAACTTATACAAAAAAAATGTAACAAAAGCTCCTAGTGGCCTAGAACGGCAGATGCACGCTCTCGTGGATCCAAACCTGTAAACCTACACGGAAATAAACATCCGTGCTAAGCGATAATGCTTAGTGGGGATGGAAATAATGTAAAGGACTTATTTTCGAAGTCACACATAAATCACACATTTCATATAACAATAATTAAATAGCTCATGCATATAACTTTCAATCTTGTACAGATCATGTGCTCAAATATAACATTAACCATGTGTTCACATTCATGCAACATTTACTTGTACATAGGACTGTCATTTACTCAAAATGTTATTCTCATGTGCTATAACATTTATTCAGAGCAATACTTTTAATCTTCTCAAATTTACTACACAATATTAATAAGCCTGAATTCCTTTCATGGTGGATACGAGTAACTCTGGATACTGTTTACAGTATCTTACATGTGGAGAATTAACTCAAACTCTATGGAATACACAAGGTATTCAAAACTCTAGGCACAATTAAGGCCAACTCTAGCAGCTGCACTCTAACCCTTTATAAGCATGCTTATCTATCCACTATAACGGTAATCAGGCTCAACAAACAACTAAATTATACTTTATACCAAGGCCAAACCATAGATTATAGTTCAGGTACATGCATCAATTCAGAGATATTCAATTCATATATAAACTTTATCAATCATGTTCATTTAACCGGTATTAACCATTCAAGAGGTGTAAAAGATAATTTTAAACCAAACATGGACCAAATGGCGATATACAAACCTCACATAGATACATATCAACTCAAAACAGAAGTAATAGATCAAAACAGAAACAACAGAGAAGGAGAGGACATGAGCACGACTCGTGCTCCTTGAGCATGACTCGTGCTCATTAAGCACGTGTAGTGCTCAATTTCTCTTTCCCCTGGAGCACGCCTCGGCTCCCACTTCCCTCTCTCTGTGAGCACGTCTCGTGCTCCTTGAGCACAACTCGTGCTTACTCTTTCCTTCTACTGGAGCACGTCTCGTGCTCCCATTTTTTTTTTCTCTCTCTCTCCAAGTCGTGCTACATAAGACGACTCGGATAACGCTAAAATTTCTGAAGAACGTGTTTCTATCGCGATCGTGACTCAAGTCGCACTCGCGACAGAATCACTTCCTTCCCTCTAAACACGTCATTGTCCCTTGTTTTCAAAACCCAAACCAACTCCATCACTTCCACATGCAATAGACTCCTCTTTTAGCATATAAATGCCCTATAAATCATGCTCAGGACTAGAATTACACTCAAATTACACAAATCAATTATAATTTCTTAGACACTGCAAGCAATCAAAATGAATTTACACAAAAAAACAATTGAGTTAGTTTAAGCTCCATATGCATTTCTTTATTCAAATATGTCTCTCTATCAAAACATTTAAATCAACAACACACCCAAAAATAATAAAATCGCACACGATCCCAACCTCTAGGAAGCTTGGCCTCGATGCTCTATTCAGCTCCAATCTTTTCTTTGCCTTTATCTACTCTTTTGGCCACAGCTTGAACCAACACCATACAAAACACTTGAGTTACTCTTCTCTTTACTTTAAATCAAAAACAGGAACCAAGTAGAAGAAGAAGACCAATACTATAAAAATCACGTTACTTACCTTCTTAGGAGACCAATCTCACTCCTTAACTCACTCTCTTCAAACCAATCCAAGGATTCATTCAAGAAGCAAGCCAAAAGAAGAATAAAGGAACACAAGAAAGCAAAAAAAGAGGATGGCAGAAACCAATGTGAGGGAGGAAAGAAAAGAGTAGATGGTCAATCCTCATCCCATATTTACTATTCACATTAATGCCCACTAACCTCATTAATTCTAAATTATCTTTAACTAAGCCAAGTGTCCCCTTTCCTTTTTAATTCATGTAAAGCAACTAAATTCTTGCCACTTGTTACACTCCTACAATGCCATGTGTCAATTCCCTACATTGCCACATGTCAAAATCCTAATTTAGTTAACATCCCACAGGAGGGTTCTGTCGCGCCCGCGATGCTTGTCGCGCTCGCGACAGGACTCTCACACTCAACACCTAATCTTTTCTGAGCAAAATTCTATAATTCTTCTAGGGCCAGTTCAGGGTGTTACAGAGAGTGACCAAACATTCTTATTGAAACCACAGTCACGTAAAATATGCATAATTGCTTCTTTATTTTCCCTGCAAAAAACATAATCAGAGTTGCTTCTTGCTTTTTTATGGAAAAGAGCATTTGAACAAGGAAAAAATAATTTTCCAAATCTCTATAAAAAATGGGAAATTTTTGGTTGTAACTTCAGTGACAATATCAAAGACCATAGGGAGGAATTAATTGATGATGAGGAAGGGATACCATTCGAATGTTTATAAAATTTTCTATCTGTATAATAATCGAATTTCATAGAGTAATTCCAATCTTTAGGACTAGTCCAGAAAAAAACATCATTAGGCAGTCAAAAACTGATTGAAATATTGAGAATCGCTTATGCTTTGAAAGTGAGAAAATTTTCCTTCACCAAATCATAACACCACTATTTTGTAACCCTATCAATGAGGCAATTCACTGCTGAATCCAAAGGGAGAGTTTTTGGCAATAGGGGACATAGACTATTTTGGCCCAAAATCCAATTTTCTTTCCTAATTCTAATTAGACCTGCCATTACCTATTCTCTAACACACAATTGCTCTTGAGATTGGAAGAGTCTCCATAATGCCCTGTCAGAAATAGCTAACTTGACTTCCAACTTTGTATTAAACAATTCTGAATTTAAAAAATACTTGACTTTAATTATTTTAGCGCAAAATGAATTGGTTGGTTAAAATGCTCCAATAATTCTTCATTAACATTGTTTGATTAACAAAGAGGAAATGCTTCAACCCTCTTTCTTAGATCTGCAAACATGACCCCATTTGGTCTAATGCATCTTCCTTTTTCCATCTGCATTACCCCACCAAAATTGAGTAATTAGTTTTCTAATTCATTATAAAAGGTGCTAGGGAGTATGAAGCAACTCATAATTTACTGCAAGATTGCTTTGGTGATAGATATAATGAGGACTTCTTTTTCTTGCACATGAAAGGGACCATTTGTTCCACCTTTGAATTCTACTCCATATTCTGTCTTTCAAAAAGCCAAAGAATTTCTTTTTAGACTATCCAATTACCATGGGTAACCCAAATACTTTGGATGGTGGCCAATTCCTTTCACTCCTAGCAAGGTTCTCAGACTATCTCTCATACTTCTGTGTATAGTACATTTAAAGGAGATATCTGACTTTTCAAAATTGAAAGCTTGACTTGACATGAGCTCATATGTTCTGAGGATATCATACAACATAGTACATTCCGCTTCATTCACTTTTGCAAAAAGGATATTGTCATATGCAAAAAAAGAGATGAGAAATAGCTGGACTATTCCTGCTATCCCATGAATTAACTCTTTAGTTTCAGCTTTTCTTATCATCGCCGATAACCCTTTAGCACGGAGGAGAAATAAATAGAGGGAGATTGGATCCTTTTGTACCAGTCCATTAGTAGTCTTTAACATGCATTTTGGTTGGCCATTGATGATAAATGAGAAAGAAACTGAAGATAAACAAGTCATAATCAACTTAATAAAATGCTTAGGAACAACATTCTCCTCAAAACAACTTTAATAAAACCCCATTCAACCCTATCATATGCCTTACTCATTTCCAATCTCAAAGCCAGAAAGTCCTTTTTACTTTTGATTTGAGTCTTCATTGAGTGAAAGATTTCAAAAACAACTATAGCTTTATCAGTTATGAGCCTGCTTGGAACAAATGCATATTGAGTTTGGCAAATGATATCATCAAGAACAAGTTTTAGTCAATTAGCCATAACTTTTGACATAAGGTTATAGATCACATTACAAGGCTGATAGTCTAAGATCTTTCATAGTCACTGAGCTCTTGAATTTTGCGATTAAAGTTACTAAAGTATGATTAATATCATATGGCACCACTGTTGAATTCAGAAAATACAACACACATTTAGTAACATCATTACCAATAGTATGCCAATAGGACTTAAAAGAGAGCAAACGTATAATCTGCGCCTGGAGCTTTGCTAGGATGCATTTGTTTCAAAGCACAAAGAACATCCTATTTAGAAAGAGGCATATTTAGCAACTTAATATATTCATCAGAAAGAGAGTTATTTATAGCATCAATAACATGATTAAAATCTACAGGAAAAGTGCTAGATAAAAAATTGGAAAAATAAGAGCTAACCATCTCCTTAACCTCATCGTCACCTTCTTGCCACACATTATTATCATCTTTAATCAAAGCAAGAAAATTCATCTTTTTTCTTTTCGAGGCCTTGGCATGGAAAAACTTTGTATTTCGATACCCTTCTGCTAGCCAATCATTTCTAGATCGTTGTTTCCCCATAATCTCCTCCATAATGAGTAGTTCATTTGTTTTTTAATAGCATGCCTCACTTCCACATTTTATGAGCTTCTACCTCAGACCTGACATTCTTCCAACATGGCATATAGCTTTTTAAGTTCACACCTTACATGCTTAAAGTACGATTTATTCCAAATAGCCAAATGAGTAGCAAGAGATTCAATTTTACAACAAACATAGGTCTTATCCACCTCCCCATCAACTGAGTTCCAAGCTCTATTTACCACTTCTTCACATTGATTGTCTCTAAGCCACAAGGCCTCAAATCTAAAAATCTTACTAACCCTTCGTTCTCGGATCTCATTATCAAAAGTGAGTAGGATTGGAGAGTGATTCGATGCAATTCTTAGGAGGGGTTTAACTAGGAAGTTTGGGAAAGTTTCTCTCCATTCAATGTTATCTACATAACAATCCAACCTTTCCTGAATACTATTCTTCTCGACCCAACCATTATCCCAGCTATGTATAATCCTAAAATCCAAGATCGTGTAATCCACAATTTCTCAATATACCTACCCTCTCTAGGTTAACCATCAAGCTTCTTATTATTGTAGACAATTTCATTGAAACCCCCAAAGCACACCCATGGGATATTGTCTACCTCTGTCAACTTATTAATGAGCTCCCACGTCAAAAACTACCTATCATTTTCTGGCCAACTATAAATACCCAATCCTCTCCAACATGTTCTTCCATCACCGTCATATCAAAGAAAGTTTATATAGTCGCTAAAATAATTCACAATTTTAATCTAGTCCTTTTTTTTCCCATCTTAGCATCAAATCTTCCGCATGTATCGACTAGAAAAAAATTATAAATAGGAAAATTTTATTTAATACCTTCACATTCATTTCATTGTAATCTGGTCTCCATAAGGAAAAACACCTCTAGCTAATTGGCCTTGATAATATCTTTCAAGATTCGGGCCGTCCAAGGATTACCCAGCCCTTGGACATTTCAACTAAGCTAATTAATGGCTCTCAATGGGGCTGTAGCATAGCCTCTACCATTGAAATTTGAATATTTATTTTTTCTAGACATAATTTTTTCCTTCTTCCATCAATATCCATATCCTCCAGATTACCTTCATCTTCTAATTATAGTTTTCTTTTCCCTATTGACATTTCGATATAAATTGTTTAGGTATCTCTTTTTTTTTTTTGCACAAGTTCCTGCTTTTCTATACTTTTCAATAACTTTCCCATCTTTTAGATTTTCTGATTAATCCATAGCAAACTTCAATTTCCATCATAGACACCATTCCCATAATCATTTGCATGGGTTAATTGAAAGCCATCTGCTACACATTCATTGCCCTTTGATTCAGTACTTGGATTGCTTAAATATAACAAACTCTATGAATCATATTGCCTTCCCGTATTGTCTTCACTCTTCAGCTCACATTTATCTTTTATCTCTATCTTCGTCCACCTTATCCTTTTCTTTTCAAATTTGAATTAGTGACAGAGGAGAATTGTGCGTTGTGCATTTTGGAAGGAGATGCTCTGAGCGATTTATCAAAGGTCCATTCCTTAATCTCTACCTCATCTGGCATAATCTCACTATCATCATACACATGCCCAATAAATCCACACCAGTAAGTAAAGTTAAGAAGTTTTACATACCAAAAATAAACCCAAACCTTTTGACTGTTGATGTTTTGGACTTTTGTTCCACATACTAATGGTTTAGATAAATGAACCCAAACTCTGATGCATATAAACTTGGCCATAGATCCCACCTCCTTACCGCTAAGCTCTATCATTGAACCAATATGCTTCCCAACAGCCATGAGTTTCTTTCTATCGCGTCTATATAGAGGGAGGTCACTAATTTTGACCCAAAAATTACATTGATCAAGGGTAACTTCTGAGGGTTGTTTATGCCCCTCAATGCCTTTTATGATTAGCAATTGCCTAATGAAATTCCATGGACCGTCAAATAAATTTTTGTCCTTCTCATGCAGTGATTTAAACTCACACAAAAATAAATCATTCCCAATTTCCTAGAGTTAAAAATTCTTTAATGAACGCCAAGCCCCTACAAATGCCTCTATTAAAGCCTTGAGGTTCAAAGGTTTCTTGTTTAAGAAGATTTTACGTATAACACATATATCATATCTTTTCTGGTTCCAGTGCTTGTTACCTTCCAATTCAACCACGTCATCTTCTTCATTGCTTGATGAAATCTTTTCCGCAAACTTTCAAACTCTTTCATGGTAAATCAAAGAATCTAACAATTAAGTCTTATCCATGAAGCGAGAAAAAGTTAGACATATAATAGGTGAAATTCTAATCAATGCTTGGGAGCAAATTTATACTAAAATCATGTTTCTCGAATTCTAATTTCTTACTCCCATTATGGGAGCTTTTTGAGATTTTGATATTAATGATTTTTTTTTAAAAAAAATTGCCATTATTATTTACACATTCCTTACATAATTTTAGATTCTCTTCCTATATTGATTAAGGCAAATCCATCGTAGATATTCCTTTAATATCTCACAAAAGAGAGAGATATTTTAAATTATTTTTTGTATGTATTTAATCCAAGTTAAATGCTTTTTCTTATGGGTTTTCATTCTTCTTGTTTATTTTTTCATTTTCATAGTCTAGATTTTTTTTTAATTATAATGCAGTCTTTTTTTAAAATCAAATGAATTTTAATTCTATGTTCTTTAATGGAATTTAATTATATTCAGTTTTAGTGGATTTGAAAAAGATATTAATTTCAGTGGAATGTTTCAAATTTTAGATTGTTAAATGTTAAAAATAATTTTATATGATTTCTATATTAGTAATTGTATAATGTATCAGCAACAACTCTTTAATCAGTTATCAGATGTTAATTATTAGCAATAGATATTAGCTACCATCTATTATCATCAACTAAACCAAATGGACTAGTGATTGTTTGGTTTAGCTATTACAAGAAGTTGGTAGCTTTTTTTTTTTCATAGCTGCTGAATGTGTTTGGTTAGAATTTGCAAACAACAACTAATAGTTATTTATAATCGGGAAAAGGTATTGATTTGCCCTCTAACTTGTTTGAAAAGAGCTGATATGCACTTGTCATTTTTTTTGAGCAAAAATGCCCTTTAACTTACAAAATTCGGGCAAATTTGCCCTTACGTTTAGCTCCAATTAACTGGGTGTCAACGGTGCTGACGTGGCATTGACACGTGGCAAAATATGCCATGTCAGCGCCACGTGCATTTTTATCCAAAATGAACAAAGGTACTAAAATGCCCCTGAAGTTGTTTCCAGAATACTAAAATGCCCTTATAGTTTATTTTGGAACAAAAATGCCCCTTATGTTAATAAAAAGATACTAAAATACCCCTTAATGTTTATATTTTTTATATTTAATTTTATTATATTTTTTCTTGCATACATAAATATTTATTAACTAGTAATAATACCCAAATTATCATTTCTCTTTTGGGTTGAAGTCAAGCTCGGTCCAAGACCCAACAAGGAGCATGTGGTGAGAGTCTTAGAAACTTAATGCCTCTAAGGCCTGGCGCGTGAACGCATGGACGCATGCGATGAGGCCAATGGGCTATCCGATTGGACTGACATGACGCTTTTCCCAATAGTCCACTGACATACATTACTACCATTCCTCCTGCCTTATCCCGTCACATCGCCGCCTGCCTACCTACTATGACACCGGATGTAAAATAACCTAGTATTTGTATGGACGACAAGTCCACTTGAGTGTTTTACTCCGGTGTCAAAGTAGATAGGCAGGGGGCGATGTGACGGAGATAAGGCAGGAGGAATGACGGCATGTGTTAGTGGACTGTTGGGAAAAGTGCCCTGTCAGTCTGATCGGACAGCCCGTTGGCCTTATCTTTTTAGTTCCTGCGTGCATCCGTGTATTCACGTGCCAGGCCTTAGAGGCATTGGACTTCTAAAACTCTCAGCCCATGCTCCTTCTTGGGTTTTCGGCCGAACTTGACTTCGGCCCAAAAGAGAAATAATAATTTGGGTATTATTACTAGTTAATAAATATTTATGTTTGCATGAAAAAAATATAATAAAATTAAATATAAAAAATATAAATATTCAAGGGTATCTTAGTATCTTTTTTATTAACATTAGGGGTATTTTTGTTTCAAAATTAACTATAGAGGTATTTTATTATCCTGGAGACAAATTTAGGGGTATTTTAGTATTTTTATCCATTTTGGATAAAAATACATGTGGCGCTGACGTGGCATATTTTGCCACTTGTTAATGCCACGCCAGCGACGTTAACACCCACTTAACTAGAGCTAAATGGAGTGACAAATTTGTCAGGGTTTTGTAAGTTGAAGGGCATTTTTACTCTAAAAAAATGATAGGTGTATATCAGCTCTTTTCAAACAAATTAGAGCGCAAATTGATACTTTTTTCCTTTATAATCTAAATAACTGCATCTAAAAAAAAAAAAAACAGAATTTTAGTTTTTCAATGAGCTGTTATCCATTTATTTAATAAAAGACAAAATGATACAGTAGTTTAGGTTTATTTTCTTCATATACCTAAATATACATTCACATAATTAATCATAGAGTTTTTGTGCCTTTTCTAATTACAAAGCAAGAGTCATTGTTGAGGTATTCATATTTAATCCATATTCGTTTTTTTTTTCCTAGCTCGATCTCTAATTTCAATTAGATGTCCAACATTCATTTGTGAAATTTTGTAATTATTGATTAATATTTTCCTACACTAAGTAGTCCGACTGAGTAAAATTTAAATTTTTATATTTTTTTATTTTGTTTGTTAATATGTTATAAAAAATATACTATTACATTAAAATTGATACCCATATTGGTAATTATACAATATAACAACAATAATTTTATATAATTTTACCAAAAATTTAATATTAATTTTCAATCAGCTACCAACATCAGGCATTGGTAAAACCAAATAGAGTCTTGAAACTATGCATATACAATTAATTAAGTAAAATGCTTACTAAATAAGAAAAACAAATATATTTAATTACTTGTATACAATACGTATTAAATAAAACCTAAAATAAAACTAAATCAAACTGAAAAACTAACAAGTTGAATCCTTATTTACCACGTGATAATGAGAAACTAGCTCCAGTTAAGAGAGAATTGTAAAAGCTTAAAATGTTTCATGTATACTATAAAACTACATAAATATTTGTGTTTTGATGAAATTCGATTTTTAGATGAGAAAATTGGGTTTTATTAGATCTGGTCATTTTGGCCCGAACTGAAATTATCTGAAAAAATGATTCGAATTTGAATTTGGAGAAAATTCAAATTATTTGAAAAATTTAAGATCGAACTCGATCAGAATCCAAAAATACTTGAAACCCAAAACCAAACCCTTGACCTGAATGTTTTTAATTAAATTTACGTGTCATGTTTATATATATATATATATATATATATATATATATATATATATATATATATATATATATATATATATATATATATATATATAGACACCATACTATTTTATTAACATTTTTATCTCAATTTTTATATAAAAATTCAATTTAATTAAAAAAAAGTCTAATTATTTAAATTTTAAATAGTAAGTAAAAGATAAAAGGAAAAAAACAAAAAATAAAAAATTTGAACGGAAATCAACCAAACTCCAATAAGGCACCATTTTGATTAGTATATATGAAATTATATTTTAATAAAACACATATTGCATAATCTCAAATTTCTAAACTCTCAAACTTTTT
This sequence comes from Excoecaria cochinchinensis, assembly GCA_947683425.1. Classification (NCBI taxonomy): domain Eukaryota; kingdom Viridiplantae; phylum Streptophyta; class Magnoliopsida; order Malpighiales; family Euphorbiaceae; genus Excoecaria; species Excoecaria cochinchinensis. Next base: position 1,105,720 of record CANTUQ010000183.1, read on the forward strand.
TTGTCTCTTCTTTATTGTTTTCCCCTCGTCCCACCACTCTTTTCGTCTCATTTTATTTTTGTTGTCATCGGTCTTCAAGTTTCAGTATCGAAATGATGTAATTTTATTAATAATTTGGTAAGTTTGATTTTAATAATTTTTGAATATTAAAATCAAATCGATACAACTGAAAATCAAATATATCAAATTATTTTCAGTCCAATTCGATTTTTGGTATGATTCGATACTATACTAATTGTTTCGAGTTTTGATCCAATTTTATAGTTCTAATTGTGACTTGATACTTGATCCAAACTCATCCTAAAAAAATGACAACTCAAAAATCTGAACCCAAAATCTATCTCAAAACTCATCCGACCCCATTGAAAGGAAAATGTGCTCTGACTTTTTTAAATCACTATCAGAACTAAAATACAAAGCTTTGGTAGAAGAAAAGTTTTACAAAATCCGGAAAGGTAACAAGATATGCTTTTGACTTTTTATTTTTATTTTTTTTTGGAAGAAGTTGTAGTTCGCCCAAACATTCTGTTAGAAAAATTAATTTGACTTTAACATTTATTTTGTAATTTACTTTTGATATTTTGATTTTGAGTACTAAAATATTTCTTCATCTTTTTTAATTTTTTAAATTTATATTTTTATTCCAATTCAATTTTTTTAAAAATTTATTTATTTTTTTAAATTATGTCCAAACCTTATAAAAATATTACTCAAAAATACTTTTACTAAGCAACGAATATTAATCAAAATGAGTCTATTCTATACTATTTTTTTTTTATATTTTCTAAGGGAATTATAGAATTACACAAATTTTAAAATTATTTTCTAACTATTTTTATTAGCTCTATAATTCAACCTAGGATATATAGTTAGAAATTTTTTAGCATAGAACAGATTTACTTTAATTGGTATCATAGTCTTGGTAGAAGTATTTTTGAATAATTTGTTAGATTTTAGACATAATTTAAAAGAAAAATAATTAAGTTTTAGGAAAAAAAAATCGAATTGGGATAAAAATAAAAAATTAAAAAATTAAGAGAACATGAAGGGACATTTTAGTATCCAATATTAGGGGCAAATTAGCTCTAAAATAAATGTTAATGGCAAATTAATTTTTCTAACAAAAGGTTAGGAGTAAATCGGAATCTTATTGCTTTATTTTTATTTTTATAATTATATTTTTGGAGTAGGACGTGCGGAAATGAGACTATAATTAATTGAAAAAAATTATTAAACTATCAATTGTTTAAATTATAAGTTATTTAATTTTTTTTAACTTGATCATTAATTTGCTCACTACACAATTTTCAGTTAAATTAATATGTAATTTTAAATTTTCTTTTATTTTTCATGTTTCAATTCTAAATCGACAAGTGGATTGAATCGTAAATAAATCGGATCATGCAGGGTCATGGATTGACCTATGAATTAATCTACACAAATCCGATCACGGGACAACTCATTTAACCTGTTTGGATTTTTATTATTATTTGAAATGCATAAAATACATTTTATAAATACTTCCAATAATTACTAAGTTCCATGAGTTATAGTATTAAATTTGGTAAATGTATTAAATTTTCTAAGTTCCAGACTTCCTGTAATTTTAAAATGTTGCATTTCAATTAAATTCAAAATTTAATTCATGTTGTTATTTTTACTATTATTTTAATCAATATATGTAATTCTTGTTAACGGGTCACATGGATCAACTCGTGATCCATTATGTACGGATTAAAATGGATTGACTCACGAGTCAATTCTAATCTGACAAAAATTTTTCGAATCATATAGATCGGGTCATGTTTAAATTATTTATGAGTTGGGATATAATTTGAATACCGGTTATAAGAATTGGGTTCGTGGGTTGAGTTAAAATTTAACTAGTCCAGGCTTCACCATAAAGTATAATATTTTCATTATTTTTCTCCTTTGGTTATATGATTACTGATAACACAGCAAATATCATTTGCTTAAAAGGCCATCCAGCCGGCCCACTCAATTGGCAAGGCCTAAGGCCCAACAACTCAGAGTAGCTGACACGAGCTTCTAGGCAGCGCATACGCCCGATCGGATGATGTGACCCCCAGTCCCATCAGCCGTCTGACACAAGGCAGCGCCTATGCCTACCACCTGCTCCCTTTCATGTCGCTGAATACCTACTCTGACAGCCAGTAATCACTCCCCAGGCACTCAAGTGCCCCTCAACCGTCTCATATAAATAGCCTAGCCAACTATGGCACCAGGTATTGAATCCAAGACTTTTTCTCTCTAAATCACATTCTCTCTCTAAGCTACTAACTTAAGTTTCGGAGTGCTCACGCCTGGTCCGACTGGGCTCTTCTTATTGCACGTCTTCTCATCCGATTGGATCGCTTTCTCTCCTTCAGATAAAGACATTTTTGACTTTATCATTTCAACGATGGCACCAGGTATTGAATCCAAGACTTTCTCTCTCTAAAGCACATTCTCTCTCTAAGCTACTAACTTAAGCTTCGGAGTGCTCACGCCTGGTCCGACCGGGTTCTTCTTATTGCAGGTCTTCTCATCCGATCGGATTGCTTTCTCTCCTTCAGATAAAGACATTTTTGACTTTATCATTTGGTGCTTTCGTTGAGAGAATGGCAAACTCAAGATCTAACAAGAACACGACCCCCATGGACCTAGATCATGAAAATAACGTTCGTGCCAGATTAGGCACCTCGAGAAGGGGGGAAAGGCCCACCAGGTCCCCTACGAGGACCAACCTCCTTTTCGAATTCAATGATGCCACTATGAGGCAACCAGAAGATACCCCCGTCACTGTGAGGGACATGCGCGCTATTCTCAGCGATTTCACGAAGAGCATCGTCCAAACACTGAAGAAAGGGAAGATGCCAGCTACTTCTGAAAGAGTCTAAGAGGATTACCTCGCGGGCGAAGACTTCAGAAAGAATAGAAATAGGGGAATAATCATTAATGAGCCCCGCGCTCAGGGAGCTCGAAGGGGCGTGGCTAGAACCCCGGCGGGGAGATATGAAAAGGGGAAGCAAATGATGTCCACGAACAGGAGTTCCCCTTACACCAGCAGGTTCGCTACTCCCTCTGTAAGGGATGACTTGTCCTACATGTGCACTCCAACCCGCAGCCATATGCGAAAGCACAGGGATGAGTCCACTGCTACGACATTGAGTAAGGAGGACCAATGGCTCAAGCAGAAGCTCAAACAGCTTGGTTTCCTCGTGCCCAAGAAAAGCGCCTTTGAAGGGAACACCTACGAGAATACTGCTTCCCCATTTTGCAGAGAAATCACCGATGCTGAGCTCCCTCCCAGGTGGAGAGATGTGGTCATGGAAAGGTACACGGGTAAGACCGATCCTACCACCCATTTGGCTGAATATTTGACCAAGGACCAGGTCTATACCTACGACGAAAGGATAGCCTGTATGGTTTTCCCCACCACTTTGGGAGGAGATGCACTGACATGGTTCCACGAACTGCCTCTGGGATCTATTACATCTTTTAGGCAGCTAAAAGAATTATTCACCACGAGGTTCATCGTACAAATGCGTGCGCCTAAGACGGTGAATGACTTATGCAACCTTTACCAGAGGACCGATGAAAGTCTGCGAGACTACATCGACAGGTTTCAAGCTGCCATGTCCGAGGTAAGAAATGTCAGTGTTGAGATGGCGACTAACGCCTTAACAGGGGGCATCACTGACCGTCCACTATTTGAATCACTCACAATAAGACCCCCATCCAGTTTTGCTGAACTCATTGAGAGGGCCAGGCAACACATCCAACTGGATGATGCCCTCAGGTCCAACAAGGGAAGAAGGACCAACGTATTGGACCGCCTGCAATACCCGGATAATCGCTCTTCTCAGAGAACCTCCGCTACCGATCGGACAGCTAGAGGCCAAGACAGAGCTCCCAGTTCCAGAAATTCAGGCCAGGCGAAAGCATCGGGAAGAGACCGAAATGCGCGTCCGGACGATCGGGCCGAGAGGACGTACACCACTCTCAATGCTACCCCAATCGCGGTGCTAATGTGGATAAAAGAGAAGCACCGCCAGGTCAAATGGCCCAGGGACCTCTCTGAAAGAAGTAGGGTTGCGAGGGACCCAAATAAATATTGTGAATTTCACAGAGACGTCGGTCATTTAACCGATGAGTGTACTTCGCTCAAGAAGGAGATCGAAAGGCTAATACGCCGCGGAGCCCTCAAAAGGTTCATAGGTCCGGCCAGAGGGGACGATCCCTGTAGACAGCCAAAGCCTCGAAGGGACGATCCTGACTCAGATGATGATGAGCGCAGGAACCCAAGAAATGCCGACCCAAGCAGGCCGTATGCCGGGGTAATAAATGTGATCACCGGGGGATCAACTTACGGAGAGGATCTCTCTAGGAAAAAGAAGGGGAAAGGGGTCTACCTCTCCCACCGGACCGAGCAGCCTGCCTCAATCACCATATCCAGCGAAGACGTGCGAGACGTCATGTTCCCCCATGAGGACGCTCTCGTTGTAAGAGCTAGGATTAATAACTTCAACATTAAAAAATTCTGGTGGACAATGGCAGCGCTGTTAACGTCCTAACTCTCTAGGCTTACCGAGCGATGGGACTCTCGATCGGAGAGCTGAAGCCGAACGCCACTCCACTGATTGGGCTAGGCAATGCCACCATCCCAGTAGCGGGATCAGTAGAGCTCTTTATCGAGCTAGGCCAAGAGGCAATCGCTCACTCATGTAAGGTAACTTTCATGGTTATCGATATGACATTTGCCTATAATGCCATCTTTGGCAGGCCCTTGCTCTTTCAGACCGGAGCCGTTACCTCCATTCGCTACATGGTGATGAAAATCCCCACCACAGGAGGTGTCGCCATCTTGAGAGGCGACCAAAAGGCATCCCAAGAGGCTTATATAACCATGATAAAGCAACAGCGGGAAGCAATGGTCATAGAGCCCGGTCTCGAGCAGCCAGAGCGGGCGAAAAGGCCCAGAATGGACCCTGCCGAGGAGACAAAAATGAGGGCGCTGGATAAAGGGAAAAGTGTTCAAGTCGGGACCAGCATGAATAAAGAAACGGAAGAAGCCATCATGCAGGTCTTGACAATAAATCAAGCGACCTTTGCCTGGAAGCCAGAGGATATCCCTGGCATATTCCCCTAGGTGATCACCCACAAGTTGAATGTGGACCCAAACTATCCTCCGGTCCGACAGAAGTTACGAAGGCATGCACCCGACCGGAGGAAGTTCATTTCAGAAGAGGTGGATAGGCTACTTAAGACTGGAACAATCCGAGAGGTAGACTATCCCGAGTGGCTGGCCAACGTGGTCCTCGTTAAGAAAAAGTCAGGCAAGCTGCGGATGTGCGTAGATTTTACTGATCTCAACAAGGCGTGTCCCAAAGACAGCTATCCCTTGCCCAGCATAGACCAGTTGGTGGATGCCACCGCTGGCCATGCCATCTACTCTCTTCTCGAAGCATACGCAGGCTACCACCAAATTCTAATGTGGCTCCTGGATCAGGAGAAAACCAGCTTCATCACAGACGATGGAACCTTTTGCTACAAGGTAATGCCGTTCAGCCTAAAGAATGTTGGGGCCACGTATCAGCGTCTGATGAACAAGATCTTTAAAGACCAGATCGGGCAGAATGTCGAGGTCTGTGTTAATGACATGATCGTCAAAAGCCAAAGCCCCGAGCAACACCCCGCCGATCTGGCAAAAGTTTTTGATACTCTGAACAAATTCCAGATGAAACTCAATCCCGAGAAGTGTGTCTTTGGGGTACCGTCAGGAAAGTTTTTAGGATTTCTGGTCTCCCAGAGAGGGATTGAGGCCAATCCGAAAAAAATCAAAGATATCCTCGAGATGCAACCCCCCAGGAACATAAAAGATGTCCAGAAGCTGAACAGAAGAATAACAGCCTTAGGACGTTTCATCTCCTCCTCAGCCAAGCGTTGTACTCCCTTCTTCAAGAAGCTGAGGAAGAGTGAAACCTTCGTCTAGGGGGAAGACTGCCAGCAAGCCTTCGAAGAGCTAAAGGCGTTCCTCACCAACCCGCCACTGCTTAGCCGGCCAATACCAGGTGAAAACTTATACCTATATTTAGCCACTTCTAATGAAGCTGTTGCAGGTGCATTGGTCCGAGAAGAAGAAACTCAACAGCTAGCCGTGTACTACGTCAGCGAAGTACTTAGAGGTGCGGATCTAAGAAAGGGACCGGTTGAGTAGCTCATTATTGCCCTCATAATGTGTGCAAGGAAGCTGAGACCGTATTTCGAGGCACACACAATTGTGGTCCGATCGGGCCACCCTCTCAGAAAAATTCTCCAGACGCCCGATCTGGAAGACAAAATGGTGGGATGGGCAATTAAGCTACAGTCCTGGGATGTCAGATACGAGCCCAGAAAGGCGATAAAGGCCCAGGCTCTGGCAGATTTTGTAGCTGAATTTGCGGGTGAGGAACCACGGAGTCAGCCCAAGCTACAAAACTGGGAAATGGCGGTGGACGGCGCAGCTAACGACACTCGAGGAGGTGTTGGCATAGTAATAAAAGGCCCTCTTGGCATCACAATAAGGTACGCAATAAGGCTTAATTTTAAAGCTTCCAATAATGTAGCAGAGTATGAGGCGCTCCTTCAAGGGCTGAGACTGCTCCATGCCATCCGACCTGAGGCAGTAGCCATCAGGAGTGACTCCCAGCTGGTAACCAGTCAGGTCTTGGGGACCTTCGAAGCCCGAGAGGCCACCATGATCCAGTACTTAGCCAAAGTCAAAGCTGCCTTCGCAAAACTCGAGGAAACTGGATCAGAATGGGCGCTCCAGAAAGTCTCGAGAGACCAAACAACAGAGGCCGATCGGCTAGCGAAGATGTCTGCCTCTGAACAAAGTGTCATAGAGGAAAACATTGCCATTGTCGACCAGACTTCCTCCTCCCTAGACGAGCCGGAGATGATGGAGATCGACCAAGAGGATGAAACCTGGATGAGCGCAATCAAGTAATACCTCCAAACAGGTCAGCTGCCCGTTGACAAAGATGAAGCTCGAAAGGTATCCCGAAAAACCCTTAATTACTCCATCATTAACGGTGATTTGTATAAGAAAGCTTTCAGCCACCCTTGGCTCAAGTGTGTGACGGAGGAAGAGGGAGACTATATCCTCAGAGAGCTCCATGAAGGCATATGCGAAGCACACGAAGCAAGCAGAGCTATGGCAAGAAAAGCCCTCCAGACGGGATATTACTGGCCTAGCATGCTCAAGAAAAAGTAAGAAGATGCCCGCAATGCCAAATACATGGCAGAATCATAAGGCACCATGGAGCAGACCAGCAGCCGATCGGAGTTGCTTGGCCGTTGGATCAGTGGGGGGCTGGAATCTTAGGACCTTTTCCCCAAGGCAAAAAGCAGATGAAGTTCCTCATAGTAGCTGTAGACCACTTCTCCAAATGGATTGAGGCTGAACCCGTAGCCACTATCACAGCCAAGAGGGTCAAGAGCTTCACCTGGAAAAACATCATCTGCAGGTATGGCTTACCCAATGTTTTTATTGCAGATAATGGCAAGCAGTTCGACAGCTCCATTTTCAAAAACTTTTGCCAAGGCCTGAACATCAAATTAAAGTTCATGTCGGTCGCTCATCCCCAGACCAACGGAATGACCAAGGTCTCCAATCGGACCATCCTCGAAGGGTTAAAAAAGCGGCTCGGCGAAGCAAAAGGCAACTGGACTGAAGAACTGCAGAGTGTCCTGTGGACGTACAGAACTTCGCCCAGGACAGGCACTCATCAAACGCCATTCTCCCTCGTGTACGGCTCCGAAGCAATGATACCTGTAGAGGTCGGCCTTCCCTCTTAATGATCGGCGCTCTAATCCGAACAGGAGAATTCTCAAGAAAGACGCCAAGATTTAGATCTGATAGAAGAGAAGAGGGAGGACGCCTACACCAAGATTGCTGCCTATAAGCAAAGAGTTGCCAGGTACCACAATGCTAAAGTAAGGTCAAGAACTTTCAATGTTGGCGATCTGGTGCTTAGAAAGGCAGAGTTAGGCTCAGGAAATGGCAGAGTGGGAAAGCTAATGCCAAATTGGGAAGGACCCTACGAGGTCTCCAAAGTCTTAAGCCCGAGTACATATAGGCTCCGAACTCTAGAAGGGCAAGATATGCCCAGAAGCTGGAATATAGAAGTACTCAAAAAGTACCATCTATGATAATGTATTAGAACTTGGCAATTGCCTGTTTAATAAAAAGGATCTTTCTTTCAACCTTCTTCAAAATTATGCATGATATGCAACTTATACGCTAGGCTTGACGTCCATCCCAAGCTTAAAAAGCGAATGTTGTCGTTCGTCTATTTGCAAGCTGGAGGATCTTACCTCCCTAAATCTGTCACAATGGAGGATCTCACCTCTCTAGCTCGGTTATGCAATTCTTATGCAGCTTTACGAGTATTATTTAGCTCGGTTATGCAATTCTTATGCAGCTTTACGAGTATTATTTAGCTCGGTTATGCAATTCTTATGCAGCCTTACGAGTATTATCTAGCTCGGTTATGCAATTTTTATGCAGCTTTACGAGTATCACTTTAACTAATTACGCAGTTTTTATGCGACCAGAAAGTCCGGGTTGGTCAGATCGGCCATTGGGCTTAAGACTTATCTGAATTCAGGAAGTACTTACAAATGTTATGCAATTTCACGAGTACTACTTAGCTCGATTATATTGACAATTTTAATACAAATTCATGTATTCACAACGCAACAACGATTTGCAGAAAAATGCAATTTTATTAACAATGTCTCAACGATACAATTTACAAAGAATTGTTACAGAAATACAAAATTAAGGAAAAAAGCAAAGCTAATCTAAGCTCCTAAAGCTAACTGTCTATATTTACAATATCCACCTCAACAGGAGGATTAACAGTTCGCTCGGCATCCGGCTTGGCGGTAGCTTGAGAAGGGTCGGCAGCCGACGGTTCAGATCCTGATCCCCCTTCAGAGACAGGCCCCGCTGAAGGAGGCGCCACCAACATGGCTTCGGGTGTAGGAGGCGCCTCCAGCTCGGCTTCAGATGCTGGAGGCACCGTAGACTCAACTTCGCATGGAGCCTCCTGACTAGCCTCCGGAAGCGAAGGATCTCCTCCTGAAGCTCTCTCAGCCGCCTCATCCTCAGGAGCACCCTCTTCATCATCGCCACTTGGAGGAGCGGGCAATGACGCCGGATCGTCCATCCAAGTCAGATCGCTTCCAGGAAAGCGCTTCCCAGCTTCATGAATTAGCCGAGACAACAACTCCACCTGGGCATCTGCCAGCTCATCAAGAAGGCGCTCCTTCTGACTTGCAAGCTCCACTTTAAGAATCTTCGTGAAGGAGGCCTCCTTCTCCTCCTCAGACGTCCTCAAAGACTCCGCTTCCTTGCGAAGTTGCTCGCCTTCCATCTTCAATTTGGCGTTCTCAACAGCCAACTCTCTGCACTCGGCATCCAGTCGGGTTGCGTCTGCCTCGAACCGCCTGAGCTGTGCATTCTCAACTGAAAGACGGGCAACCTAGCCCCTCAGCTTGTCGGCCTCACTCTGCCGAGCCTTCAGATCCTGAGCCTTGTGGTGGGCCTCCTTCCTCAAGGCCACTGTTTTCGATTGGGAGGCGGAATACTGCTCCTTCAGCTTAGCCACCTCAGCACGAAGGACGGAGGCTTCTTTCTTGGCGGTCTCGCAACTAGCATTTGCCTCCGCCTTGGCTTCGGCGCTCGACTCGGCCCTCCCTTTGCACACGCCGGCCATTAGGTGTAGCCGTTGTGTCCTCCGGCGGCCTACACAAAACCAAGAGTAACTAGGTCAGGCACACAGAGGTGTAGACGAGCACCAGAAATGAAGCAACAAGTCCTTACATCCATCAACTGCTGGCTGATGGCATTGCATTCTTTGCTGAGCTGACTGGTGTCACCAGCTTCCCTATGGTCTTCGTCTCGGAGGAGACCCCGATAAATGAAACTAGCCACCTGGCCCAGTGACCAATCATCGCCGAAGTTCTCTCTTAAAAACTCCTTTAGAGAAACCGGCCGCCGGTCGAAAGAACGTCGTGGAGCCTCGCCATGATGAACAGCTTTGCCTTTGGCGACCACCCGAACGTCCGACTCGGCTATCAGCTCAACAGCCCTCCTCTTGGCAGCCTCCTCGGCCTTCTTCTTGGCAGCCTCCTCGACCTTCTTCTTGGCAGCCTCCTCCGCCTCTCGGATCGTGTGAGAAATGGGTGCGTCGTCATCATCCGATTCGTCCCAAAGCCTCGGAGGCCGAGTGTTCTTCAGATGGTGATGAGCTTTGAGGTCCCGACACCACAAGTTTGACAGTGGGCACGGTAGAAGCTGGAGGGGCAGAAGAGATCGGGACTGCGTCAATCGCAGCAGCAACTGAAGAGGCGCCGGCAGCTGCCCGAGAGGATTGCAGCTCTGCCGAGGGCACCAATCTCCTCCTCTTCCTTTGCTCTTGGGCCTTCCGCTCGGCCTCACGCTTCTGTTTGATTTTCTCACCGAGTTGTTTAGATGCATCGCTCTTGCCAGCCATCTCAGCTGCAAACAGACAATAAACAAGATAAGTTTCTCAGATTTAGTATTCACAATTAATAAAGATAAAACGCAATGCACGACTGATGCATGGTGATTATGTTTTCTCCCCGATCCTAATGCTCACGTTCTACATCCTCAGCGTCTTTGGATCCGGGAGAGCCAAACAGCGTCTTTAGAAGGAAACTGGACTGATAAGGCTCCCCATGCCTGCTAACGACATCCATCAACTTCTCTATATTGCCCTCATACATGGGCTGACCGACTGCTATGTCCTTCAGGACCTCGACCCTCACCGATCGGGTGAAGCGCACCCCGAATCCGCCTTTCATTCCCACCAAGAAGTATCTTTCCTTGTATCCCTTCATCGAGGTGGGGACGAACATCAATTTCTTCTTTGGGCGGCTTGTGAAGAAATACTCCGTCCCATCGCTCTGACTAGATATGTAGAAGAAATGAGTGAAAAGCTCCAGAGTCGGCGCCACCCCCTCTATTTTGTAGAGGATTTTGAAGCACGCCACCGACTTCCATCCGTTCGGATGTAACTGGTTAGGGGCGATCCCATACCCCCTCAATATCGCCATCTCCAAGGCGCCCAACGGGAATCTCAGGCCTGCATCTAGGCTCCAGAGGTGGCAAATGAACCACTCCCTGTTATCTTGGCCAAAGGGCCCTTCTGTCACCGCCATTGATTTTGGGCAAGCCAGCACAGATATGTCTTCGGAAAAGCCGTATTTGGAGGGAATTTCAGCCACCTCCTCAGCGGTTAGTCGAGAATGTAACTCGGCGGCCGGTTTGTTCTCATACCAATCCAAAAAGCTTGTGTCTAGCACTTCTTCACTGCTGGAAGCCATTTTCAACAAGAAAGAATGGAGGAAAGGTGCAACTCTCTAATTTCTAAATGGAATAGATGCGAAAAGAAAGCGAAAGACAAAACGACACGGAAAGCACAGGAGAAAATTACTTACTTGATAAAAAGACTTAAGAAATTTGAAGAAGAAGCAAGAGATAGTTGCAGAGATCTAGGAATTGAAAAGGAATTTTGGCAGAGTTTCGGTAAGGGTCGCAGAAGTAAAGGGAAAATCCTCCTAAAAACCCCTATTTATAAGCCAAAAGCTTCTAGAATACGCCAAACGTCGCGCCACTAAACGAGCGCCACATGTCAAAAGACATTATGCCTCTGCGAAGAACGAAGCGTCGCCCTTGGTATACGCGCAACATTAAATGGAAACAGCTGTCCAAGCAGGCGCGTCTGTTCAGAAAAAGCGCCTCCCAAATTCAAAAAGTCCGCCGACGCGCGTCTTCGGATCGGGAAAATTCAGAGCTGATTCCATTTGAACGGATCTTCAATAGGCAAATTTATGCCCGATCGGACCTATTGAGGGGGGACAAGTGATAACACAGCAAATATCATTTGCTTAAAGGCCCATTCAGCCGGCCCACTCAATTGGCAAGGCCTAAGGTCCAACAACTCAGAGTAGCTGACACGAGCTTCTAGGCAGCGCATACGCCCGATCGGATGATGTGACCCCCAGTCCCATCAGCCGCCTGACACAAGGCAGCGCCCATGCCTACCACCTGCTCCCTTTCATGTCGCCGAATACCTACTCTGACAGCCAGTGATCACTCCCCAGGCACTCAAGTGCCCCTCAACCGTCTCATGTAAATAGCCCAGCTAACGATGGCACCAGATATTGAATCCAATACTTTCTCTCTTTAAAGCACATTCTCTTTCTAAGCTACTAACTTAAGTTTCGGAGTGCTCACGCCTGATCCGACCGGGCTCTTCTTATTGCAGGTCTTCTCATCCGATCGGATTGCTTTCTCTCTTTCAGATAAAGATATTTTTGACTTTATCAATTACAATAGTGATTCATGTTCGGCAAGAATTTTTAATTTTGGATACGAATATGAATCTAAGTATGAAATGGATCAAAGATAACCGCAAAATTGAGAATTTCATAAATTAGTTTTCAGCAAAAAGTTGATACCTGTGCCATTAAGAAAAACTTATTTATTTATTATTTTTTTAACATCAAAATAAGCTACGAAAATGGAAACTTATGACTCTTTCTGTTTCCATTTATTGTAAGGGTCTTTTCTTTGATTTTTTTTCCCTTTGAAAGTAGCAATTTTTTAAAAAAATACAGTAGACTTTACATTTAGGTTTATTGAAAATTTGTCTAACATTTCATGAATTTTGTGTGTGAATGTTTCATGTTTAAATGAGAATTCTTTATACACTTAAAGAATATTAGTTATATATAATTTTTTTATACAAGTTGGATGGACAAAGTAATTAAATACTGAACTAGAAATTTAGACAAAAGTTAATTCGTCAGACCGGAGCTTAAGAAATTTGACAAAAATCAAGTTACTGGGTCAAGCTGCCAATTTGAATATATAGCATAAATTATTTGGGATATATGATAAAAACATTTAATACATAAAAATACACCTAAATTTATCAAGTTTTGTTGATCCGGCTTTTGAACATTTTCAAAACTTAATTTGACACTTCAAACTGTAAGGTTATGTTTGGTATGATATAATATAACGTAATGGATAATATAATTGATTAAAAAAATGTAGTGAAATGTAATGTAATACAATTATAATTACATTACTATATTTAGTTGTATTAGTAATATAATGTAAATATTAATATATTTATATGTTTTGTTAGATTATATACGTGTATTGAAATATAATTATATTTATAATTATCAACTATTTTTTTATATAATTATTTTATTTTTATTATTATTTTATATAATTATATATTTATTATATTGTGATTTCATATAAAAATACAATTATAATTTTTATTTTTCAATATTTAATTAAAAATTCGAAAAATTTAAAATTTAAAAATTTAATATTTAATTACTAGAGAGTGAACGTTTAGGATTTAGAGAGAAATAAGTAAACGTGATCAAAAATACATCTAAAATTTAAGTATTAGTTAATACATTAATAAATATATTGAAAAATACATTTATATATACAATTACATTACACTCTATAAAATTGAGATTAGCAAATAAAAAATTGATTACATATTTAATTACATTATAATACAATACCTTTTACAAAACATACCCTAAATGTATTAACTAATAAACATCTCTTATACGCTAATGTGTAGGTGGGCTACCAAAATATGACACCAACGTTATGATCCATCAACGTGCTTTGGGTATGTAAAATGGCACAATTGAAATTTTATCATTATTGTTTTCTATTTTTTATTGGCATTTTCGCTGTTAAAAAGATGTTTCATCAAATTAGAGCGGGTGTGAATTAATTACAATATTCATCAATATTTTTTTTTTATTTGGGCCAACTTCTTAGGGTAAAAAGATATATTTGTTAGTTATTTTTTTAGAAAATATTTATTAGTTAATATAATTATAAATCCAAGTATCAAATTGAGTTGTGAAAAGTTAAAAGTCATGTTGATAAAACCTGATAAATTTAAATTTAAATTCATATGATTTTTTATAAATTAAGAGCTCGATTGAAACAAATGAATTCAATTTGTAAAATTTATTTACAAATAAATTCTATATGAAATTTATTTGTAAATAAATTCCTATGTTTGGAATAAAATTATTAAAATATAGAATTGAAAATAAATTCCTTATTTTTATACTTGAAATAAATGAATTCAATTCTATTTTATTTTTTAAAATATTATTAGTACCAATTTTGATGCTTTCTTTCAATTACTCCTAATAAAAAAAAATTAATTTTTAATCATTATTTTAAAATTTTCGATAAATACTGAATCAATAATAACATAATTTAAAAAAAAAGTAATATCCATAACCAATATAATATTATGTATATAGAAATTGGTTCAAAAATATTAAGCCAAATTAACCAATTTCATATTTCTACATATTCTTAAGAGACTTGCGGGGTGGGGTTTGTGGGGTAAAATCATCTGCTTGCTTGTCTTAAAAATTTTGACGACTATAAATATTTTAAAAAAATCTATTAAATTACTGAACTTATAAATTTGCTGTTGCCATAGAATGATTATGCAATAGTGTTTATATAAGGAATTTCTTTAATTGACGGAATAAACAAGCAATTTCCAAATAATATGTGTTATAAAGTTGAACAATCTTCATATTTCAAATTTCATCACTCACAAGTGGTTGGTGATGAGGAGGCTTGAGTGCAGATTGTTGGTCGGTGATGCGGAGGCTCTGAGCGGTGGCGGCTAAGGAAGCTTAGGTGTTTGTGTAGGAGAAGAACAGTGGAAGAAGAGGGAGAAGAAAAAAATACGTTAGTAAGGTAATTTATTTTTAACAAATAATTAAGAGGGTATTATAGTATTTTCAAATTTAATTCTTAAAAATATAAAATTCATTTGCAAATTTCACCTATTTTAGCAGAATTTGGTGAAGGCATGATGAATTCTATAAAATTAAATTTTACGAATTCAATTATTATTATTTTTTTCCATTTCAAGTATGAAAATTTGGAATTACAAATGAATTCCATTCATAAATTAATAGACTCTATGCACTAATATATAATTATATATCATGATACAATTCAAATAACCCGGATTTTTTAAAAATAATTTTTTTAAAAAAATTTTGAATTATGAAATGACGGTAAATTTTTTTAGAAAAATGGAGTTATAGAAATAACATTAAAATTACAGATTTTTGACGTAAATAAAATCTGTATAATTATAGAAATTTGTACAAAATTGATATTATTATTGTCGATTTCAGTATTTGGGCCCACATAGCTGTCCCATCTAACATTAAAATCGGCATAGGATGTGATGGTTTCTAACAGCTTTTCACTTAAACCGATAATGGTTTATGCGCATTGAGAGAGCTTAGAATGTGTACAATTTTTGCAATTTTCGACAAACATATCTTATTTTCATGTTTTTCTCGAAGTGAATTTAAAATTTGAATCATTGTTTTAATTTTGAAGTGACATTTAAAATTCAAATTTTAAATTCATGTTTTTGTATGTCACTTCAAAGTTAAAATAATGATAGAAAAACATGAAAATAAGATATGTTTGTCGAAAATTGCAAAAAATTATATATATATATATATATATATATATATATATATATATCACTACAAAAAAAAGCAATTTAGCGACCGATTTTTTCGTCGCTAAAATGGTATTTTCCGTCGCCACGACTAATCCGTCGTTATTTGCTCCGTCGCAAGAAATTTGCGACTAAATCATAAAACCGTCGCTAAAAATAGTGACAGAAAATTCCGTCGCTAAAAATAAAATTTTAGTCGCTAAATAATCGGTTAAATAGTCGCTATAAATATTAAAAAAATTATTAGCGACGGAAAATTCATTGCTATTCCGTCACTAAAAATATTAATTTTTTTCATTTTGAATTTAATTTATTATTATTATTATTATCATTAGATCCAAAATTTAATTTATATAAATAATAATTATGCAATATTAATAACAATACTATTAATTTAAAAAATATAATATTATAGACTCAAAATATCCAAATTTCTTTAATAAAATAAAATTGAAAATTAATTTACATATAATTAAAACCATATTAAATAATACAAATACTCGTATCCACAATCATAAAATATTTAAAAATTACAACAAAAAAACATATTATAAAATCTTGAAACATCCACGAAACGTAGGGGTGAGCATGGTCGGTTAACCGGTCCATTAGCTCCAGTCCATTAACCAGTCCATTAATATCGGTTTTTTGAAATTTCAGTCCATTAACCAGTCCATTACCATCGGTTAACCAGTCCATCGGTTTCGGATTTTCGGTTCGGTTACCCAATATTTTTCGGTTAACAACTATAATTATAAATATATTCATAAATAAAATTAAAATATTCAAGATACTTAAAAATTAAAGTTTTTTCACTATAATATAACATTATTGTTGTTAAAATAAAAATTTTTAGTGAATATAAGCAAATTTGTTTTTGAAAATTAATATTTAATAAGTAAATATATTAATCGGTCCATAATTACTTTTAATTAGATAAATTATTATACTTACTAATAGCCAATTAAAAAACTTAAAAACTTTAAAATAATTAGTATAATGAAAAAAAGTATATCATCACCTTTAATTAGGATAAATTATTATATAAATTGTTAAAAATTATTAAAAAAATAATAAATTAACTAAAAATTCGGTTTCGGTTCGGTTAACCAGTTATAAGAGTCAAAAACCATTAACCAGTCCATTAGTATCGGTTTTTTCAAAACACTAACCATTAACCAGTCCATTACAATCGGTTAACCAGTCCATCGGTTCGGTTTCGGATTTTTTTTCCGGTTAACCAAGTCCATCGGTTTTTTTGCTCACCCCTAACGAAACGCCACCATTTTGAATCTTTAATTACTTATCGAACCACCTAATTTATAAATTATGAGAAAAAAATAAAATTAAAGTTAACAACAAATAGCAAATAAAATAAAATTAAAGTAACTAATTCATAGAAAGTGAAGCGAAAAATTAAACTAGCATTTTATGAGTTTAAAAAAAAAAATCAGCATTTTCAACACCGATTACCTTATTTGTATCTAACATTAGTAAACAAATAAACCTAAATTTCACTATTATTGTTCATAATTCTACTAACCTGTCGTAATTGGCCCCTTCATAAAAAATAAATTAAAAAAATATGCCCCATTAATTCAACTTAAATCATCCTCAACTTGAATAAATATTAAACATGCCCACTTAACTCTACTTAATTCAGCCTTAATTTGGACAAAAATCAAACATTCCCCCTTCAAAAATCAAAGATACTCTACAAATTCAACCTAAGTTAAGTACTTCACAAATTCATAACTTCGGCTTTGATACTATCAGTTCATCAAAGGGCTATCTTGCGGTATAAAAATATAAATAATAAATTGCATAATATAATTGCAGTTCAATGAGTATCAAATTGTTTAATTAGGTGACAAATATATTTGGAAAGATATCTATCAAGATTAACAATGAAAAGCATAGTTGTCAAAGCATGAATATTCGCAAAGAGAAAATGTAATTTTTTTTTCAATTTTCATTTATGTAAAAGATACTTGATATAAACTAATCATATTTTTAAACTCTTTTTTTTACACATGTAAACACTTTTTTCTTCTAAAAAAGTTTAGAGTTAAAACAAAACCAATATAAATTAAGATATAGAGATCTCGAATTGAGCATAGTTTCAGGCATAGAAACAAGATAATTAGTGGAATGTATGATACCCATTTATCTGGTGTGGTAAACACTACCTAAGACAACGATGTCTCAGATATACAACTCCAATTGACATCAAATAACTCAATTAAGGAAAAAAACAATATACACCAAAACAAGCTTTTAGGTAGTTTAAATAGCCAACCTAATAAAAGAATAAAAGTGAGATACCAATGTCTAAAGTTCCTCAAGCTTAGTCCTCCTACACAGATCACCTTCAATTATGTTAAAAGAGAAATAATTAGATATGACTAAGGAAAATATAATCAATGACAAAGAGAATGCACATATCAGTAACACAAATCAAATGAAGAATAACAAGTAGTAAAGCGATTAGTTTAACCAAAGCCAGTAAAAGTGAATAACCAGATTCAAAAATCTTATAGAAAACAAATATCCTATCATACAATCATCATTAACAGAAATCATTAATGAATAAATAGATTAATTTAAACACTTGACGAGATGGCAAAGGGTAACAGATTATACAACTCAAAAGCCAGCTCAGACCAGCATTTCTTAATAAATGCATAACTAGTATAATCAAAATGCTAAAATTACAGTCACTTTAGTGATATAATCCCTCTAAAATAAGCGAAGTAGAACTACCAAAAGTATCACCAATCAAAGCCTTTCATTCAATCAGAATTTCCCTTATTCCTTATTATGCTGTTCCTCAGAGAGCAAAGTATATTTACAGTACCCAGATAAATTTGAATAAACAGCTAAAAATCGTAGCTTTGAGAATACTAACATGAGTGCCAATATAATGAATATATATAGAACATATAGCAATTCAACCCAAAAGATTTTCTCCCATAATAATGCAACTAGTAAAATCTACACTAGAGAGACAGATTCAACGTGAAAATTAATCATGAAATTCATTGGAAAAAGGGCATATTTTGCTGTTTCAGATATATATTTGGAAAGAGAAGGAGAGAAATTATAATGGTGAGTAAAAAAGTTAGAGCCTTTTCACCTGTTAATGTTAGTTTGGTCGATTTTGGTTGCAAGATTAAACCATCCAAAACATTAATTAATACATCCCTACACATAATTCTAACTTCAATTTCAGTTAATTATGGATTAAACAACAAAACCCCTAATTTACATAACCCTAAATCAAACCAATTCGATAAAAATCAATAGAATACGTAACCACATACCTTCGCCGGTTGCCGGAGCTCCACTGGGACACACCGCCATCACCGGAGGGCAGTGCATGGTGTCGGGACTCCTCTTCCTATGCTCACGCGCCTACCGATCCCGCCGTTTGGCTGAAATCTCCCTTGACAGTCTCGTCTTCCTCACCTCCGATCTCTCTTTTTCCGGCGATTGGGGAGGATAGATTGGCATAGGCCATGGTGCCTGGTTGCCGAGAGTTCGGTGGTGTTGTCCGTGCCGCCAACCACCACCAGAGTTGACCGGAACGGGATGAAGCAGCTTCGGTTCTCTCTCTTGGAAACGAAGCAGAAACGGCATCGTGGATGGAGGCAGAACCGACTGGGCTGGTCGGTGTTGCAGTGGCCATGAGCCCCGCCTCTGGTCGTCGCCGGCACCTCTCTCCGCCGCCTGCTCCCTCTCTCTCTCTCCCCGGTTTGCTCTCCACTGCTCTTCCCGTTTTCTTTCACCCTTATCTTCTTTTTTTTTTTTTATGTCTTTCCCATTATGTGTTGTTAGTATTATTACTATTTCTCATTTATTATTTATTTATTTAGTTATCTTTCTTAATTTATTTATCTATGTACATGTATATACATTTATTTAATATTATTATTTACTTATTTATTTATATATACTTGTATTTATTTATTATTATCATTTATTTGTCTATTTAAATATACACATATATAAATTTTTTATGTAACTAAATTATCCAAATATTAAATTATATAATTTTTAAAGAAAATTCTAGATCTCACGGATCAAAAGTTAACTTTCGATAAATTTTTAACCTACCGAGTCACTATTTAGATTGTCATAATTTTCATGGCGTTACAACATATACATATTTAGTTACTTATTTAACTATAATTACTCATACATTAAATACTCATACAATTTTGGGGGCTAAACATATATATATATATTTATTTATTTTAATTTAATTATTTGTTTATATATATAATTTATTTAGCCAAAGTTATTAATTTCAATATAATTTCATGTGTAAAGTAAAAATACTAAAAATAATTAATAACTATAAGTATGTATGCATCCTTTTATTAATATTATAATCAATTTTACTGACTAAATAGCGACGCATTGTTCCGTCACTAAATTATTACTTCAATTTCTAAAATATTGTTTTAATAATTAACAAATTTGAAAAAATTTTAGCGACGGAAAATTCATTGCTATTTCGTCGGTAAAATTAATTGAAATTCTGTATTTTCATGACGAATTTGAAAAACCGTCGCTAAATTCAGTCGCAAAAAAAGGCGCCATCCATTGCCGCCAAAAAATAGCGACAGATTATTTATTTCCGTCGCTATTCCATCGCTAAAATTAGAAAAATAGATTTTTGCGACTAATTTTGAATTTAGTCGCTAATTAGAGACGGAATAATTTTAGTTGCTAATTTGAGTTTTTTTTGTAGTGTGTGTGTGTATATATATATATATATATATATATATATATATATATATATACACACACACACACACACACACACACACACATTGATGACTGTTCGAAAATTCCGAGTAGTCGTTTTGAACTGGTCACCTAAAAATAAAAAATTCCGACGGATTTTCGACAAGTGAGATTTCGATGGTCAAGTCAGAAAATTGACGAGAATGGGAAAAAGTGTGATAAAATTGGGAAAGAAATCAAGAGAGAGAAAACATACCTAAATTCCTCCTTTTATAGAGTTAGAAATCAGTGTTGGAATATGAATCAAATGCTAAATAGAATTCAAGTCTTAAATAGGATAGGACTCTCATGGGTTCCTGATTTGTGATTAATTCATGAATTATAGGATCAGATAAGGTAAATTGCAGATAATTTCTATTATAATGAAATTGTAATTTTCTTAGGATTCTGAAAATCCTTACAATTATTAGAAACATGTTGATCTCGAGCTGCCCAGATGAACCGAGCTGTTGTTGATAGGAATATTCAGATAAACTCGGCTAACCAGACTGTTAGCAAAGTGTTCGGTTATCGTAAATCCCACCCCAATGCGTGACATTTATGTCAGGTTTGGGCCGTAAACTGAATTCAAAAAATAATTGTCCAGCACTTAGCGCATTTAAAGGGAGCATGATGGCAGGACAAGATGGTGCCTTGTTTGTCTCGCTCTGGCAGCTGGAACAGTTACGAAAAGATGTGTAACGCTTCGGTGCCTGTGCTAGATGTCATAATTACTGACATAGAGTGCCCTGACTTTCATGCTGGGAGTTATAATGGCTGGCATAATCACTCATTATCAGCCACATGTTCGCTTTCCGTTAGTCCACATTTCTTATATATATTTGCCTGTTTTTCCATTTTTCACTCTTTGGTTGCCTTTTCTTTTCTTTGTTTCTTTTGCCCTATTCTTCACTTCTTTTCTATTTCTTCATTTCCATCGATCTCCATTTTTCTGCCTTTAGATTATCAAACTTCTTCTTCTCCTCTATTATTAATTCTTCATCTATTGTCAGATTTTTAGCCTTCACTCATTTCCTGATTCTCCATTTCTGTTTGCTTAGAGGTTTTCTCCATCTCGATTCTACAACTCCAGATTCCTTCTCTAAATCCTTTTTAAAATTTCAGATTTGTACTCTCTTTTTCGTCTTTTTCATACAATGAGTGCCTCAGAGAGTTCTAGTGAGAGAGTTAGGGTAGAGGAAGGGTTACTTGATAACAGTCCTCCGAGATCTCCCAGTAGCAACAACCATCACCAATGAGAAAAGAGCGCAGGAAGTTTCTTAAGGTGGGAAGTATTAGCTCAGTAATCAAAACAGGTGACATGCACGTATTGAGAGAGAAACTGGGCATCCCTTATACTTACAAAATTTGAGTTGTTGCTGCCTCTCTATTAGCTAACGCCAAATTTCAAGGCAAAAGGACCATCGTCATATACGAGGCAGACTTCGAGGCCGAGATAAGTCTTCCAATGTCCCCATTTGAGGTTGATTTCTTGAGTTATTATGGCCTGACCATCGGACAGGTGCAACCCAATGGCTGGTAAACTCTTTCTGCCCTGCAGATTTAGGCTGCCGAATATGATGTAGACCTCAACCTCTGGATCTTTCGAGCTACATATGTGGTGGGATTTCGGGCTAACGGTGAGGACCAAAACTATATTCAAGCCCGAGTTGGTTATGGGGTGTTTTATACGAATCCAAAATCGCCGAAGAACTGGAAGAATCTATTCTTTGTGATCGAATGTGACTTAGATTTCCTGTTCAAAACTCAGTGGGCTTGATATACCAACAAGAATGGTGGCCCGCTAGTCCTCAGTAAAGAAGAGGAATGACCACTAGCTCAGTGGAGAGAGCTCGCACAAAATAAAACAGACATCAACGCATAACTTCAGCTTAGAGTACCTCCGATAAATTCATACTGACCTAAGAAAAGGGGTAAATTTTCTCAAATTTTTATCTTTAATTCTAATATGTTTCTTATTATTTGCTTTTTTACAGCTATAAAGAGGAATTCCAGACCTAACATGGTCAAGCTCATGAAGGCTAAGAAACATAGAGTTAGGGGGAGCCAACCTGCGATAGTTGCGACAGAGGCAAGTCCAGCCATGCAAAACCCAAGTTTAGCTGCTACCACCTCACCGACACTGACTCTAATAGAAGTAGCCGATGATTCTCCTTCCCAAACTCTAACTAGAACAACACCCACACGGGTTGGTAACCTAGAGCCTTCTCCTTCTAGGGGCAAAGAAGAGGCATATGATCCTAATGCCGAATCATGGGAGAAAGACTTGAAGGCACGCTCTGATGATGTCTGGAAGTAATGGCAATAGCAAAAGAGGGTATGGTTAAAAGAGAACCCCAACTTTATAACCTTTGCATATTAGGCCTCTTGTGTGCCGAGTGAGGTAACCCCTATACTTAGCTAGAATGTCGAGCAGGTAAGCGATGTTATTAAAAACCATAAAGTGAAGGTAACTTCCAACCTTTGGAATATCTAATGTGCTTGACTAGTTCGGCTTTTAAATTGAGCTCATACGTTCTATTTTTGCAGGGATCTATGCTTGGAGGAGTAGCCATCGCAAAGATGAATAAGCTTATTCTTGCCTAGAAGAAAAAGGAAAAAGAAGCGTCCTAGCTCCGATACCAGCTTGGCGATGATGGGTCAAAAAAGGACTCAGCTGAGAAGCGAGCTCTTGAGGCTAAGAAGAAACTATTCGCATATAAGGATGAAGTAGCTAAGGCCAAAGAGAGAGCTGTAACAACTGAAGCTAGTCTTAATTATGAAAAAGAGAAGAGCCGGGCTACTGAATCCAATTTAAAGCAAGCAAATAAAGAGAAAGTTGAGCTTGAGCAAAGGTGTTCCGAGCTGGAAGAGAAGGCAAAAGACTTGGTTGCAGACAAATGCCTTGCCTATGGCACTAAATTCATCCAGGCAATAAAAAAGCATCATCCAAACATGGACTGGTCCTGGCTGGATAACGTTTATCCCAATGAGTAGCTAGGATGCCTCTTGTTATCTCTTTTTGTGATTGCTTCTTTTTGTTTTACCTTGTAATTATATTAGCTTTAATAGAATCAACATTTCTCTGAACTGGTTGTGCTGTTGTTACTCTTGTTTGGGCTTATTGTCTATATGTACAAGTTATTAATAACTTAAAGATGCGACCGATGAATAGTTGCTCCAGCAATGATAAAGCTAGCATGAGCGAAGTAATAAACAATTTTTAAGATAAGTATATATGCATTGCTTGTCCGAACTATTCCAAGCTGCAAATTAACTGAACTAAACAATTAAATATGAGAAATACTAGAATCGCGATAATGCCGAACAAATTTTGTAACAGTATTGAGTGCTCAAATGGCGATATAGCTGAACTGAGAAGATGAACAATGAATAAGTGTTTGAATGTCGATAATGTCGAATAGCTTTTGAATAAACAAATATCTTGATTAATAATTTTGCTTGTACAAATGCTTGAATGGTGGTATAGCCGATCTAAGTAATGAATAAGATAAATTGAACTAAATGCTCGACTGGCGAACTTGTGCGATTAGAATGAAATGCTCATATGATAAAACTGCCGAGATTGAGTAATTAATATGAAACCTAAAGTGCTTGCTCTACTTCTTTCAGCATTGTTATATAAGCCTCTGGGCTACTTGCTAATTGCCTTGAAATACTGCGATGTCCTCTGAAGCTGGGGGTTTAAGCAACAACTTGTGCATAGAAAAGTATGGGTCTATCGCGGTTAATAAGGGTTGCCCAAAAATAGTGTTGTAATATGTCCACCACCATAAAATAACTTGTGCATGTTTGAACAATTATATCATCTCTAAGCTGATACTGGCTCTATGATATTAACAGAAATTCCTAATGCCTTGTATGCTTGGAGGCTAATAAGGTTGACCGCACTTCCTGTGTCTATTAAAATCCACTGGACTAAATACTCCTGGATGAGAGCTTTTACTACCAATGTGTCAGCATGCGGTTGGCGAACAAGAATGCCATTAGCTTCCTAAAATTGCACATAATTGGGGACTGTCGGACTGGATCCCAAGGAGAACACTTCCTTGGCTTTCCATTTCTTAGAGTCATCAAAGACATCATAATGCTTTCCTCCTGCAATTACATGGATGACCTCGGCTGGAGCCTTCTTGCTTGTACTGGCTTTGTTCTTGTCTTGCCATCGAGGTGATGGGGATTAAGCTCTTTTATCCCTTTCTCTATCCTTAACAAACTGAGGAAGCTTACCATCCCAAACTAAGAACTCAATTTCTCTCTTAAGCTATTTACATTCATTTGTTTCATGCCCTCTATCCCTATGAAAATAACAATAAAGGCTCTGGTCTCTGTTGGGGTCTTCTCTCATAGGTCGTGGCCAGTTAACTCAATCATTGTCCTTTAACCATGCCAAAATTTGGGACATGGTTGCATTTAAGGGCTTTCACCGATCTTAAGACTAGTCCCCTAATCGAGGGGTAGAAACAATAAAAGCTTGGTTTGAACCACTTGAACCTTTGTTCCTTAAGTCACTCTGCCCTAAATTGTTTCTCTCTCGGCCAACTCTACCTAAGTCTCTGTCTGTCTCTCTGTATTGAGAGCTGTATCGAAATCGATGAGCTTTATCCATTTTGATATATTTGTGTGCTCGCGACATGAGCTCGATAAAGTCACTTGGTGGCTTCTTGCTTAGTGAATCACTAAAGTCTTGGCATCTGGTATTGCGTATTAGAGCATTGATAGAAATTAGCATCTATTTCGGTTCAATTGAACCAGAGTTTGACTAAGGTTTGATCGAATTTTTAGAAAATAATTTTGAGTTTTAAAGGGTATAATGTGGGAAGTGTATAAACTTGAAATAATTTTTAGTAATTTTTGACAACTTCAGAATGGTGTTTTACAGCAGAACTGAACTAAATCGAATCAGACCGGTTTAGGTGAATCGGGTCCCAAATGGACTCCGATTGAACTGAAAATTTATAGGAAGGCTATATTTGATATTTTAAGAATGATGGAATTACTTGGGAGTGAAAATAAGTTGAGGTACACATAGATGCATTGAAATAGTGGAAAATTATTGAAAAACCAAAATTTTGGTTCAAACCAGTTGACCGCTTCGGTTGGACCGGTGCGGTTCAATTTCAGCCTATATAAAGAGGTAAGAAGCCATATTTCTATAAAGAAATCCAGCAGCCACTGCCTCTTTCTCCTTCCTTCAAGACCGAATGGTATTTCTTATTTTCTTCTACATTTTTCTTCCACTTGCATCCAATCTCTCCTCAAATTTCTGCCTCCTAGGCAAACTTCAACCCCTCTATAACATAAAGACAGTATTTGGAGTCCATTTGGAGCATTGGAAGTGAGGAAAATAAAGTGTACAAGGTTTAGGTCAAGATTTGAGGTAAGTGATTTGAGTATTTTTAATTGGGTTTGTTGGTTCCTATGGGTTTTCAAGTGTGTATAGTACATTTATGAAGTTATTTTATAAAAAAGAAGCATGGATTTGATGTTATGGTGTTGTTTGAATTCTGCCACCTTAGGTTTTCATAAGAAAGGAAGTTGTTTCATGGGTTAAAGGCATGAAAACGAAGCCTAAAGAGTGGAGATCAAGGAAATAAGGTTAGTGGATACAATATCCTTCTTTTTCCATTGATTATGTATGAGTTTTATATTATGATTAATGTGAACTTGTGATTAAGGCATGTTTAATTGAATCTAACTTGATAATCATGTTTAGTGGACATAAATAATGGTATAAACATGCTTAAAATAAATTAAATCACATTGGTATGAAATCTCATGTGTAGGCCAAATGGGAACTTAAGGAATTCATAAGGTATACATGACTTTTGTGGCATGTAAATAATGGTTATAATGTATATAACATGTGTAATGTATGATGGAATAGTTAAAAGATTGAAAAGCAAACTTAATGAATTTGTATAAGCTTGGCCGAATGGATTATTAAAGGAAATGATGAGATATATTGTGAAATAAGGTATATAATTGGTAATTATGATGAGTATAATATGAAAATAGTATGATTGAATAATTAAATGAAATTAAAGTGAACATAATGAGAAGTTAGTGTGTTGGCCAAATTGAATAATGAAGAATTTAATCATGTATGTTGGTAATTATGGCATGTAAAGGATGTTTATAATAAGTATAATATGCAATTGGAATAATTAAGTGGTTAAATAAATTAAAAGTGAACATAATGATATAATGATGCTTTGGCCGAATTGAGTGTATCGGAATAATAAAGTGTATTTTGATGTTTTATTATATATAATGACATTAAATGATTAATTGATGATAAATGAGTGTGTATAAAAAATTATAAGTGATAATGATGTGTATGTCGAAATGTGTATAATGGCATAATGTGAAATTCAAGTGAAATTATGATGATATTTGCCCTTAGTAATAGTCTGGTAGAAAAATCTAGTCCAAGATATAATTGGCTAGCCATACGGATATCACACCGCGGTACGAGTCATGGCGACTTGCTATTGATAAGCCAATGATGGTCTATCTCAGTGCAGTGTTTAGTATTTACAGTGATCAGTGTAGTGTAGTACAGTGATGAATGGTCCCATTGGGGTCATTCTATAGTGTAGTGGATCTATGGGGTCCACGTCCCGCATATCCGGCGAGTAAATTTTCTACCGGGTATATGCTAGGGGCATAATTGTAGTGGCCCAAATACCGGTTTAGAAGTGTTATCATAAGATTAGTGTTTCTAATGTGATATCAGTATAGAGTGATGTCATAAGTATGATTATGTGGAATAATATTGAGTGTAAAGTTTATTTGTGATATAGAAATTTCAGGGTAGTTAACCTTGGGGTAGCCATACAGCCGGCCCGGCGTCCGTCGGCCGAAAAATTCTAATTTAGTATAAATGATCTATGGGTTATCAGGAGTCTAGTGGGAAAATCTGGAGTGAAAACAGAGTTAAATTGGCCTCCGAAAGTCATTCTAAAGTTGGCTTCTGGTTTGGTTCAAATTGAACCGGGGTTTGACCGAGCATTTAAAAATAGTTATTGAGCTCTAATGGGTTTATAGTGGGAAGTATAAAAGTATAAAATAATTTCCTATAAGTTTTGTCAGCATTAGAATTGGATTTTACGGCAGAATAAAAAGTGGTTGAATCGGACCGATTTAAGTGAACCGGGGGCCAAATGAACTTCGATTCAGCTGAAAAATTTTAGGGTGCTTATTTTTGATATTTTAAGAATGATGGAATTCGTTAGAAGTGAAAATAAGGTGAGGAACACACAGATTCCATGAAACAGTGAAAAATAGCCAAAAAACTGAAATTTTGGTTCAAACCGGTGGGACCGCTTCTATTGGACCGGTTCGTTCATTTTCACACTATATAAGGAAGCAAGAGGCTAGATTTCTCTAGAGAAATCCAGCCTCCACCGCCCTCCCTTCTTCTTTCTTTGGCCGAACCTTTCTTCTCCATTTTTCTTCATTTCTTCTTCCATATTTCCCTAAAATCTAGCCTCCTAGACAAATTTTAGTCCCTATAAAACCTAATAGAAGTGATTGGAGTCCATTTAAAGCTTTGGAAGTGGGAATTTTCAAGTGTTCAAAGGTTAGGGTTCATTTTGAGGTAAGAGATTTAAGTGGTTTTAATTAGGTTTGTTGGTTCCTTTGGGGGTTGTCAAGGGTGTAGAGTTCATTTATGATGTTAGTTTGCAAAAAGAAAGCATGGTTTTTACGATATGAGCTTGTTTATATTCGACCATGGTAGGTTGTCAAGCTGAGGAGGAGTTTTCTCAAGCCAAAGTGAAGGAAAAGGAAGCTTAAGGGAGTGTAGAGCAAGAATTTAAGGTTTGTGGTTACAAATCCCTTTATTTCCATTATTTCCATTATTAAGGAAATTAATGGGATATGTTGTGTAACATGGCTTATAATTGGTATTTATAACATATATAGCATGTAGAGAGGATGAGTAAGGGGATAAATGAAATTAAAGTGAACCTAATGGAAATTTAATCCTTTGGCCGGATGGTTAACTAAGGGTTTAGTTGAGATATATAATGAATTATGGCATGTAATTGGTATTTATAACATGTATAACGTGTAAAGAAAATGATTGAGTGATTAAGTGAAATTATAGTGCAAGATATGAAAATGTGTCATTTGGGCCGAATGGTATACATGACATATATTATGTGTATTTTGATGTTATATCTCATTTAACGGCATATTGTGGCTAAACAATGATAAATGAGTGTGTATGTAAAGTGGTAAGTGAAAATGAAGTGCATGTCAAAATATATGGGTTGGCTATGATACTTATATGAACTTTGATGAATTATTGCCCTTAGTAGTTATCTGGTAGTGAAATCTAGTTTAGGATATATATGACTAGCCATAAGGACGTCAGTGTAAGCCGCGGTAGCAAGTTATAGCGACTTGCAAATTTAGACCAATGACGGTCTATATATCAGTGTAGTGTAAAGTATATGTATAGAGTCGTCGGAGTGTAATTTGGCACCCTAGTGCCACTCTAACACTACCGAAATATAATTTGGCCCCCTAGTGGCCACTTCGGTAGGTTAGGGCTATAGACCCCAGTTCCGCATATCCAGTCTAATGATAGATACTGGGTGTTACTAGGGGCAAAGTTGAAAAGAATTGATTAAAAAGAGATTCATTGTAAAATATAGTAAATAAAGAGTAAAGAAAGGACTAATTTGAAGAAAATAAAAGTTTAAGGGCTAAAATGTAATTTACCATGAAAATGAGTAATTAGTGGATTAATTAATATATATTATAAAATGAAAAGTAAATAATTGTGGAATTATAATTAGATAATGGCGTAATTGTAACTAAAGTGAAAAGAAGGGCAATATCGTAATTTTGATAATAATATAGGGGCATTTTGGTAATTATGTAATTAAAGTGAATAAGATAGTGATAAGTAAGAAATTAAGGGAAAACAGGATTAAAATGATAAAAATAGAAAGTTTGAGGGCAAAATTATAATTATGTGTTTAATGAGTAAAAATAGTGTTAAATAGGTAAAGTGTAATTACAAATGGTATTTACGTAAATAAGTGAAAATGTAGGGACTTAATGGTAATTTTACAATAAGTTGGTAAAAAGTAGTAAAGTTAGGTAAAAAGTGTAAAAGTAAGGGTAATATGGTACTTTTGGAAAAATATGAGGTTAAAATGGTAATTTGGTGATAAAGTAGGGACCTAATTGTAATTTTGAGAAATTATAAGGTTAAAAGTGGAAATTTGAAGTAAAAAGGGTATTTTGGTAATTAAAGAAGTTATTAAGGGGTAAAAGTGGGAAATAAGTTTAAGTGAGGTTAAAAGTGTAAATATTGAATAATTAAGGGCATAATAGTAATTATGTGTAAAAAAAGAGGTCACAAATGGAATTAAGGAAAAGGAAGGGACATGGATGGTATTAAGTGAAAAGTGAGGACAAGTATGTAATTAATGAAAAAGATTAGGGTTAAATTGGAAACCATGAGAAAAATATTAAGGGTAAAAATTTAATTAAGAAAATAATAAATTTAATTAAAGGATTTAAATGTAATTAGTGTATAATAAGGTTTAATGCTTAATTATATAATTAATTTAGTGGATTAATTGATCAAATAACAATAATAATATAGTTAATAGAATAGTAGTATAGTCAATTGAATAATTAGTAGTAGTGGAAATTTATGTATTTGTAACCACCACTGGGCATATTAATGCTCAGCACGTAGTTGTTTTGACTGCGTGTAGGTACGCGTTAGGTCGGAGCAGCATACCCCAGTCCGGTTGGACCAAGCACCGAAGAAGGATTGAAAGCTATATTTTGTATGATTTGGAATTTTGTATTGGCATGTATATAAAGATGGAATTTAATTATGTAATGGTTTATATGTATTTATTAGGGGTGTACACAGTTCGGTTTAGTTCGGTTCTTTACAAATCTCCGTATTGTATTAAAATTTTGGTTCTTATAAATTTCGGTACAGTTCGGTTCTTATTAACTTCGGTACAGTTTAGTACGGTTCTTATATTTTTCAGTACCGTTCAGTTCGGTTATTCGGTACAAAACAAAATAAGACAATACAATACGGTATTTCGGATAATTCAATATTTTTAAAAATTTACAATATAAATATATACAATAATAAATATAAATATAATTAAAATATTTCAAAAAGTACATACAATTTTGCATTCAATTTTAAAAAAATATTTCAATTTATCCCTCTTATTTATGAAAAAAGAAAAACATATTTTAACAATAATCACTCTAGATGAAATTTTAAATTCGAGATAAATTACTTCAATAAATTTCCTAAAATCCTAATATTTAATAAAATTAATTGGTAATTCATCCCTAATGATCATCCTAATTAAAGCTTATTTACAAGCCTATTGATCAAATTTTTAACTAACTAATGACATACTATTAACGAATACCATAAAACCAAAATTTGTGTGTGACTTATCCTTACTTTTAGATGTAACCGCGGAAATGACAGTGGCAGCGACGAAAAGAAGGAAATGCAAGTATAAGTTAAAACCAACGGAAAAGATAGAAAAAATTGTGGGGCTTGACACGATTTCGAGATAGAAAAGAAAGAGGTAGACACGATTTAGTTTTTTTTTAATTTATTTTCTTTATATATATATATATATATATATATATATATATATATATATATATATATATATATATATATATATATATATATATATATATATATATATATATATATATATATATATATACATATAATAAAATATAAAACCGGTCGGATTCTGACACAGCAAAAATATCTCAAAACGAAAGAATTTTACTCCAAGTTGAAAAGTCCCCTCCAAACTAAGGTAACAAACAATTTATATGAAAAAAATAAAAAAAATTACAATAATACCCCTAAAACTTCAAATTGAAAAATGAAATCTCAAACGTTATTTTTGAGGCATGAAATGGGCTGTTACGGGATACTAAGATTTGTAAAAGTCGGCCGGCTTGAAATGCGCTTTCCGGAAACATATAATAATAAACATACGGACACCTATAGCAAAAGTTATAACAAAAATAATAATTAATGACGATTGGCCCGTTCAACTCGCTCCAAATACTGAAAACCCAACTCGTCCTCATTAGATTTCCTCCAAATATTTCAATTCCCTCCAAATATTAACCTTTCCCTCCAAATATTTCTACTAAAATTTTTCAAATTTTATTCTTAATTTGCTCTAAAAAAATTTAATTAATAAGATAATTATATACTTATATAATTATATTATATATTAATTAATAAAATTTTATTAATCTAATAATTGTATATAATTACATTATTAAAATACATTTTCAATTACTCAAATAAATATTGTGTTAGATACAAATGAGTATTAGTTGAGTAACGTTAAAAATAAAAGAAATTAAAATTTTATTATAAATAATTATATATAATTTTATTTTTAATTTACATATTCATATAAGTATTGTGATAGAAATAGATGAGTATTAGTCGAGTGATACTAGAAGTAAATGAAATTAATTGATAAAATGATTATATAATAAATTATTCATATATATATAATTACATTCTTAAAATAAAACAATTATTCAAATATATATTGTGTCAAAATAGATAATTACTAATTAAGTGATACTAAATATAAATGAAATTAATTGATAAGATAATTATATATACAGCATCGACTGATTATATGGTTAGAATCCATCTATATATATTATCTTCGCTCAGTTATTATACTCAATTTCACTAAATTTGGCTTAATAGTTAAAAAATTATTAATTAATATTATAGTTAATAACTATAAGGGTGAATGTAAAAGTAGTATTAAAAGTAAATAAAATTAATTGGTAAAATGATTGTGTATATAAATATTTGTACAAAAAAAAATTAAGTAGTGGTTGAATGGCATTAAAGTTAAATTAAATTCAATACAAATTAGTAAAATTTAATTATATATAATTAAATTATTAAGTTACAACACAATTACTCATATATGTATTGTGCCAAAATAGATAAGTAATAGTTGAGTGATACTAAAAACAAATGAAATTAATTGGTAAAGTGATTATATATTTATATAATTACATGAATTGAATTGGTAAATTTCATTATATATAATGATTATTATATATAATTATATTACTAATTTATATGCTCAATTATTCATATAGGTATTGTACAAAAAATATATATGAGTACTAGTTGAGTGATACTACGAATTAGGGGTGAGCAAAAAAACCGATAGACTCGGTTAACCGGAAAAAAAATCCGAAACCGAACCGATGGACTGGTTAACCGATTGTAATGGACTGGTTAATGGTTAGTGTTTTGAAAAAACCGATATTAATGGACTGGTTAATGGTTTTTGACTCATGTGACTGGTTAACCGAACCGAAACCGAATTTCTAGTTAATTTATTAATTTTTTAATAATTTATAACAATTTATATAACAATTTATACTAATTAAAGGTGATCATGTACTTTTTTTCATTATACTAATTATTTTAAAGTTTTTAAGTTTTTTTAATTGGCTATTAGTAAGTATAATAATTTGACTAATTAAAAGTGATTATGGACTGGTTAATATATATATTTATTAAATATTAATTTTTAAAAATAAATTTGCTTATATTCACCAAATATTTTTATTTTAACAATAATAATGTTATATTATAGCGAAAAAATTTTAATTTTTAAGTAATTTGAACATTTTAATTTTATTTATGAATATATTTATAATTATAGTGGTTAACAAAAAAATATTGGGTAACCGATCCGAAAATCCGAAACCGATAGACTAGTTAACTGATGGTAATGGACTGGTTAATGGACTGAAATTTTAAAAAACTGATATTAATGGACTGGTTAATGGACTGGGGCTCATGGACCGGTTAACCGACCATGCTCACCCCTACTACGAATAAATGAAATTAATTAATAAGGTGATTATATACTTATATAGTTATATTAATTAGTAAAATTTAATTATATAAAATTAAATTATTAACTTACAATAGATAAATACTAGTTGAGTGATATTAAAAGTAAATGAAATTAATTGGTAACATAATTATATACTCATATAATTATATTAATTAGTAAAATTTCATTGATATAATAATTATATTTGTGTGTGTATATAAATATTTGTACAAAATGAAAACTTATGTAGTAGTTGAGTAACACTAAACGTAAATTAAATTAAACACAAGTTATTTTAATTGCTCATTTATATAGATATGATAATTAAATTTATCTTATTACTAATCAAAATATTATTTTAATTTATTAACTATTTATTTTATTAATTTCATACATTAAAATATTTAATACAAATAATTATAAAAGTTTCAAAAAAATACAAATAATTATGAAGTTAAATTTATATAATAACGATATAATAGAAATTATAAATAATATTTATATATAAATTACTAACATTATATATAATAATTAATAAATATTGGTTATTTCTGTCCAATTCAGTACAGAACAGTTCAGTACGGTTCAATACTGTTTTTGATTTGGTTCTAGTACGATTCGGTTCGGTTCTAATAAAAAAGTCAACAGTACAATTTGGTTCAGTTCTAGTAAAAAAAGTCAACGGTACAATTCGGTTCTGGATCTTTTTCTTCGGTATTTTGGTTCGGTACAGGAAGATCCAGAACCGTGTACACCCCTAGTATTTATGTATGTGAATGTTGTAATTTTGTAGATGGATGTTTTAGACTGTGAATGGCATGGTAATGAATGATATATTGTTGTGCCCTTGCCAGAGCTGTGGAGTTTGAGATTTGCAGGTTTGGGTAGTGAGAAATATAAGCTGTTATACTGCCGAAATTTTGACCAAATGAATAGTAACTTTAGACAGTTATAGGTCAATGGCAACTAAGTTAATAATAAGTGAAAATGTTAAGTGAAATTGTTAAGCGAACTTGTTAAGTGAATTGAATGATCAAGTGGATAAAAGTTTTAAGTGTTGAAAAAAAAATTTAGCCAACAATTGGCATTAAGCTTAGATTCACCTTTCAATGAGCATGGTAATTGCACAATATATTTTAGGTCGGCAGTATACGTATAGGGTATAAGGGTGTTACATTTATTTTGGTATTAGAGGAAAGGTTTAGGCGATTCTAAGATCGGAGTGGGGTTTTGTAAGTAAATGTATAAACATGCCAATGGAAGTGAATATTATCTTATAGTATTGATGTATGCTTGCTCCTTGTTATAGTGTATAATGGTATCCGACCGAAGTTATAGTGTAGGTGATGGTGAGAGTGGGGCTTCGGCCAGTGTGGGTCGAGCCGAGGCTCCACAGCAGCAGGTGACATCTTCGGTAACACCACCACCACCTCCTCCGCCGCAAGCTAAATTTCTAAATACTATAGCGAATTTTATTCAGCATCGCATACGAATGGAACAGGCCCAACAGCCACCAGTTCCAGTACAACCACATGCTCCACCTCAGAGAAAGCCTATTTTAGAGCAGTTGAGAAAGATGGGAGCTAATGACTTTTATGGCCGTGATCCGATGACACCTGAGCAAGTAAAGGAGTGGTTATTTAAGATAAAGAGGTTGTTTGAGATATTGCATAGCCCACCTGAGGAGATGTTTGAGGGGACTGTTGCTTTGTTACAGGGTCCAGCTTACTTTTGGTGAAATTCAGTGAGGAAGCATACTCCCACAAACCAATTAACATGGAAGTAATTTCTGGACCAGTTTGAGAAGAAGTATATTGGAGCGGAATACAAAGCTTCAATGCAAGATGCCTTTTAGAGATTGAGGTAGGGTAACAAGACTGTGGCAGAATATGAGAGAGATTTTGAGCGGTTAAGTGCTTACCTGGATGATGCATTGAGGACTGAAGATAGATTGATGGAGAGATTCGAACAGGGCCTCCACAATCGCATTAAACAGATAGTTAGGGGCCAGAGACACCCGAATTTGAGATCACTAGTGTCAATAGCTATTAAATTTGAGACTGCAAAGACAGATGAGGATGAGAGGTAGGCTCGGTTCCAACAGAAAAGGAAATTGGGTCAATCTAGTGGCATTAGCAGTCAGAGTAAGAAATTTAAAGGGTCTCCTTCATCACATAATTATACTCCACCAACTTTTGGCTGCAGTCAGCAAATCCCATTAGGTAGTAATATACCAGCTACTTCAGTTGCTAGTGTACAAAAAGGTCAGGATAGAAGTGTTATACCTACTTATGAGCATTGTAATAGAAGGCATCCTGGGGAATGCTGGAGAATAACAGGAGCTTGTATAAGATGTGGATTTACAGAACATTTTTGGAGAAATTACCCAAGAACTCAGTCAGCAGCAATCATACTTACTCAGAAATCGGGTGCTGCTTCTCATGGAAGTAACAGTAAAAGCAAGCAGGAATGGTCAAATGCCCAAGTGTATGCTGTAAAAGCTATGGAAGATCATAATACTTCAGAGACATTCAATGGTAAGATTTATAAATATTAAGCTTTTATATGTTGGTAAAGTATAGTTATTGATGCATGCAATAGATAAATTTTGAGGTCAAAATTTTCTTTTAGTGGGGGAGAATTGTAGTGGCCCAAATACCGGTCTAGAAGTGTTAGCGTAAGATTATAATGTTTCTAATGTGATATCAGTGTAGAGTGCTGTCATAAGTATGATTATGTGGAATAATATTGAGTGTAAAGTGAGTTTATGATATAGAAATTTCAGGGTGGTTAACCTTGGGGTAGCCATACAGCCGGCCCGACGTCCGTTGGCCGATGGGTTGTCAGGAGTCTATGTGAAATTCAAGTGAAATTATGATGATATTTGCCCTTAGTAATAGTCTGGTAGAAAAATCTAGTCTAGGATATGATTGGCTAGCCATAGGAATTCCACACCACGGTACGAGTCATGGCGACTCGCTATTAATAGGCCAATGACGGTCGATCTCAATGCAGTGTTCATTATTTACAGTGATCAGTGTAGTGCAGTACAGTGATAAATGGTCCCATTGGGGTCATTCTATAGTGTAGTGGATCTGTGGAGTCCACGTCCCGCGTGTCAGGTCGTTAGATTTTCTATCGGGTATATACTAGGGGCATAATGGTAAATAAGTAATAAAATTGATTAAAATAGTGATAATTGTAAAAATGAGTGAAAACGGGACAAAAATGGAATAAATAGAAAGTTTAGGGGTAAAATGATAAATTTACATTAATTAAGTAAAAAGTAGTAAAGTTAGATAAAAAGTGTAAATGTAAGGGTAATATGGTAATTTTGGCAAAATATGAGGGTAAAATGATAATTTAGTGTAAAAGTGGTAAATTAGGGACCTAAATGTAATTTGATAAATTTATAAGGCCAAAAGTGGAATTTAAGTGTAAAAAGGGTAAATTGGTAATCAAAATAATTAAGAAGGGTAAAAGTGAAAAAATAAGATTATGTGAGTGTAAATAAAGAATAATTAAGAGCATAATGATAATTAAGTGTAAAATGGGGATATAAATGGAATTAGTGTAAAAGAAGGGACATGGTTGGTATTAAGGTAAAAGTGAGGACATAGATGTAATTAAGGGAAAAGTCAAGGATAAAACTGGAAATCGAGGAAAAAGATTAAGGGCAAAAATGTAATTAGTGAATAAATAAGTTTAATTAAGGGATTAAAATGTAATTAATGAATAATATAATTTAAGGAGTGAATATGTAACACCCCCTAACTACTCGTAGAACTTTACTACGATGGTTGTGGAGTGTCACACACAACAACACGCGAACACGAATTAACATTCACATAAAACTCAGGGTTAATAAATTTTTGTTTCAAAACAACACTCAACTTTACTCTGAAAATCCATGCGTTACATTACAAAACACATCTAATTATTTGACAAAAATCAAGTTACTGGGTCAAGTTGCCAATTTGAATATATAGCATAAATTATTTGGGATATATGATAAAAACATTTAATACATAAAAATACACCTAAATTTATCAGTTTTGTCGATCCGGCTTTTGAACATTTTCAAAACTTAATTTGACACTTCAAACTGTAAGGCTATGTTTAGTATGATGTAATGTAATATAATGGATAATGTAATTGATTAAAAAATGCAATGAAATGTAATGTAATGTAATTATAATTACATTACTATGTTTGGTTGTATTAGTAATGTAATGTAAATATTAATACATTTATATGTTTTGTTAGATTATATACGTGTATTGAAATATAATTATATTTATAATTATCAACTAATTTTTTATATAAATATTTTATTATTATTATTATTTTATATAATTGTATATTTATTATATTGTGATCTCATATAAAAATACAATTATAATTTTTATTTTTCAATATTTAATTAAAAATTTGAGAAATTTAAAATTTAAAAATTTAATATTCAATTACTAGGGATAGAAAGTTTAGGATTTAGAGAGAAATAAGGAAGCGTAATGGAAAATACATCTAAAATTTAAGTATTAGTCAATACATTAATAAATGTATTGAAAAATACATTTGTAAATACTATTACATTACACTCTATAAAATTGAGGTTAACAAACAAAGGATTGATTACATATTCAATTACATTATAATACAATATCTTTTACCAAATATACCCTTAGTCTTTATTTATTATTCACTTTACAAAATATAACTTTCTTAATACAAGAACTTAGTCCCCTTACACATTACTAACTATAGTACACATCTTATAATATTACAAATATTCTATGTTTATAGCGGTTCCTAATGTGTTGGCCGTTGGCGATACAGGAGTGTCTTCCAAAACACTATCTTCAGACACCTGCATGGATTAAACATCCATGCTAAGCGATTACGGTTAGTGAGGAACAAAATACAATATACAATAACATAATGTTCAAGTATACTCATAAAGCATGCTATAAGCACAACAAGGTTCATGATATCTATCATGCTTCGTACTTACTATTTATAGGCCTACACGATGGATAATCATATAGAATTCACATTATCACTTATTCTTCTCATGCCTGTCACATTCTTATCCATATGTATATACAAAAAATTATAATTTCTTAATTATTAACATAAAGATATTTCATCACAATAATAAAAGAATCGTAAAATTTCCATATTTTAGAATCAACAAATGCACATATATATATAGATGATTCAAGTGCATATCCTAGTATGACAATCACCTTTCTATTACACCATCTCATGGCTTTCACATGCTCATTACAATCGCACACAATAGTTGTCGCATAATTTCAAATCATTAAATTAGTTCACATATTTATTTTAACCTTGCCTGCAACTCAAATATGCGGTTAACGGGTGTCGCATTGGTACCCCAAGGGTACAGTAGTCACCTTGGTATCTGTGGATTCCTCACATTCGCCTTGGTACCCTAAGGTACAGAAATATCAACATTATCAATAATTTGGCATTGAGGAATCCGGTAAGGATTCAAATCGCATTGTGATTCCAGGAGAATCGGATGCATTGGGATGCAGCACTTAGACCTTATAGGCATGCCTATCTATCCACTACTTGACTCGTAGGCTAAATTATTAATCCGATCATTCACATTGTCATAGAGAAGATAGCATTATAATATCATTCAGTTATACCTCATCCCATTGTTCACATACATTGTAGTTCACATCACAATTACTTTATCATGGCAATTGCATAAGATCACATATACATATATGTATATATAAACATACTTATGATACATCTCATACATACATTTACATGTTTACATAATCACATGCTAATCATAAGATTGAAATCACATACATGCTTAATTATCATTCATATATATGCTTTAGCAAAACTTGAAGAAATTAAGAAAACATTTCAATCATACAGAGGTGTCGCGCTCGCGACTTGGAGGTTTGATTCTGTCGCGCTCGCGATAGTCGTCGTGCCCACGATAGGATGTTGCCTCGCCTCAGTTGCACTCACCCTTAGCATGCGCTCACGACAAAATACCCACTTTGCTAGAAGAGCGTTCTGTCGTGCTTGCGACAGAACTGGAATTTCTGATTCCAAGCTCTTCAACCCTCACTTCTCACATCTCATTTTCACCCTTTTTGCATGCAACTCTCATGGCCTGTTCTAGTCCCATTTTTATCCAATATGATCTATTAACAATTTATTTATGCATTTGTTATGAATTCATTGATACCAATTTTAGACATCTCCCCTATACACATTCTCCATGCATTATTATTTAACATATCAAATTTCAATCATCTTAATTCCAATTATGCATCAACCTAAAATTCAGTTTGCCATATTAATTATCTACTCATTCATACCCTTCAAGTCTTCCTAGGCACATTCTCAAATCAGTCATTTATTTTTAGTATATTGATGCATTCATAAACTATTCAATAAAGATGCAAATAATTCATTTTCGTTAGATAACTAATTAAGCATTGTTTGCCATAGGTCGATCTTATACTACTTGCAATGCTATGATTTTACAATTCAGTCTTGCCAATTTACTCACCAATTCGATTATGCCTACCAATGACTTCTTAAACCAAATTTCTAAAATTCAATTTACATGCCAGCTAACATATCATATTTATACATATTCACTACAAACATGTAGTCATACTCCTACACAACCCATTTTTCCTCATATACAATACATATAGTTCATATTCACATTTAAGCAAACTCATTTCATTTAATATCCTTCATATGTGTAGAACTTAACCTCAACCCATAATTATGTATACTTGTTTATATTATACATGCTCATATAAATTAAGGTATTACAATTCTCAAATGTCATTCAACTTAACTAAATTCTATTTCATATAAGTATACATTATTTCCTCATTAGGTTACTACCAATCTTAGTTATATTCATGTGTATTTTTCCAGTGATAATTATTCTTACAATCATTTAATAATCCATAACACACGTTGGATAAACCCCGGCATGTTTCTGTGTAATATAGGTTCAATTTGGGAAGAAAAACACATAAAAATATACAAATTAGTTGAGGGTAAAGGTGGGAAATTGATTCATGCCAACCATGGGCTCTAAAATGAGAATAAAATCCTTCATATAACTTGTTCTTTCACGCTCGCGACAGTAGCTTCCATCAGGTGTCCTACGAGACTGCTTTTCACCTCAAACTTGAATCGCTTAAACCAACATCTAAATCTCATTTTTAGGAAAAAAAGTCCTTCTTAACAATTGTTCCCTAGGATGTTAAGTTTCCAATGGGACACGTTACAGGTCAGTTGGACATATAAAACATCATATATGACCTAAACAATCTATACTGTTCTGATGAACCTGCCAAAATAGGGATATCTATGTTTGGACCACTTTTTGAGACGCTTAGATCTAGAATTAGCTCAATATTATTCTTAGACATTTTTAGGTGTCGATCTTAGGTTTCATTTCCATTTTGAATCAACATAATTAGAGCACTATAACTAGATCTATGGCAAAAGATTCACCAAAGGTCACAAGAGACCTACACAGAAACTTACCCTACAGGTACATTTTTCGCATTTCATACACATGACTTCTAAAACCAACTTTAATGACATTTAACCAACATACTCCATTAACAATTTATTCATATATATGTTAACTTACATATGGCATAATTCTCATCTCAATTTGATTAAAACACAAGGAGTTATGGCCCAAGGAACTTAACATATTCCAAAAGGCCCTCCTACAGAATTAACTACACTTTAATTCACTTTTATAGACTTTTAAGCCCTCAATTTAGCATGATCATTTCTAAGACCATTATAGACACACCTCATAGGAACCTAATCCCATAATCCCCATTCATTTTTATAGTCATTCACTAGAATAAACACAACAATTCATAGTTCATTCGAAATTAAGGTTCAATCTTAGGTCAATCAAACTCATGATATTCATTATCACTCAACATGTTCATTTCCTCAATTAAACACACCACAAAACACAATTTACACTCGTAGGGTACAAAAGACTCATAGAAATCATCATACTTCAATGCATTCCTTTCTTCAATTCAAACATCTCATAGCATAACACAAATAGTCTTAACACATAGTCAATTAATTTACACACACAAAACACATTTAGTTTCCAAACCTCAATTTCCTTAGCTCCACTTAAGCTCACATGGCACCTTGATCACCAATCCTCTTCTTTCCCTTTCTTTCTCATAGCCACCATCACATGCATAGTCAAATTCCAGAAGTGAAGACATGGGGATTAATTCCCATCTCAAAATAGAAATGAAGAAGGAGTAGAAGAGGATGAAGAATAACCTAATTAAACACTTACCTTGCTAACTCAAAAACTTCACTCTACTAATCACTCACTTGATCACCCAACAGAAATTATGCAATTAGAAGTTGAAGGAGATGGATGACATAAGAAAGAGGAAGAAGAAGGACATAAATTTTAAAAGGAAACAGCTGAAGATCACATGCAAAGAATGAGGTTTTCTCTCTCATTCAAAGCTTATATTGCATATGGGAACTAAGGCAGCTCATGCCACTTGGATTCCACTAACTCTTCCCCCCAGTGCATGCCAATCCACCTCTTTCTCCTTCAATGCATGCTAATCCACCTTTTTCTCCTCCAATGCATGCAAATGCTGAAGTGGCAAAGCTAAAGGATGACACTTGGATTCCACTATCTCTTCTCTAATCCTCATTAATTAAAATCTAAATTTGATTAACACTAATTAAGCTCCATTAACTTTAATTATGCACATTTACCAATTAGTCACTTAAACTTATTTTATTTATTCAATTGTGTCCTCAATTGCACCCTAAATCCAACTTTTATTAGATATTTACTTGAGTGTTATGTCGCGCTCGCGACAATCCCCCCACTCAGACCACTTATTCCATGACTTGTTCGAACCTCCACATAAATTCTTCGCTAAGCCAAACACTCATTCCAATGTGTCCTCTCTTATTAATACACATCCTCATACTTATCAGGACACCACAAATCCTACTAGGGTATAAATCGGGCTGTTACAGAATATGTAATTAAATTGATAAATTTATTGATTAAATATGATTAATGATTTAATAGACTATATCAATAATAAATTAAAAGTGAAATTAAGATTAATCAGTGGCTTAATTGAATTATAGTGATATTGAAGTGGTAATATTAAAATTGAAGGATAAAATAAGGACTAAAGTGTAATTTAGTTTAGAATATTATGGTAAGGGCTAAAAGGAAAATTATAAGCCAAGTAATAAATTGAGGTAATAATGAAATTAATTAGGGGCACTTTTGCAAATATGAGACAATTAAGGATGAAATTGTAAATTAAAATAAAGTTTAGGGAGCAAATTATAAAATTACGATATTGAGATTAATTAGAGGATTAAAGTGTAATTAATCGATGATATAAATAATAAATGTGTTATTGATATTTAATGAATGAATAATTTAAAAAGTATAGAATATTATTGCATGAATAATTATTAAACGAATAACAGTTATAACTGATTTTTATATATATATATATATAGTGATTGTGAATGTGTGTATATCTTAATAAAGATAAGATAATGAAATAATTGGGAATAAGTGGAAAAGAATGACAATAATTGTGTAGTGAGAAAGAAATGGATTATTAAGTAAAATTGTAATAACATTGATTTAGTTACATGATGGTTGATTAGAGAGTGATGATAGAAATTAATAAACTTAATAATGAGGATAATAATAATAAAATTAATAAAGTGAAATGGAAAGGTAAATTCGTAATTATGATAATTATAGAGAAATAAATTGTGAGTTAGTTGTGGTATGTATTTTTAAGGGGCCATAGTGAATTAAATTATAGTGTAAGATCATTAAATAAAAATTATAAAGGATTGATGAAATTGATGATGTATTTTACTAAGTAAAGATATAAAAAACAGCTTAATTAAGAATAATGGGAAATAATAAGTGAAGGGTAAAAATGATGGATTGTAGTGTGAGTAATAAGAAAGTGATAATATAAAAAGAAATTAATAGATCTATTGTAATGTCAATTGTATAAGTAAGTAAAGTTGAAAAGGAATTTACGTAATAATATTATAAAACAAATGAATTAAGATAATTGTTAAGATAAATGTCTAGTTTGTAATATTAAATCATTAACATGGGATTGCTAGAATAAATAATAGGAGTGATGGCAATATTAGTAATAATAAAAACAGCATTGATTAAGAAATAGACAAGAAAATAGTGACTGAATAATAAGCATCTAAGTAAGTTAGAAATTGAATTTTAGTATTATCAATTTAAGAATAAAATGACTCGTAATTGGGTAAAGTTAAATAACCCATCGATAG
This sequence comes from Excoecaria cochinchinensis, assembly GCA_947683425.1. Classification (NCBI taxonomy): domain Eukaryota; kingdom Viridiplantae; phylum Streptophyta; class Magnoliopsida; order Malpighiales; family Euphorbiaceae; genus Excoecaria; species Excoecaria cochinchinensis. The sequence goes on from CANTUQ010000183.1 coordinate 1,149,500, forward strand.
ATTTGATATAGTGAAACATATTAATGTAGAGAGTTAGTGTAATGCAACAGAGCAAAGGAAATGTTAGGAACATAAAGTAAGTCATAATAGGAAACTAGTGTTACTAATATTGAAATAATGACTATTTAATAAGTAATTCAATAAACAATAGAGTGTCCGAATTTAGACTGTAATTAAGTATATAGGTTAAGGAAAAGAAGGAATCCACAAGTGATAATATTGATACAATAAATAAAAGAATCGTTAATAAAATTGATTATTAATGAACAGACTGTATATAATGTAATCAGTATTGAGTTTATTAGTGTACACAATGAAAATACCGATATTAGAATAAATAAAGTAATTGATAATGAATAGTTATAAAAATGAAAATAAGGTAATATCAAGGATTACTAATGGAATCGATATTGACAGTCTAATCGTAGTGATATAATGTTAAGTGTCTTAATATGATTAATAGTGATAGTGATAATTGAATTGAAAATGTTTAAGCATAGTTACAGAAAAACAAACAAGGGGTATAGTGATAATTGACTAAAATTAAGAATTTAATAATAAAATATCGTAAAAGTTAATAGTGAAAGCGAAAGTGACAGTGAAAGCGAAAGTGATAGTGATATTGATAACAACATTAATAATGATTAATGTGATTACAGTGATAATGTCAACGGTAAAAACAATGACTACAATAAATGGGCTAAAACTGTCTAAAAGACTTAGAAATTAATATTCCCATAATCCAAATAAAGAGAAACATTTGTGTGTGAGCATGCATGTAATATTAGTGTGGAAGATTTAGGATTTGTATCCACCATTGGGTATTTTAATGCTCAGCGCGTAGAGTGTTACTGCGCGCAGGTTATAGTAGATTTGAGGTGGTTGAAGATGTAGTGACGACCGGACGAGGTAATCGACAGTAAGGATGGATGTTTTGGCATGGCATGTATACGATCGCAGAAAAGGGAAATAAAGTTGTATGATATAAGTACATAGTTTGTGGATTAGTGTATTGTTCTTGTTTTGTATATGTATATTTGTGGTTGCTTTTGCTTGGAAAAAAAAAATTTTCTTACAGAATTATCGAGTACTTGTAGTGACTGTCAATACAGAGCTGTGACATTTGGTATCCGTATCATTTATGGGTATAAGGGTGTTACAGCCTCGATGACTATATCCTTCAAAGTCCCAGTCTTTTAACCCCTTCATCTTCAACCTATCTTTTTGATATGAGCTGGTGTTCCTGATAAACAGCCTGATCTGGTCCAGAGTGTCCGGCTTTCTCTTTATTTCCATTACCCGGTTCCTCTATCGGTTCAAGTACTCATTGAACGATTCCCTTGGTTTCTGCTGTACTAACTCTAGATTCTTCAGAGTCACCTCCATTCTTGTGCTATAGTTATACAGCTTGAGGAACTCCTCTGTCAGTAGATCCCAGTCTTCTTTTGTTTTTTGGTCCAGTCCATGATACTAGTCCACTGTAGGACCTGTAAAACTCAAACAGAAGTACTATATCTTTTGCCTCTTCGTCAGCGTTGTACCCTTCATCACCAGCGAGTGCTGCTTGATGTGTGCAGAGGGGTCCGATGTGCCGTCAAACTTCAGGACATCAGGCAATTTGAAGTTTAAGGGATTATATCCTCTCCCTCCAGCTCTTTATCTTCGGGGTTCATCCCCTTTTCCATCATCAGCATTCGGGACATCACCTCAAACTCTCCTCTATTTTCTTCCATATAACTTCCTTTGTCTGAGGTACCTTACCTCTCACCAATATGGGTTCTTCATATTCCTCCTCTACATAATTATCTTCCACTCTGCGGGCTCCTCCTCTCCTTTGGCCCGAGGATGTGGTAGCTCGGAGGTCCACTGGTGGTAGACGTACCTCCTCAGGAGGATCCTCTCTAGCCGCCTCCTACTCATTCTTTCTTACTGGGGAGCGACTGGGTTTGGTCCAGGAAGGGTTGCCATGGCTGCTGCCAGGTTGCCCATTATGGCCATCATCCTATTCTCGAATTCTTTCAACCTCCGACTGACTTCCTCAACAATCATGGCCCGGGTTGCATCTGCCTCTCTTAGTGGATTAGCCATATCGCTTTCTATGGAGAACTGGGAGGAGATAGCTTCACTGCTTTCTAAGAGTGACTCTGAAAATTCTACCCTTTTTGGTAGTGCAAAGATCGAATTTCTAGCTAGTCGCCCACGGGGACCTCTGGACCACCTGGGTTGATCTATGATGGTTACAAAACATACCTGGTCAGGATAATGCATGAATGACATATGATGCATGGTCATGCTATGTAGCATCCACAACCACATGCAAGCAAATAGATCCTCCCAACCTTGTCGTTCCCACACACGAGGTCATGTAGTCTCTTTCCTAGGTGAGCTGAGTCCAGGGGTTAGCGGGGAACCCAATAGACGCGTATGGTGCGTGGTAGGAAATTGGCAGCATAACATCTCTTGTCTAATGAGCATACATATGGGTTCTGATCATTGTGTATTCAAACAGTCAAAATAAACCGGCATGGGCCTATCGAGGCATGAAAGCCTTTGATTAGGTGACTAACCAGTTTATTTGGGTCTATCCAATACATAGTAATCCATACAACAAGCATGGTGTTATGGTTCATACCACTTAAGGGAAGTATCTACTTTCATTACATGGGCTTTAGTTAGGGTGATGATACTTTCAGGTTACCCAAGCATGATCCCTGCCAACGGGTCTAGCTCGTCATGAGCATAGCGACCGATCGAGTCATCATTTGATATACTGAATGGTACTAGTTCTGGGCTGGTGATTATTCTTAACACTTTTCCACATTGAGTGAACGTAGGGTCGTGCTTTTAAAACACACCGAGGCTAAGAGAGGGACCAAATTAGCATAGATCCAAGGCTCTAATAAGATGCTATGCAATTTCAAAGAGAGATAAAATTTTTAAATTAAAACTCAATTATATGTTTTAGCCAAGGTACTTTTGAAGCGAAGTCTCGATAGTCCCCAGTGGAGTCACCACTATAACGTGCGCTGAACCCCGAAGATCCCAAAAACTCGCTTTTAGGGTGTTCGAGAGAGGTTCATAAGACCCGTAAAGATTACAGGGGCATTTATTTTTTGTAACAAGAGGTGTTTTGGAGTCGCCACCCAATAAAATATTGAAAAAGTTCGTCTAGCCTAGCTGAGCCTAAAACAGTGCGTATATGTCTATTTTAGGCAACAAGAAGGTATTTTGGAAGTCCCCTCCCAATAGAACAATGGAAAGGTTCATTTAACCTTATGAAACCTAAGACAATGCATAAAGGTCTATTTTGGGCACCAGGAGATATTTTAGAATTCCCTATCCAATAGAATATTGGAAAAGTTTATCTAACCTCGTGAAGTCTAAGACTAGAGAGAGTTCGGGACTCCACTCTTATTCATACCTCGGTTAAAGTTATAAGTGAGTTTTGAAGCTTAAAATTTCATCCCTTTTCTCATACAGTCCAATGTAAGAATTAAAGCTCAGATCAATCACATAACGAAAGTGATAAATAAAATAATTTCAGAATCAAAAAGATAAAACCACAATAATTTACAACAAAACTAGGGGCGGAATATAACCCCTACTGTAAATGAAAAGAAGTAAGAGAAAACATACATAAAATGGGATATTCGATTTGGGGTGAGGACATTGGTCCTCGCATGCATATTCAGAAAGAAAAATATTAAAGGTAACAATTCAGCTTGGAAAAATCAGGACATTGGTCCCATTTTATTTAAGAAAAACCCCATTTATTTGTAGAAATCAATTGCCACTTTTGGTATTTACAAATATAAAGATAACATTCATAATGAACTGAAATAAAAAAAGTAAACTAGAAAGAGTAGTAGGGTAAAGGAAATAAACCGAATTGGCGTCTCCAGACCATCCTAGTTGGCTCCCTTTTCTCAGCACCTAATATTTGACAAAATAAAGAAAACTCACATAATACCAACAACACGTTAGCAGAGTAATAAAATAAAAATGATGATAATCAAAGGAAATATTAGAGGTAAAATAAATAATTAGATTAGAAAAAAAAAAGAAAATGAATTACCTAGATTGAAAGGAAAAAGGAGTAAAAGAAAAAAATGAAAGAAAAACAAAGAAAGGAAGGAAGAAGGCCCAGGGACAGCCGGTCCACCCGAGCGACGGTCGTTCCTAGGCTGACCGACGGGCAGAAGAATTTCCCCATGACGGCTCATCGCTTGCTTGAGCGACGACAGTCGGTGAGGGCTTCAACCCGTTGGTCACCTCCAGAAATGTAACAACCTTACCTGGACCAAGATTCAACCCAGAAGTGGGATGTTAAAAATCATATAATGATAAACCCAATATTCTAAATTGAAAAGAATTCCTTAACTTATTTTAAGTTTATGATTGTAGTTATTTATTTTATAGAAAATCGGGTTGAGTTTCCCTTATACTGGTCATTATACCCCTTGTTGAAAGAAAAAATATCACACTTCTAAAGCTTCATCCTCAATTTCAAGTTACATCTCCTCTCAAGCACCAACACAATAGTTCACATCATCCTTAAAAAAAAATTTCAATATCCAACATCTTATCACCAAATACAATGACCTTCTTATATATATAAATATATGGTAAGTTCATACACCTTTCATATAAAAGCATTTTATACTTATACTATTTATATATATACTTTAGTAATATATAGTAACCAACATCCAATTAATTACATCATAAATCATCCGTTTACATATTCTAAGATATATATACATACATATATATATATGTGTGTGTGTGCAAAAAATCATCACATCTATTAATATACGTGTCATGTGGTTTCAATGACCCCAAAATGAATCAAAAGCTAATAATTGAAACTCATGTATCTAACTTGAAGCGAAATATATGTATATATGTGTGTTTGTGTGTGCATGCAAAAAAATCGTCACATCTATTAATATACGTGTCATGTGGTTTTAATGACCCCAAAATGAATCAAAAGCTAACAATTGAAACTCATGTATCTAACTTGAAGCGAAAGTCTAACTTCACTTCTCAACAAATCCATTCTTCCAATTCTATCCAAAAATCTGGTTACCTACGCACAGAAATAGAATATACGCACTAAGCACTAAGCTTAGTGGTGAACCACCAATTAAATTTATCCACGCATATATGTAATTAAAATTGCAAGTCATAACTAGATAAATATAAATAATTCACACATTTGACCTACTACATTCAACATGCATATAATTCATTATGTATCATCATTATAGATAAAATTGTAGAACCCAATTAATATTATTCCACCATGAAATCTTGCATTGTATAAATGTAGTTGTTAAATTACTATTTGCATTATTTATAGAAAATCACTTCACAATCACCCACAAACATTTGTAAAAAAAAATTAATATCACATATTACTTAGTAAGATTAATTTTAGAATTATTATTTTAGATTCCTATAATATTGCCCTTGGTAACTTAGTGGAACTATGCTAAGTTGAGTATGAGGGATCAAGGCCCTATATGCCAGTTTGGATTAAAGTGGCTCCAATAGGAGTTTGAGCACTTCAATTCTATACTAAGGGGTTCAGATCAGAACTTGAGCCTCAATTCACTTTAATTCCTCTGAGGAGCTTAATCGCTAATTTGGATTAAAGTGGCTCGAATCGGAGCATGAACAGTTCAATTCTATACTGAGGGGTTTGGATTGGGACACAACCCTCAATTCATCTTAATAAGCTATAGAATATCATTAAATTTTAAGAATCGTCATTGACTCAACTAGCTAGTACGGTACTGGGGTCCCTATGGCTAGCCAACTAAACTATATTATTTACTCTCGTTTACAACTTGATTACCAAGGGCAATGCAAAAATTATTGTGAATATATGTGTAGACACTGAGTCTTAAGGCAGCCTAGATCAAAGTTACCCAATAAAGATATCAGTACCTGTTTCACAGGTAAAGGAGTGAGGTTATAGGTTTTCGGCCTTGATTTTCACAAATTTTAAGGATATTGGCGACGAAAAATCCTTTTGAGTCTCTTTTATTTCGAAAGAAGCCTTTCTAAATGAATTTTTTTTCTCTTAGTTGACCGACACCTATTGGTCAACCAGGGTGCCCTGTCGAATGCATCGAACGACGGTCGGTCATCATTTCTCATCCAAGGGGCGCCCGTCCTTCCGTTGAGCAGGTGCCCATCTCTCGCGCCTGAGGGATGCCCGTCCCTCACATGAGTAGGTGCCTATCGCTCACTCGAGAGGCATGCCCGTCCCTCTCGCATGACCAGGTGTCCGTCTCTCGACAGGTGAGGCTATCCCCTGTTGATCGATGCCTGTACGTCGGTCGAGGGACGCCCGTCGGTCAGGTCCTGATAGCGAAGTTTTGGATGTTTGAAGATAAATACAAAATTTTAAGATGAAGGTGCTTGATTTTATATTTAAAGATTATTTAAAATCACTTTACCTGTATTGATAAATCAAATATTTGATATTTATCTTTAAAGATAAATAGAAATATTTGATTTTATCCTCCAAAAGATAATTTGATATCATTCATCCTTAGAGATAAATCAAACTTAATATTTATCTTTAAGGATATTTGAAATTTTTTATTTATCTTTAAAGATAAATACTTAATTTTTATCTTTATCTCTAAATCAGCATTAGCCTATAAATAGAAGGCTAATGAAGGAGAAAGGGGGGATTTTTTTTGAGAACCTTTTGGAAATGCAAAAATTGATTTTTACAAAAAAAAGTTTTCTCTTTTATATTGATTTTCTTTTGAAATTTACTGAAAAAGAATTATAAGTGAATTCAAGAAAGGGAAATTAATTCTCTTTTCTCGATTTACCTTCCTAAAGATTCCAAATTATTTCACAAAATAGAAGTGAATTTGAGAAAGGGAAATCAATTCTCTTTTCTTGATTTACCTTCTTGAAGTTTCGAATTATTTCAAAGGAACGATTTTTTTGTAGGGAGATAATTGTTTTCAGTTTGTTCAACTGTCAACCAATTATTGTGGAATTCAAGGGGGATTTATACAGCTTTTTCCTCCCAAATATCAATATTTTGAGGGTAAATATTCTAGTTTTGTCATTCTTGTGTTAATTTCAATATGTTGACATGAAATACATGATTTACTCAAAATATAAAGTAATTTATTTGCTTAGTATTATTGTTATTTTGTATTAGATTTATGTTATTAATGATTTATTTAATATAATTGCATGAAGTAATGGCCTAGGATTCATAAAATTCGCAAAAGGTAAGAAATCGAAGCTTTTTGTGCAGTAAAAATAGAGCTTTTCTATTGTTTTTGACTCCTGGAGATGACCGACGGGAAAAAGGGCTTTCCGATGGCCGTTGCTCAAAGCGAGCGACGGGACATCACGGAAAACTGCTTCTGCCCGTGGGTCACATTTTGGATGGCCGTCCTTCGTCTTTCCTTGGCCATCCCTGGGTCTTTTCTTTCTCCTTTTTAATTGTTTCAATTCCTTTTCCTATATTATGTCTTTGCATTATTAATTTTAGGTATTTCATTAATATTCTTCTATTGTTTGCCATTTATTATGCTTTTAATATTTTATTTTAATATTGCTAACATGTTAGTCTATTTTGGTTTTATGAGTTCCATTTTGTTGAGTATGGATGGTAAAATGGAGGCTCAAAATTGGGATATTTGGAGATATCATTTTGGTTCATTCTGTTCACACTTTATTTTTTTATTAATTTACTCTCCACTTTTTTTTTTTTTTTCTGTTTTTTAATATAAAAAGGATAAAAAGCATCTTTACAATAAAAATAAGGTTTTCTTTAATAAAATGGGACCAAAGCCTAATTTTTCCCTTAAATGAAATGTCACCTAAAATCATTCTTTTAAGTGTATATGCGAGGACTAATGTCCTCACCTCGAATAAATGTCCCATTTTATGCATGATTTATATTTTCTTTTATTGGGGTTGTATTCCAAGCCTATCTTATTGTAAGTTAATGTACTTTTATTTGATTAATTTTAATCATATTATTTACTGCTTTTCACTATGTGTTCGAATGCGCCTTAATAATTGCATTAGATCGTATGAAAAAGGAATGGAATTTTAACTTCAAAAGACTCACTTATAACTTTGACCAAGGTATAAATAAAAGTAAAGTCCCGAACTCTTTTTGATCTTAGGCTTTAAGAGGTTAGATGAACCTTCCCAATGTTCTATTAGGGTGGGAATTCCAAAATATCTCTTATTGCCCAAAATTTATATATACGCATCGTCTTAGGCTCAATGAGTCTAGATGAGCTTTCCCAATATTCTATTGGGTGGCTACTCTAAAGTACCTCTTGTTGCCCAAAATAGATGCCCTTATAATCTTTACAAGTTGTATGAACCTTCCTCGAGTACCCTAAAGAAGGGTTTTTGGGGCCTTTGGGGTCCGGTGTGCATCATAGTGGTGACTCCACTGGGGAATTTGACGAGACTTTACTTCAAAAGTACCTCGGTTAAAATATATAATTGAATTTTTAAGTTAAAATTTCATCCCTTTTTTTGAACTATATAACATTTCATTAGATCTTTAGATCTATGCTAGTTGGTCTCTTATTTACCCCGGTACGTTCCCAAAGCATGACCCTACATTTACTCAATGTGGGAAACAGTTAAGGATAATCACCAGCCCAAGCCATGTACCATCATGGTACATCAAATGATGACCCAATCGGTGACTATACTTACGACGACTTAGACCCGCTGGCAGGGATCATGCTTGGGTAGCCCTAAAATTTCATCGCCCTGACTAAATCTCATGTAATGAAAATAGATACTTCCCCTAGGTGGTATGAACCTTAATTTTGTGCTTGCTATATGGATCATTATGTATTGAATATGCCCAAATAAAATGAATGGTCACCTAATCAAGGGTTTTCATTCCCCGATAGGCCCATTTTCATTCATTAGGATTATTTAAATACATGATAATCAAGACCCATGTGTATGCGCTTTATACAAAGAGAGCTTATGCTGTCGGTCTTTAGCCGTGCACCATATGCATTCATTGGGTTCTCCGATAACCCATGGGCTAATTCCACCTATGAAAGAGATAACATGACCTCTTGTGCAGGAGTAACAAGGTTGGAAGGATCTACTTGCTTGCATGTGGTTGTGGATGCTGCACAAAGCATGACCATGCATTATATGTCATTCATACATCATCCTAACAAGGTATGTTTTGCAGCCATCATAGATCTATCCAGGTGGTCTAGGGTTCCTGGTGGTCGGCTAGTCAGAAATCCTTTTTTTAAATTGCTTAAAAGGGTGGCACATTGGGGTTCTGAGTCACTTTCAGATAGCAGCGAGACCTACACTTCAAAATCTTCAACAGAAGTCACTATGGCTAACCCACCAAGAGAATCTAATGCAACTCGCGCCATGATTGCTGAGGAGGTAGGTAGAAGACTAGAAGAATTCAAAAATTAGATGCTGACTTTAATGGGGAATTTAATCGTAGCAATGGCACCACCTATTGGACCAAATCCAGTCATCCCCCATGTAGGACAAAATGAGCAGGAGACAGTTAGGGAAAATCCTCCTAAGGTGGTACGTTCACCACCTATTCATCTTAGAGCCACCACACCTTCGGGCTAGAGAAGAGGCGAAGCCCGTAGGCTAGAAAATGATTTTGTAGAAGATGAGTACGAAAAACCCATAGGGGTAAGAGGAAAGACACTTTAGACGGAAGAGATAATGTGAAAAAATATGGAAGAGAAATTCGAGGCAATATCTCGTATGCTGACAGTCAGGAAAGGAATGAACCTCGAAGATAAAGAGTTGGAAGGCGAGGATTTAATTCCCCAGAACTTCAAAATGCCCGACGTCCCAAAATTTAATGGTACATCAGAATCAACAGCACATGTGAAACAGTACTCCCTAGTAATGAAATGTACAACCTTGACAAAAAGGCAAAAGATGGAATATTTCTGCCTAAGCTTAATAGGGCTCGCGGTTGACTGGTATCACAGACTTGATAGGAGAACGAAAGAAGATTGGGATTTGCTGATAGAGGAATTCCTTAGGTAGTACTACTGCAGTACGAGGATGGAAATAACTCTGAAAGACTTAGAATTGTTACAGCAAAAATCAGGGGAGTCATTTCACGAGTACTTGACCCAATGGAGGAACCGTGTAATGGAGATGAAGAGGAAGCCGGACACTTTAGATCAGATCAGGCTTTTTATTAGAAATGCTAGCCCGTATCTAAAGGATGGGCTAAAGATGAAAGGGTTGAAAGATCGAGAGTCTCTAAAGGACATAGCTATAGAGGCTAAGAGCGAATACTTCGTGAAGAAAGTGAGTAACGAAGCCTATGCCAAAAGGAGCAATAGCAACCAGGGAGCTAACCGATTAGTAGGCTCTAGCAGTGGTAATAGGGTAGGCAATACAGTCGAGGTCTTAGCCACTGGAGTCGGTCAGAGGCATTTTTCAAACTTAGGAAGGTCGCTCTTATGGGTATTGAAAAGGCTGATGAAGGAGAGGAAGTTACAGCCTTTAACTCCCAGAGTAGCTATGAGTCAAGGACGGCCAGGGCATAAAGATGATGAATACTGTGCATACCATCGGTACACTGAACATATTATGGATAATTGCAAGATGCTGAGAAATGCAATCCAAGATCTAAATGATTTTAAACAAATCACTGATCCAGAATAGAGGAACAATAAGAAATTCGGTTACAATAATGAGCCCTTGCCTGTTTTTATGATCGGGTCAAGTCTGCCCGAGTGGTACATTATAAAAGACTTGTTTGGTGATAAAGACGTTGCTATCATATGCCTTGAGAAGACAAGTGAAAAAGGGATTCCCGTGGCAATGATTGATTGTTGGTCCACTAGTGAGAGTGGAAATGAAGATGAAAATGAAGAACCTGGGAAGACTTATGGGGTTTAGAAGATGAGAGGGAAGAAATCAAAGTAGTGAGCTAGAGCAAAATTGTAGTTCTTGAAGTAGAAAAATCACAAGATCTAGTAGCGGTACATGCGGAGAAGGAGTCGAAGGAGGACCCAATAATGAAACAGCTGAAAAGACTCTAGCCCAGATATCTATTTGGGATTTTTTGAGGCATTCCTCATCGCATAGGTAGAAGCTAGTAGAGGCCCTATGCAAGTCCATTATTGCGACAGCCATTTCCCCAATAGAGCTATTAGACATTGTGAAGGGAAATACTGGAGAAATTTTGATTTATTCAGATGCTGATTTACCAATAGAAGGCTGTAATCATAATCGTCCTTTGTATATAAGGGCACAAATCAATGAAAAGCATACTGACTGTATTATGGTAGATGATGGTTCTACCATAAATGTGTACCCTCTGTTAGCAATACCTGCCTTCGGATTGAATAAGGATATGTTAAGTAAATCAGATCTTATAATCACCACCTACGACAACTCCCAAAGGCAAGCATCAGGGACCTTCAGAGCAATAGTAAAGATCTGACTAGTAGATACGGAGGTTGAATTGTGGTCCTTCCTATTCCAGCCAACTTCTCAGCATTATTGGGCAGACCATGATTCCACAAGTTGGGAGGGGTGCTGTCTGTCTTGCATCAAATAATAAAGATTCCATATGAGGGACAAGTAGTCATTATCGGAGCTACCAGGAAAAATCAGGTGTCCATCCTAAATATTGCAAAATAACCTTTTAGAGATTTTCATGTGGTTGTGATAAATGGAGAAGATGATATTGTAGGGAGCTCTCAGGTGGTGAATATGCTGAAAAAGATGTCTTTCCTTCCCGGAGTCGATTTGGGTAAGAACTCCCAAGGGCCACAAGCATCCATCACAACGAGGGGTCAGAAAGATCGGAGGGGCCTCGGGTATAAAGGCACAATAATGATAAGTAAGAAGACGGCATGTGAGATCCCTCACATTACCGAGATTTTTAGGCCAGCCACCTCAGCATGTGCTTATGCAGGAGAAGCTGCCCCTAGTGGATAGACAGAAGGATCGTACCAGGGTTCGAGATTTTTAATGACGTCTTTAATTGGGATATTGGATTTATCAAGCTAGTAGAGGGCTTTTGGGATTAAGAAATCATGACCCAAGGCATTGTTTGGGACCGAGATACGCCCGAAGAGATCGTCATTGATAAGCTGATGGCTACTCGAGGGAAAGGTAAGGAGAAGGTAGGAGATGGAGCTGCAGGTTTGAAGAAACAAGACAAGGTTTCATGGGAGATTGCTGGAGAGCCTCTAAAGAGTCAAGATGCTACTCAACTATCGGCTGCAATGTTTGCATCGGCAGAGAAAAAAGATAATAGTGAATTAGATTTTCTTTTTGTTTTAGAACTTTTTAATGATGTTTATGATATTTCTAATTCCATTAATAAGATAAACAATTTTGCTTACTTATGCGATGTTTCTAATGATTTCATTATGCATAATCATGACCATAACTCATGCATATTTGACATTGATTCAACTGATGTCACTCCATTTAATCTCAAAACTTTGGAAAATCGAAAAAAAAATCTTGATACCATCTAACATAACTCCTAAAGAGAGATTAAAATTTGAGAGAATTTTAAAAAAATATGAAAAAGTCTTTGCCTGGACCTATGAAGACGTACCAGGAATCGATCGTGAAATCGCCGAACATGCCATACCAACATATCCTGACAATAAACCAGTTAAGCAAGAACTCAGAAAGCTTTAGCCAGAATGGGCAAAAAAGGTTAAGGAAGAGGTTCATAAACAGATTGAGGCCAAGTTTCTCATAGAAGTTCAATACCCGACTTGGTTGGCCAATGTTTTCCTAATGGCTAAGAAGAACAAAAAGGTACGTGTATACGTAGACTATCGGGTTCTGAACAAGGATTTTCCAAAAGATGATTTTTCTCTACCTCACACCGATATCTTAGTGGATAGTGCAGCCGCTTGTATGATATATAGCTTTGTGGATGGATATGCCGGGTATAATCAGATCCTCAACAAGATAGTTGATCGGATTAAGACAGCCTTCATTACTGAATGGGGTACTTTTGCTTATAGGGTAATGCCTTTTGGTTTCAAAAATGTGGGCGCAACCTATCAAGGGATGGCTACTAGGATCCTTGATGACTTGATTCATAAAGCGGTGGAAGTATATGTTGATGACATAATGATCAAGTCAGCTACCAGAGAAGGTCACTTCGAAGCTTTAGAGAAATTCTTTCGGAGGATCGACAGATATAACCTGCGGCTGGACCTTAAGAAGTGCATCATCAGAGTTACCTTAGGAAAGCTTTTCGATCATGTGGTCAGTCAGAGAGGAATTGAGATCGATCCTAATAAGGTCAGGCCATTAGGGATATGGTAGTTCCCTAAAAGGAAAAAGATGTCAGGAGTTTCCAAGGGAAATTATAATACATCAGTAGATTCATCGCTAAACTTACATCTATTTGCGAGCCCATCTTTAAATTACTTGGGAAGAATCAGTTTGTGATATGGAATGATAACTGCCAGAAGGCTTTTTGTAACACCCCAAAATGGCCCTAGAAGAATTACAGAGTTTTGTTCGAAAAAGGAAAGTTTTTGTGCGAGAGTTCTGTCGCGAGCGCGACAAGTGTCGCGGGCACGACAGAGCCCTCCAGCAGTTTTCGAACTTCAGCTGGTTAGTGCGGGCGTGAGCGTTCTGTCGCGAGTGCGAGAAGTGTCGCGAGCGCGATAGAGCCCTCTCGCGAGATGTGTGTAGAAGTGTGACTAAGAGACTTGGAGTTGTAGGGAGTTGACACGTGGCGGCGTAGGAGCATAACAAGTGGCTACAAGAGAGAGTGACATGTGGCAAGAGATGAATTTAATATGAATTGAATGGAAAAATAGTTAGTTTGGTTAAAAAGGAACAAGATGAACTAAGTGGACTAAAGGGGATAAACATGGTTGACTAAAGGTAAAGTTGTAATTAATTTAAAGTGGTTAACATTTAAGGAAGCAGTAATTTTGGGATGAGGATGAAGTTGGCTGCCTTTTTCTTCTTCTTATCACGTTGGAGTTGCTTGGGACATTAGCTTTTCTTTTCTTTCTTTCTTCTTTGGATTCTCTACCATTTCCTTACTTTGCTCTCTCTTTGTTCTTCTCCCTTAGATTGTTTTGAGTGATTCATTTGGGATAGTTTGAAGAAAGTAAAGTGAAGAGTTGAGTTTGATCTTCCAAGAGGGTAAGTCATGTGTTTTAGATGGTCCTAATCTTTTGTTTTGCATATTCCTATTTTGGATTTGAAGTGAAAATAAAGAGTAACCCAAGTGTTTTGCTTGATTTTGTCAAGCTGCGAACAAGAAGGTGGACAAAGGCAAAGAGAAAGTCGGATTTGAGTAAAAAGCGCGAGATCGAGGTTCTAAGAGGTAGGGATCGCATGCGAATTTTATTTTAATTGCTTGTAATGAGCTCATGATATATGTGTACATGTTTGTGATCAGGTGTTAAATGGGTTTCATATGGTTCTGTGTGTAAAGAGTGATTTTAGAGAAATTCTGTTTGGGTTTCATTAGACCTTTGAATATGGTTTCTGTCATAAGTAGAGTTACAGAGCTTCATTTGTGTTGAGTCAAATTGCATCTGAAAGATAAGATCCATAGCTAAATATGTCTAAGAGGGAGCTGGAGCTAATTCTGGCTCTATGATCCTCGAAAATGTTAAAAACCGGATTGTATCTGTTTGGGTCGGGTTACTTGAACAGTATAGGTTGTTTAGATCATAACTCAAGTTGTAGATGTCTAAATGACCTGAAAATTGTCCCATTTGAACATCATAGGGAACAATTGTTATGAAGACCACTTTTCCTAAAAATATGGTCTAGATGGTGATTTTTGCGATGCAAGTTTAGGGTAAAAAGTAGTGCCGTGAGGCACCAGAGGCGAGCCTCTGTCGCGAGCGCGACACATGTCGCGACCTCGCGATAGAACAACTCATTTTAGGCTTTTTCTTCTTCTTCTTGAGCTCCTAGTTGCCATGGGTCAACCCCCTTACCTTCCCCTTAGCTTATTATGCATGTTTAGGCTTAGCAAATGACTATAAAGTTGTTATTAACGGGGAAATGCACATGAGTATAATTAAATTGGTAATTTAACTAATAAAGTAACAATGTATAATTGTATTAAAGATTGTAAATGGCATGATAAAAATGTATGAACCTATGAGTGCATGTATATGATGATGTGATATAAGACTTTATACATGGAATTTAAATGTTACATGCTTTTTAGTTGTTGAACAGGATATGCCATGTGATATTGAATTATATGTAAATGATGCTAGGATATATGAGTTTGTGAATGGAACCTACATGCTACATGCTTTGTGATGATTGAACATGACTTGTCGTGTGATATTGAATGTGCATATGATTGAATCATGTTATAATGCTTGAGAGGGTAATGTACATGATATAGTGCATAGAGTCCTTATGTTAAGCCTGAGTGCCATAGTAGTGGATAGATAAGCATGCTTATAAAGGGATTACCGAGTGCAGCTGCCCATGTTTCGCCCCGTTTGGGCGAAGCGGGTCGACCTCTGAGAATGGTCATTAATAGAGATATATGAAAAAGTTTTGTGACTTCGGTCTACCGAAAATGTTTTTTATAGAGCATCCCGTATCCACCGTGAGAGGAACTCAGGCTTGTTTTGTTAAATGTTGTGCAGTGAACTTGAGATGATTATAGTGTTGCTTCGAATAAAGCTATAGTACATGAAAGTAATGTTTAAGTACATTACAGTTCTGTATACAAGTACATGATTACATGAGTGTATTGACATGAATGTGGTTACATGATAGCGTATATTTGAATAAAGGATATGTACAAGTTGTAGTGTACATGAATAAGTAAAAGAGTAGATGTTATATATATATGTGAGCTCAAAGTATTTGATATTTGAACATGCAACCCATACACGTATAAAAGCTATATGCATGAGCTAATTGATTTTGTTACATGAATGGTGTGATTTATTTGTGACTTCGTAAAGAAGTCCTTGGCATTATTTTCATCCCCACTAAGCGTTATCGCTTAGCACGGATGTTTGCTTCCATGTAGGTTTACAGGTTCGGACCAGTGAGCATACATCTGCGGGTCAAGGCCACTAGGAGTTTTGTTATGATTTCTTTTTGTATAAAATAGAAATAGAGTTTTTACATTTTGAGTAACATTATTATGTAATATAAGTAGAAAAATCACAAGTAAAGGTACATGTAAAGCTAAATGGAAACAGATGTAATATGAACATGTAAATGTATATGTAGTTAATATGAAATGCAAGTGGGCCCTAGTGTAGTATTTAATTACTTTTAAACGAATGTGTTATGCTATCGCTTCCGCTAATGCATGTACATGTATACGTAAGTGTCCGCGTAGCGCCCCGATATTCCTTACCGGGGGTATGGAGGTGTTACACTTTTGAAACCATTAAGGAATATTTGTTAAACCCTCCAATTTTAAGACTGCCTCAGCCAGTCAAGCCTTTGATCCTATACCTTGTAATAGAAGATAGTTCTGTAGGTGCTATGATCGCTTAGGAGGATGAATTCGGAGTAGAATTTGCAGGTTATTATCTTAGTAAGAAGTTTCTTTCTTATGAGATCAAATATACCGAAGTCAAAAAGATTTGCCTAGCTGTGATTTGGGCCTTTAAGAAATTAAGACACTAATTCCATTCTGATAAGGTACAAGCTATCGCTAAGCAGAATCCTCTTTGATAACTTCAAGAAGCACCTTTTTTACTAGGAAAGATAGGAAGATGATTGATACTATTGCAAGAATTTGATATTGAATATGTCAGAAGGAAGACCATCAAAGCTCGAGCTGTAGTAGAATTCCTAGCCGAACATCCTATCGAGGGGGATCGAATGGAATATAATTTCCCAGATGAGGACATTGCGGCCATTGCAGTGTAGGGTTGGTAGTTGCATTTCGATGGAACAGTTAATAGTAAGGGGGTAGGAGTAGGGATCATTCTCACAACTCTGGTTGGCAAAAAGCTTCTATTAGCCAAGAAATTGAGGTATAGGACAACTAATAATGAAGCAGAGTACAAAACTTGCATTTTTGGATTGGAGGCATTATTGGCCTTGGGGGCAAATAAAGCAAAAGTTTTCGGGGATTCGTCACTGGTAGTCTATTAAATTCAAGGAGAGTGGTATGTTAAGGAAGAGCGATTGATGCCATACATAAAACACTCAAAGATGTTGAGGAGTCAATTCGAAACATGTACGTTTCGCTTTGTCCCTAGGGATGAAAGCTAGTTGGCAGATACCCTCGCCATTTTGGTATGCATGTGGGATAACCCCGAAGGGTCGTAATGAAGTCGATGTTGACCTCAAGTTCAGAAAAGCCCAGCTTCAAATCCTAACAAATAATGGAAATTGAGGTTGTTGACTAGAAGCCATGGTTTTATGACATTAAGAATTACTTAGAAAAGATAGTATTCCTGTAAGAAGCCACTGAGAAGGATCAAAGATTAATTTATAAGCTTTCCACTTAGTTTATCCTCATAGATAGTGCACTATACAAAAGGCAAGCCGATGGCATTCAACTAAGATGTTTAGGTGAGAAAGAAGCCAAGAAAACCATAAAAGAAACTCATGCTGGGGTCTGTGGAGCTCACATGAATAATCTAATGTTAGCAAAAAAGATTATGCGACAAGGGTTTTATTAGCTCACAATGGATACGGACTGTTCGAAATATGTGAAGCAGTGTCAATTATGCCAATAATATGCGGACTTGAGGCATTTGCCGGTTTCAGAATTGCACAACTTAACATCACCTTGGCCATTTGCAGCTTGAGGAATACATATTATGGGAGAGATACATCCTATAGCCTCCAATGGACATAAGTTCATCATAGTTGCCATCGATTACTTCACCAAGGGGGTAGAGGCTGAATCTTTCAAGAAAGTCGATGCTCGGGACATGGCCAAGTTCATTGAAAAGAATTTGATATGTAGATATGGTCTCCCCTACCACATTGTATCTAACAATGGGGTACAATTTATGGTTGAAACTAAGGAGTTACTCTAGAAGTACGGCATCGAGCATCACAAGTCCTCTCCATATTGCCCACAGGCCAATGGGGCAGTTAAAGCAGCTAATAAAAATGTTAAAAATATCTTGTCCAAAATGGTTCAGAACTACAACGATTGGGCAGAGAAGTTGCCTTTTGCACTTTGGGGCTATAGAACCACCATTAGAACCTCCACGAGAGCCACACCTTATGCTTTGGTATATGGGGCGAAAGCAGTACTGCCGGTTGAAATAGAGTTCAGGTCTTTAAGGGTAGTTATGGAAGCCCAAATTTCGAAATCTGATTGGGCGCAGCAACGATTGCTGCATTTGAATATGTTACATGAGAACAAATTGCGGGCTTATTATCATAATCAAGTCTATTAGAAAAGACTTGCTCGGTCATTTAGAAAAAAGGTTAGAAAGCATCTGTTAAAAGAGGAAGATTTAGTTTTCAAGCAAATGAGACCAGGTGTTCCAGACATATGCGGTAAATTCAGGCCAACATGGGAGGGTCCGTTTGTTCTTAAGAAATTGTTATCTAAGGGAATAGCGATTCTAACAGACTGCGATGGAAACGAGTTCAAAGAACCAATCAATATCGACAAACTTAAAAGGTTCCATGGCTAAAGACTGAAAAATCAAAAGAACAGAATAGATGCCTCATGGGTTGAAAACCAAAAAAAGGTGACCTTGCTAAAACTGGGCGCCTCGTCAGGGTGAAAGCAAAAAAAAAAGAACCTTGGGCAAAAATTAGAGGCTTGAGAGAAAATATTCAATCAAGAAAACCCAAGAGGGCTTATTGAAAATAGGAGTTCGATGCTTTCAAGATCCCTGCCGAGATTAAGTGCAGTTTTGCATTTTGATTTATGTTAAATAATGGTCATGTATGGCGAAATCATTCTAAAATGAAACAATTTTGCAAAACATAGAAACAATTCGACTCGGGTGTTCATTATCATCTAGTTCTTTTATAAAAAGCAAAACATTATTCTTTACTAAATTTATGTAATTTAATAACTATGCTCTTCTACTCTCACCGACCAGATATTTAAATCGATGGGTCCTATTATCAACTGCAAGACTAATCACCCACCTCTTGCATGCAATAGTAGAAGTAAAGGTGCGGTCTCTAATTTATGGCTTAACAGTCTTTACAGGCAGCTGTGCCCATAGGCTGTGGTACCTAGAAATGAAAGCTGAGGACAAGATGCTGCTTTGGAAAGATAGGGGGTGCCACAAAACATCTTGACTCCATCCAAACTATTGAACACAGCGGGCGACAATATGAAAGGTAGCTTTATGAAGCCGACACAAAGGAATACATCCTGAAGAACTATCCTGAGTTGCAGAAGAAAGGGGTAGCTAGGGGCACATGAAGTTAATGTCATCATCTGCCACCTCATCTAATCGAGCAAAGCCTTCGTCAGGAGATGTAAAGGGATACAATCGCTATCTAGGAAGGAAATGCCTCAACGAATAACTACTGATTACCCTAAGAGGAGGCTCAGATAGTAGTTTCAGTTTCTCTTATAACCATATCTGAAAGATAAGGAAAAGTAGAGAGTTTAGAAATGTGGAATACCAAGTTTATTTTTGGGAATGTCATGTAGAGAATTGGTTGACTTTTTAGCAATAACAAAGAGCTAAGCCCTTGATACTCTATACCTTGTGCTTTATATGCAAGTTTAATGCAAAAAAAAAAAAAAGCCGTTGGAATGGGTGGGGTCCACTCCAGGCAAAAATAAGGCACAGGGTTATGTGAAAATCCAAAAAGATGCATTTCACACTAAAGAAAAGCTAAAATCCATAAGGAACACATACCTTTTAAAAGAATGACAAATGCTTACCTGGAGTAATAAAGGGTTTCTGGTAAAGAAAGCAGAAGTGTCAGTATAGACAGTGTCCAAGCCAAGGATCGTCTCAGCAAGAATTAGGGGAAATGGGGTCAACCCGCGATGTATGCCATCCATAATCCCGAATAACTGGTAATCGCCAATCAACTCCTCAGAAACCACTTTCAGATATCTGGAAAAGCAAAATAGTAGAACAACACTGGCCTGGTATGTGGGTACATCAGAGAAATCTTTTAGTACCTTGATCAATGGTTCCAAGACAAAAGTGACATCCCGGGGAGCCAATCTAGCCGCAACTGAAGGAGAAATACCTAAGGTCAGTGCTGTATCCCTTGCATGAATCAATCCACAGCTCTGGATACAAAGCAGTGTGCCAGGAGTAAAACTCGTTCCGATAATTGCAGCAAATTCTTTGGGCAGGCGGCACAATTCTTGATAGAAAAATCTGAAAATGTGGAATCGGGGGTCCCGAAAGCAAACCGCAACCAACATAAGGTTCCTATCCACTTTAACCCTCCTAAGAAATTTCAAGCCAGAATAAGGGGCCAAAGTGGTATTTTCTCAAGTTCAGAGGTCATCTAGAAAACGGTACATTTTGTTGAGGGTTGATATCGACATTTTCAAGACTTCAGGGCAAAAATTAAATATAAACAAAGAAAGGAAAAGAAACAGAAAGGAAAAGGAAGAGAGGAAGGGAAAATACCTGAAGGAAGAGCTATGACCAAAAACCAAAAGGAAAAATGCACAAAATCCAAGGAAAAGGCCACTATTTATAGAAAGTGATGACCGATGGGCGTGGCTCGAGCAAGCCACGGCTAGCCCGTCGGTCAACGTTGAACCGTTTGGTGGATTCTATTGCAATATTTTCTCTGCATGACTCAAGCATTTCACATGTATAAATCATTTATGTGTATTTTTATCATGTTAAGTTTTGCAGGGAAATAAATTTGATGGATGCAATCATACACTAAAATCAGGACGCAATGTATTTAGGGAGTATTTTAAATTCCCAGGGTCAAAAATTGCCCCAAGGCAAAACTAGAGTCTTAAAAAAATTGAAAATCCGAAATGACCGACAGGTTCATGGGATGGCCCGTCGCTAGCTCCATGCACGGCCTGCCCATCGGTCATGAAATCCTATATAAGGCAAGCCATTACATGCCTCTTCACTTTATTCTTCCTCTTCTTCTTCTTCTTCTTCTTCTTCTTCTTCTTCTTCTTCTTCTTTTCTCATTCTTTCTTCCCTCTGCACGAACTGACGCTCCTTTTGCGATTTTCCTACATTTTCTCCAACTATGGATACCATTATGTTTCACTATGATCAAACCTTGCACTTAGTTCCCTTTCAAATCAACCATTCTAAATAATTTAAATACCCTCCTTAACTTCAATTAACACTTCAATTTCAATTATACATGCATTTTTCACACAATCACTATTTAGACATAATATAAACACTAATTTTTCACATGAAAATAATTAGATTAGGTAATCATAAACCTCAATTTCATGCTTAACCCTCCTCAAGCTTCCTTTTCCTTAGCTTTTCCCTTCGAAAACTCTTTTTCCCTTTGATTCTCCTCTATGGCCGAATATACACATCAAAGAAACACTCATCAATTCTCTTCTTTATGCAATAAAACTTCATAAACACTCTTAATATATCCTAATCTATCATCTAAAACCAAGAAATTAAATTAAAACAACTTATACCTCTTGCCTGTATTTGAAGACATAAACTTGAATCCTTGTTTTTCCTTGCTTTTTGTCCACCAAAAGGACACTAGAGGTTGCTATGATCTCAAAGAGGGGCTGAAATAACTTGAGAATGCTTGAATCTAGAGAGAAATCAAGCAAAGAAATGAAGAAAATGAGAGAAAATTGAGAGGGAGGAACTTCGGCCGCAAGAGGGAATAAAAAGCTAGAGGAGATAAGGGAGAAGCACCTACCAATCTGCCAATTTAATGGTATTTATAGTGGACCAAAATTGGTTCAACCAATGGTCCAACCAATTAAAACCCATTTAGCCATTTAAGCCCAATATTCAATTTTTCTATGGTTTCCTAACTTTTTAACTCCAAATCATTTCAAATTTGATTCTATAATTTACATCATGTGAAAACTAGGCTGTACCCAAAATTTTACCTCAATCAGAGTCCGTTTCGGTTCCGGCTCAATCAAACCAGTCCGATCAATAAATTTTCATTATCCTCGAAAAATTTCCTTTTTACTATAAAAAATTCCTATATATTATTTAGAGTCAATCTCAAAATTCTCATCAATTTTGGACATCATTTGCTATTTTTCGGTCAAATCTCTGTTTAATCGAGTACTATTCCAACCGAAATCATAACCTTTTTATTATTTTCTAAGTTCCATTCCTTATAAAAATGACTCCATAATTCATAACATTTATTCATTAGACTCCATGAATATTTTTGGCTCAATCGGAGACTATTTTTCGGTCTAATAATTATTTACCTATTCGATAGCCAAGTTTCCAGTGTCACCAAAATATTAATTTCTCAAAAACATCAGATTCTACTCATTCATACGAGCATACCCATATTTTCAGAATATTTTTCTAAGATCCGTACCTCAAGATAAGGTCTGGTCAAATTTTGAGTAAAAATCGGTCAAATCGGGCTGATTTCACCCTCAGACTCCCGTATGAGGCCTCCACCAACGTCCTGGCCGTCCCTCCACCGATGGCCTGGCTGTCCCTCACCCCACCGATGCCCTTCGGTCACAACAGACTCCTAACCGCTCATTTTTTCACTATTTTGGCCTTTCTGGAGTCATTTGACCTCCGATTGACCTAAAATTTTTGCCTACGGATTCACGTTGACAAGCTTTATCAAATGGTCCAATAAAATATTTTTTGACTTTGGGAAGTATTATTCACCCTTGTGTACTATTCACTCTCAAAAAATACTATTTATAGCTAGCCCGGTATTGGGGTCGTTACATAATAGTCTCGAGAGAAACTATGGACACCGGTATTCTCAGGACTATGGACACGATACACCTGTCGAACTGTAGCAGCTGCAACTGTATCCCTATAGGCATGCCTATCTATCCACAACTCAGACACTTTGCAGGCGACTGAACTGTATCTACTATATCTCTTTTAATTCTTTACTGCACCCCTATATATTTATGTCATGTACTATATTTGGACACATGTAAATCATACTTGTACAAAAACAAGGCATCTTTTTAAGGTCTAATCACATATAGATTATTTACTTTTATTAAATTGTACATCTTTTATTCATTTACCTATAGCATATAAACTCTTCATATAAACATAAATATACCTCTTATAAACTCATAACATACAATTATGTATTCATTTATTATTATCATCATATGCTACATAGCTATTTTCATGTATTCTATATTGTATCATCAATAAAACATTCATATTGTATTCAATGTCATTTAACAAATCCATTCAATTATAGTATCATATGTAATCCAAATTTCATATCATCTCAATGGCACACATACAATACTTAACCTCATGTAATCTCTTCATTTAAAGTCCTAATGGATTTATGTCATAATCACTTTTACTTCTTTTACCTTGTCTTTAAGTCTTATAGGTTTCCTTTTAACTATTCTATGCTTTGAAAATGCATTAGAAAACTTTAGGATGGAAAATATCGCATAAAAGACAAAGGTAGACAGATTTGGGGTTGTCACAAGTTGTGACGGCGGTGCCAAGTCACGACATAAGCCATTTGTGACAACTCCATACTATGGTGTGTGTCAGGTGCTGAGTCAGATTCTACTTCCAAATCATGCTGCGATTCTAAGCTAGCAAGAATCATTTTTAGCCAAAGTGGTCTTCTAGACAATTGTTCCCATATATATATCATTTGGACCTATATCCTAAGAGTTATGGCCTTAATAATTCAAGGGACAAAATTATGTCCCAAGTTTGAAATTTTTTTGATAATGATAGAGACATAATTTGACTATACTTTCTCCATGAAAGTTACTTTCCTAGATGTGTATTTTAAGCACAATTTTTATTCACAACATTTGGATCACTATAACTCCAGAACTGGCCTTGGGAACAGAACCTACTCCCAATACCCTGGGCAGACCAAGTGCCTCAACTTTAGGCCCAATTATGCGACTCTTAAGGCCAGATTCAGCTTTGAACTCTTCCAAGCATATTTAGGTATGGGGTTTAAATTTTACCTCAAAGTGGAATCAAGCAATTTGGAGTTCTAAAACTCAATTTATGACAAAAACTATCACTAAAAGTCTGACGAGATTTGGACAGAGTTTTCTCTTAAAACTCTATATATGCAATTCAACCATTTTCAAAAACTCAACAACCACAAATCAATTCAAATCAACATATATCATTCATATACACTTAAGATTGTGTAAATCATTCATCTAATGCATACAAAACAAACATAGTTCTCAAACCTTGCTTTAGGTGCAATTCTATCTCAATCTTGTTGTAATAGCTCGAATACCGGGTTAGAAATGTACAGTGAATGTTAACAATGTCTTTATGATGATCATAATATAGAGTAGTGTATTGAGTGATGTTAACAGTAGTGAAATTAAGAGTTAAGTGCGTTTGAGGTATAGCAATCTCGGGATGGGGGACCCCGGGGTAGCTATATAGCGGAACCGGCGGTCGATTTTCAGAAAAATTATTATTTCACAAAATCGATCTGTGAGCCGTCAGGAGTCTAATGGTGAAATTTGAGCTGAAAATGAGGTCATATAGGCCTCCAAAAGTCAAACTGAAGAAAAACCTCTAGTTTGGTTCAAGTAGTACATAGTTTGACCGAAATTTGATCGAGACTTTAAAGATAGTAAATGAGCTCTAAAAAGTTATCTAAAAGCACATATAGATTCAGAATAGTGTGTAGAATAGTTTGGTAGTAAAAAAATAATTTTATAGTGACATTGAAAAATGGGTGAATCGGACCGATTTAATTGAACCGGACCGGATAAGGACCCTCATTGAGATGAAACCAAGTTCAAATGTGTTATTAATAGTGAAAATTATATTAAGGATGAAAAGTGAACCGAATCGGTTCAACTAGTGAACCGGACCGATCGGACCAGTTGACTTTGGTTTGACTAGTTTGACCAAGGTTTGACCGGACTTTAAATGGGGCTGTGGTTCTCAGAAAAATTATCTGAAAGTATGAATTTGCTTGAAATATTATGGAGAATTAAATGGTAGTGAAAAATAAATTTTACGGTGAGACAGAAAATTAAGTTATCGGACTGAAATAAAATTGTCGGACCAAAAAATGGTCTCCAATTGAGCTAAAATTTTACGTGAAAGCTAAATTATATATTTTAAGAATTATGGAATTTATTTTGAGAGAAATTGAGTTTGGAAAGTTAGAGAAATTATTTTGGGTTGGAAAATGGGCTTATTAACCTAAATGGGCTTTTGGTTTGGCCCATCTAAGAATGGTATAAATAGCTAAAAAATCAGAGAATTCTAAAGAGCTCTCACGTTTTCTTCATCTCTCCCAAACGGGTTGATTTCACCCATGGTCACTCAACTTATCACTTATCGCGCAAAAGTAATCGACTTTTTTTTTCTTACTTAAATGTCATTGAACTTTTAACATTATTGCACAAAAGTCATGTTGACCGGAATCCGGCGACGACTCTTGCCGGATTGATAAGTTCAACAAATGCTACATTTAAATTAATTTCACTCACGGTCACTAGACTTATCATTTATCTCGCAAAAGTAATTAACCTTTTTTTTTTCAACTTAAATGTTACTGAACTTTTAACATTTTTGCAAAAAAGTCATCAATCCGGCAAGGGTCGTCGCCGGATTCCGGTCAACATGACTTTTGTGCAATAATGTTAAAAGTTCAGTGACATTTAAGTAAGAAAAAAAAAGTCGGTTACTTTTGCGCGATAAGTGATAAGTTGAGTGACCATGAGTGAAATTGACCCCTCCCAAACCATGTGGTATTTCTTCATTTTTCTCTTCATTTTCTTCCATTTTCTCACACTAAATCCTACCAAAGTTGATGTCATAAATAAATATAAGCCTCCTAATCAAAGTTCAACCTCTCTACAATATAGTAGTGGTTATTAAATCTCATTTGAAGTGAAAGAAGTTGAAAAAAGTTAGTACCAAAGGTTATGTGTCAAAATTGAGGAATTTTTATGGTGGAAGGTGTTTCAAAGGATTAATACATGGAAAAGGAAGCTTTAAGCATGGAAAGCAAGGAAATAAGGTTAGTGGATACAATATCTTTCTTTTTCCATTGATTACGTATGAGTTTTAGGTTATATTTAAGTGTGAACTTTTGATTAAGACATGTTTAATTGAATCTAACTTGATAATCATGTTTAGTAGACTTAAATAATAGTATAAACATGCTTAGAATAAATTAAATCACATTGGTATGAAATCTCATATGTAGGCCGAATGGAAACATAAGGAATACTTAAAGATTTTTAAGTGTTTATGGCATATAAATGATGTTTATGTTGTGTATAAATTATGTAATGTGTGATGGAGTGATTAAAGGGATGAAAAACAAACGTAGTGAATTAGTGTAGTGATGGCCGAATGGAATATTAAAGGAATAAATGAGGTATGTTGGTTAATAAGGCATGTAATTGATATTTATGATAAATATAGCATGTAAATGACATGAAAAAGTGATTAAGTGAATTAGAAATGATTATAGTGTAAAATGAATACCTTGGCCGAATTGAATAATGGATATATAATACATGACTAGTGGTAATTATGGCATATAAATAATGTTTATGATGGGTTTAACACGTAAAGAGTATAATTGAGCGGTTAAATGGAGTTAAAGTGAACTTAATGAAAAATTGGTAGGATGGCCGAATTGATCATGATGGATGTTTATGGTGTGTTTTGATATTTAATGACATATAATGGTATAAAATGAATGTACATTGATAAATGAGTGTGTATACGAAAATATAAGTGAAAATGATAACTTGGCCAAAATGTATATGTTGGCGTAATGTGAAATTTAAGTGAAGTTTTAATGATATATTGCCCTTAGTAGTGGTCTGGTAGAAAAATCTAGTCCAGGATATAATTGACTAGCCATAGGAATTCCACACTGCGGTACGAGTCATGGCTACTTGCTATTGATAGGCCAATGATAGCCTATAACGGTGTATAGTGAATAAAGTGATCGGTGTAGTGCAGTGCAGCGAGAAATGGTCCTATTGGGATTATTTCATAGTATAGTGGATATGTGGAATCCGCGTCCCGCATATTCGGTCAGTAGATTTTTTACCGGGTGTATACTAGGGCCATAATGGTAATTAAGTGATAAAATTGATTAAAAAGTGATAAATAAGAAAATGAGTGAAAATGGGACTAATTTGGAATAAATAGAAAGTTTAGGGGTAAAATGGTAAATTGACATTAATTAGGTAAAAAGTGGTAAAGTTAGGTAAAAAGTGTAATTATAAGGGTAATTTGGACAAAATATGAGGTTAAAATGGTAATTTAGTGTAAAAGTCGCAAATCCCTAAATATAATTTGGTAAATTTATAAGGTTAAAAATAGAATTTAAGTGTAATAAAGGGTAAATTTGTAATTAAGAATAATTAAAAAGGGTAAAAGTGGAAAATAAGAACAAGTAAGGTTAAAAGTGTAAATTAGGAATAATTAAGGATATTATGGTAATTAAGTGTAAAATGAGGATATAAATGGAATTAGTGTAAAAGAAGGGACATGGTTGGTATTAAGGTAAAAGTGGGGACATAGATGTAATTAATGGAAAAGTTAAGGGTAAATTGGGAAACCAAGGAAAAAAATTAAGTGCAAAAATATAATTAGTAAATAAATAAGTTTAATTAAAGGACTAAAATGTAATTAGTGAATAATATAATTTAAGAAGTGAATATGTAATTAAATCGATAGATTTATTGGCTAATTATGATTAATGATTTAATAGAATATAATAGTAATAATTTAAAGTGAAATTAAGATTTATTAGTGGCATCATTGTAATTATAGTAAATTGGAGTGGTAATATTGAAATTGAAGGATAAAACAAGGACTAAAGTGTAATTTAAGTTAAAATATTATGGTAAGGGACAAATGGGAAAGTGTATGCCAAGTAATAAATTAAGATAATAATGAAATTATGTTGGGGCACTTTTGTAAATATAAGACAATTAAGGATAAAATTGTAAAATTAAGATATTAAGGCCAATTAGAGGATTAAACTGTAATTAATCGATGATATAAATAATAAGTGTGTCATTGATAATTAATGAATGAATAATTTAAGAAGCATAGAATATTATTGCATGAATAATTATTGAATGGATAATAATTATAATTGGTTTATACATATATAGTGAGTGTGAATGTGTGTGTATCTTAATTAAATAAGATAATGAAGTAATTGGAAATAAGTGGAAAAGAATGAAATTAATTGTAAAGTGAGAAAGAAATGAACTATTAAGTAAAATTGTAAAACATTGACTTGGTTACATGATGGTTAACTAGAGAGTGATAATAGAAATTAATAAACCTAATTATGAGGATAATAGTAATAATATTAATAAAGTGAAATGGAAAGGTAAATTTGTAATTGTGATAATTATAGAGGAATAAATTGTGAGTTAGTTATGGTATGATTATTAAGGGGCCATAGTGAATTAAATTATAAGTGTAAGATTATTAAATAAAAATTATAAAAAATTGATGGAATTAATGATGTATTTTACTAAGTAAAGATATAAAAAGAGTTTAATTAAGAATAACGGGAAATAACAAGTGAAGGGTGAAAAATAAAAATGATAGATTGTAGTGTTAGTAATAATAGAAACAGAATTGATTAAGAAATAGACAAGAAAATAGTAATCGAATATTAAGTATCGAAGTAAGCTAGAAATTGAATAGTAGTGTTATCGATTTAAGGATAAAATGATTCGTAACTGTGGAAAGTTAAATAACCTAATGAAAGATTTGATATAGTGAAACATATTAATGCAAAGAGTTAATGTAATGCAAGAGAACAAATGAAATGGTTAGGAACATAAATTAAGTTGTAATAGTAAACCAGCGTCACTAATATCGAAACAATGACTAATAAATAAGTGTATCAATAAATAATAGAGTGACCGATTATAGATTATAATTAGGTATATAAGTAAAGAAAGAAAAGAAGAATGGTTAATAGAATTGATTATTAATTGACAGACTAAAGGTAATATAATCAGTGTTTAAATTATCAGTGTACATAGTAAAGACATTGACAATAGAAATGAAAAGGATAAAGGAAGTGATAAGGAATAATTATAGAAGCAAAGCAAATGAACATATTTATAAGATAATTTCGAAATGATTGATATAACTAGCTTGTAAAGTAAAAGACGTACGTAACAACAGAATATCATAGGAGTTAACAGTGAAAGTGAGAGTGAAATTGACAATGACATAATAGTGTTTAATGTAATTATAGAATAGTGATGAAGGTAAGGACAATGATAAGTGATAGTAGTGATAGTGATAAAAGAAAAGATAGTGAGTGCCGTGAAAGTATGTTAAAACTGTCTAAAAGACTCAGGAATAAATATTCCAATAATCTAAATAAAGGAAAATAATTACGTGTGCATGCATATAGGATTAGTATGGAAAACTTAGGATATGTATCCACCACTGGGCATTTTAATGCTCAGCGCATAAAATGCTATGCGCGCAGGTTATGGATAGTTTAGTCATTGCCAAAGGCATGGTGACAATAAAAGAAATGGTCGACAGCAAGGATTGAAGAATTGGCATGGCTTGTATACGTCCGCAGTAGAGAGGAGAAATGGAAGATGGTTTAAGTATGTGGTTTGTATGTTAGTGTATTGCTACGATTTGATATATATATGTTTATGTTTGTTATTGTAAAATAAAAAATAATAATAAAATTTCTACATAATCATCAAGTGCATTGTAGCGGCTATCAGTTCAGTGCTGTGACATCTGGTATTCATATCATTAGGGTATAAGGGTGTTACATTTATTTTGGTATCAGAGCAAAGGTTTAGGCAGTCCTATGATCGAAGATAGTGTAGTGAGTAGGAAGTGATACGTATACATGCCATGAATAAGTGTTGATGATAGAAGTAAGTAAAAGTATTAAGGAGGCATAAGGATAGTATGGGTTTATAGAATTGTAAGTGAATGTAAGACATGATGATTGATGAAATGTGAATGGATCTTTTGAACTAAATGTTATCATTGTATAGTGACCGTGATTTATGAATGTGGCACATAAGGAAAATTTCGAGGACGAAATTTTCATTAGTAGGGGAGAATTGTAATGGCCCGAATACCGGGTTAGAAGTATACAATGAATGTTAACAGTGTCTTTATGATGATCATAGTATAGAGTAGTGTATTGAGTGATGTTAACAGTAGTGAAGTTAAGAGTTAAGTGTGTTTGAGGTATAGCAATCCCGAGTATACAGCGGAACCGACAATCGATTTTCAGAAATATTATTATTTTTTCAAAATCGATATGTGGGCCGTCAGGAGTCTAATGGTGAAATTTGAGCTGAAAATGAGGTCATATAGGTTCCGAAAGTCAAACTGAAAAAAAGGCTCTAGTTCGATTTAAATAGTACTTAGTTTGACTGAAACTTCAAATATAGTAAATGACCTCTGAAAAGTTATCTGAAAGCATAAATAGACTCAGAATAGTGTGTAAAATAGTTTGGTAGCGAAAAAGTAATTTTATAATGATATTGAAAAATAGGTGAATCGGACCGGTTTGATTGAACCAGACCGGATAAGGACTCTCATTGAGATGAAACCAAGGTCAAATGGGCTATTAAGAGTGAAAATGATGTTAAGGATGAAAAGTGAACCGAACCGGTTCAATCAGTGAATCAGACCGGTCGGACCAGTTGACTTTAGTTTGACTAGTTTGACCAAGGTTTGATCAGACTCTAAATGGAGTTGTGGATCTCAGAAAAATTATTTGAAAGCATGTATTTGCTTGAAATATTATGGAGAATTAAGTAGTAGTGAAAAATAAATTTTACGATGAGACAGAAAATTGAGTTATCGGACTGATAAGAAATTATTGGACTGAAAAATGGTCTTCGATTGAGCTAAAATTTTATGTGGAGGCTAAATTATATATTTTAAGAATTATGGAATTTATTTTGAGTAAAATTGAGCTTGGGAAGTAAGAGAAATTATTTTGGATGGAAAATGGGCGTATTAACCTAAATGGGCTTTTGGTTTGGCCCAATTGATTGACCCATGATTTTACCCACCTAGAAATGCTATAAATAGCTTAAAAATCAGATAATTCTAGATAGCTCTCACGTTTTCTTCATCTCTCCCAAACCATGTGGTATTTCTTCATTTTTCTCTTCATTTTCTTCCATTTTCTCACACTAAATCCTACCAAATTGGATGTTAATCAAAGTTCAACCTCTCAACAACATAGTAGTGGTTATTAAAGCTCATTTGAAGTGAAAAAAGTTGAAGAAAGTTAGTGACAAAGGTTATGTGTCAAAATTGAGGAATTTTTATGGTGGAAGGTGTTTGAAAGGATTAATACATGGAAAAGGAAGCTCTAAGCATGGAAAGCAAGGAAATAAGGTTAGTGGATACAATATCCTTCTTTTTCCATGGATTATATATGAGTTTTAGGTTATGTTTAAGTGTGAACTTGTGATTAAGACATGTTTAATTGAATCTAACTTGATAATCATGTTTAGCAGACTTAAATAATTGTATAAACATGCTTAGAATAAATTAAATCACATTGGTATGAAATCTCATATGTAGGCCAAATGGAAACATAAGGAATACTTAAAGATTCTTAATTGTTTATGGCATATAAATGATGTTTATATTGTGTATAAATTATGTAATGTGTGATGGAGTGATTAGAGGGATGAAAAACAAACACAATGAGTTAATGTAGTGATGGACGAATGGAATATTAAAGGAATAAATGAGGTATATTGGTTAATAAGGCATGTAATTGATATTTATGATAAATATAACATGTAAATGACATGAAAAAGTGATTAAGTGAATTAGAAATGATTATAGTGTAAAATGAATACCTTGGCCGAATTGAATAATGGATATATAATACATGACTAGTGGTAATTATGGCATATAAATAATGTTTATGATGGGTTTAACACGTAAAGAGTATAACTGAGTGAAAAATTGGTAGGATGACCGAATTGATCATGATGGATGTTTATGGTGTGTTTTGATATTTAATGACATATAATAGTATAAAATGAATGTACAGTGACAAATGAGTGTGTATGCGAAAATATAAGTGAAAATGATAACTTAGCCAAAATGTATATGTTGGTGTAATGTGAAATTTAAGTGAATTTTTAATGATATATTGCCCTTAGTAGTGATCTGGTAGAAAAATCTAGTCCAGAATATAATTGGCTAGCCATAGGCATTCCAAACCGCGGTACGAGTCATGGCGACTCGCTATTGATAGGCCAATGATAGCTTGTAACGGTGTATAGTGAATATAGTGATCGGTGTAGTGCAGTGCAGTGAGAAATGGTCCTATTGGGATCACTTCATAGTGTAGTGGATCTGTGGGATCCACGTCCTGCATATCTGATAAGTAGATTTTCTACCGGGTGTATACTAGGGGCATAATGGTAATTAAGTGATAAAATTAATTAAAATCGTGATAAATAAGAATATGAGTGAAAATGGGACTAATTTGGAATAAATAGAAAGTTTAGGGATAAAATGGTAAATTGACATTAATTAGGTAAAAAGTGGTAAAGTTAGGTAAAAAGTGTAATGATAAGGGTAATTTAGTAATTTGGACAAAATATGAGGTTAAAATGATAATTTAGTGTAAAAGTGGCAAATTAGGGACCTAAATATAATTTGGTAAATTTATAAGATTAAAAATGGAATTTAAGTGTAATAAAGAGTAAATTTGTAATTAAGAATAAGTAAAAAGGGTAAAAGTGGAAAATAAGAACAAGTAAGGTTAAAAGTGTAAATTAGGAATAATTAAGGGTATTATGGTAATTAAGTTTAAAATGAGGATATAAGTGTAATTAGTGTAAAAGAAGGGACATGGTTAGTATTAAGGTAAAAGTGGGGACATAGATGTAATTAATGAAAAAGTCAAGGGTAAATTGGGAAACCAAGGAAAAAGATTAAAGGCAAAAATATAATTAGTAAATAAATAAGTTTAATTAAAGGACTAAAATATAATTAGTGAATAATATAATTTAAGGAGTGAATATGTAATTAAATCGATAGATTTATTGGCTAATTATGATTAATGATTTAATATAATACAATAGTAATAATTTAAAGTGAAATTAAGATTTATTAGTGGCATTATTGTAATTATAGTGAATTGAAGTAGTAATATTGAAATTGAAGGATAAAACAAGGACTAAAGTGTAATTGAAGTTAAAATATTATGGTAAGGGCAAAAAGGGAAATTGTATTCCAAGTAATAAATTAAGGTAATAATGAAATTAAGTAGGGGCACTGTTGTAAATATAAGACAATTAAGGATAAAATTGTAAAATTACGATATTAAGGCTAATTAGAGGATTAAAGTGTAATTAATCAATGATATAAATAATAAGTGTGTCATTGATAATTAATGAATGAATAATTTAAGAAGCAGAGAATATTATTGCATGAATAATTATTGAATGGATAATAATTATAATTGATTTATACATATATAGTGAGTGTGAATGTGTGTGTATCTTAATTAAGTTAAGATAATGAAGTAATTGGAAATAAGTGGAAAAGAATGAAATAAATTCTAAACTGAGAAAGAAATGGACTATTAAGTAAAATTGTAAAATATTGACTTGGTTACATGATTGTTAATTAGAAAGTGATAATAGATATTAATAAACCTAATTATGAGGATAATAGTAATAATATTAATAAAGTGAAATGGAAAGGTAAATTTGTAATTGTGATAATTATAGAGGAATAAATTGTGAGTTAGTTATGGTATGATTATTAAGGGGCCATAGTGAATTAAATTATAAGTGTAAGATTATTAAATAAAAATTATAAAAGATTGATGGAATTAGTGATGTATTTTACTAAGTAAAGATATAAAAATAGTTTAATTAAGAATAATGGGAAATAATAAGTGAAGGGTAAAAATGATGGATTGTAGTGTTAGTAATAATAGAAACAGCATTGATTAAAAAATAGACAAGAAAATAGTGATCGAATATTAAGTATCGAAGTAAGCTAGAAATTGAATAGTAGTGTTCTCGATTTAAGGATAAAATGATTCGTAATTGGGGAAAGTTAAATAACCTAATGAAAGATTTGATATAGTGAAACATGTTAATGCAAAGCGTTAATGTAATGCAAGAGAACAAATGAAATGGTTAGGAACATAAATTAAGTTGTAATAGTAAACCAGCGTCACTAATATCAAAACAATGACTAATAAATAAGTGGATCAATAAATAATAGAGTGACCGATTATAGACTTTAATTAGGTATATAAGTAAAGAAAGAAAAGAAGAATGGTTAATAGAATTGATTATTAATTGATAGACTAAAGGTAATATAATCAGTGTTGAAATTATCAGTGTACATAGTAAAGTCATTGACAATAGAAACGAAAAGGATAAAGGAAGTGATAAGGAATAATTATAGAAGCAAAGCAAATGAACATA
Organism: Excoecaria cochinchinensis; assembly: GCA_947683425.1. Taxonomy (NCBI): domain Eukaryota; kingdom Viridiplantae; phylum Streptophyta; class Magnoliopsida; order Malpighiales; family Euphorbiaceae; genus Excoecaria; species Excoecaria cochinchinensis. Next base: position 1,184,070 of record CANTUQ010000183.1, read on the forward strand.
TTTATAAGATAATTTCGAAATGATTGATATAACTAGCTTGTAAAGTAAAAGACGTACGTAGCAACAGAATATCATAGGAGTTAACAGTGAAAGTGAGAGTGAAATTGACAATGACATAATAGTGTTTAATGTAATTATAGAATAGTGATGAAGGTAAGGACAATGATAAGTGATAGTAGTGATAGTGATAAAAGAAAAGATAGTGAGTGCCATAAAAGTATGTTAAAACTGTCTAAAAGACTCAGGAATAAATATTCTCATAATCTAAATAAAGGAAAATAATTACGTATGCATGCATTTAGGATTAGTATGGAAAACTTAGGATATGTATCCACCACTGGGCATTTTGATGCTCAGCGCGTAGAATGTTATGCGCGCAGGTTATGATAGTTTAGTCGTGGCCAAAGGCATGGTGACAATAAAAGAAATGGTCAACAGCAAGGATTGAAGAATTGGCATGGCATGTATACGTCCGCAATAGAGAGGAGCAATGGAAGATGGTTTAAGTATGTGGTTTGTATGTTAGTGTATTGCTACGATTTTATATATATATGTTTATTTTTGTTATTGTAAAATAAAAAAAAATTTCTACAGAATCATCGAGTGCATTGTAGTGGCTATCAATTCAGTACTGTGACATCCGGTATCCGTATCATTACGGCTATAAGGGTGTTACACTTGCTTTCTCTCTTTTCCTTCTTTCCTTTTGCTAATTCCTCCTCCTAATTTACTCAATTTGCACCCAAATCTTAGCTTTTCTCTTTACTAATCTTTTAGCTTGTGTTCAAGTGTGTAAGAATGGAAGGAACGTGGAATAAATTTGCTGCCTTTCTTGCCTATCACAGTCGGTCATCATTGGCCTTAAATATGCCAGCTTTTCTCAACTTCTTTAGAATGGCTAGATGTAAGAATCCTATTGGCCACATTTCCCTCTTTGCAATTTAGTCCTTCTTCTCTTATGCATTCATACATTGGAATTGTAACTAATTCTAAATCATATATTAGCATATAATATTTCTTAATTAATGCATCTAAGTCCCTAATTGACAAATTACCAAATTGCCCTTGATTTTTAAATTAATTACAATTATACCCTTTTTCATACTTAACTATTTCAATCACCCGATTGTGCATTTTTGGCCTCTATTATGCCTTAAACATATGCTAATCTGTCCATGGTATGTTTCGGGTCCTTACATTTACTGTGAAAAACAAGGGATAAAAAATATGAGGACATTTATCTTACTTTTTTCTTTTTTTCAACCCTTATCCCTGAGCATTTAATGTTCATGATGTGATTATAAAAGGGCTAGAAAAAAAAGAAGAAAAGGAGGAGGTTTTTGTGGACGAGAAAAACCAGAAAAGAGAGAAGAACATAGAGGAAAAGAATAGACAAATTATAAGAGAGGCTTGAGTGTGCTAGATTCTCTTAACTTGGAGCTTACAAACTAAAGGTAATATCAAAAGACTGAAACTCTAGACTCAGTGTAAAGAAAGATCATGTTTTAATTGGTAAACATTCATGTTTAATTTAATCTTTGATTTCTTTGATTTTGAATTTCTGTTAATAATATTATGTGAGTGGTGTTTGTTTCATCTTATATTTTGTGTTTGTCTTCTAATAGCTATAGTCTCCTCGTATAAAATAAACAAAAATCAACAAAATAAAATTTACTATTCATCACCATCTTTCATGCTCTACTTTTCTCTCTAACTTTCATGTTTCTTTGGATTTCTCTCTTTTCCCTTTAAATCAAATCAAGTTTACGTTGAATAAATATGCTTTTTTGATAGTTTTTGACGTAAATCATGCATAAAAACTGCAATTTTGAGGTTTGATGATCAAAAGTGGTTTTTAATTTCTTCATCCATGGCATCGTTCCATGTTCTGGAACAACTCATGGCCAAACCAGGCCAAGTCACGGCCAGTGACGCCGTTCTAGAACCTAGCACGTGCCTCCCTTTTTTCCTTCTTTCTTTTCTTTTACTTTCTTTTGCATGGCTTGCATGGTTTGCATATTTAATCATTTATTTTGACCACCCTTTTCCTCATCACATGCATATGAGTTATACCTTTTTATCTTTACTTTGTTATTTATATTTTCCCGTATTTATTTGTTTTATTATTATTCCTATATATTATTTATATTACTTAATATTTAAATTGCAATATTATGTGATATGATTTATTATTATTATTATTATTATTATTATTATTATTATTATTATTATATTTGTAATTTTTTTAATTATATCTATTTATTTACTTATTGTCATTTATTCATTTTTGCAATTTTTTATTCGCTTTAGCATGCACGTACTAATTGCCTGCTGCATGAATTCCGAACTGTATCATGCATTTTTACTATTTTATTAGTATTATTTAAATTGAGCATTTATTTACCATTTAATATTTGGGATAATTTATGTATTTAATTTTTCATTAGCCTTTCATTCAATATTTATAATTAAATTCATTTATTTTAATATTAACTAATATTATTTTCTGCTGTAAATGTGCTTTGAGGGACATCTTGCGCGTCCCCAGGATGGACAAACCAAGTAGCAGAATTTAATTGAGGAATTTACTTTATTTTAATTGGCTTATTTGGCCTGTACTATAATTCTTTTATGCCTTTCATCTTTGCTTAGTGATATAATTATAAAGGTTTTTCGACCACTTAATAAAAACCACCACACTAAATGATTTTTACTAATAAATGGAAATTTTAGTAATAAAACTAGACCAATGTCCAAAATTTCATCCTAGGAAGAATTCACACTTAAATTAATAACCTTTTTTTCTTAGTAGTGTAAAATATTTTTATGCAAAATTATCATGAATTTCCTTAATAAAATGGGATCATTCATCCTGTCTTCTTAAAATGTACATAACAAATTGTCATTTTATAAAGATCGTATGCGGTAACCAATCTTCCCTCCAAATATAATATCCCAATAAAAACACAAATTTTATGTATGCTATCATTTAGTGGAATTAAAATCTTATGCCATGCTTCTACTACTTTCAATATACATGATTTACAGCTTTACAATGTGCTTGAGTGTGCCTTTCTTTTTATGCATAATAATGCACGTGAGAGGAGAGGTAAAATAATTAATCTAAGTAACCCATTTATATAACATTAACCGGAGGTATAAATAAGAGTGAGGTCCTAAACTCTCTCTAGTTTTGGCCTCATAAGGTTGAATTTTTTTTTAATATTCTATTAGGTGGCAACTCCTTTTAAACCCACCTTGTGGTTCCCAACAGACGCCTTCGTAGGTCAATAACTAACAGTGGAAAAGGGGAACCCTAAAATGCTGGTCTAGACCTTTAAGAGTTAAGGATTGGCATAATTGGATAAGGGCCTTTGTCCATTGCTAAGCAACCGAATTTCACAAGTTATTGAACCTTTTCACTGATCTCAAACCCTAAAGGTGGGTACTCGAGAATCACATCGGACAGCGAAAGGGTTTGGCATATCACACAAGGACAGCCTAGACACAAAGCAGATTGGTTCTGATGGTCTACTACTAGACCTTGAGAGATTGCATCTAAGACTTAATTGACATTAAGCAAGTGAGCAACCCAGAAAAGAGCAAAAAGAAGCAAGGGGGTTACAACATTATGCCATTGCCAGTCCTCCTGGTCAGGTCAGGTTTGCCTGAATGGTATGTTTTGTGAGTTTCGTATGATAATGATTACTTAGCCATAACTCATAATGCCCAAGAAGACATTGAAAGGCTGGCTGAAGAGGTCCGAAGATAAGGGGTTGGTTCTGATGAAAGCCTAAACATACTAGTCACTAAGAACATAATAGAATCGCCGGTTAACCTGGTAGACACATGGCCTATAGAAAATGAGGCAAAGTCAAGTAAGGATAAAGACAGTGATGAAGAATAGTTAAGGTACCTGTAGGGATTAGAAATAGAGTAAACAGAAGGGAAAAAGGGGGCAGTTGAGGCCATCACGCAAAGTAAAAAGGTAGTACCGAAAGTTTAGAGATAGCCTGCACCAGTAGTCCCTGCAGAGGAAAAGGTGCCAAAAAAAGACCAAATCCTTAAATAGTTAAAGAAAATGCTAGCCAAATTTTTTATTTGGGAGCTTTTGAGGCAATTGCCCTCTCATTGGCAAAAGTTGGTAGAACCTTTGTGTGAATCGACTATCGCAACAATCATCTCCCCTTTTAAGCTATTGGAAATGATAAGAGGGAACTTTAAGGAAAGAATTACATTCACAAATGCGAATTTACCCGCTGAGGGGCTAGAACATAAAGGCCTTTATATATCAGAGCACAAGTCAATGGCAAGCATACATCATGCGTGATGATAGATAATGGTTCCTCGATCAATGTCTGCCCATTTACAACTATGGCTGCCTATAGTGTCGATGAATCTATGCTCAACAAGTCTAGATTCACCATCATAGCTTATGATAACTTAAAAAGGCAAGCCACTAGCACATTTAAGGTAATAATGAAAACGGGCCGGCCCATTGTGACGGAAGCATAGTTTGTAGTGCTTCCTAACCCAGCAAACTTCTCTTTGTTACTAGGCAGACCATAGTTCCACAAGCTGGGAGGGGTTCTTTCCCTCCTACATCAGATGGTTCGGATCCTCCATAAAGGTGGAATAGCAATTATCAAGGCTACAAGAGAAAATTAGGTATTTATGCTGGAAATTGTTAATCAACCTTTTAATGGATTGCACATAGCTAGTGTTAACACCGAGGAAAAAAATGAAGTGTCTGGGAAGCCGCAAGTTATCAATATGAAAAAGAATATGAACTGCTTTCCTGGTGTTAGTTTAGGTAGGAATTTTTAGGGGATCTAGAGAGCTATAGCTTCAATAGAACAGAAGGACAGGAAGGGTCTGGTCTTCAATATAGATCATGCCAAGGGGAAAGCCAAGCAAGAACCAATCGACATCCCCCACATCCTTGAAAGTTTCATGCTGGACTTCCAAGAATGCAAGTATTGCTGGAAAATGAACCTATAATTGTTAATAGTAGGGTTTTCCCTGGTTTTGAGATCTTTGATAATGTTTTTATTAGGCTACCAGGACCATTAAACTTGTGCCTTGAATCTGGGATGAGAAAATCATGATCAAACTGTCTGACAGGACTTAGGCCAACCTAAAAAGGTTATAACGCCAGAGTTACTAGCCACTAAGGTTAAAGGGAAAGAGAAAATGGGTTTAGAATCAGCAAGTCTTGGAGAGGAGCTTTCAAAGCCTGCACCGACAGTTAAGAAGGGTGAGACGTCTACTGCTGCATTAGCTAATACTGAATTAAATGACAATTCTTATTCTAATGTAATTTATGTTCCCGACTTGTTTGAAAATGATGTATCTTTTTTTCTAAATTTGTTAATAATATGAACAAATTTGCTTATTTGTGCGATGTCTTATCTAATTGCATCATGCATGGAAATAATCATGACTCTCATGACATATTTGACATTAATTCAACAAACACTACTCTATTTAATCTTAGAATCCAGGATAACCCTAAAGAGATCTTGATTGCATTTGATGTGACTCTTGATGAGAGATTAAAATTTGAGAGAATATTGAAAAATATGAAAGAGGCTTTGCCTGGACCTATGATGACATGCCTAAAATTAATGAAAACATCACAAAACATGCAATTTCGACCTACCCAAACAACAAGCCGGTTAAACAGAAGCTTCAAAGGCTTAGACCAGAATGGGTAAAAAAGGTAAAAAGGGAATTTCACAGACAAATTGAGGCCAAGTTCTTGGCAGAAATTTAGTACTGTAGACACCGGGACCTGAGGAAGCCCAAATCAGAGTTACACAATAAAGATACCGGTACCTATTTCATAGGTAAAGGAGTGAGGTTGTACGCTTTCTCTCTTGAAATTCACAAATTTTAAGGATATTGGTGACCAAAATCCTTGAGACATGAGATGGGTGCCCTACGTGCAATGTGCATATGTTTTGACATGTATGCATGACATACTTATATGTATAATCTAAATGTGGATATGACATGTATGATATACATATACGAAAGGTATACAGTCTTTTATGTGGGGTGTATATACATGAGCATTTAGATATATGGTGCAAAACCTAAGACTGTATGATGCAAGTACATGATAAGGTGGTATTTATATAATGCATGCATGCATGGTGATGGTATGAAGATACATACACAATATAATACATGATGAGTGTACATATAAGATAGGATTCAAGTATGGTGCATGTTTGCATAGCGTGCATGATGCAAAACCTAGGATACATGGTACAATACTATTTACATGATACATGGATGACACAATATATGATGCATGGTAATATTGCACACAAATGCATGAAAGGCACAAACATAATCCTATTTGAGGTTCCTAATGGCATGTATGCATGACTTGTGTACATATGATAAGGTGTATTTGCAAGGAAAGTGCACGTGTTGCATGACATATTTTATGATGCTTGGTGCAAGAATATATGTACATGATGGAAAATGCATATGTGGCATGACATAGGTTTAATTTAAAGTACATGATGTAGAAGCAGACACATAATGCATGACACGGTGCATGGCAAGGTGCATAGATGCATGGTGCAAAAGTATATACATAAAAATGTAATAGTAATTACAAACTACATGATACAGGACATGATAAGTATGCACAGATGAACAATGCGAAGAAGGTGCATACACGACATATGTTTATGATTGTACAAAAGTACATACATTATGTAAAACAATTTATACAATACATGATGCAGAACATGATACAACACAGGACGGATGCATGTGTATGTTTCAAGAATAGTGTATGTATATAGCACAGACAAACGTATACATATATCCTTCAAACCTAGTTTCTCCTACATGCGTAGTATAGTCTTTTATGTCTTAGGTGGGATTATCTTTGGTCAATAGGGAACCCAATGGGCTCGTATAATACATAGTGGAATACTAGCATTATAACACTTATATTTAAAGTACATTCACAAGGTTGGCCAATTTTTGTTTGGGTAAGTTCTACCAAGCTGGGATATACAGTCCAATCCATCCCAATTATGAAAAGGCCCAATAGACTTAGTAATGAACCCACACAGAATTGTAATTCACTATGTATTGGCAACATGCTTCGAAAACTCAATAGGTCACACACATATAAAAAGGATCACAAGTAAAAGAGCAATGATTGAATGGCATTAGATATTATTAGGCTAAAAGAAAAGAAGAGAAAGAGATGGGTTTTAAGAAAATGATGTAAAAAAGGCCTAGTGTGAGCCTTTTAATTCATTAGGCTTAAGTTGGCCCATTTGATTGGTTTGATCCAATTGAATGGTGGACTTAAGAGTCAAAAACCAAAGTAAGGTTCTCCTTGAAATCTACACCTCTTTCTTTCTCTGTTTAAGCCAAAATTCTCTTCTAGTAACTCATAGAGAATTTCTGGCCATTATTATTGCTCCTCCCACGTTCTTCATTCCTTTCCTAGTGTAGATAAAGTTAAAAGTAGCTCAACCTGCTCACAATATGACCAGAAATTTAATTGCTCAATATCTCCAAATTTGTGGCTTTTTTTTTTTTGTTAAACTAACATTGCCATGAGCTTCAGAAGGCCAACCAACCCAATTTGACTAAAAAAATCCAATCCAAATTCAAATTTTCTATCAATTTTTTCATATTGTTTCAAATTTTACACTCCTATATATTTTAGTTTGCTCTTGGCTAATTTTATAGGTAGACATAAGTAAATGTAATAAGATTAATATAGCTAAACTAGGATGATACTTGTCTAGATGCAGTCTACGTCTCCACACTTGGACTAAACCAATTAAAACATGACATGTCAATTAAAAATGCCATGTCGAACTTTATAATACTTATCTATACCCAGTTTATGTCAACACACATGGACCAAACCACTTAAAACGTGACATGTCAATTAAAAATGTCAGTTTAGATTTTTCAATTTTTATCTTAAAAATTGATTTGATTTTACCAAAATAATAAAAAAGTAATAACTAGAGTTAAAAGCTTTTGTAACACTCTAATACCTTACGTTCCATTAATTAACTATTCATTCTATACCGGTTAACCTAATTAAGTAACCAGATTATTAGAATAGGCAATTAATTAAAAACCGGTACATTTTTTTTAAATTAATAATACTTAATTAACTAAGTCAAAAGACATAATCTGACTAACTTATGAACTTACTACCACATTCTATCTCATTGTCAACTTCACTGATTGACCTATAACTGTCTGAGTTACTATTCATTTGGTCAATTTTACTATAACATGCAATCGCTCATTTCCCATTTCCATTTATATTGACCTAACTTCTATAGGTTATTAGGCATGCCAAAACATACTATCACGGACATCCAGACACATCAAATAAAATCATCACACCATAACTAACTAGTGCCAGTTATAACAGTCTATTACAGCCTAATACCCAAAACTAAATATAAGTTCATAGACATGCCATAATTTCTTAACATACTTAATATATTCTAAATCCAAATCTTCAAATCAGCTTCCAAAATTGTGAGGTATGCTATCGCTCCGCGCCCTAAGGAGTACCTACACATAGTCAAATAAAACTACGTGCTGAGCATTAAATATGCCCAGTGGTGATTACAATTCCAGGCATTTCCACTAACACTAAGTTATCATGCATAATAATATTACCAATAAAATAAAATAATAAAATAATCATAATTAAACATTATTTATTTCATCATCAATTTTGCATGCAATACAGCCTTTATTATCATCAACTAATATAATTAAAGGCATTTACACAATTAACACACATAAAAGACTATAATTACCATTTTACCCCTAATTTTGACAAAATTACAATCATGCCATTAGTTCATTTAATTTAGCTAATTTATAATTAATTAACATGCAAATTACGATTATACCCTCCAATTATCAATTTCATGCCAAATTACATTTTGTCCCTAAAAAGTGACCAATTTTCACATTTAACCATTTAATGAAATTTTTACCCTTATTAACTATTATTAACATACATATGAACAAAATTACCATTTTTCCCTCAAACTTTTTATATAATTCCAATTATGTCCCTTATTCACATAAATGTTATTTTAATCACATTTTAACCATTTTAAGTTCATTTTTACCATTTTGCCCCTGTAAAACACTGGCAGACTCTATGAACAGGATAAACGAGATGTGAATCCCAAAGATTCACAGAAATACCAGAGGGATCCTGTGGGACCACCCTTATCTTTAAGTATATTCCAAACCATTTTAAGACTTTCAAATACAATGAGGTAGGACCGTCATTAGCCTACAATAAGTGAGACGCCATGCTCACACCCACGGTTTTATATTCCTATGGCTAGCTAACATATCCTGAACTAGACTTGACTACCAGAACATCACATAGGGCACATTATTCCATTTTCCACATTTTTAAGTTACCATACATATATTTTATGGCATTTCATCATATTATGACATCATTATATATATGATTCACATCCAATTAACATCACATGCCATAAATCTCGTGCATACATCATGGTACACATGTAAAATCACATACAGACCATTCGGCCAACATATGAACTTTTCACTATCAATTATTTTTATTGACTTTAATATTTATTTATCTCATTTACATGTTGAATAACATAGTCATGCCATTATTTCACATAAAAACACATCAAAATCATGCGTTTATGCATGATAACCATTCAGCCATACACGCACATCATGGATAATGATATTTTTCCATGTTTTAACACATACCATTTGGTCAATTACATGTCAAACAACATAATCATGCCATGAATTCACATCAAAACACATAAAAATCATGCCTTTCCATGTATTACCCATTCGGCCTCATATATACATCATGCATCATGTAAATTTTTCTCTCTCTAACACATATCATCATCTAGATCACATGCCAAACATCATGTATACACCATAAACATGCCATGAACATCATCAAAATACATAGAAATCCCATGATATACCATTTGGCCTACATAAGAATTTTTCATACCAATTTTATTTCCTCACTTTAAGCATTCATATCATCATTTTTAACATCCCTAAGCATGAATATGAAGTTATTTTCAATTAAACATGCCTTTTTCACATACATGGTTAACAAACATAACCTAAATCACAACTTTAACTATGGAAATAAGTGGAGGCTGCAATCACAAACCTTATATCCTTGCTATACACCTCTAAATACTCCTTTTACTTACCCTTTGCTTGTTTGGAAGTTCCTTCACCTAGTTGACATAACCATGGTGTAGACACCAGGTCCCGAGGCGGTCCAAGATCAGAATTACCCGATGATCAAACTGATACCGACTTACAGGCAGATGTGTCATAAAATGATGTTTCCCTTGTCGAGACCCTCGCTATTTTTAAATAAAAATAAATATATATAAAAAATATATTATCATAAAAAATTAAATTAATTCTAAAAATAATATTATGAGAATGTGTTATTTTTGATATTTAAAAAAAAATTAAATTAGTTATTTAATTTAATTGAATTCAATTAATGAATTAATTTAATTGAAAAAAAAAATTTTAATTCTCTTTTTCAATTAAATCAATTAATTAATTTAATTCAATTAAATTAAATAACTAATTTAATTCTTTTTTTTTAAATATCAAAAATAACACATCCCATAATATTATTTTTAGAATTAATTTAATTTTTTATGACAATATATTTTTTATATATATTTATTTTTATTTTAAAATAACGAGGGTCTCGATAAGGAAAACATCATTTTATGACACCTCTGCCTGTAAGTCGGTATCAGTTTCATCAACGGATAATTCTGATCTTGGACCGTCTCGGGACCTGGTGTTTACAGTTACCCCCAATTTTAGGGAACTTAGAACTTAGGTGCCTAAGTGAGCCAAAATTCAGAAAAGAAGGGAAGAGACACGTACCGGAGGCGGTCGCTTTCCCAAACAGGGCGGGATTGTTGGTGTGTTGTGCTTTCTGAGGTGGTGCCCCCTGGGAGGTCGTTGGCTGATCGGTGGTGCCCCCTGGGAGGTCTCTGATTGCTTGGTGCCCCCTGAGAGGTCTTCGATTGGCTGCTCCCTGAGAAGTCTTCGGTTTGTCGCTCCCTAAGAAGTCTTTAGTTTGTCACTCCCTGAGAAGTCTTTGGTTGATAGCCCCCTGAGAGGTCTTCGATTCGCTGCTCCCTGAGAAGTCTTTGGCTGCTGCTCCCTGAGAAGTCTTTGGCTGATGCTCCCTGAGAAGTCTTTGGTTGCTACTCCCTGAGAAGTCTTTGGCTGCTGCTTCCTGAGAAGTCTTTGGCTACTGCTCCCTGAGAAGTCTTCGATTTGTCGCTCCCTGAGAAGTCTTTGTCTGATGCTCCCTGAGAAGTCTTTGGCTGCTGCTCCCTGAGAAGCCTTTGGCTGATGCTCCCTGAGAAGTCTTTGGCTGATGCTCCCTAAGAAGTCTTTTGCTGTCGCTCCCTGAGAAGTCTTTGGATGATGCTCCCTGAGAAGTCTTCGGTTTGTCGCTTCCTGAGAAGTCTTTGGCTGCTGCTCCCTGAGAAGTCTTTAGCTGATGCTCCCTGAGAAGTCTTTGGCTGTCGCTCCCTGAGAAGTCTTTGGCTGCTGCTCCCTGGGAAGTCTTTGGCTGCTGCTCCCTGAGAAGTCTTTGGCTGATGCTCCCTGAGAAGTCTTTGGTTGATCGCCCCTGAGAGGTCTTCGGTTTGCTGGCTGGTGCCCCCTGAGAGGTATCTAACAGACTAGTGCCCCCTGAGAGGTCTTCGGTTGATCGCCGCCTGAGAGGTCTTTGGATAGCTGCCTGGATTGATGATCGAACTGATGTTTGGATTGATGATTGGACTGATGTTTGGATTGATGTTATCGCTGGCCCTTTTGCTGGCGTTGGCATTGATTCTTTCTTTTTAAAAGACTTAGAAAGCAAAATATGTAGGAAAAGTGGTGAGCATGCACGTGAGATGTATATGTATGCAGGAATACAGGACAAGAATTTGTCTAAGTGGATTTTGGAGGCGACTGCTGATTTGGTCGTAATTTGCAGTAGGATCGGTGCCCTCTGGAATTGCTTTTAGTTTCATGCCTTTGTGGGATTATGAGGTTCTCCTCCGATACCTGTAGTCATTATTTGAAGGTAGTGCATCCCTCGTGGATTTTCACACTAACTTTTCTTAGCGGGAGATGCATCCTTGCCGGATTTTCACATAACCCTGTGCCTTATTTTTTGCCTGGAATGGACCTAACCCAATCCAGCGGCTTTTATTCATTTTATTTTTTATAGGGCAGACTGCCTGTCACCAGGTTTTCACCCTGCCCTTTGGCCTAACTTTTGCTTAGAGCGCCAGTCACTGTTTTCATCTCTAACGGCTTCTTTTTTTTTTTTTACGAGAGAAGTTGGAGTTGTTGCGAAGGATCTTTCGGGTATGATTGACATGTGCTTATGTCTCAGATTATGGTTGTATGAGCTTGGTTCTTTATTAGGAAGGTGTTGTAGGATTGGCTTCACAGTAGGTAGCAAGATGAGTTGGCTGAAGTGCCTGAGTGGCGAGAGTGGCAGAGGGTAGATAGTAACAATGTACTAGTTTTATGCCGGACTCAGACAACTTTGAGTGTACAAGATGAACTGCTCTGGTCATACCAATACACCTTTGCATAAATGCATATATTTCAATCTGATTTCATAACACATGATCACTATTTGGCATTAACTCGAAAAATATGAGACCTCATCTAATCCCGGGATAGATCTTGAGAGCATCAAACTCCTGTTATCAATCAGCCCTCGCGGGTTTTCTTGATTGAATATTTTCTCTCTCTCTTTTCTTTTAGCCTCTGCCATGGACCCTCTTTCAGTCCACCAGTATTGGTTGAATTCGCTTTCATCTTCGTCAGCCGGGGAGATTGCTGCCTCTGAGAGTGGTTCTTCTTGGTATCAAAGTTTTGGTCTTAGCCCTTGTACAGACTGGTTGAGGTGATGGGTTCCTTATTTGGGGCTTGAATGTGAAATCTCACACTTGGCTTCTATCGGTTTTGGCGGTGCGATTTTTGAAGTGGCCTTTCAATGGTTGAGATAGGGTGACAGGTTGGGCTTGGATGATCTGGGGTACTTTTATCGGTTTTGGTGGTTCGAACCCTGGAATGGCCTTTCAACGGCCGGGATTGGATGGATGGTTTGTGAATTAGCCTTTTAGGTCCTTTTCAGTAGCTAAGAAGGATGGCAATGTGTAGGCATGTGTAGATCAACAGGATTTGAGCGAAGCTTTTCTTCAAATAGCATTCCCTTGCCCCCTGGTCAATTCTGTCTTTTCTTCTCTCTCTTTTTTTTTTAATTTTTTTTAAATTTTTTTTTCAAATTTTTTTTTTGCACCCCAATTTTCTTTATTTTGACAAGCTTCATTCCAGTCATGAAGTTACACATACGTGCACTTTTCATCTTAACCACTGGGACCGTTATGGTTCAATCTAGTCGGGCATTGGGTTTTAGCAAGAATTTTGGCTATAAGGGTTCTAGACGATTAAGAGTCTATCATAATTGGTCTTGGGGTGCACATTTCGAATGGTTGGGAGGAAAGAGGTCATATGGTTTGGTTCTGATGAGTTATATTTTCCTCGTGAAGGTCTTAAGCTTTATTCGTCTAACTCCTGGTGTAACTTTCGAAGTTTGATTTTGTTCGGTAGCACCATATGTAGCTCAGATGTTGTGGATGCAGAGAAACGGCTTTCAAAATTTGGTTCATCGCCATGCTGGCAGGCTGGAGTAGTACTGATCTCAAGAATGTCCTTATCAATTTTTAGCATGTCACACCAGGTCCAGGCAAAGGCTTTTTTTTATTTCTCTCAAAATTATCCTCTCTTCAAGAGTTATATCAAATGCCATCAAGATTTTATTTAGGTTCTCCCAAAGTTTCGAGATTAGATAGAGCCATATTAATTAAATTAGTGTCAAAATGAATGAATGCATTGTGATCATAGGAAATAAAATCATGGAAATATCACAAAAACAAACAGAAATTGTTCATCATATTACAACAACCGAAATGTCGTAAAAGAGTTCTGGAATTGAAAAGCAATAAACATCTAGAAAAACATAATCTTCTTCCTGCGGCTTTGGAGGAACATACCGCTCAAGTGGATTGATCCGATCACATCTCTGGTGGGGGGACAACATTGTAGTCCATCTTCTTCTTCTTATCCCTCTTCTCAGGGTCTGTGATTTGCTTGGAGTCGATGAGATCTTGGATCCTGTTCCTCAAAGTTTGGCAGTAATCTGTCAGGTGCCCGGTGTGCTGATGGAAGGCACAATACTGGTCATCCCTATGCCCCGACTGTCCTTGAGTTGCAGCTAGCCTGGGTGGCAACGGTTGCAATATTTCCCCTTTCATTAGCTTCTCGAAAACCCATGACAAAGGTTTGCCCAGATCATAATAGTGCCTTTGAGCTATTTTAGCCATTGGTGCTTTCCTTGCCCTTCTTGTACCGCCGCTACCAACTCCCTGACTTGTGGGGCTAGTGATAGTCCTATTGAGGGGTGCTCGGGTAGTTGCCATGAGTTGAGCTTGAAGAACTAGCGCCATGGCATCCATCCTTTCCTTGATTGTGGCCAACAACCTATTTTCAAGCTCCCCGAACCTTCTATCCATCTCTTGGATCATTAAGGCACGAGCCTCTTCCATAACAGGCAATTCAATTTGTTCAACAGCAGAGGCCACGGACGGTTGCCTGGCATTTGGTGCCATCTGGGCAGCGATATTTTCCATCATGGCGAATATCCTCCTTTCAAAATCCTCTAATTTCCTGACAAGGTCTTGGGTAGTTAAGGCTCTAGTCTCCATCGAAGATGAGGCACTAGTCGTTGAGAGTGACTCAGAATCCCAAACAGGCACTAATTCTAGCAATCCAAAGGGCGAGTCTGTCGTCACTAGTCGATCGTCAGAACCTCTAGTCCACTTGGATGAATCTATGATGGCTGAAAGGTTAGGATTGTTAGAATGATGCATGGATGACATATACAATGCATGATCGTGCCATGCAAATGGTCTTTGATGAGTGCGAGATCAATGGATTACAACAATACGATGGGATGCATGGAAAAAATTACACGCAGGATGGTATGTACACGTGGAAAGAATAATATGCAGATGAAGAGATATATACACACAACATGAGATTATACACAGGATAATATGCACATGTGAAAAAATAGCATGTAAACAGAAAGGTATATACGCACACAACATGAGATAAGATATTATTATTTGTACATGTATTTATTTTATTGACATGCATGAATGACATGCGATGTATGAGCATGCTGTGCAGTATTCACAACCACATGCAAGCAAATAGATCCTTCCAACCTTATCACTCCCACACATGAGGTCGTGCGGTCTCTTTCCTAGGTGGGCTTCATCCAAGGGTCAACAGGGAACCCATCGAACACGTATGGTGCACGATGGAAAACCGGCAGCATAACAGTCCCAATCTAATATGCATTCGTATGGGTTTTGGCCATTATGTATTTGGACAATTCAATCAAGTTAAGGTGAGCTCATCAGGGCATGAAAACCTTTGATAAAGAACCACTTAATTTGCTTGATTTTATTTAATACGTGACGGCCCACATCACAAGCATTGTATTAAGGAGCATACCACCTAGTGGAAGTTTCTATTTGCCATTACATGAGCTTTGGTAGCATTATTTTAGGGCTACCCAAGCATGGTCCCTGCCAACGGGTCTAGCTCATCACGAGCATAGCGACCGATCGGGTCTCCATTTGATATACCAAAAGGTACAAGGCTTGGGCTGGTGATTATCCTTGACACTTCCCTATAATGAGTGAAAGTAGGGTCGTGCTTTGGGAACGCACCGAGGTAAGAAGGGACCAACTAGCGTAAGTCTAAGGCTCTAGAATGATGTGATGCAATTTCGAAAAGAGATAGAATTTTAAGTTTTAAAAACCCAATTATACATTTTAACCAAAGCACTTTCGAAGCAAAGTCTCAAACACAACTCTCCAGTGGAGTCGCCACTGTGACGCGTGTCGGTGCCCAGCAAGGGCCCTCGCTTGTGAATCTGCCATTGGGATTCGAGGCATTGGTTTGCGTCTTGTTGATCATGGGCGCCGTGAGACATCATCGGTGTATTCCTCCCAATAGAACATTAGGGAGAACAACCTAGTCTTATGACGCCTAAAGGCACCTTTGAGGTATTTGGAGTTGCCACCCAATTTGCGAGAAATTGGGAAAAGTCTCTCACCTCTACAAATTAATTTGAGTTTATACACTCCCACTACAAGAAAAATGCTCTTTAACGAAGGAAAATTCGGTCGTTAAAAGCCAAAATTCGGCCGTTAAAGACCTATAACGACCGAAAAATCCGGCCGGTAAAAGCCCCTTCATTAAAGGTATAGACGACTGGATATTGAATTCGGTCGTTAATATCTTTAATGACCGGAATATTTTCGATCGTTGAATAATGATTTTTAGTGACCGAATTTTCCCTTCGCTACTTGTATTCACTTTTAACGAAGGGATTTTCGGTCGTTAAAGATACCTTTTAGCGACCGGATTTTTCCTTCGCTATATGGATTTTATTTTAAAAATAAAAATTTCGATAGTTAAAGATTTGTTTTAACGACTTGAAAGAAAATTCGGTCATTAATATTAAATTTTCAAAATAAATAAAATAATTTATATGAATATAAACTATACATATCATTCACACACACATATATATCCAAAAGTATAATAAATAGTCTTTTCATAAATTGCAAAATATAGTTACAAAATATATTGAAATTGTTTAACATTCTATTTGTCGTATACAAGTTTGTTTAGAAAAGAATTGACACATTATATGTATTTTAATTATAGAAAAGAATTGATGCAAAAAATAAAAAGAATCCCCCTATCTAATGTAAATGGGGTACAAATGATACTCTACATGGAGAAGGAATTCTAGCTTTCAGGTGCCATATGCCGAAGGAGCCTCACTTTATAGCCACCCAAATTACAGGAGAGCAATCTTTGCTGAGTTAGACGTGTGAGGAGAGAACTGAAGCTAATCTCAGAGCTAGGCATTTGCTAAAACCATGCAACGAATGATGTTCAACTGGACTGCCATACTGTGCCCAGTTACCTATCATGGATTAACACCCATTCAGTTGATAATACAAATTGCATTTCAAATGCAGCAAACAGAGAACTTGGAATTGACACAACCAGGAAAAGACTATTCCAGGAACCAAAATACAGTACTTCAGTAAGTGGTACAGGCAACCAATAAATAAGGATGATAATCTATTTTCTTTACATGCTTACCAAATAGAAGGTCCTCAATTTAGATCACAATCAAGACTGCAAATTCTCATTTTATTAGGAATCTCAATATATTCCAAATAAAAAGGCCACCACAGTTGTATTAGTCTTAAAGCACAAAGCTCTTTCAGAAACAACAATCTACCAGTTCCTGAAAAACTAACGATTACTCAATTTGGCAAATGTAAAGTAACGGGAATTTATTCTATAGGATACTTTGTCAAAAAATTTCCTGATGATGGTAAACATAATTTCAAAAACACTTGTTAAAACAAGCTTGGCAATATTCATTTCATCATAAACAGCAGTAACATAAGTTTCATCTTCAAGATCACAAAGAAACTAGAAAAGAAAACACATGCCTTTATCAATTGAGTTTTTGAATAAATGTTTTGCATTTACCTTACAGCTATTATTTATTGAAGCTAGGTTAGAAAATTAGAATGCTGGCTCTAGATGGATGCCTTTGATTCCTAATAAACCAAATTCTATCCTAATTAAGAGTTTGAAACGTCAACAAAATGTTGATTTGTAAATTTTCACCATTATAAATATAAATATTTCTAATAAATTATCTAAATGCTAAAGTTTTGAACTCTTTGTCCCCTCAAAATATAAAAAAATAAAAATTAGATAAGTATATATTCAAACAATATTTAGTACAGAAATAAGATAAAAAGTATATATCCATGAAAAAAAAAAAGAATTCTAGATCACAAGGCTATAACTTTTCCATCATAAAATCACAATTTAAAGCAAGTGCAGTTCACAATATTAAAAGATTATTAAGCA
Source organism: Excoecaria cochinchinensis (assembly GCA_947683425.1). Taxonomy (NCBI): domain Eukaryota; kingdom Viridiplantae; phylum Streptophyta; class Magnoliopsida; order Malpighiales; family Euphorbiaceae; genus Excoecaria; species Excoecaria cochinchinensis. The sequence goes on from CANTUQ010000183.1 coordinate 1,202,214, forward strand.
ATATTTAGTAATCAAATATGCAAAGGGAAAAAGTAAGAAGTTTAGTTGAAATTACCTTAATTCTCTGAAGGTAATTAAAGTGCTCTCTAACAAACTGATTTTGTTATTCTTCATCCACTTAATCTTTTCGTTAAATTTCCTATATATGAATTATTGTATGTTCAGTGTTAAGCATAAATTAATATCGCAATAAGTGGCCAAGAAAAATAAGCTAAACATTTGAAGAAATAAACTAAGAGTTCGACTCAACAGACAAGTCCCACGAAGAAATATTCCAGAAAGCATAATATTCCAATTGCTTAAAGCACAAAGCATAAAAGGCTAACCATGTTATCCTCATGCAATTAACAGAAACAAGCTAGACATTCATACCATCAATAATTTACAATTAAATGTTCTAAAATATAATATATAAAAATAAACCAAGTTAGACATATCAAATGACACAGTGAGGCATTTTCACTAGATTAACAACAACTTTTCATTTACATTTACCAATGAATAACAAAGAATTTCATAGTTAACAGACTTAAAGCTGATTTCAAGATTCATAAAATTGAAAATTATGATGATGGTGATAAATATATGCTAAAGAAATTCACGAGAAGAAGATGGCTGTTAAAAGATTTAAGTAGCACTTTGAGTGGTAAATTTTAAGAGAAAAATTCAATCCTGATACTGGATTTTAGTTTAGTAGAAAACAAATCTTGCTCTACATATAAAATAATTTGCAAATCTAAAATAGTTTGAACAATGAACCTATGTTTACCTAAATATGTCTTTGTATCATCTCAAAGTCATATCAGATGCCCATTCACAAAATAAAAATCCCAAGAGATGCATGTGAAATGCAACCAATTTTAATCCACAAAGTATATGTGCATACTATACAGCAATATGAGAACAGAGATTTTCAAAACTATATGTCATTCCTAAAAGGAGAATAATGAAAAATCGAAATTAGCAAAATCTAATTTTCACCTCCAAACAAATTAGAGTGTAATAAGAAGCTCTGGTTTTTGAACAACTAAAGCTCAGTAGAATATAACTCAATAAAAAGCTCTGGTTTTTGAGTTGCATTTCCAAGTTAGTATGCATGCTCAACAACTACACTTGCTAATCAAAGCCAAATACAACATTTGTACTGCCAAACTCTACCAACAGAGCATATAGGACATTAAAACAAATTGAATATTGTACTAGTTTCAATACTTACTGCTATAGGAAACAGATTTGCGCTTGTTCCCTAGGGGATTCACCCCCAATTAAATCTGTAAGTCCCTTTAATGAACCAATCAATTAAAAAATAAATAAAGATCAGACAAATATAAAATAACCACACTTGTCCACCCCACATACCAAGTGAATCAGAATTAAAGTCACATTTAAACCAAAAAAAAACCACCATACAATTGTAGTTTCGAGTTTTGAGTTTTATTCAAAACGTACCATGAGCTAGCATTTTGTTCACCAAATGAACATCATAAGTTTTGCAAGGAAAATTAAGAAAATGTGGTTTAAGCTGCTCAAACACGGCATCCCTTTAAGTTTTCGAACAATACTTAACACAGGTCTCATTCAAGAGAAACAGAGTAGATGAGAATCAGCACCACCACACATGAAAACAAAATTTTAAGATGGCACAAAAAGTGATACCTGCAAAACACGTGAAGAAACATGGGAGCTAGCAATTTTTGGAATCTTCCCCTTCATCATTAGAAAATTCAATTTGTTAGAGAGAAACAAGAAGAAAGGGAAGAGGCAAAACACAAAAACCTTGAAAATTAAATGATATTATAAACTTAAAATACTTGTATACATACTTTGATATTTCATTGTTGGCGATTCTGGAGTGGCAGCGTCCATGGCGAGCGGTGGTGGGAGCAGCAATAGCAGCAGATGGCGGATCAAATCTGGCCCACGTGAGAGAGATAGGGGAGATGGCGAGCGGCAGCAGGAGCAACAGCCGCAGTGGGGGAGGCGGAGCAAATCTATCGTACGAACACGAGAGAGAGAAAGAGAGAGGGAGGAAGGGAGAGAGAGAGAGAGGAAGAGAGAGAGTTTTTGGAGATAAATGGTTTTGAAGTCCGCCGTTTTGTTATAAAGCAATAACCACCGGATTGTAAGTATTTTAACAACCAGAACTAATCCACTCGTTAAATAATAACCAAATTTGAGTCTTAACGACCGGGTTCAATTCCCTTTGTTGTTTGTATCTTTTTACGACCGAATTTTTATCCCTTCGCTAAATTTTGGTCATTAAAAGTCAATTTTCTTGTAGTGTTCCCACAGTAGACCTTTTTATCCACTCTAACCATTTTTAAAAATTTGGTCAAAGTTCAGTCAAACTTTGGTTCAAACGAACCGAACTAGAGGCAAACTTTAGACGAACTTTCAGTGACCTATTTGACCTCATTTTTGCACCAAATTATACCACTAGACTCCTGACAGTGCATAGATCATTTATACGGAATAATATTTTTTTTGCATTAGCTGCTACAGTCAGCTATACTACTACCCAATATGTCACCCATCCTAGAATTGCTATGCCTCAAGCACCGTTAACCTTTAAACTCTGCTGAACTTAAGACAACAAAATCATCATATCATGCCACAAACTAGACAACGGACTCTACAGAAAATACTGAATACTTCTAAGCTAACATACAGGCCATTACAGCTTTAACCCTAACTTTTCCTCCTCCATCTACTTTTAATTCTCGACTAACCTCACCTAATACTGAGAAATTTTTTCACTATTTCAAATTTCTAAAATTTTGAATCAATATTGAAAATTTTTTGTTGAGAATTGAAATAGTTAAATTTCTGCATAATATATCAAATTCAATCCATGTACCTCTCTATCCATCTATTGCAAATGGTTTATTATTGTTGTAAGTATTGAAATGGTTCATACCCTAAGATTTAACTTAGAAAATGTATCAAATCAAATCAAATCCAATCCAATCTATCATTCAATGTTTTTTTTATTATAAAAAAGATATTCATTATTGCAAGTCCCAAATTTTTGAATCAATCTTTTTGACAACATAAAAACATAAAAAAAATAATGCTCATGAATGCCAATAATTCTCATTAAGGCCATTCTTTTGGGATCAAAGCAAAATTTTCTAAATGGAAATTATCATCTACAAAAATTGCCAAAAAGAAAGAAAGAATGAAAGGATGGGATCAAAGGTTGAAGAAAGTTAAAAAAAAAAAAATAGGTGGTATCAAAGGTTGAAGAAAGTAAAAAAAAAAAATAGGTGGTATCAAAGGTTGAAGAAAGTAAAAAAAAAAAAAGGTGGTATCAAAGGTTGAAGAAAGTAGTAGTATGATGTTAACAATTTTAACTAGAGTAAGTTACTTTTCATTATTATGTTAAATAATTAGGTTAATTTTTAAGATAAAAATTGAAAAATCTAAAATTGCATTTTTAATTGACATGTTATGTTTTAATTGGTTTGTTTCATGTGTGGAAATATGGATCGAATCTAGATAAGTATTTTGCAAATTAATATGTGCATAATGATTGATGTGTAGGTTAATGAAGATGGAAAAAAAATAGAAAATACTTAAGAGTAAATGAAATGCTAAAAATTTTGTTGAAATTGTATTCCAAATTTTAATTTTCATTAAATTTAAAATGATTTCCAGTGATTACAAACTTGTGAAAAGTAACAAATTTGAAGTGAAAGGTTGGTTTAAAATTTAAGTTTAGTGAAGGTAATTACTATCAAATAATTTAGAACTGTCATTTCAAAGATAACAATTTAGAGATGGAAACATTTAAAAGCAACTTGCATTTATTAAACTAAGGTACACATGGATTATGTTGGGCAGAATTCTGATAGCATAAAACTTGAGGCATGTATAGGCATTATCCTTAATGATAATTTTCCCACACTAGCAAGAAGATTAATATAATGGCATATCCTCTAGGATTCAACAAACTCTTTTACATATAATAGGTAGCAGAAAATTATCAGAAATTAAAAATCTAGAAACACAGATTTTTGACATGATAAAAAAATAATACTTTATATTTACTCTCTCATAAAACCTAGTAGCTCTCAAAAATATTTTGTATATTTAAAAGTGATAAATGCATGATGTTTTAGACATTTCACAATAACTATATTGAGGAAAAATAGAATCATGAATTTTTAGTGGAGTAGAATCTGTAACAGAAAAGCAGTTTTGGAAGAAATTAAATAGAAAACTAGTTGAGAGATTTTAGAATAAATACTAGGTCAAAGAAGATTGGTTCAAAAGAATTTTCCACAGGAAACACATTTAAAGCATGTGTAAAATATTTAATTGCCTTGAAAATATTTATTGCCTCTTGAAATATAATTAATATATGAAATATTTACAACAATCCCCCTTATATTTCAAATGGCAAATGAATATCTATAGCCGGGTTTCTCTCTTTAAGATATAACGCATAAATTTGGTGCCTTTTAGATTATGAACCAAAACTAGAAAGAATGAAATATAACTTACAAAATAATTAGTGAAGCTTTAAGCTTCTATGAACAAAGAATCCTTCTTGTAGGTCAGAGATCTCACCAATCACATTATACCCTTACATTTCTGTTGTTTAACGCAGTTGTGCACTAATAAGCCATGTGCACACCTGGTTATTGATGAGTGCTTTTGTAACAACCCAAAATGTACCCTAGAAGGAATATTGATGTTAAGTATTAATTAAGGCTATAAGAGTAATTATGTAAGTGTGAATTTATGGCTAAGTAAGGATATAATTATAGAAATTTTAAGTTGATTGGAAGGAGGAAATGAAAGGAGAGACTTATTGGAAATTATTGTGGAGTAAGTGAGGAATTTGGAGGGTAGTAGAGTGTTGTCCACGCGTGGTGTGTGGGTTTTGCCAACACTACCACTTACATGCATATAAAAGGAAAAGAAGAGGCAGATTTGACCTCCCATTGCATGTTGGCTAGCCACTTCCTCTCTCTCAATTCCATTTGGTTCTCTCTTTTCTTTCTTCTCTATTTTTCTTAGCCATTTGTTCTTCTTCTTTAGTTGATTGAGTTACAAGGATTGGAATGATTTGAAGAGGTTTTAAGGATAAGTTGAGAAGGTATGTATGGGTTTTCGGTTTAAGGATCCCTCTTCTTCTCTATTTCTGTTTTGGTTTGGTTTGTTTGAAAAATGGATTAAAAGTGTGTATATGTTATGCAATAAGTTTTGGATAAAAGGAAAGAGAAACGCAAGGAGAAGGTGTGACCTAGAAGAGAAGAGTTTTGAGCTACTCCCTAAAGGTTGAGATCATGTGCCATTATAATTTATTACATGTGTTGAGTTTGTGTGATTTTGAAAAATGCATGTGTTATTATTTGAGACATTGTCATTGAAATTCTGCTATTAGATACATGTTTAATTAGATGGTAAATTGATGAGCATTAAGTTAATGCTATAGTTCAATTGAGTGTTGCAGTCAACTATGCTGTTGTTGCATATTGTATATGTATAGATTTTGGCATGTAGAGTACTTATTATGATTAATATGTTTATTTGACATTTGATTGTGTTTATTATTGGAATAGAGTTTAGAAGTGTTTATGGAATGATTTTGAAGGTTATGCATGTTAATTTGGAGTTGGTATGTGAAGATTATGCATGAGTGGGTTGTGTAGCTTAAAGTTGAACTTTTAGTTCGATTCTGTCGCAAGCACGATAGGGGTCTCGAGCATGACAGAACACTCCTTGGGCGAGGTATGCCTGTCGAGCATCGTCGAGGCTTATCGAGCTTTCTCGTGCATTGCCGAGCTATACCGAACCTTGTCACGAGTGCGATCTCCGTCGCGGGAGCGACAGAAGTGACTTTGGCACTCTGTCGTGAGAGCAACACTGGCTGCGAGCGCGTCATTTGCATATGTTGGGTTCTGTCGCGAGCACGATACTGTGCAGAGTTATAATTTGAGCTTTTATCTCTTATTTGTGTATAGCATTGCTTTGGTTTATGTATGATCATGCATAGTAAAGATTATATGTATTATATATATATGTATGAATCATATACTTAATGGGATGATTATTTGTACATGAATTGAATTGATAAGTGATCATTGTTGGATATATGAGTGAATGCTAAATAAATGATATAGTGGCTAGAGTTATATGTAAGCTTGAAGGGTCATGGTAGTGGATAGATAAGCATGTTTATAAAGGGCTAGTGTTTTGCAGCTGCTAATGTTTGTCCCGCAAGGGTCTAGTGTTTATTACCTTCAAGTAACTATTGATTTGAAACTTCGGTCTCTAAATATTTATTACTGCTTGTCAGTATCTAGTGCACCTATATCCACCATTAATGAGAGTTCAGGCCATGGCTTTAGTGATTGTACGATTTTGTATGAGTATATAAAGTTGTGATCTATCAAGTGTATATGATCATTCATGTAGAAGCTTGAGTTAATGTACATGCTTGAGTATATGTATATGATAGTGTTATGACGAAGGCATGTGTTGTGTATTGTGAAAATGTACATGATAATTGTGGGCATGAAAAGTGCAGATAATTGATTTAGATGTGTAAATGATGGTTATGTTCATATTGATGATTATGCCTCTGTTTATTGATGAATGTTGCAAGTGTGTATGCTTGGATATGTATATAAGTATTGTTGTGACTTCGTGAGAAGTCTTTGTATCTGTATATCCCCACTAAGCATTATCGCTTAGCAAGGATGTTTTTCCCGTGTAGGTATGCAGGATGGGTTCGGTTATGGGAGTCGTCCATCTGCTGGCCACTAGGAGTTGGAGTGGATTTTATTTTTGTTTAAGATTCTTTTTATAATGATCATTCAATGTATATGTTAAGAGAATATTTTTTTATAGTGTATATGTTAGGGTTTTGATCTCTTAATGTTAGAATGATAATCATTTCGTAATGTGCTCAATTTATGATATTATCAATGCAAGTATGTTTTGTTTATTGATGCTTCCACTTATAGTATGTGTGTGTATGTGTTAGCATGTTTTCGCTATAGTAAATGCATAAGTGTTTATTTATGTATGCGTATGTGAGTGTGTAGTGACCCGATATTCCTGTCGAGGGGTATTGGGGTGTTATAATTTAGTGGTATTAGAGCTTAGGTAGATGGTTTAGGACTATAAGATGTTTAGATGTGTATGTCAGTATGTCTAGAGTCATGGCCTAATGCAGATGTTGTCTTGTGTAGAGTTTAGATGGAGTCTGATCTGAGCAAAGAGATAGGAGAGACGACGGGTAGTGTTAATCCAACAAGGGTTGATCGGCTTGCACCTGAGAGACCTCGAGCTGAAGGTATGGGTCCAGCTCAGGTTGATTTGGTATTGATGCAAGGATTGATGCATTTGATTAAGAGGTTGATTGCCCCTAAGGCCCCAATAGATCTTATTAGAAGGAGAGGGGCACAGGAATTTAATAGTACGACTATGGATCAATCGAATATAGCTGAGTATTGGTTAGAGAAGATGGGAAGGATACTTCAGGAGAAAAACTATCCTCTGGATCAGAGGGTGACCTATGCAGTATCTCTACTATAAGGTCCAGCTTACGATTGGTGGAAGCTGGTATTGAGGAATCCCCAACGACCTATTGAGATGACTTGGGATTATTTTGTTCAAGAGTTTGAGAAGAGGTATGTCACTAAGGCATACAGAGAGGCGAAATGGAAGGAATTTGTGAGTTTAAAACAAAAGAATATGTCTGTGGGTGAATATGAGAAAGATTTTAGCAGATTAAGTAAGTATGTGCCTGATTTGTTATTAACAGAACAGTTCAAGTGTAGACAGTTTGAGGACGGTTTAAGAGAGAGCATTAGAGGGCCTTTATCGGCCATGGCTGTGATGCATTCGGTAAGTTATTATCAACTGGTTTTAGCAGCAATGAACTTAGAGGATTTTGAAATGATTAAGTAAAGAAAGGAGCAAAAGAGAAAGACAACTGATAGTATTGTGCCCAGTAGTAAGAGAGCTCGAGAGGCAGTTAGTGGGAAGGTTACCGGAGGATGGGGTCATGTTCTAGCATCGAAAGGAAGTGTATTGGCACCTTCTAGTAAGGGTAGCACCATGCCAAAGTGTGAGCATTGTGAGAAATTTCATTGGGGCACATGTAGGAAGCTCATGGGAGCGTGCTTTAAATATGGTAGCATGGAGCATATGCTTTCCAATTGCCCAGAGTTGAAGGAGAGCACGGTTCAGCAAGGAAGTAGAGATAACATGCTATTGATTGGATCTACTAGAGATGGAAGAAGAAGAGGTAGGACAGTACAAGATCCATCAGAAACGGTTGAGAAGCCAATTCCTTCAGGTGGTCCATCTCGATGCTTCGCAATGATCAGGGAAAAGGAGGATGAACAAGCTGGTCCTTCTGGTAAGTTTGTAATTGCTTAAGTTTTTTTTGTATAAGTTTTGGTACAGTATAGTTGTAGACACCGGGTCCCGAGTCGAGTTTAATGTTAAAAAAAAATAGCGATGGCAATGGAAATTTTGGGGCCTTGATAATTCCTCCGAAAAAATATATAATATATATAAAATAGGTAGGTAGGTTAAATTAAAAATTAGATTAAAGTGCATGAAAAATTAAGATTAGTTAATATTATTAGTTAATTGATTAGTTAATATTATTGTGTAATTAAATTTGAAAAAAGAAAATAAATATAGTGTTTAATTAGATAAATTAGATGTGATAATTTAAGTAGGTTGATTAAATTAAATAGGTATAAAAATATAGAGTATTTAATTAATAGAGTATTTAATTAGTTAATGTGTTAGTTTAAGTAAGTTAATTAAAATTGGAAATTAAAAAAAAAATAGAAAAATGGAGGAAGTGATTAGGGTAACCAACCTTAACCTAATTTAGGGGTATAAATAGAAAATGATAAGCAAAATGAGGGGGGCTCTCGACAAATCAAGGAAAAAAGACCAAGAAAATGAAAAAGAAAAGAGAAAAAAGAGAAAGAGAGAGCAAGAGGGAGAACCCAGAAAACTAAAAAGAGAAAGAGAGAGCAAGAGGAGCTCGGCTAAATAAGAAACCAAAAAGAAGAACTGAGAGCAAGGAGAGAGCACAGTGAGAGCAAAAGAAAAAGTGAAACAAAATCAAAGAGAGAGCATAGAAGAAAAGAAGGGAAATCAAAGAAGGAATAAGAGGAATTAAAAAGAAAAGAAGAAACAAAGAGAAGGAGGCGGAGACCCAGGCCAAACGCAGACGCTGGACTGGGAAAAAGAAGGAAAAAAGGGGGAGGAAACGTTGGCCGGCGCGCCAGAGCGAAACACTCGCGCCACCGCAGAGACGGCGACCTCCGGACGCACCAGGCGGTGGCCACCCGCCTCCGCCAATCGCCGGCGTGGAGCAACTGGCGTGAAGAAGATCCGGAGGCTTCTGCGCATTTTTCGGCCAAACCAGGTGGCCGTTCGGCACGCGACCGGCGTCGGTGAGACCCCGAGGCGGCGATCTACCTTCCGGCATGGGTGGTGTTAACCACCTCCCCTCCGACGAAGCTCCGGCGACCGGTAAGTCCTTTTTCCATTTTTTATATTTATTTTATTATTATTATTATTATTATTATTATTATTATTATTATTATTATATATTTATTTATTTTCTCTTTTATATTTATTATTATTATTATTATTATTATTATTATTATTATTTTATGTTTATTATTAATTAATTGTTATTATTATTATTATATTTATTTATTTGTTATTTATCATTCTGTTTTTTATATTAATTAATTATTATTATTATTATTATATTTATTTATTATTTTATAATAATAATAATTATTATTATTATTATTATTATTATTATTATTGTTATTGTGTGATTTATTTGTTAATAGTGTCATTATTTTGTGTTGATATTATTTTGTTATTATCATTTTTAGTTATTTTTCTAAATTTACTTTATCCAAGTATTTGTTTATTTGTTTATTTGTTCAATTATTTAATTATCCATTACTAACCGATATTAATTTTGTGTTATCATTGTAACCACGAGTGGCATATGGCTCGCTCAAGGAATATGGTCGAGGCAAGTAGATTAAGATTTATTTATCATTTATTATTTGGGAATATGTAATTATTATTTTATTCTCTTTATTCGCTTGTGGTCTGTAATAATAAAAGATTTTCGACCGCACTTAAGAAACCATCAGAAAAATATTTTCTACTAAAATGAGATTTGTTAATAAAACTGGACCAATGTCCTCATTTTCATCCCGAGCCAAAAGGTTTAACTTGATTTGAGAATTTTATACTTTTTTATAAAATGAGTATTTGGGAACCAATGTTCCCATCTAAATGAATATCCCGATTTATGCATGTTCTGTACTTTATTTACAGTGGGGGTTGTATTCTGCCCCTAATATTATTGTAATTTACTTTTGAATGCTTTACTTTAATTTCGCTTTCATTTATCGCTTTAATGTGAATATTTGTGCCTTTTAATCAAATTGCATCGTGTGGAGAGAGAGTGAATTAATAAATTCGAAACTTAATTGTAAAATAAATAGAGGTAGAAATAGATGAGAAGTCCCGAATCCAACTCTGGTCTTTGGGCTCAACGAGGCGAGAGGTCTTTCCGATCATTCATTGGAACCTCCAAGACATCTCTTGTGTCCCTTTCAAAGACTTAATTAATAATCCTAGGCTCCAAGGGATAGAGGTTCATCCTCCAAGACCCCTTTTGGTTTGCCCAAAATGGATACATGCGCTGTCTTAGGCTCTCCGAGGCGAGAGGAACTTTTCCAATGTTTTATTGGGTGGCGACTTTATGAAACCTCTTTGTTGCCTAAAATAGACGCACTTGCAATTCGTCACAAGTTGTCAACGAACCTCACTTGCCCGATTGCCCTCAAGCGAGTGGTCAAGGGGAGCCCACGGGGTTCGGCGCGTGTCACAATAGTATTACAATATGTTTTTACCAAAGGAAATTTCGAGGATGAAATTTCTCAAGGAGGGGAGAATTGTAACAACCCGAAATGTACCCTAGAAGGAATATTGATGTTAAGTATTAATTAAGGGTACAAGAGTAATTGTGCAAGTGTGAATTTATGGCTAAGTAAGGATATAATTGCAGAAATTATAAGTTGATTGGAAGGAGGAAATGAAAGGAGGGACATATAGGGGTGTACACGGTTCTGGATCTTCCTATACCGAACCGAAATACCGAAGAAAAAGATCCAGAACCGAATTGTACCATTGACTTTTTTTATTAGAACTGAACCGAATTGTACTGTTGATTTTTTTATTAGAATCGAACCGAATTGTACTGGAACCGAATCGAGAACCGTATTGAACCGTACCGAATTGTTCTGTACTGAATTGGATCGAAATAACCGATATTTATTAATTATTATATATAAATTAGTAATTTATATATAAATATTATTTATAATTTGTATTATATCGTTATTATATAAATTTAACTTCATAATTATTTGTATTTTTGTGAAACTTTTATAATTATTTGTATTAAATATTTTAATTAATATATGAGAGAAAGACATACAGAACCGAAGCTAGTTTGGTGATGGTGGGTAATTTTATTTATTTGGTTTTTTGGGTGAAGGAAAATAAACTATCTAAATAGAAGCTGTCTATATCAAATGTTGTTGAAGACAGTTAGAGGTGGCAAATGGGCGGGTTGGGTGGGTTTGGGTTGGGTCATAAATGGGTGGGTCATAAATGGGTTGGGTCATAAATGGGTCAAAGATATATGGGTCATAAATGGGTCAATGCTCAAATGGGTTGGGCGGGTTTTGGTCGACCCATTTGACCCATTTATGACCATTTGTTCATTTTAAAAAATAAATCTAACAAAAGTATTGGATATAGAGATAATAAATAAATGTTCATTTCAAAAAATTAATCCTACAAAAAAATTAAATATACAAATAGTAAATAATATATTAATTTATCTTTCGACTTTAACTAATGATCACTCCACACTTTGATCTGATTTTGAAAATTTAATATCTTTTCCCATGTGATTTTTAGACTCCTCCTCAGCTGTAATAATAATAAATATCTATATAAGAATATTATAAAAATATATAAAATAATCTATATACACATGTTCAAAAAAATAAATACATTTATTTTACCTTCAAATTCAAATAACCAACTGCGAGTGGTAATCAAAGACTCTGCATTTTCAGGTAACATAGATGCCCTCCATTTATTGAGAATTCTTCCTCCCATACTAAATGCTGACTCTGAAGCAACGGTAGTAATGGGAATTGTCATAATATCTCGAGCCATTATAGAAAGAATGTATGAAATTAATATAATAAATAGTTAATAAATTAAAATAAATATTTTGATTATTAATAAGATAAATTTAATTATCATATCTATATGAATGTGCAATTAAAATAACTTGTATTTAATTTAATTTACATTTAGTGTTACTCAACCACTACATAATTTTTTATTTTGTACAAATATTTATATACACACACAAATATAATTATTATATCAATGAAATTTTACTAATTAATGTAATTATACGAGTATATAATCATCTTACCAATTAATTTCATTTACTTTTAATATCACTCAACTAGTATTTATCTATTATAAGTTAATAATTTAATTATATATAATTAAATTTTACTAATTAATATAACTATATAAGTATATAATCACCTTACTAATTAATTTCATTTATTTTTAGTATCACTCGATTGATACACATTTATATTTTTTTATACAATACCTCTATGAATAATTGAGTATATAAATTAATAATATAATTATATATAATAATTATTATATATAATGAAATTTACCAATTCAATTCATGTAATTATATAAATATATAATCACCTTACCCATTAATTTCATTTGTTTTTAGTATCACTCAACTAATACTTATCTATTTTGGCACAATACATATTTGAGTAATTGAGTTGTAACTTAATAATTTAATTATATATAATTAAATTTTACTAATTCGTATTTAATTTAATTTAACTTTAATGTCACTTGACCACTCCTTAACTTTTTTTGTACAAATATTTATATACACAATCACTTTACCAATTAATTTTATTTACTTTTAATACTACTTTTACATTCACTCTTATAGTTATTAACTATAATATTAATTAATAATCTTTAACTTTAACTATTAAGCCAAATTTAGTGAAATTGAGTATAATAACTGAGCCATATATGGATGGATTCTAACCATATAATCAACTGATACTGTATATATAATTAACTTATCAATTAATTTCATTTATATTTAGTATTACTCAATTACTAATTATCTACTTTGACACAATATATATTTGAATAATTGATTTATTTTAATAATGTAATTATATATCACTGAATAATTTATTATATAATCATTTTATCAATTAATTTTATTTACTTCTAATGTCACTCGACTAATACTCATCTATTTCTATCACAATACTTATATGAATATGTAAATTAAAAATAAAATTATATATAATTATTTATAATAAAATTTTAATATTTTTTTTTTGCGTTACTCAACTAATACTCATCTGTATTTAGCACAATATTTATGTGAGTAATTGAAAATATATTTTAATAATATAATTATATACAATTATTATATTAATAAAATTTTATTAATTAATATATAATATAAGTATATAATTATCTTATTAATTAAATTTTTTTAGAGCAAATTAAGAATAAAATTTGAAAAATTTTAGTAGAAATATTTTTTATTTTAAGTTTTGGAGGGAATCGAAATATTTGGAGGGAATCTAATGCGGACGAGTTGGGTTTTCAGTATTTGGAGCTAGTTGAACGGGCCAATCGACATTAATTATTGTTTTTGTTATAACGTTTGCTATAGGTGTCAATTTGCTTATTATTATATGTTTCCGGAAATCTTAGTCTCCCGTAACAGCTCATTTCGTATCTCAAAAATAACGTTTGGGTTCGTTTTTCAATTTGAAGTTTTAGGGGTATTATTGTAATTTTTTATTTTTTTCATATAAATTGTTTGTTACCTGAGTTTGGAGGAGATTTTTCAACTTGGAATAAAATTCTTTCGTTTTGAGGTATTTTTGTGGCGTCAGAATCTGACTGGTTTTATATTTTATTTTATATATATATATATATATATATATATATATATATATATAAGAAAATAAATTAAAAAAAAACCTAAATTGTGCCTGCCTCTTTCTTTTCTATCTCAAAATCGTGTCAAGCCCCACAATTTTTCCTATCTTTTCCGTTGGTTTTAGCTTATACTTGCATTTCCTTCTTTTCGTCACTGCCACTGTTATTTCCACGGCTATATCTAAAAGTAAGGATAAGTCACATACAACTTTTGGTTTTATGGTATTCGTTAATAGTACGTCATTAGTTAGTTAAAAATTTGATCAATAGACTTGTACATAAACTTTAATTAGGATGATCATTAGAAATGAATTACTAATTAATTTTATTAAATGTTAGGATTTTAGGAAATTTATTGAAGTAATTTATCTCGAATTTAAAATTTCATCTAGAGTTACTATTGTTAAAATATGTTTTTCTTTTTTCATAAAGGAGAGGGATAAATTAAAATATTTTCTTAAAATTGAATGCAAAATTGTATGAAATTGCTGAGATATTTTAATTATATTTGTATTTATTATTGTGTATATTTATATTGTAAATTTTTAAAAATATTGAATTATCCGAAATACCGTATTGTATTGTCTTGTTTTGTTTTGTACCGAAAGAACCGAATAACCGAACTGAACTGTACTAAAAATTATAAGAACCGTATTGAACTGTACCGAAGTTAATAAGAACCGAACTGTACCGAAATTTATAAGAACCGAAATTTCAATACAATACGGAGATTTGTAAATAACCGAATTGGACCGAACTGTGTACACTCCTAGGGACATATTGGAAATTATTGAGGAGCAAGTTAGGAATTTGGAGGGTAGTGGTGTGCTGTCCATGCGTGGTGTGTGGGCTTTGCCAACACTACCACTTACATGTATATAAAATGAAAAGAAGAGGCAGATTTGACCTCCCATTTGCATGTTGGCCGGCCACTTCCTCTCTCTCAATTCCATTTAGTTCACTCTTTTCTTTCTCCTCTATTTTTCTTAGCCATTTGTTCTTCTTCTTTGGTTGATTGAGTTACAAGAATTGTAATAATTTGAAGAGGTTTTAAGGATAAGTTGAGAAGGTATGCATGGGTTTTCGGTTTAAGGATCTCTCTTCTTCTCTATTTCTATTTTGGTTTGGTTTGTTTGATAAATGGATTAAGAGTGTGTATATGTTGTGCAAGAAGCTTTAGATAAAAGGAAAGAGAAGGGAAAGGAGAAGGTGTTACCTAGAAGAGGAGTTTTGAGCTGCTCCTTAAAGGTTGGGATCATGTACCATTGTAATTTGTTGCATGTGTTGAGTTTGTGTGATTTTGAATAATGCATGTGTTATTATTTGAGACATTGTCATTGAAATTCTGCTATTAGGTGCATGTTTAATTAGATGGCAAATTGGTGAGCTTTAAATTAATGCTATAGTTCAATTGAGTGTTGTAGTCAAGTATGTTGTTGTTGCATGTTGTGTATGCATAGATTTTGACATGTAGAGTACTTGTTATGATTAATATGTTTATTGGACATTTGATTGTGTTTATTATTGGAATAGAGTTTAGAAGTGTTTATGGCATGATTTTGTTCGTATGTGAAGGTTGTGCATGGGTGGGTTGTGTAGCTTGGAGTTGAACTTTTAGTTCGGTTATGTCGGGAGCGCGACAGAACACTCCTTGGGCAAGGTCTGCCTGCCAAGCATCGTCGAGCCTTGTCGAGCTGTGCCAAACCATGTCGCGAGTGCGAGCTCCATCACGGGCACGACATAAGCTACTTTGGCATTCTGTCGCGAGAGCGACACTGGCCGTGAGTGAGTCATTTGCATGTGTTGGGTTCTATCGCGAGCGCGACACTGTGCAGAGTTGTAATTTGAGCTTTTATCTCTTATTTGTGTATAGCATTGCTTTGGTTTATGTATGATCATACATAGTAAAGATTATATGTATTATATATATGTATGAATCATATACTTAATGGGATGATTAGTTTGTACATGAATTGAATTGATATGTGATCATTGTTGGATACATGAGTGAATGCTAAATAAATGATATAGTGGCTAGAGTTGTATGTATACCTGAAGGGTCATGGTAGTGGATAGATAAGCATGCTTATATA
This sequence comes from Excoecaria cochinchinensis, assembly GCA_947683425.1. Classification (NCBI taxonomy): domain Eukaryota; kingdom Viridiplantae; phylum Streptophyta; class Magnoliopsida; order Malpighiales; family Euphorbiaceae; genus Excoecaria; species Excoecaria cochinchinensis. Next base: position 1,218,431 of record CANTUQ010000183.1, read on the forward strand.
GGGTCATGGTAGTGGATAGATAAGCATGCTTATAAAGGGCTAGTGTTTTGCAGCTGCTAGTGTTTGTCCCGCAAGGGTCTAGTGTTTGTTACCTTCAAGTAACTAGTGATTTGAGACTTCGGTCTCTAAATGTTTGATAATACTAGTCAATATCTAGTGCACCCGTAACCACCATTAATGATAGTTCAAGCTATGGCTTTAGCGATTGTATGATTATGTATGGGCATATAAAGTTGTGATCTACCAAGTGCATATGATCATTCATGTAGAAGCTTGAGTAAATGTACATGCTTGAGTAAATGTATATGATAGTGTTTTGACGAAGGCATGTGTTGTGTACTGTGAAAATGTACATGATAATTGTGGGCATGAAAAGTGCAGATAATTGATTTAGATGTGTAAATGATGGTTATGTTCATATTGATGATTATGCCTTTGCTTATTGATGTATGTTAAAGTGTATATGCTTGGATATGTATGTAAGTATTGTTGCGACTTGGTGAGAAGTCTTTGTATCTGTATATCCCCACTAAGCATTATCGCTTAGTACGGGTGTTTTTCATGTGTAGGTATACAGGACCGGTTTGGTTATGGGAGTCGTCTATCTGCTGGCCATTAGGAGTTGGAGTGGAGTTTGCTTTTGTTTAAGATTCTTTTTGTAATGATCATTCAATATATGTTAAGAGAATATTTTTTATATAGTGTATATGTTAGGGTTTTGATCTTGTAATGTTAGAATGATAATCTTTTTGTAATGTGCTCAATTTCTGAGATTATAAAAGCAAGTATGTGTGACGTGCGCCGAACCCCATGGTGCCCCGAACGCCCGCTTTTAGGGCGATCAAGAGAGGTTCGTGAAAAACTTGTAAGAAATTACAAGTGCGTCTATTTTGGACAACAAGGAGGTTTCTTGGAGTCGCCACCCAATAGAATATTAGGAAAGGTCGTCTAGCCTCAGAGAGCCTAAGACAGCGCATATGCATCCATTTTGGACAAGCCAGAGATATTTTGGAGGCCCCATCCCAATAGAACATTGGGATGGTCCTTTAACCTCATGGAGCCTAGGACTATGCAAATTGGGCCTTTTTTGGGCAATAAGAGATATTTTGGAGACCCCATCCCAATAAAACATTGAGATGGTCCTCTAACCTCGTTGAGCCTAAGACCAGAGAAGGTTCAAGACTTCGCATTTATTAATACCTTGATCAAAGTTACAATTGAGTTTTGAATTTAGCGTTTTATCCCATTTCTCATTCGATTTAATGCAATTAATTAAAGTGCACGTTGGTCATATAAGGAAAGTGGTAAATAGGAGCAAAAAAATGAAAATAAAAAGCAAATTAGAATACAATAACTTACAACAAAACTAGGGGCGGAATACAACCCCCGTTATAAATAACATGCTGATCATACATAAATCGGGATATTTAAGCGTCAATTTTATTTGCTAGAAATCAGGACAATGGTCCTCAATTTGTTGATAAAAATCCCAATTCAATTACTATAAATATTTAACCATTTTCATGTATTAGCGGAATGAAATAATATTTACAATAATAATACTCAAGATAAAGAGAGGTGAGGGTAAAAGAATGAACCCGAGTGAAGATTCTCAGATCATTGCGGTGTCCTCCATTTAATACAACCCAAACCCGTCAAATAAATTAATGAAACTCACCAAAATAAGAACCATGTTAGTGCCACAATTAACATAAAAATAATGGACTAAAAATAAATTATGTAAAAGAAACCATGAAAAATTATCACAAAAATGGTAAGGAAATAAGTGGTGAAAGAAAGGGAGGAAAAGGAGAAGGAAAGGCCCAGCGACGGCCCATAGTTCACGAGCGACGGGCGTCTTTGGGCTGATTGATGGGTGGAGGCAGCAACCCTAGACGGCCCGTCGCTCGGATGAGAGATGGCCATCGGTGGATCCTCTACCTGTTGGTCACTCCAAATCCAGAAAAATGCAGCAAAATCAAGCAAAAATTGTTTTATTTTAAATAAAATAAGATTTTATGTGTAAAATCAGAATAAAATTGTTGAATACACAGGAAATCGATCCATAAATGTTTACCCTCGGAATATTACCTTTAAAGGTGAATGTCGCGTGGTTTGCATTCCTCGAGTTCTACAAGGATTGATCTGCGATGTGCAATTTTTAGAAGATTTTTGGACTACAAAAATCGTTTTTCGAAAACAAATGAAGAAAAGAAAATTATATTTTTCTTTCTCTTTCTCGACATTTTGATAGCAGTTATAAATGTTAAAACGGCTGGATTCGATAGAAATGAATTATTGTCTTTTCCTTGGATTCCTTTTAATTCAGAAAATATTTGATGATGATTTTTCAGAAAAATAAAGTAAGAGAATTTTTTGTAAGAAAGTTTTCTGCAAGAATAGCTAAAATCCTCGTTTTTAGTCAAAATTGCTAACCCCAAATAATGAACTTCCAATCCCTATAAATTTATTGGGATTGGAAGAAAATTAAAATAAATTCAAATTTAGAATTTAAATTTGAAAAAGATTTCTGAAATCCAAAATTAAAATCGAATAATTTTCAGAATATTCTCAAAATCAAATCTAAGATTTGAAAATATTTGAAAAGATTTAAAAGATTTTAAAAAGATTTAGGAAATATTTTGGAAATATTGGGAGATCTCCTAAGAATCTAAAAAATCTCGCTCAAATAACGTCAGATCACCAACCGACGGGCATCAGTGGATTACCGACGGGCATCATTGATGGGGGCACGCTTGGTCTTTTGGTCGGTGGGCCCCTCATAAGAGACGAAATCGCGAGAGATAGGCGTCTCTCGCACGGGCGACGGCCATCGCTCCACACAAGAGACGGGCTTCGCAAATGAGCGACAGTCAGCATTCGTCGCGAGAGACAGGTCTCTCATACGAGCGATGAGCGTCGCTCCCACGAGAGATGGGGCTCTGCAAACGAGCGACAACCGGAGCTCGTCGCGAGAGATGGGTCTCTCATGCGAGCGACGAGCGGCACTCCCACGAGAGATGGGGCTCCACAAATGAGCGATAGCCAATACTCATCGCTAGAGACGGGTCTCTCAAGCGAGCAATGGGCGTCACTTCTACCGATGGTATACCCTCCGGTGGAGAAAAACCCAAATTCCAACATATAAACTCGCCCCGATTCCCCGAAATCCTCTATTCCAAAGAAAAATTCTCAATCCTTGTAAAATCGGAGAATGAAAACTCACAACTTTCATCCATTTTTCTTGAAACAGACTTTGATGTCTTTATCAGGTAACTCTGATATGGACTGTCTCAGGACCCGGTGTCTACAGTTGCCCCCAATTTTGGGGAAACTAGTACACTAGTGTCTAGATAAGCGAAAATTCAGAGGAGAAAGGAAGAAATGCATACCTGAGGAAGTCCTTACCTTTCCACTGCTGTGTTTAAGCTGGTGACCTTTTGCTGCAGAGTAGTAGCGTATTCTACCATGATTCTTTGGCAACTTGTTCGACCACCTTCATCCGGCGGACCTCGTCTCGGTCTGCCCAATGTTTGAATGTCGTGGGAAGTAGTGTTATCCAAATGCAACCCAATTGCTACTTATTCTATCGTACGTGTACCGCTAGCCTCATCTTGGCTTGCACGGCATGAGAGATAGTGTTATCCAACTATATCTCGACTGTGATTTGTTCTATCGCGCGTGTCCCGCTGTCCTCGTCTCGGCTTGCACGGTGTCTGATTAGTGTAGGAGGTAGTGTTATCTAACTACAACCCGTTTGCGGTTTGTTCTACTGCAGGTGTCCCACTGGCCTCATCTCGTATTGCACGGTGTCTGATTAGTGTGAGAGGTAGTGTTATCTAACTACAACTCGGTTGCGATTTGTTCTACCGCAGGTGTCCCACTGGCCTCATCTTAGCTTGCACGGTGTCTGATTGGTGTGAGAGGAAGTGTTGTCTAACCACAATTTTGTTATGTGATGTATGACTTTTGATTTTCTGACCACCATCCGGTTAGCAGAGCATGACTGTCGACCATCCTCGAGTCGACCTGATGTCATGTTCCTGTGGTTATACATAATTTTTATTAATTACTTGTAAATCAATTTATCTGGTAATTTCATCAACAATTTTTATGTTGTCATTTATTTCCTTCTTCTTACTTATTCGTGTTATCAAACGTTCGAAAAATATAAGTAAAATGTTAGCCACGATGTAAATATACAAAATGAAATATAAATTCAACAAAATGTAAATGTAAGTTTCCACTAACAAAATATGAATTTTGTACAACATATATACAATTACAATCAAATAAACTCCCTGAACAAACTATAGAGGGAAGTAGTTCGAGGGCTCCTCCGGGTCCTCCTCATCATCCGACACATGCACCAGCTGGCTCCGAGATGACGATATGGACGGCCCTGCCCTAGAGGTAGAGGGGCGACTGGGAGGTGCTGAGGGTCTAACCTCTGGCTGTAAACGAGGCAGGACGACTACTGGTGCGGACACTGGCTGCCCTGCTGCTGGAGTGGTCTACTGGAACTGGACCTGAGCATATCCATCCAGGAAAGGCTAAGCGCAAATCCCGAGGAACTCCAAAGTGTCTCTGACTATGCCGCTCAGCTCTGTGAAGGCCCTCAATAGTCTCATCATTTGATCCCTAGCCGCATCTCTAATGCCCCCGTGCCTAGCCTCTATCTGCTATTTGAACTCTCTGATGGAACCGAAGATAGGTGGTATGGCACCCTACAGTACCTCTATGCTGAACCTAAAGGTGCTGACAGACTCGTCTACCATCTGAACAGCTGTGTCAACCCTCTGAGCCATGGCAAAATGGGAGGCAACCAAACTCTGCCTCAGCTCCTCAATGAGCCTCCCTTGATCCTCTATGACTCTCTCCTGCTGGCCTAGCCGCTCCAGCATAACCCGATCTCGCTCCTCGTATCGACTAATCCGCTCTTGAAGGACCCGGTCCCTCTCCTCCTGTCTGCACTCTATGGAGGCGAGCATAGAAGTCATAGCTGCTACTATATCCGGCTAGGCCGGCTGGGGCGATGGTGACAATGCGGGGGGTACCGGCTCTGTCATCTGCTCTAGAGGCGGTGCCGTGGAGGTAAATGCCCCCGGATGCCCTTCTCTACTATAAGGGTAGAACCTCTAAGTATCCTGGGGCACTGACTCGTGCTGGAGGAGGAGGAGTGGGGCTGTGTACTCTCAGTGCTGGAGGAGTGACTAACAACTTGTCCATACTAAACCCTATGCCCATGTCGAAAGGAGTCTGCGGCTACTCCTCCTCTGCTAGCTGCTATGGAGGCTGCTCCTCCTGATACACTGGCTGCTGCAGAGGCTGCCCCTCCGCCTAAGGCCCCTCCTCTACTGGCTGGAGCGAAGGGAGGCTGAATGCACATTTGGTCTCGTGTATGGAGAGTAGCCGGTACTCCTTAGCCTGGTCTATTACCTGGGCAATCATCCCCATGGTCAGGGTTGCCGGTGAGTCCACATAGATACTCTCCTCTAATGCGGGCCCAAGAATATCCGGAAGAGCTCCCAACTGTAGTAGCAACCTGGTCACCACTCCTCCCGCAAACACTATAGGGGCTGCTCCCCGTGATACTCTGACCAGGTTAGCTGCAATCTTGTGGCTAATGTTAAGGCGATGACTTGCTACCATCGCCCAGAGGCTCCAAATCTTTGCCCCATTCACTGACTTAGGATTACCTGCCTGTCCCAGGTAAGAACTAGATATCACCCTATGCACGTACCTCAGTGCCTGTGATGAGAGTACTGTACTCTCTTTGCCGTATCGTGGTCATACGGCACTCCCGAAAAGGCAATCATCTCCCAGTGTTGCCTCCTCACAGCCCTCTGTGGAACTATAACATCAGGCCCAAGTGGGAGACCCATAGCCTCGGCGAACCTCTGGCGCATCATGCTGTAATGGTAGCCTCAGACCCAGAACTGTATAACCCCCTCCTCCGTGTCAGATCTCTGAAATCCTCCGTAGTGCAGGGTAGCCAAAAACTCCCGGATAACCTCGAGGTGAGTCTGGAATGATGGCCATAAGAACTCCGTCCATCCTGTGGCTGACACCAAGGCGTCTACCTCCCCCAACATCCCTATACTCTCCAAGAAAGGTCTGGAGATGAAGCAGTTGGCCCGAAACTGTACGCGAGCCAATGCTCTGAATCTCTCCCTAGCCTCATCGCTCATCCAAAGAGGAGCCTGAGGCTCGGGTTGGTCACGAGGAACATTACGTCGTGGAGGCTTCATGAAAAGACAAGAAAAGAAATTAGTCCTATACTATCGTGGTAAACAGACTAAACAAAAATCTTTTATATTTCGGCAGCATTTCTGTTGGACTGTGCCTACCCAAAAAGCATTTCGACAAGGATGTGCTTAACAAAAAGTTTTAAATTTTTTTTAAAAAAAATTGGGCAGCATTCCGGCAAGGATGTGCTTACCCAGAAAAAATTTGGGCAGCATTCCAGCAAGAATGTGCTTACCCAGAAAAAATTTGGGCAGCATCCCGGCAAGGATATGCCAAACTTCCTGCACAAAAAACAAAAAAAAAGATAGGCCTCAGGTCCCAAGCAACAATTTTATTATTCAAATTATTTTCGCGTCTTATTTAGTTCGGACTACTCCTAAAACTAAGTCAGTTCAGGGCAAGTCCACAAATCTCAAATTCTCTTTTTTTTAATTGTTTTTATTATCATTATTTGTTATTATTTGTTCGTGCATATTTACATTTCTACGACTATGTTTCGTATACAATCCAAAGAAACTAAGTAGATAGGAGTAGAAATTAATACTACATCTTGCTAAATACACTAAACATGCATTTTCCATGCAAATTATTCAAAAAAGAAATAAAAAGGAATAGAGAAACATGACGAACTAACCTAGTAGTCGATGAAAATGTACTAAAAAAAACTTGACGGAAATGCTAAAAAGATACTCTTAAGTGTGCACGATAGTACGAGGGTCATTTTGGCGCAAATGGTGCGCAAAACGGGCAAGAAATGAAGAAGAAAAGTGAAAAAAATGAAGGGGTGGCGCTGGTTTCACGAGGGAAGAGAGGAAAGAAGAGGAAAAGAAACTGAACGATGCCCCTTATATAATTTTTCATGACCGACGGGCTTCCCGTAGGAACACTGAGCAACGGGAAGCCCGTCTGTCGTTAAAAATTCCGTTTTTTGTTTCATCTTCATCCCCTTCATTAATGGCTTATTTAATAAGCCATTAATGAATTGAAAACTCATTAATTGCCCCTTTTTTTTTTATGTAAAACTCCCTGAATATTCTTCAATTTTTGCATCCGGTGTGCGTCCCTATCAAGACAATAGAAGTATGTAAAAATTATTTTATACACGTGACATACATGAAATATGCAGGAAATGAATCTGCCCAGTGGTCAACCAGGTTGACCGACGGGCTTCCCGTCGGGTAAATGACAGATGGGCATCCCGTTTGTCACTTCTTCCTTATAAATACTCACTTTTCCTTGGATTTTGTGCACTTTCGACACTCTGAATCTCACCCCAAGCTTCTATCTCAGGTTCTTCTCTCTTTTTCCTTTACTTTCCTTTGCTAGCTTTTATTTCTTAGTTGCAACCCTTAGGAAATGTCTATGTCTGCCCTCACTAAGATGCACCGAATCCTGGACAACCCCCAAACCTGGGAAAACACCGCCCTTGCTCTGCTTTTTGGTCTGAAATTCCTGAGAAGGGTTAAGATAGACTACAACCTCCTTCTGGCTGCAGTCCGCTTCTGGGACCCGCAGTTTTATGTCTTCAGGTTCACCTGTTAGGAACTATGCCCTCTGCCTGAAGAATTTGCTGCCATCATTAGGACCTGGTATCCTCCCAGTGCCTTACCCTACATTCCCCGCTGTGGTCTGACTCACACCCCGGACATTGCTTTGGCCTTAAGCATTGCTCCTTTTGATGTTGCTCGCCTAGTTCCTCAGGGTACCGCATTTGTCCTAGAGCCACTGATTGAGGCGTTGGATGAGTTCTCCGATGTTCCCCCATACCGTACGAGTATCATCTTCCTATTTTGTCTCATGAGGTATCTGATCGTGACTTCAAATGAGTTGACTGGTGACTCTCGTCTATTTGGGATTCTGGATGACTTTCATCCCAGGCTGACCCCCTTCCCACTGATACTTGCCGAGACTATCCTTGGTCTGGATTCTGCCCGTGCTGAATCTTCTACCACCTTTTTTGGGAGCCCCTTATTACTCCAGGTAAGTTATTATCTTAAAAGGTAGTGCGTCCCTTATGGATTTTCACACTAACTTTTCTTAGCGAGAAGTGCGTCCTTTTTGGATTTTCACACAACCCTATGTCTTACTTTTGCCTAGGGTGAACCCAACTCACTCCAGCGGCTCCTATTTTATTTTTCTTTTATTTTTTTTATAATGTTTTTCTTTCTTTTTTTCAGCTATAACTGCAAGAGAAGTTTAAGCTGCTGCCAGAGCCACCTCCCAGAGTCTTCAGTCAATGCTCTCCGACCTATTTCCTTCCCCGTCAGTGACTATACTCATTCACAACCCCCGATGAGGGCATTACCAGATTTGGCGAGGTAACAGATGAGGATATTAATTTCATGAGCGCTTGGCTTCCCCTATCTGCTGTGGTAGTCGATGGCTCTTTAGGGTGTGTCCCCCTATGTGGGCTTCGCGAAGCTACTTTTTTTATCACAGCCGCTATGCTCTACAGATCGGGACGACTCAAGATGTGGTAAGGCTCCCTTTATCTTTTTGAGGTGGAGGTCTATCTTCGGCCTTTGCTTCCCGATATCATGATCTCTGGGTTGAGCTACCAGTGAAGACTGTCATACCTTCCTTTGGAAATTATTCTGTTACTTCTACCAGTGCATATAAGAGATGGGTGCTCAGCCCTGCAGTTGATAACAGGACTCGATGACTTAGACACCTGGCCGGCGAGAGTAGTGATAGAGCCTAGTTCAGATTTGTATGCATTTTGAGCGATGTATTTCTTTTTAAAATAGAACTAGAGAATAATGTAAATGAATAAATTCAGTTTTATTTCATTTTATAAAATTGTGTACATTTCAGCATGATTTTAGAATACATGATCATTATTTAACGTTAATTCAAAATGCGAAGCTACATTCATTCATGGAACAAATCTTGATAGCATCAAACTCCTGTTGCCAATCAGCCCTCTCGGGTTTTCTTGATTGGACATTTTCTCTCTAGCCTCTAATTTTTGCCCAGGATGCCTTTTTTCAGTTTTCACCCTGACGAGGCGCCCAATTTTATCAAGGCCGCCTTTTTTCGGTTTTTGACCTACGGAGCTTTTATTCTTTTCTTTTGATCTTTATTGTCTTTAGCCATGGAACCTCTTGAGTTTATAAATTTTGATTAGCTCCTTGAAGTCATTTCCATCACTGTCTGCCAGAATTGCCGCTCCTTTCGACAGTAGCTTATGGAGGATGAAATGTCCTTCCCACGTTGGTCTGAATTTCCCCCTTATGTCGGGCACACCCGGTCTCATCCATTTGAATACCAGATCTCCTTCCTTCAATGGGTGTTTCTTGACTTTCTTCCCAAATGACCTCGCTAGCCTTTTCTGATAAATCTGATTATGATAGTAGGCCCTTAACCTGCTCTTATCTCGCATGTTCAGATGTTGCGACTGCTGCTGTGCCCACTCAGCCTCCGAAATTTGAGCTTCCATAACCACTCTCAATGATTTAAGTTCTATCTCAACTGGCAGTACCGCTTCTATCCTGTATACTAAAGAATATGGTGTGGCACCTGTAGAAGTTCTGACAGTTGTTCTATAACCCCAAATTGCAAAAGGCAACTTTTTTGCCCAATCTTTATAGTTCTGCACCATTTTCGCCAGGATTTTCTTAACGTTCTTATTAGCGGCTTCCACTGCCCCATTGGCCTGAGGACGATACGGAGAAGACTTGTGATGCTCAATGCCATATCTCTAAGGCAACTTCTTCGTTTCAGCCATGAACTGGACCCTATTGTCGAATACAACGTGATGTGGGAGACCGTATCTACATACCAGGTTCTTTTCAATGAATTTGGCCATATCCCGGGCATCAACTTTCTTGAAAGATTCAGCCTCTACCCATTTGGTAAAATAGTCGATAGCAACTATGATGAATCTATGTCCATTGGAGGCCGTGGGGTGTATTTCTCCAATAATGTCTATTCCCCAAGCTGCGAATGGCCATGGTGATGTCAAACTGTGTAATTTCGAAACCGATGAGTGCCCCAAATCTGCATATTGTTGAAATAATTGACATTGCTTCATGTACTTCGAGCAATCTGTATCTAAGGTAAGCCAATAGAACCCTTGTGGTTCTTTTTTAGAAGAATGGCAAAGTACGGGTATGTGTATATCAATGGGATTTGAACAAAGCTTGCCCCTAAGATGACCTTTCTTTGCCCCTGTATCAACAGCTTTTTGATTTTTTCTTTTTTTTTTGTCTTTCATTTTTTTTCCTTTTCTTCTTTTTCTTTTCTTTTTTTTTTGCTCTTTTTTTATTATTATTAATTTATTTTATGGATGAGCTTTATTCAAATCCTGATAGTTTACACATACATGTACTCCTCTTTTCGATATTGGAGCAACACTTACCATAAAAGAAAATTTGGCCGAATTTCTATTTGTGGATCTCTCCTTTTAACCTTTTCTGCCCATTCTAGCTTGAGTCCTCTAAGCTCTTGCTTGACTGGCTTATGGTCTAGATATATTGGGATGGCATGCTTTGCAATTTTACGACCCATTCCAAGCATATCTTCATAGGTCCAGGCAAAGGCTTTTTCATAAATATATTTTTTTTCATTCTCTCAAATTTTGACCTTTCATCAGGAGTTATATCAGATGCTATTAAGATTTTCTTTGGCTTCTCCAAAGTTTTCGAGATTAAATGGAGCAGCACCAGTTGAATCAGTGTCAAATATAAATAAATCATGCTCATGAATATGCATATTGAAATCATCAGAAACAACACACCATTAAGCAAATTGTCCATATTATTAATAAAACTAGAAATGTCATCAACATTATTGAGAAGTTCGGAATTAAAAAGAAAAATCTAAATTATCATCTTTTCCTCTCTCTACCAACGCAGATGTTGCTGCCGATGGCCTACTATCATCCTCAGGGCCCATCCTTCCTTCCTTTCATCTCTTCTTCAATGAGGCCTTGAACCCGTTTCTTCAAAGTTTGGCATTCAATAGTGTCATGCCTAGTCTGCTGATGGTAGATGCAATACCGATCCATTCGATGACCTGGACATCCTTAGCTTCTAGTAGGTTTAGCTGGCATCGATTGCAACTTTCCTTGCTTAACAAAATAAGCAAAACATTTAGATAGAGGCTTTTCCAAGATGACACGGCCGCCTTGGGTGGCTCCCTGGGTTGGAACTTTTGTGCCTCCAGAACTTATCCTGCTGCTATCGCCACGACTTGAGCTTCCATCATTTCCTCCTTCAGGGATTACAATTGGCTTAAGATCCCAAATTTGCCCCCTTAGGACTTGGCAATCATCAATCGGGCCTTTGGTATACTGATGGTGACTCGTTAGCCCCCAACCCACGGTTGATCTAGCTAACCACATTTGTGGGTTTTTCTCTAACACTTCAGGAAAAGGTCCGCCTAAGCCAAATAGATATTTCTAGGTTATTCCAGCCGCCGGTACTTTTTCCACCTCTCGAATGCCAATGAAACTATCACATTTACATAAGCAATTTTCCTCTTCCACGTTCACGGCACCAAAAGCGAGCCTTTTGTAGGCGGCTTGGGTCGTAGCACATTTAGATCACAAAATTTCCTCCTCGAGGATATCTATCCTCCTTTTTGGACCACTAGTAGTTATCCTAGACTCATCCCTAGAAGCATGCCCTTTGCCTTTTCACCCAAATGCCAGAGCAAAAGGCATTTTCCCTCTAGACTTAGTTTGCGGTATGCATGCCGTCTTGCTAGGTCACGTTGCAATAAGGTAAAAATAGTATATTGCCCTTTGGCGGATGGCGTCATTGCGGCAGCAAAATTCCCCCTCATAGTTCTCATCCTAGCTTCAAACTCTTCAAGCTTCCTCTCTATTTCCCGTGCCTTCCTATCCATTTCATTGATAATAAGTTATAGGCTGCGCTGAGCCTTCTTGATGGGTTTGGCATGTCGCTTTCTACTAAACACTGTGAAGGGGTATGACTTACTGCTTTCTAAGGTCAACTCTAAGTTCACGTATACTGCCCTTTTCTCATCTTCTCCCTCTTCTGGCATTTCAATAAAAATAAGGATTATTTACTATTTGCTCGTTGAAACCTTTAGACCACTTGGGTAGATCTATGATGGCTGCAAAACATACCTATTAGGATGATGCATGAATGACATATAATGCATGGTCGTACTATGCAGTATCCATAAATCACATGCAAGCACATAGGTCCTTCCAACCTTGTTCCTCCTGCACACGAGGTCATAGTCTCTTTCCTAGGTGGGCTTGGTTCATGGGTCAACAGGGAACCCGACGAACGCACATGATGCACAGCAAAAAATCGGCAGCATAACCTCTCCTAACTAATGCACAGACGTATGGGTTGTGATCGTTATATATTTAGGCAGTCCCAATAAATTGACATGGGCCTATCGGGGCATGAAAGCCTTTGATTAGGTGACCAATCAAGTTATCTGAGTTTGTCCAATACAAGACGATCCATATAGCAAGCATAGTATTATTGTTCATACCACCTAGGGGAGGTATCTACTTTCATTACATGGGTTTTGACGAAGGTGATGTTACTTTATGGCTACCCAAGTATGGTCCCTGCCAATGGGGTCTAGCTCATCATGAGCTTAACGACCGGTCGGGTCTCCATTCAATATACCATGATAGTACGAGGCTTGGGTTGGTGATTATCCTTAACACTTCCCTACATTGAGTGAATGTAGGGTCATGCTTTAGGAATGCATCGGGGTTAAAAGAGGGACCAAACTAGCATAGATCTAAAACTCTAATGAGATGCAATGCAAATCCGAAAAGGGATGAAATTTTTAAATTAAAACTCAATTACAATTTTTAATCGAGGTACTTTCGAAGTGAAGTCTCTTATGTCCCCAGTGGAGTCGCCAACCCCGTGGTACCTCGAACGCCCGCTTTTAGGGCGATCGAGAAAGGTTCGTGAAAAACATGTAAAAAATTACAAGTGCATCTATTTTGGACAATAAGGAGGTTTCTTGGAGTCGCCACCCAATATAACATTGGGAAAGGTCGTCTAGCCTCAGAAAGCCTAAGACAGCGCATATGCATCCATTTTGAGAAAGTTAGAGATATTTTGAAGGCCCTATCCTAATAGAACATTACGATGGTCCTTTAACATCGTGGAGCCCAGGACTATGCAAATTGGGCCTTTTTCGGGCAATAAGAGATATTTTGGAGACCCCATCCCAATGAAACATTGAGATGGTCCTCTAACCTCGTTGAACCTAAGACCAGAGAACGTTCGGGACTTTCCATTTATTAATACCTTGATCAAAGTTACAATTGATTTTTAAATTTAGCGTGTCATCCCATTTCTCATTTGATTTAATGCAATTAATTAAAGCGCACATTGGTCATATAAGGAAAGCGGTAAATAGGAGCAAAAAATGAAAAAAAAAAAGTAAATTAGAATACAATAACTTACAACAAAACTAGGGGCGGAATACAACCCCCGTTGTAAATAACATGCTGATCATACATAAATCGGGATATTTGTGAAAAATGACATTGGTCCTCGCATGCACATTTACAAAAGCAATTTAAGCGTCAATTTTATTTGCTGGAAATTAGGACATTGGTCCTCAATTTGTTGATAAAAATCCCAATTCAATTACTATGAATATTTAACCATTTTCATGTATTAGCGGAATGAAATAATATTTATAATAATAATACTCAAGATAAAGAGAGGTAAGGATAAAAGAATGAACCCGACTGAAGATTCTCAAATCATTACGGTGTCCTCCATTTAATACAACCCAAACCCATCAAATAAATCAATGAAACTCACCAAAATAAGAACCATGTTAGTGCCACAATTAACATAAAAATAATGGACTAAAAATAAATTATGTAAAAGAAACCATGAAAAATTATCACAAAAATGGTAAGGAAATAAGTGGTGAAAGAAAGGGAGGAAAAGAAGAAGGAAAGGCCCAGGGACGACCCATGGTTCGCGAGCGACGAGCGTCTCTGGGCTGACCGATGGGTGGAGGCAGTAACCCTAAACGGCCCGTCACTCGGATGAGAGATGGCCATCAGTGGATCCTCTGCCCGTCGGTCACTCCAGATCCAGAAAAATGCAGCAAAATCAAGTAAAAATTGTTTTATTTTAAATAAAATAAGATTTTATGTGTAAAATCAGAATAAAATTATTGAATACAAAGGAAATCGATCCAGAAATGTTTAACCTCGGAATATTACCTTTAAAGGTAAATGTCGCGTGGTTTGCGTTCCTCAAGTTCTACAAGGATTGATCCGCGATGTGCGATTTTCAGAAAATTTTTGGACTACAAAAATAGTTTTTCAAAAACAAATTAAGAAAAGAAAATTATATTTTTCTTTCTCGATATTTTGATAGCAATTATGAATGCTAAAACGGCTGGATTCGATAGAAATGAATTAGTTTCGTTCCCTCATATTCCTTTTAATTCAGAAAATATTTGATGATGATTTTTCAGAAAAATAAAAGTAAGAGAATTTTTTGTAAGAAAGTTTTCTGCAAGAATAGCTAAAATCCTATTTTTTAGTCAAAATCGCTAACCCCGAATAATGAGCTTCTAATCCCTATTTATAGGGATTTGAAGAAAATTCAAATTTAGAATTTAAATTTGAAAAAGATTTCTGAAATCAAAAATTAAAACCGAATGATTTTTAGAATATTCTCGAAATCAAATCCAAGATTTGAAAGTATTTGAAAAGATTTAAAAGATTTTGAAAAGATTTAGGAAATATTTTGGAAATATTGGGAGATCTCCTAAGAATCTGGAAAATCTCGCTCAAATAACCTCAGATCACCGACCGACGGGCGTCGGTGGATTACCGACGGGCGTCGCTGATGGGGGCATGCTTGGTCTTTTGGTCGGCGGGCCCCTCATGAGAGACGAAATTGTGAGAGACAGGCATCTCTCGCACGGGCGATGGCCGTCGCTCCACATGATAGACGGGCTTCGCAAATGAGTGACAGCCGGCGCTCATCGTGAGAGACGGATCTCTCATGCGAGCGACGGGCGTCGCTCTTATGAGAGACAGGGCTCCATAAACGAGCGATGTCTGGCGCTCATCACGAGAGACGGGTCTCTCATGCGAGCGACGGGCGTCGCTCCCATGAGAGACTGGGCTCCACAAATGAGTGACAGCCGGTGCTCATCGCGAGAGATGGGCCTCTCACGCGAGCGACGGGCATCGCTTCTATCGACGGTATACCCATCGGTGGAGCAAAACCCAAATTCCAACATATAAACTCCCCCCGATTCCTCAAAATCCTCTATTTCCTAGAAAAAATCCTCAATCCTTGTAAAATCGGAGAATGAAAACTCACAACTTTCATCCATTTGTGTGAAAATAGACTTTGATATCTTCATTGGGTAACTCTGATCTGGACTGTCTCAGGACCCGGTGTCTACAGTATATTTTTTTTATTGATGCTTCCGCTTATAGTATGTGTGTGTATGTGTTAGCATGTTTCCGCTATAGTAAATGCATGAGTGTTTGTTTATGTATGCGTATGTGAGTGTGTAGCGACCCAATATTCCTTCTGAGGGGTATTGGGGTGTTACAGCTTTAGAGACTTTACCGTAAGCCTCATAGGAATGGCCTTACTCCACACTCATATAGGTCATTCCATCAAGTGTATACTACAAATCATACACCACCTTTAAAGGATATGGAATTCGATTAAGAGTTTTATTTCATCCTCGCTTTCATTGCAATTTTGCACTATTTACACTATATGAGGGATAGAATTTTATAGTGCTTAATAAATCAACTAATGACTTGTTATTACCCATATGAACTTACTTTATGGGATCACCAATCACATAAGTTGGGTTACAATCATTGTTGATATCTCAAATCGGTTGTAGTCACATTCCCGTTGATGTTTCATTTATTTTCTTCCCAAAGGTTTGGTTAGAGGGCCAGCCACATTCACTTTTGACTTCACATAATCAATTAATATAACTCCATCTTTTTTGTAGCTGCTTAATCACATCATGTCTAAATTGAATACGTTTATTTTTACCGCTAAAGGTCGTATTCTTTGCAATAGCTATTACTGATTGGCAATCATAATGAATAGACACAGGAGGTGTTGGTTTTATTCCTAACAAAATATTTGCTAAGTTTTTCAACCACTTAGCTTCATTACTAGCCATCTCTAATGCAAAAAATTTTGAGTTCATAGTAGATTTAACAATTAAAGTTTTTTTGGCTGACTTCCAACTAATTGCACCACCATAAAGGGTGAACACATTACCACTAATGGATTTTGCCTCATCTGAATCAAAAATCCAGTTAGCATTTTTTGTATCATTCTAATACAGTGGGAAATCCACTATATAAAATACCATAATTCATGGTACCTCTTAAATATTTCATTAGTTTGACTAATGCTATCACCTTTTATTATGATTTTAATACCCAATATCACACTTGTTTCGCCTATATCTTTCATATCAAATTTGGAAGCAAGAAAAAATTTTGTTTTATGTACTAATTCAAGGTTAGCGCTAAAAATAAGCATATCATCCACATATAAGCAATAATCACACAATCACTATCAACAAGTTTTGTATACACAATTTATCTACTTCAATAGAAGAGAAACCGTCACATAACAAAACTTTATCAAATTTCTTATGCCGCTATTTATGTGCTTTTTTTAAGCCATATAAAGATTTGAGAAGTTTGCAAACGCTATTTTCTTCACAAGAAACCACAAAACCCTCAGGTTGTTTTGTATAAATCTCTTCTTCTAAATCACCATTTAGAAAAATTGTTTTAACATCCATTTGGTGAATAAAAAGTTTGTGAATAGAAGCCAAAGCAATTAGAATTCTAATAGAAGAAATTATGGTGACAAGAGCAAAATTATCAAAATAATAAACATTTTCCTTTTGAGTAAACCCTTTGCAATAAGTCTAGATTTATATTTTTCAATGAAACCAGTAGGATTAAACTTCCTTTTAAAAATCTATTTACAAATAATGGGTTTTGCTATAGGATGCAAATCAACCAATTTCCAAGTATTATTTTTTAAAATAAAATCATTTTCTACTTTAATGGCTTATTTCCAAAGTGCATAATCAGATCCATAAATTGCATCAAAAAAATTTAAAGGATCATGTCCAAAAATCAATTTAGAAAAGTTTTCAAAAATTGTATTAGAAACGTTTCCAGAAATTGTCTTAGAAAATATTTCAAAAATTGTATTAGAAAAGTTTCAAGAAATCCTCTTAGAAAATATTTTAGAAATCGTGTCAAAATGGTTTTTAGAATCATTTTCTATAAGATAAGTCTAAAAGTAATTTCCAATTGAAATTTCATTTATGAGCCTTTTAGATCTTATTAAATCATCATCTTCACAATTATTTTGAGTAATAGGTGCATGGGAAACATTATCAACTTTTAAAGGAAACACATGCTCAAAAATTCAACATTATTTGTCTCAAGAATAGTATTACTGTTAAGCACATCACTTTTCAATACAAGAAATCTATAGGGAACACTATGTTCAACATAACCAATGAACATGCAGTCATAAGTTTTAGAACTTATTTTCCTTTTCTTAGGTTTAGATAGCATAACTTTTACTAAACACCCTACACTTTTAAATATTTTAAATTAGGAGGAAGCCTTTCCACAATTCATAAGGTGTCTTTCTAGATTTCTTATAAAGTATTCTATTTTGCAAGTGACATGCAGATAATATAACTTCACCACACAGATTTTCTAGTACATTAGAACTAACAAGCATGCAATTCATCATTTCTTATAAAGTTCTACTTTTTTTTTAGCTACACCATTAGATTTAAGTGAATAAGCTAGAGCTATCTCATGTATTATTCATTCATTTTCACAAAATTCATTAAGTAGAATATATTCACCACCTCTATCTATTCTAACCATCTTAACTTTTTTATTTAATTGATTTTCAGCTTTTACTTTATATTTAAGAAACATGTCAAAAATTTTGTCTTCATTTCTAAGCAAAAACACTTTAGTATATCTAGAAAAGTCATCAATAAAAGTCACATAATACTTTTTACCATATTTAGTCATACATTGGTTTAAGTTTCCAAGGTCAGAATGAATTAAACTTAACAATTATGATTCTTTAGAAATTTATGCACATATTTTCTTTGTTGTTTATATTCAGCATATATCTCACATTTTTTCATGTTTTTATTACTGATGCCAGCCCAGATATTGCATTTTCTGAATATAAGAAATACTCACATATCCTAATCTAGCATGCCATAAATCAACAGAATCAATCATATAAGCAAAAAAACTAGAATTCTCATTAATTATTTCAGAAACATTGAGTACAAATAAACCATTGTTACAATAGCCCTTTCCAACATATTTATTATTTTTGGCCAATACAACCTATACACTTAAAGGTAACATTAACCCTATTTTTTCTAATAGTGCCACATAACCCAAATTGGTTCGAATATTTAGAATATAAAACACCTCATTCAAAGCTAGTGTCTTGCCAGATGTGAGCTTAAAAAAGGATTTGTCTTTTCCAAGAATTTTTGCAATTCGTAAATCACCAAACTAGACTATTTCTTTTCCTTCCTCAATTTAAGTATAGGACAGAAAAATATTTCTATTAGCACAAATTTGCCTAGTGGCATCAAAGTCTATCACCCATTCATTCATATCAACAACAAAATACACTTGAGAAATTACTGCAATAATTATATCATCTGCTTTAAACAAATTTACATTTGGCTTAACAAGATTGTAATTTTTTTCCTATTCTTTTTCTAAATTGAGATGCATAGTGGTTAATTTTTCACCCATAAAATAAGTGCCTTTCATCTTAAAATTAAAATTAAAATTAAAAATAATAGCTTTAGGCTTGTAAACATTACAAAAGATATCAAACAAAAAATTAAAAGCATGCTAATAGTTTATGCCTACATACGTCATTTGCATGATCATTTAACTCCAGTTGCTTAGTGGAAGACTCAATTGGCTTAGAATCATTAAGAGTAGAAGGAACTCGATGCATATCTGAAATTAAGAAAACCCACTCTTTCCACATTTGAGAATTTCTTCATTAGACATTTCAATTCTAAAGATATTTTGGAAAAGTTTAGTAAATTGGACTGTAGACATCATAGGAAGTATTATGGAGATGTTAGGAATGCCATTAGCAACAACAACATTATTGCCAGGAGGAACACCATTGATAAAACCAGCAACGATAGGGATAGAAATAATTTCAGCATCCATATATTTATCCTTATTATTAGGTAGAATTCTGGTAGCATAAAGCTTGAGGCGAGTATGGACACTATCCTTAAGGATAATTTGCCCACAGTACTGATAAGATTAATATAATTGCATATCCTCTAGGATTCAACAAGCTCTTCAATATATAATAGGTAGCATTAAATCAACAAAAATTAGAAATCTGGTGAATACAGATTTCTAAGACAACAGAAAAATAATACTTTTCTATTCACTCTCTCATAAAATTCAGCAGCTCTTAAAAATATTTTTTATATTTAAAAGTGATATATACATGAGTTTTAAGGCATCCCACAATAGCTATATTGAGAAAAAATAGGATCATGAATATTTAGTGGAGTAGAATCTGTAACAGAAAAGCAAGTCTGGAAGAAATTAAACAGAAAACTAGTTGAGAGATTTTAGGAGAAATATAAGGTCAAAGAAGAGTGGTTCAATAGATTTTTCAAGGAAACACATTTAAAGCATGTGTAAAATATTTAATTGCCTTTAAAATATTTATTGCCTTTTAAAATATAATTGAGATATGAAATATTTACAGCAAAATGTACATGAGGTTAGTAGGCTTTTGCTCTAATTAACAGAAAATGACAAAAGAATTCTTTATAACAAAAAATACCTAAACTTTATAATCGTTTACATGAAAAATCATTTTAACTGGAAAATACTTAAAACTCTATCAAAAATTTAATATGATACATGCTACCTAAACTATATACCTTCTAAAAGGTAATACATGACAGTACATATTAGTAGAAACTGTATGTAATGCAAACTGAAATGGTAAGGAATCGCTTTAATTATTCCTCCTTAAGTTTCCTCTTTTTTTTGTATTAAATAGTACATAGATTGGTTGTTTAAGGAGAATTTACACTTTCTGAAAGGTTTTGAGCTTAGGTGGTGTAGCATGTTAGATTGCTAGTAGAGTTTGAAGTAATTATTATTACTTTCTGATAATTAGGACACAAGTTCGATGACTTTCAATATAATTAACTGGGACATTTGTCCTTCAATCATGGTGAGCCTATATCCATTTGATTTGAATTATATACATTTATTGCAAATATATTCATGTAATTTCTTTTTTCCATTCTATTATACACTAATAACAGATGTAGGGCTCTCAAAAATCACATATTGCATGTTCAAAGAAAATTATAAGGGTATGTTTGGTAAGATGGATTGTATTGTAATGTAATCTAGTATGTAATTATCCCTCTGTTTGTTAACATTAATAAAATTAAGTGTAATGTAATGTTAAATACATAGGTATTTTTTAATACTCTTACTAATGCATTTTGAATACGTTAATATTAGGTTGTATTTATCATTACACAGCTAATTCTCATTCTCTCCCTCTCTCAGCCTGTGTCTCCTTTATCTCGCTCTCTCTGCCGCTGTTGCCGTCTCTTTCATTCTCACTTTGCACCATCGCAGTCGCCGCTGTAATCCTAAGAGAAAGAGACCCATTGGCGGTGCCCTAATTGGTTTACTCTGTCAGTGGATTTGCTAACCTTTTCTCTATTTTCTCTAATAGGTAATCTTATTTCTGCATTGTTGCGATGAAGTTTTAGTTACTTTATTAATTTGAACTTGCTATACTTGAATTTCTAGTGATGGTTGCTCTGAATTATTTCATTGTTGATGGTTCTTTGGATAATAGTCTGCTACTTAGGAATTTGGGGAAGTCAAATTGAAGGGATTCTTTTCTTTTCTTATATGCATATATTGTGTATGTTTTTGGAGTGAAGAGGGTTTTTAGTTTTCTTGCTAATTCTGCTTTTGGGTGTTACCTCTAAATTGCTAATTCTGCCATTTGACACCATGGAGTAGTGTATATGTGTTAATGTTCCTAGCAAAGAAGCAATCCCACAGTTGAAATTATATCTACATTATTTAGCTTGTTCTGGGCTGGCCTCTTCTCTCTGCTAGAAAAAAAGAAGTTGAGTCAGTTGCTAAAAATCAACGAAGATCAATTCAAACAACAAATTAGGATATAACTTAAGATTATTTTTATTAAATTTGATTTTATGATTTAGGCTTTTCATTTTCAATTTTTAATTAGATAGCAAATTAGACTGTATATGTTTGTCTTTTCATTCTGAAATTCTTGCTAAATCTACCATATTCTGCTTAAAAAAACAACAAAAGAAAACATCTCATCTATCAATATTCTCAAAAAAATAAAAAATAAAAGAACAAGAAAAAGAAAAAGGAATAGCATATAGAATTTGTATGCCTGTTCATGGGTAAGAGAAGCTAAAAGGTGCTGGACTGGGAGAAATGAGACTTTCATCATGTTGACTGAGAGGAGACTGGTGCAGTGACCACATCTCACAGTTACAACCAAGGACATACTGCTGCATGGGACACTCACCTAAGATAATTTCAAAAATTAATAAAATTAAGCTTAAAAAAGAAAGAACAAGCACTACAAGAAAATAATAAAATACCGACGGAATTTTAGCGACGGAACGATTTTCGTCGCTAAATGGCGGCGAAAGTTATTTTTTGTTGGCATTTAGCGACGGAATTTTACTTCCGTCGCTAAATACCGACGGAATTTATTAGCCGCCGCTAATTAGCGACGGACAATAAAATCCGTCGCTAAAAATGGTGCAAATTTTTTCCACCACATTCTACGACAGTAATTAGTGACAGTTAACTAAAACTGTCGCTAAAAATAGGGACGGTTAATTAAAACCGTCGCTAAAAATAGCGACGATTTTTTATTACCGTCGCTAAATAAAAAATAAAATAATTATATTTTATTTAGCGACGGAAGTCTATACCGTCGCTAAAATTAGTGACGGATTGAATAAACCGTCGGTAATTTTAGCGACGGAGTAAAACACTCCGTCGCTAAAAGTAAAATAAACCCAGATTTATTTTCCCCTCCCCCCGATCCCCACTCTCTCTCCTCCCTCTCCCCTCCCTCTCCCCTCCGGTTTCTGCCCCCCTACCCTCACGTCGTCGGCCACCGCCCCCTTGCTGCCGGTTTGCCCCTCCCCTCCGGTCGTCGGTCCCCTCCCCTCCTCCTCCTCTCTCCCCTTCCTTCCCTCTTCCTGCTCCGATCTTCCGCTTCTTTCCCTCCCTCCGCGTGCCACCTTCCTCTCCGCCGGCGTCCTCCCCTCCGATCTGCCTGCTGCCGGTCCGCCTCTCCTCCTCCGCCTCCTCCTCCTCCTCTCCTCCGGCGTCAGGTACCCAGATCTGCTCCTTTTATTTTTTTATTTTCCTGTTAAATTAATTAAGTTAATATTATTAATATTAATATTGTTATTATTAATATTAATATTATTATTAAATTAAGTTAATATTATTATTATTATTATTGTTATTATTATTATTATTATTAATTTATTTATGTTAGTTAGGCATTGTTAATATTAAATATTTTTGAAGAAAATACAAATTTTTAATTAGTGTTAATTGGTGTTAGAATTAATTTTTAATTAGTGAAAATTTCACCCTTTAAAAGGGGATATGAAGAAGATTGGATGTTATATAATAATTTGATTTCAATTATTAACTTATCATGTGCGAAAATGTGTTGTAGTGGTATAAATGTTGTGAATGTGCAAATTCCATTCTCTACAGGCATCTAACTTATTCCTTAATTGGCTATTAAGCATTAAAAGAAAATAATAATAATAATAATAATAATAATAATAATAATAATAATAATAATAATAATAATAATAATAATAATAATAATAATAATAATAATAATAATAATAATAATAATAATAATAATAATAATTTCCCTTTCTTGAAATTGTGGATTCTGAAATATAATTAAAATAATAATTTGATTTATACTCATTTTTATTCTTTGAACCAAACTCACTTTAATTTGATATAATTAAAAAAATATTATTATTATTATCACTATTATAATATAGGTTATTGAGTATAATATTCTTGTAGAGTTATTTTTTTAATTAGTATTATTATCTAGGTTATTGACTGTAATATGATAATTTGTATTTTTTTTGTTTTTAGCATAATAATCCGTATAACTTTTGTTTAAATGACTAGCAATTATCGTAATTAATCATGTATTTTTCGTAAAAGTAGTTATATTTTGAGTTTCTAGCATTATTGTCTAATATATTAAGTTTTTTTTTTTGGAATTAGATTTTTATAATTTTATTTGAGATGTCTCCTTGTTCATGTAACAGTTTTGGAATTAATTATGAGTAACGTAGATAGATCTTAGATGCATAGACGAAAAACAAGGGATGGTTACATTAATCCTGAATTTGTGGAAGGGGTTCAGTCGTTTATTGAATATGCCAGTTCTCAACCTGCACATATGGACGGGGCTAAAATAAGATGTCCATGCAAAAAGTGCCAACACCTTAGTTATCTGTCAGTCGATGAAGTGTATTTTCACCTGTTAAGAAAGAGATTTGTTCAAAATTATTTTGAGTGGACACGACACGGAGAACCATCAGTCTGCAGTACATCGATGGGAAATGTGGGTAACATATCGACAACTGAGGGTGAATTTGAAAGATAGGGGGAATTTGGAGCCGATGATGTAGGGGTGACTGATAATCCATACGTTCAAATGGTTTATGATGCAGCTGGCCATGGTTTTAGAAAAAGTTCACCAATGCTAGAAGAACCCAACGAAAATGCAACAAAATTTTATGATTTGCTAAATTCAGAAGATCAGGAGTTATGGCCAGGCTGTGATAACATGACTCGGTTATCTTCTGTAGCTCGAATATTAAATATAAAATCCGAAGGCCATATTTCGGATCGAAGTTTTGACCAAATTCTTGCTTGGTTTAGGTTTGCCTGTTGAGAAAATTGACTATTGTCGGTTGGGATGTATGTTGTTTTGGAGGGATGACATCAATTTACAAGAGTGCAAATTTTGTAGTCAACCTAGGTACAAATCTAAAAGTGGTGGTAATCAGCAGAAATTGGTACCTTGGAAACGTATGTATTTTTTTTCATTGACACCCAAGCTTCAAAGACTATATGCATCTGAAGTTACTGCACCTCACATGAGATGGCATGATGAGCACAAAAGTACGGGTGAAATAATGAGCCATCCATCCAATGCAATTGCATGGAAACATTTCAATAACACCCATCCTGATTTTACTGCTGAATCTCGAAATGTTTGGCTGTGTTTGAGCACTGACGGATTTCAACCTTTTGGTCATCAGGGCAGCAATATTCGTCATGGCCAATCATAATTACTCTATATAATTTGCCTCCACGGATGTGTATAAATGAGGCATATATGTTCTTGATAGTTATTATTCTAGGACCTAGAAATCCGAAGCACGGAATTGATGTATATTTGCAGCCGTTGATTTATGAGTTGCAACAGCTTTGGGATGTCGGTGTTGAAACATATGACGCATCACTTAAACAGAATTTCATGATAAAAGTGGCATTAATGTGAACGGTCAGTGACTTCCCTACCTATGCTATGTTGTTGGGTTGGAGCACAGCTGGAAAACTAGCATGTCCTTACTGTGGCGACGATTCAGATGCGTTTTATCTTCAACATGGGTGAAAAACTTCTTGGTTTGACAACCACAGGAAATTCCTTCCACCTGATCACCTGTTCTGATGGAACAAGAACAAATTTATTAAGAATAGAGTTGTTCTTGCTAGTCCTCCACTTATCAGAAGCAGTGAGCAAATTTTACAAGACATTGATGAGTGGGTTTACTTAAGGTAATAGAACTTGATGCTGATGAAATTAATGGAAGAATCAACAAAAACTTTGGTTGGAGAAAAAGAAGCATTTTTTGGGATTTGCCGTATTGGAAGACTAATTTGTTACGGCATAATCTAGATGTGATGCACATTGAAAAAAATATTTTTGATAATGTGTGCAACACCATTATGAATATAGAAGGGAAGACCAAGTACAATGCAAAATCACGAGCAGATTTAAAGTTGTTATGTAGAAGGCCTGAGTTAGATAAAGATTACTTAACCGGAAAATATCCCAAAGCATGCTACACTTTGGACAAAAAACAAAAGGAAGTCTTGTGTGATTGGTTAAAAGGACTAAAGTTTTCAGATGGTTATATCTCCAACTTGGCAAGGTGCGTCGACATGAGAAAGTACAAATTATTCGGTATGAAAAGTCATGATTGTCACGTTTTTATGCAGAGGCTACTCCCAATAGACTTTCAAGAGTTAATGCCGACAAAAGTGTGGGAAGCTATAACATAGCTAAGTATGTTCTTCAGAACATTAACATCATGCGAGATAAATGCGGAAGATATGGCAAGATTGGAAATAGAAATTCCAGTAATCATGTGCAAACTTGAAGCAATTTTTCCTGTAATCTTTTTCGACTATATGGAGCATCTACCCGTGCATTTAGCACATGAGGCGAAACTCGCTGGTCCGGTTCAATATTGTTGGATGTATCCATTTGAGCGGTAACTATCTATGACCTTCAATTGCAATTATATTATACCTTTGTATGCTAATTAATGGCATTAAGATATATCATGTAGGTATTTGTTTCACTTGAAGAAAAACGTAAAAAATAAAGCCAGAGTTGAAGGTTCAATATGTAATGCTTATTTGGTCGAAGGAGCAAGTACTTTTTGTTCACATTATTTTGAGCCTCATATACACACGAGACAACGGAAAGTACCACGTACTGATGATAGCGGGGAATCAAGTAATCAGGACGGAAACTTATCCATTTTTACATATCTTGGGCGTTTACATGGCCGTTCAATAAGGAAAATGCTAATGGAGGATGAATTAATAGCGGCCCATAGTTATATTTTATTGAATTGTGAGGAAGTTTGGCCTTATGTGAGGTAAGTTTAATATATACGCTAAATTGTTCATTTGTTTTACTATGTCAAGAGTGTAATATATACGCTGATTTTGGCATTTTAGATTATTTGAGGAATGGATACGGGAGTTAATGCCTGAAGAAAATGAAAATGAGGTGAACAAGGAAGTCGAAAAGCACTTTCATCATTGGTTCAAGACATATGTAAGTTGTGATTTTCACCATATAAATCCATACATACAATTATATATGAAATATATGATTTAAATGAAGTTAGCTTATTGGAATATGTAGGCATCAACAGATGCAATTGACAACAAGTACATCATTGATCTTGCAAAAGGACCTTTGCGATATGTTAAATCATTTCCGGTGTATTTCGTGAATGGATAAAAATTTCATACACAGAGTCATGGTCATAACAAAGAAACGGTAAACAGTGGGGTTTGCATTCAAGGAGAGTTGATGGATTATTATGGGCAAATTGTTGATATAATTGAAGTCGAGTATCCCGCATTGCCAATAAAATGTTGTGTATTATTCAAGTGCGAATGGTATGATCCAACTATTAACGTGGGAACAAAAATATATACCAGATAAAATTTAGTTGATGTCAACCAGCGTAGAAGATTGAGGAACTTTGAACCATTTGTGTTGGCAATGCAAGTGGGCCAGGTACATTATGTCTCTTATCCAAGCATAAAGCGAGATAGATTGGAATGGTTTGCAGCGTGCAAAGTAAAATCAAGAGGCATTTATGAAAGGAAAGGCGCCAGACAAAGTGAACATTCTGAAAATAATGATGCATTTCAAGAGGAAGAACCGGAAGTTCATGAAATCAATAACTCTCTGAATTGCGAAGATAACGAACCATTGAACTATGCGGACAATGAATTTGTTGACATTGATGGTGAGGATGATGAGGAAACTTTGGTTTGCGATGGATCTGATGACGAGCTAGAATTTTCCTCTTATACATCAAAAAATGAGGATGATTTGAATTATGATTTACAGCTTAGTGACGATAGCGAATAATTTGTTTACCTACTTGCTTATCATGTGAGTGTAACACCCCCATACCCTCGGTAAGGAATATCGAGGCGTCACGCGGACACTTACGTATACATGTACATGCATTAGCGGAAGCGATAGCACTATACACATTCGTATAAGAATAATAAAATACTACACTAGGGCCCACTTGCATTTCATATTAACTATATATATACATTTACATGTTCATATTACATCTGTTTTCATTTAGCTTTACATATACATTTACATGCGATTTTTCTACTTATATTACATAATGATGTTACTCAAAATGTAAAAACTCTATCTCTAACTTATACAAAAAGGAGATCAAAATAAAACTCCTAGTGGCCTTGACCTGCAGATGTCCACTCACTGATCCGAACCTGTAACCTACACGGAAATAAACATCCGTGCTAAGCGATAACGCTTAGTGGGGATGAAAACAATGCAAAGGACTTCTTTACGAAGTCACAAATAAATCACACATATGTCATATAACAAAAATCAAGTAGTTCATGCATATAGCTCTGATGCTTGTATAGGTTTCATGTTCAAATATCAAATATTATGAGTTCACATGCATATAACCTCTACTCTTTTACTTATTCATATACACTACAACTTGTACATTTCGTTTATTCAAATATACGCTATCATGTAACCAAATTCATGTCACTACACTCATGTAATCATGTACTTGTATACAGAATTGTAATGTACTTAAACATTACCTTCATGTACTATGGCTTCATTCGAAGCAACACTATAATCATCTCAAGTTCACTGTACAACATTTAACAAAACAAGCCTGAGTTCCTCTCATGGTGGATACGGGACGCTCTATAAAAAAAACATTTTCGATGGACCGAAGTCACAAAATATTTTCATCTGTCTCTATTAATGACCGTTCTCAGAGGTCGACCCGCTTCGCCCAAACGGGGCGGAAACATAGGCAGCTGCACTCTCTAATCCCTTTATAAGCATGCTTATCTATCCACTATAACGGTAATCAGGCTCAATACCAACTCACACACTATACACAGATATCAACTCACCTACTATAATTCAATTGCATTTATCAAATTCAGAGGCATGTAATTCATATACAATCTTGTTCAACAATTAAAAGCATGTAACATTTAAATTCATTTCATGAACATATAAATCATGCAAAGCAAGATAGAAGAAAACACTCTCTTCAAAACAAATAAAACAAGATGCGAAGAGGTTCACTGTCGCGCTCGCGACAGAAGCTAAGTTCATTGTCGCGACAAGAGGTCGCGCTCGCGCCAGAAGTCAAGTTCATTGTCGCGATCGCGACAAGAGGTCGCGCTCGCGACAGAAGATAGATTACAAAAAGGCTCTATACTCTATACCAAATGCATTATATAACCATTTCTAAGTTCATACACCTTTATCATGTCATTTACTATACTTCCTACAACTATACATTGTTACTTTATTAGTTAAATTACTAACTTTAATCATACTCAAATGCAGTTTTCCATTAACAACTAATTTGTAATCATTTAGGAGCCCTAATCATGTATAAAACGTTAAGGGGAAAGGCAAGGGGTTTACCCAAGCCAACCATGGGCTCAAAATGAAGAAAAAAGAGCTTAATATAGGTTGTTCTGTCGCGAGGTCGCGACATGTGTCGCGCTCGCGACAGAGGCTCCGCTTTGGTGCCTCACAAGACTGCTTTTTACCCTAAACTTGTATCGTCTGAATGAACCTCTAAACATCATTTTTATGCAAAACGTTCTTCTTAACAATTGTTCTCTAGGATGTTAACTTTCAAATGAGACAAGTTTTAGGTCGTTTGGACATTTATAACGAAAAATATGGTCTATACAAGCTATACTGTTCCAGTGAACCCGCCAGAACAGGGTCACCTACATTTTAATAACGTTTTGGGATACTTAGGGCCAGAATTAGATCAAGCACCCTCTTAGACATTTTTAGACACGAATCTTATCTTTCATATGCAAATGGAAGCAACACAATTGGAGTCCTATAACTCTACTTATGACAAATACAATACACAGGGGTCTAATGACAAATAAGCAGAATTTCGCAACATCAAATTCTTTTATCAACACAAACACTCAAATGATCAGGTTACATACTTATAAACATATATACACATGTCATGAACACTGTAAGCAATCAAAATGAACATCTTGAGCTAATTAAAGCTCATCAAGCATCTCTCATATAAACACATGCAAAATTACCACAGTTACACTCGATCCCTACCTCTGAATAGCTTAATCTTGTGCTCTCTACTCAGCTCCAACCTCTTTCCTTTACTTAATCCCATATCTTGTTCATAGCTTCCACAAATCACATAGAAAACATTTTGAGTTAGACCTTTTTCTCACTTTAAATTAAAAACAGAAAGAAAAAAGGAAGTCAGATCGGAAACTAACTAAACTTACCCTTTTCGATGATCAACTCTAGCTTTCTCAACTTTCTCTTTAGGAGCAAATGAAAAAGTGAAGAAAAGAGAGGAAGGTGGAGCACGGCAAAACCAAGGAAAAGAAAACAAAGAGGAAAGCCAAAAGAAAAAGGGCCAAAAGCTAAGAAATGCCAAATGTTGGCCGGTCAAACACAAAGAAATTACCAAATTAATTGCCCACTAACCACATTAAAAGCCAACCTCTCTCATTAATACATCTCCATCAAAATATCCCATGCCACATGTCACTTTCTCTTGTAGCCATGTGTCACTTCCCTACAATGACACTTGGCACACTCCTACAATGCCACTTGTCACTCTCATATGCCGCCACTTGTCACTCTTCTATGATGACACTTGTCACTCTCATATACCGCCACTTGTCACTCTTCTATGATGACACTTGTCGTGCTCCTACGCCGCCACGTGTCACTCTCCTACGGTGCCATATGTCCAAGACACATCTCACGGTCTCTTAAATCCCACTTGTGCAACCATCTCGCGAGAGGGTTCTGTCGCGCTCGCGACACTTGTCGCGGTCGCGACAGAACTCTCGCACACAACACTTACTTTTTTTCCGAATAAAACTCCGTAATTCTTCTAGGGCCACTTTGGGGTGTGACAGTGAGAATAATTAATATTACACTGACTTGGATATTAATTTAATATGCTTATTACAATGTAATTATTTTCTATTATCTGACAATATGCATTTTCCTTATAATGTCAGGTTGAAAAATGTTTAAGCGAAAGAAGAGAACATGGATTCCTCCACGTCTTAGGTTGCATGATGGCGATGACAGTACTGGTGATGGAGGATCCCCATCACATGGGCTCAATGCCAGCACTGAGGCTGCCGCATCACTGACCATCCCAACTGTTACACCATCTACCATTCCTTCCACTGATTCCACTCCTATGGCATACCCTGAATCTATGCCACCTCAGGGGTCAGGAACAGAACAAGCGAAAGAGCCTACGCCTGGCTTAATTGGAGTTGATGGAAGAATGTACATCAATATCACAGCTGAGGAGTAAGTGATTAATATTTCACTTCATTATGATTTCAATGACAGTTATTACTTGTACTAACATTATTCACATTGTTGTATCTTAGATTGAATCCTTCAGGAAAGTGCTCATGCATAATGACAACTTTTTCAAAAATAGAATTGAATACGATGGGTTTGTCTGGAAGAATGTGTCAGAGGAAACAAAGAATTTTTATTTCGAATAATTCAAGGTAAAAAATTTATGATAAATTTTGTTACATAACAAATTATATTTTACACTTGAATACATTTTGTTTTTTGTTCTGTCTGTCTCATAAGAAAAAATGTTATTGGGACTCAGCGTTTGACAATATCATGTATACTGTGTGGGAGACTCGTGCGCGGGCACGTTACAGAGATCTAGTGTGCTTGTTAAAAAATGGTGGTGTCCGAACTCGCTATATGACCGAAGATTTATGGGCACATTGGAAACAGTATTGGACGACACCTGAAGCCAGTTCCATTTCAGAGTGGAATTCTAGTAACAGACGGGGAGGACCTGAGGGACTCAGTTCATGCTTGCATACTGGAGGATCGATGCCCCATCGGGAATATGCAGATAGACTTGTAAGTATTACAAAATATTACTGTTACCACTATAATTAATGGTTAGGATGTCTAAAATTTATCTCATTACCATAGAGGAGGATGGGAATGTTACTTGTGTGAGGAGTTTGCATTGTTGTTGAATGTTGGATGGTAGCATAGTCTCGAAATTTGAAGTGTTTTTCTGTCTTTGTATACAGGAGGTATGCTCCAAATATAGGGGAAACTCTACCGAAATTTTAGGAAAAACTTGTACGAATAGTTAATAAATTATAGTTCATCTTTAATTCTTTTTATGTTTGCAGGGAGCATCGATGGGCCGACCGGCTACCCACGCTGAGGTATTTTTACACACCCACACCAACAAGCATGACGGTCAAACGTTCGTCAATTCTCGGTCAAGGGTTTTACATGTATGTCCAAATTACTATATTTTACACATTTTAAATATTAGTTATTATTCATCGTTACTTATTGTAAAACATTTGTCCTATGATAGGAACAAGTTCAAGATGCAATTCAGCAACGCTCACAAACTTCTGATTATGTTGATGCGAATCAAACCTATTATGAAGTGGCTGGTGGTAGAGACCAGCGAGGACGGGTATTTGGCTTAGGTTTTTTGGCCAAATCCTATTACTCGCATTCCTCAAGTTCAAGTACTGCCGCATCTAATAGACGGTCTGCATCCAGGGAAGTGCTGGAACTTCGGAACTGTAAGTGAGCTGAGATCGGAATTGCAACAGTCACAGACTCGATGGTAAGACTCAAAGGCTCGATGGCGATAATCTCTCGACTTTATATCTGAGCTACGCAATGAGATGGAAAATTTATCTGAGCTACGCAATGAGATGGCAAATTTGAAGGGTATGATCACCTCGTCATCGCAGCAATCTGAGCTACGAAAGAACTATTTCCGTCAAAAAATTTCCCGATGGAAAAATTTCAGTCGAAAAATTTCCCTACGTCTAATATGTCGACGGAATCATTTTCCATCGGTATTTTTATTTCCCGACAAAAATTACTTGTTTTTCGTCGGTAATTTTCGTCGGGAAATTACTTTTTTCTTGTAGTGAAGAATTGAGGTTTGAGAGATTATACCAATAAAATGGTCTCGCAGAAACCACATTGTACATAGCAAGTCTGCTCTGGAATGTCAAAGAGATGGTTCAGTGTTGACATTGTGAATTAGAGAGAGAGGAAGATGGACAGAGTGGGTCATAGAAGAAGGGGTTGATTTATAGTGTTAGATGATACCAAAAATTAATGATTGTGTTTTAATTTTATGTTTTTGGGATGTTTTGTTATGCCAAAATAGTTGAGTCTCATTATATGTCTGAAGAAAGAACAAGTACTTTCATAATAACTTGATGCCTAATATAAATGCTCAAGCACACACATATATGACAGATCACATCTTCTTCATTTGATACATCAAAATGAATATAAGTAACATTTTTTTCCAAGCTTAGTAGCTAATTCTTGGCCTAAATTATCATTTATATCTGCTATTGTAACCTTTGCTCCATTTTCATGGAATAGGTGAACTGTAATGGTCAATCAGTTGTATAACACAAGAATAAACAGGATAAAAAAAATAAATAGTAATATAATTAATTAGTCACCTTTTACATAGTAGATAATTTCAAACTGATTGGTATATTTTCTAACTTTTTTTTTGTTTCCTAACTTTATAAATTGTGTAACTAGTTGCTGCCCTTGTATTAATTTTCAATTTCTATAGTTGTCATTATTTTTAATTACATAAACTAAAAATTAAATTTCCAGCTAGCCATTTGGTGATCCTGCTTTCTTTCTATATATGCTTATGCATTCATTTATTTTGATTGTTCTTTCTTTTACTTCTACTGTAAAAGCATATGCATTCAATAGGATTTTCCTTTATCTATTGGAAGACTTAGGTTACAAATTTTAATGAAATCATAACTTTTTGATCACACACTACCCACTAAATTCTCTATATACTTCAATTATATAGACTGCTGCTGCTGATTTTTTATTACAGAAATGTCAAGCATTGGAACATCTTCAGGTTCTATTAAGCCAAAAAGACCAGGAACAAATAAAAGGATATGGACATTTTATGAAGAGACAAAACTAGTTGAAACTCTTCTCGAGTTACATAATACTGAAAGATTTAAAGCTGAAAGAGGTTTCAAACCTGGACATTTTAATGCTGTGGAAGACAGTCTTAAGGGAAAATTACCAAATAGTGGAATTAAAGCGAAGCCCCACATCGAGTCAAAAGTGAGAAATTTAAAAGCAAATTTTGGTGTTGTGCATGACATGTTGGCTGGTTGTAATTGCAGTGGATTTGGTTGGGACTCAGATCGAAAATATATTACAGCAGAAAATGCAGTTTGGGATGAATATTTGAAGGTATGGTTATAAAGTTTTCATTATAGTTTTTATGAAAAATATTTTTTACATCTAAAAATTTTTAATCTAAGAATGGCCGTATGTTTTTGTAAAGTCATTCGGATGCTGAACCATTCAGGTTCAAATCCTTTCCATTTTATGAGGAGCTTTGTATTGTTTTTGGAAAAGATCGTGCAACTGGAAAAGATGCTGAAACAGCTGCTGATATTATGGAAGAGTTGGAAAAATAAACAATGAATGAAGCCAATGAAAATGAAGTAAGCTCTATTCCAATTGATTCTGCTTCATTTTTTGAGATAAATGAAGAGGGTTCTAAGGAAAAAAGGAGTAGAAGTGAAAGTATTTCAAATTTGGCTAGAGTTATTAAAGATTCGGCTTCTATTATTAGCATGGAAATTGGAAAGGCTAGTGATAGACTTAGTCGAGCATTAGAAGATGGTGATGCACATGAGAAGAGATTGATGATCAACAGTGAGTTGACAAAATTGAGTGGTTTGAGTATGCGTGAGAGACACCAGGCAACAAGAAAAATTGGTTATGACCGTGAGTGAAAAGTTTACTTAGTGGGGATATTTGAGCATTGATAGTTTGAGTCTTATGAAACAATTTATTGTATATTTTATAGTTACAATTGTTACGTTAATTTTACTTTATATAATTTAGTTTAAAACTTAATATGAATCAGTACAATTTAGTATAATTGTATTTTTTATATGAGATCATAATATAATAAATATATAAAATAATCATAAAAAATAAAATAATTATATAAAAAATTAATTGATAATTATAAATATAATTATATTCCAATACATGTATATAATCTAACCAAACATAGGAATGTATTAATATTTACATTACATTAGTAATGCAACCAAACATAGTAATGTAATCGTAATTACATTACATTACAACACATTTCTCAATCTATTACAATCTCCAATTACATTACAATGCAATCCCTCTTACCAAACATAGCCTTAAGAGCTTATAATTATCAATTACCATGGAACTAACTCAAAAATAATTTGTCATTTTAAAATATCGGTGAAAAGTGAATTGGAAAAAAAATGTAAGCACATAAAAATTGTTGTATTAAAACTATTGACAATTGGACCAAAATTAATTGTACTTGAGAAAGAATATTAAACAGTTATATGTTTAAGAAAAATGGTAAAAGCTTTATAATCGTGTTAAAATTAACTCATGGCTTAAATCCTTTTTGAGTAAAGGTGAATTCATTGTCATGAGAAAATCCAATTTTTCAAATCTCACAAAAACTTTTATCACACAATTCAAATATAACACGAAAAAGAAAGAGATTTTAAGTAGGGGTAATTATGGATCGGTTAACCAGTCCATTAGTAAAAAAAATAATCAGTCTAGTAATATTTATTTTTCAAAATCATTAACTATTAACCAGTCCGTTACATTTGGTTAGTCAGTGCATTGATTTCTATTTTCTTAGTTTGGTTAACCAATATTTTTCAGTTGACCACTAAAATTTATAGCATACAATTATATAAAAAAAATTATACAATGTTCAATTCAATTTCAAATGTGCAAAGTAATTCAAAATAAAAATTACAAAACAAATATATATAATATATTAGCCAAAATTCATGTTCAACAAATTAATAGCTAATATTATAAAGTGGATTTGATATTGTTAGAAATTAGCATACTTAATCCTAAGTTAAATAAAAACTTTGGACAAAATTGAATGTTAAAATATAGACTCTAAAAGATTAAAAAAATGTAATTAAATGCAATCAAGTAAAATATTGACACCAATATATAATAAAAAATAACATATATATAAAAGTTAATTGGTTAATCCAAATAAATAATATTCTATAAAGTTAAAGAGAATGACATAATTTAAATATAGTTTAAAGTATTATGTAAATTTTATGAAGAAATGCAAAAAATAAAGGTATAAAAATAAAAAAATATAATTTAATTATACTTTAAAGTATTAGTTTATGTAAGTTTTGGAGAGAAATAAAAAAATAAAAAATTTTAAGATATAAAAATAATATATATATGAACCGGTTAATTGTAGACTAACAATTAACCAATATCCGAAAATTGAAACCAATATCGAAAATCGAAAATATTAAAAATAAAATTAAAACCAAATCTATCAGATCGATTAATCAAAAAAACTGATTCGGTTTGGACCGATTTACTGTTAACCAAATTTTCAGTTTTTTTTTTCTCACCATTAATTTTAAGTGTTGTAAAATAAAGGGAAAGAAAGAAAAAAGACATTAGTACTTGGCAAAATATTATCATTCATATATTCATATTTTAGGGGTATCCCATTATACATCTGCACTTGCATAAATGATTTTCCTGGGGATTTTCTTAATTTGGTGTTAAATTTTAAAAAATTTGAAAAAATGGTGCTACATGCAGAATATTGGGGAAATGAGGTGTTGAAAATCGGCACACTGTTGTGTCGATTTTTGTTAGATGTGGGCCAGCCGGGTGTACCGGCTGGTGTGCCAGAAATTGGCACTATACAGTGCTAGTTTCTGGCACTGAAAGGACAGGTGAAGCTGCAGTGGCCAAAATAAAATTATTTAAATTTTATTTTTTTCTTTTTCCGTTCATACTTCTCTTACCCGTCCCCCGCCTTCATGTGATTTCATTTTCCTACCTTCACTTTCATTCCTTTTTTCTCTTCTTTCTTTGTTTTTCTCTCTCTTTCTTTCTCTCTTTCAATTCATTCATTTTATTTACAAAATTAGCATCCAATTTAATTTTTACGTAATAGGCATATTATTAAAGGTAATGTTATTACTATTTAATATTTATTTTTATTAAACAAAATTTATATTTTTATTAATCTCATATTAATATTTAATTTGCAGGTGTTGATTTTTTTTACGGTTATTTAATAATTTCAACATTAAAGGTAAGCCGTTATTAATTTTTGTTTTATGAAAAATAGTTTAAGTCAATTAGTAGCAACATGTATTTAATTAAATATGAAAAATAAAAACTAAAATAGTTATTTACAAGAAAATAATTTTATGTTGTAAATAATTGTTAATGTAAAAAAATAATTTATAATAGATAAATTGCTCGAGTCTAAATTAAATATTTTGTTTAAAACTAAATATCACAATAATATTTATGATATGTGTGCATATAATGTAGGAAAAAATGTCATTTCCAGTAACTTTTATAATTCACACAGGAGGACAATCAACGTTCGGCGTATCTGGTTTTAATTATAACACTTCAAGCCCTTCAGCTAGATCAAGAAGATTGAAGATTAGGAACAAACCGACATTTGCCGAACTTTTTAATAAAATATCAATTAAATTGGATTTAGCTGCAGTAGTGAGGATTTGTAGGGTGATATATAAGTGTCCAGTTTACAATCAGGGGTCAATTTGCTGGGTGACAATAGATATAGTCGATGATGATGTTATTGATCAAATTTATGAAAATTTCAATATATTTCCTGGATACACTATTGTAGAGCTAATAGTTGTAACAAAAGAAATTATAATTGGAGATCGAGAAAATGCCTTGAATACTATTAATCAGATGGCTAATGATGGAGAAATAGGGTTTATACCAACTGTGGACGAAGGAAACGCATTTGGTGATAATCCACATTATCCAAGAGTTACTCAGTCTGAGTTTTGTACACAGTTTGAGGCTCTAACAGAATGTGAAAATGTTAATGAAACATAAATAATATATGCAAGTCCGCTTAGAGAGTATAGGGTTCCAAATGAAATGAATTTTGGGTTATGTGATTCCGTTGAATGTGCAGATGTTGCAGGTGATGATACATATAGACATGGAGTTAATGCTGCAAATAATGGGTATATTTCCCCAAGTTGTGACCCAGATGATGATGATGAAGAAATAGACTTGAATGATGGTGAGCCAAAAAATTTGGTAGGAAGAGATGATCACTTTATTCCATGTAGTTCAATTCAAGTGACAGATGGCCTTCAGAATCTGCACATAAATGAGGAAACCGATCGACCTAGTGGACAGTCCAATATTTCACAATTTCAGTTTGCATCTACTGAAGCTGAGATTAATATGTATAATGATTTTCCAATGGTAAGATGGGATGGGGTTTCTGAGTTATGCGAAGGATTGGCCTTCACATTGAAGGATGAAGCGAAATGGACTACCTCACTGTAAACTAGTTTTGCTTATCGATGGAACGTTTATGACAAAAAAGTTCCATCAAACTTTGTTGATTGCAAGTGCTGTTGATGGTAATAATTTCTTGTATCCAGTAGCATTTGCTATTGTTGAAAGTGAGAATAAGTCTGGCTGGGGTTGGTTCATGACATGTATTAGGCAGTATGTCAATAAGCAATCGGACATAACTGTTATTTCTGATCAACATGCGGGTATTATAGCACTATTTCGTGATGATAGTAGTGGTTGGAAGGAGCCATTAGCTTTCCATAGATTTTATCTTCATCATTTTGTAAGCAACTACAACACTGCTCATCGAAATTCAAAAATTAGGGACATGTTATATAAGGCGGGTATGTTTCTTACTTTCAGTATTATATATTTATATTATTATGAATAAGTCGAATATTTTAAAAATTATTAATATTCATCAACCTTCTTGGTAAGTAATAATTTTCAACCGTGAAAATTTACAAAAAGAATGGATGAGATAAATGAGCTTGATATCGACTCTTATAATTGGGAAATACAAAACTCTTTGGACAAGTGGACTTTATCTCATGACAATAGCCATAGGTATAGGCATGCTACAACCAACATTGTTGAGAGCGTAAATAGTGCTTTAAAGGGTGTAAGGATGACGCCAGTTTGTTGTATTGTTGAGCATGTATTTGCCAGGCTTGTTAAATTTTTTGATGATAGAAGGTACATGTATCGAGCTCAAATTGCAGCTGGTAATACATACACCCAAAATTATTTAGAGGAGATGGTAAAGCGCGCTCAAAAATCTTGTGAGCATAGAGTTGATAGTTTTGACCGGCGTAGAGAAATTTTCACAATAAGAACTAAAAATAAAAAAAAAAAAGCAAGAGAAAAGATAATAACACGCAATCTGTTAAGTTGGATTGCCGTCAATGTGAATGTGGGAAATTTCAAGGTACAAAAATGCCATGTTCACACGCTATAGCAGCGTGTAAGCATGTTCATGTCGACATGTGGACATACATCAACAAGTGTTATAAACTTTCAGAGGCATTGAGTTGTTACAGTTCATATTTCCAACCACTTGCACACCGTGATTACTGGCCTCCACATGTTGGACCTACTCTTATGCCTAATCCTGAGCTGATAAGAAAGAAAGGCAGATGGAGGACTTCTCGGTATCGAAATAAAATGGACAGTAGAGAACACACTAGGCCTAACCGATGTACACTATGTAGAAATGAGGGACATAATAGGAAGACTTGCCCAAACTCAGTTAGACCACCTAATTACACAGAATAATCTGAAAATAAAGTATTTTGACATACTTGTAATCATGTAAATTTTGTGTCAATTTAATACATATATATATACATATATATATACACTAAACGTCCTTTGGGGTGTGTGTGTGTATATATATATACACACACACACCCCAAACCTGGATGTTTGGTGTATGTGTATATATATATATACACACACACACACACCCCCCAAACCTGGATGTTTGGTGTATGTGTATATACACACACACACACACACCCCAAACCTGGATGTTTGGTGTGTGTGTATAAATTGTTAATTTGTAAGTATAAATTGTTAATATATTATTTTGCAAGTAATTGTAAATGGCACTAAGAATGTTCTGTGAATAGTTTTGGCACCGACATTGTATGAAATTAAATGTATTCTTCAAAGAAATTGATTACAAAGATTTATTGGTAAAATAAATATATATTAAATGTTAGTACAACGTTATTTTTGGCTTACATATTAATTAATAAAATGTGACCTTGTGCCATATCTCGTGGGTCTTCTATTTCATCCAGGATAACATCGTTGTCGTTCGCCATGTGGTGCATTACCCTCTTGTGCATCACTAGGTCCTACATCTCCACCCATAACATCATTACAGAAATCAGTGAATGAAGGTCCTTCAGAACTTGATTGAGGATTTGACTCTTCCTGTGTTCCAAATATTTGCTAGAAGAAGTTATTTTCATTCCCACCTTGTGCTGATGTTGATTTTTTATTAAATGCAGGAACTGTGAACGCACCTGGTGTTTTCTCATTCGGACATGACATTGGTATCCCTGGATATGAGCTGCTTGACCCACCGATATCAGCCGGTGTATAACTGTTGCCCCCCGACTCAAACTGATGAGGTACTTCCGTTTCATGAAAAGGCCATGACATGGGTGGTGGAATTTGCATTAAATTTGTGTCATAATATATTTGATCCATATTTGATCACCTTTCAATCATTCAAGTCCTATGTCATCGCGTACGGTAGTCTTCAAATTGATGTTCCATAGATGCAATATTAACAAGATTGGGACACTATTGTCGTTGATACTCATTTGAAGTTCTATCCTCATATCCAACTGCTACAAGGATGCTTTCCAATATCTTGCTATTGTTCGAAGATTTGGCCTATTCGTGGTACACTCTTTCAACACCATCAGCCTAAAATAATTTAATTTAGCATTATTTCCAAAATAATACACATATTTTAAAGCATTAATTTTTTATAATTATGTACAATAAAGTAAACATAAATACTTACTGTTGCTCCACGTCTTGCACCAACTGGGGTTATCCATCGTCTAGTTCGTTGCATGTACCATTGCATGTATTCAAATCGATTATGCAATGGTTGTCTTGGTCGTTGGCCTACGACAACACGTGCATAACGGATATTCCATTCATTTATGAACACGGCAAATTTTAGTGCCCAATTCAAATGATTTTGACCACGCATATCTATTGTATGTAGATTATCTTGTATAAGTGGTTGGGCTGGAATTGGTTGATCAAAACCAAATTGCCGCATGACCTTATCAGGATGGTGCCACTCTATGACGTAGAAATAAATCAATGGAACAACAGCCATCCAACTTTGATGACCACTTCTACAAAAATCGGGGAGCAATTGAATTATGTCGTTGTATGGCTCCCATTCAAACTGTATTGCAATGTACAAGTAAATTTTAATTTCTTATTAGAAATAATACATAATTAGAATATCTATTAAAATAATTTGTATATAAATTAATTGAATTATACTACGTACCTCTTCAAGTGCCTGCATATCTAATATTTCTCGATATGCCCATATATCCCTTCTATTCATGATATTCCTATTCAATGCTTTTATCCACCTAAATAAATATGATGCTCAAATATCATATTGCATTATTCTAAATCATATGACATAATAATGAATTTATAATTTATATTCATAAAATTAATTATACCTGATTCCGTAAGGCATTATTTTGCTTACAGCATGTGCCTATAAATGTACTGGCCTAAACTGTGGAAATCTCTCCCGTGCCCACATTTGTAGGAGTTGTAGATATCCAACAGCTCTCTTAGCATCTGGATGCATTGCCATGCATAATTCTCTATAAAGCCAGGATAGACATGCTGACCCCCAACTATATTGCCCAACGGTTTCCAAATTCTCTAACAGAGGTAGGAACATTAGGTGCACCATGCTAGATGATTATGATGAAAATAACAATCCACCAAAACATCTTAGTATCCATGCATGAGTATGCTGTTGCAACAACTCAGGTGTCGCATTATCAGGAACATTACCAAATACATTATCTAACCAAGTCATCTTAATTTTACCATCACGAATATCTGTAGCGAGAGGAACTGCTCCAAGTAAATTATAACAAATTGTCATCCAATCAAGATTTGTTCTTCCAGTTACCGGTTGACCCTCATTGGTAATCCTATCAAAATTCCCACATCTTCAAGTGTTACTGTTGTTTCACCACATGTGAGGTGAAATGTGTGTGTTTCTAGTCTTCACCTTTCAATGAGTGATGTAATTAAATTCCAGTCAATATTTATCACCCCAATTTCTGTAATTCCTATCAACCCAGATTATCTTATATATGGAAAAATGCTTTGGTCAATTTGTCTATCGTACTCATCCATGCTACCCTTCCTTGTTCTCAATACATCTCTTTCAACTTTTGAATAAAATTAAAACATATCAAATTAAATAAATAAAAAATTTCATTATTAATCAATAATATATATATAATAAAGAAATTTACTGAATTATTCCATATCCCATCGGATCGATGTTTCCCTTGCATTGTTAATAACTCCCCATTAATAGGACCCAGGTTGATTCATGCAGCTCTTAAATGATAAGAATCCAAGTCCAAACTTGCATTTGATAAAAAAAATTAAACATTAAAAAATATTTATACCGAATAAATTTATTTAAATATTTAAAGCTAATGAATTATATTTAATTATATGTTTAATCTTAAAAGAATTATCAATTTGGATTAGAGCAATTTATCTATTAAAAATTAAAATTTCAGATTCATCATTATTTACAACATGAAGATATTTGCTTACAAATAATAATTTTTTTTTTAATTTTCATATTCAAATATATATGTGATACAGCTAATCAAATTAAACTCAAATTATTGGATAACGGGGAAAAATAGTGTTGTCTTTCCTTTAATATTGAAAATAAATAATCTTCAAAAGCTTCACCACCTACAAATTAAACATAAATATATGATTAATATCAATATAAACTTTGTTCAACAAAAATAATTATTAAATCATAATAACATTACCTTTAATTATAGTTGGATTACATATAAATTAAAATGAATCAAAATTTTGTAAATAAAATGAATGAACCAAAGTAAAGAAAGAAATGAAGGAAGAAAGGTAGAAAGAAATAAATAAACGAAGGAAGCGATGAAGGTGAAACCAAGAAAATGAAAATGAAAGAGGGAGAGTAGATGAATAAGAGAAGAAAAAAATTAAAATAAAATTAAAATAAAATGGTGCATTGGGTTGCAGCACTGCAGCTTAAAACTAGCCAGAAATCAGCACTGTACTATGCCGATTTCTGGCAGGCCAGCTGGTTCCCCACCATGACAAAAACCGGCAATCCTTTCTGCCGGTTTTTAACACCCCAAAAGCCAAATATTGTTTACTATTACATCATTTTTCAAAATTTTTTAACAAATAACCCCAAAATTAAAAAAATTACCATTCCCAAATAATAATAACTCAAAAAAAGCTAGGCTTGTAGTGTGGATAATTTTTTTTTTCATTAGTTACATTATAGAAATAGACTTTATCCCGGAGTAGAGGGATAAAATGGGTGAGGATGGATATTTTTCAACATATACATACATACATACATATATATATATATATATATATATATATATATATATATATATATATATATATATATATATATATATATATATTATCAAATTCTTAATTTTTTTTTTTGAGTTTTTGCTATTAGATTTTTATATTTTTATTTTACAATATTGAGCTTTTGAATTTTTATATATGTTTTTATGCATTAAACCTCAATGGACAAAAATGTAAAATTAAATAATATGTCCCGTTTTATACACTTTTGGTATCTACATTTCAACCTCAATTTGATGTGTTGCAATTAATACCATTAACAATTTTAGATTGAAGCATCGATTGAGAATGTCAGTTAACTTAAAATTGACAAGAAATATACAAGTGCACATCAAATTGAAATTCAAATGCAGATAGTAAATGTGTGCAAAGCAGGACATAAAGTTTTATTTCATATTTTTCGTACATTAAGGGTTTAATGTGTAAAACAAAATAAAAATTCAAAGGTTCAATGTCGTAAAATAAAAGTATAGGTAATTAATGGTAAAAATTCTAAATTTTCAAAAACTTGAAAATGCATTTTGCTTTTCTTTTCATTAGTTTACAAATAGGTTTTATGCATGAGTAGCACAATAGTAGGTGTGGAGGTAGGGAGGACTGGAACTCAAAACCTGCCGCAAACCTCACAAAGCCTCTACTAACCCAACTGTCCACTTGCAACGTATCATCGATAATTTTAAAACTTAACATTCCAAGATTTGTATTCTTTACATGCATAGAGCATGTCTAATAAATTGGTACATTTTGAGTTAGATAGAAGTCGTAATCTAATTGTGGACCCCAACTTTATACTCAAAACGATCAGGATTTATTTCACTTCTGCTTTTAAACTCAAAGTTTCAAAAAGACGATTTGCCACTCAAAATCACATGAATTTTACTTATTTTTAATGGTTATTCTTATAACCTAATGTTGCTGAAATTTGATGCTAAACTAGTGAGTTGATATGATAGGTCATTCATCACCACCCTATTTGTACATGTGTTCTCGCATGTTATGTGCATGCGCTAAAAGCACGTCATAGAACAAAAAAAAAAAAGAAAAAATAATTAGTAATTTTAATGCTTATTATGCAACTCAAATTTGACCAAAAAAACTGTTGCGCACTTTAATTATTCAAGTATGCCTCATTAAACACCTCAACTAGATAAAATTGTATTCCATTACACCTCAAATAATCTCATTATTATTTGTTTTTTATTTGTGATGATATACCTATGTGTTTTTGAAACAATAATTATATAAATTTCATACATTAAATGAACCCTGAATAAAATATATCTACTAAGCTTTTATACTAATACATAGAATGAAGTTAATTAAAGTATGATTGACTTTTTTTTCAACTCAAAATCATTGCAATTTCTTCATGAAAGTTTACAAAATATATGAAATTCTCATTTAGCAAACACAGCTAGATCAACAACATATCAATTTTATCATTCGTAAAAGCAAACATTTATTCGGACTTAAATTGAAATATTTATATAATTCAAGTATAAAATTACGACATTTTAATGATTAGAGTTTTAGTTATACATATTGTAAAAATTTTATATAATTATATAACACAAACAAAAGCAATACATAAATAATTCTTGTTTTCTACTCAATTAATCAACACTAATAAACTTAAGGTGGTGATGGGTGGAGTTTTTCCAAGCTCGGATGTACAATAGGATGCTCGGGTGTGTAATAGGAAACACTTGAGTGCGCAATAGATTTTTTTGCCAATTTTGAGGGTATTCATTACGCCAAGCGCAAATCTTGCATGCATGCC
The DNA here is from genome assembly GCA_947683425.1 of Excoecaria cochinchinensis. Classification (NCBI taxonomy): domain Eukaryota; kingdom Viridiplantae; phylum Streptophyta; class Magnoliopsida; order Malpighiales; family Euphorbiaceae; genus Excoecaria; species Excoecaria cochinchinensis. Next base: position 1,263,389 of record CANTUQ010000183.1, read on the forward strand.
ACTTAATCTAGAGATCTCATTTTAGGGTGGCCATAGTTGCAATTTTATCAAATTCGAATGTGTAATAAAACACCCAAAAATTTAAATGTGTAATAAATTATTTTTTTTCCAACTTTAAAGTGTAAATTATGTATTACCCTAAATTTATTAATTATATTGCTAACCTAACTTGAGAAAGAATTACACTTTGGTAGTCCTTGAATAATGTGTTAATATATTTCAATATTTTTAAAGCACAGTATGCACTTGAATTATTAAAGGTTCTTCATATATGTGTAAATCTCAACCTAGATAAAATAAATAAATAAATATTTTTTAATTCAATGGTCAAGATTTATTGTGCATCAGTACATGCACCAAATGTTAGGAGTATGCCCTAAAGTTCATGTAGATTAGAGATATTTTTATGTATATGAACTCATTATCATTTATGAGAAAGTATCATTCATTTATCAATACTATGTTATTATTACCTCTAGTTTGATTTCGTATCGTAAATTAATAAATGAAATCCTTCAATCATGAAAGAGTTCATGATGTGAGATGCCTATTTCATGAAAATGTGTTTGTAATGCCCCAAAATATATCTTGGTAGTACTAAGTCATGTTTGAGGCAAATAATAAAGTGAATTATAAGAGTTAAGCGGACTAAAGAACAAAAAAGGACATAAAGGGAATTAATTTAAAAGATAAAGGGCAGTTTGGTAATTATTGTTAATTGAGTTATACATGTACAAGTGAATTTAAAATATGGATAAATATGAAAATAGAGTTAAATTATACACAAATGTGGAATTAAATGAAGTTTAAGAGCCAAATTGTAAATGTATGAAAAGTAAAAGATGAAAATTGATGTTAATTAAAAGAAGTGGTAAGAGACTGGAATTCAATTGAACAAATTAGAAAGTTTAGTAATTTAAAGGAAAGATGTCATGATTAATTATAAATGTGTGTTTCGTTAAGTTAAATTAAGATTAATTAAGAGTGAGTGGGAAATGGTGTGGCAAGTCATAAAGATGCCACCACATTTTTGACATGCATATAAAGGTAAGAGAGAGAGAAAGTTGGCTGGCCATAGTGAGGAAAAAAAATTACATAATTCTCATTTCATATTCTTTCCATTTTCACATTCATATGCATGCTTAAAGGATTTTTTTATAAGAAAAGCTTAATTTAGGTGTAAATTGCTCAAGAAAGAGATAAGATTTAATCTCTCTTCTTCTCCTTCTCAATATGTAATCATTAAGAAGTGAAAATTGTGAATTTGGAATTGAAATTGATATGAATTTATGGTGAATTGTAGAGAGGAATTCTAGCAAGAGTAAAGGGAAAGGAAAAGGCATAATAAGACTTGAAGAGAAAGTTGGACAAAAGAGGTATGGGATCATCTTGGTTTTGCTACTTAGGTTTTGTTTGAATTAAAGTGATATACATGTTATAATAGGTGTGAAATTGATGCTGGATTACTATTTGAGGTTGTTATGCTGGAAATGATTGAATATGTTTTAAGGAATAATTTAGATGAAATTCTGTCATAGGATTACTTGGACCAATTTTTTGTAATGGCCATATCTCAGCCTACAGGCCTTTAAATTGGTAATTTCTATTGGTAATAAAACTTAAGACATAGACCGATAATTTTCATGAAGAAACCGTAATTTAATTTTGTCTTTAAAATCCTTGAAATTAGGCCTGAAGTTGAGGACCTATTACTACTCCTGTTTTGGGAGCAATCTGGATTATTAAGGGTATATCTCATAATTTATAAGTCCAAATTGCAAAATTTTTAAACTATAAGAATCTTAACATTTAGGGGAATAATTATTACAAGAGACTAAAGACTAAAAAGTCTGTTTACTATGTGAAAAATTACATGTTAAAGGGACTAAGAATCCTGTTTGTTATGTAAATGGTTTTGGACTAGAAACTCTGGAGTTAGACATGCTGTAATTTCTGATCTGACTTAACTTAGACATCCAACCGAACTTAGTTCGTTATCTGGTTAGACTTATATGCTAAAGCCTTGGGATCTAATGGATTTGCTTCCGATCGGATTTAGTTCAAAAGTAATATGATTTAGGACCACTTTTTATTGATGAAAGAGTTGACTAGTTCTTTGGCTTAAGCTTGATTGGACTTACTTGTTTAAACTTTATGAACCAATGATTTTAAGTTCAATTGGACATAGTTTAAGTTTGATTTGACTTAGATCCATTTTCTATTGATAAAGGAGTTGATAAGTTCTGAATTATGAAGTCAAGTTCGATTGGGCTTGACTCTTAATTCTGATCGGACTTAGCTCAAGTTTAATTTGGCTTAAGTCCACTTTCTATGGATGAAAGAGTCAACAAGGATGGTGTCGTGTGGATAAGTCCTATTGGCTTTAACACTTAATTTCGATCGGATATAGCATCTTGATGTGAAACAAAATAAGTATAATGATATGAATATAGCTTGTATATGATGAAATTATGGGCATTATTCAAACCATGTGGTACATACTCGCAAATACATGTAACTATTATATAAACATGAAGTATCTGAAAATGAGTTAATATAATAATAGGAACCACGTAAATTCTAAGTGATTTATATTCACTGCTTTTTTTTATGGATATATGGCATTTATAAATGAATGGGAATACTAATTAAATGATTATAGTTAAGTGCATATTGATCCGCTAAAAATTAAAAAGGTGAAAAAGATAATTAAAGAAATGTGCATATGTATGTTAACTTACTTCTATTAATTTGGAAGAACGAATGATTATGCATACGTTTAATTCTATAAAATAAGGCGTGTGTAGGCATCTTATTTGGCCTAAAATTGTTGGGTGTAAACCCATAGCTTCTTAAAGGTACGCATTCTTAAAAGCACATAATATGAAGTTATTTTTAGATATTGTAGTTTCATTTATGATATGTATTTAATCGATTGTAAATTAGTAGTGAAATTTTATTGTAATATATAAAAGACATGTATATGCATAAGAGATAGTAATACCCTACCTAAGCTACTAGTCGTGAATGGATATGATAAGATGCTAATGATGCTGACATGAAAATATCAACTAGATGTGAATGAGTTATAGGTTCTGCATAAGGGGTGTTACAGTATTAATATCTAAATATCTCTGGTCATAGTATTAAAAAGATAGGACATTATTAATATACCAGCACATGTAAAGCTTCTTGAAAGATTCAAGCAGTAGTTCTCATAACTATGATGATCAAAGCTAACATGTGGATGCTTGTTAGAAGAACAATTACATTAGAGACCTGCCAAGAAAATCCTCACATGGATATTAAATCTATGTTAGAGAGAAATCTCTTCATAGCAGTGGTGCAAATATCCTCATACTTGAGATCATCAAAGTTATTTTAAGTAGTGAGTGATATGCTTGGACTCCATAAATGCCCACCTTCGTCGAGGGGTGAATATAGTTAGGAGGTTAGGTATATCATGACCTACTTAAAGATAATTAAGTGATCAACAAAAGATTTACCATCCTGGATTTGTTAAGAGAGTTATCTTACATGTTCTATAATATTCTTGTTCAGAGTGGAATACCAAGGTGGATGAGATCCACAAGGGGCATGCATTTTGGAAATAATTATTAAATTATTAGAACAGCCATATTTAATTTTATATGAGTTGACATCAATTCTTACTCAAAGCTTAAATGAGATAAATTAAGGTGAAATGAGTAATTGCACGGTAACTATCCTATGGAAGGGTTCAGTCAAAACTACTTGACTTTTCTGTTACTTGGGTAATCATTATGTTTGAATGAAAGCTTCTCATAATTTGTACATGAATATAAGTACAAATATTAGTTAGAGAATTAATATGATGATTTAAAGAGTTTGAATCATGCAATTCTTTAATTGCAAATATGTTTGTACTGCTAAGTGGACTAGGAAACCCAATGGGTCACACATCTATAGGGAAAGGAGATTATGGTAAAATGACAAATATAATAATATTGATATTATTATGGATTGAGGAATTGAATAAAGAAATAATTAATTAAAAGGGTTCAATTAATTATATATTGACTAGAAGACTTACCAGAAATCTGCGCCAAAACACTTACTAGAAGTGTGTGTGCATGGTCTATGGAAATGGACCAAAACTGGTCCATTTTAGTCCTAAATGAAATATTATTGGACTATAGGTGTTATAGGACTGATATAATGATTTAGAATCACTTGGAGAATTAATTAATAAGTCCATAACAAAAATCATATGCACGAAAGTCCACTGTGAGTGGCTTATACGCAGAAAGGTGATAGAAGGCCTTAATGGCCTAATTTTTGAGCCAAGTCAAATTAAATATGATATATAAGTATTGTAGACCTGACATGTTTAATTTAATTGGATTTGAAATTCATTTGGGTAATTAAATCCAAGTCTGTGAAAAAAAAAACCTCAATAAAAGGGCCTTGCGCATGGCTCATTTAAAATAGGCCTATAATGGATTTAATTTAGCCTAATTAATTAATTAATTAAGAGTTAATTTTAAATTAATTCTCCAGTTATTTTAGAGTTTTGATCCCATTAAAATTATACTTTTAACTTGGAGTATAAAAATAGAAGTTCAGTGTGAGTTGGACAGAAGAGTTCAGATTATTTTTTCTTCCTTCCTATATTGGTCGAATTCTCTCTCTGTCACAAAGAATTTCGACTGCCTCTGTCACCCAATGTTTTGGTTCTTTTGCTTTTTGTCTGGTATAGATTAACATTGGAGATGCTCACTAATGGACAATTTGGTTTACGATAACTCAATGCGAAGTAATCAACTGCTCAATAACCCTCAAAGGTGAATTTCAAATTCCCTAGTTAGGTTATTGTAATTTCATGGCAAGATCTTTAATAATTATAGTTAAAAATTTTAAATTTCCGCCTTACATATGATGCATATAACTATAAAATTCCAATACCAAAATCATCCAATTATTAAATTGACATATATGAATAATAGATGATAAAAATATAAAAGAAAAAGAAAATTTGACATGATGCATATAAATCACATTTTTTATTCAAATCCGACAACCCAAATAATTCAACCCGTTATGTGATTCATCTAGATTATAGTCCAATCCTATATTTTTATATTTTTATAATTTTTTTTATATAATGTAAATATAAATAAGTTTTATTTTTAATGAAAAGTATTTTAAAAAGATAAAAAATAATGTTATAAAATCTAAGTCGTTTAGTAATGGACCATTTGAATTATGACCCAATTCGATTTTATTGATCCTTTTATGATCTACAAAATTTTACCCATTTATGATCCGACTCTTTTATAACCAAACTGAATTCCTGCCAATACCAATAGCATATAAAATTTAATTAATTGCGTATTCTAGTAAAATAAGGTCTTAGACTTCTTCAACCCTATTTTAAAAAATCTAATTATATTCCAAATTTGATTCATTGTTTAAAAATTCAAGTGTTACAAAAATAAAATAGAGAAACGAATCATTTGGATCTTCTTTTTTGGCCCCGACTATCAATTAGGATATCACATTTCACCATATTTTGTTAAACATTTCGTAAAACACCCACCAAGTGGGAAACTGCGTACCCTCTTGTAAAAATCCAAAATATGATGTTCCATAAAAATCTTTGCTCATGGGGCGGTCCTACTAATTAAGTATAGATGATTTAATTTACTTCCACTCATTTTTTATAATAAATTTTTCAAAAAAAAAAATCAAGAAGAAATCTTATAAAATAATTAAGCGTGACCAAGCTGAAAAGGAAACATAGAGAAAAAAATCCAACATCAATACTCCTCGTGGCCACAGCTGTATCTGCTAAAAAAATATAAAATAAAAATAAAAAATAAAAAAACTATATATAAACTCCATATTATCTTCCTCAGTTAGCACCATTTTAGAGTTGCAGTTTAACAAAGCAAAACCCATCGCCATGAATGCTTATCTCGAAGCTCTGCAACCATTACCCTTCAATCTGCTTCTTCTTCTTATACCTTTAATATTCATATTAAGACTAATCTCTCGATTTAGTAGAAAATTACCATTTCCACCAGGCCCAAAAGGGTACCCAATTATTGGCAACATGTTAATGATGGATCAGTTAACGCACAGAGGATTGGCAAAACTTGCTAAGCAATACGGTGGGCTTTTCCATCTAAAGATGGGATATGTACACATGTACGGTGTTGCTTCTCCTGAAATTGCTAAGCAAGTTCTTCAAGTTCAGGACAATATTTTCTCCAACAGACCAGCAACTATTGCCATAAGTTATCTTACTTATAATCGTGCTGATATGGCTTTTGCCCATTACGGGCCTTTCTGGAGACAGATGCGAAAGCTCTGTGTAATGAAGCTCTTTAGCCGGAAAAGGGCTGAATCTTGGGAGTCTGTGAGAGATGAAGTTGAAAATATGGTTAAAACTGCTTCTTCTAGTAAAGGGAAAGCTATTAATGTTGGGGAGTTGATTTTTACTTTGACCATGAATATTATTTATAGAGCTGCTTTTGGTACTAAAAATGAAGGCCAAGATGAGTTTATAAGGATTCTTCAGGAGTTTTCTAAGCTTTTTGGTGCTTTTAATATTGCTGATTTTATTCCTTGGCTTGGTTGGATTGATCCTCAAGGTCTCAATTCTCGACTTGCTAAGGCCCGTGATTCACTCGATAAGTTCATCGACTTGATCATCGATCAACATATGCAAAAACGAAATCAATCCATTGTTAGTGATGATGCTAACACTGATATGGTTGATGATTTGCTCGCTTTTTATAGCAAAGAGGCTAAAGTAGAGGAATCAGACGACCTACAGAATTCTATTAAACTTACTCGCGATAACATCAAAGCTATTATTATGGTAACCATTCTACTTTTTACTTTTATTATAAGAAAAATCACATCTATACAAAAACTGTCCGGATATTTTTATTTTTTATATAATTTAAAATACGAGCTAAGAGCTAATGGTTAAAAAGCGAGAAATATAATATATTGAAAAATATACTAGCCAAAGCTCTTATATATGAGCAGAAATAGGTCTATGAGGAACCACCAGCTCCTTAAAATTTCTAAAATTAAAATTTTATCAATAAAATTTAATATTTTTTCAAAAATATTAGTAAGTTGCATATTTTGATAATATAGAATTTTATTATGATTATTATATATTTTTTTAAAAAGTATTTATATTAACTTCAAATTATATTTTTTTTCATATAAAAGCTACTTTTAATATTTATTTTTGTTCCCCTAAAATATAGATTTATAGTCCCGGCCGAGCCGTGTATGCAAAGTAATAATTATTTTATTTTTATCAGGATGTGATGTTTGGTGGGACGGAGACGGTGGCATCGGCAATAGAATGGAGCCTGGCAGAGCTGATGAGGAGTCCGGAGGAGATGAAAAAAGTACAGCAAGAGCTGGCGGAGGTGGTGGGGCTTGACCGGAGAGTGGAGGAGGCGGATTTCGACAAGCTTACGTACCTCAAATGTGTACTGAAAGAAACATTAAGGCTTCACCCACCAATCCCACTTCTCTTACATGAGACGGCGGAGGATGCAGAGGTTGCCGGATATTATATTCCGGCGAAGTCTCGGGTAATGATCAATGCATGGGCTATTGGTAGGGATAAGAATTCATGGGAGGATCCGGAATCTTTCAAGCCTTCAAGGTTCTTGAAACAAGGAGTTCCGGATTTTAAGGGAAGTAACTTTGAGTTTATTCCATTCGGGTCGGGTCGGAGATCTTGCCCCGGTATGCAACTCGGACTTTATTCTCTTGATTTAGCTGTTGCTCATCTTCTTCATTGCTTTACATGGGAGTTGCCTGATGGTATGAAACCAAGTGAGCTTGACATGTCGGACACATTCGGACTCACTGCTCCACGGGCGACCCGACTCGTTTCTGTTCCGAGCCCGAGATTGCTGTGTCCACTTTAAAAGAGACGGACCCGCACACAAAGACAAAAGGTTAATCAAAGGAATTCAACGTTTTATTTTATACATAATTAGGTTTATTTGGTTATTTTTGTTTTACATGAATATATTACATTATTATAATATATATATATATATATTTGGAAAAAAAATAAAAATTGGAGAGGTAAATGTGGACAAATTTGGATTTTTTCCCTTTCTGTTCATAATACTCTTCTTTTTCAATCTCATTCATGATGATTTTATGTGGAGAAATCTGTCTTCTGACTGTATTTCAACTTTTTGTTCTTTTTATATTTTTATTCACACCCAAATAAGGCTTGTAAAGGAAATTTTCTCAATCAATTAAAGGATAATGATTGTAAATGGAAATAGTTGTTTTTTTTTCCTAATTTATCATTTTTATTTAACCATATAGTACCCCAATACCCCTCGGAGGATATCGAGACGCCACACACGCAAGGACAACTCAAACGCTTAATCATACTAAAGCGGAAGCAATGAAAAAATATAATTTCAAAATATTCATATATATATATATATATATAAACAAAAATTACAACAATATTTTTTGAACATTTACATGTACATAAGACTTATACAAAACGTATTTTATACATTTACATATACAAAATACAGAAAAAAGAAATCCATTCTAACACCTAGTGGTCGACTTGCAAATACCCCAACTCCGAATTGAACCTTCCACCTGCCGGAAAAACACGCATACTAAACGATAACGCTTAATGGGGAGGAATAAAACCAAGGAAAACACACACACACACACATATATATAAACCATAAGAAACAATCATATCACAATAACAAGAGTAAACAATAAACATACATAAGTATTCAACTTTACATTCTCATCATGCCGTACTTACCATAGGATAACATAACGTTCCAACACAAGTATTCGTATGTAAGCATTTACTATTTGGAAATCAATAAACTGCATAGAGTCCATTCTCTTTACTTGCTTTTTCTCCAGTACATATGTATAAACATATAATCATTTCTGTAAACAAAACAAACAATAGCCTGAGTTCACAATGAATAGTGGATACGGGTACTATTGATACTGATAGGACACAGTATCAGAAGCATATAGAGACATGAGTTTCGGAACCTGTATACCCGAAGGTAAAAGGAGAGACCGAAGCCTCAAATCATATAGACCCTAACGGGGCCGATTTATAAGACTCCATGGAGCCAACATATAGTAGCTGCACTCACACTCTAACTTTTAATAAGCATACTTATCTATCCACTACTATAACCATTCAGACTAATACTAACTTATCACTGTCATGCAAACATTCTCGTAGCAACCACATATAGGCTAAGTCATAATAATCAAATCATACGAGTCTGTACAATGAAACGTGAATCATGTATTCATTTATGCAAAGAAGAATAAAATTTGCACAAAATAATCATATAATCCCCATGAGTGAGAAACCATGCAAAGGAATCTCAAAGAAAAGCATTTGCAAAGCAGGGGTCTGTCGCGCTCACGATAAGGGTCGCGCCCGCAACAGACACCAAAACTCCCCCGGTCCGCTCTCAACAGAAGGCAAGAACCCAGCCGCGCCCACGCACACCAGCGCGCTCGTGACAGGAATCGCTCGCCTGCTACTCAGCTCGCGCGTGCTCTATCGCGCTCGAGATAGAACACACTCGGCATGAGCTCGGCTGAAGACCGAAACTCGAGCTCTTGCCCAGTCTGAAATTCGGGCTCTCTGTCACACTCGCGACAGAGGCGAATTCCAGACCTGGAAACGCAATATTCTCCAACTCATCTCAAGCACATAATTCATTCCAACATGCATACCCCCTCTATTCTCTTAACATATGCATAATAAACATGCTAATAATCATTTTAACAACATTTAGCACTTAATAGCAATAATCAAATTGGCAAAATGCACAATTAGAACATCAAACCCAGAAATTACTCTTAAATCATACAAATTCCACTTTTTAACTTTCATATAACAAAATCACTTCTAATGCATTAAACATATACTCAATTCTCAACTCAAACGTGCATTATACCACATTAAACAACTCAAATTCCCAGAAATTCAAATAATTGACAAAACACAATAAAAACATATAAACTCCCAAACCTCAAAATTTGTAGCTCTAAACCACTTTTCTTCAAGAATCCACTTTCTCTTTACCCTTGTTCTTCCTTTTATCTTCCGAATCTTGCAATCAAACCAACCAAAACCACTTGAATCAAAATCCCATAACTCAAAACTCAAATCAAACCGAAGAAAAGAAGAAGAAACCTTTTTAAACCAACTTACATTTTCGAAACGAACTCTTAAACACATAAAACCCAAACTTAAACCTTGACGATCAACCAAGAAGAGAAGAAGAAGAAATAAATGAAATGAAGAAGAGGAAAGGAAGAGGCTCACGCAGGAAGAGAGCAACGAGAAGCCAAGCAAAATCTGCTTTTTCTCTCTCCTCCTTTCATTTCCTTATTTAATTCCCCCCAACTACTCTTGCCATGTGTCAATCCCCAATTGGTCCAACTTATAAAATCCTTGGCTTATATCACTTTGATCCTTGTTCAATTACCCATCACTCACTTAATCAATTTCTTTCTTTAATACTTTAATTCCTTTTCAATTTAGCCTTTAATTAATCCAATTCTCACTTGTACAATTACCATTATGCCCCTTTTTAACACAATAAACTTGTAATTTCTACTAGGGTCCAATTTGGGATGTTACACCAAATATGAAATCTCATAATAAAGAGGTTGATCAAAATTAAATAGGACATGAAAAGATTATTCATGATCTAACATTAATGCCAATACATTATATTATTCTATCTCTCTCTTTTTATTTAGAATTACATTGTATTATTCTCATTATGTGTTTTGATTAGAAGTGAGAAAAAATCGAAATTTTAGTTAAGTGAAAAATCGATTCGAAATTGAACCGATTTTAGTTAATCAAATCGAAAATTTAGGATTACGATTTTTACTTTTAAAAATCGGCAGTTAACTCTTGAGTAACGGTTAACCGATCTATATGCATTCTATATATTATATTTTAATTTTTACACTTAAATTTTTCAATATTTTTGTAATTTATAAATATTATGATATATGACTTTTAAAAATATTATTATAATATATATTTTTAGGTAAATAGACGTTGAAACTATTTTTTTATTTACAATTATTTATTCATTATATGTGCATAATTAGCACTATATTGTTAGTTTCACATTGAATATATTCAATTCTTATAATTAATTATGAAAATTTTATTTTTCTTTTGATTATTTTAATGGATATTATATTTGATTTGTATTTTCATTTTTGAAACATTTTTAATTATTAAAAATAACATTACAAATTATATAATTTATTAACTTTATATGTTAAATTTTTTTTATGGTTAACCAGTAAACTGATGTGAAAAAAAAATGATTAAAAATCGAAGCTAATATAACAGTTAACTAAAATTAATGAAATTGTTAATAAAATTGTTAATGAACCGGTCTATACTCACTTCTAGTTTTGATGTTTATAAGTTAATTAGCTAGACAGATACTACATGGAGAGGTGGGGGCTACTGAACTCAGAAAAAAAAAATACATTTAAAAATTTATAAAAATTCAATTTAAGCCCCTTAAATTTGGGAGATGATGGGGTATATCCATTATACTTTACATCAGTAAATTTGAACCATTAAATAAAAAATAAAAAGTAAACCAATAATTCATATTTATTGATGTACAATACGTTAAATGCATCGGATCAATTCTTCTAAATTAAGGCCTAATAATCCTTTTGATTCATAAACTTCAGTTCCACTTAAATTCGTCAATTCGAGGGAAAAAAAAAAATTTGTACTGTTCTTAAATAGATTATATCTTGTAAATTGTTGTATTTTATTTTGTCTATCAAATGATATTTTTATTTTTCTTTAAAAAAAATCCTTAAATTGAACAAATGGCTGAACCATTTAGAAATATAACCTTTTTGTCTAATGATCTAGTTGAGAGGGGAAGTAATAACTTAATTCTTAATTGTTATCAAAGGAATAAATTATAGTAATAGGTTGTGTCTTCGCTTTCATAGTAAATAGGAAAAAATGAGTGTTTTTGTTTGTTTATCAAAAAGTAAAAAGATCGAATTTAACTATTACATATTCACAATTGATTCACTAAAAGAACTTTTGTAGCAAATCGTTTATATGTTAAAAAAATTAAATAAATAATCCTGGAGAATCCGTACTTCAACTAATTTCATAAATTTATGGCAAGAAGCAAAGCAGATATAAGTAAGGGTGTGAAAAAAATCTAAAATTTTGTTAATCGTAAAATCGGTTCAAAATCAAATTGATTTATTCGGTTAATTGATTCGGTGGAGTTGGTTTCGGTTTTTATTTTTAGTATTTTCGGTTTTATTTTTTATTTCGATTTTTAGATACCGGTTAATCGTTAGTTCACAATTAGCCGGTATATATATATATATATTATTTTTATTATACCTTAAAAAAATTTCTTTTTTTTCTCTCTAAAACTTCATAAATTAATATTTTAAAGTATATCTAAATTATATTTTTATTTTTATACCTTAATTTTTTGTATTTCTTTATAAAATTTATATAATACTTTAAACTATATTTAAATTATATCATTCTCATGAAGTAACTGATTAACCTTTATATATGTTATTTTTTATTATATATATTGGTGTCTATAATTTACTTGATAGTATTTAATTACATTGTCTTATATTTTAGAGTCTATGTTTTTACATTCAATTTGATCCAAAAATTTTCTTGATTTAGAATTAAGCATGCTAATTTCCAGCAATATTTGTTGAATATGAATTTTGGCTAGTATATTATGTTTGTTTTGTGATTTTTATTTTGAATTATTTTGCACCTTTGAAATTGAATTGAATCTTGTCAATTTTTTTTTTTATAATTGTATGTTATAAGTTTTAGTAGTTAACGGAAAATTATTAGTTAACCAAACTGAAAAATAGAAACCGATTGACTGGTTAACCAAATTGAAAGGAAAATTATACGCATATAACTATTGAGATAGCATTAAATAATGATACCTACCTCTTATAGCGCAGAAACACGTTGCGGAAGTGTCTACAAGAATCCCGTTTGTTTTTGGTAACTGGTTTGGTTTTTATCCACATGCGGAATAACAGTAGCTATTCCACAATCTAAAAGTCCTTGAAAGATTAAGACAAAAAACTGTGAGTGGGAACGAGCAGCCTTGCGGCGTATACGTTTTCTCGTTACCAAATACTGAGATCTCCCATCTATTTATAGAGATGATAAAGGCTAGAGACCTATCTCTAGTATGACTCAGACTTTTTCTGAGATAGGATTTGGTAATCTTAATCAGATTGAATTTCTCAATTTTATTTGGATTGGAACTAGATCCAAATTAGAGTCATGGGCGTAGCCAAACTCTATCATCTCCCACTCGCACATGACGGAACGAATTTTAGTCTTAATCTTCAGTTATACTGGCAGATAGATTATGTGACCAGCATACATTGAGAGCACTAGTGATATACACCTGTTAGGGATATATAGCGTCTTGAAAAATAAGATCCTCCTTTTCATGTATGCCTAACCCTAGATGGCTTTCTCACATTCACTGTTTTAACTCATGATCTAATAAAATAATTTTCGTGTTTACTATTATGTTTCTACTCGTAGAAACTATAATAGGCATGACGATGAATCACGAAACAATTGAATGTGATCAAAAAGCTATCTTCCCCTCTTACTATATGCAATCCATCATGGTTCAACTCGCTTTTCTAGTTAGATCCGGCAAACCTAAATTTTTTTCGGACCTCTTGGAGACTAACTAAGCTACCCACACTGAACCATATTTCAGGGATAAGTTAAGGGTTTTAAGGGTCGAAATATAAACAGGGTCTCACAATAGGAAAAGTTGAGATCAATAATATTATTAAATTCCCATCCCTTTGGTCACTTAAGTACACACGGTATAAAACATGTGTTATGGTGTTCTTTCCTTCCCTTAAAGGACTGTATGTCTCATATTTTAATAACGTGTATATAAAACGACATACACAAGCGTAAGGTTGTGATGCACTGAAGCACCCAACTTTAGTCCGCTTACTTAAGGACTACTTCTAGCTTTTTAGACAGAACATGGTAGTTACATACAACTTACCATCGGATTCCATACAATCCTTATTTGGATCTCAATTCAAAGCATAGAACCTTATATATGTCTTTATCTCCCACCTTAACAAGACTAATTTTGTAATTTCTGTAAGACGGCACTTTTCTTTTAAACAGGCTCTCGAGCATTCTCATATGTTCAAAAATTGCCTCGTCTTAGTCTTTGCCAACTCATTGACAAAACTAAGGTAAACACCCCTGTGAGTGGGCTACTTCTCTATCCGATATGCTCAATCTCATACAAATAACAGTAAATATTTTCATATAAACATTCACACTCATGTATTGCCAACAATGAACTTTGGTTATTATTCACAAATAATAACGTTAAGGGGTTATATAAAAATATAATAGTACCAATTAAATTCTACGCAAACCTCAAGATCTAATGTGTTTCTCAAAACACATTTCTCGTTATAGGTTTACTTAACGGATCTGCATGCGTAAAAACATACTGTAAGTCCACTTCTCCTCGTGCAACAATATCTCTCATGTATTGATACTTAATATCGATATGCTTAGCTCTACTATAAGCTATCAATAACTAATTGTCACCGGTACTTCTTGAAGTACTCTTAAATGGCTCACAAACCATTTTAGCTAAACTGTCTCTTATTTAGCTTCCATTGTTAATAGGGCTACACAGGTTTATTTCTTGCTATTCCATAAGATGGCACTTTTGCCAAACAAAAATATGAAACCTGGAGTGGATTTCCTCTCATCCACATCTCCTACCCAATCAACGTTTCTATATTCTCTCAATGCAGATCCTTTTCTTGATAATAGAGAGAATAATCTGCTGTACCTTTAAGGTATATAAGTATCCTTTTAATTGCTTCCAATGTGCTTTACCTGAGTTTGATATCTTTTTACCATGCCCACTGTATAGCATATATCATGTCTTGTACACAATATCGCGTACTTAAGACTACCCACAGCACTGGCATATAGAACGTTGCTCATACGTTCATTTTTTCTGGCATCCTAAGACACACATCTTTGCTAAGAAACTGATTCTTGGTAATGGCGTTATCTATGGGTTTGCAGTTTTGCATATTAAATCATTCAAGATCTTTGTTGATATATTTCTCATAAGAAAAAGACAACAACTGTCTCAAACAATCTCTTGAAATGTTAACTTCAAGAATGTAATATGCTTGACTCATATCATTTATCTCAAAGTTGGACGATAACCAATCTTTGATTTCATTTATGTACCATTTGTCATTTTTAGCTTTAAGTATGTTGTCTATATACAATGCCAAAATGGCAAATTTACTTTCAGAGCTTTTACTATAAACGCAATGATCTTCATCAATCATGTTGAACCCATTCAACATGATTGTATGATGAAGTCTCAAGTACCATTGTGTTGAAGACTGTTTGAGGCCATATATTGAGCTTATCAATCAGCAAACCTTATGTTCGCTGTCTTTTTCGATGAAACCTATAGGTTGTTCCATCCAATTCTCCATTGAGAAAACTAGTATTTACTTCCATTTGTTTAGCTCTAGTTCCAAACTCGCCACTATGGCTAGAATCAACCTTATGGACTTAAATCTTACAACATGTGAGAAAGACTCTTCATAGTAAATCTCTTCCTGTTGTGTAAACCCCTTAGCGACTAGCCGAGTCTTGTATCTTTTGATGCTTTTTCAGCCTTTCGCATCTCTTTGAGAATCTATTTATTCCTAATTTGTGTCCTTCCAGTAGATCAACCAATTCTTAAGCATGGTTTGATCTTATGGATGGCATTTCTTCTTCCATTGCTTTAATCTATTTTTCTTTAGATGGGCATGAAAAAACCTTTTGAATATTTTTATGCTCTTTCTTGTCTTATGGGGTAACCAAAAGGGCTTCGTTCAAGCCTTCAATTTTAAATCATCGGTGTGGAACACTTATCCTTTTAGATTTTTGCAGTTCTAAATCTTAATAAACATGTCTCATATATTCATCGTGATTCACAATGCTCCCACTAGGACCATGTTACATGCTCCCACTGGACTTGGGAATACTATATTCTTTCCTCCCACTGGAGTGAAGAATACTCCCATTCAAATCAGGTCATGAACATCCAAATCGTTTGGAGGATGAAGGTCTTAACCTTCTTCCTCTAAATCCCTCCTACTCGGATAGAGTGATCCTGATGATTCCTCTTCCTGAGATTAATAGAAAGTGAAATCTTAATTCACTTTGCCCAACTTTGAAAATTCATTCTCTAAGAATATGACGACTTGTGATCTGAATTCTGTCACGGTGCCATTTTCTTGCTCACCCATGAAAATGTATCCTTTTGATACTTCAGAATATCTCACATAAACACTGTTTTTACCTTTTGGTCTCAATTTACCAAATTAAAGTATCATGAACGTAAACATTATAACCCAAAGATTGTACATTGCTTAGGTCAGATTGTCGACCAGTGCACAACTCATAAGTTGTGGTAATGACAGATTTGAAGGGCATTTCGTTTAGAATATATGTGGTAGTCAATAAAATATCTCCCCAATAGGAGATAAGCAAATTTGCCTCTGCCATCATAGATCTAACCATATCTAGGAGAGTCTTATTTCTCCTTTTTGCAATAATGTTTTGTTGTGTATTTCTAGGAATGGACAACTGATGTTCAATCGCTTTTTTATCTCATAAAACTTTAAATTTATCTCTAAGATATCACTGACCTCTGTCAGTTCTTAAAGCTTTGATCCTTTTGTCTAATTAATTCTCAACTAAAGTCATATAAGTCTTCAAGCAACTCAATGCTTCTGACTTGTGAGAAATCAAATAGATATGACCATATCTAGTATAGTCATTTATAAATGTGATGAAGTAGCAGGCCTCATACCTTGTCCTCACATTCATTTGACCACATACGTAAGAATGAACTAATTGCAATGGGAATTTAACTCTAGTACCTTTTTCGAATGATTTTCTAACTAATTTTTCCTTTTAGGCAATGCTCATGCGTGGGCAATTCAACCTTATTTAAATCACCTATTAAACCTACTTTGACTAACCGACTCATTTTTTATCCTTTTGTCTAATTGATTCTCAACTAAACTCATATAAGTCCTGAAGCAACTTAATACTTCTGACTTGTGAGAAATCAAATAGACATAACCATATCTAGTATAGTCATCTATAAATGTGATGAAGTAGTAGGCCCCATGCCTTCATTTGACCACATACGTCAGAATGAACTAATTGGAATGAAAATTTGGCTCTAGTACCTTTTTCGAATAATTTTCTAACTAGTTTTTCCTTTTAGGCAATGCTCATGCGTGGGCAATTCAACCTTATTTAAATCACCTATTAAACCTACTTTGACTAACTGACTCATTCGGTCTTGTCCAATATAGTTTAATTTAGCATGCCATAATTTCACATTGTTCTCATAACTATGTGAAAAATAAGAAATTAAAGGAAAAATTAGTTTTACTCAAATAGTCATGGTCACATCCATAACAATAAAATCGTTCAGCACATAACTAGAACCATAATCGAAATCATTCAACCATAAGCGTACACTGTCATCCTCAAAATGTAAATTGAAAATAAATTTCAATAAAACAAGAACATAACCTAAATTTCATAACAAAGGTATCTCTATCCCTTGTTACATGGTCAATTGGTTTTGAATCTTTCACCCACAAATGATGAAATTCAGAACTTGACACATAAATTCCACTCATTATTGAGTTAGAATAGTGTATCTTTTAAGGTACAATGCATTCTCTTGAATAGTGTCATTTCTTTAGGAAATTGAAATATTTCACTCTTGAAAAGTTTACCTCATTTTGCCTTTGGACCTTTTGTGATTCTGTTCCTTTTGCTTTTCAGGCTCTCGAGCCTTTTCCTTATCCCTACTTTTAAAGCTTTTCTCTTATTCTGGTAAGAACTCATTCCACTAAAATGAGACTGTGCCATACGCACTATGGCATTGACCTTAATCGCTGCCAGACGGTCCCTTTTAAACTCAAAATGACAAACAACATCCTTTTATGTTGTCCATATGAGTTAGTTGCATCTTCATATGCTCCCAACTCTTGGGTAAGGAACGGATAACAGTTTGGGTCTACTGCTCGCCGGCCAACTTATGACCAAATCACTAAGCTCACTTATTCTTTTCCATCTCTCTTAGATGTTTCCGCATTAAATAATCAGACTTTTTCTGATATGTATCAAATTTAGTCAGAGTCACACTTCTAAACTTTTCCTACAAAGCGATACAAAATTTTGATACTTACGGAATGGCTTAGTAATAACATCATCCTTTGCACTTAGAAAAATGATTCGAGCAGTGGAATTCTTCTTTTTTCGTGCCACATAGGCATCTCGATCCTGCTTATGCTCGGCTATAGTGCCATTCTCAAGTTCTGCCATAACCAAACTTGAGGGTTTAAGAGCCTCTTGCTGTTTAAGCACATTCTGGATCTTCATATTCTAGATTTTTATAATTATCACCATTTCACTTCATATCTTTACTAAGTTCAGTGACACTTGACTCGGAAGCAGTATCCATTAAGATCCTCTAATCTCAAATGTAACAATATTGCACATATTTAAGGAAGATAAGGCAATACATGCAATTTACTATGCATCTCAAATAATAGCCTACTAAAATTTTCTATTAGGCTCAAATTCGAAAAGGTTACTAATAGTATCCAATTACTCTCTAAGTCCTAACGTCCAACCTTACAGGTTAAAATTTCATGCAAAGTAAATCTGAATTATTGGATTATTAAGTTCTCAAACTTATGAGAGAATATTTATTAAGTCTCTACTTAATAATTATGCAATCATTTTACTCATAAAATATTGCAAGACAATTAACAATTAAAATAAACACATTTATTATAAAATTAAATGCCAAGAATAATAAATAAATGTATTTATTTAACCAATAAATAAAATCCAATAATTCTAAAATAAGACACTCATGTCAAATATCAATAGGAAACATAAATCTTATCTAACAAAAAAATAAACGCTAACTCAAATTGACACTTATGTCAGCTATTTTAGAAGTCTAGATTTCATAAAATCTTTTTAGCTATTAGGATTCTTTTTTGCCAACTTCATCAATTCATCACGCAACTCATAAGTCCATTGATGAAGCCATGGACGGTGCATGCTCCATCCATTTCTCAATACCATCACAGATTTTTTAGTGTTACTTCTCAACACTTTCCTTTTGCGACTCGAATCAAAATTTTATTTTCATACTCAGACCACCAATCCAAATGCACTATTGTATTTTTTCTCACACATATACTTTATGATGTACTATTGCATCAATATCATCAGCTCAAAAATTCCTTTGCATTCCCATGTTACTTATCGATTGCACTCTTGCACTTCTCAAAACAACCTATGCGAAATTTAAGGAAGATCTAGAATCCTTATTTAACATTTCTGTAACATATTATAGAAAAATTTACACATTCATGTATAAATACACATAATTGAAACACATTTCAATCAATAAGGACGGAACCTCAAAAATTTTTCAAAATATTTTCTAAAAAAGTCAGAAAACACATTTTCTACACCCTTTTTTTATTTTATAATATTTTTGAAATTTTAAAAATAAAATTTAATTTTATGGCTATCAAAAAATCTTGAAAAAATGACCAAAAAATAAAAAATAATTTGAAAAAAACTGGAGTTGATTTAGTGGTCGAAGAAACCCGCACGCGCCCACACGTGCCGACGGAGGGAGGGAAATGTGCCCCACACGCATCACGCGTCCTCACACACATAACCCGGTTCTGCCACCTGGCAACACCACATAGCACCACGTTTCGACACGTCATCACTTCAGGCCACATGTCATAACTCTATAGATCCACCTGTTGCCCACGTGGCATAAGGGTGAGACGTCACCCTCAGTAGGACACGTGGCTTGGTCCTATTAGGCCACGTGTCCGGGATGTCACCTCATGACTGACACGTAGCACAACCTCTGTTGCCCACGTGTCACCACCTGGTTGGGCCACATGTTACCACCTGGTTGGGCCACGTGTCATTAGTTTGACACATCACAGACACGTGGCATGGCCACTGCCATACACGTGTCGCTCTCCCATTGAGTGACGTGTTAACCATGTGGCACCCAAATGGCACATCATTGCCACGTGGCATGGCCGCTGCCATCCATGTGGCGTGATGTCATTGCACCACGTATCAACAGTCATGCATCACTATGGACACGTGGCGACAGGCGTGTGAGCCACTGCTCACGCGCACGCACTAACGTTTGGTGGCGCGTGTGATACACGCACCTTCTTCCCTGCAGATTTGGGCATTCGGGTTTCGGCCGGTGGGGGATTTTCGGGATCTGTGATTCCAATGGTGAGGTAAAAAATTAAAAATCCCGACTTCTATTTTACCATTTTGAACACTCATATTTGTCCCCTCGAATCGCAGTGCACACATACATAATTTTTCGAGCCGCAATATATACACATATATATTATTCGCACAAAAAATAAATTTTGTTGTGTATCATGCATCCTAGATCTAATAATTTTACATATAAAATTTTAGATCTATTTAGCCACATGCCAGGATGCAAAAACAACGGCTCTGACACTAATGAAAGGAAAATTATACGCATATAATTTATTAAGGTAACATTAAATAATGGTACATACCTCTTGTAGCACATAAATACATTATAGAAACGTCTAAAAGAATCCCGTTTGTTTTTTGTCACTCGCATGCCTTTTATCCACATGCGAGATAACAGCAGTTATTCCACAATCTAAAAACTTCTGAAAAATTAAGACAAAAAATTGTGAGTGGGAATGAGCAGTCTTGCAACGTATACGTTTTCTCGTTACTAAATACTGAGATCTCCCATCTATTTATAGAAATCCTAAAAGCTAGAGGCCTATCTCTAGTATGACTCAAACTTTTTCTGGGCGTACCCAAACTCTATCACAAATGTAATGGACTAGTTAACTTTTTGCTAATGGACCAGTTAATCTATCCATGCTCATCCCTAGATAAGTCCCTAAATTTTGTAGGTTTTTACTATTATGTTTCTTAATATTTATTTTACAATATTGAATTACTAAATTTTTATTAGTTTTGATATTTAGTCAACCATGATGAAATCTATTAGCATTAAGGGTATGCATCTATCAAATCCCGACCTGATCCAAATAAACTAAAACCCAAAATTTATGGAAAACTTTAACTCGACCTAATCCAAAATAAATATAGAGGTCCGATCCTAATAACCTAAATTTTTCGTGTTGGATTATTCAACCTAGGAAAACCCAAAATTATATTTTATAATTTTTTACAAGTATCAAATTAATAAAAAATAAACTATAATACATTTTAAATTTCAAATTAATTGATGAAAAACTACTTCAAAATTTACATATTAAACATCAAAAGTAATTAATAAAAATTATAATCACTTTACTTTCTACCAAAACAAACACAATTAATATAATACTTTGTTTCTCTTAAATATTTAATCCCAGTAATCACAAAAATATGATAAGTAATTAATATAGGACTATTTTTTTAATATTTTCATTTAAATAATTATAAATTAACAAACAAACAAATTAATTGAACAATTATAATTTTAAAAGCAATTATATTTTCAAAATAAAAAATAATTAAAAAAAAGAATTTTGAATTATTCAGCTTAACCCGAAACCTTAAAAACCCTATTCGAATAACCCAAACAATTTGATCCAAATTACTTTTTTTATTTGGGTTTTTGGACTTTTTTCAAATCGGATTTTGCACAGTCCAAGTTAGCGTGCTATCCATGCACCGTTTGTCTCTCTCATATTTAGCTGGTAGAAAATATCAATGTTTTGAAAACCGAACTGGCATGCCAAACCGGTTTAACGAGGAACAGGTAAAAGGTACGATTCTAAAAACATACAAAAACGGGACTAGATAAAAACCGGATTGAGCTGTAAAAAACCGGTCAACTATTGAACCAGGAAGCCGATTTTGTCCCAAAACACCAAAATGGTGTCGTTTTGGTGGGAAAAAAAGAAAAAATAAATAAATAATTAATCGAACCAATTTTTTGATTAACCAAACCAATTTTTTCAGTTCAAGGTTAGTAATTTTTAAAATTTTCGGTTTCGATTTTTAATTACAAAAAACCATCGATTTCTATTAACCTCACTCAATCTCCTATTTTTATTTATAGACAATTGCTTTATTCTTTTTATTTATTTTTTTTAATTTGGGATTCACATTATTTTCTTATTTATAAACAATTGTTTTGCCTTTCTTGTTTCTTTTTTTCAATGTAAGATTCACATATTTTTATTACTTCTTATTTATAGACAACTGCTTTATCTCCTTAATTTCTTTCTTTATATGTGGGATTCATCTCCTTTATTACTTTCCTTTCATTTGATAATGTTAAATTTGATACAAGTTCAATGATTGCCTTTATTTTACCTAAATTTATCACTTGTTTCTTTGAATTAAAAAAATTTATTTTTTTATTTGTATTGTATGAATAGTAGATTTTTTTATATTTGAACAACTTATTTGATTTTTATATTTGTAAACTTTATTGGATTTAAAATTACTATTTTTATATTAATTTTTGATAATTAATAAGTCGTTTGAATGTATTTTTCATATACCATGCACTACAAAAAAAATCAAGAATTAGCGACGGACATTTCCGTCGCTAATTATGTTATTTCCGTCGCTAATAACTTTTAGCGACTGGGCGACTAACAGTAGCTATTTGCTCAGTCGCAACCGTCGCAAGAAATTTTGCGACTAAAATATAGTCGCAAAAATATAAAACAGTTGCTAAAAATAGCGACAGCAAATTTCGTCGCTAAAATAACTCCTAAAATTAGCCTTCATAAATATTAAAAAAATATTAACGACGAAAAATCCGTCGCTATTCCATCGCTAAACATATTGTATTTTTTAATATTATTTTTAATTTAATTTTTTATTATAATTTTCAATTTAATTTTTTATTATTATTATTACATCCAAAATTTAATTTAATTTACGTAAATAATAATTGTATAATATTTTTGATATTATTATTAATTTAAAAAATATGATATTAAAAAGTAGATTAAACTGTACAATATTGAAAAAAATATTTAAAAAATACTGTAAAAAACACTAATTCAAACTAAATAGTGCTACTTAGAAATATATAGAAGTTCACAATAATTTTGTGCAATAAGTTCACAATAATTCAAATATAATAAAAGTATATTAAATTATGCAATACTTAAATTAAAAGTACATGTTCTTGTTATCTTTAGCAACATCCCGTCAAATTTCAGTACCTACAAGTCACTAATAAAATTTTCAAATTAATACATACCAAAATTAATGAATTAAAAATCAAAATAAGAAAGATTGATTGTAAACATAAAAAGTCATAACTCGGAAATACGTTTCTTTCTTTCCAACATGTAAACATAAAAAGTCATAACTTGTGTTATTGGAGTAACATATAAACAAACACACGGCAATCAACATATCTCTATTTCAAAAAAAGAATCGGAATAACCAAGAGTGATATCAGATGGAGTTTCATCATACAAGTTCTAAGATACCTTTGTAGTAAAAGCTGCAGTAGAATATGTTATCAACCTGTACACAGATGATATCACAATATTCACATAAAAATTCAACTGCTAGACAACGCATTTTTTTGATTATAGGTAGCACATGATGAATACATATAATATAAATTAGCATGATAAGGAAATAAATTTTGTATAAGTTTACCATTTCTTTGATAATTGTTATCTACCTTCCTGCTAAGTTTGTCTTATTCTCATTATCGTTTCTTCCACTGGGGCAATCTCTGAACCACAACCTGTGAAAATCACAAACAGCAGGTGTCCATTTGATACTTTGAATGAAGAATGTGTTTGAATAATTTATAAGACAGTATTGTTAGAAAGTTTTGAGAGAATGAGAGCATCTAAATGAATAAGAATACAAATTGTTTGAAACCAATTTGGTCAATAAATAGGCATACCTTGCCAGAGTTTTCCTTATTTTCGACAATAGTTTGGCAAGCAAGCCTCCAGGATTCTGGTTTCTGCTCAAATTGGAGAAAGCAAATATAAAAAAGATGAAAACCATTTAGTTCATGTTACAAAATAAATCCGCTTTTAATAGAAAATGTCAAATTCATATCAAGCATACTGCCTTTCTTAACAAACTAGTGCCTAGTTAATCATTAAAAGTCACTTCTCATAGCCAGCAGATAATCCTTTCTTCAATCAATTTTATGAGATTAAGCCATTTCAAGATTTCTATTGAATGCATTTAGCTTAGCTATATGATCAAATTTGGCTAGTTTATCACTAGGACTCATCAATTAAAACCACATAGGCATGAATTTTCTCAGCGCACAATAAGAGAAGTCAAATAAGTTCATTGATGCACCCATAAATAATAATAATAATTGGTTGCAAAACTAAAGAGCATATAAATTATCCATGATTTTTAAGTAAAAGTTAGAAGAAAAGCGTCAAACCTGTACCATTTCCTCACCCATGAAAACTATATTTTGATAAATGAAAGTAAAGAGAGTTAACCATACCTATGATCCTGCACAATTAATAAAACGGATGCTATCAAGACAGTAGGAAACCAATATATTTAATTTCCACTAAATTCTTAACTTAAATTAAATTCACATTATTAATCACTTTAGTATACCATTCTGCCTACATAAGAAATCGACCTCTGTTAAACCTTTTTTCCACTCAATCAATTCCAATCCACTTATTTTACAATTCTAATATCAATTATGCCATAAATTCATTTAAATATAACATAGTCTACCATTTCCAATACAACATAATACAATATTACACTTTAAAATATTCAAATCACTTCTATAAATTCCAAACAAATTAAAAGGGACTGATCCTGCTATCATGAAGAGTGCAGATCAAAAATAACAGATTTTCAGAACAAAAATTATCTAATAACAGATTTTTAAAACAAAAATTACATGATAACAGAATTCCAAAAACAGAAATTAGCTGACAACATAATTAAAAAAATAGCTAATAATAGATTTTCGCTAATTGATGCGGAATTTTCCTATTGCTAATGAATCTTCGAAAGCAACATTAATGAAGATTGTTTGTGGCTAATTCAGCAGTTATTATAAAGTTAAGAATCCAGTCGCATTTTTCTCAAATTCATAGTTTTTCTAATTTCTATTCATTCCAAAATTGAAAATAATTGGTTGAAGAACTTCCACTACGTAAAGTTTAGGTATAGTTAATTAATATAAACATCCAAATGGAAATGAAGATAACATCATCCCCGACCTAGCTTTTGTATTAAAAAAAAAGAACATGTATATTTGGGCTGTGATTATTGTAAAAGTTATATGATTTTTAATTATTTTTGTTCATCAGTTTGTTGCCTTCGGTCCACTCTCAGCAATGTACATTTCCTTGAGTTAAAGAACTAAAATCTAAAAGCCATAAAACTCTTTGAACAACACAGAAAGGAAAATACAAACACTTAACAAATAAAGGAAACTTACTTAAAATCGGTACCTTGAGCTTCGATTGGGGGTGGCGGCTGCTGACGAGGGGTGAAGAGGAAAAGGAACACCGAAATTAGGCGACTGCTGATGATAAGAGAGCTGCTGATTGGGGAGACGGGTTTTAAAAGAAAGAGGGAGAAGCAGAGGAAAGACTAATTTTGAAAGAAATAGGGAGAGGCAGATAAGGGGTGGCGGCTGTTGATCAGCGGAGATGAGTTCCGAAAGAAAAAGGGAGAGCTAGATCGGTGGATTTCGAAAGAAAGAGAGGGATCCACATGAGGTGTGGCAGCTGATGAGGGGAGGCAAACTTCGACAGCAAGAGAAGAGAGGCATAATGGATGAGTGATTTAGGGTTTTGTGGTTATACATACATATATATATATATATATATATATATATATATATATATATATTAATTTAATATCAACACATATTTAATAGCAACACACACACATACATATATATATATATATATATATATATATATATATATATATATATATATATATGTTAATTTAATATATGTGCGATAATATCAACACATATTTTTTAATAAATTTCTTTATTAATATTAATTTCAGTTCACCCATCTAATATTTTCATTAAAATTTTAAATAATTTAATAATAAAAAATTTATTTTAGACAAATTAAAAATAAAATTAAAATTTATTTTAGATAAATTAAAATTCATGTATAAAGCAAAAATATTAAAAATAATTTATAACCATGAGTATGTACGCATACTTTTATTAATATTATAATCAATTTTACCGATGAAATAGCTACGGATTATTCCGTCGCTAAATTATTCCGAAAATTATTTTCATATTTAAAAATTTTGAAAAATTTTTAGCGACAGGTATTTTAGTTACTATTCAGTCGCTAATTTAATTATATTTAGCGACAAAAATTTTAGTCGCTAAATCGGTGGCAAACAAAATCGTTACAATTTTCTCCAAATTTAGCGATGGATATTGCCGTCGCTATTTTAGCGACATATTTTTAGTCGATAATTAGTCGCAAAATTAGCAACTACTATTTTAGTCGCTAAATTAGTCGCAAAAAAAAAGCGCCATAAATTGCCGCCAAAATTTAGCGACGGTTTCTTTTTCCATCGCTATTCAATCGCTAAAATTGAAAAAAATAGTGTTTCACGACTAATTCTTAATTCAGTCGCAAATTAGCGATGGAAAAATTTTCGTCGCTAATTTGAGTTTTCTTTGTAGTGATATTTTCAATTTTTTTTATAAATAATTATATTTAAAAAAATAAAAATTTCGAGTCAAGCCGATTCAACCAGTTAACTCTTGACTCAATTGAAAAACTAAGTCGATGTCCGGTCCGATTTTAAAAATATTGGAAAATATACAAACAGAGGGTATTATTATTATATGCTAATAGATCCTGTCAATGGAATGTTGAATATTGAAAATAATAAAAATTCAAAAACTTAATGTTACAAAATAAATATTTACGAATTTAATAGTAAAAATTCAAAAAATTTAAATGTTTATGGTTGTGATTTGCCTAAATTTAATGAATAAGGTTTAAGAAAAATCTCTATAATAACAATGAGTAAAAAAATGAGCATAGACCTATTTATGAATTGATTTCACTCACGGTCACTCAACTTATCACTTATCGCGCAAAAATAACCGACTTTTTTTTCTTACTTAAATGTCACTGAACTTTTAATATTTTTACAAAAAAATCATGTTGACCAGTATCCGGCGAGAACTCTCACCGGATTGATGACATGGCATGCCATATCAGAAACTACATGCCGTTTAACAATATCTCCAATAAATGCTACATCTAAATCAATTTCACTTATAGTCACTAAACTTATAATTTATCGCGCAAAAATAACAAATTTTCTTTTTTTCCAACTTAAATGTTATTGAACTTCTAACATTTTTGCAAAAAAGTCATATATTTACTATTAATTGCCACGTGTCATGTGTCATATGTCATGTCATCAATCCGGCAAAAGTTCTCGCCGGATTCAGGTTAACATGACTTTTTTGCAAAAATGTTAGAAGTTCAGCGACATTTAAATAACGAAAAAAAAAAGTCGATTATTTTTGTGCGATAAGTGATAAGTTGAGTGAGTATAAGTGAAATTGACCTACCTATTTATACGATCTCCATATATATTGTATACATTTTATATTATATTAATAATCATTTTATATATTTAATTTGTATAAAAAAGTTGCTTTCTGTCGTAGTTAAAGCAATTTTATATATAAAGCAGTTACTCTTTGTCATAGTTTCTCTCGATTTTACATTGTATATTATATAAAAATTTAAATTCGCAAAATTTTTATCCATTTAAATTACATATCATTCCACATGATATTTGAGTTTCACATATTGCATAATATACTTGCAGGTCAAATACAGCTTGCTATTTTGAAATTTTGTTTATTGTACGTGTGTACCAAGATGTTCATGTACATATATACATGTATGTATAGTAGATCAGTAGCAGAATACCAAATTAATTTACTTATTCCGTTTAGATAAAATAACAAAAGAGAAAAGAAAAATGAAAGAATGAAAGAGAAATTATGCCTTAATTTATTTGACTTTTTTTTTTTTTTTGTAAATTATTGAGTGTCTAAAATTTAATGATTTATCTTATTCAAATTCATATTAAGTAAATCAATTAAATTTTTTCCTCAGATTAATGATAAATAATAATAAAAAAAAGGTAAAAAGGTTTTGTCTTTAATTTAAAGATTTCATTTCAATCTTTTCCCATAACCTTTACCTGCAAACTTCAAGTCTTCAACAACATTTGATATAGACAGCTTCTATTTAGATAGTTTATTTTCCTTCACCCAAAAAAACAAATAAATAAAATTACCCACCATCACGAAACTAGCTTCGGTTCTGTATGTCTTTCTCTCAGATATTAATTATCTCATTTAAAGAAATTAATTAATTTAGTTATCCGGAGATATATTGACAACACAAGCTGATCATGGTCCACAGGCAGCCTACACAGTTAGGCTATGTTTGGTAGCAAGGTAAGTAATGTAATGTAATAGAGTGTATAATTAATACCTTATTTGTTACTATAAAATTTTTATAATGTAATGTAATGTTAAATACATTGTTAATTTTCAATACTTGTACTAATGTATTTTTTAATCCTTAAAATTAGTTAGTATTTCTCATTACATGTGATTTAACTCTTTGAATCTTGGACTCTTAACTATCTCATTCAAATGCTTCTTTTCATATTTGGATTCTCGCATACTCAGCTTAATCTCCATTTTTGTTTCAAATAAAGAATTATACTGAAATTTAAATTCGATATTATTATTTTAATTTTCATATCAATTTCACTAAATTAAAATCTATTCATATTTTTTTAAATTGTGGTTTAATTTTAAATCCAACAGTGTATACTAATAAACACTATTGCACTGGAGTAATTTTTTTTTTTTTATGAATATATATATAGGGGGAAAACAATGTTACAATTTAGCATGATTGTATTTTTATATGAGATCATAATATAATAAATATATAAATATATAAAATAATCATATAAAAAATTAGTTGATAATTATAAATATAACTATATTTCAATACATATATATAATATAACAAAATATATTAATATATTAATATTTACATTACATTACTAATGCAACCAAATATAGTAATATAATTATAATTACATTCCATTACATTATATTTCTAAATCCATTACACTTCTCATTCCATTACAACTTACCAAACATAACCTTAGGGTTTTTAATCTATGGATTGCTCACTAAATTCTAGAACAATCCAAATTTTGTACAATGTTCGTTATATAAATTTTGTACTAATTTTAGGAAATTATACATTTTTTTTTCAAAACTATCACTTTTAATAAATTATCGATCTAACTAATCAAATATCAAATTAATAATTAAATTTATTTTTTTCTCAAATTATTACCTTTTAACAAATTATCAAATTAATAATTAAATTTATTTTTTTCTCAAATTATTACCTTTTAACAAATTACTCATTGAACTAATCAAATATCAAATTAATCCTTAAACTTATTTAAAATGTAAGTAATACTTTTATACTATTACAAATATCATATTATCCTCCTAAATTTAATAAAAAAAATGTTAGATTACCCTCTTATTACTATTCACGAGCTAAAAACATATGATTTTCACATGCCTTTTGTGAAATGTCACGTAAGGTAATTTGACATTTTTACACTAAAAAAAATTCACAAAATTCCCTCGCTGTTTGCCATGGTTAACTTTTCTAGCAAAATAAGAAGGGATTTGCAAGGAATTCTACATTTAGCGACAAAAAAAAGGTGCCAAATTGGCATTCTTAAAAAAAATAGCAACGAAATAGCATCAAAAAAATAAAATTAGTTGCTAATTTTATGCTCAAAAATCTAGGCGTGCATTGTAGCAATAGTTTAGCGAGGAAACATCCCTTGCTAAATTAGTGCATTTTGCTTGCTCAATTTAGTTTGACTTGGTTTGCGCTTAAATAAGGAAAAAATTTAAAAGTTCGGTTAGGTCTAGCCCATGACCAAGTATTGTATAAAAGAAATATATGCATTTTATATGATAGATGAAGCCTTGATTTGCAGCGGTTAAAGTTTTCTGAAGTTAAATGTGCTTGAGTAACGAAAGTTCAAAGATGGGTGACCTCTAAAATTAAACTTGCTTGAGTAATTGAAATTGAAGTTCAAAGATGGGTGACCTCTTGTAGACACCGGGTCCCGAGGCGGTTCAAGATCAGAATTACCCAATGATAAAAGCGATACTTGCTAGTGAAGGTGTCAGAAAAAGGCTCCCCATGTCGAAAACTCCCTTTGTTTTATTTTTATTTTTATTTTTATCCTAATTTATATGATCTATGTTTTTATTTTTATTTATTTTATTCCTTTTTATTTTTATTTTTATTTTTTAGTTTTATTTTTTATTTTTTTCTCGCGTGTGGGCCAGTCCCGCTGTGCGCGCAGCCACATGCGCGGTGGAGTCTGTGTGTGTGCGCAAGGCTGCACGCGCAGTTGTGCGGCGTGCGCGAAAAGAAGCTCCGCGCGCGCAGCAGCAACGCACGCGGAGGAGGGTCTCCGCGCGCGCAGACTTGCACGCGCGGTGCCGGGGGAACGCGCGCGCAATTCCCCCTCCGGCGCGCTCGTTTCCCCCCTCTCCACGCAGCCATTTGGCCCTTCGACCCGTCGCTTTCCTGCGCTTATTTTTCTGCATTTTTCAGTCTGATTTCTCTTTTCTTTCACACTTTCATGCATTTTTTGATTAACTAAAAAAGAAAGCTTCTTTTGTTCTCTTCCTAATTTTGGCCAAGGCAGAAATTAAAAGGGGTTTTTGGGACTCATTTAGAGGACGACAACTTGGATTAAAAAAAAAAAAGAGGATTTTTTATTTTCTCTCTGGTTTTTTCTCCCTAGCAAAAGAACTTGTTTTCTTCTTCAAAAATTCTTCAAAAATCTTAAATTTTATTCTCAAGTTTTAATTTTTTTCTTCTTTAGCAACATTTCATTTTGGGTTTGATTTGAACAAGAAAAATTAATTTTCTTTGCTTAAAACTCTCACCAAAAATATTTTCTTGATTTAAATTTGTTCAAAAACATCAATTTTTACATTTTCTTTAAATATTCACCGCCAAAAAATCGACAAGGGGAACGGATTAAGACATTGTACTTCCGATCTATAAATTCTGAGGGTAAATACTTTGGACCCATTCTCATTTAATTTTATTTGTCATTTATTATTGCTAATTTCATTATTTTTGCTATTATTATTATGATTATCGTCTATTCCTAATATTTTTAGTTTTGTTGCTACTGTTGAAAATTTTGTGTGGTTTTTAATTTGATTTTTTTGCGGGTTCAACTTGATAATTATTTTCGTAGTCAATCTCCTTCTTTTTTCTTCTTCTTATTATTACTATTATCATTATGACTTCACTATTAGCTTTTTTTCCTTTTGGCTACTGTTAGTGTTTTACAATTATTATTATTATTATTATTATTATTATTATTATTATTATTTTCTAATATTCTTGTTACTGTTGCTATTATTACTATTTTCATTATTTCATTGTTGTCGGTAATCTTCTTCCTCCTTTTCTTATTATTATTATTATTATTATTATTATTATTATTATTATTATTATTATTATTATCTTATGTTATTATTATTATTATTAGTACCGTTATTTCATGTTTATTTTATATTATCATTATTATTCTTATTATTTTTGTTGTGTAATGCTATTATTATTATTATTATTATTACTACATTACATTACATTTATGTGTTCTATACCATCATTGTTATTATCATTATTTTAGGTTGTTATCACCATGTTATGTTATTACTATTATTACTCCATGTTCGTTTACTGTTGACATTATTATTATTATTGTTGTTGTTACTATCATATTTATTATTATTATTATTTTGTTGTGTTGCATTATTATTATTACCATTATTATTGTAATTATTTATTATTGTGCCTAATATTTATTTTGTCCTCACTTGATTAATTTTTAGAATTAGCATTAATGTTCTTAACACTATTTTTGTCTGAGATCTTATTTTGAGTTGCATTATGTGAGTGTCCCCGTGGCTCCCAGGATGGGACACGACGCGTAGACGAACATGTCGGTTTGGTGAGATCTTTCTATGCCCTCTCTTTTTGTCGTGCTTGTCTGTAAATATTTATTTTATTTATGCACGCGTGGGATAAAAAATCACAAGAATATTTCTATAATTAAATTGAAATTTTTACTAACAAAACCGGGACCAATGTCCCTTGTTTTAGCCAAGAAATAAAAGATATCACAATTAAAACGAAGAGTCAATGTTCTCCAAAAATGGGATCATTCATCCCCGTTTTCATCAAACAATCAAAACGGCTCTTCGAAACCTCTTTAAATAAACACGAAGGAACCAATGTTCCTAGACCTTCAATAAGCACGTAGGAACCAATGTTCCTAAACCAAACGTATGCCCCGATTTATGTATGTCTTTCTCATGTTTGATCTTGTTTGGTTGTTTAAGTTTATGTTCATTTTCTTTTGGGCCCTTGTAATTAATTTTGGGGCAACATTATTTAATTTTGGGGATTGTATTCCGTCCCCATTTATATTTTTAATCTCCTTTTATTAGGGTTGTATTCCGCCCCTACTTCTCATGTAATTATGTGCTTGCGTGTTTACCGCTTTCCCTTAGTTACTTCATTTACCGCTTTCTTTATCGCTTTTCTTTATTTTCTTTACGTGCATTTTGTACGCCTTTAATTTAAATGCATTAATCGTGTGAGACAAGGGATAGAATTTTAAGAAGTTAAAAAGTCATTTATAATTAATCAAAGTATAAATAAGAGTGAAGTTTCAAATACCAAATCTCTGGTTTAGACCGATAGAGGTGAGAGATTTTTTCCAATTTCTTGTAAATTGGGTGGCAACTCCCAAAACACCTCAAAGGTGCCTATTGGCGTCGTAAGGCTAGGTGGTCCTTCTCAATGCTCTATTGGGAGGGATACACCGATAATGTTTTGTGGCGCCCATGATAAAAAAGACGCAGACCGATCCCTCGAGCCCCAAAAGGCGGGCTCAGCGAGGGCCCTTGCTGGTTTCCGGTGCGCGCCACAGTGGCGACTCCACTGGGGACTTGTTTGAGACTTCGCTTCGAAAGTGATTTGGATAAAAATATAATTGGGCTAGAAAATGGCATTTTATGTCAAAGTAATCTTCTAAACTTTTATTTCCCTATGTCTTAGCTTTCCATGGACACTAAAGCCAGGTCATTTGGAGATCTACAAAAAGAGATATTCACAAAACACTATAGACTACTCTGGTTAATGGAACAACCACCAACACTGCACTATAACCCAGAAATGAGTAGTTTTAGAGGTGGAATCAGGTTCCAGCCTCTTCATAAGAAATTTAGGTCTTTTTTAGTTTATCATCCAATTGGAATCATCCCAATTGCAGCTCTTTAACTCTAGTTATAGGCAAAACAGTCATTAGAGGTCAAAAGGGATCTACATCAGAATTCACACTACAAGCTTATCTCTACACTTTCCTTCCTTAATGACCACTTTACCACTTAATTCACATGTATGAACATTTTATAGAACACTACCAGGTTTACAACTATCAAACTCAGCACAACATTAACACAAACATGCAAATAAACACTTTCATATCTCTTAGAAGCTTGATCTTTCTTTCTCTTGCTTAAACCTTCTCTTTGCCCTTATCCTTCACTCTAACCTCAGCTACCAACATAAATAACCATCCAAAAATCATATACAAACCAATACAGAAAGCTTAAATCACATGCAAGGGAATTATAGAGGTAGAAGGTGACCATCCAAGCTCAAAAAATTTATTACTTACCTTGCTAAACTCTCTCTCTCTTTATCATGTGAACACTCCCCCCCCAAGAGTAGAAAATGGAGATTTAGACAAGTGAGAAATAACAAAAGAATTTGGTGCTTTGTGGCCTAAGATGGCTGGCCAGCTGTATCCCCAAAGAGGCCGATTTTTCCACTTCAATTAATATAATCTCGTCTAAATCCACTAGGTGTCACTTTCCCATTAGCCCAATATTTTAAGTTGTAATAACTTAAAATCTACCCTAGAAGTAAATTGGCGTAATTAGGGTAATTGGATGAGTTTGGTTTAGGATTTCTAATTTTAGACCTAAGTGTAATTGGAAATGAGAATTTAATG
This sequence comes from Excoecaria cochinchinensis, assembly GCA_947683425.1. Classification (NCBI taxonomy): domain Eukaryota; kingdom Viridiplantae; phylum Streptophyta; class Magnoliopsida; order Malpighiales; family Euphorbiaceae; genus Excoecaria; species Excoecaria cochinchinensis. The sequence goes on from CANTUQ010000183.1 coordinate 1,297,857, forward strand.
CATGAAATAAATAAGTTACGTAGCAAAAGTGTAGTTGTGCATAATTAATTAAAGGTTAGATTAATTAAGTGCTAAGTGGGATTAATTAAAGCTAATCAAGATAAGATTGAGGGAGTGAAATCCAAGTGTCATGATTTGCCTTTGCCACCTCATCAAACACATGCAATATATAGCATTGAAGAGAGAGAAATGCTCTCATTTTTGCATGTCTTGATCGGCCATTCTCTCTTCTGTTCTTCTTATTCTTTTCTTCATCTTTAGATTCAATTCTTCAAAATTCGATTAGTTAATTGGTTAGTTGATTGAGTTGTGTTCTTAGATCAAGGTAAGTGGTTGAATTTGATTGTTAGTGTTCTTCTTCTTTTTCCTTTTTCTTTTGATTTGAGTTAGAAGTGACATTTTGTTCAAATTCTGAAAATTAGATGTTTGATTGTAGTGGGTGAAATAAGAAAAGACAAGGGAAAGGAGAAAGTTGGTAAGCCTAATGCTAAGTGGCACATTGGAGCATTGAAGAAGAGGTTTGAGAAACTATGATTTTGGTGTGCTAAATTGATAGTAGATAATCTCTGAAATGCATGTTTGTATTATATGTTCAATTGAGTTAAAAACATGTATTTATGTTATGTGATGAACTGAATTGTAATGATAAGCTTAATGAGCTAAATTGATTGCCATGAGTTTGTTGTCCTAAGCATGTAACCCTATTTTTAGGAGACTTGAGAAATTGCTATATAATTCATGAATGTATGGATACTTAATGTGGAACTAAAAGTGCCAAAGGGTTTACGTATATGTCAGGGTAATATAGTCTGATTTTGGAGTATTAGATATCCCAATTTAATTGACTTCAAGCTTGAATAGCTTGATAGGGTAAAACTGGTCTTGTAGGATAATTTGACCTACTGAAATTATCCATGTCATTAATTGAGTTTTATAACTCTAAAATGAACAAGGTTAGTGGGATTAGGTTCCTAAGATCTGTGCCAGTAAATATTATAGAAATGGTCATGTTGATTTGAGGACTCTAAGGTTTTCAAAAGTGTCTACAAATATAGCTAAGTCCTGTAGGAGAGCTTTTGGAGCAAGTGGTGTTCCATTTGCAATAAATCCTTGATTTAAGTCCAAAAATAATGAGGTTTGCGTCATTGTTAAGTTAACATAAAGATGAACAATTGGTTATAAGGTCATATTGGCAGAAAATGATGTTATGTTAGTCTTTAGAAGTCATGTATGTGGATGTTGGAAGAGTGCTTGAAAAGAGGTATGTGAAGTGGAGTTTTGAACATAAATTTCAGGCTTTGTTGCGAGCGGGATAGAGTGCTCCGATGGGCAAACATGTCAGTTTGGGTTTTGTCACGAGTGCGGGCATTTTTGCGAGCGTGACAAAAGTAGTTTGGGTGGTCTGCTGTATACACGATAGAAGGGTTTGCCGAGGTCTGTCGCGAGCGTGACAAAGTCATAAGTGTGGGACCTTTATTAAATGTCCTATTTTATGTGAATTATGATATTGGCCTATGAATGACTATGCATATAAAACTATCAGTGTGTTAGTTCATGTAATTTTATACTGTGAAGTGGTAACTTGCTGGTAAGCTATATACGTGTAGGCAAGATATGGAATGTTAAGATACTGCTTCATGAGAATATATGGATGTTATATTATACGAATAAATGAATAATAATTGGATTAATAATTTAGCCTGCAAGTCGAGTAGTGGATAGATAGGCATGCCTATAGGGTCAAGTGTTATAACCGAAGCGTTTGATTCTCATTTGGAATCCCCTATGCGTATTGAATCCTATTTGGGTTCATATAAGTGTTTACATACGTATTTGAATCTAATAGGTACCTATGGGCGCTAATGCGAAAGTGTTGTATCTACGGATACTAATGTGATTTATGGTACTCTAAAGTACTAATGCAATACCCATTATCCGCGTCTATGAATTGCATGCATGGTAAATAATGAATGATTAAACATTAATAAGCAAAGAGAATATTAAGCGTTATGAGAATGTGAATGTGATGCATTATAAGATTGTCAAGTAATATTATGATATTTGAATACAAGTTACTGATGATGCTATATGTATACTGAGATATGTTCAATGTTATGTTTATAAAGCATGTATATAATGAAGCACGAAAATAAAGCATATATCTATTTCTATGCAATGCTTGTTATGTATATAGATATTGTATGTTGTTTCCCCACTAAGCATTATCGCTTAGCACGGGTGTTAATTCGTGTAGGTTCTGAAGTGAAGCGTAACTGAAGGACAGTCCCGCATCATTGTTGGTCAACACACTAGGGTCCACTGCCTAGTGTAGGTTTTTGGTATTATGTATTATGTAAACGAAATGATTAGTTTTGGCATGTAAAGAGATATGATGTAACAACTGAATATGATATGTAATAAAAGTTAACAGTATGTATTCTGTAATGTATTCCGCTGCGTTCAAATGAAAATTGTTAATCCAGGATTTTATGTTTAACTATTGTATATGCATGTGCTATGTGATGCGTGTTGTGGCGACCATCTTCGACTGTCGTAGTGAAGCTATGCGCGTGGTCGGAGATGGGCGTTACATAAGTCCTTGTTTAATTTCCATTAAATCCCTTTCTTAACTTAACTTTCCACATGCATAAACTACCATTTCTTCCTTCAAATAAGTCCATAAGTCATTAATTCACAATTACTTTTATGCCCTCAAACAATTCAAAAATACCGATCACGTCCCAAATGCACAATTTGGGCTCAAATGTACTATAATTTACACATTAGGATGCATAACATGTTCCAATCCTCCTAAGGTATACTTTGGGGCCTTACAATATATCAGGATTTTAATGACTTTATATGTTTATCATGTCATGGTATTAAGTAAAGATTTGCATAGCACATACATTCCTCATATGGACAACTCACATAACAGTACAGAAATATAATAAATATCATTTATTATTGTTAAATAATCACTATATCTAACTTGGTTACATTTCAAAGTCATTTGATAGCAAAATTCACAAATAAATTATGAAAAACAGGGGTCACAAGGCGGTAAGGAAAATCTGCCTGCCTTGTGGAATGCTGGAATTCAAACATTGTCAAACAAAATGCTTTTACACAGCGGTAAGGATATTTTTGACAGCCGTGTGGGGTATTCCACGCTCAAATGTTGCTGGATAAAATGTGTTTACACGGCGATAAAGATGTTCCTGACCGCCGTGTAAGATACCATACGGTGGGTAGAAAAATCCTAACCACCGTGTGGAATGCCCAAATTCAAATATTGCTGGACAAAATGCATTTACACGGCGGTAAGGATATTCCTACCCGCCATGGATCGACGGAACATTAAAGTCCTTCAGGTTTTTCATGATTTGTAACACACCGTTTCCCACCCAAGTAGTTTGAGCCATATTACATGCAAGTGTTTATGTGTATTTTGGCATGTGTTAATTTCATTTATTTGAGTTTTATGCATATTGATTGGGTTTGCTAAAGTGTGAGTGTATGTATGGAGTTAGTGTGCGAGTTAGTGTGGTTATATTTGGGTGTAGTGTAGAAGAGGGTAGTAGGGCGTGAGTGATCAAATTCCACCAACCCCTATTTGACATGTGGCAAGGAAAGAGAAAGAGGGGTATAAATAGTTAGATGAGAGAAAATGAGAGAGAGCTAAGTTTTAGCCCTCTCCTGTTTCCCCTTTCCCTGCCCCGTTTCCTCTCTTCCTTCTTCCTCTTTTGTGCCCTAGAATTGGTTCAAGTGGGTATTGGTGGAAATTGATCAACTCAAGAGTTAAATTAGTAAGTTTTAGTTAGTTTCTTTCTTGGTCTTCATCTTTTCCTTTGATTGTTGTTAGTGTGTGTTCTTGGGTTAGGGTTTTGAGTTTTGTGTGCTTTGGGTTGTGTTTGCTCAGAAATTCCTCCTACAGAACCTAAGGGTAAGGATAAGGCAAATGGAAGTGGAGCCCTTTGATTTGGAGCAAAGGAGATCAAGGTTTGGGAATTTATGATTTTGGAGTATTATTTGATTATATTGGTTTTGAGTTGATTTTATGGAAATTTATGAGGTTTAAGTTGGTTAAGTTTGTCTTTTGGGTTTTGAATAATTTGTGTTGAGATGCTTTAGATGAGGAATATTGAACCAAAGTATATGTTTGAATGAAGTTTTGAAGTAACTTTGCTGGTTTGTTGAATTATAGATTTTGATTATGTTAGTTTCATGTTTTAATTATGGTTGTTGGTATAGAAGTTAGGTTTTGTGATGGTTATGATGATTTAAAAGTTTAATTTGAGTTGTGTTGAGGTTTGGGTTGAATTGGAGATTTGGGTAAAATTTTAGAGGAGATGTGATTTTGCAGAATTGCTGGAGAACTGGAAAATTGGACTTTGTCGTGAGTATGGTAGAGCTGGGTGATTCCAGCTCTCATGGTAGGCCGAGCTCTGTTCTTCTGAGCTACAACATCACGCATGTTATCACGAGCATGACAGAATGCATAGTACCGAGCTGAGGCTAGGCAGCACTATCATGAGCGCACGCGAGTGTACGATCGCGATATCGTCCTATTCTATCTCGAGCGCGACAGAAGCCCATCTATTCTTTTGCGCGCGAGCGCGGCACTCAGGGAGCTTTGCCCCTGTCGCGAGCACGATACCTCTTGCTTTTCAAAATGGGATTTCTTTTGTGCTTTCGATATTTATTTTCTGAACTTGTGATGTTATTAGACTTTTGCATGGATGATTTTATGAACAATATGAATATGAATGGATGATTTATGCATGGCCTGCAAGAGTCAAATTAATGGATAGTTAGGCATGCCTAATAGAGTTCAGTAGCTGCAGCCCCAATGTGTTTCGGATCGTGATCAGGTCCCTATTTGGATCCTCGTGATCCTCAATGTGTTCGAATCTTGTTTTAGATCCTCCAATGTGAAAATATTTTGAATGAGAAAATTAAAGATGTTGCTTTTCGATTATACCCTCCGGTACCCCAATGTGTTCACTCGTTATCCGTTATTGTGAGTCAGCAGGCGTTCTGTTGTGATTATGAGCTTTTGAATATAATTGATAATGATCAAGCTATGATTTAGTATATGTGATTATAAGCATGTGCCATGTTGTGTGTGTTTTTCCTTAATGACCATTGTGAATGTCCATTCCTATTATTGTGTGTTTTCTCCACTAAGCGTTATCGCTTAGCACAGGTGTTTCATCCGTGCAGGTGCGAAAGGAGTCGAGTTTTTGGGAGATTCTCCGCAGGTCTAGCTAACACAGAAGGATTGAACCTTTGATATCAATTCTTTTTGTAATATTTTGGGCTCTCTTATTGTATATAAGTTGAGTTTTGTATATAAGTTCTTTTTGTAATATTTTGGGCTCTCTTATTGTATTTATTCTTTTGTAATGCTTCCGCTATGTATTTTGGAAGATGGAATTTTTGTAATATCAGTTCTGTGCAGAATATTTTTGTAATAAACCTTTGATATCAATGAATGATGTTTGCGCTTTGAAAGTTTTAATTTCCACTGTAATCTATATTATGTATTTATTTTTATATTTATCATGTTTGGTGACATCCTTGCTTATACGGGTTCTCTCTCCCTTCGTGGATGAGTTATCCTACGTATGGGTAAGGGGTGTTACAATTTTTGGTATCAGAGCCTAGGTTTAGGCATTTCTGGGTGTTTGTAGAGTATAGATATATATTTAGGATTATGTTGGCCTAATGCGGATGTCTTTATGTTTGTTAAGATGGAGTCTGCGCGTGGATCACTCGAGGGGTCAACTGAGAGTGCTAATCCCCAAGAGCAAGCTCCCTCGGTGTCTAGTCTGGCTCAGCCAGTTAGGGTGCAACTTGAGGCCGCAGCTATGCCTTTTGAGGCTATATTGAAAATATCTCAGGACATGGCTCGGGTCTTAGAAAGGCTTACTGCTCCGAGAGCCCAATAAAGAGTATGAGAAAAGATAGGGCGGAAGATTTCTATAGAATGAGCTTAAATGAGTCTGAGTTGGCAGAGAAGTGGATCGAGAAGGTGGAAAGAGTTCTTGAGGAGATTTATTGCCCTCCTAAGAGGCAAGTTGAGTGTGTTGTTACCTTGCTCCAAGGATCGGCCTATGACTGCTAGAAGTTGGTCCGTAGGCATCCCCAGTTGCAAGATCCGGTCACATGGGAGTTCTTTGAACGAAAATTTTTGAGTAAGTATATGATCAAGGCTTATAAAGAGGCTAAGTAGGCTCAGTTCTTAAGTCTGAAGCAGAAGGCAATGTCGGTTGCAGAGTATGAGAAGGAGTTCAATTGACTTGGGAAGTATGCTCCTTTGGATATTTTGATAGAAGAGTTTCGGTGTCAGCATTTCGAGGCCGAGTTGAACAAGTCCTTGAGAACCATGCTCATATCTCTAATGAGTACTCCTGCTATCAATTATTATCAAATTGTTCAAGTAGCTGTGCGGGCAGAGAGGTCTGAGTCGGTTTTAAGGGAGAGAGCTCAGAGGAGGAATCCCCCTCGTAGAGGTTCATCCTCGGGTAAGAGATCGAGGAACCCGCAGGATGAGTCCTCTTCTGGTCCCCCTTCAAGGGGTAGAAGGCAGGGATCTATAGTTAGTTCGAGTGCTGGTAGAGGTAGTTCTGGTGGAAGAGGTGAGGTGGTGCCCGAGTGTTCTCACTGTAGTAAGCGCCACAAGGGTGAATGTAGATGGCTTACTGGAGGATGCTTCCATTATGGAAGCACCGATCACTTTCTGGCTAACTGTCCAAAGTTGAGTGAGAACACTAGGGATCAGCAAGAAGCTAGTCGGTCGGGGTCTAATGCTCCTCAAGCTAGTCGAGGCAGAGGCAGAGGTAGAGGTCGAGGTGGTCGGCCTAGAAAGGGTGCTCCATCGGAGTCAGTAGATCGTCCTCAGATAGTGCCAGCAAGGGCCTATGCGATGAGAGCTCGGGATGAGCAAGATGTGCCCGATGTGATTGCAGGTAAGTTTCTACTCTGTGGCACTGAGATGTATGCTCTAATAGATCCTAGTTCCACACACTCACACTTGTACTCTGATATGTTATTTGATAGGTTGTATAAAGTTGACCAGTTAGATTATGAGATCTGTGTGACCAGCCCTTTAGGGTATAGTGTTAATGTGAGTAGAGTGTTTAGGAATTGTCCTCTGTTCAAGGTATAAAGTTCCCAGCGGATTTGATTGATTTGCCTTTTCGGGAATTTGATTTGATTTTGGGAATGGATTGGTTAAGTAAGCACCGGGCAGTGGTAGATTCTCATAGGAAGACTGTTGTGTTGCGAGATAGAGATCAGTCTCCAGTATTGGTTAAAGGATTAGGCTCGGGTTCTTTGTGGAATGTTATTTCTGCCATGCAAGCTAGGAGATTTATGAGGAAAGGTTGTGAGGCATTTTTGGCTTTGGTATTGGACTCTAAGCACAGTCAAGTTAAGATTGAGGATATCCCAGTGGTTAGGGAGTTTGAGGATGTGTTCCCTAGTGAGTTGCCTGGGTTACCTCTAGAGAGAGAAGTGGAGTTGTCTATAGAGATATTATCGGGTCCTGCCCCCATTTCTAATGTACCTTATCGAATGGCTACTATAGAATTGAGAGAACTTAAAACTCAATTACAAGAGCTATTGGAGAAAGGCTTTATTAGACCCAGCATATCTACTTGGGGAGCTCTGGTTTTATTTGTAAGGAAGAAGGATGGGACGTTGAGAATGTACATCGATTACTGTCAGATTAATAAGGTTACTATGAAGAATAAGTACCCGTTACCTAGGATTGAGGATTTATTTGATCAGCTTAGAGGTGCGGGAATCTTTTCTAAGATTGATCTTCGATCTGGGTATTATCAGCTTCAGGTTAAGGATGCAGATGTGGTTAAGACTACATTTCAGACGTGATATGGCCACTATGAAGTTCTTGTGATGCTATTTGGTTTGACCAATGCACCTGCGGCTTTTATAGATCTAATGAACAGAGTGTTTAGGCGATATGTCGACCGATTTGTTGTAGTATTCATTGACGACATTCTGGCTTACTCGAAGAATGAGAGTGGGCATGAAGAGCATCTTCGGATAGTGCTTCAGGTTTTGAGAGATCACCATTTGTTTGCGAAGCTTAATAACTGTGATTTTTGGCTTAAGGAAGTGTCCTTTTTGGGCCATATTATTTTGGTTAAAGGTATTCAAGTTGATTCGGCCAAGATTGAAGCGATTGTGAATTGGAAGGCGCCTAGGAATGTGCCCAAGGTGAGAAGTTTTCTGGGTTTGGCTAGGTATTATTCGCGGTTTGTTGAGGGATTTTCGATTATTGCTGCTCCTATGACTAGACTTTTGAGGAAAGGGGTCAAGTTTGAGTGGTCTGACAAGTTTCAGTCACGTTTTAAGAAATTGAAGAGATTATTGATCGAAGCTCCTGTCTTACTCAACCCACTTCGAGTAAGGAATTTATAATGTGCAGTGATGCTTTAGGAGTTGGGCTCGGTTGTGTCTTGATGCAAGAGGGGAAGGTTGTGGCTTATGTGTCTCTTTAATTGAAGCCTCATGAGAAGAATTATCCGACGCATGATCCAGAGTTAGCGGCTGTGATCTTTGATCTTAAGATTTGGCGACATTATCTGTAGGGGGAGACATATAGGACTTTCATGGATCATAAGAGTTTGAAGTATCTCCTCATGCAGAAAGAGCTGAACATGAGGCAACATCGTTGGTTGGAGCTGTTTAAGGATTGTGACTGCATTCTGGAATACCATCCGAGTAAAGCAAATGTGGTTGTCGATGCTTTGAGTCGAAAATCAATGTCGGCTTTGGTATTGAAGCGTTATAAGTGGAGATTGGATTCGGAAGGGGCTTTGGTTGCCCAATTGAAAGCTACACTGTCTTTGAGGCAGTTAATTGTTGATGCCCAGAAAGACGATGTGAAATTACAGCAAGTTTTGCAAGAAGTTCAGATTGGTAAGCAATTTGAGTTTTCGGTTTTGGATAGGGTGCTTATGTATAGGAATCGTGTGTGTGTAACTGAGAATGATGAGTTAAAGAAGAAGCTTATGATGGAAGCACACATTATGGTCTTTACTATGCATCCTGGTAGTGAGAAAATGTATAGAGATTTGAAGCAGTTTTATTGGTGGCCTGGAATAAAGAGGGATATTGTGGAGTTTGTGGCTAAGTGTTTGACTTATCAGCAGGTAAAGACTGAGCATCAAGTTTCTTCGGGACTGCTCAACCCTTTACCCATCCCTCAGTGGAAATGGGATGACATCACGATGGATTTTGTATCAGGCTTGCCTATGACTCAGAGGAAGCATGATTCGGTTTGGGTTATTATGGATCGACTCACCAAGTCAGCGCATTTTCTGTCGGTTAGAGTTGATTATTCGATGGATAAGTTATCTGATATCTATGTGAATGAAGTGGTCAAATTGCATGGTATTCTATTGTCAATAGTGTCATATCGGGATCCAAGGTTCACATCGAAGTTTTGGAAAGAGTTGCAAGCAACTTTGGGTGCTCGGTTGAATTTCAGTACGGCTTTTCATCCTCAGTTAGACGGCAATCAGAGCAGGTTATACAGATTCTAAAGGGTATGCTTCGGGGTTGTGCTTTGGAATTTTTAGGCAGTTGGGATAAGTATATATCGCTCATGGATTTTGCCTACAACAATAGTTATCAGTCAAGTATTGGAATGTCACCATTTGAAGCTCTTTATGGACGACAGTGTAGGACTCTGGTTTGTTGGACAGAATTGAATGAGCATGCTTTTATTGGGCCTTAGATGGTAAGAGATACAGAAGAGAAGATTCGAGTGGTTCAGCAGAATCTGAAGATAGCCAAGGATAGACAGAGGTCTTATGCTAATTTGAAGAAGAAGGACATTCAGTTTGAGGTTGGAGACAAGGTGTTCCTTAAGGTATCGCCTTGGAGGAAAGTACTTCGTTTTGGCAAGAAGGGTAAACTTAGTCCCACATTTATCGGTCCCTACGAAGTGTTAGCAAAGGTTGGTCTTGTTGCCTATAAGTTGGCTCTACCAATGGAATTGGCTAAGATGTACGATGTTTTTCATATGTCTATGCTCTGCCGTTACAAATTAGATCCATCACATGTGTTATCGGTTCAGGACATAAGGATTCAACCTGATTATTCTTTTGTTGAGAAGCCGAAAGCCATTCTAGCTCGAGAAGTGCGACAGTTGAGAAGTAAGCAAGTTCCTCTAGTTAAGGTATTATGGCAGCATCATGAAATTAAAAAGGCGACTTGGGAACCAGAGACAGTGATGAGATCTCAGTACCCTCAATTGTTCAGTTCAGGAAAGAATTTCGAGGATGAAATTCTTATTAGTAGGGGAGAGTTGTAACACCCCGTTTCCCACCCTAGTAGTTTGAGCCATATTGTATGCAACTGTGTATGTGTATTTTGGCATGTGTTAGTTTCTTTTATTTGAGTTTTATGCATGTTGATTGGGTTTGCTAAAGTGTGAGTGTATATATGGAGTTAGTGTGGTTAGACTTGAGTGTAGTGTAAAAGCGGGTAGTAGGGTGTGAGTGATCAAATCCCACCAACCCCTATTTGACATGTGGCAAGGAAAGAGAAAGGGGTATAAATAGTTAGGAGAGAGAAAATGAGAGAGAGCCAAGTTTTAGCCCTCTCCCATATCCCCTCTCCTTGCCCTGTCTCCTCTCTTCCTTCTTCCTCTTTTTTCCCTTAGAATTGGTTCAAGTGGGTGTTGGTGAAAATTGATCAACTCAAGAGTTAAATTAGTAAGTTTTAGTTAGTTTCTTTCTTGTTCTTTATCTTTTCCTTTGATTATTGTTAGTGTGTGTTCTTGGGTTAGGGTTTTCAGTTTTGTGTGCTTTGGGTTGTGTTTGCTCAGAAATTTCGCCTAGAGAACCTAAGGGTAAGGAGAAGGCAAGTGGAAGTGGAGCCCTTTAATTTGAAGCAAAGGAGATCAAGGTTTGGGAATTTATGATTTTGGAGTATTATTTGATTATGTTGGGTTTGAGTTGATTTTTCTGGAAATTTATGATGTTTAAGTTGGTTAAGTTTGTCTAAATGTTTTGGGTTTTGAATAATTTGTGTTGAGATGCTTTAGATGTGGAATATTGAACCAAAGTATGCGTTTGAATGAAGTTTTGAAGTAAATTTGCTGGTTTGTTGAATTATAGATTTTGATTATGTTAGTTTCATGTTTTAATTGTGGTTGTTGGTATAGAAGTTAGGTTTTGTGATGGTTATGATGATTTAAAAGTTTAATTTGAGTTGTATTGAGGTTTGGGTTGAATCGGAGATTTGGGTAAAATTTTGGAGGAGATGTGATTCTGTAGAATTGCTGGAGAACTGGAAAATGAGACTCTGTCGCGAGCGTGATAGAGCTGGGTGATTCTAGCTCTTACGATAGGCCGACCTCTGTTCTATCAAGCTACAGCATCACGCATCCTATCGCGAGCGCGATAGAATGCATAGTGCCGAGTTGAGGCTAGGCAGCACTATCGCGAGTGTGCGATCGCGATAGTTATATCGGGCACGTTCTATCACAAAAGCGATGCATGTCGCGAGCGCGACAGAAGCCAATATGTTCTTTTGCGAGCGAGCACGAGGCTTGTCACGAGCACAGCACTCAGGGAGCTTTACCCCTATCGCGAGAGAGACAGCCGTCGCGAGCACGACACCTCCTGATTTTCAAAACGGGATTTCTTTTCTGCTTTCGATATTTATTTTCTGAACTTGTGATGTTATTAGAATTATGCATGGATGATTTTATGAACAATATGAATATGATTGGATGATTTATGCATGGCCTACAAGAGTCAAATTAGTGGATTGTTAGGTATGCCTAATAGAGTTCAGTAGCTGTAGCCCCAATGTGTTCCGGACCCTGATCAGGTCCCCGTTTGGATCCTTGCGATCTTCAATGTGTTCGGATCTTGTTTAAGATCCTCCAATGTGAAAATGTTTTGAATACAAAAATTAAAGATGTTGCTTTTCGATTGTACCCTCGGGTACCCCAATGTGTTCACTCATTATCCGCTATTGTGAGTCAGCAGGCATTTTGTTGTGATTTTGAGCTTTTGAATATAATTGATAATGATCAAGCTATGATTTAGTATATGTGATTATAAGCATATGCCATGTTGTGTGTGTTCCGCCTTAACGACCATTGTGAATGGCCGTTCCTATTATTGTGCGTTTTCCCCACTGAGCATTATCGCTTAGCATGGGTGTTTCATCCGTGTAGGTGTGGAAGGAGTCGAGTTTTTGGGAGAGTCTTTGCAGGTCCAGCCAACACAGACGGATTGAAGTGTTATAGCTTAGTTTTGTATCTAAGTTCTTTTTGTAATATTTTGGGCTCTCTTATTGTATTTATTCTTTTGTAATGCTTCCACTATATATTTTAGAAGATGGAATTTTTGTAATATCAGTTCTGTGCAGAATATTTTTGTAATGAACCTTTGATATCAATGAATGATCTTTGAGCTTTGAAAGTTTTAATTTTTACTGTAATCTATATTATGTATTTGTTTTTATATTTATCATGTTTGGTGACACCCTTGCTTGTACGGGTTCTCTCTCCCTTCGTGGATGAGTTCTCTTACGTATGGGTAAGGGGTGTTACATGATTACACAGCGGTAAGGATTCTCTGACAGCCATGTAACTCAATAAAAAGGCACTGTTACATTGAGACACAGTTGTGTTTTTCCACAGCACAACTGTGCTTTTCTAGAAAAACACACGCCAATACTTTATTTTAAGATTTCTAACCCAAATTACACATCCAAACACAATCCTTTCACAAGCAACCACTTCTAAAATCATTATTTCATATCCATCTAACTCTCATACATCTCTAGTAATAATTACAAGTACAAAATCACATCAACCACGCAAATTATACACAAATCAAACATAAGATATAAAAAGATTCCCAAACCTCAAAATCACTTCTTTCTTCTTCTCTTTCACTTCATTTCCTCTTCTTTCCCTTTTCTTTCCCCTTCAGCTGCCTCTTCTTCAAGTTCATGTAACCAAACCATATTAACTTCTTAAATATATATATATATATATATATATATATATATATATATATATATATATATATATATATATATATATATATATATATATATATATATATATATAAGTATGCTCTGTACTTGCAGTTTATACTGATCTGGTACATCAGAAATATTGTTTGCATATTTTTGAAACAATCCTAAAGATATATCAGCTGAAACAATTCGAGCTGCGGGCTACTGGTCTAAAGGATAACTCGGTTATTATGCTTGATTATTGCCACGTACCTTCTTGATTTGATTTTTGAAACTATTTTTGCATTGCGTTTCCATTCATTCTCATTTATAGTTTAGGTTGTGAAATCCACTCGTGGATATCTTGCTGTGTGATAGGTTTTAGAATTATAACTGCGTGTCTATGGTATCAGAGCTTGAGGGGTAATGTTTATATAAGATTTTTTATTTATAATTTGGTAAATTTAATTATTCTTTGAAAAACTAAAATATTATCTGGGTAAGGTTAAATGCGAGGCAGTAAGTCCCGTTTGAGCCATTGAGAGGCGTTTAGGGCAGTAAGGTTCCAGGGCATAGTTATCCAGGTAAGAAAATACATTTTTCAAAAAATTAATTAAATTTTCAAAATTATGAATAATTTATTTTGTAGATCAACTTCTCTTTCAAGTTCTCTTGCTTCAGATTCCACGGAATCAAATTTCAAACATCCAACCAATAGTGAAGAAATCACTATTGAGGATTTTCAAAAAATTTTAAATAATTGGGAAATTCCAAAAATAAAAAAAGATCAAGTTTATGAAACTGGTCTATAACACCCCGCCATCCCCGTTGGAAGGATACCGGAGTGCCACGCGGGCAAATACATATAAACAAATCCATATACACATGTATAAACAAAACCAAATGAAATATAAAGAAACTTTTAATCATTTAATAGTAAAATCCTGTTTACATATAACATATATCAATATCGTTTTACAAAAAGAGGCTCATACAAATACATATACAAAAATAATGTTTGTTCCTTTACAAAAGATTTACTTTGCTATACACAAGCCATATACAAAAATTTACAGCGGAAGACTTCAAAAATAACTTCATCAAAAGACTCCTAGTGGCCGACCTGCAGATATCTTACTCCAAGCTAAACTCGCCACCTGCACGGGAAAAGAGCCCGTGCTAAGCGATAATGCTTAGTGGGGAGAAACAAAACAGACATACAATACACATATACAATATTTATACAATAATAAACTAATGATTCAAAAGCAAGGCATCAAATCACATGTAAACATGTCTCTAAATTCTTACTTGACATGCATGAATATATACATTACAAGCAATTAAGTATTCAAATCATAATTCTCATCATTTCAAGTGTACAGATTCAAGGTGTGATATAAAGCTATGCAAGAATTCATATACATTATATACTTGTAATCATGTCCAGAAATACATCTCAACATATGCAACACATTTCAACAAATAGCCTGATTAGTCTCAAAATACTCTCTAGAAGTGGATGCGGTCAATTGGATACTGATAGGACACAGTATCCCAAGCATATAGAGACATGAGTCTCAAACATGTACTTTTTATATAGAGACCGAAGTCTCGCATTTAAATCCATATAGACCCATACAGGATCGAAACAAGGATCCAAACGGACCCACGTATAGTGTTTTATCATATAGCAGCTGCACACACACACTGACCTAAGTAAGCGCTTACTTATCCACTACTATGACTATTCAGGCTTAAAACTCAACTCAACAATTCAAACACCAATATCAGTATTAAATACACTAAATGCAAATACATGTTTCATGTGTTCATGTGTCTAAATCAAATTCCGAAACATTTAAATATATCCAATATCAATTATTAAAGGTAAGAGTACAAATAATTCACATTCAAGACAATTTATGTTCATGTAACATATAAACTATTAATTATGTACATTAATTATTTAATCAAGTATACAACTCAATACTAAGCAATTATTAATTTCAATACAAATTTTAAACTCAAACATTTGTCATGTAGTGCTAAAACCCTTGAAATCAGAAGTTAAACTTTGTTTTAAGAAAATAGGGCAGCAGGTAGAGGCCGGTCACGCCGTGACCATTCATCACGTCTCGTGATGCTGGTTTCTCGCAAGCGCCACGCAGAGGAGCAGGCAGTCACGGCGTGACCATCAGTCACGTCACGTGATGCCTGAGAGGAGAGGAAGAGAAGTCACGAGATGAAATCTCGTGACACGCAGGGAGGCAGGCGAGGTCGCGAGGCGTGATGCTTCATCACGTCGCGACTTCGCCAAGGGAGGCAGGTCACGGCGTGATGCTTCATCACGCCACGATCAGATTTGAATTTCTTTCTCTCTTGCTCTCTCTCACGTTAGCCATTCCTTCCCCTCTCCATTTGCTGTTCTTTTCCAGTTGCATGTATCTTTTTCCTGTTGAGGAACTCAGGTCTGGGTTTGTTAGAAGCTTCAGAAGGTAAGTAAATAAGTTGTTGTGGCTGAACTTCTTCTTTTGTCTTCCTCTGTTATGGATGGTTTGAGGTATGAAGTTTTAGTTTTTGGTTATCTGAACTTTTGGTCTTGTTTTGTCGGTTCATGAATCTGCTGAAGAGAAGAAGAGAGATAGGGAAAGAGAAGGTAGTGGACTAAGAGTACAGTGGGCGTTTTTGGACTTCATTACAGGTTTGGGAGTGTTTCCATTTTCTCATTTTGGATCCTAGTTGCTGTTTGATGTTAACTTTAGTTATATGTGTGTTCAATTATATTAATGTATGAGAAATGTATTGTGTATACATGATTTCAGTAGAAAAAGAATGATTATAAGTTTGTAAATGAGGTGGTTAAACATGTACATGAATGTGAAATTCTGGGTTGTCCCTCTCTCTGTTTACTTACTGTGATTATATGATAATGTGAATACTGTGGGTGAAATTGCTGTGATTGTGTCTAGAAGACTTAAAGGTACGTGTTATCATGACTTTTGCATGAAAAATGGATTTAGATAAATTGAGATTTGAGTTTTGAATTATACTCTGTTTTTCACGTTTTCTGGTTTTTTTTTGTGTTTTTCTGGAAATTCTGAGAAGTTGGAGGAAGGAGAAGAAAGCTGTGAGAGGAAGATCACGTGATGTGATGGGGCATCACGCCGTGACCTCCCTCCTTTGGGAAGTCACGTGGCATGATGAAGCATCACGCCGTGACCTGCCTCCCTTGGCGAAGTCGCGACGTGATGAAGCATCACGCCTCGCGACCTCGCCTGCCTCCCTGCGTGTCACGAGATTTCATCTCGTGACTTCTCTTCCTCTCCTCTCAGGCGTCACGTGACATGACTGATGGTCACGCCGTGACTGCCTGCTCCTCTGCGTGGCGCTTGCGAGAAACCAGCGTCACGAGACGTGACGAATGGTCACGGCGTGACCGGCCTCTACCTGCTGCCCTATTTTCTTAAAACAAAGTTTAACTTCTGATTTCAAGGGTTTTAGCACTACATGACAAATGTTTGAGTTTAAAATCTGTATTTAAATTAATAATTGCTTAGTATTGAGTTGTATACTTGATTAAATAATTAATGTACATAATTAATAGTTTATATGTTACATGAACATAAATTGTCTTGAATGTGAATTATTTGTACTCTTACCTTTAATAATTGATATTGGATATATTTAAATGTTTCGGAATTTGATTTAGACACATGAACACATGAAATATGTATTTTCATTTAGTGTATTTAATACTGATATTGGTGTTTGAATTGTTGAGTTGAGTTTTAAGCCTGAATAGTCATAGTAGTGGATAAGTAAGCGCTTACTTAGGTCAGTGTGTGTGTGCAGCTGCTATATGATAAAACACTATACGTGGGTCCGTTTGGATCCTTGTTTCGATCCTGTATGGGTCTATATGGATTTAAATGCGAGACTTCGGTCTCTATATGAAAAGTACATGTTTGAGACTCATGTCTCTATATGCTTGGGATACTGTGTCCTATCAGTATCCAATTGACCGCATCCACTTCTAGAGAGTATTTTGAGACTAATCAGGCTATTTGTTGAAATGTGTTGCATATGTTGAGATGTATTTCTGGACATGATTACAAGTATATAATGTATATGAATTCTTGCATAGCTTTATATCACACCTTGAATCTGTACACTTGAAATGATGAGAATTATGATTTGAATACTTAATTGCTTGTAATGTATATATTCATGCATGTCAAGTAAGAATTTAGAGACATGTTTACATGTGATTTGATGCCTTGCTTTTGAATCATTAGTTTATTATTGTATAAATATTGTATATGTGTATTGTATGTCCGTTTTGTTTCTCCCCACTAAGCGTTATCGCTTAGCACGGGCTCTTTTCCCGTGCAGGTGGCGAGTTTAGCTTGGAGTAAGATATCTGCAGGTCGGCCACTAGGAGTCTTTTGATGAAGTTATTTTTGAAGTCTTCCGCTGTAAATTTTTGTATATGGCTTGTGTATAGCAAAGTAAATCTTTTGTAAAGGAACAAACATTATTTTTGTATATGTATTTGTATGAGCCTCTTTTTGTAAAACGATATTGATATATGTTATATGTAAACAGGATTTTACTATTAAATGATTAAAAGTTTCTTTATATTTCATTTGGTTTTGTTTATACATGTGTATATGGATTTGTTTATATGTGTTTGCCCGCGTGGCACTCCGGTATCCTTCCAACGGGGATGGCGGGGTGTTACATGGTCTGTTTCAAAACCTTTTTAAAACTGACTATGTCATCAAAACGGAAGAAAGGGATGTTCAAATCTCAAAACCTTTTGAAACCATCCAACTTCTTTCTCAAAAAACTTTACAAAAACACCGAGACAGGAAATTCAACTATATTCATTTAGGTCTTGTCCAGGTGGGAATTAAACCTTTAACCAAAGATGGCTTAAACACTTCAATACTTTGTGTCTTGAGGGATGCTAGATGGTTAAATTTTCAGGATTCTATGATAGTGTCTGTATAGTCAAGCCTTTGTCAAGGACCAATCTCTTTTGAATGCTATCCTGACATCTCATTATCTTTAAAAGATAAAAACATTTTAAAATCTTTGATTTTACAAATCAAAACTTATAATTACAAAATGTTGGAAGGTTCAATTCCAGTGGCAATCATGTTTAAAGTGCATTATAAAGCAATAGTTTCTGCTTTTACTGCAACTAAAAATATTGATTTCAAAAAGGGTGAAACCCTCTTTTTACGAACAGATCTATCTAGATCTAACACTGTAATTCCAAAATCTATCCTTTGTAGAGATATCAGGTTTCCTGAAGAATAGATCTTGGAAGGTATTTCAAGACCAAAGTCTCTTGAACAGGCAAAACCGAATACGCATTTGAGGGAAATTACCCAGTACAATAACGGAAAGGTAAAAATAAGTTTCAGTAGAGCTTCCAATCATCGATATTCTGATGCTGGTTCTTCCACGAGTACTTCAGATTTGGGGAAAATTTCAAAATTGCCTTCAGTTATTCATCTACCTGATAGGACGGAGAGTTTTCAAAACACAAGGTTTTCTTGTTCAAGCATTCCCAGTGCTTCTTTTCAAAACATGGATTATTCTTCAAATGTACCTTACCAGGTCTATACTAGACCACAGGGAGGTGATGAAAAACAACAAAATAATTCACCTCCAACTTCACCATCTTTTTCTGCGGTAAACGGAAATGTTATCAATAAACTAAATGTTTTAGAAAAAGAATTTGAAATTGACAAAACTTTCTTGCATCAGGATTTCTATTCTTCAAAAAATTCAGAAAAAAGAAATTGGTTTTTCAAAAATTTTCTGGATAAAAGAAAAGAAATTCAAAATGAGTTTTATGACTTTGTCATACAAAACAAAGCTCATGTTTTATTTTTTGATTGGTTTGAAATTTATGCATCTTAAAATGAAATTTCATATCCATTCACATCAAACACCAAGTCTATCAACCCTGTTACAATTAGATGCAAGGAAATAGAATGGGATTTAGAAGATGGTAGGAAAGTCCAGTCTGAACATCCGCCATTAAGAAACCTCAAAATAGCACATCTAGGAACCACAATAGATGCTGCTCCCTTTAAAAACCCAAGTGAAGATTTAAACAAGAACATTAAAAACGTTCTTCAACAAAATAATTTTACAAACACTCATCTTAATACAATTGTAAAGCAATTGACTAGGATTGAGGAAAGCCAGAAAACCACTACTGTCGTTTCCTAGGTTGAATCGACAGCTTTAAAACTAAAAATTCTAGTGTTTAAACCTTTTCAGATTTCAAAAACAAGCCAAAAATTGTTCAGGGAAGGTAACAAGATACCCCTGACCGTAACAAAACTGTTAGCACTTTAAATCAGGTATCTGACTCTAAAGAACAATAGCAAAACCATAAAGAGGAGTTGTACAGACTCCATTGGCAAAAAGGCCAACCTTTGGCCATGACTACAGCACCAGACTTAGGCATAGAAAATAGACCAAACATTTTATCCCAGTCTAAGTTCAATGCCAATACTGTTTATGAATGGAACATAGACGGTATGTCTGAATATAACATCCTTAGTCTTCTACAGCAGATGACTATGGCTTCCAATGCTTACAAAACCCAAATGAATACACCTGATAGAGCTATTGCTGAACTCCTTATAGCAGGATTGTCAGGCCAACTGAAAGGATGGTGGGATTACCATCTCACTGCCCAACAGCAATTAGAAATATTAAGTGCCATTCAAACCACAGAGGATGGAGCTCCCATTTCTCGATGAGTTAGGTAACCCAGTTCCTGATGCAGTTGCAACCCTAATCCATACGATTAGTCTGCATTTCATAGGTGACCCTTCTCATTTAAAAGATAAAAATGCAGAATTGCTTTCAAACCTTAGGTGTAAAAAGCTTTCTGATTTTCAAAACTACAAAAACACGTTCTTAACTAGGATTATGCTTAGGGAAGATTCCAATCAACCATTTTGGAAAGAAAAATTCCTTGCAGGTCTTCCTACCCTTTTAGGAGAAAGAGTTAGGAACAAAATTAAAGAAACGTGGGGTATTGGCCAAATGCCCTATAACCATTTAACTTATGGAGAATTGGCTAGCTTCACTCAAAAGGAAGGTTTAAAAATCTGCCAAGATTTAAAGCTTCAAAAACATTTAAAATGGCAAATGAAGAAAACTAGGCAAGAACTAGGATCATTTTGTAAACAGTTTGAAGTATCCACGGAAAACCAAATAAAAACCTGTGGAGGATCCTGTTCAAAACCTTACAAAAAGCCTCATAAAAGGTTTTCTTCAAAGCCTAACAAAGGGGAGTTCTATAAGAATTCTAGGCCTCAAAAATTTCGCAAGAAAAGGCAATCTTCGAAATAACCCCTTTAAATCACAATTTCAAAAACAGGTAACCTGTTATAAATGTAACAGACCTGGTCACATTTTAAAATTTTGTAGATTCAATAAAAAAACTGCATGAATTACAAGTAGAGGAAGAAATAATTCAAAAGATTAAAGAACTCCTCCTTGAAGTCACGGAAAGTAAAACTCAAACAGAGTCATCAGAAACAGAAGATTCTTTCCAAAATAATGAATTAGCGGCCCTTGATTCCTCTAGTAGTGAGTCGGACACTACTTTCAAATCGATAAATGTTTTGACAAAAGATTAGGAATTAATTCTTGATATCATCAAACAAGTGGAAGATTCAAAGCTTCAAAAAAAAATCATTGAAAAACTTTTGAAATCTTTTGAACCCAAATCTCCAAAGCCTTCCACTGCGACTTCCAAACTCATTCCAAACAGTACCTTTGATTTCACAAAAATTTTAGGTACTAAAACAAAGTCAAAACCTCTTGTGACAATTTAATCACTTCAAGAAGAAATTAAGGTTGTCAAATAAGAGCTTAAAACTCTTAAAGAAAAACAGGAGAATGATTCAAATCTTCTTCATGCTTTTATCCGATTCCCAACAAAAAAGATCTTTTGCAAAAACTACATTTTGCATTTGTTTTCTCAAAATTTGATATGCAATTAGGGTTTTGGCAAATTCAGACTGAACCAAACGATCGTTACAAAACTACCTTTGCTATTCCATTTGGACAGTATGAGTGGACGGTTATGCCGTTTGGTTTAAAAAATGCTCCTTTAGAATTTCAAAGAATTATGAATGAGATTTTAATCCTTCTTTAAATTTTTGCATTGTTTATATAGATGATGTTCTTGTCTTTTTAGAGTCAATCCAACAGCATTTCAAAAACCTTAGGACCTTTTTCAATGTGGTAAAGAAAAATGGACTTGTTGTTTCCAAACCAAAAATTTCTCTTTTCAAAATAAAAATCCGTTTCTTAGGACATTATATTTCTCAAGGAACAATTACTCCAATAGAGAGATCTTTAGCTTTTGCTGATAAATTCCCGGATAAAATTTTAGATAAAACCATGCTTCAGAGATTCCTAGGAAGTCTGAATTATGTTCTAGATTTTTGTCCAAATATCAATCGGTTGGCAAAACTTTTGCATGATAGGTTGAAGAAGAACCCTGTTACCTGGTCTGATGAACATACAAGTATCGTTCAACAAATTAAAAAATAGGTTAAGGAAATCCCATGCCTACATTTAACTGACCCATTAGCAGCTAAAATTATTGAAACTGATGCGTCTAACTTAGGTTATGGAGGCATTTTAAAACAAAGAGTGGGTGGGAAAGAATGCATAGTCCAGTTCACATTTGCACATTGGAATGATTGTCAGAAGAATTATTCTACAAATAAAAAAGAAATTCTTTCAATTGTCATGTGCATTTCAAAATTCCAAAGCAATTTACTGAATCAGAAGTTTTTACTTCGGACTGATTGCAAATCTGCTAAGGAAGTTTTACAAAAAGATGTTCAAAATATCGCATCAAAATAAATTTTTGCCAGATGGCAAGCTATCCTTAGTATATTTGATTTTGAAATTGAATTTATTAAGGGAGATAAAAACTCGATTCCTAATTTTCTAACCAGAGAGTTCCTTCAAAACAGGACTTAAATATGACAAGAAAATCCAAAGGAAAGGGAAAAGAGGTCTAGAAAGAGGACTAGAAAATTTCAAAACCTGTAGCAGCCTCGTCTGCCACAGAAATTAAATCATGGGCCAAAATTGTCGAAGAAGATGAGGAGGCCCTTGCCAAACAGTCTCAGGTCCAACAATGGATCGAGACTCTTTCCAAACAGCCAGAACTTGGCTTCCTTTTTAAAATATTGGCAGAACAGTAAGCAAGTAAAACACCTCAAACCATTTCAAAACAAGAAGAAGGATCTTCATCCTCAAAACCCTCCTCTAAATAGATTTCAAAACCTACATAAGAAATATCTTGTGATAGAGTGCTTGTCAAACCCTCCGACCTCGGAGTTGTTTCTTCAAAATCCTCTCAAGAGGAATTTTCAATGATTTTTTTGACCCAAAATAGTTCTGAAGTTGTTTTGTCTCAGTCAAAAAAAATTTCAAATTATTTTGTTAAAACAAATTTTCAATACATTTGGACCATGGAGGAAGGATTTTATCTTCAAAACCCTTAGATGGCCATTTCAAGAGTTTTCCCTAGAGGCTGGTTTTTTAAACCATGGAATTTAACAAAACCCCAGCCTTATTACAAAGCAATCTTAGAATTGACGGGTTCCGTGTCCATTGTGGACAATCCTAAAACCGGACCAGTCAACTATTCAATGGGAAAAATTCATAAAGTCCTCTCTCCTCTCGAGTGGGGACAAAACCTTCACCAACCCAAAACCTTTCCTGTTGATTTTAAAACCACCTATAACCATTGCCGGACCTATGCTTATTGGGATTATCAATAGGCCTGGTACAATGCCTTTTTTTCCAAAACACAAATTTCACCCACACTTGGTTGTTTTACTTCAACCTCAAATAAGAGCCTTCCAAAATTCCTTTTTGGTTCGCTCATTGATGAAAATTGTATGGAGCTTCTCCTGAAATACTAAAACCCCAAATTGAGGAAAGCTATAGCCTTTTTAAAACCTCTTACAAACCCTTTGACAAGGAAAAAAGGTTTCATCCTTTAATGCTTTTTTCAACAAGGTTCTTCTTACCATGGGTAACAGCCTGGTATTTGGACTACCATCAGCAGGAAGCACAGATAAACTTGGTCAGGAGATTTAAAATCAGATGGTGGACGAAATTCTCCATTTCGAACTCCATCAGAAAACTAGCCGTAAACTTGTGGCTCCAAAGTCAAGGCCTTCAAAAACCAGAACCAGCAACGACACAGTTCTTGGCCCAGAAGTCCTTTGCCCAGACCCAACTAGTGTCAGTAAAAATTGAAGAAGAATACTTTAAGATAATGGCCCAACTCCTCCAAAGTAAGGCCTCATCTTCAAAAGCTTCTTCAGGCCCCTCAAAAGCAGGCTCTTCCTCAGGCTCTGAGCCTATAGTTGACTTGGGTGATGATAACGGAGATGATTGTTACAACATTTTCCCAAACTCTTGTTTAAGCCCATAAATAAGACATTTTGTAAATATGGGCCTAGCCCATTTATTTTCTTTTAAGTTTTAAACATAGACTTAGCCCACAAACTTGTAAAAGGCTCAGCCTATCTGAAAAAAAAAAGTAAGAAAAGTCAAAAAGCCAAACATTAAAACTTTATTCTGTCGGCTACTTTCGGTTGCTTTTTTAATTTTCAAATAGCCATAATTGACAGACAGGCACCCATGTGAAGAGATCCCTTTACAGCTGATCCAGTCACTTCAGGCTCCCTTGATTATCGGAAGCTCCCTATTTAAGTATCCCTTCTTCCCAGTTGAAGAGCAGAGACCAATTTGGAGAGAATTCCCAGTTTTCAAACTCTCACACTTAGATTAGATTTTAGGTAGCTCAAGTGTTGAGCAAAAAAACCCTTTTGTAATCTCGAGCTGAGTGTTTATCTCCAAAGTTTGTAATTATTTTTGCTTTCTTCCAAAACCTGTAAGTGTAGCTCATGTGTTGAGCCTTTGTACCTTACAATTTCTATAATTTAAATTGTTATTTTAATATATATATTTTAAAACAAATTATTTTGCATTCATAGGTATGCTTTGTACTTGCGGTTTATACTGATATAGTACATCAGAAATATTGTTAGCATATTTTTGAAACAATCTTAAAGATATATTGGCTTATACAATTCGAGCTGCGGGCTACTGGTCCAAAGGATAACTCGATTATCATGCTTGATTATTGCCACGTACCTTCTTGATTTGATATTTTGAAACTATTTTTGTATTGCATTTCCATTCATTCTCATTTTTAGTTTTAGGTTGTGAAATCCACTCGTGGATATCTTGCAGTGTGATAGGTTTTAGAATTATAATTTGTTATATATATATATATATATATATATATATATATAAATTTCACCACTTGCACTCTAGCAATTAAAAAGAAGGAAGATGATGAACAGTAAATTATTCTTACCTTGTCTAGATAAATTCACTCTAATAAATAAATCTCTAGCTTGAATTCTACTTGAAACCACTTGTAAATCAACTTTGGGTGTCAAGAAGTTGGAGGAAGGCTGCCTTTGAGCAGGAAGGTCGGCTAGCTGTCTTCTTTTTCTTGACAACCTACCTTTATGGCATATAAAGCCATGAAGAAGTTTCCTCCCAAGTCTAGAGTTGATAGATGTCTAAGTGTGATTGGTTCCCTTTGTCTTTTTACTGTTTGATCCTTCTTCTTTTTTAATTTCATACATTTTACTATTAATTAAATATATTTATTCATAGGCACTTTTAACTACTCAATTAATGTAAGTAAATTCACATATTGATACAATTAATTCATCACATGTAAAATTTCTAAATTACTCTCTTTAATTATATTAATTCCCAACAAACAAATTAATTCAAATTATGTATTAACTTATAACACAGTTATTCTCATTTACCCTTAAATATATTCCCAAACATGTCCAAAATGACTAAGGTGCAAATTGGGGCATTACATTAGGAGATGCCGATTGTGTTCATCCAGGTGGCACACAAAGTGTCTAAAAATTAGAGATTGGGAGATGCCAAATGTGTTCATCTAGGTGGCACACAAAATGTTCTCAAATTGAGAGATATCTTCCTGTTCGGTCATGTGACACAAAAAAGTCTTTCCAGATCGAGAGATGTAAATTGAGTTCTATAACACACCTATACGTAACCGATAAAACCCATCATGTGATATAGCTAGGATTGTCTGCAGTGGAACATAAACCTACGGTGCACAGAGACCTACTAACCATTATCTGAACTATTCCCTGACCTTTAATATAGTACATGTTATAACACACCTATGCATATTATTAAAAATCTTCTTTTTATATTACATAACATGTGATATTGGTCATTATACCTTGTTCCTTACATCTCTTACACATACAGAGTTCCAATGTTATACATATTTTTGTTACAAAATAACGGCTACTTATACATATTATCCAAACTACAAAATACACATTATTTTTATACAATTTGGAACTCAAAAAGAACTTACATCCGAGATCTTCTCCCAATATTGTGTTGGCTCAAACCTCTGCAAAAGACCTTTAGGAAGAGATTGGCATTTGCATGTACACAAATTAAAAAACCATACTAAGCATAAAGCTTAGTAAGAAATATTTAATCTTATATAACTACTCACAATAATCGTCCATTAACACACAGAGATTTTAATCTCAAAAATATAATTACATTTTATCATACATAGTTTATGTTCGACAGATATGTACATATACATCCATACATTGTTATATTCATAACTATACTATGTTCAAAATATAAATTCTCAAGTCATTATCATCATACTTATTAACCTATACCGTAAATAGCCATTTCGAAACATATTGCACAGTTAATCAATTATATATACATAAGCCAATAACATACTACTCAAAACTCATATTATCTTCTAACATCCTACAAAACATAATGGACACTTCATTATTATTCTGTTATGTACATATATGTATAGATGGTTTCATATATATTTATGTCATGTATCCATTAGATACATATTGCATACATATACACATATTCTGGTTAATGTGTCTTATAATTTATATTTCCTAATCACGTGTTAGAAGTGTACTTACTAAAGGTGATACATGAGAATATATATGTATACTCGAGCCTGTAGATTCATATGCCCTAATCTTATTCGTTCTTAGTTCATTTCTTATATTGTCTACAAAGCATAATTTACCATCCATTCATACATAATATCCATATGAAGTATGTCATGTGTATTCATTTTATTTCTTTCATTAATTTACTTAATTTACTACATTCATTTTGAATTCAGCCCTGTCCTTATCTCAATTCTAGAGTTAAACTTGCTCAATTAACTCAATAGTTACAGATAAATATTCAAATCCAAAATAAAATAGACAAGTCATAAAAAGGCCAGGCTATATTTGTTCATAAAAGCCTGCAAACAACTAACTACAGTAATCATGCAAGGCATGTCATTGTCGTTTACATTGTTATTTTTGTAATTATTAGATAACTATACAAGAATCACAATCATAACCATGTTCACAAATCAAGCCAGCAATATAATTAAAAATGTATTTCACATTAATTCAGATATCAAGACTTTTTATCAAATCAAAGATCATATTGCTTATTTGTGAATAAAGCGGATATCAAAGTTCGGAGTTCCTATCATTAAGAATTATATTCAAAGTACTTTATACAATTTAACTACTTATACCATATTTAGAGAATCAGAAGTCATATTACCATAGGCCAAGCTCAATTACACTTTTCATGTATTAAAGTTTGCCTGCTTTTCTAAGGAAGTAGTTAACGAGAAAATAGTAGATACCCGTAGGTATAAATAGAACGATAGGTACCTAAAGGTACAAATCGTAAAATACCCATAGGTATACAGAACAGTAGGTACCCAAAGGTACAGTATAATGGGAGACTCATAGAGTCTCTGACACATAAAGTGTTAATAGAAAAGTAGGCAGTTCTAATAGAGATCCCTATAGGCATGCTTATCTATCCACAACCTAGACTAATAAGTAGGCTATAGTATTTCATTATTATTATCTCATCCTTTTATATCATATGCATTTACAACATGTGACTATAATGTCATTCACAATCATACAACCATCATATATAATTAAAATTACATGTTATGTGATTTTTACGTGATATCATTGCAAGGATAATAATTATACATAACATTTCTACATAATTAAGATTTGCTCACCATAATATTTTCATGTAACTTCATGTAAAATCCATTCATATATTCATCATTAATGCCATACACATTTATAATATGTTATGTCATTTTCAATTGTTACCAATAGATAAACAGTAATTGTTCATTCAATTCCTTCATTAAAATATCATGTTCATAACAATATTTCATATATTTTCATATACCACTCATGCGTATATTCATAGCATAAACTTATATCCATTAAAAGTTGTACAGTCACCATATTCATTCAATGTCACATGCCGCATTAATTTCATTAATTATCGAAAGTAAAATAGAAATTATACATACAATTTTCTTATTAAAATCTCATGTTCATACTAATATGTACATATAATTTCAAGTTACATTCATAGTCCACGTTTATCATTTAATGTATGTTAGACAAGTGCCTAAAACATTCAAGAATGTTCGAGTGAAGTTCGATGATGTTTCGGTAAGTAAAAATTCACATTAGGGGAAAAATAGAGGGGTATATGGTGGGGAGAAATTTTTTCCCCCACCTTTTAAACCCGTTCTACTTGAATAGTAACTAAAATTACAAATTTCACATGATGGGGAGGGAAACCCTCCCCACCTTTTAAAAGTTTTATGTCCGGATTCCACAAGCAGCACCCCAGGTCCAATTTTAACTGGAATTTTGACCATGCAAATGAGCTTTTTAGACAAAGTAATCTGCTAAAATATGTTTATCTATGTATTAAGTTTTTTAGGGCTAAAAAATCAGGTAATTTAGACTTACAAATTAGGAGATGTGGCAAAAACATTATGGACTGCTTCTAGATAGTTTTTAAGGACAGAATTGTGTCCCTAACTATGAAATTTTTTTGAGAATGATCGAGACATAATTTGTCCATATATTTTTCATCAAAGTTAATATCTTAGGTGTCTAGTTTCTTTATAATTTTAATTCTTTCAATTTAGAGTCCTATTGAGGGGATTACACTCAAAACACTACAAGTTGTTCCCAAAAATAGAGGCATAATCAAGTCACTAAATTCAATTGCACTTTTGGATGTCTTAAAGGCAAAAAAAAATTTCAATTTCTTTTAAAATATGTAGGTCTATCTCTTAGGATTCATCTCTAACTGGAATCACTACAATTGGATGTTTGTAGGCCAAGATATGGCCAAAACACAGAAACAGGGTGAGGTGACTCTTAAGGCAAAATTTCAATTAAGCATTTCCTGAACATATACTAGCCATTTTTGTGCAACTTCATCCCAATTCCATGCTCTAAAAACATTTCCACATCAATTATAGCACATAATATGATTTAATCTCAACTCAGTCACAAGCAAGAAATTAAATTGTTTCCAAACCTCTTGATATGCACCAAATTTCTCTTTAAGCTTCCTTTGCTATTTCCTTCCCCTTTCCCT
This sequence comes from Excoecaria cochinchinensis, assembly GCA_947683425.1. NCBI lineage: Eukaryota > Viridiplantae > Streptophyta > Magnoliopsida > Malpighiales > Euphorbiaceae > Excoecaria > Excoecaria cochinchinensis. The sequence continues at coordinate 1,326,525 of CANTUQ010000183.1, forward strand.
TTCTTTTAAGGTTGAAATCTTCCACTAATTCACCATAAAGCTCATTTTACCATCCTTATTAAATTTAGAATTCCATCCACAGAGGAATAGGGAAGAAAAGAAGAAAATAATAATTATAACTCACCTAAATTGCTCCCAAACTAGACCTTAATCTTAACAACTTAGGAGATAATTTTGGTGAATGATTTTTATGCAAAAAAGAGAGAAGAAATTTCTGTGGGTTTTCTCCTCAAATGGCTGGCCAATAATGGCTTTTTATGTGGACAAATTTTCTTTTTGTCTTTCTAGAAATCAAGATGTTAGCATCCTATTGGCCCTCGCTTTTAAATTTCCAATTTAATCCCTTTAAATATTCTTATTCCTACATTGTTCATTCAATTAAATTATATTTATGCATTATCCCACATTACTAATCCTTTTATACCTTTATATTATAATTTAACAATTACTAAGTTGTCGCACTCAGCGAACATTCTGAATTAATAGCGATTGTGTCATTTTTTAACACATTTGTCACTAAATCATGCACATTCGGTATCTATTTCACCCAAAACTTGCCTTATTACTATCAGGGTGTAATTTGGGTCCTTACAAGTTCGGTCATGTTGCACAAAAAGTGTATTGGGATTGGAATAAGTGGATTAGGTTCGAGTAGGTGGTGCGTAGGCATATTTTCAATGTTAAATGTGCTTATGTCATCCAAGTCATAGGCAAAGTGTCATACGATTCTAAGATGTCCCGGTGTTTAATTATGTAATGCCATGACAATTTCGGAGTTATGAATAGTACCACAGTAGATCAATAATTTACCAAATGTCAATTTTTGACCCGAGAATAGTTAATAGTTAACTCTGACTAAATAATTAAGTCGTAAATGAATTTAACTAAGGTTATTAAGTCGGGTCAATATCAATTATGGCTATTAAGCAATGAACATTTAGACTATTGATGGGATTAGAGAATTAGAATTAATTTGGAAATTTTGAGATAGGTAAAATAAAATCAAATAAATAATAATAATAAAATCAAATAAAAAATTATAATAATAAAAAACGAAGAGAAAAGAAATCGGGAAAACAAATGGGAAAAAAAAAGAAAATGAAGGAAATAATACAAGAAGAGAGAGAGAGAGAGAGAACGAAAATAGGGGGGAGAGAGAAACGGGGAGGTAGAGGGCTCACCAACTCCGGCAATGACCTGACGCCATCCCCTCGCCGCAATAATAAGCCACTGCCGTCTCTCCCTTAGTTTTTTTGTTTTTCTCTTTTTTCGTTAAAACCCAAAAGCTTCTTTTGGGATGTTGACCATTCTCGACGTCAAGTGGCAGTATGAATACCACTGGTAGACTCTTGAAGGTGAGGCACTCCTTCCTATACCCACCGATCATCCTCACATGCCGGCAGTAAGGAGATCGAAGATGTGTATGCCGAGAGCTTCCAGCAAAGATTCCAGCCAAACCATGCCACGTTAAGGCGCGTGACTACCGGTAATGGGTGCCTAGTACTCTGAGCTTGACGATAGAAGTGGCCATGCCTAATAAGGCTCCGGCGACAATGAACGGTGGCCACCGACCTGAGTTTTACTTGTGCAAATCTAACCAAAATTTTTAGAACTCGATTCGAACTAGTAAGTACTCCACTAAACTTGCTTTTTCCTCAATTACTATGACTACATATATGTATTAAAAGCGGTGAAATTGACAATTACTTAGTTTATTAGTAAGCTGGTATTAAAATCACTAAATTAGATATTATGTGAATTAAATTGCATAATTAATTGGCCAGTTAAGCTTATAAGATTTACTTTCTTAACATAAATACATTATGTCTAATAGTAAATTCAGGAAAATGCTAGATTAATTAGCCACTTAATATGTGTGACGCACGCCAAACCCACTATGCCCCGGAAAGCCCACTTTTAGGGTACGAGAGGGTTCGCGTCTAGATCTTGGGTAACATGAGTGTGATGCACACTGTAGGCAGCCCCGAATGACCCGCTTTTAGGGCATTCAAGAGAGGTTCATGGAAGTTGTAAGAGATTACAAGGGCATCAATTTTGGGCAACAAAGAGGTTTCTTGGAGTCGCCACCTAATAAAATATTGGGAAAGGTTGTCTAGCCTCACTGAGCCTAAGACAGCGCATCTGTGTCCATTTTGGGCAATCAGAGACATTTTAGAATCCTCCCTCTAACAGAACATTGGAAAGATTCATCTAATATCGTGAAACCTAAGACGATGCATATACGTCTATTTTGGGCAAGCCAGAGATATTTTGGAGTCCCCACCACAATAGGACATTGAGATGGTATTCTAACCTCATGGAGCCTAAGACAATGCAAATTGGCCCTTTTTGGGGGCAACAAGAGATATTTTGGAGAGCCCACCCCAATAGGACATTGAGATAGTCCTCTAACCTTGTTGAGCCTAAGACAAGAGATGGTTCGGGACTTCCCATTTATTCATGCATTGATTAAATTATAATTGAGTTTTCAATTTAAGATTTCATTCCTGTTCTCATACAATTTAATGCATTAATTAAAGTGCAGATCATTCACGTGATGAAAGCGGTAAATAAAATGAAATTTAAATGAGTTAAATGAAAGCCTAATAAATTACAACAAAACTAGGACGGAATACAACCCCCATTGTAAATGAAATGCTAATCATACATAAAACGGGATATTTATTAAGGATGAAGACATTGGTCTCCGCATGTATGTTAAAAAATAATGTAAAAATATCTATTTTGTTTGGACAAAAAAATCAGGACATTGGTCCTATTTTATTTAGGAAAATCTCATTTATTTGTAGAAAACTTTATCCATTTTCATATTAGCGGGATCAAAATAACATTTGCCATAAATGGTACATGGGAATTGGAATAAAAGGAAATAAGGGAAAGAAATAAACCTGAGTAATTTCCTCGAATCATCCTGGTGTTCTCCACTTAATAACATCCCAAATCCAAGAAAATAGTTAAACTCACAAAAAAACAAGGATCATGTTAGTGCATTAATCCACAATAAATAAACATGATAAATTGAATAAAGGTGAAGAATCTATAAAAATTCGTTATGGAAAATGAGGAGAAATAAGAATAAAAAGATAGTAGAAAGGAAAGAAAGAAAATGGAAAAGGAAGGCCCAGGGACAGCCTACATCACGCGAGCGACGACCGTCCTTGGGCCGACCGACGGGCGGAGACGAAATTCTGTGACGGCTGAGTGAAGGCCGTCGGTGGATATTCTGCCCATCGGTCGTCCCTAATCCCAAAAAAATAAAGAACATCAATTAAAAACTTTTCCTCTTTTGATTTCCACGATCAAAATTACCTTTTCAAGTAAGTTAATCTCGAATAAATTAATATAAAACAATGAAATGAGATAGAAATTGATCCAGAATATTTACCCTCAAAATATTACCTTCTGAAGGCGAATGCCGCGTGATTTCTGCCCTTGAATTCTACAAAGATTGAACAACAATGTGCAATTTCGGGAAACTTTCTACCGCAAAATTGTATTTTTAAAAATTAGATCAAGAAAAGAAAATTATATTTATCCTTCTCGATATTTTGTAGCGGTTATAAATGCTAAAAGAGGATTAAACCGAGTAAGAATGAATTGATTTCGTTTTCCTAGATTCACCTTAATTTGAAAGAGATTTGATGAAAATTCTTGATAAAAATAAGGAAAAAACTCTTTTCGGAATTCTTAATGAGAAACCCTTAATTTTTGGTGAAAATTGCTAACCCTGAATAATAATCCTCAACCCCTTATTTATAGGTTAAGGAAACTAATTCAAACAAATTTAAATTTTAAATTCGAATTTGAAAAAGATTTATGAAATCAGAATCAAAACCGATGGATTCACAGAATATTTCCAAAATCAAATCCGAAATTTGAAAATATTTGAAAAAGATTTGAAGAATATTTCAAAATCTTGGAAAATATTTGGGAATCCACGAAAAATCAGGGAGAATCTCGTGAAATAGCGCCTCAGATCTCCGACCGACAGGCGTCACTCGAAGTCTGACGAGCGTCGGTCATGGGGCACACCCATCCTATCGATTGGGGGGCCACCTCGAGAGAGACGGGGTGATGAGGGCCCAGCCATCACTCGCGAGGGACAAGTGCCTCTTACACGAGCGACGGGCCTCGCTCAGTGCAAGAGAAGGGCCCTCACAAATGAGCGACAATTGTCGCTCACTGTGAGGGACGGGCCCTCGCACGCGAGCGACGGGTATCGCTCCCGCAAGAGATGGGCCCATCCCGAGCGAGCGACAGTCGCTGCTCATGAGGGGAGGCCACCTTTTGAAATGAGCGACTGGCGTCTCTCTTGACCGACGGGTATCCCATCGGTCGACCAAAATCAAAATTTTCCATTGACAGACCCCTCCTAAAGTATGGAAATCTCCTATTATCAAGAAAAATCTTCAATCCTTGTGAATTCGAAGAGTGAAAGCTCATAACTTTCATCCATTTTTTTGGGAACGGGCATTGATATATTCATCGAGTAACTCTGATCTGCACTGCCTTAGGACCTGGTGTCTACAGTTGCCCCTAATTTTGGGGAAACTAGTACACTAGTGTTTAGATGAGCCAAAATTCAGAGAAGAAGGAAAGAGATGCATACATGAGGCAGTGCTTACCTTCCACGATGTGTTTAAGCTTATGGCTTATCGCATCCGAGTTGTAGTATATTTTACCACGACCCCTTAGCGATTTGCTCTACCACTCTTATCCCGCTAGCCTCTGCTCGGCTTATACGTTATCTGACTTATCCCGCTAGCCTCCGTTCGGCTTGCATGACATCTAAATGTATTTGTCCCACTAGCCTCCATTCGGCTTGCATGGTGTCTGATCTATCCCGCTGGCCTCCGTTCAGCTTGCACGATGTTTGATTTGTCCCGCTGGCCTCCGCCCAATTTGCATGGTGTTTAATTTGTCCCGCTCAGCTTGCACGGTGTCTGATCTATCCCCCTGGCCTCTACTTGGCTTGCATGGTGTTTGGTTTGTCCCGCTCGGCTTGCACGGTGTCTGATCTATCCCGCTCGACTTGCACGGTGTTTGGTTTGTCCAGCTGGCCTCTGCTCAGCTTGCACGGTGTTTGGTTTACTAACCACCATCCAGTTAGCCTAGTATAAGATGGTTGATCCTCCTCGGGTGTCATGTCTCTGTAGTTATAAAAGATTTTATTAATTCATTAGAGATTGATTCTCCTCAAAATGTAAATTCCATGCATTTTTTATGTGGTTATTTATTTTCATCTTTCTTACTTACTGTGTTATCAAACATTTTAGAAGAGCAAGTAAAATGTCAGCAAGAATGTAAATACACAAGGTGAAACGTAAATTTAACAAACATGAGTTTCACTAATAAAATACAAACTTTGTACAATAAATATACAAGTACATAAAAAAAACTCCCTGAACACACTAAAGGGGAAAATAGTCTGAGGGCTCCTCTGGATCCTCCTCATTGTATGATACACGTAAAGGCTGACCACCCGATGAGGATGCTGATAGCCCGGCTCTAGAAGCAAAGGGTTGGCTGCTCGGTGCTGAGGGCCCTGCCCCTGTGGCTAAGCGTGGTGGAGACGACGACTGGTGCAGACACTGGGTGTCCTATCGCTCGGGTGGCTTGCTGGAACTGGACCTGAGCGTACCCATCCTAAAATAGCTAAGCGCAAATCCCAAGGAACTCCAGCATATCTCTTACTATGCCACCTAACTCCGTGAAGGCCCTCGACAGTCTCGTAGTCTGATTTTTGGCCGTATCCCTGATGCCAATGAGTTTAGTCTCCATCTGTTCCCTGAACTCCCTAATAGATGCAGATATGGTCGGTATAGCACCCTCCAACACCTCTATCTGGAATTTAAGAGCAGTGATGGACTCGTCCATAATCTGAACAACCTCATCCACCCTCTGGGCCTCTGCAGCCTGGGAGGCAACCAAACTACGCCTCAACTCCTCTATGAGCCTCCCCTGCTCCTCTATGAGCCTCTCCTGCTAGCCCAGATGCTCAAGAAGAAACCTGTATCTCTCCTCATACCGATCAAGATGCTCAAGGAGGGCTTGATCTCTCTCCTCCTATCGACACTTCATGGTAGTGAGAGCAGCAGTCATAACAGCAATAACGTCAGGCTGGGCGGACTGCAGAGGTGGCGACGGACTGGTATATGCTGGCTCTGCCTGGCGCTCTGATGGTGGAGGTGCTGTGGAGGTGGATGCCCCCAGCTGTCCCGGCCTGCTATAGGAGTGGAACCTCCCGGTCTCCCGGAGCACGGAACGCTGGACTCGTGGTGGTGGTGGTGGAGTGGGACTTTGTGCTCTCTACGACGGAGGGGTGACCAGCAACTCATCCACACTGAACTCAATACCCATATCAAATGGAGTCTGAGGCGGCTCCTCCTCTAGCTGAGACTGCTATGGAGACAGCTGTGCGGGCTGTGGCTCCTGAGGCTTGGGCCGCTCCTCCATCTGGGGCTCCACCTCTGCTAGCTGGAGTGGAGGGAGACCGAATATATTCCTACCATGGTATGTAACCGGTACTCCTCTGGGTGACCGGCCACCTGTGCAATCATACCCATAGTCTAAGCCACCGATGCATCCACATAAGTACTCTCATCTAGTGGAGATCCAAAACTATCAGAGTCAACTCCCAAGTGTAGAAGTAGCCTAGTAACCACTCCTTCGGCCCATACTATAGGGCTGCCCCCCATGAGACTCTGACCAAGTTAGCCACTGTCTTGTGGCTAATGTTAAGGCATTGTCCTACTGCCATCGCCCACAGGCTCCAAATCTCGACTCCATTCACAGATCCTGGGTTACCTGCCCGACCCAGATACGAACTGGAGAGAACTCTATATATATACCGTAGCGCCTGAGATGAGAGCACCGTACTCTTCGTCGTATCATGGTCATACGGCACCCCTGGCATGGTAATAACCTCCCAATGATGCCTCCTGATAGCTCTCTAAGGGATCATCACGTCATCCCCATAAGGAAGCCCCATGGCATCCATAAAAGTCCGGCGCGTGATGCTGTGATGGCAACCTCTAACCCAAAACTAAATAACCCCCTCCTCCGTGTTCGACCTCTTGAATCCCCCATAATAAAGAGTGGCCAAGAACTCCCTGACAACCTCGAGATGGGTCTAAAATGAGGTCCATAAAAACTCTTTCCACCCTGCCACTGCTGCTAGGTCATCGACCTCCTCGGAGCATCCCCATGCTTTGTAGAAATGGCCTAGAGATGAAGCGGCTGGTGCGAATGTGCCAAGGCCCAGAATCTCATCCTAGCCTCGTCACTCATCCATACGGAAGCCTGAGGCTCGGCCTAATCATGAGGGACGTTGCGTCATGGAGGCATCCAAAAAAGAATAAAAGTTAGTTTTGCATTATCATCACAAGTAAGCTAATCAAAAGATTAAAAAGCTTTACAAATTTCGACAGCATTTTGGCCAAAAATGTGCCTCTCAAAAAAAAATTTCGACAACATCCCGATAAGGATGTGCCTACCTAGAAAATTAAAAAAAAAATTTGGACAACATCTCTGCAAAGATGTGCCTAACCTCTTGCACAGAAAATACAAATATAGGGACAGGCCTCAGGCCCCAAGCAACAATTTATAGTGATTATGTGTTCAACTTAGTCCAATTTGGTTCTAAAATTCAGTTAGATGGGGGGAGGTTCACAAGTCCATAGTTCCCTTTTTTTCTTTATTTTATCGCTATTTGCTTCTATTTTTATACCATAATCAACATGGTTTACACTTAGTTCCAAAATGTCAAAAAGATAAATAGGTAGAATTCAGTCCTAATTGAGAGAATATATGCCTACCATGCATCTAAAATGAAATTTTAACTTGAAAAAAACACAAGAAAAAGTAAAAAAAAGGTGATGAACTAACCTTGTAGTCGATGAAATGTGATGAAAAAAACTTGACAAATTTGCGAAAAATTTAGTCCTAAACGTGCGTGACAGTGCAAGGATCGTTTTGACGCAAGTGGTGCATAAAACGGGTGAGAAATGAGCAAGAAATGGGTAAAAAGTGAGTGATAGCGTCCATTTGTGAAAGAGAGGGAAGAAGAAGAGAAGAGGAACTGCGCACCTTTTATAATTTTTCATGACCGATGGGCTGTCCGTCGGAACACCGAGAGACGGGCACCCCATCGATCGTTTAAAATTTCATTTTTATCATCTTTTTTTCTTCTTTCTCTCCCTTTCCATAAATTTTTCGAAAATACAAATACTCCCTAGATATCTTGCTCCGATTTTCATGCCCAGTACACATCTCTGTCAAAATTTCTCCACTGCAAAAACAAAAGACAACAAAAATATGCAAAAATTATTATATGCGTGTGACATACATGAAATACGCGAGAGAACATATCACCCAAGGGTCAATCAGGTTGACCGATGGGCTCCCCGTCGGAAAACCAAGAGACGGGCAGCCTGTCCCTCATGATTTGCTTTAAATGTTCATCTTTTCCTTAGGATTCGTGAACTTGACATCTTGGATCTCAGCCAGAGCTTCTTTTCCAGGTTTTTCTCTCTTTTGTTCGTTCTCTTTCTTATTAATTTTTAATTTTTAGTCGCAATACCTAGAGAATGTCCTCATATGTCCTCACTAAGATGTACCGAGTTCTGGATAACCCCTAAACTTAGGAAAATACCACCCTAGCCCCTTTCTCTGGCTTGAAATTCCTGAGAAGAGTTAGGATAGACCAAAATCTTCTTTTGGTTGCAGCCCGCTTCTGGGACCCCCATTTTCATGTATTCAGGTTTACCTACCAAGAATTGTGCCCCCTGCCTAAAGAGTTCATTGCAATTATTGGAACACGATTTTCTCCCGGTACATTGCCTTGCATTCCGCACTGTGGCTAGACTCATACCAGAGACATCGCATTGGCTTTGGGCATTCCCCCTTCTACTGCTGCCAGGCTCGTTCCTTTAGGCGCTACCTTGTCTTTGGCACCACTGATCGGGGCTCTGGGGGATTTTCCCGATGTTCCTCTGTTTCAAGCGGGTGTTGTTCTTTTGTTTTGCCTCATGAGGTATCTGACCGTAATAGTAGAGGAGCTAACTGGTGACCTTCGGTTGTTCGGGATTGTAGATGATCTTCACTGCGGGTTGACCCCTTTCTCCTTGATTCTTGCTGAGACCATCTTGGGCTTGGATTCTATCTGTGATGATCCCTCTGCCGCTTTCACCGGCAGTCCCTTATTGCTCCAGGTACGTCATTATTTTTCGAAGTAGTGCACCCCTTGTGGGTTTTCACACTAGCTTTTCTTAGTGGGAAATGCGTCCTTTCGAATTTTCACATAACCCTATGCCTTATTTTTACCTGGAGTGGACCCTACCCATTCCAATGGCTTTTCCTTAATTTTTTTATTATTATTATTTTCCTAATTTTTCATCTTGCAGATTTGGTTACAGGAGAAGCTAAAGATTTTATCAAAGCCCCCTCCCAAGGTGATTGGCCAGTATTCACTGAGGCATTTCTTTTCTTGACAATGATTATACTCTTCTGCCTCTCCTGACGAGGGTATTGATCGAAGGTTCCTCAAGATGCATTCCGATGTGCGGGCTACACGAGGCTACTTTTTATATCATTGCCTGTTGTACCCGACTGTTTGGGGTGACTCGGGACGTCATGAGACTCCCATTAGCTTTCTAGGGCGATGTCTTATCTCCAGCCTTCACATCTAGATATCACAACCTCTGGGCAAGACTGCCAGTGAGGACCATCCTACCTTCTGTTAGAGATTGCTCCACTATTTTCACTAGTGCCTATAAGAGATGGGTGCTTAGCCCTGCCGTTGACAATAAGACCCATCGACTTAGGCATTTGGCCGGTGAGAGCAGCAGCAGAGCATAGTTTAGATTTACATGCATTTTGTAATGAATAATGTCTTTCTTTTTATAAAAGAACTAGAAAATAATGAACATGTGGTCTGCTTTATTCCTTTTTGCAAAATTGTGTACATTTTGATATGATTTCAACATACATGATCAATATTTAACAAGGATTTACAATGCATAACACATCTAATATCTGAATAAATCTTAGCAGTATCAAACTCTTGTCACCAATCAGCCCTCGTGGGTTTTCTTAATTGACCATTTTCTCTCGAGCCTCTAATTTTTTTCCAGAGCGAGGCGCCCAATTTTAGCAAGGCAACCTTTTTTAGTTTTTGACCCGCAGGGCACTTGTTCTCTTCTTTTGATTTTTATGTCTTTAGCCGTGGGACCTTTTGAGCCTGTTGACGTTAACTAGTTCCTTAAACTCATTTCCATTACTATCTGACAAAATCGCTGCTCCCTTGGACAATAGTTTCTTTAGAACAAAGAGGCCTTCCCACATCGGTCTAAACTTTCCCTGTATATCCGATGCACCCGGTCTTATTTTCTTGAAGACCAAATCTCCTTCTTTCAGTGGGTGCTTTCTGACCTTTTTCTCAAATGAACGTGTAAGCCTCTTCTAATAGACCTGCTTGTGGTAATAAGCTTACAATCTATTCTCATCCAGCATGTTTAATTGCTGCAATCGTTGATGCGCCCAATTAGTTTCCGGAATCCGAGCCTCCATCACCCTTAAAGACTTGAGCTCCACTTCAACTGGCAGAACAACTTCTGTTCCATATACCAAGGAATACGACGTGGCCCCTATGGATGTTCTGACCATGGTTCTGTAGCCCCAAAGTGCAAAAGGTAATTTTTCCACCCAATCCTTGTAATTCTGAACCATCTTGGCCAAAATCTTCTTAACATTCTTATTGGCCGCCTCTACCGCCCCGTGGGCGGTACGGAGAGGACTTGTGATGCTCGATGCCATATTTCTGGAGAAGTTTCTTCGTCTCTACCATGAATTAGACCGCATTATTGGACACAATGTGATGTGGGAGACTGTATCTGCATATCAGATTCTTTTCAATAAACCTGGCCATATCCCGGGCGTCGACCTTCTTGAATGATTCTGCTTCTACCCACTTAGTAAAATAGTGAATAGCAACCATGATAAATCTATGGCCATTAACTGTGAACGGCCAAGGTGACGTTAAACTATGTAGTCCTCAAATCTGTATACTGCTGACATAACTGACAGTGTTTCACATACTTGGAGCAGTCTGTATCCATGGTAAGCCAGTAGAACCCTTGTCTCATGATCTTCTTGGCTAGCGTTAGTCCATTCATGTAGGCCCCATAAACCCCAGCATGAGTTTCCTCCATTACCCTCTTGGCCTCTTTCTCATCCAGACATCTCAATTGAATGCCATCGACTTGTCGTTTGTACAGTATGCCATTTACACATATAAACTAAGTGGACATCTTGCGGATCAGTCTCTGGTCCTTTTCGGTAGCGTCTTCTGGGAACGTTGTGTTTTCTAAGTAATTCTTGATGTCGTGATACCAAGGCCTTTCATCTAAAGCTTCAACCTCTATGATGGTATTAGACTCGAAACTGGGCCTCTCAAAACTAAAGATCAAAACGGGCTTCATAACTACCCCCTCCGGGTTATCCCATATTCATACCAAGGTTGCAAGTGCATTGGCTAACTGGTTCTCATCCCTCGGGACAAAGTGGAAGGTCCACACCTCAAACTGGTTTCTCAAATCCCTTAAGTGTTTCACATATGGCATTAGTCGCTCCTCCTTAATAGCCCATTCACCCGAATCTGATTGATCACTAGTGATGAGTCTCCAAATACTACTATACTCTTTGCCCCTAAGGCTATCAAGGCTTCTAGCCAGAATGTACAAGCTTCATATTCGGCTTCATTATTGGTGGTCTTGTATCTCAGTTTGTTAGCCAGCGGGAGTTTTTTTATCGTCCGGGGTAGTCAGAATGATTCCTACTCCTGCCCCCTTGTTGTTTACTGCTCTGTCAAAATGTAATTGCCAACCTTGTACTGTGATAGTCGCAACATCTTCGTCTGGGAAATTGAACTCATACGAATCCCCTTAGATAGGGTGTTTAGCCAAAAACTTTGCTACTGCACGTCCCTTAATGGTCTTTTGAGTGATGTACTCAACATCAAATTCTTGTATTAATAGCAACCATCTCCCCATTTTCCCTAACAATAACGGGGCTTCTTGTAGATATCTAAGAGGATTCTATTTTGCAACCACTTGTACCTTGTAAGAATGGAAATAGTGTCTCAACTTCTTGGAGGCCCAGATTACTGCAAGGCAAATCTTTTCCACTTCTGCATACTTGATCTCATAGGAAAAGAACTTCTTACTAAGGTAATAGACTGCGAACTCCACTCCAAACTCGTCCTCTTGAGCCATCATAGCACCTATAGAGCTATCTTCTATAGCTAAATACAGGATAAGTGGCTTGATTGGTTGAGGTGGCCTCAGAACCAGGGGATTCAACAAATATTCCCTGATAGTGTCGAAGGCTTTCTGGTAATCTTCATTCCATACTACAGGTTGGTCTTTTTTGAGCAATTTGAAGATTGGCTCACAAATTAAAGTAAGCTTGGCGATGAACCTGGTAACATACTGCAACTTACCCAAAAAGCTTCTGACGTCCTTTTCCTTCTGAGGCACTAGCATCTCTCTGATAGCCTTGACCTTGTCCGAGTCGATCTCAATTCCTCTCTGGCTGACTACATGTCCTAATAATTTCCCTGAAATGACATTGAAAATGCATTTCTTGGGGTCCAATCGCAAATTTACTTACTAATCCTTTGAAAGAACTTCTCTAGAGCCTCAAAGTGACTTTCTCTGGTGGCTGACTTGATCCTCATGTCATCTACATACACTTCTACCTCCTTGTGGATCAAGTCATCTAGGATCCTTGTTGCCATTCTCTGATAAGTTGCGCTTGCATTCTTCAAACCGAATGGCATTATCCTATAAGCAAATTTTCCCCACTCAGTGATAAAGGCTATCTTGATTTGATCAACTATTTTGTTAAGAATCTGATTGTAGCCTGCATAACCATCTACGAAGCTGTACATCATGCAATGCGTTGTCTACTAATACGTCGATGTGGGGCAGTGAAAAGTCATCCTTTGGACAAGCTTTATTCAAATCTCGGTAGTCTACACATATGCGTACTTTGCCATTCTTCTTGGCCACCGGGACGACATTAGCCAACCAAGTCGGATATTGCACTTCAATCAAGAACTTGGCCTCGATCTGTTTGTTGGGATGGCGTGTTTTGCGATTTCATGATCTACTCCCTGTATATCTTCATAGGTTCAGGCAAAGACTTTTTCATATTTTCTTAAAATTCTCTCAAATTTTGACCTCTCATCAAGAGTTACATTAGATGCTATTAAGATTTTTTTTCGGGTTTTTTGAAGTTTCAAGATTAAATGGAATGGCATTAGTCGAATCAATGTCAAATATGGATGAATCATGATCATGAATATGCATGGTGAAATCATTAGAAACATCACACAAGTAAGCAAAATTGTTCATATTATTAATAGAACTGAAAATGTCATCAACATTATTGAAAAGTTCAGGTATAAAAAGTAAATCTAAACTATCTTCTTCTTCTTTCTTTATCGGTACAGATGTTGCAGCCGACAGCTGTGGATCAAACTGGCATTTCGGAGGCACTGCAGCAACCTCCGTGTAGCTTTACTTCATTCCCCTGCAGTTTCATCTTCTAGTTTCCCTTTCCCCTTTGCTTGGGCAGCCACCATTCTCTCTGTGATAATCTCTTCGGGCGATTCTCGATCGCAGATGGTTCCATTAGTCATGATTTCTTCATCCTAATAACCCTCAACTGGCTTGATCATTCCAATGTCCCAATTGGAAACATCGTTAAAGACCTCAAATCCCGGTATAATCCTTCCATCCACCCATTGAGGCAATGTGGCCGGCACAAAACTGTCCTTGATGTGAGTGATCCCACTCGCTGCCTCCTTGCTCTTTATCGTACTGCCCTCATATCCAAAGCCCTTCCTATCTTTCTGGCCTCTCGTAGTTATGGCAGTTTGCAGCCCCTGTAAATTTTTGCCCAAACCGGCTCCAGGGAGGAAAGACATCCTCTTCATCATGTTCACTACTTGGGTTCTCCCTTCGACGTGCTCCTCCCCATTAATCATTGCGATATGAAATACAGTAAAGGGCTGCTTGGCGATCTCTAATACCGACACCTGGTTCTCGCTTACAGCGCGGATGGCCACTACTTGCCCCTCGTAGGGAATCTTAATTATTTGGTGCAAGGTGGAAGGCACCCCTCCTAGCTTATGGAACCATGGCCTACCTAAGAGCGCTAAAAAATTGGCCGGAATAGGGAGGACCCAAACTCTACCTCAGTCTCGATTGGCCCTATTTTGACCACTGCCTTGAATGTGCCTGATGCCTGCCTTTGGGAATTGTCGCAAGCTGTGATCATGAGATTAGACTTACTTAGCATATCCTCTGACATCCCAAAAGCTGTTATTGCCACCAATGGACAGACATTAATCGATGAAACATCGTCCACCATAACACACGCTGTGTGCTTCTGATTTATTTGAGCCCTTATGTACAAAGGGCGATTATGGTTACAACCCTTTGCCGGCAAATCAACACTTAAAAATATTACATCATCTCCAGCATTCCCCTTAACTATGTCTAACAACTCTGTGGGAGAAATAGTGGTGGCCATTGTAGTCTCGCATAAAGCTTCCACTAGCTTCTACCTATGCGAGGGAGACTGTCTTAGCAGATCCTAGATCAATATTTGAGTCAGCGTCTTTTTTAACTACCTCATTATCGGATCCTCCTCCGACTCTTTTTCCTTTTGAACTACCATGGGGCCTTGTGGCTTTTCTACCTCCAAAACTACCCTTCCACTCCAGGTTATCGCTCCCACTTTCTCTTTCTGACCCTTTTTTTGCATCATTTCTTCTGTCAACTTCTTCTACTTTGTCCTCGTCTAAACCCCACAGGTCTGCAAACTCTTCAATATCAAAATTATTATTTTTATCTCCACTGTCATCAGTGGAGCAACAATCTACCGCTTCAACGAGAATCCCTTTTTCAATTGCCCTCTCTGATCAAATGATAGCAGTGTTCTCACCTCCATACAAGTCTCTTAGTACGTACCACTCAGGCAAGCTAGACCCAACCATGAACACTGGTGGGGGCATATTATTGTATCCGGGCTTCTTTTGGTTCCCCCTCTGCTCTGGATCTGTGATCTATTTCGAGTCAATCCGATCTTGGATGGCATGCCTTAATGCCTTGCAGTTATCTATCGTGTGCCCGGTGTGGTGATAATAAGCACAGTACTCACTGTCCTTGTGCCCCGGCTGTCCCTAAGTCCACGCTGGGTTAGGTGCTAGGGGTTGCAATTTTCCTTCTTTTATCAGTCTTCTCAGCACCCAGGAGAGAGACCTCCCCAGATTTGAGAAGCGCCTGAGGCCAACGTTTGCAGCCAAAACTTCTGCTGTCTTGCTCATTCTGCCACCGCTGCTGGAACTTGTTGGTCGTTTCGCCCCCTGACTACTACCTCCCTTCTTGGCGTAGGTCTCACTTCTCGCTCTTCTTGCGAGGTACTCTCCTTCAGCCTCAATGGCTATATCCTTCAGTGACTCCCAGTCTCTTAATCCCTTCATCTTCAGTCCATCCCTCAGATATGGGCTAGCGTTCTTGATGAAAAGCCGGATTTGATCTTGGGTATCCAGCTTTCTTTTCATCTACAAGACCTTGTTCCTCCATCGAGTCAGGTACTCGTGAAATGACTACATAGACTTTTGCTGCAGCAGCTCCAAGTCTTTCAGTGTTACTTCCATTCTAGTACTACAGTCATACTATCTAAGGAACTCTTCCGTCAATAGGTCCCAATCCTCCTTGGTTCTCCTATCGAGCCCGTGGTACCAATTTACTGCTGGGCCAATTAAGCTCAAGCAAAAGTACTCTATCTTTTGCCTCTTTGTTAGAGTAGTACCCTTCATCACCAATGAGTACCGTTTTACATGAGTAGTAAGGTCTGAGGTGCCGTCAAACTTTAGGGCATTTAGCATCTTAAAGTTCTAAGGGATCGGGTCTTCTCCCTCCAACTCCTTATCCTTAGGGTTCATCCGTTGCCCCCTTGTCAACAGCCTTGACATTGCTTCGAATTTTTCCTCCATCTTCTTCCAGATGGCCTCTTTCATCTGAGTTGCCTTTCTCCTCACTAATACTGGCTCCTCATATTCATTTTCTTCCTCATCCTCGTCTACCTTACGGGCAGCCACTCTTCTCTGTCCTACTAACATGTTAGCCCTTAAATCCATCGGTGGTGGGCGAATTTCTTCTTGTGGGTCCTCTCTGACCTCCTCCTGCTCATTTTGTCTCATAGGAGGAGGAGCTGGGTTCTATATGGCAGGCTACGCCATTATTTCCATCATGGCCATTATTCTATTTTCGAACTCTTCAAACCGTCTTCCTACCTCTTCGGCTATTATGGCCTTGGTGGCATCTGTCCCTCTTGGTGAGTTAGCTATTTCACTATGTAAAGAAAACTGAGAGGAGGTGGCGTGACTGCTTTTGAAAAGTGAGTCCGAGTATTCTACCCTTTCTGGTAGTTCAAAGAATGGATTTCTGTGTAGCCACCCACGAGGACCTCTTGACCACCTGGATAGATCTATGATGGCTGCAAAACATATCTGGTTAGGATGATGCATGAATGACATATGATGCATGGTCGTGCTATGCAGCATCCACAACCACAACCACATGCAAGCAAGTAGATCCTTCCAACCTTGTTGCTCCCACGCATGAGGCCGTATAGTCTCTTTCCTAGGCGGGCTTGATCCATGGGTTAATGGGGAATCCAATGGACGCGTATGGTGTACAGTGAAAAACTAGCAGCATAACCTCTCTTAACTAATGTGCATACGTATGGATTTCGATCATTGTAAATTTAGATAGTCCGAATAAATTGACATGGGCCTATTGGGGCATGAAAGCCTTTGATTAGGTGACCAATCAAATTATCTGGGTTTGTCCAATACATAATTATCCATATAGCAAGCATAGTATTACGGTTCATGTAACCTAGGGGAAGTATCTACTTTCATTACATGATCTTTGGCAATGGTGATGATACTTTTGGGCTACCTAAGCATGATCCCTGCTAACGGGTCTAGCTCATCATGAGCATAGCGATCGGTCGGGTCATCATTTAATATACCACATGGTACTAGACTTGAGTTGGTGATTATCCTTAACACTTCCCTACATTGAGTGAACGTAGGGTCGTGCTTGGGGAATGCACCGGGGTTAAAAGAGGGACCAAACTAGCATAGATCTAAGGCTCTAATGATATGCAATGCAATTTCAAAAAAGGATGAAATTTTAAACTTAAAACTCAATTATATGTTTTAATCAAGGTACTTTCGAAGCGAAGTCTCATTTATGTCCCCAGCGGAGTTGCCACTGTAACGCGCACTGAACCCCGGGCGGCCCTGAATGACCCGCTTTTAGGGCATTTGAGAGAGGTTCATGGAACTTGTAAGAGATTACAAGGGCATTTATTTTGGGCAACAAAGAGGTTTCTTGGTGTCGCCACCCAATAAAATATTGGGAAAGGTTGTCTAGCCTCACTGAGCCTAAGACAGCGCATCTGTGTCTATTTTGGGCAATCAGAGACATTTTGGAATCCTCCCTCCAACAGAATACTGAAAAGATCCATCTAATCTCGTGAAGCCTAAGATCATGCATATACGTTTATTTTGGGCAAGCTACATATATTTTGGAGTCCCCACCCCAATAGGACATTAAGATGGTACTCTAACCTCATGGAGCCTAAGACAATGCAAATTGGGCCTTTTTTGGGCAACAAGAGATATTTTGGAGACCCCACCACTACAAGAAAAATGCTTTTTAACGAAACAAAATTTGGTCGTTAAAAGTTAAAATTGGGTCTTTAAAAACCTTTAACAACCGAAAAATTTGATCGGTAAAAGCCCTTTCTTTTAAGGTATAGACGATCGGATATTGAATCCGATCATTAATGTCTTTAACGATCGAAATATTTTCGATCGTTGAATAGTGATTTTTAGCGACCGAATTTTTCCTTCGCTAATTATATTCACTTTTAACGAAGGGATTTTTGGTCATTAAATATACATTTTAGCGACCGAATTTTTCCTTCGCTAATTTTATTCACTTTCAACAAAGGGATTTTCGGTCGTTAAAGATCCCTTTTAGCGACCGAATTTTCACTTTGTTAATTATATTCACTTTCAACGAAGGGATTTTTGATTGTTAAAGATACCTTTTAGCGACTGAATTTTCCCTTTGTTAATTATATTCACTTTCAACGAAGGGATTTTCGATCGTTAAAGATACTTTGTAGCGACCGGATTTTCCTTTCATTAATTATATTCACTTTCAATTAAGGGAATTTTGGTCGGTGTGACGCGTTCGAACCCCGCTCGGCATCCGGGTGGCCCTCGGGAGTCCGCTTTTAGGACCCGAGACCGGATGGAGGTTCGTTAAAACTCGTGAAAGCCGATCGCTTCGCAATGGACAGGGATTCACCCCTATTCCATCGTTAGCAATCAACTTACAAGAGCGTCTATTGGGTATCATAAGGCAGGTATCACGGAGTCGCCACCCAATAAAACATTGGGAAATGAATTCTAACCTTATGAGGCCAAAACCAGAGAGAGTTCGGGACCTCACTCTTATTCATACTTTTGGTTAATGTTATGTAAATGGATTTTTAGGGTCAATTATTTTATCTCTCTTCTCACACGATTAATGCAATAAATTAAAGCGCATTACAATCACATAGGAAAGCAATTAAATAAAGCAATAAATAAATTATAAAATAAATAAAGTGGGACAGAACAATCCCCCAAATAAATAAGAATAACTAAAACTTGCTTAAAGTAAATAAATAAATAAATAAATATATGCATAAAAGAAATAAAAATGTAAACATGCATAAATCGGGTTATTCATTTAAACGGGAACATTGGTTCCCAACCACTTATTTTACAAAAAGGTAAAGAATTCTCAAACCAATTTTATGAAAAAAAGGTCAAGTGATTTTGTTTTAATGAACCTTTTGTTTTTGGGATGAAAAAGAGGACATTGATTCGATTTTGTTAACAAATATTTATTTTGGTAGAAATCATTTGTGTGATGATTCTTTTTAAGCGCGGTCAAAAATCATTTATTATTACAAACCACAAGCGAATGAAAAAGAATAAAATAATAAATACATATTTCTAATAATAAATAGACCCTAAACTATTCACCTCGATCATGTTTCTTGGACGAGTCATATGCCACTCGCGGTTACAGCCACGACAGAAAACAATATTGGTTAATAAAAGGTTAAATTAAACTAAGTGATAACTAAACAAATAATTAATTGAATTAAATAAATTGACAATTAATTTGGCATAATGAAAGTAAAATAAATTGATACAATTAATGAATATAGAACGCAAATGATAATTATGATAATCAATGATAATAACAATAATGATGCCAATAATAGTAATATCACAAAATAATAATAATAATGATAATAATAATAATAATAATAATAATAATAATAATAATAATTATTATTATTATTATTATTATTATTATTATTATGATAATAATAATATCAATAATAATAATTAACAATAATAGTAATAATGCAACATAATAACAATAACATGAAAAATAATAGTAATAGGGATAATAATCACACAATCACAATAATAATAATAGCAATTATAATAATAATAATAATAATATGCTAATAAAACAAATAATAATAATAATAATATTAATAATAAAAACAGAATAATAATAATAATAATAATAATAATAATAATAATAACAATGATAATAATAATATAACCTCAACAATACTAATAATAAATAAACAAAATAATAATTATTACAATAAAACAGGATATTAAATAATAATAAATAAATATAATAATAATAATAATAATAATAATATTATTATTATTATTATTAATATTAATAAATAATATAAAATAATATAAAAATGGCCCTTACCGGTTTTCCTCGCCGGTGCGGCCGTTAGTGACACCGTCGGGTAGATCGCGTCGCCGAGATCTCGCCGCCGTTGGTTACGCGCCGGAAAGTCGTCGGAGTTGGCCGAAAATCACCTTGGACTGTCGCGGGCTCCTCCTCACCATTCTGCCTCACGCCGGCGAGTGGCGCAGGGCGGTGGCCACTGTCTGGTGCGTCCGGCCCCCCTCGTTCCTCTGGTGGGGCGCGTGCGGCGGTGCGCGACCGTGGCTGGCCGGCGGCGGCCCCGCCTCCTTCCTCTCTTCTTTCCTTTTTTTGGCGCCTTCTCGTCCCTGCTTTCCTCTTTCTTCTCTTTTTATTTCTTCTTTGTTTGGTTCTTGGTTTTGGTCCTCTTTTCTTTTCCTTTTATTTTTCTTTGGTTTCCTTCTTTATCTCTCTTTTCTTGCTTCCTTTTTGATTTGGTTTCTTTCTTTCTATTTTTCTTTTCATTTCCTTTATTCTTTTCTCGACTCACCCTCTCTCTGTTCTATTTTTTTCTTTTTCTTTCTATCCCCAACCGAGAGAGCCCCCCTTTCTTGCTCCATCTTTTTCTTTTTATACCTCATATTAGGGTTTGGCCCCTTAATAATTTTCTCCATTTTTTAATTAATTTAATTAATTTTTTAATTTAATTAATTTACTTAAACTAACATATGTATTTTACTTAATTAGACATTATATTTTTATTTTCTATTTCAACTTTAATTATCCAATAATATTAACTAACTAATTAACTAATTAATTTTTAATTTATCTTACAATATTAACTAATTAAATTAACCTAATCTTAATCTTTAATTTTTAATTTTTAATCTTACCTGCATATTTTATATTATTATTTATTTTTTTTGGAGGAATTATCAAGGGCCCAAAATTGCCATTGCCATTGCCATTTGTTTTTAAAAAACTGACCCGGGATCCGGTGTCTACAGTCGGCAAAGATATCTTTTAGCGACCGAATTTTTCTTTCGCTAATTATATTCACTTTTCAACCTTTTCGGTCGTTAAAAATACTATCTTATCGACCGAATTTTTCCTTCGCTAATTCTATTCGCTTTCAACGAAGGAATTTTTGGTCATTAAAGATACTTTTTATCGACAGGTTTTTTTCTTCACTGTATTCACTATCAATGAAAAAATATACGGTAGTTAAAGATAGTCACGGATTTTTCATCGTTGAAAGAAAATTCAGATAATCACAGAAATTAATATTAAATTTTCATAATAAATAAAATATTTTCTTTGACTATTACCTGTATACATCATTCACACACAAATATATATCCCGAATTATAATAAATAGTTTTTTCAGAGATTGCAAAATATCAAATACAAAATATATCGATATTTCAAAATTGTTTGACATTGTATTTATCATATACAAGTATAAAATATAAAAACAGCCTCTATCTATACCATTTTCTATTCATCTAGAATTTTTAGAAGAATGTATAATGAACCTCATATCTTCATTGTGCATTGTTTTGAAGACCTGTAGAATTTAAAACATAAATTTATAATTAAAATTCATGCATAAAGGCAATAAATCAAAAGGCCAAATAATTTAATATTTTTAATTTAAAATATCATTTACCTTAAATATTCAAAATCTCCCAACAAGTGTAATTATGTATACACTTCAAAATATCCAAAATCCAACAAGTGTAATTGTGTATACACTTAAAAATATCCAAAAAATGAAAAGGGCTGCAAAGAAAAAGTAAAAAATAATTATAAGTTTAATGGCATTATAATAAAAAAATAGAATACAACTTACACCCATGATAGACAAACAAATAAAGAGATAGTAAATAAGCTGACAAAGTTAAAACCAAGAGAATCAAAGCAGCTAAAGTAGGAATAAAAGACGGAGTGTTAAAATAAACTACTTAGGCAAACAACATCAATATCAAATGCAACTTCTTTTTCCAAGATTATTGATAAATCTTGCAATTTCTGCATTAAATCTGTAACAAAGTAGTTCTCAACAATATTATGGTCTCATAAATACTCAACAATTCATAGTAAGTGTTCACTAAATGTACCTGTAAATTATGTATAAAGACAGAATATAGAAAATACCTGTAAAGCATAATCACAATCATGAAATAAGAAACTATTAAATGTTTCATACTGTGGATTGCGTACTTACCTGTTAAATGTTTCATTCTGTTTGGAATTCACTTGAAGATGGTGATTCAGAATGGACATTAGATTGCTGAACCAAGATTGCAGCTTCGAGTCATGCTAATTTACTCTCAAAGACATAGAGTTTTCTTTTCAATTCTTGGTTTTCTTCTTCAATTTTTTGTAGCTTAGATAACAATGCCTCTTTCAATGAACTAGTCCCTTTCAAATGCCTTGCAGCTATGCCACCACCAAATCCAACAATATGACCTTTTCGTTGAGGTCCAAAGACTTTTTTTGCTACCTCTATATTGGAAAGAGAAGGTTCCGATTGCACAACTTCTTGAATTTGAGTCTATAAAAATACAACAATAATTTTAAATGTATCAACATTTCAAATAAAAAATAGCATAATGGAAATCAAATAAATTATACACACATATCTTTCATTGGTGGTAGTTTTTTTTATGGGTCTCAAAGAACATGGTAGCCAAGTCTGGTGGATTACCATCTTTGCCTCCCTTCACAATAAGATTAGGCTAATAAATGATAAATTTTAAAATTAATAATAAATTCTCTAATAATGTTTAAGAAGGGTAAATCACTTGTTGAAATATAATTTGTCTAAAAGGCATACTCGTTGAGATGGTCCTCTAACCTTGTTGAGCCTAAGACCAGAGATGGTTCGGGACTTCCCATTTATTCATGCCTTGATTAAATTATAATTGAGTTTTGAATTTAAGATTTTATTCCTGTTCTCATACAATTTAATGCATTAATTAAAGCGCAGATCATTCACGTGATGAAAGCGGTAAATAAAATGAAATTTAAATGAAAGCCCAATAAATTACAACAAAACTAGGGCAGAATATAGCCCCCATTGTAAATGAAATGCTAATCATACATAAAATGGGATATTTATTAAGGATGAAGACATTGGTCTCTGCATGTATGTTAAAAAATAATGTAAAAATATCTATTTTGTTTGGATAAAAAAATCAGGACATTGGTCCTATTTTATTTAGGAAAATCCTATTTATTTGTAAAAATCTTTATCCATTATCATATTAGCGGGATCAAAACAACATTTGCCATAAATGGTACATGAGAATTGGAATAAAAAGAAATAAGGGAAAGAAATAAACCCGAGTAATGTTCTCAAATCATCCCGGCGTTCTCCACTTAATAACATCCCAAATCCAAGAAAACAGTTAAACTCACAAAACATTAGGATGACGTTAGTGCATTAATCCACAATAAATAAACATGATAAATTGAATAAAGATGAAGAATCTATAAAAATTCATTATGGAAAATGAGCAGAAATAAGAATAAAAAGATAGGAGAAAGGAAAGAAAGAAAATGAAGAAGGAAGGCCAGGGACGGCCTACATCGTGCGAGCGAAGGCTGTCCTTGGGCTGACCGACGGGCAGAGATTTCGCCAGAGGGACGGCCGTCAGTCGTCTCTGATTCGAAAAAAATAAAGAAAATCAATTAAAAACTTTTCCTCTTTTGATTTCCACATTCAAAATTACCTTTTCAAGTAAGTTAATCCCGAATAAATTAATATGAAACAATGAAATGAGATAGAGATTGATCCAGAATATTTGCCCTCGGAATATTACCTTCTGAAGGCGAATGTCGCATAATTTTTGCCCATGAATTCTACAAGGATTGAACAGTAATGTGCAATTTTGGGAGACTTTCTACCGCAAAATTATTTTTTAAAAAAATTAGATCAAGAAAAGAAAATTATATTTTTCCTTCTCGATATTTTGTAGCGGTTATAAATGCTAAAAGAGTATTAAACTGAGTAAGAACGAATTGATTTTATTTTCCTGGTGTGACGTGCGTCAAAACCCAGCAAGGGCCCTCGTCGTTGAATCCGCCTTTGGTATTCGAGGGATTGGTTTGCGTCTTTTGATCATGGGCACCACGAGACATCATGGGTGTATTCCTCCCAATAGAACATTGAGAAGAACCACCTAGCCTCACGACGCCTATAGGCACCTTTGAGGTATCATGGAGTCGCCACCCAATTTACAAGAAATTGAGAAAAGATTCTAACCTCTTAATGGTCTAGACCAGAGATTGGTGTTCGGAACTTTACTCTTATTTATGCTTTGATTAATTATAAATGAGTTTTTAACCTCTTAAAATTATATCTCTTATCTCACACGATCAATGCATTTAAATTTAAAGGCGCATCGCAAGCATTCCAAAGCGGTAAAAGGAAAGCGATAAATAAAGCGATAAATGAAGTAACTAAGGGAAAGCGGTAAACACGCAAGTACACAATTACATAAGAAACTTGGGGTGAAATACAACCCCAATAAAAGAAGATTAAAATCTAGGCGAGGACTGAATACAATCCCCAAAACTAAATAACATTGCCCCAAAATTAATTTACAAGGGCCCAAAAGGAGATGAACATAAATTTAAAAATAATCAAACAAAATCAAATATTAAAGAAAGACATACATAAATCGGGGCATTCATTAATTTTAGGAACATTGGTTCCTTCGCACATGTTTGAAGTTTAGGAACATTGGTTCCTTCGCGTTTATTTAAAGAGGGTTCGAAGAGTCGCTTTGGTTGTTTGATGAAAACGGGGATGAGTGATCCCATTTTTGGAGAAAATTGACTCTTTGTTTTAATTGTGATATTTTTATTGTTGGGCTAAAATAAGGGGCATTGGTCCCAATTTTATTAGTAAAAATTCCAATTTAATTATAGAAATATTTTTGTGATTTTTTATCCCACGCGTGCATGAATAAAACAATTATTTACAAATAACACAACATAAAGAGAGGGAATTAAGAAAGATCTCACCAAACTCGGTGTGATCCCCACGCGTCCCGACCCATCCGGGGAGCCACGGGGACACTCACGTAATGCAAGTCACAATAAAGCTCAGACAGGAAAAATAACATTAAAATATTAGTAATAATTCTAAAAAATTAATCAAGTAAAGATAAAATGAATATTGGGTACAATGATAAATAATGATAACAACAATAATAATGATGATGCAACACAACAATAATAATAATAATAATAATAATAATAATAATAATAATAATAATAATAATAATAATGATGATAATAATAATAACAACAATAATAAGATAACAATAATAATAATAATAGTGATAGCATAATAAATAATAATGAATAAATACCATGATATAACACTAATAATAATAAACAAATAATAGCCATAATAATAATACTAATAATATAAAACACAGTATAATAATATTAATAATAAATAGATCAAATAATAGTGGTGATAATGATACTAATAATATGAGGTGAGTAGACATAGCATAAGGATGCTAATAACAAATAAATCAAATAGCAATAATAAAAAATAATAATAATAATAATGATAATAACAATAATAGAGAAGAAGAAACCAATGGGAATCACAAAAGAATCAAACCAAAACAAACAAATGATATATCAACAATAATATTAACCACCCTAAAATGCTAAAAATAAATGATAGACATGATAATAATAGCAAAAATAATATTAACAACAATAAATAATATACAAAAAAAATAAATGAGAACAAGTCCAAAAATGTTTACCCTCAGAATTTTATAGATCGGAGAAACAGTGTTTCGATTTGTTTTCCTTGTCGAATTTTGATGATAATAATATTCAAGAAGAAATCCAAGTTCAAATAAAAAGTTGAGAAAATATTTTTAGTGTAAATATTTTTTGGTGGATGATTGAACAAAGAAAATTGATTTTTCTTACTCAAGATCAATCCAAGAATGAAATATATTTTTTGAAAAAAAAAAGAAAAAATTAAAGCTTGAGAAAAAGAAGAAAAACTTAAGAATATTTTGAAAGATTTTTGAAGAAGAGAACAAGTTTGCTGGAAAGAAAAATGAAAGAACTTTCTTTTGAATAAATTTTTCCCCTCCCTTTTTTCCAAGGGAAACTCCCCTTTAATTTTTGCCTTGGCCCAAAAATGGGAAGAGGACAAGGTGCTTTCATTTTAGTTGATCCAAATTAGAATGAAAAGGTGAAACAATGCAAAGAAATCAGACTGGAAAAAAAATTGCAGGGAAAAAACAGAAAAGGCAGCGGAGACCGAGGCCAAAAGTGGCCGTGTGAAGGGGGGACAGCGGACGCGCAGGGGCGCGCGTGTCGCCCCTGCTGCGCCCGCGAGGGGGGGGGGCGGTGGGGGGGCACGCAGGCGCCCTCCTGCGCGCAGCGCCCCGCTGCACGCTGGGCCGCACGTGCAGGCCCCGCTCTCCACCACCGGCAGGCCCGCACGCGCGGCGCGCAAAAATAAAATAAAATAATAATAAAAAACAAAAATAAAAATAAAAACAAAAACAAAAATAAAAATGGGAATAAGAACAAAAATAACTAAATAAATAAATGAGAGTAAAAATGCAAATTTTTGCATTAAAATTTTGGAGGAATAAAGGAATTTTTTTCGAAAAGGAGAACATCATTTTCGACACTTTTATTGGCAAGCATCATTTTCATTATCGGGTAATTCTGATCTTGGACCGCCTCGGGACCCGGTGTCTACACCTGGATTCACCTTAATTTGAAAGAGATTGATGAAAATTCTTGATAAAAATAAGGAAAAAAACTCTTTTCGGAATTCTTAATGAGAAACCCTCAATTTATGGTGAAAATTGTTAACCCTAAATAATGATCCTCAACCTCCTATTTATAGGTTAAGCAAAATAATTCAAATAAATTTAAATTTTAAATTCAAATTTGAAAAAGATTTATGAAATCAGAATCAAAACTGATGGATTCACAGAATATTTCCAAAATCAAATTCGAAATTTGAAAATATTTGAAAAATATTTGAAGAATATTTCAAAATCTTGGAAAAGATTTGGGAATCCACGGAAAATCAGAGAGAATCCCGTGTAATAGCGCCTCAGATCTCCAACCAACGGGCGTCGATCACGGGGCACACCCGTCCTATCGAGCAGCGGGCCACCTCGAGAAAGACAGGGTGATGAGGGCCTAGCCATCGCTCACGAGGGACAGGTGCCTCTCGCACGAACGACGGGCGTCACTCAGTGTGAGAGATGGGCCCTCACCAACGAGCAACAGTCGTCGCTCACTGCGAGGGATGGGCCCTCGCACGCAAGCGATGGGCATCGCTCCCGCGAGAGACAAGCTCATCCCGAACGAGCGACAGGCATTGCTCGTGAGGGGAGGCCGTCTTTTAAAATTAGTGACTAGCATTTCTCTTGACCGACGGGTATCCCGTCGGTGGACTAAAATTAAAATTTTCCATTGACAAACCCCTCCTAACGTATGAAAATCTACTATTATCAAGAAAAATCTTAAATCCTTGTGAATTCGAATAGTGAAAGCTCGTAACTTTCATCCATTTGCCCAGAAACAGGCACTGATATGTTCATCGAGTAACTCTGATCTGGACTGTCTCAGGACCCGATTTCTACAGTTGCCCCTAATTTTGGGGAAACTAGTACACTAGTGTCTAGATGAGCCAAAATTCAGAGAAAAAGGAAAAAGATACGCACCTGAGGCAAGCCTTACCTTCCACGGTGTGTTTAAACTTATGGCGTGTCGCTGTCGAGTTGTAGTATATTTTACCATGACCCCTTAGCGATTTGCTCTACCACTCTTATCCCGCTAGCCTCTGCTCGGCTTATACGTTATCTGACTTATCCCGGTAGCCTCCATTCGGCTTGCACGATGTCTGATTGCATTCATCCCGCTAGCCTCCGTTCAGATTGCACGGTGTTTAATCTGTTCCGCTGGCCTCCGCTCGGCTTGGATGATGCTTGATTTGTCCCGCTGGCATCCGGCCGGTTTGCACGGTGTTTAATTTGTCCTGCTGGCCTCCGCTAGGCTTGAACGGAGTCTGATCTATCCCGCTGGCCTCCGCTCGGCTTGTATGGTGTCTGATCTATCCCGCTAGCATTCGCTTAGCTTGCATGGTGTTTGGTTTATCCCGCTCGGCTTGCAGGGTGTCTGATCTGTCCAACTGGCCTCCATTAGACTTGCACGGTGTTTGGTTTATCCCGCTCGGCTTGCACGGTGTTTGGTTTGCTAACCATCATCTGGTTAGCCTAGTGCAAGATTCCTCTGTTGTCATGTCTCTATAGTTATAGAAGATTTTATTAATTCATTAGAGATTGATTCTCCTCAAAATGTAAATTCCATGCATTTTTTATGTGGTCATTTATTTTCATCTTTCTTACTTACTGTGTTATCAAACATTTTGGTAGCACAAGTAAATTGTCAGCAAGAATGTAAATACATAAAGTGAAACGTAAATTTAATAAACATGAGTTTCACTAAAAAAAATGCAAACTTTGTACAATAAATATACAAGTACATAAAAAAAAAACTCCCTGAACACACTAAAGGGGAAAATAGTCAGAGGGCTCCTCTGGATCCTCCTCATCGTCTGATACATGTACATGCTGACCACCCGATGAGGATGCTGATGGCCCAGCTCTAGAGGCAGAGGGCTGGCTGCTAGGCGTTAAAGGCCCTGCCCCTATGGTTGAGCGTGGTAGGATGACGACTGGTACAGATGCTTGGTGTCCCGTCGCTCGGGTGGCTTGCTGGAACTGGACCTGAGCGTACCCATCCAAGAACGGCTGAGTGCAAATGCCAAGGAACTCCAGCGCATCTCTGACTATGCCACCTAACTTCGTGAAGGCCCTCGACAGTCTCGTAGTCTGATTTTCGGCGGTGTCCCTGATGCCTGTGAGTCTGGTCTCCATCTGCTCCCTAAACACCCTAATAGATGCAGATATGGTCGGTATGGCACCCTCCAATACCTCTATCCAAAATCTAAGAGCAGTGACGGACTCGTTAACCATCTAAACAGCCTCATCCACCCTCTGGGCCACCGCAGCTTGGAAGGCACCCAAACTACGCCTCAACTCCTCTATGAGCCTCCCCTGCTCCTCTATGAGCCTCTCCTGTTGCCCAGACGGTCAAGCAGAACCCTGTCTCTCTCCTTATACCGATCAAAATGCTCAAGGAGGGCTCGGTCTCTCTCCTCCTGTCGAAGCTCCATGGCAGTGAGAGCGGCGATCATAGCAGCAATAACATCAGGCTGGGCCGACTGTGGAGGTGGCGATGGACTGGGATATGCTGGCTCCGCCTGGCGCTCTGACGATGAAGGTGCTATGGAGGTGGATTCCCCCGAGTGTCCCGGCCTGCTATAGGGGTGGAAACTCCCAGTCTCTTGGAGCACGGAATGCTAGACTCGTGATGATGATGGTGGTGATGGAGTGGGACTTCGTGCTTATAACATCCTAAAAATGGTCTAGTTGAAATTTCATGTTTAATTGGACATTTAAAGGTAATTTGGTATTTGTGTAAGTGAATTGAGGATAAAAAGCTAAAGTCAAGTAGTGGAATAAGAGGTCCAATAAGAGATTGACATGTGGAGTATTAGGTGAGAGCATTAAATGAGATTTGATAAAAAGAGAGAGGGAAGAAGGCAAAAAATTATTTGCTTCCCGTGGAAGCTTTGTTCCCTTCCTGCTTTTGCCGTTCTCCTCTCTTTCTCTTCTTCTTTCCATTTTTTGCTCTCTAGCTTTTGCATGTGTTATTCTTTAAGTTTGAGTTAAGGTTTTGAGATCAAGAATTGTTCCAAGAGGTAAGAGGTTGAGTTTATGATGAGTTGCTTCTTCTTCTTCTTCCATTCGATTTTGATGTGGGTTATATGGTTTTGTTCATGGGTTAATTGAATGTGTGTTTTTGGTTGAATTCATGCAAGAATCTGAAGAGAGAAGAAAGAGTAAAGGAAAGGAAAAGATTGGGTCGTGAAGATAGTGATTAAAGCTCCAATTCCAGGTTTGGGAGTTTGTATTTGGTTTGAGAGTGTTTTTTCCCTTCTCCGTTCGGATCAGTTGTTGAGTTTTGATTTTACTGATTATGGTGTGTTTTGATACATGTAATGCATGTGTTTAGTAGATTTATGTAAATGATTTGAGATGATAGAGTTATAAGTGTTTATATGTCAATTTTGAGGGAACATACATGAATATGAGATGAATTTCTGGGTTTTTGATGGACTGTTGAACTCTCGATATATGTTGTTCTGATGTGTGTGAATATTGAGTAAATGAGTTGTTATTGTTATAAACATGTTTTGAAGGCACTGGAGGTAAGTTTTTACATGACCTTGCATAATATTTGGTTGTGAGTAAAGATTGGACATCGGTTTCTACAAGCTCTATTTTCTGCATTTTTCCTGAGAATAGGAAAACACGATCCTGTCACG
The DNA here is from genome assembly GCA_947683425.1 of Excoecaria cochinchinensis. Lineage (NCBI taxonomy): Eukaryota > Viridiplantae > Streptophyta > Magnoliopsida > Malpighiales > Euphorbiaceae > Excoecaria > Excoecaria cochinchinensis. The sequence goes on from CANTUQ010000183.1 coordinate 1,356,903, forward strand.
AGCGCAACGGAACTAGGTCTTCCATTCTCTCGTAGAAGCATCCGATCGGCTTGCAATTCTTAACACACGTGAAGTTCTTCATGAGTCGTGAAGAATAGCCCGTTCGGCAAGAGCCGCTCGGCAAGAAGATTCTTCACGACATGTGAAGTCCTTCATGAGTCGTGAAGACCTTCACGAGTCGTGAAGAAGAGGCCATTCGGCATGGCCCCGCTCAGTATAAGCCCCGTTCGGCTGTAGTGCTCCGCTCGGCTGATTGTGCACGACACGAAGGGAGGTGCATGACTCGATTGATTGTGCACGTGTCGGTGGAATGTGTACTACTCGAAGATGGAGAACAACTCGCGCTTCCTTGGCTACTGTCGCGAGCGCGATAGTGACCCATATGCCCGCCTACCCTGTTTGCCGAAAATGGTTTTCAAATCACTTTTTACATGGGTTTTACTACTGCATGGTACCTAACTTGTGTTAGACTGGTTTTATATTATGATGTCTTTAATTATAAGTTATATGTTCATGATTAATAATTTTATATATGATATAAATGCATATGATTTTATATGTATACGGATTACTTGATTTTGAGTTACATGTTCATATTGAGATCTGCATATGATTTTTATGTCTTTAAAATTAGTCAGTATACATGTATACATGAAATTATGTGATTACACTTGAATTATTCTCTATTATATGATAGTAATACTAGAGCATAGCTGAATTGCTATTTTGAGCCTGAATGGTCATAATAGTGGATAGATAAGCGCTTATCAAGGGTTAGAGTGTGAGTGCAGTTGCTATATGTTACACGTTATATGTTGACCCCATTTGGGTTTATATAATAAGAGACTTCAGTCTCCAGTACATATGATTTGAGACTTCAGTCTCCAGTATACCTTCAGGTATACATGTTTACACATGATTCGAGACTCATGTCTCTATATGCTTGGATACTGTGTCCTATCAGTATCATTAGTACCCGTATCCACTAGTTAGTGAGTAATCAGGCTACTACATGAGTTTTGTATATGCGGCTATTATATATGACTATGATATGTGCTCCCAATGATATGAAAATGGATATATGTTGCATGTATATGTACATGCGATATGACAAGATATGATGCGATACTTATAGTTGGATATAAATGGTTAATTACTCTACTTTGTGAATACACATATGATGAATAAGCAATGGCTACATACCCATATGCATGTGTGGATGTATATTTATTATAAGCATGAGTAGTATATGTTTATATGCTTTGTTACTTTGATAAGCTCATATATTGTTATTGCAATTATATGTATATGCATGTTTTGTTCCTCCCCACTAAGCGTTATCGCTTAGCATGGGTTATTTTCCCGTGTAGGTGGCAAGTTCAGTTTGGAGTCGGACATCTGCAAGTCGGCCACTAGAAGTTTTTAGTTGGAGTTCTTTTTGTCTTTTGCTGTATTTTTGTATTGACATAAGTTTTGTATATGGATTTTGGTTTTGGAAATGTACTTTTGTAAATGAACGATTTTTGTATATGTTAAATGTTTACAAATCTCTTTGTAAAATAATATGATTACTTATATATGGATTTGACATCTTATGACTAAATGTATTTGTTATATATATTGATCGAGTATATGTTTATGTATTTGAGTTTATATATGTATTTGTGTGCGTAATACTCCGGTATCCGGGTGTTACAGTGCTCTCTGAGACAGAGGGGTGACCTGCAACTCATCCACACTGAACTCAATACCCATATCAAATGGAGTTTGAGGCGGCTCCTCCTCCGGCTGAGACTGTTGTGGAGGCATCTGTGCAGGCTATGGCTCCTGAGGCTCAGGCTGCTCCTCCATCTGGAGCTCCCCCTCTGCTGGCTGGAGTAGAGGGAGACCGAATATATGCCTAGTCTCTGCCATGGTAAGTAACCAGTACTCCTCTAGGCAACCAGTCACCTGTGCAATCATACCCATAGTCTGAGCCGCTGATGCGTCCTCATAAATACTCTCATCAAGTGGAGGTCCAAAACTATCAGAGTTAACTCCCAAGTGTAGAAGTAGCCTAGTAACCACTCCTCCAGCCCATACTATAGGGGCTGCCCCCTGTGAGACTCTGACCAAGTTAGCCACTATCTTGTGGCTAATGTTAAGGTGTCGTCCTGCTGCTATCGCTCACAAGCTCCAAATCTCGACTCCATTCACAGATCCTGGGTTACCTGCCTGACCCAGATATGAACTGGAGAGAACTCTATGTATGTACCGTAGAGCCTGAGATGAGAGCACCATACTTTTCGCCGTATCATGGTCATAACGCAACCGTATCATGTCGTCCCCATAAGGAAGCCCCATGGCCTCTGTAAAAGTCTGGTAACCTCTAACCCAAAACTAAATGACCCCCTCCTCCGTGTTCGACCTCTGGAATCCCCCATAATGAAGAGTGGCCAAGAACTCCCTAACAACCTCGAGATGGGTCTAAAATGAGGGCCATAAAAACTCTGTCCACCTTGCCACTGCTGCTAGGGCATCGACCTCCTCGAGCATCCCCATGCTCTGCAGAAATAGCCTAGAGATAAAGCGGCTGGCGTGAAACCACACGTGTGCTAAGGCCCGGAATCTCATCCTAGCCTCGTCGCTCATCCATACGGGAGCTTGAGGCTCGGCCTGATCATGAGGGGCGTTCGAAATTTCACTCTTATTAATGTCTTGGTTAATTATAAATGAGTTTTTAATCATTAATTTTCCATCTCTTTTCTCACACGTCATGAATTTAATCAAAGCGCACCTCAAGCATCATAAGAAAGCGATAAAGAAAAGCGATATAATAAAAAAATACAAAATAAATTATAAAATGAAATTGGGACAAAAAATACAATCCCCCAAAATATAAAATTAAAATAAATAAATAAATAATATACATAAAATGGGATATTTATTTGAAATAGGAACATTGGTTCTTTCATGTTCACTTAAAAAAATGAAGAGTTATTTTTGGGTGTTATTGAGAAAACTGAGATGAGTGATCCCATTTTGAGAAAATTAACTCTTTTCTTAAAAGTGAATTTTTATTGGTTGAAATGAGGACCTTGGTTCTATTTTATTAAAAAAATGCCCAATTTTAATATAAATATTTTTGTGATTTTCTTTCGATTTTACGTGCATGAAATAAAATAATTTTATTACAGATTACATGAAAAAATAAATAAAAAGCAAAATAAAAAAATGATAAAATAATAAAAATAATAAATCAAGCCAACAAAAATATCCTGGATCTCCCCATTCACTCACAAACCAAGAAAAATAAGGATTGAAACTGAAATAAACAAAAAATAAAATTAATGTTAGTAATTGAATCAACAATCAATTAAAAAACATAAAATAATAAAAAATGAATTAAAATAAATAAAATGAAATAAAGTGCATCATGAATGACAAATAAATTAAATGATATGATAGAATAAATAAATTAAAAGATTAATAAATTAACACACATAAGAACATAAATAATAATAATAATAATAATAATAATAATAATAATAATAATAATAATAATAATAATAATAATAATAATAATAATAATAATAATAATAATAATAATAATAATAATAAATGATGAACAATCAAGTAAATAAATAGAATAAAAAAACAAAGTAAAAAGAATGCTACATAATGTTAAATCTATGATTAAAATCACGTAAAACAAATAAATAACTAATGAATCGAAAGATCTACATAGTGATTAATTAACTATAAAAATAATAAAAAAATAAATATAAATAAAATCGAATCTAGAATATTTACCCTCAGAATTTGGATTTAATGGAAGGAAGGAAGGTGATTGATTTCCTCATTTTGATCCGTAAAATTAGAATTAAGATAATAAAAATTGGAGTTTTATTTCAAGAAAAAAAAAACTCAACAAAACATGCTTAAAAAATAATGGAAGAAAATTAAAATTCTCAAGAAAAAAAAATATTTTTGTTTGTCTCAAGATTGATTTTTGATTAAGAAAAATGAATTTGGAACCTTAGAAAAATTATCTTGAAAAAAAAAGAATTTTTTTTAAAAAAAAAAAGCAAAAAAGTTCACTTAAAAAATTAAAGAAAAGAAAAATGGCACCAAATGTCTCTCCCTATCTTTCTCTTAAGTTTTCCTATTTATATCATTAAAAAACAAAAACCTAGTTAATTTAGGGAAATAAGTCTTAATTAAATCAAAATATTCCTTATTTAAGTTTAAAATATGAAAAAAAAACCTTAAAATCCCAAAAAAATGGATAAAAAATAAAATTTTGCCAAAAAAATCCCGATTTTTGGCTAATAATCGCTTTTTCGGTAGCCTGGAAGCAAGGGACGGCCTGGCGAGGTGAGGGGCGCCCAAGCCGCATGCGTGCGCTCGCACTGCGTGCCTTGCTTAACGCTGGGGGCACTCACCCCAACGCTAGCCCGCGCCTGCCCTCGCGCACCGGCATCCGCAAGACTCCGAAATTTTTTTTTAAAGCAATTTTAACAAGAATACTATCACTTCCAATCTTTTTTTTTTTTATTTTTCAATATTTTTTTATTTTTTAAAAAGCCATTTTGACAAGAAAACCATCACTTCCAACCTTTTTGCCTGTGAGCAGGCGTTAATTTTATCACTAAGTAATCCTAGTCTAGTCTGTCTCGGGACCCGTCAACTAAAATATGATAATCGAGATTTTAAAGTTATAGTAAAATAAATTAAATGTTTGATTGAACAAAAAAAATTGGGAATTTTTGATGAAATTGCAATCTTAGCCAAATTGTAAGAATTTTTGTAAATGTTTTCAATTCATTAACTTTTGTTAAAATTGGCATAAATGATATGAAATGTTGAAAGGTGAAAAGATTGTAATGTTGATTATGAAATTGCTTTATGAATGTTAAGAGAAAATAATCGAATTTATTATGTGTAAGTTGTTAATTCTAAAATGATACTATGTGATGTATGTTTAAAAGGGAAAGTAAGTTAAATTTGGTAAAATGCCTAGTATGCTTGGTAAGAAAATAAATGCTTGAACTTACATGTATTAAGCTATGTGTGTGTGTATATATATATATATATATATATATATATATATATATATATATATATATATATTATGTTGTAATGTTACAATATGGACATGGGAAATAAGAATGAACATATTTTGTATATTCAATTATGTTTATGGAATAAATAGTATATCATATATGATATGTGAGTAAATTGCGTAGATGCACGAATAATCTTGAGTATGTTTAAATAGGTAGTGACTTGTTGAATAATATGCAATTTAAATATAGATGTATTCGATTGTGTGAATGATGGGAATAGCTTTTGATTTACAACTGTGTTTTAAGATCAAAATAACATGTAAATGGAACTAATAATCATGAAAGACAGTTTATAGGTATGAAAATGCCAATGTTTGTATAAAGGCTAGATAATATGGAGACATAAGAACTTAATTACGTTGCCTTTACTAGTATAGACAAGAATTGGAGGAATGGGATAAGGTTGGCATGCCAATTAGAGGTCTAGCAGTACTGCATCATAACATGTTTTGCCGGACTGAATGGCTCCGATAGCTCGGTTCTGGTGCATGATATCTGATTTATATTAGGGACATAAATGGCTCCGAGAGCTCAATCCCGATAAATGGATTTTTGAAAATTTAGAAATATGGACTGTTTGATTTCATTTTCAATGTTAATCCAAATCCTTTTTTTTCAGCTACTACAATAGTTTATTCCATTGTTCTCTTTTATTCTAAAGTAGACAACTTGAATCACAAAAATACTTTTTGAGAAATAAGATATGTACATGGACTGAATGGTTCCAAGAATTCAGCCCTATAATACTATGAATTTAGTATGAGGTATGTAAATGGACCGAATGGTTCCAAGAACTCAGGCCTGTATTTAAAACTCCATTTATCCGGCTCGATGCAATTCCACTGGATTATACTTGGGGCAAATACCGAAAATGAACAAGTGAATAAAAGTTTATAAAAGCACTTTAACGAACATTAGTAAATAACTTGTAAGGTTTGTATTGCGATTAATTATGCATTACATAATTTGGTATAATTTAATACAATTAGGGATATACATATATATATATATATGTATATAAAAGTATGTGAATGTTTGAGACTTGATGTTCATGTCTAACTGATAATATTTAATGAATAATTTACGCAAATTAAGGTGCCGATTTTTAAAATGACAATTAAGTTGGATTTAACAAAACTTGTATGCGTGATAAAAAAATTCTTATACTGTATTATCAAAAGGCGACTTATATTGTATAATCTTATATTTACAGGTAAAAAGGTTAGTCTGGATTTAAACATTATGATTTAGTTGTAAATTTTGATTCTTTTGCTTATTCTATGTTTATTATATATCTTGTTTATACACAACTTAAATTGTTTTGTAAATTAAGATTGGTAGTGTACATAATCTACTCGAATAAATTGTTAATATCAAGCTTGAATTTATGATATTGGAAAAAAGTAAATTTCGCAGAGTATTCTCACTAAACTTCCGTGTGGTTCTTTTTCCGCGCGCAAGTTAAAGAAAATGAGTTTTGAGAATGAGGTAAGAGTCTAACCATTTTGCTGATACTAGAAGAATATATGAATTGAGACAAAAGAAGTTTATAATAAAAGAGGCTATTTATATGTATTTTAGGCTTGTTAACTTGATTTTGTCATGTACACTGGATAGAAAATTTTGGAGCATTATTGTAACATGAGTTTTGTACCGAATAGTTGTAATTAAGTTATTAGCTTATGATGGTTTAATTCTGCTTATGCAGATAATCTCTGTCTCATATGTAATAATTTAAAAATAAATGTATTACGTTGCGGACAAGTATAAGGTTATGGTTTATTTTTTTATATGCATAGTGAAAATAAGAATTGAATGTTGATAAGCATGTGAATTGCTTGGAAATGTATGGGTTGATTTGCAATGGAGGACGGGAAAAACTTGTGTTGGAGTTTGTTTTGAAGTTCTAGAGTTAGCTATGTTATTTTAGAAGTGTAAAGAAATTGTTCTTTACAGGAGGTTAGGCAAAATTATGGTGAAACCCTGCCGAAATTTTGTAAGAATGAATAATAGCAATTGTGAGTATTTCTAATTTAAAAAGAAATTTTACTATCCGAATATTTATGTTTCATAAGATAGTTGTAATATTCTTATCCGGGTCATCTATCGGACCTGGTATAGGGTGTTACAAATCATGTGGCATGAAAAGTGTTTTCAAATTAGAACGAATTCGTTAGATTACACAAAAAGTGTCTCGATATTGACATATGTGGATTAGGTTTAACCAGGTGGTGCGTTAGTATATTTTCAAGGTTAAATGTGCTTGTGGTCATCCAAGTGGCACACAAAGTGTTTCAAGATTTGGAGATGTCTCGGTGTTCGATCATGTGGCACAAAATGTATTTTCAAATTGGGAGATGTAGATTGGGTTCAGTTAGATTGCACAAAAAGTTTTCCAAGATTAAAATATGTGATTAGATTTGGTTAGGTGGTGCTTTAGCATATTTTCAAGGTTACACGGAATTGGATAGGAGAAATAGCAAGGGAGTAGTAAGGGAAGGGCAAATTGCGAGGGATATCCCTAGCAAAATGGAAAACAAATTTGCAAGGAAATAGCAGAGAACATATATTTTATAAGAGACTTCCCTCGATAATTAGCGAAGCCGAATCCCTAGCTAAATCCCTTACAGAAAATAAGCAAGGAAAAATTTCTCATAAAATTTCTGTTAGGGTCAATACAAAATGGAAAATTTTCCCTCATAATTTTCTTGTTGATTTTGTTTAGTGAGGACAGGGGATTTGTTCCTCGCAATTTGACTACTTTCTAGTACTGTTAACAAGTTAAGGGGAGTAATTCAGTACTCAATTAATATTTTGTTAAATGGTAATAATTTAGAAAGAAATTTATGTATTGATAACCAGGCAAATATCATTTGCACCAAGACCCATCTAGACGGCCCAGTGAACTGGCAAGGCTGGCACGAGCTCTTAGGCAGCGCACCCAGCCGATCGGACGATATGACAGCCAGTCCCATCAGTCGTCTGACACAAGGCAGCGCCCCCATCAGCCACCTGCTCTCCCTGTCACTTTGCCGACTTCCCTAGGCACTCAAGTGCCCCTCAGCCATCTTTTATAAATAGTTCAGCCAACGATGGCCCCTGGTATTGAATCCTCAACACTCTCTCTCTAAGCACTTTCTCTCTCTAAGCTACTAACTTAAGCTTCGGAGTGCTTACGCCTGGTCCGACCGGGCATTCTTCCTTGTAGGGTCACTCTCATCCGATCGTTCGGTTCCTCCCTCTCCCAATAAAGACATCCAGGGCTTTATCATTTGGTGCTTTCTTTGAGAGGTATGTCGAACTCATGATCAAACGAGAATATGACCCCCATGGACTTCGACCAAGAAGGAGATAGATGTGCCAGTTTAGGCACCTTACAGGGGGGGAAGAGCCTGTCGGTGCCCAATGGAGACCACCCCCCTTCCTGAGTCAAACGACGCCGTCTTAGAATACTCAGAAGATTCTCTCATCACTGTCCGCGACATGTGTGCTATACTCAGTGACTTCACCAAAAGCATAGTCCAAACGCTCCAAAAGGGAAAAATGCCCGAGATTTCCAAAAGAGTTCATGGGAGCTATCCCATGGATGAAGACTTCGGAGGAAGAAGAAGCAAAGGGATCTCCATTAACGAGCCAAGGGCTCAAAATACAAGGAGACGCGACGCCGAGATCCCGGGATGCCGTGATAAAGGAAAAAGAATAGTGTTATCCGGCAAAGGCTCTGCCTACCACCACGCTGAACCCTCCACTTCAAGCGACGAGAATGACTTGTCCTATTTGTGCACACCTAACAGCTCTGTTTCCAGGAGCTCACGTCAGGGCCCCGGCTCAGTAATTTTGAGCAAAGGAGACAAGTGGCTGAAACGGAAACTAGAGCAGTTTGGTTTAACGAGCTCCGAAAGGAGCACGCCCAGGACAAGAACCCGCAAAAGTCAGGCATCCCCGTTTTGCAGAGAAATCATGGAGTTCGAGATGCCTCCTAGGTGGAGAAACATCAGGGTGGATAGGTATACAGGTGAGACTGACCCCACTACTCATGTGGCTAGGTTCTTATTGAAAGCGCAGGCGTACGCCAGCGATGAGAGGGCTATTTATAGAATTTTCCCCACCACCCTTGGTGGGCAGGCCTTGAGATGGTTTCGGAAGCTCCCACGGGAATCGATCGTCTCCTTCTGGCTGCTCAAGGAGCTCTTAGTCTCAAGATTTGAGGCCAGAGCACCCTCATCGAGGTCGACAGGTGACCTGGGTGGCTCCTACGGGCGAGCCGACGAAAGCCTTAAGGACTACGTCGACCGCTTTCAAGAAGCTGTGGGGTAGGTGAAGAGCCTAAGAGAAGAAATGGCGATAACCGCCTTAGCGAGACGCCCGGCCAACTGTCCTACATCCCAATCTGCAATGACAACAACCCCCCAGGATTTTCATGAGCTAATGGACTGGGCCAAGCGACAAGTTCGGATGAATAAGGCCCGGAGGACTGGTAGAGCCGGACCGGCCAGCGTGCTGAGCAGGCTTCAGTATCCTGATGGACGACCCTTCATAAAAAAGAGAGTGACCGAGCGGCTTGGAAACATTTCGGATGAGTTCAAAAGCCTGCAGCACCGGAGCAAAAGGAAGATATCCAAGGGTAAATCCTCGGGTAAGGCGAGTGATTCGGCACCTCAGGGCTTTACCCCGCTCAACACCAGCCCCTCCAAAGTGCTGACCTAGATTAAAAAGAACCACCACACAATCAATTGGCCCAAGAGGCTGTCCAGTCGGAGCAGGCACCGAATGGATCAGATTCTGTATTGTGAGTTTCACAGAGATGTCGGTCATTCTACCGACGAATGTCACTCACTGCTCAAGGAAATTGAATGCCTGATCCAAAGAGGAGCCCTCCAGAGATTCATCCGACCAGCCAGAGGGGCAAGTCCCTGTAAACGGCTGGATCCTGAGCAGGCTGACCATAACTCAGATGAGGACGAGGAGCGGAGAAACCCCAGGAGTGCGAGCCCGAGTAGGTCAAGCGTAGGAACAGTGAATATGATCTCAGGAGGATTGACTTACACAGAAGAGCTCCATAGGAAGAAGAGGGGGAAGGGAGTATATCTCTCTCAGACGACCGAGCAGTCTATGCCTGTCACGGTGTCCAGCAACGATGCCCGAGACATCGTGTTCCCCCACGAGGATGCGCTCGTCATCAGAGCACGCATCAACAATTTTGATGTCAGGAGGATCCTAGTGGATAACGGCAGTGCAGTCAACGTGCTTACTTTGTAGGCGTACAAAGCGATGGGACTGCGGGTTGAGGAGCTAAATCCGAACCCAACGCCTCTGATCGGATTAGGCAATGCCAGCATCCCGATGATCGGATCCGTCGAGCTTTTCGTGGAGCTCGGACAAGAGGCGACGGTTCACACCTGCAAGGTAAGTTTTATGATAATTGACTTAATATTTGCCTATAACGCCATTTTTGGCAGGCCCTTGCTCGTCCAAATAGGAGCTGTCACCAGCGTCCGATATATGGTGATGAAAATTCCCACCGGGAAGGGCGTGGCTATTGTGAGAGGGGACCAGAAAGCGTTCCGAGAGGCTTATATCACCATGATCAAGCAGCAAAAGGAAGCCTGTTAATCGAGCGCCAAGGGTTAGAGGGTTAGTACGCCCGTAGAAGACCTAGAGAGGCTGAGCTCTGGACAGACGCACGTCTCTAATAAGGCTCACGTCTCTAGTTAGGCGCACGTCTCCAGTTAGGCTCAGGCTCTATATGTCATGACTTATACGCTAGACTTGACGTGCATCCCAAGTCAAAAACGTGAAAGTCAAGCTCTCTCGAAGACCAAAATCAGCGTGCATTAACGAATAAAGGTCTCTCTTCTCTCCTTATTTAAATTGCATATATAATATATCTATAACAAATGCCCATTTCAGATTAGGGGCACGGGAATTCCAACACTCTCTCAAGGATATATCCATCAAGGTCGATGCCTTTTTTGGTCCGGAAGTAATGAGATCGTCATGCGCCCGATGACCTGTCCGGTCTGAAATACGAAAATGGTCGATCGTAGGAGCCCGGATCGATGATTATGCCGATCTGATGCCAAAAAACTGGCCAATGGCAGGCCACCCGTGCCCCTTCGGATCTACCGATGGGCACGGTAAAGCTCGATTCTCCTACGAGCCCGGATCGATGATAATGCCGATCTGATGCCAAAAAACTGGCCAATGGCAGGCCACCCGTGCCCCTTCGGATCTACCGATGGGCACGGTAAAGCTCGATTCTCCTACGAGCCCAGATCGATGATAATGCCGATCTGATGCCGAAAAACTGGCCAATGGCAGGCCACCCATGCCCCTCGGATCTACCGATGGGCACAGTAAAGCTCGATTCTCCTACGAGCCCGGATTGATGATTATACCGATCTGATGCCGAAAAACTGGCCAATGGCAGGCCACCCGTGCCTATTCAGATCTACCGATAGGCACGATAAAGTTCGATTCTAGGTCTCTCCTCCGTTTAAGTGTCATGCAACGGCTATTAGCCACCATGCAACCCGGCACCTGCTCAATTCTCTTATGGGCCTAGGTGTTATGCAGCGGCTGCAGACCAATATGCAAACACGAGACCATAATGTCAGACTTCAAAATTTATACCAATGGATAACCGACCGTTCGGTTTCTTCCAATTCAGGAAGTATACGCAAATTACTTGAAATCTTGCGAATTAAATTTCGTTAACGCGATTAATGAAGTCAAAGAGATTTTATGCGTTTTGATTATGCTAACGATCGGATGCATACACTTCGCAAAAAAAAAAAAAAAAAAAAAAAAGAAGAGAAAAGAAGAAAGAAGAAGAAGAACTTTATTATGACGGTTCCAAGTATACAATTTATATACAACTTACAAAGAATTGTTGCAGGAAATAATTTACAAGAAGAAAGAAAGGCTAAGTACAAGCTCCTACGTTTCTATATCTACAAAGTCCGTGTCACCAGAAGGACCAACGGTCTGCTCAATGCCCGGCTCGGCGATGGCTTGAGAAGGGTCGGAGGCAGGCAAAGAAGGCCCCGCTCCCCCTTCAGAGATAGGCCCCCTTGAAGGAAGGGCCTCGGGCTAGGCTTCGGGCGGCGGAGGGACGATAGGCTCAACCTCGAAGCGGATCTCTGGGCCAGTCCCTGGAAGTGAAGGGTCCCCGCCTTGGCTCTCTTGGACTGCCACCCCTTCGGGAGCATCATCCTCGTCATCGCTTGATGGCGGATCGGGCAGTGCCGCCGGATTGTCCATCCACTTGATATTAGCACCCGGAAAGCGCCTCTCGGCTTTATGGACTAAACGGCCAAGCACTTGCGCCTGAGCCTCAGCAAGCTCATCAAGAAGACGCTCCCTCTGAGCGGCGACTTCGTCCTCAAGTTTCCTGGCCCAAGAGGCCTCTTTCTCCTCTAAAGACAGCTTCAGGGATTTCGCCTCCCTACGCGCCTGATCGGCCTCCAGCTTCAGCTTAGCATTCTCGGCAGCCAGATCTCTGCACTCAGCGTCCAACCTGGTTGCATCTGCCTCGAAGCGCCTGTACTGAGCATTTTTGGCAGAAAGACGGGCAGTGTCACCCCTTAGCTTGTCCACCTCCCCTTGCCGAGCCTTCAGCTCCTGGGTCTTCTGGTGGACCTCCTTCCTCAGAGCCACCGTCTCTGAATGGGAAGCGGCTGACCGCTCCTTCACCTTGGCTACTTCAGCTCGAAGGGCAGAGGCCTCTTTCTTGGCAGCCTCGCAGCGGGCATCTGCCTCCACCCTGGCCTTGGCGCCTTCTTCACCCTTTAACCGCCAAGTGCCGGCCATCAGATTTAGCTACTGAGCCCTCCTGGCAACCTAGGGGGAGAGACAGGAGAGGAAGAAGAAAAGTGAGGAGAAAAGGAAAAAAGGAAGCCAACCAAACTTCACACGAACGAATGACCGCAAACAAGCAAAAAGAAATAGAAGGCGAAGGGCCTTACATCAACTAGTTGCTGGCTGATCACCTGTGTCTCCCGGTTGAGCTGGCCGGCGTCCCCGAACTCCCTGCGATCCTCATCCTGAAGGAGACCACGGCAAATGAAACCGTCCACCTGATGAGGCAACCAATCCTCACCAAAGCTGTCCCTCAAGAAGTCCCCAAAGGGAACGGGACACCTATCGGACCGTCTGGGTGTCTCGCCCTGCTAAACGACCTTCCCCTTGGCTGCCACCCGAGCGTCCGATTCAGCCACCAGCTCGCTCACCTTCCTCCGGGCGCCCTCTTCCATCTGTCATTGAGCGGCCTTGTCCAAGCGTGTTGCCCTCCCCTACACCATCTCCCTCAGAGTTTGAATTTCGGGAGGGCATATCGCCCCGGGAGCCTCCTCTTACTCCTCGGGCTCACGCCCTACAACATGCCCCCTACGAGAAACCCGAGCCGAGGGCTCTGCGACGATCGAGCTTGTGATTGGCATTGGAGCAGCTGTTGCGGCGCGAGTGGGGACCGACCCGACCGGAGCGGCAGATAAAAGCACAGCAGCAAGCGGTGCGACAGCAGAGGAAGAGACCGACGGTCTCCTCATGGCTTCAAGCTCGGACTGTTTCACGAGCCTCCTCCTTTTGCTGCCCGCCTTAGCCTCCTTAGCCTCCAGCTTGGCCGTCCTCTTGGAGGTAACCCGATCGGCCAACTCGCTGGTAGTACTGCTTCTTCCGGCCATTTCAGATGCAACAAAAAACAAACAAACAAGATAAGTTCTCCAGCAAAATATTTTTTCATGCAAATGCAAATGCAAATGCAATGCTTTATGATCATGAAATCATGGCCAGCCCAATCCTAACGCTCACTTTCGGCAGCTACGGCCGTTTCAACGCAGGCCCCCTGGAGCAACTCCAGCAGCTCCCTGGACTCATAGGGCCCTCCCCTCCGAGCCACAGCATCCATCAGTTTCTAGATGTCGGCCTCATACAGGGACTGCCCAGCGGCCTGGTCTTTCAAGATCTTTACCTCAGCCGATCTGGCGAGACTCACCTCGAAGCCGCCCTCCCTTCCCACCAAGAAATACCTCTCTCTAAAGCCCTTCATGGAGGTGGGAATGTTTATCAATTTCTTCTTCGGACGACTGGTGAAGAAGAACTCCGACCCGTCGCTCCGGGAGGAGACATAGAAGAAGTGGGTAAAGAGGTCGAGGGTCGGAGCTACTCCTTCCAGAAGGCATAGTATCTTGAAGCAGGCCACTGAGCGCCACTCGTTCGGATGTAGTTGGTAGGGGGCGATGCCATACCCCTCCAGCATGGCGATCTCAAAGGCGCCGAAGGGGAAACGCATTTCGGCATCCAGACTCCACAGGTGGCAGATGAACCACTCACTATAGCCCTCTCTGAACGGTCCCTCCAACACCGCCATGGAATTTGGGCAGGCCGCCACAGATACATCATCGGGAAAGCCGTATTTGGCAGGCACCTCGGCTACCTCCTCTGCCATTAAGCGGGAGCACAGCTCAACCGCAGGTTGACTCTTATACACATCCAAGAAGGACTTATTTGGTGTCACACTGCTGCTAGACGCCATCACCGACTAAAGAAAAGGAAGGATGAATACGAAAGAAATAAAAAGCAAAGAAGGCTAGAAGGGGGGAGAAGAAATTACTTACTTGGTAATGTGGGGTGTTTTCGACGAGAAAGAACTGGAAAAAATTTGTCAGAACTCAAGGCAAGTTGAGAAAAAATTTTTGCAGAGATTCGCTCGGGATTGCAAAAAGTAAAAGGAAAAAGACTTAGAGAACGCCTATTTATAGGCCAAAGCTTCTGAAATACGCCAACAGACTCGCCACTGAAACGATGCCACGTGTCAAAGGCATTATGGCTATGCGAAAAACGAAGCGTTACCCTCGGCGCACGCACAGCAATTAATAAAAACAACTGTACGAACAGGCGCGTCCTTTCAACTGATCGCCTTTCAAAATTCAAAGTCCCGCCAACGGACGCCCGCGGATCGGAACAACTCAAAGCAGTCTCCGTCCAAACGGGACTTCAAAGACGAATCTACGCCCAATCGGACCTGTTGAGGGGGGACAAGTGATAACCAGGCAAATATCATTTGCACCAAGGCCCATCTAGTCGGCCCAGTGAACTGGCAAGGCCCAAGAGCTAAGAGTGAACAGGAACGAGCTCCTAGGCAGCGCACCCAGCCGATCGGACGATGTGACAGCCAGTCCCATCAGTCGTCTGACACAAGGCAGCGCCCCCATCAGCCACCTGCTCCCTGTCACTTCGCCGGAAACCTACTCTGGCTGCCAGTAATCACTTCCCTAGGCACTCAAGTACCCCTCAGCTATCTCTTATAAATAGTCCAGCCAATGATGGCCCCAGGTATTGAATCCTCATCACTCTCTTTCTAAACACTTTCTTTCTCTAAGCTACTGACTTAAGTTTCAGAGTACTTACGCCTGTTCCGACCGGGCATTCTTTCTTACAGGGTCACTCTCATCCGATCGTTCGGTTCCTCCCTCTCCCAATAAAGACATCTAGGGCTTTATCATGTATTATTCCAATTTTTAATTGTGTTATTATTTCTTTTTAATGATAGCTCATTTGCCAAATTTTGTAGCAAATGTATTCTTACTTTTGTTAAAAAAAATATTGATTATTTCATCATTATGCTCCAATTAAACCTATATATATTCTTCCCTTTAGAAAATAATATCTAATTTACAATACATATGCAATTTTTTTAATATATATGAAGTTATGAACAAGTCAATCAGCTATTAAATATGCGTTTATTGTTTAGAGAGAAAAATTAGTGCGTAATATACAGTGTATCCATGCACTAAACACCGAATTAACACTCATATTATTTAATCACCTTTATCAATTTAAGGGGTAAAAGGAAAAACTAAAAAAAAAAGTATGTGGTATGGATAAGTACTGGTATAAATTTTTTTTTTTTTAATCATATTATATGTATGTATATATGTGTGTATTTTTATGAAACTTCATGTTAAAATTGGTAGTAGTAATATGGTGCATGAATGCATTGTGGTACACATGTTCTCTCACTAGTGGATCAAAATTTAATATTATTTTATTTTTTATATAATGGTGTTCAACTGTGTGCTCCAAATACATAGATGCTACCGTATCATAACCCTACAATTTGTATAGTTTCAAGAAGAAAAAAAAATAGTGAATAAAGAATTATTACAATGCTTAAAGTATTACACAAGTGTAATAATTAGCTATAGCGAAACCCGTTATGGTGATTTTATTCTCTTTTCTTAAAATAAAAATAAATTCTAAATGAATAAGTTGATTTCCGATTTTGACAATAAAAGTTATTTTCTTTACTCAACAAACTTTAGTTAATTTATATATATGAAGGAACCTAAAAATCATTTGAATTTCTCAATTTGATGTATTTTACAGTTTGAAATGTAAGTAGAACAGATTAGTTTTTTTAATGTTCTCTCTTGCAAATTACATGTTTGGTTAAATAATTAATAAAATAAAAATAATTGCATCCACATATATACGAGGGCCTGAACTGTTCCAACCAAACAATTGTCATCTATTAGTGACTTAGAGACCAAATTGCAAACTGCTAAAATTTGACAGATTGAACAATTTATGAAAAACAATCATCCAAAAATTGACCATAGCATTCAACAAAGGATATCCCATCCCATTTTATTAACAGTCCTCTTTGAAATTTATTGAGTTTGGACATTTTTTGCAAGTCTTTTTCTAATTTGATTTCATTTTCCTGCGTCTACCTCATAGATTAGACCTTTAGAATTGGAAATTCTCTCCTAAAAAAAGGAATGACAATGTCAAAACTCAAAACCGACGAGTTAAAAAGAAAACAAAAATTCAATGTTAATGTTATCTAAACAAGTATTTTCCTAAGTTCTAAGATTGCGTAATGACATTTAATAGGTATTAAAATGCCCCTTCATGTTTATTTTTAAAAAATAAGATTCTAATTTGTCCCCTACATCTTGTTAAAGGAACTAATTTGCCCTTAACATTTATTTTGAATCTAATTTTATGACCTTAACATTTATTTTTAAGCTAATTTTCCCCATCCCTCCATACTCTTTTAATTTTTCAATTTTATGTTCTTAGTGCAATTCAATTTTTCCCCAAAACTTGTTTTTCCTTTTTAATTACGTACAAAACATATGAAATTACTCAAAAAATACTTTTATTAAGGTTCTTTTATCAATTAAAGTTTGTTATGTACTAAAAATTTTCCAACTATCTTAGATAGAATTATAGAACTATAATTAAAGATAGTTAGAAATAATTTTTAAAATTATTGAGTACCTCTATAATTCTACTTGGGATACTTAGAAAATTTTTAATGCAAAAGCAAACTCACTTTAATTGATATAAAAGACTTAATACAAGTATTTTGAAGTAATTTTATAAATTTTTGACATAATTTAAAAGAAAAAATAAATTTCCAAAAAAATTTGAATTGGAATAAAATATAAAATTCAAAAAATTAAGAAAATATATTGGTATTTTAATGCCTAAAATCAAAATGTCAAGAGTAAAAATGAGCTGTAGAGCAAATATTAAGGATAAATTAACTCCTCCAACCAAACAACATTAGAGGTAAATAAAAAAAATTCCTATTTTTCACTTAATCTTTTACTCATTTTTTCCCCTCCTAACACTCTTTGTACTTGTCATTTTCTTATAAATATAAGTGACCAAAAAATATAAAAAATTTGGTTAACTGCAAAATTGGTCCGAAATCGAATCGATTTTTTCGATTAATTGGTCTGATCTGGCACGAATATTATTGTCATGATCCAAGTCCATGGGGGTCGTGTTCTCGTTGGATCTTGAGTTCGTCATGCTCTCAACGAAAGTACCAAATGATAAAGCAAAAAATATTTTTATCTGAAGGAGAGAAGGCGATCCGATCGAATGAGAAGACCCTGTAATAAGAAGAGCTCGGTCGGATCAGGCGTGAGCACTCCAAAGCTTAAGTTAGTAGCTTAGAGAGAGAATGTGCTTTTAGAGAGAGAATGTTTAGGATTCAATACCTAGTGCCATCGTTGGCTGGGCTATTTATATGAGATGATTGAGGAGCACTTGAGTGCCTGGAGAGTGATTACTGGCTGACAGAGTAGGTAACCGGCGACATGAAAGGGAGCAGGTGGTAGGCATGGGCGCTGCCTTGTGTCAGGCGGCTGATGGGACTGGCGGTCACATCAGCCGATCGGGCGTGTGTCCTGCCTACGAGCTCGTGTCTGCTACTCTTGGTTGTTAGGCCTTGGGCCTTGCCAGTTAAGTGGGTTGGCTTAATGGGACTTAGAGCAAATGATATTTGCTGTGTTATCACTTGTCCCCCCTCAACAGGTCAGATCGGGCATAGATTTGCCTTTTGCAGATCCGTTCGGATGGGATCAGCTCTGAATTTTCCCGATCCGAAGACGCGTGTTGGCGCGATTTTTGAATTTGAGAGGCGCCTTTTCTGAAGAGACGCGCCTGCTTGGACAGCTGTTTCCATTTAATGTTGCGCATGCTCCAAGGGCGACGCTTCATTCTGCGTACAGCCATAATGTCTTTTGACACGTGGCGCTCTTTTAGTGGCGCGACGTTTGGCGTGTTCCGGAAGCTTTGGCTTATAAATAGGAGGTTTTAAGAGGATTTCCTCTTTACTTCTGCGACCCCTAGCGAAACTCTGCCAAAATCCCTTCTGATCTCCCAGATTTCTGCAATTATCTCTTGCTTCTTCTTCAAATTTCTTAAGTCCCTTATATCAAGTAAGTAATTTTTCCTCTTTGCTTTCTGTGTCATTTTGTCTTTCACTTTCTTTCCGCATCCACTCCATTTAGAAATTAGAGAATTGCACCTTTCCTCCATTCTTTCTTGTTGAAGATGGCTTCTAGCAGTGGTGAAGTGCTAGACACCAGCTTTTTGGATTGGTATGAGAACAAACCAGCCATCGAGTTACATTCTCGATTGACCGCTGAGGAGGTGGCTGAAATTCTCTCTAAGTATGGCCTTCCTGATGACATATCCGTGTTGGCCTGCCCAGAATCGATGGCGGTGACAGAAGGGCCCTTTGGCCGAGATAACAAGGAGTGGTTCGTTTGCCATCTCTGGAGCTTAGATGCAGGTATGAGATTCCCGCTGGGCGCCTTCGAGATGGCGATACTGAGGGGGTATGGGATCGCCCCTAACCAATTACATCCGAACGGGTGGAGGTCGGTGGCGTGCTTCAAAATCCTCTGCAAAATAGAGGGGGTAGCGTCGACTCTGGAGCTTTTCACCTATTTCTTCTACATCTCGGGTCGGAGCGATGGGACGGAGTACTTCTTCACAAGCCGCCCGAGGTCTTCACCCGCGAGGTAATCCTCTTGGGCTCTTTCAGAAGTAGCTGGCATCTTCCCTTTCTTGAGTGTTTGGACGACGCTCTTGGTGAAATCGCTGAGAATAGCGCGCATGTCCCTCACAGTAACAGGGGTATCCTCTGGTTACCTCATAGTGGCATCATTGAATTCGGGAAGGAGGTTGGTCCTCGTAGGGGACCTGGTGGGCCTTTCCCCCCTTCTCGAGGTGCCTGATCTGGCACGAATATTATTGTCATGATCTAAGTCCATGGGGGTCGTGTTCTCGTTGGATCTTGAGTTCGTCATTCTCTCAACGAAAGCACCAAATGATAAAGCCAAAGATGTCTTTATCTGAAGGAGAGAAGGCGATCCGATCGGATAAGAAGACCCTGTAATAAGAAGAGCCCGGTCGGACCAGGCGTGAGCACTCCGAAGCTTAAGTTAGTAGCTTAGAGAGAGAATGTGCTTTTAGAGAGAGAATATTTAGGATTCAATACCTGGTGCCATCGTTGGCTGGGCTATTTATATGAGATGATTGAGGAGCACTTGAGTGCCTGGGGAGTGATTACTGGCTGTCAGAGTAGGTAACCGACGACATGAAAGGGAGCAGGTGGTAGGCATGGGCGCTGCATTGTGTCAGGCGGCTGATGGGATTGGCGGTCACATCAGCCGATCGGGCGTGTGCACTGCCTAGGAGCTCGTGTCTGTTACTCTTGGTTGTTAGGCCTAGGGCCTTGCCAGTTAAGTGGGTTGGCTTAATGGACCTTAGAGCAAATGATATTTGTTGTGTTATCACCCCTCCTAACACTCTTTGTACTTGTCATTTTCTTATAAATATAAGTGACCAAAAAATATAAAAAATTTGGTTAACTGCAAAATTGGTCCGAAATCGAATCGATTTTTTCGATTAATTGGTCTAATAAATTTGATTTCAGTTTTTATTTTTAATAATTGCGTTTTTGATTTTTACATACCAGTTAACCGTTAGTCCACCAGTTCATATATATTATATTTTTATTTTTATGCCTTAATTTTTTTTTTTAATTTCTCTCTAAAACTTACATAGATTAATACTTTAAAGTATATTTAAATTATATTTTTATTTTTTTACCTTAATTTTTTATTTCTCTATAAAATTTATATAATGCATTATACTATATTTATATTATGTCATTCTCTTAATTATTTAGAGTAATATTTAGCCCTGTGCATCGGTCGGGTTCGGGTCAACCCGACCTGAACCCGAAACCCGAATTTTCAAGATTTTTCACACCCGAACCGACCCTAACTATTTATAGGGCCCCGAACCGAATAACCCGAAATATTTCGGGCCCCGAACCGAATAACCCGAATTTTATTTAATTTTTCCAATTAAACCTAATTAAACAATATTATGAAAACTATTAAATACATAATTAACATATTGAGTATCTAATTAACATAGTCACCATATAACATGAAAAATACATAATTAAATACCTAATTAACATATAAAATAGTAACCTTATAATATGAAAAATACCTAATTAACATGTTCAGCATCTTAAAATGTCCAAATATTACAACAAATTAATAACAACATTCTCATCTTTAATTACGAAATTAAAATTGAATTGTTCACTGGATGCCACCATCTTCAATATTTGATTTCTTCACGAACCACCTATTTTATATAAATTAAGAAAAATAATAAAATGTTATTAACAAGTAGAAAATTAAATAAAATTTAGACCTACAGATTGAAAAACCATTAAAATACTTGAAAGCCAACTGAGCACAACAACTAGAGTCACCTAAAAAAAATTAGGCAGCCATAAGTAACATTAACCAAATATGAATAGAGAAACACTGGTTACATATTCAAGTAGCTCCAATTCACAAAAGAAATTAAAGTAGAACTATTTTCTTCACACAAGATAACAGATTTTCCAAGGAAAACAAAAAGTGCTTATTAAGACCAAAATCATATCCATCCAACTAACATATAATATCATAAACAAGGCAGTCATACTGTGATGAGATCGTTTCAAATTTTCTAAAATCGTTCGTTTCTCTTTTCTATTCATTTCCATCTCAAAGTCCCACAGGCAAGAACGAGCAGCTTACCTTGAGCAAAAATTCAATAGATCGGCAAACAAACCATACAATCAATGATTAAAAACAGCAAAATCACCAAATCCAAGCAGCAACCCTCCTATTGGAATAAAAAAATAGCCGCAAAATACAAAATCTAAGCAGATTTTCTACTTCTACAGATTGAGCAGAAATTAAAATTACAGAATAACGAAAGATCACAGCTCTGAGAATGATAATTAATGCACAGGCATAAGCAAATCCCAAGCATAAATAAGAACCTACAACAAATTTAAAACTTCTATGCTACAACTCTTTATGGCAGAAGACTTTCATTTGTAAACTATCAACTAAAGTTTACAAATTAACCACTTAAACTATCCTATAGAAGAAGAAGAAGAAGAAGAAGAAGAAGAAGAAGAACTCACTTTCGTTGAGGCTACTGGCAGCGAAGACAAGCGGCGACTGCGATCTCTTCCACGAGCGGCAACAGAGAAGGAGACGAGCGGCGATAGCGATGGAGGAGAAGAGCGACGGGGTAGAAGAAGTTAGGGATTTAGTGCGTGAAAGGTGAATCTGAAAAGGGGAAAATGAGGGGCAGACCGGGTTTTTTCCTTTTAATGGTAGGTGAAATTCGGCTGGTTCGGGTTAACCTTGATTTTCACCCGACCCGGCCCGAACCCGAAATTTTACATATTCTCTCACTCGAACCGAACCGAATTACCCGAATAATCTTACCCGAATTTATATTTCGGTTCGGGTTGGTTCGATTTTTGCACACCCCTAGTAATATTTATATGAAGTAACTAATTTTTTATTATATAAATTGATGTAGATATTTTATTTGATAGCATTTAATTATATTTTCTTATATTTTAGAGTTTATATTTTAACATTTAATTGTGTCCAAAATTTTTCTTTGCCTTAGGATTATGCATGCTAATTTTCAACAAATATCAAATGCACTTTATAATATTAGTTATTAATTTGTAAAACATATATTTTGGCTAGTATATTATATTTGTTTTGTGATTTTTATTTTGAATTACTTTTTATATTTGAAATTGAATTAAATTTTGTTTTGCTTTTTTTTATAATTGTATGTTATAAATTTTAGTGGTTAACTAAAAAAATATTGATTAACCAAACTGAAGCTAGTTAACCGAATATAATAAACTGATTAATAGCTAATAATTTTAAAAAATCGATTTTAATGAATTGATTAATTTTTTTTTTCTAATGTACTGGCATGCTCACCCTTAAATATAACCCTCTAAAAAGTGGAATTTTGTTCCACTTTGCTGTGTGCACCTAACTTAGAATTGGTGTGAAGTGTTAAATTCAAATCAGCGTTTCAGTACCACATCAACACTAAAAAAAACTAAATGCAACAAAATTTCATTTTTAAGAGGCTATGTGAAAGAAAACAACAAATATAATGGACATTGGAGAACGAATTTGAGTATAAGGACTGATTTTGTAAAATTTGGCATAATTATTCAATATTTTAAGTGTAGGATTAATTTTTCTGTTTGTTGCTTGAGGAGGAAAATTAAGCTTAATATATAAAACCCTGTTGAACTTTAAAAAAATATAAAAATTTATACTTCAACTTTTGCATATATTTAATTCACCACTTGAATTTTTGAAAATTATTATAAATTGCCACCTGAATATTGTAATTTACTGATGTGAAAAGAGTTTGACAATTTTGTATAATAAGAGCGTAATTAAAAATTATTAAGTCAATAAAAAAAATTAAATACTAACTAATATAATTGCAACGGTAACAAATAGTTGTATATAAATTTTCATTCTTCTCTGTTTCAATAGTAGCAAATTCTTTTCCACTCCAAATCAATTTTTTTTCTCTGAAATTATTTTCAAATTCCATTCACCATGAGCAACACATTTATATCCATGTTTACAAACTGGTGTTGTTCACCATGAACAACGATTTGTTACCATTGTAATTAATTAGTTATGTTATATTTACTTTTTTCACTTAATATTTGTTAATCATGCTTTTAATCTTGCTCTTATTATACATAAGTGTCAAATTTCTATCCAACAAATTAATATGTACAAGTAGTAATTTATAAGAGTTCAAAAATTAAGATAGTGAATTAAATATATATAAAGTTAAAAGTATAACTTTTTATTTTTTTTTAAAGTTCAAAAAGGTTATTAAGCCGAAAAATTAATATGAAAACTCATATTTTAGCTTCTCTATGCATTTTAGTTTCTGTGTTTGGGATTATATCCGTAATTGTTTTGTCTACTTTGATTCCTTAATCAATTTGATACTTAAGGAAATATATATATATATATATATATATATATATATTTCTTACATTCCATGCTACAAAATTCAAACTCGCCACAACCATAAATAATAAATATCACAGGGGAATAATTTTACACTTGACAACTTGATATTCATTTATTAGTAAAAAAATATGGCAATGAATACAGTACATTTTATATACGTGGAAAATAAATAAAAACAAGAACGAGAAACAGCATTTTAAAATCTAACATATCCTTTTACAAAAGGGGAAAAGACCATAACATATGAATCAGCTTTATGATACATATACAACAATTATAAACGGGGAAAAAAGGTGAATAATTTGTTTTTTACTTTGTAGTCTGAAATACAGATAATAGCTTCAGAAAAACGAGCTATTATTTCTCTTCTGGGTTATATGTACCAACTAATCTGCAATTCTGTAGGTTCACATCAAGATACGGAACACAGCTAGGCCTACTGCAGTAATAGAAACAAGAGTACCTATGCAGTATTTTATGACATCATATTTTGCAGCTTCCAATTGTGCCCTCAAAGCGTGAATTTCCTAACAAGAGGAATCAAAAATTATATTCACATAAATTTCTCACATTCTTGATCACTCGGACTATATGCGCATGCCCATCTCCACCGTCCAGATGCACGTGTCTCCAATCCGACGGTGGAGATGTACGCGCACACATGCTATAGTAACATTCTAATTCTTACCCTATCAAGTTTGTTAGTGAGGTTAGAGGTTTCAGCATTCTGATCAGCTAGCTCATCCCGGATCCTCCTGTTACCGTAAACCACAACAAGACAGCACCATATCAATGATTGGCCCTAAGAAATAAGAAATCAGTGGTCTATGGCTCTCATACCCCCTTTCAAGATTCAAATCCAACCGTTGGCCAGCAGTGACTTTGTCAATTTCATGCCTGTATATTACAAGCAGTTTCTCAACAAATGGTAAGATCATGACAGAAGACAAATCCACATTAAATCAGAAAAGCATACTTGTAGGACAAGTCCACAAACCTCAATTCGCTCCGCATCTTTTCGATATCATTCCGGAGCTTTGCAGTCTCACGTTGCAACAGAGAGAAATGATGTTCCTGTTTTATATTGTTTGG
The DNA here is from genome assembly GCA_947683425.1 of Excoecaria cochinchinensis. NCBI lineage: Eukaryota > Viridiplantae > Streptophyta > Magnoliopsida > Malpighiales > Euphorbiaceae > Excoecaria > Excoecaria cochinchinensis. The sequence goes on from CANTUQ010000183.1 coordinate 1,381,822, forward strand.
ATATTTTCACAAACACAGACAATATATTTGGTTAGACTCTAATATTGCTCTGCATAATAGTAATTCCTCACAGGAGTATAAAACAATCAAAGCCAACAGAAACTGTGTAATTAAATGAACAAGCTGCAGAACTAAAAATCAGTTAAATTGCAGTCTCACGTTGCAACAGAGAGAAATGATGTTCCTGTTTTATATTGTTTGGATATTTTCACAAACACAGACAATATATTTGGTTAGACTCTAATATTGCTCTGCATAATAGTAATTCCTCACAGGAGTATAAAACAATCAAAGCCAACAGAAACTGTGTAATTAAAAGAACAAGCTGCAGAACTAAAAATCAGTTAAAGTTGTTCCTTTCAGACAGACTTATAAAGGTCTCTTTTATGGGCGCAGAAAATTGAAGGTACATCAGCTTAGCAGCAATTATCTTGGGGTTTCTTCGTCTATTGCATCATTCTCAGATATAGTTTATACGCTGGAGTCAGTTATTGTTCAATGTATTAGAATGGTATTGATAGTTTTGCATGAGCTCAAATCGTAAAAGCATTTTTTGTTTAAACTGAGTTTTACAACTTGAGATCAAAGAGCCATCTCTGATGAGCTTTCAAGTCCGAACATTCAAAATGGGGACAGAAGCAAGAAATCTTAAACATAACCTGCCAACTGAAATTCTGTTGGATTTAAGGTTGATTGCTCTTTAACTAGATCGGGAACATAGCGCAAGAATACTGAGGTTATAATTATTTCCTTTATTTTAATTTTTTTCCCAAGGGCATACCAACTAAAAGCAACAAGTTATGGCAAACATCTCCATTCTTCATCAAGAAGTCTCCAGAAAAAGTTATGAACAACTATTGTCACAGTTTACCCAAATTAAAGCAACGCTCCAAATTAAGTACGGTAGTTTGAAACAAGAACATAAAAGCCCCTTGACATATAACAATTGAAAAAAAAAATACATATATACAATTAAAAATTGCTTTTGACCAATTTTCTCAGCCTTCTTTCCATTTTTTATACATGTGACATTGACAACAGATTTGCAACAGCCCCACCACATCATCATCATCATCATTATTAAGACCAAATATCAGGTACACAGATGCTAGCTGATGGGACCCATGTTATTTTCTTCCTCATACGTGCCACCAACCACATATTCTCGATCTTTTTCTCTACCCCAAACAGTCAGTCACCTGTCATCTAAAAGATACCCTACCTCTGACGCTATCCGTATAACCTCCGAGCACAAAAAGTCAGAAAAACTAGATATCAAGTGCCGGGTTTAACAAGATTTCAAACATGCATTTGCAAATGTTTGCTTAGCTCATTACATAATAATAAGACTTTTGGTTTTGTCTTCCGCAAAAACAAGCAATAGCTTTACCAAATCAAAACTCCACAATGGCAGGCTCTAAAGCACCGACTTAATGAATAACAGATACATATCGAATTCCTAGATATATATTAAATAAAAATAAAAAGGGGTGGGGAAGAGGTGATGAGCGATGTGCTTGGTTGAGTAAGGAATTAACAAGAAGGAATTGACAATTGAACTAACTACCCAAACAAAAATTATTTAAAATAAAAAAGAACAAAATTATGAATATAATAAAAAGTATTTTTTAATAAAAGATAAAATAACAAAAAAGAACTAAATTGAAATTTTAGTGTACTTGTTATATTTTCTATAACAAGATCGTGTCGCAGGACGGTCACTGAGTAATAGTTTTCGAGACTCCATGTAACCATACAAGCTGCTCAAAGAATAATTGAGCCACACGAGCAGCAGTATACAGATTAGCCAAAGGGATGAAGTGGGCATACTTCGAAAACCTGTCTACCACACACCAAAAAAAAAAAATAAAATAAAAAGACTGATTTTCCCCAAGACTGGGGTAATCCGTCTCAGAAGTCTATCAAAACATCCGCCCAAATTTGAGTGGTAGCTGCAAAGGCTGTAACAAATCTGCAGGACTTAAATGTTCCGTCTTATTTTGTTGACACACAGGACAAGCAGCAACATAGGCTACAATGTCAGTCTTCATACCCTTCTAGTATAAATCCCCTCAAATCCGATACAATGTTTTATGTATCCCTTCATGCACACTATCATGGTAGGCTGAGAGGATAGTGGGCAGCAATGGGGAACCTTGTAGAAGGTAAATGCGGTTCTTAAACAAAAGCAACCCATCATGAACTTTCCAGTCCGAACTCATATCCCCCAACCGAACCTTGTCACACAAACCCAACAGTTCATCCGACCCCAATAAATCTTCCCAAACGGACACTAGTAAGGTACAACAAGGGCAGCTAATAGCAAATAAAGAAGGGTCCTCTGCGGTCCAACGGGACAATGCATTGGCTGCCTTGTTAAGGTGACCCGCTCTGAACTCCACTGTAAAAATATAACCCATGAGTTTACTAAGCCAATGCTTCTAGGGAAGTGTAATTAGCCGTTGTTAAGCAAGTACTTTAAACTGTAATAATCCGTCCGAATAAGAAAAGGATGCCCCCATAGATAAGGTCGCCAATACTGTACCGCCTTTGCCAGGCCAATCAATTCTCTCTCATAAGCAGCTAACTTCTGGTGTCAGACTGCTAACTGGAAACTAAAGAATGCAATTGGAAGACCATCCTTTTGCAAAACAGCCCCAATATCCCTTCCCAAAGCGGCACATTCCACAATAAAGTCCCAATCAAAATCGGGTAACCGCAATACCAACGCACTGGACAAGGCTTGCTTGAGTTTCTCAAATGCATTTAAGGCTGCCTCACTCCATTGGAAGGAATTTTTCTTGCAGCCAACAACCCATAATCACAAACAAATTTGCAAAGTAACCCGCCAAACCCAAAAAGCCATGGAGGGAAGTGATTGACTGTGGTTGGGCCAGTCCATAATAGCTTGTACCTTGCTCATAACCACCCCCACACCTGCAACTGATATAGTATGTCCCAAATATGCTATTTGAGTAGAACCAAAGCTGCACTTACAATGTTTTAAATAAAGCTTGTGGGCATGCAATAATGCAAAAACCTTTTGCATGTGGACCAAATGGCCCTCCCAATTGTTGCTGTTAATCAAGATATCGTTAAAGAAAACCAGCACAAAATGAAGCAAAGATTCATGAAATACCTCATTCGTCAAGGCTTGAAAGGTGGATGGCACATTAGTGAGACTGAATGGCATAACAAGGAACTCAAAATGGCCATGATGAGCATGGAACGAGGTTTTTTTCCGTATTTGTAGGGTACATGTGAACTTGATAGCATCCCGATCACAAGTCCAATTTAGCCAAGTACCGAGCACCGTGCAACTCATCTAGGAGCTCGTCAACCTCTGGAATGGGGAACTTGTCCTTCACTGTTTTGGTTCTTAGCTCACAGTAATCAATATAAAGCTGCCAAGATCCATCCGGTTTGAGAGCCAACAAAACTGGGGATTTACTTAGCCTTATAAACACTTACTGCAGAATCTGGTTACATTGCTTTTCAATCCCATCTTTTGCCAGTGACAATATCTATATGGTTGAACAACCACAGGAGCTGTTCCTATCAACAAGCAGATGCGATGGTCACATTGTCTTATAGGAGGTAAGCCCATAGGCTCCTAAAACATGTCCTCAAACTAGGTTAAAAGACAATCCATGCACTGCTCCTCTGATGTGGCTTCCGCAATCATGTGTAAGACCCTATTGCAATGTTGCTGCTGTCCCTGAAACAAAATAGTTCTCCCTTCCACCAAAAACGACATAGTAAGGGCAGCAAAGGTCCCCAATATAGGACCCAACATTTGCAGCCATTTAATGCCCAAAACAATGTCAAATCCACCCAAAGGAATTACATAAAAATCAGCAGAAAAATTATGACCAGCAATAGAAAAATGTTACCCAAGTGCAAACCCCCCATGCTCTGAACTCTCTCCATTAGCAGTGGACACTCTAGTATTTGGCAAAGAGTGAACACTGAGAGCCAGTTGATGAGCCGCAGTTGAGCTAACAAAGTTATGGGTACTGCCTGAATCAAATTAAACTGAGGACCGGCTGCCCCTTCATGATGGCTTGCAATTGCATAGTTCAAGCATGTGTTTGTCCTATAATAGCATGTAAAGAAATTTCAGGTTCAATATCCACACCTTCCTCTGGTATTTCCTCAGTCGTATCACCCAATTCCACCCAAAAATGTCTTTTACACTGATGAGTAGCGGAGTATGGTTCATTGCAATTATAACATAACCTTTTGATCTCCTTTCTGCCATCTCTGCACGGGTTAATCGTTTAATAAAAGGAATCTAGTTACTAGATTGAGTACTCATCGTTCTAGAAGAGGTGGCTAAAGCATCAGTAGCCCTTGTTCACGGGTTCGCTGGATTTCCAAGACCTGTCTGAGCTGGCTGCAATGCTCCCTTGCAATTATGGCTAACCTTTTGCAACTACTGCTTGTACTCATAAGCTCAAGACAAACTCATAGCAGCTAATAAATCTGGTGGTTTGATAGTTGAATATCCATTAGGAAAGAGTCGTCTAATACCGCCATAAACAATCCCACGTGAAAAAGTTCAGAAATAAGCTCATCAGCTCGTGCAAACTTTCCTAGGAGGCCGCCCTTCGCAGACCACCCCTCAATTTTTTTTTTTTTAAGAAACTTGATAAGAAAAATATCGGGTTGATTTCACCCATGGTCACTCAACTTATCACTTATCGCGCAAAAGTAACCGACTTTTTTTTTATTACTTAAATGTCACTGAACTTTTAACATTATTGCACAAAAGTCATGTTGACCGGAATCCGGCGACGACTTTTGCCGGATTGATAAGTTCAACAAATGCTACATTTAAATTAATTTCACTCACGGTCACTAGACTTATCATTTATCTCACAAAAGTAATTAGCTTTTTTTTTTCAACTTAAATGTTACTGAACTTTTAATATTTTTGCAAAAAAGTCATCAATCCGGCAAGGGTCGTCGCCGGATTCCGGTCAACATGACTTTTGTGCAATAATGTTAAAAGTTCAGTGACATTTAAGTAAGAAAAAAAAAGTCGGTTACTTTTGCGCGATATGTGATAAGTTGAGTGACCATGAGTGAAATTGACCCGAAAAATATCACTTTCAACCTTTTTACTTGTAACTAGATATTTAATTTTATCACTGGATAACTCGGATCTGACCTGTTTCAGGATCCAGTTTCTACAATATGATTATTGTGGTTGAGTCACTGGCACATGATCGTCGACATTATCTTGTTGGCGACAATCATATGCCAAACAAATCAATTGCAGTTAGCAAAAGGGTTGTTGGTGACAATCATATGCCAGTGACTCAACGACGACAATCATATGCCGACATTTGGATGCCAACAATCATATGCCAGACAGATCAATTGCAGTTACCAAAAGGGTCGTTGACGACAATCATATGCCAGTGACTTGACGGTGACAATCATATGCCGATGTCTCGACGGCGACAATCATATGCCAGACAGACCGTCTTAATAGTGACAATCATATGCCGGATAGACCAACTGTAGTCTGCGGGATGATGCAATAGCGATAATCATATGCCAGATAGACCAACTGTAGTCTACAGGATGATGCAATGGCGAAAATCATATGCCAGTGCTTCGACGGCAATAATCATATGCCAATATCTTGATGACGACAATCATATGCCGGATAGATTGACTGTAGTCTTCAGAACATCCCAATGGCGACAATCATATACCAGACGGATCAAAAGTAGTCTTCAGAACGACTCGGCGACGATAATCATATGCCTAGATCTTGATAACGACAATCATGTGCCAGATAGATTAACCGAAGTCTTCAGAACGACTCAGTGGCAACAATCATAAGCCACAATCCACGATCTTCAATCAGTATAGCAAAAAGTAAGGACTCATCAGGTACACAGTTCTTTCGTTTTCTTTGAATTTTGGCTCATCCAAATACCGGTGCATTAGTCTTTAAAAAATTGGGGGCAACTGCAGACACCGAATTTCGAGACAGCCCAAATCAGAGTTATCCAATGAGAAGACCGATACCTGCTTCACAGGTAAAAGGCTGAGGCTGTAGGTTTCCACCTATGAATATCACAAGTTTTGAAATTTATTTATGACCAAAAATCCTTTTGATTTAAAAGATGGCGTTTCAGCTGAAAATCTGATTTTTCTTTGACCGATGCCCGTCCCTCAAGCAAGGGACGCCCGTCGGTCTAAGCTTACGCATGCCCACCTCTTGTGACGGATTGACCACGTAGAGCACACGCTCATGGCGACCAACGCCCATCTCTCGGATGAGGTAACGCTCGTTGGTCGGTCATCATGGACGCCCATCCCTCGAACGAGGGACAGCCGCCCCTCACGCGAGAGATGCCCCAACCTCTGGATAGACGAGGTATAAGGAGAGGGGCATTTTCGAATTTTTATTTTTCTTACCGACCAATGCCCGTCCCTTCTCCGAGAGACGCCCGTCGGTTGCTACATGACAGCAATTTTCAATTTTCTCTCAATAGAAAATCTAAAATCTTATCTTAAAAAAATAAATTTCTGAATTTTTGGGGATAAATCTGAAGTAATTTAAATATTTATCTTTAAGGATAAATTAAAAATATTTCATTTTATCCCTAAAGGTAATATGAAACTGAAGAAATTCAGAGTAGGATTTTTTATCTTTGCATTAACACACTACAAGTACTTATACAAGAAATTAGGCCAGTAAAGTCAGAAAATAGCAGCTCCTAAATTATCTCCTAAATCTGCTCCTACAGCTAATATCATCTACCATTGTCAACATAACAGCTAATGTACACAGCCAACTAACAATTTTCAACACAGCTGACTAACAATATTCAACACTCCCCCTCAAGTTGGTGCAAAAATATTACACATGCCCAACTTGCAGACTATGGTGTGAAAAGTTCGACTATTAAGTCCTTTTGTGAAAATATCAGCTAGCTGTCTATCTAACTTCACATGGAATAAACTCAAGATGCCTTCAGTCAGCTTTTCTTTGATGAAATATCGATCAATTTCAATGTATTTTGTCCGGTCATGCTAAACAGGATTATGAGCTATACTGATGGCAGCTTTATTGTCACAATATAAGGATAGTCTTCTTCCACTACAAAAAAAAAGGAAAATAGCGACTGCAGATTTAGTCGCTATTTTGTTAAATTTAGTCGCTAATTGATTTTAGCGACAGGACGACGGGTAGTCGCAAATCAGCCCGTCGCAAGCAATTTAGCGACTAAACTAGTTTTAGTCGCTAAATTTAGCGACTAATTTTTAGTCGCAAAATCTTATCGTGTTAGTCGCTAATTGTGAATCTTAGTTGGTCGCCCACAGTAATTAGCGACTAACTTACCGTCGCAATTTTAGACGCAAATTTATGATTGCGACAGTTAGTCGCCATGAGAATTCGTCGCTAATAATTAGCGACTATATTAGCGACTCTAAATCAGTCACAATTAGTAGTCGCTAATTTAACATTGCGACAGTTAGTCGCCACTTAATTCAGTCGCTAATAATTAGCGACGAACCAAGTTTTATCGCAAAAAAATTAGCGACTAAATTGCTGTCGCAATTTAGTCGCTAATATTTTAATTTTTTTTAATGAAATAAATAAATATAAATGTAAATTATAATTAAATGAATGCAATTATAATCCAATATATATATATATATAATTAATATTCGTACATATAAATGCAAATTATAATCAAATATATAAAATTATAATTCAAAACATATATATATATATATATATATATATATTAATATTCGTACGTACATAATATATATATATATATATATCTAATATAGAATGCATAAAAACTAAATTAAAATAATAACCTTATAGTATCACATATTACCATCCAAAGTAACAAATTGCAATAAAAGTGTCATACATAAAAAAAAAAACTATATATATATTGAGATTGATGTTCAGGTAGGGCCACCACTACCGAAATGAGAATCATCGGGCGGGTCAGGACCGTGTGGACATGCAGGGTCGACGTTATCATGTGGTGCAGGTGATGTAGTGGTGGTACCGGGCTGAGTGGCTGGCGGCTGAGGCGTCAAATGCGGAAACAATGAACGAATAGTCGTGGCGACAATATCCGCAACATCTTTTTTTGTCAAGCAAGGACCACCGGAATGAGAGGATGTGCTTGCACCAGCACCACACGATGGACCGGGAGGATAAAGACCAGGAGGCACATATGAGCCTAGACCGTAAATTGTTCTCCTTTTATTACATCTCGCGGCCTCAAAGAACAACTCAGACTTATCAACCAACGACTTGTCCTGCGATCTTTCACATCGGAGTTGCTCAAATCTCTCCTGACATGGTAAACAACAACAATTTTTAATAAACACAAATATAAGAACAAATCATAATTTACAACAATTTAGTATTTGAGAAACTGAAAATATTATGAATAAGTAAAGTATATCTAACTTACATGTTCCTCCCTGCTCCGATCCGCCACATACGTCTTCCCATCATAATTGATAGTATGTGTGTGCAGATAGGTCTCGGGAATTGTAGGTGGCCGGCCCAACTCTTTCTCCTATATTGTGCAGTAGAAAGTTGTAATTGAAAAAGAAGAAAATTGTTAACGAAGATATAAGATAAGCTTTGTTATTAAAAAATGGCATTACTATTTTTTTCATGTTTATGCTATTTCATTATATTGTATGAAGTGAAAATCTATAAAAAATCAATAAAAATTTTGGCAACACCTCCCCTATAATATTGACAACCTCCTATAAATAAAAATTCATTTTACACTACTTAAAAGCACAAATATACTCCGATCCCCTCAACAAACACCAACACAATTTGCCCATCCTCCAATATGTTGTCATACAATTCGCACATAATTGAGATCCATTATTTAATTGGTTATATATAATCCACATAAAAAAAGCTAAATGTTTCAAGATTACTCAATTGAACTCATCAATTCGCAAACATTATGATAATTAAAATTGACTAATGTAAAATTATAATTTATGTTAGAACTGAACTACTTACCAGTCGTGAGACATGCTCACCAATAGAAATAGTCCCACCGGTGTATGATCCAGGAGCCTTCTCTTCAGACCCTCCATGGCGATTGATTTTTTTCTGATTGGAAAGCTGAATCCGTGGAGGTAAATTAAAAAGCTCATTCCACCTAACCCATGCAGCTTCTGGAAAGTCTCTTGGCTTTTGCTTGGCGAATTTTATGTGGTACACATAATCCTTGTACCTTTGAGCTGCCTTTGTTTCCCAACCTGACCTAACAACGCCATTTGCATCAGCATCCCAATGGCACTTTTTCTGTATATGCACATGACAATAAAATTATTAGTGAATACAATATTCAATAATCCAATTAATTTGCAAACTTAAGTTTGTAATGAAAAAGTTTCAACAATATTCGAATGTACCATGAATTCCCCCCAATAGAACTCCTTAACTTCTCTAGAAACCTCTTTCCAACTTACGCCATTAATGTCTACTCTCTGGTGGAAGCTGCTGGTTATGATTCTGGAAAAACCTGAGGAGGGTTCCAGCCTGCAAAGTATATAATATAAAAATGATAAGGTTAAACATGTTATTATCACATAATTGCAATTTGTATTGGTTAAAACTTACAGGCCCCTTGGGTTCACTGTAACGCGCAATCGACTGTTATTTTCACTTGCCACTTCACATGTAGTCGATGTACTGCTATTGGCTGTATGTGGTGATGGAGTTGATGCAGATGGCGTGAATGTGACAGGAGGCGTCTGTGCATTCTGGGATGAAGGTTCTCCCGGTACATGTGGCATGTCTCCAAAAGGTGGAGTAATTGCATCCCCTCCAGAATGTCCCCCCTGTCGACCTCGACCTATAAAGCCCCGTCCTCTACCACGACCCATACCTACAAAAATTGTGAACTATACATGTATGTGTATAAAAGAAATTACATACAGATTCATAAGTGCATGTATTAATGCTATTTTTTATGTGATATATAACAATTTAAATGTTTTACAGATTACAACATGATAGTAAAAAAAAGTATTTGTTATCAATTAGTCACTATCAGACGACTGTTCAAATTCCTCATCATCGTCCTCATTGCTATCATAATCAGAGAATTCTTCTTCATCATCGTCCTCTTCATGTTCTTGACCAACTCCATCAACGTTGTCAAGTTCAATCACAACCCCCCTAGGGTCACGCAAATCAATATCATCGTCATTACCAATATCAACAGTTACATCATGCAATGTAACTTCATCATCTTGGAAGGCATTAGAACTTGTAGTAGCAGTATCATCTCTTGCATCTGATGTGACAATGAAATCTCTTGGTTTAACTGAAAACACAGCTAACCAGTTTGATCTATCTACTCTCAAAGAGGGATATCTTGCATAATACACTTAAGAAGCTTGCATTGCTAGGATAAATGGCTCATATTTGTTGAAACGACGATGTTGGTTTACATCAACCATTCCATAGTGGTTGTGTATCTTAAGACCAATGTCTATAGTGGGATCAAACCAATGACATTTAAATAGTACTGTCCGTTTTATTGGTAACGAAGGGTACTCTAACTCTATAATCTCCTCAATCCATCCATAGTAATCACCAATATTATCACATGAGTTGGAGCCTTTTACACAAATGCCACTATTCATTGAACGTCTCCCAGAAGCATGGCTTTTTGTGTGAAATTTGAATCCATTGATAAAATAGATTGAGTAACACTTCACTCTCCGTAATGGTCTCTGTGACAAACTACAGAGGTATTCATTGTCAATCCCATTGTAGCGGACCTTATTTGAAAATAGAAAACATGGAAAAGTCATCAGCAATCCAATGTTAAATGATATTTAAAAGTTATATATAGAAATAGTGTTCGACTTACATAGAGTTCGAACCAGTCGGCGAAGTACTTGTCAATATTCGCTTCAACTTGGCTTGGAGTAAGATTGGGATGCTTTTCATGTAAGCTATTGCAATTTATACTGTATAACAATACAGTAAAAAAAATTCCGTTATTCACTTAGTAGAAATCCTAGCATATATCGCAGTTTAATATTTAAATACAATACTCCCTACCTCAAGAATGGAGCAACCTCATCGCAATTTAATAGAATATATGTATGAGCTGCCTGATACTCCTCCGATGTTAATGCCCTGTCTCGAATTTTTGAGCATGCTCGGCCGGGATAAGTAAAAATTATTAAATTTTCTGTATTTTGTTCCCTACAATCTCCGTCATCATTACGAGGTGGTCGTCGTTCTCTAGTACTGACGTGCGGTTCAAAATAATGCGAGAAAAAAGTAGATGATTTTGAAAGTAAATACGCATTGCAAATAGATGCCTCAACTGTTGCTTTGTTACCGATCTTTTTTTTAGCGTCCGAAGAAACCTGCATACGACCAGTATAAATAATTAGTTTATATGTGCTTCCGTCCGTTAAGTTTGACAATACATAATGTACATTATTATACTGATATTTACCGTTCAAACGGATACATCCATCGATATTGTACAGGGCCAGCAATCCTTGCTTCATATGGTAAGTGTACCATTAAGTGCTCCATTGAGTCGAAGAATGATGGTGGAAATATCTTCTCCAGCTTACACAGAATTTGGGGGATGTTTGTTTCCAATGCTTCGACATCTTCAACTCGGAGAGTACTAGATGTCAATTCTTTGAAAAATAAGCTTACCTCCATGAGAACTTGCCACACATTTCCAGGTACTAACTCCCGGAATGCAACAGGGATCAATCGCTGCATGAATATATGACAATCGTGACTTTTCATGCCAAACAATTTCAATTTTGACATGTCAACACACCGACCCAAGTTAGATACATATCCATCTGGGAACTTAAGTTCCGACAACCACTTAAACAATTCTTTTTTTGATTCTTTATCCAGTGTGTAACATGCTTTTGGATATTTGCCACTAATTGGATCCATTGCCAACTCTGGCCGACAACAATACTTTTCCAAATCTATACGGGCTTTGGCATTGTCTTTGGTTTTTCCTTCAACATTTAAGACCGTGTTCATCACATTGTCGAATACATTTTTCTCAATATGCATGACATCAAGATTGTGTCGAATCAAATGTGTTTTCCAGTAAGGCAAATCCCAAAAAATGCTCTGCTTTCTCCAGCCACAAGACTGACAAATAAAACCATTAATCTCATCCGCATCAAGCTCAGTAACTTTCACAAGACCCCACTGTTCAATTTCTTATAGAATTTGTTCCCCATCTCTTATTGGTGGCGGTGGCAAAGTTTCGACATGTCTGATTCTAAAATTCCTTCTATTTCTCCTAAAAGGATGATCAATAGGGAGAAATTTTCTATGATTATCAAACCATGTTTGTTTACCACCACTTTCTAGCCTAAATGATTGAGTATGTTCCATATAATGAGGGCATGCATACTTTCCAGATGTACTCCAACCAGACATCATGGAATATGCTGGAAAGTCATTAATTGTCCACATTAAGGCAGCTTTCATCATGAAATTTTGCTTCGTTGACACATCATATGTAGGCACCCCAATATTCCACAATTCATTCAAGTCATGAAGCAAGGGCTGTAAGAAGACATCAATTTTTTATTTTGGATTCTTAGGGCCAGGTACAATTACAGTCAAAAACATATAAGCTTCCTTCATACACATCCAAGGAGGCAGGTTGTAAGGCGTGACTATTACAGGCCATGACAAATATTTTCTCCCATATTGTCCGAATGGCTGAAAACCGTCTGTGCATAACCCCAACCTTACATTTCTAGTCTCAGCGGAAAATGAAGGATGAGTTTCATTGAAATGTTTCTAAGCTTGGGAGTCAGAAGGATGCTGCATAAGCCCAACATCTTGGATATGATCATGATGCCATCTCATATGTGGTGCCGTCTCTTTAGACTGAAACAATCGTTGCAGCCTTGGTATCAGTGGAAAGTAGTACATCTTCTTGTATGATTTTGATATGTTATTCCGAGAGCCTACACGCACTTTGAATCTTGGGTGATTGCAGAACTTACAATGCGTCAAGTTTTCATCATCACGCCAATACAACATGCATCCCTCATTGCAACAGTTAATTTTCTGAACGGGCAATCCTAAGCTTCTCACAAGACTCTTAGTTTGGTAGAAATTCTCAGGCAGTATGTTACCCTCAGGCAAAGCCTCCTTGAATAGTTGAATGTTTGCATCAAAAAATCTCTCGGGCATATTAAATTCGGATTTTGCATTCAACATTCGAGCAACTACCGAGAGCTGCGAATGGTTATCACAACCGGGATACATCATTGCATTACCAGATTCCAGAAGGTCATACAAATCTTGACATTGAGGATTTGGTGGCTCATCCGTTGAATCTCCACCCCAGTTTGATGGACCCGGTTCATTTGGGTTAGCCATTACACGTTGTGCCTGATTATAAGTAGTTTGCTCTTCTAGAATATATTGTTGCCAATGGTTATCGGGAAAAAAGTTAGGTCCGACTGCATCAAGAACCATTTGCTGATATGGATTACTAACCTCTGCACCACCAACTGAATCATTAATTATTGGATTCCAATTCGGCTCGTCAGTAGCAATGTGTGTCTCCTCATGGCAATTCCAAACCAAATAATCCCGAACAAAACCCCTGCGAAGGAGGTGGCTCATAACAGTTTCCACGTCATGGAACCTTCGGTTAATGCAATTTTTGCATGGACACCTAATAAGATCGCCACTCATTTCTTCCGGATGAGAAGTGGTGAAATTAATAAACTTCTCAACACCATAGACGAACGATGCATTAGTCCTTCCACTTGAATCTCGTCGATTATACATCTAACTGCGATATAAGGGTTCCATTAAACCTAATTATTCGAATTGGAACACAACAAGAAACAAAACAAATGTTGAGTATTCCCCTTTATTCAAAATAACATAGCATAGACTTAGTCGCTTTTATCACTATGTTCCAATCATATAAGATTTTAAAATTAAATACCAAAATAAAAATATGAGGAAGAAATTAATGTGATTCAATAACAAAATCGACTAACCTAATGACTGCACCTCAAAAATACTTTAACATAATATAAAAACAATCCTTTGAATACAAAGTAATTTGTTGATTGCTTTGTACAACATAGCCATTTTTCTTTTATTTTTGTTTTCAAGGTACATCAATTACATTATAACAACCATTAGATTTGCACAATTTGTAATCTATCTTCACAAGACTTGAGGCAGCATTAACATCATAGGCAATTCTCTCCTTTCACAGCATGGGACTAACCTTACCCTAAACAAATTAGAAACAATAAAATAGGCAGGGAAAATACCCAGGTTTGCAAAACCAACTTACAATATTAAAACAAATATTTTTATCCGAAGAAATTAAATCCAAGTCCATGCAAACAGAAACCAGGACCATTGATAGTTAGATTGGGGATTGCATCAAAGCAATACCCAAAGAAACAATAAATTCAAAGCCAATAACCATTCTAGCATTTATAGAAATCATGTATTAGTTAAAACGATTAAAAAAGAAATAGAGCCATAATGACTCTACTCTGAAGTGATTCAGATCAGCACTAAATCACAACAATAATAAAATTAAGGCAAAAAGCATAATGTATTCACTAAACTATAGTGGTTTTTGACATTTCTACTGTCAACTTTTTTTTCCATCAATTTGAATCCTTAAAACATTTTTTTATATGTTGGGGGTTTGTGAACTTCACTGTTTCTTTCAATTTTTGCCAAATTTAGCAATCACTTTGGTTAGTGGTAAATTGGAAAGAATGTAGATGGAGTCATAGTTGTTAATGGGAAAAAAAAGTTTGTTATCTAATTGTTGAAATCACAAGGATTGTTGAAAAACATTAAAATCTTTGTTCATCAGAGCTCTTCAATGAAATAGTGAAAACATATTCTCTTTGAGCCATCTGACCACTTTGGTTGAAGCTTGTTCCATAATGACATGGATACAAGTAGCAAAGTTTTGGAATGTCTCATTATACCACTTTGAGATTCTTCATGGGGTAAAAACTTATGCCTCCAAATTTTGTGTTTAATAATAAAATTTTCAAGGTACTAATAGTTATAAATAACGTTTACATTATCATAATAATCATATTTTGAAAAAACAATTCATATAATAAGTTATAAATTACAATTTAAATGATTGTAAAACTAATAATTTCATTTTCAGTAGTTTAGTCTTGCCATTGACTTCATATTTCTTTTATCATTTGGTCAATTTTGATGCTTTGCAGATCTATAAAGCTCAAAGGAATGTGATTTTATGTCTTTCTGCCTGCTTACTCTACTGGTAGGTAGCCACAAATTTACTATGTATAACTTTGAAGTATGAACATAATTGATCCGGATTCTCTGTAATGTGTTATTTTGCTTGGCTACAGGTGTATCCATCGTATATGCAAATATAACAAGGAAATACAAAGATTGGAGGAGGTGGAAAAGAGGTTCAAGGATCAGTAATTCATTTCTAATTCTTCACCACTACAGCATTAGTGTGCAGGCAAGAAAATTACGCTTTACTTTCAACTGAAAACAAAAAATCTGTATTAGAACCAGAGACGTTTCTTGTTAAGATTTGTGAATGGCATGCTTTTGGCACCACATCCGTTGCGCTTTTGGCATGATTTTCTCATATTGTGATGCTGCTGTTTATTTATGAAATAGGGGATGAATTTAGCTGTTTAGAAACCCAGTTATTGCTATTATAGCTGTGTGTTCTTGTCCATTGACAAGTTTCTGATGACTTAATTATATCTATCCATATGTGATTTTTTGTTTCTTTTCTAATTTGTGTTCGACACATTAGGTATTTGCTATTTTAAGCACTATGGCAAATCTGTAATGAATGTCTATGCTTTGTTTGCAAAGAATTTGGTTTATGCAAAAATGAGATAGCGTGATGACTATATAACTCAGGCCGTATCACTAGAATTTGGTTGAAGAGCTTGATCACTAAAATTTGGTGTAATGACCAGTATTCGAAGACCATAACTATTATAATTTAGTCTGATGACAAGTACTATGGATCTTGAATCCTATCCACTACATACAAGATATCCAGCACAGCAAAATGCCCCAAAACAATGAATAAAACACATACATTGACAATAAACACTTCAACATTCAGAATCAATTCTGAACAACCTAACAAATTGCACATCGATTAAAGTGGAACGACATACCTCTTTAGTTCGTTCAACTTCACCGGAGTTGGATCAGAGGGCAGACAGCACTTGCTGGGTTCTCCTTCCTCTTCCTTTCGCCCAACCAAATCTCCCCCAAAACCTCAACATACAAAGAAGATTAACACATCAAAAATTTAGTCAATTAACCCGCTGTTTGTTTTAGAAGATCAGAAATGTAGATTTGCTTACCTCTCACACCGTAGCTCTAGCCGGAGTACCAGACGCCGATGAGAACTCCAGCGATAATCGCGGTCAACACAGGTGGCATGGGGGTTGGCCGAAAAAGGGGATCGACCTTCTCTTCGTTTTTTACCGGTGTTTGAGAGAGACGACAATTTGTGGGTTTAGGTTAAAATGATTCTGTAAGTAAATCGAAATTTAGCGACTAAATTGCGAATGCAAAATTTTGTCGCTATTTAATACCACCGTCGTCTGCTTTTAGTCGCTAATTAGTGTTAATTAGTCGCTAAATGCTAAAAAAATTTGTGACTGTAATTTTAGTCTCTATTTCATCGCAAATATTTAATTAGAATTTTAGCGACTATATTTTTGTCGCTAATATTTAGCGACTAAATATATAGTCGCTAATTTAGTCGCAAAAAAAGCGCGCCAGCCTCCCGCCAAAAATTAGCGACCAGTTACTTTCATCCGTCGCTATTTGCCACCAAATTTCGATATTGCGACTAAATTTAGTATTAGTCGCAATGCTGTCGCAAATTAGCGACTAAAAAAATTTAGTCGCTAATTTCTGTCGCTAAAAACCCTTTTTTTTGTAGTGTTCTCTCAGATAGTCTCAATTCTTCTAGTAGCTTTCTCAGCCAAAGAAGTTCACAAACACCTTGAGCTATAGCCCTGTATTCTGCTTCAGCACTCGATCTTGCAACCACACTTTACTTCTTACTTCTCCAAGTAACTAAGTTTCCTCCTACAAGAGTACAATATCCTGATGTAGATTGTCGATCATTTAAAGATCCAGCCCAATCTGCATCTGTAAAAGCTTCTATATGGAGGTGACCATGTTTGGAGAAAAGAAGACCTTTTCCTGGGGCAGACTTCAAATACCTCAAAATTCGAAAGACAGCTTGCATGTGAGAGTCTCATGGATCATGCATGAATTGACTCACCAAGCTCACTGAGTAGGCTATGTCTAGCCTAGTGTGTGAGAGATAAATGAGTCTCTTAACTAACCTTTGATATCTCTCTTTATCCACTGGCTTTCCAACTTTTGATTGTAGCTTGTGATTGCTCTCAGTAGGTGTGTCTGCCGATTTGCATCCTAGCATACCGATCTCATCCAAGAGATCTAAGATGTATTTTCTCTGAGAAATTAAGATTCCTTTAGTTGATCTGGCAACTTCCATTCCCAAGAAATATTGTAACTCTCCAAGATCCTTTATCTCAAATTCCTGAGCTAAAAGCTTCTTCAGGCGAACCATTTCTTCTTTATCATCCCCTGTCATCACTATGTCATCAACATATACTATGAGAAGAGTGATTTTACCCTTGAAGTGTCTTATAAAGAGGGCATGATCAGCATTGCTCTGTTGATAACCAAAAGAAATCATGGCTTTGCTGAATTTGTCAAACCAAGTTCTTGGAGATTGTTTCAATCCATACAAGGCTTTCTTCAGTCAGCACACCTTCCCTTTAGTTCTTTCATCATCAAAACCAGGAGGTATCTCCATATAAACCTCTTCTTCTAGGTCTCCATGGAGGAATGCATTCTTCACATCAAATTGCTTTAGATTCCAATCCAAATTAGTTGCACAAGATAATAAGATTCTGATTGTATTCATTTTGGCAACAGGTGCGAATGTCTCCTGATAGTTAACTCTGTAAGACTGAGTGAACCCCTTTGCCACTAGTTTGGCTTTAAATCTTTCAACCAAACCATCAGCTTTGTGTTTTATTGTGAACACCCACTTACAACCAACTAACTTCTTGTTTGGAGAGTCAACAAGTTCCCAAGTTTTATTTTTTGAGAGAGCCTTCATTTCTTCTATCATAGCTTCTCGCCATTTTGGATCCGTGATAACTTCCGTCCAATCCTATGGAATAGACATAGAGGAAAGAGACAAAGCAAAGGCTCTATAGGAAGGAGACAGATAATTATAAGAGACAAAGTTAGAAATGGAATGTTTTGTACAAGACTTGACTCCTTTTCTTTGAGCAATGGACAAATTTAAATCAAGATCAGAATATGACTCACCCGAGGATTCTGGCAGTGTAGAAGGCATGATAGCTTCTTCAGACCTATTTTTCCTCGAGTATCTCAACAAATCAGGTCTATCTAAACGATCAACAACATTCTGCTCCCCCTAAACATCAACAATGTTATCCTCCTGAACAAGATCATGAGTTACCACAGGTTCATTTATCACCACAGGTTTATTTATCACCACTTCTTCGCTACTCCCCCCCTAAAGAGGTGATTGATTAATGCAAAAATAAGGTTCAGACTCCCTAAAGGTAACATCCATACTGATATAAAACTTCCTAGATGGGGCGTGATAACACTATATCCCTTTTGAGTTGAAGAATACCCAATGAACACACATTTTAGCGCTTTCGGATCTAATTTCCCAACATTCATAGTATGGACAAAGCAAACACACCCAAAAATTTTTGGTGGAACAGTATAACGAGTTTTTCCAGTTAAAACCTCTAAATGAGTCCTAAAGTTAAGAGTTTTGAGAGGCATTCAATTAATAAGATAGGCAGCTACCAGTATTGCATCCCCCCAATATGGCTTTGGAACATTCATAGTAAACATAAGAGATGTAGCAACTTCCAGCAAATGCCTATTTTTCCTTTCAGCTACTCCATTTTGAGCACTAGTATAAGGACAACTAGTTTGGTGAATGATCCCTTGAGACTCTAAATAAGTTCCAAATCTACTATCCATATATTCTGTCCCATTATCAGTCCTTAAAACCTTTATTTTAGCATCAAACTGTGTGTGGACCATTTTATGAAAAGATTGAAAATAGGAGAAAACCTCACTTTTTGTTTTAATCAAATACACCCAAGTCATTCTGGTGCAACAATCAATAAAGGTAACAAACCATCGATTTCCAGTCAAAGAGGGTGTCTGTGGGGGTCCCCAAATATCAGAATGAACAAGCATAAAAGGAACAGTGATTTTATTATCACTTAAAGGATAAAATTTGTTTGTATATTTATCATACTCACAAACATCACAGGATAAAGACTTAAACCGAGTTCTAGAAAATAAACTAGGATATAATTTTTCTAAAACAAAAAAAGATGGATGTCCTAATCTCCTATGCCATTGTATTATTTCCTGATTAACATCCTTATGTCCTCCAAATAAAGCTAAGCATTGACAGTGGTCCATCATGTATAAGCCATCATGCTCTCTGCCACTAACAATCCTCTTCCCTGTTTGAAGGTCCTGAAAGATACAATAATCAGAAAAAAAATTCTATTTTACAGTTCAGAGATTTAGTGATAGCACTGATAGATAAAAGATTAATAGAAAATTGAGGAACGTGAAGAACAGAAGACAACTTAATATTTGGAGTACATACAATGGAACCTGTCCCAGAAATAGGAGTAAATGACCCATCAGCTACCCTGACACTATCCCGTTTTAGACAAGGAGAGTAGTTAAGAAAGCCTTCAGACGTGCTTGTCATATGTCTATTCGCACCAGAATCAATAATCCTAGAGTTATGATGAGCAAGTGTGTTACCTGTTTGGACGGAGTTCGAGGTAGCACTAGATGAAAGATTGAGCTGCGATATAAGGCGTCTGAAATATTGAACTTCTTCAGAGGAGAGACTTTCGACTGGGGCAGTCTCCTTAGATGATTCAGCTGCTTCTAAAATATTTGCTTGAGCCCTAGTTGGATTGGCTTTTTTTCCCCCACAACCTCTAGTAGGTCTCCCGTGTAACTTCCAGCAAGTTTCTTTTGTATGCCTTGGTTTCCCACAGTATTCACAGTGCACACAATCTTGATTAGAAGAAACACCCTTCGACTGCTCTTGAGTGAAATGGACCGTTAAACCCGACTTTTTAGCTGGTGCAGTGTATAGCATGGCACCTCTTCTGGTCTTTTCCTGCTGAATATAAGAGTGTGCCTCTTCAAGAGATGGAAAGGGAGATCTACCAATGACTTGAACTCTTAATTGGTCAAATTCAGAATTCAAACCAGCCAAAAAATCATACACTCGCTCTTTTTCAATCATATTTTGGATTAATATAGCATCATCAGTACACTTGGCTTAAAAATTCTGATAATAATCCAATTCCTGCCATAAACTGTTCAATTCATAAAAATAATTAACAACAGTCAGCTCACCTTGTTTTGTGTCATGAATTTTATTCCTAAGCTCAAAAATTCGAGCATCATTTCCTATACGAGAATAAGTAGTTTTTCCAGCTTTTTATATCTTCTCTGCAGTGTCAAATAGTAAATACTGTCTAAAAATTTTAGGTTACGTAGAATTTAGAAGCCAAGACATAACCAAAGAGTTATCAGAGTCCCATTGGCTAAAAGTAGGGTCAGTAATAGGTGGTGATTTTTTATCTCTATTAATATACCCTTATAATCTTCTGGCCTTAATAGATAATAAATATGATCTAGACCAGGCTAAATAAGTATTACTTCCATCTAATTTAATTGGGTTAATTTGACCATCATTAACAGTATAAAATTTCTCAACTTGCTTAATTTCATTTTCTAACATAATGGGAGATTAAAAAATGCACTATGAACAGTGAACAGAACCTAGTCAAAGAGGTTCAAAAATGAGACAATTTCAGAACTGACCGAAGAAGGTCTGGTTAGAGTCAGAAAGAGCTGGCGACTTGATCGGAGCAAAAATCGATGACCGCAGGTGGCCGGAGGATGGTTCACTCGCTTCATGCGCCGGCGAGTAAACAGTGAATAGAATTGAATAGTCAGCGCGTTCACTCACGCGCGGAGTCTGACGGCACCGAAAATCAGTGTACCGGCCGAACTTGGCCTGGCGCTTCCTTCGGTAGGTGTGGTGTCATCGGCAGAGGGACAGAACAGTGTCCGTTTTTACAGCTACCAAGAAACGTAAAATCAAAGTGCTTCAGTGGCACGTGTACCCACGTGCGTGGTCAAAAGGCACCGAAAAGCTGGACGCTGGCCGAAAATTGCCTGAGTTTCCTTCCAGTGGGACGGTGTCATTTTTAGGAGGGAGATAACTCACCTCTTGAATTTTATCAAAGGTCCAGTATACTAGAATTCTGAAAGAACACTTACTGCAGGGAGATAACTCAACCTTCAATGGCAATAAGGCTCTGATACCATGAAGAAATTTAGAGTAGGATTTTTATCTTTGCATTAACACACTACAAGTATTTATACAAGAAATTAGGCCAGTAAAGTCAGAAAATAGCAGCTCCTAAATTATCTCCTAAATCTACTCCTACAGCTAATATCATCTACCATTGTCAGCAAATAGCTAATATACACAGCCAACTAACAATTTTCAACACAACAGACTAACATTATTCAACAGAAACCACTTTATCTTTAGGGATAAATCAAATTGTGACGCGCCGGAACCCAGTAAGGGCCCTCGCTGTTAAATCCGCCTTTGGGATTCGAGGGATTGGTTTGCGTCTTTTGATCATGGGCACCACGAGACATCATGGGTGTATTCCTCCCAATAGAACACAGAGAAGAACCGCCTAGCCTCACGATGCCTATAGGCACCTTTGAGATATCATGGAGTCGCCACCCAATTTATAAGAAATTGGGAAAAGATTCTAACCTCTTAATGGTCTAGACCAGAGATTGGTGTTCGGAACTTCACTCTTATTTATGCTTTGATTAATTATAAATAAGTTTTTAACCTCTTAAAATTATATCTCTTATCTCACACGATCAATGCATTTAAATTTAAAGGCGCATCGCAAGCATTCAAAAGCGGTAAAAGGAAAGCAATAAATAAAGCGATAAAGAAAAGCGGTAAATGAAAGCGATAAACACACAAGCACACAATTACATGGAAGATAGGGGCGGAATACAACCCCAATAAAAGGAGATTAAAAGTATAAGTGGGGACGGAATACAATCCCCCCAAAATTAGATAGTGTTGCCCCAAAATTAATTAAAAGGGCCCAAAAAGAAATGAATTAAGAAACAATCAAACACAACAAATGTAAAGAAAGACATATATAAATCGAGGCATTCATTAATTTTAGGAACATTGGTTCCTTCGCATTTATTTGAAAAGGGTTCGAAGAGTCGTTTTGGTTGTTTGATGAAAACAGGGATGAGTGATCCCATTTTTAGAGAAAATTGACTCTTCGTTTTAATTGTGATGTTTTATTGTTGGCTAAAATAAGGGATTGGTCCCAATTTCATTAGTAAAAATTTCAATTTAATTGTAAAAATATTTTTGTGACTCTTTATCTCACGCATGCATAAATAAAATAATTATTTGCAGACAAGCACAACAAAAAGGAAAGGAAATGAGAAAGATCTTACCAAACCGACGTGTCCTCCATGCGTCGTGACCCATCCGGGGAGCCACGGGGGTACTTACATGACGCAAGTCACAATAAAGCTCAGACAGAAAAATAACATTAAAATATTAGTAATAATCCTAAGAATTAATCAAATAAAGACAAAATGATTATTGGACACAATGGTAAATAATAATAACAACAATAATAATAATGATGCAACACAACAAAATAATATTAATGATAATAATAATAATAATAATAATAATAATAATAATAATAATAATAACAACAACAATAATAACAATAGTAAGATAATAATAATAATAGTGGCAGCATAATAAAATGATAATGAATAAATACCATGATACAATACTAATAATAATAAACAAATAATAGCCGCAATAATAATACTAATAATATAAAACACAATATAATAATATTAATAATAAATAGATCAAATAATAGTGGTGATAATGATACTAATAATATGAGATAAGTAGACATAGCATAATGATGCTAATAACAAATAAATCAAATAGTAATAATAAAAATAATAATAATAATGATAATAACAACAATAGAGAATAAGAAACCAATGGGAGTCACAAAAGAATCAAACCAAAGCAAACAAATGATATATCAACAATAATGTTAACCACCCTAAAATGCTAAAAATAAATGATAGACATGATAATAATAGCAAAAATAATATTAACAACAATAAATAATATACAAAAAAAATAAATGAGAACGAGTCCAAAAATGTTTACCCTTAGAATTTATAGATCGGAAATGGGATGTCTCAATCCGTTCCCCTTGTCGATTTTTGGGTGATAAACAAAATAAAGTGTAAAAATTTGTGTTTTCGAATAAGTTAATCACAAGAAAATATTTTTGGTGGGATGAATGAGCAAAGAAAATTAATTTTTCTTACTCAAATCAAACCCCAGATTAAATATTACTAGAGAAGAAAAGGTTAAAGCTTGAGAATAAAACTTAAGAATTTTTTGAAGAAGAAAATATTTCCTGGAGAGAAAAAGCTAGAGAGAAAACTAAAAATTCTTTTTTTTGTTTTTTTTTAATCCAAGTTGTCGTTCTCCAAAATGAAGAACAAAGCCCCTTTAATTTTTGCCTTGGACAAAAATAGGAAGAGAACAAAAGGGCTTTCATTTTTTGTTAACCAAAAAATACATGAGATGGTGAAAGAAACGGGCAAAAACAGACTGAAAAAAGAAGAAAAATCAGAAAATGCAGGAAAAGGAGACAGGCGGCCAAAAGTGGCCACGTGAAGGGGGGACAGCGCGCGCGCAAGGGGGGAGCTGCGCGCGCGTTCGCCTGGCACTATGCGCGGGGAGACGCGCGAGTGGAGACCCTCCTCCGCGCGCGCCGCACAGTTGTGCACGCAGCACAACTGCGCGTGCAGCCTTACGCGCGCGCACAAACTCCGCCGCGCGCGTGGCTGCGCGCACAGTGGGACCAGCCTGCACGTGAGAGAAAAAAATAAAAAATAAAAATAAAAAGGAATAAAATAAATAAAAATAAAAACATAGATCATATAAATAGGGATAAAAATATAAATAAAAATAAAAATAAAACAAAGGTAGTTTTCGACACGGGGAGCTTTTTTCTGACACCTTCACTAGCAAGTATTGCTTTCATCATAGGGTAATTCTAATCTTGGATCGCCTCGGGATCCGATGTCTACAGTTGCCCCCAATTTTGGGGAACTTAGAATCTAGGCGCTTAAGTGAGCTAAAATTCAGAAAAGAAAGGAAAGAAACACATACCTGAGGCGGTTGTCTTCCCGATCATGCTAATGAAGTCGTCTCCTTAGGTCGCCGTATAGACTGAGGGACAATTTTCATCCTTCTGGGTGATGCGTCGAGTCTGCTTCGGACGAAACGCGAAGGTTGCTCTCTTGAGCTGCACAGAGTCTGCTCCAGACTTACAAAGTGCGAGGTTAATGGTGTGTCGAATTTGCTCCAGACTTGCAAAACGTGAGGGTTGCTCTCTTGAGCTGCACCGAGTCTGCTCAAGACTTACAAAGTACGAGGGTGATGGTGCGCCGAGTCTGCTCCAGACTTACGAAACGCGCAGGTTGCTCTCTTGAACTGCACCGAGTTTGCTCCAGACTTACAAAGTGCGAGGTTGGTGATGCGCCGAGTCTGCTCTAGACTTACAAAACGCGAGGGTTGCTCTCTTGAGCTGCACCGAGTCTGCTCTAGACTTACAAAATGCGAGGTTGGTGATGTGCTGAGTCTGTTTCAGACTTACAAAATGCGAGGGTTGCTCTCTTGAGCTGCACCGAGTTTGCACCAAACTTACAAAGTGCGAGATTGGTGATGCGCCGAGTCTGCTCCAGACTTACAAAACGCGAGGGTTGCTCTCTTGAGCTGCACCGAGTCTGCTCCAGACTTACAAAGTGCGAGGTTGGTGATGCGCCGAGTCTGCTCCAGACTTACAAAACGCGAGGCTTGCTCTCTTGAGCTGCACCGAGTCTGCTCCAGACTTACAAAGTGCGAGGTTAGTGATGCGCTGAGTCTGCTCCAGACTTACAAAATGCGAGGCTTGCTCTCTTGAGTTGCACCGAGTCTACTCCAGACTTACAAAGTGCGAGGGTTGCTCTCTTGAGCTGCACCGAGTCTGCTCCAGACTTACAAAGTGCGAGGTTGTTCTTCTGAAATGGGTGTCCTTCTGGAATGCTCTTCTGAGCGGGGTGTTCTTCTGAACTGGGTGTCCTTCTGGACTGCTCTCCTTGAGCTGGGTGTCCTTCTAGACTGCTCTCCTAAGTGGGGCATTCTTTTGAACTGGGTGTCCTTCTTAACTGCTCTTCTGAGCGAGGCATTCTTCTGAACTGGGTGTCCTTCTGGACTGCTCTCCTGAGTGGGGCGTTCTTCTGAACTGGGTGTCCTTCTGGACTGCTCTTCTTGGTTATTTCCTGCAAAGCATGTCATAGGCGGGCAAAGGTCCGTTAAGGATGCGGCTTTGCTGCTCCACCATGCCCCCAAGGATCCCGAAGAGTGGCATCTTGGTTTTAGGGACTCTGACCCAAAACCTGCTACCATCCGTTGAAGGGAAATTATCTGTAGCTATGTCGCTTTATCGCTCTCTGAGAGGTCTTTGATTTGCCGCCCCCTGAGAGGTCTTCGGACAGTTGGTGGGTTGGTGTTTTGACCAATGTCGTCACTTGCCTTCTGATTAGCGTTGGCATTGATTTTCTCTTTCTGCAAGACTTAGAAAGCAAAATATGCAGGAAAAGTGGTGAGCATGCACGTGAGATGCATATGCATGCAGTAATGCAAGATAAGGATTCGTCTAAGTGAGTTCAGAGGCGATATCCGATTTGGTCATAACTTGCCGCAGGATCGATGCCCTCTAGGATTGCTTTTGATTCTCATGCCTCTGTGGGATTATAAGGTTCTCTTCTGACACCTGTAGTCATTATTTGAAGGTAGTGCGTCCCTCATGGATTTTCACACTAGCTTTTCTTAGCATGAAATGCGTCCTTGCCGGATTTTCACATAACCCTGTGCCTTATTTTTTGCCTGGAATGGACCCAACCCAATCCAGCGGCTTTTATTCATTTTATTTTTTTATAAGACAGACCGCATGTTCTCAGGTTTTCACCCTGCCCTTTGGCATAACTTTTGCTTAGAGCGCCAGTCACGGTTTTCATCTCTAATGGCCCTTTTTTTTTCTTTTTTGGAGAAGTTGGAGTTGTTGCGAAAGATCTTTCAGGAATGATGGACATGTGCTTATGTCTCAGATTATGGTTGTATGAGCTTGGTTCTTTATCGGGGAGGTGTCATAGGATTGGCTTTACAGTGGGTAGCAAGATGAGTTCACTGAAGTGCCTGAGTGGCGAGAGTGGCAGAGGATAGTTGTTGTAAAAGGTCTAATCGGCGTGTATTTACGTCTTAGATCATGGTTGTCTGAGCTTGGTTTCTATCATGAGCGTGCTATAGAATTGGCTTCACAGTTGATAGCAAAAGTAGTTGACTGAAGTGCCTGAGTGGCGAGAGTGGCAGAGGATCGATAGTACCAATGCGCTGATTTTACGCTGGAACCAGACAACTTTAAGTATGTAAAATGAGCTGCTCTGGTCACAGACTACGCCTTTGCCTCCATAAGTGCATGTAAGAGGAGGGTACTTAGCCCTGCAGTAGATAATAGGACCCATCGGCTTAGGCATCCGGTTGGTGAGAACAGGAGTAGAGTAGCCATTTAGCTTTTACTTTTTATAAAAGAACTAGGAAATGATGAGTTGAACTGCTTTTTTTTTTTTATGTATTTGCAAAGACTGTGTGCATTTTAGCATGATTTCTCCATACATGATCACCATTTAACGTGGATTCAGAATGCAAATTACATCTAATCTCGGAGTGGATCTTGTAAGCATCAGACTCCTGTTTCCAATCAGCCCTCACGGGTTTTCTTGATTGAATATTTTCTCTGTTTTTTTTTAATTTTTTTTTACCCTCTGCCACGGACCCTCCTTTATTTCATCGGTGTTGATTGAACTTGCTTCCTTCTTCATTAGTCGGGAGAGCTGCTCCTTCGGAGAGTGGTTCTTTTTTGTATCTAAACCTTATTCTTGTCCCTTGCTGTCCGTCGGGATGTTGCTTCCTTGGATAACAACTTTCTAAGAACGATTGGGTCTTCACATGTTGGTCTGAATTTACCTTGTCCGTCTGGAATACTCGGACCTACTTGCCCGAAGACCCAATCTTATTCTTTCGGCGGACGCTTCCTGTCTTTCTCCCCAAACGATCGGATAAGGTGTTTTCTGATAGATCTGATAGCGATAGTAATCTCGTAACCCATTTTCGTTTGATGTGCTTAGCTGCTATAGCTGTTGCTTCCACGACTGCCCCTTAAGGATCTGACGTGCTTCAACGGGCAGTCGTGTTTTCTCCTCACACATCCAGGTATAAAGCGTGACTCTTGTAAGGGTTCTAATTACAGACCCCAGAATGGGTCTACTCCATAACCTTGTTGGCATTCCTCTCATTTGGCATCCCATCTGTATGTCGTCAGCTCATCTCTCGTACAGCACACCCTTTATACTTACGGGCTGGGTGGATGGCTCATGGATTAGTCTTCAGGTCTTTTCAGTGGCAGGCATGAGCGGCAACAACACAAGAATACCCCTCGTATTGTGCATCCTCTATATTGATGAACTGATTGGGTGGCTTGTGATTCAGTCTATAACTCCTTTTCGGTGGCTAAGAAGAACGACAAAATGCATATACGTGTAGACTAACGAGAGTTGAACAAAGCTTGCCCCCAAATAGCATTCCCTTGCCCCCTGATCAGTTCTCTCTTTTCTTCTCTCTCTTTTTTTTATATATAACCTAATTAATATTATTATTATTTTTTTTTTTGCTCCCCAATTTTCTTTTAGCAAGCTTCGTTCGAATCCTGAAGTTTACACATATGCGCACTTTTCTTCTTAACCATTGGGACCATCGTTGTTTAATCTAATTGAGCATTGCATCTCAGTAAGAATTTCGGTCCTAGTCCTGCTTGTGGATTTCCCCTTTCAACCATTTCTACTTATTTTAGCTTGAGTCTTCTGAGCTTCTGTGTCACCTGTCCATGATTAGGGTATGTTTGTCAATAGCATGCTTGGTGGCTTCATGATCATCTTCTGGCATGTCTTCACAGATCCAGGCAAAGGCTTTTATTTCATTTTTTTTACTTTCTCTCATTTACTCTCTCTTCAAGAGTCATAACAGATGCTATCAAGATTTTCTTTGGGTTCCCCCAAAGTTCCAAGATTAAAAGAAATGGCATTGTTTGCATCATTATTAAATATGAATGTGTCATGATCATGAATAGTGAGATCACAAGAAAATATCACACAGATAAGTAAAACATCCATTCTACATTAGAGTTAAAGAGTTAAAACATCATCATTAAATAGTTCAAAAATAAGCAAGAGCATCTAAACAGCTAACATCCTCCCTTCTTGCTAACACAGATGCTGTAGTCGACGGTCTACTATCACTTTTGGGGAACCATTCTCCACACCTCTCAGCTCCTCATTAATGAGGCCTTGAATATGCTTTCTCAGAGTTTGACACCCATCAGTCTCATGCCCAGTAAGCTGATGGTAAGCACAATACCAATCTGTTCGTTGATCGGGATGCCCTTGGCTCCTGGCGGGTTTTGCAGGTTTCGGCTGTTGCTTCCCCTTATTAATGAAGTGAAAGAGGTGCTCAGATAAAGTCTTATCCCAAAGGGTATAGTGATCTTGAGTAGTTCTGATACGGATCCACCAACCATCAAAGATCATTTGAAGATGCCTAGTGGTCCAATAACGAGAGGACGTGCTCAGAAGCTAAATATGGCTATGACATCTTTTGTTCAGGCTTTTGTCACTCAAGAAATTCATGAAGAGGCTATTGAGAAATGTTCTGGAGAGCTTGAAGGCCAAATGAAAGTACTTAGCCTTCTGGAAGGAAGTGAAGGAATTGGGTCAATTTAAGCCATCAAGGGCTTATACAACTTTGGGCTTTTAATTGTACATGTCATGTGCCTCATTTAAAAGTCACATGACTCACTTAAGTTGTATTTAAATGGGCTAGGCGTGTGGTCTTCTTGTTGGGCTTGGTTTAGTTAGTTTGATTGTTTATTTTGTCTTGTTTTGGGCTTTCACATTCAGCCTTTAACACTTACCTTTAAGTATGTTTATTTTCTTTATTGTGGGCTTAATTTAGCTTGTAAAGCTCATGTCAATTTCGGCCTATGAATGATTAAGGCCTTAGTAGGGTTTGTTTTAGGTTTGTTTTAGGTTTTAAGAGTAATTAGGGTTAGCCACCATATAAATAGGCTAACATAAGTTGTAACCGGCAGATTTTGATCAATTAAACATTTGAGAGTATTCTCTTCTTGGCTTGGTCGAATTTCTTTAGGGAGATTAGTGAGATTGCTTGCTTTTCTTTTCTATTGCATGAGGAATTTGATAACTTATCAATTGTCTTGATTGTGGCGTTTTCATTTTCTTCGATTTCCCAATTATTTGCGTTTCCATTCACGTGTTGTTTGGGGGTTCAATAGGGAGGGTTTTTGTCTTCTTTGTCTTTGCAATCAAAGTGTATGTTCAAGGTGTTTCGGGTTCTTTAACCTTGGGGTTCCGCATCATTTGGTATCAGAGCCAAAGTTAAGGTAAATTCCTATTTATCTTAGTGTTAGGTTTGCGTTTTCTTTCTTTGAATTCTAGTTATTTATGCCGAATTAGGTTGCATTAAGTTTCTTAGTTAATTGTGTTTATTCGTGTGTTTAAATTAGCCTTTTCTTTGCTTACCTTTACCTTGAACCGAATCTTGAACATCCTTAGCTTGATTTCGAATCTTAGTAGAAGAATATTAGAGGTTAGTTGCTGATTTGAAAAAAAAAAATCAGAAAACTTCGAAAGGCCATAACTTTTGACATAGGAGTCCGATTTGTTATTATAATATCATTCCGGAAAGGGAATTTCGTGCTCTACAATCGTTATTGACTTTTTTGGCCCTTAAAAACAACGTTTAAGCCTCCGTTCTTCACTTTGAAGTTTTTGCGTTTTGAAAAAAAAAAAAAAAAGTAAAAACCGAATTTGAGTTCTGATCACCTTGGGCGTGAGAAGTTTGGTGATTTGTGTTATCCATTTTCTTATCCATTTGTGTTATCCATTTACTTATCCGTTATCCATTTACTTATCCATTTGTGTTATCCATTTACTTATCCATTTGTGTTATCCATTTTCTTATCCATTTTTGTTATCCATTTTCTTATCCATTTGTGTTATCCATTTACTTATCCATTTGTGTTATCCATTTTCTTATCCATTTGTGTTACTTATCCATTTGTGTTATCCATTTACTTATCCATTTGTGTTATCCATTTTCTTATCCATTTGTGCTACTTATCCATTTGTGTTATCCATTTTCTTATCCATTTTTTTCTTATCCATTTGAGCTGCCATTTTTAACATTTCTTATCCATTTGTGGAATCATTTTTTTTTTATCATTTGTGTTACCATTTTGGTATCTTTTGCCATCATTTTTCTATCACTTTGCCATCCTTTTGCACACAACTTGACACATTAATTAGAGCTTGATACACCATTCGGCCTACTCATCTTTTAGCTCTTAATTGAATTGTCTTGCATGCAATTTGCTTTATTTAGTTTAATTTGTCTTTTTATTGATTTCTTGCTTTGCTGGGTAGAATATCTAGGTTCTATATTTGGTTTACTTTGTAGTGAATCAGATTCATACATCTTGTCCAAAATTGTCATTTTTTTCTTAATTCTTGTTGCTTATTTCTTTGTTTTAAGCTTGCTTTTGTTCCTTTACACTGTTAGAGTATCTTTGCTTGTTCTAATACTCTAATTTGGATATAATCAAGTGGTGCACTACTCTTGACCGTGTATCACCTCCATTGTGTCTAGTGTCTTCTTTTTTAGTTTTGAGCTATCTTTTTATTGTTAGTGCTTACTTATTCTTTGCTTTCTTAAACGTGCTCGAGATTCTTGATCTGTGAATTGATTTCTGAAGTGCAATTTTGAAGTTGCAAGCCCGAGTGGTAAAAGGCAAGAGAGTGTGAGGACATTAAGAGGGTAAAAGCCTTGATTGTGTGAAACACGAGAGGAGTGACATTCTTTGAGTGTAAACACGTGAGGGAGTGCTTGTGAGGATTTTATCTAACAAATTTTACAGGTATTACACCATGACTGAAGAGACTAGTGGGAAAGGAACATCCCAAGCTGAAGATCATGTACCGGACAACAAGATGCTATATCAAGCCTTCATCAGTGAGATGCGAAAGTTGTCTCTTAGAATGGATGGAATGGAAGAGAGGCTTGAAGGAAGTATATCTAATGCACCTAGAAGGGCAGCAAGGAGAGGCCAAATTATTCAAGGGCATGGGGAGCATGATTTTGACGATGAAGAGGAGGAGGAGACTAGTGCAAGGATAGATGGGAACTTGGGGAACATCAAACTCAAGATTCCTCCATTCAAAGGCAGAAATAGTGCAGAAGAGTACTTGGAGTGGGAGAGAAAGGTGGAGATGATCTTTGAATGCAATAGATATTCAGAGGAAAAGAAGGTGAAGATTGCAGCTGTAGAGTTCACTGATTATGCAATGTTTTGGTGGGAGCAACTCAATTTGAGCAGAAGGAAAGTGGGGAGGCGTCCTATTAGTAATTGGGAGGACATGAAGGAAGCCATGAGAAAAAGGTTTGTTCCTTCACACTATTTTAGGGAATTACATCAAAAATTGCATAGACTTGTGCAGGGAGGAAAATCAGTGGAGGATTACTATAAAGACATGGAAATGTGCATGGTGAGAGCAAACATTGAGGAGGACGAGGAGGTCACCATGGCTCGGTTTTTAGGTGGTTTAAACAAGGAGGTTGCTGATGCCATTGAG
Organism: Excoecaria cochinchinensis; assembly: GCA_947683425.1. Classification (NCBI taxonomy): domain Eukaryota; kingdom Viridiplantae; phylum Streptophyta; class Magnoliopsida; order Malpighiales; family Euphorbiaceae; genus Excoecaria; species Excoecaria cochinchinensis. The sequence goes on from CANTUQ010000183.1 coordinate 1,413,950, forward strand.
ATGTATAGATATGACACGATGGAAGAGATGTTGCACATGGCAATAAAGATTGAAAAGCAAAAGAGGAGTAAAAATTTCTGTAAGATCAACAACAACTCAAGCTATACTTTGGGGTCTAAATGGACCAAAAAGGAGGAGAAGAAGGATTTTAGGGTATCTAAACCCTATGGGGCAGATTCGAGTTCCAAAGAAGTAAAAGCAACCCAAGTCCCAAATAAAGGTGTTAAAGGTAACTCTAGTACTCCTACCCCTAGTAGAGAAATTAAATGTTTTAAATGTTTGGGTAAGGGGCATGTAGCACGAGATTGTCCTAATAAGAGGGTAATAATTGCTAGGGATGATGGGGAAATTACTTCTGAATCATAACAGAGTGATAATGAAATGCCTCCTTTAGAAGATTGTAGTGATTGCGATAGTGAGGGGGAGTTGTTAGTTGCTGAAAGTGGGAAGTCATTAGTTGCTAGGCGAGCTTTAAACTTGAATGTTAGGGAAGATAGCCTAGAACAAAGAGAGAACATATTTCACACTAAGTGTTTAGTTAATGGGAGAGTGTGCACAATCATTATTGATGGGGGGAGTTGCACAAATGTAGCTAGTGTGAGTATGGTTGAGAAGTTGAACTTGGCATGTGAGAAGCATCCTAGACCTTATAGATTGCAATGGTTGAATGATAGTGGAGAGGTTAAGGTGACACGCCAGGTTAGAGTGCCATTTTCTATTGGATGGTACAAGGATGAAGTTTTATGTGATGTTGTACCTATGCATGCAGGCCATTTGCTTTTGGGAAGGCCTTGGCAATTTGATAGACAGGCTATTCATAATGGGTACACTAAGAGATTTTCTTTTTCTTATGAAGGTAAAAAGGTTGTTTTAGCCCCATTATCTCCTCAAGAGATTTATGAAGATCAAAAGAGAATGTTTGAAAAAGAGAAAGAGGTTTCAGCCAAAAGAGAAAAAGGGAGAGAGGTTTCGGCCCAAGGGGTGAGAGAGAGAGGAAAAGAAAAGAAAGGGGGAAAAGAGGCCCAAAAAGAAACAAAACAAATAAATGGCCCAGTGGTGAGTGAAAACAAGCAAGGGGGCAGACAAAAACAGAATTTCTATGTTAGAGTAAGGGAGGTCAAGAGTGCATTAGCCTTACGGCAACCTCTGGTTCTTGTTATCTACAAGGAAGTTTTGTTTACTGACACTGACCCTAACCTTGACTCTTTGCCTTCTAGTTTTGTTTCTTTGTTGCAGGAGTATTCTGATGTTTTTCCTGATGAGATGCCAGATTGTTTACCACCTTTGAGAGGGATAGAACATCAGATTGATTTTGTGCCAGGATCTACCATTCCCAATAGACCAGCCTATAGAAGCAATCCTATGGAAACTAAGGAGATGCAAAGGCAAGTGGAAGAACTCATGGAGAAGGGATTGGTGAGAGAAAGCATGAGTCCGTGCGCAGTACCTGTTCTTTTGGTGCCTAAGAAGGATGGAACATGGAGGATGTGTGTCGATTGTCGTGCAGTCAACAAAATCACTGTAAAGTATAGACATCCCATCCCTAGGCTAGATGATATGTTGGATGAATTATGTGGTGCTGTGTATTTTACTAAAATTGATTTAATGAGTGGATATCATCAAATTAGAATGAAATCGGGAGATGAGTGGAAAACAGCTTTCAAGACTAAGTATGGTTTGTATGAGTGGTTGGTTATGCCATTTGGGTTATCTAATGCCCCTAGCACTTTTATGAGGCTTATGAACCATGTATTGCGTGCATATTTAGGAAAGTTTGTTGTTGTGTACTTTGATGATATACTCATTTATAGCAAGTCTTATGAAGAGCATATTGAGCATGTTAGGCTAGTTTTACATGCTTTGAGATCTGAAAAGTTGTATGCTAAGCTTAAGAAATGCACATTTTCCATAGATAGACTTGTGTTTCTTGGTTTTGTGGTGAGTGCACAGGGAATTGAAGTGGATGAAGAGAAAGTAAAGGCAATTAAGGAATGGCCTACGCCTAAGACTACTTCAGATGTGAGAAGCTTCCATGGCTTGGCAAGCTTTTATAGGCGTTTTGTGCAGGACTTTTCTTCCATTGCTGCACCACTTACAGAAATTATCAAGAAGGAAGTTGGGTTCAAGTGGGGAGAAGCACAGCAAAAGGCATTTGAGACTCTGAAAGGGAAGTTGTGTTCTGCTCCTATTTTATCTTTGCCTAATTTTGATAAAACTTTTGAAATTGAGTGTGATGCTTCTGGTGTAGGTATTGGGGCTGTTCTAATGCAAGAAAAGAAACCAGTAGCATACTTTAGTGAGAAGCTTCATGGAGCCCAACTCAATTATTCAACCTATGACAAGGAGCTTTATGCATTAGTGCGAGCGTTGGATGTGTGGCAGCATTACCTCCTACCCAAGGAGTTTGTCATTCACACCGATCATGAGTCCCTCAAACACTTGAAGGGACAAGGTAAGTTGAATAAAAGGCATGCTAAATGGGTTGAATTTATTGAAACATTTCCTTATGTTATTCAATACAAGCATGGAAAGGATAATATTGTTGCTGATGCATTATCAAGAAGATATGCCTTGATTTCTACACTTAGTTCTAAATTGTTAGGATTTGAGCATGTTAAGGAATTATATGTTGGAGATCTTGATTTTGGTAATGTGTATGCAGCATGTGAACATCAAGCTTTTGATAAATTTTATAGGCATGATGGGTTTTTGTTTAAGGGCAGCAAGCTTTGTTTGCCTAAGTGTTCTATGCGTGATTTGCTTGTATTAGAATCCCATTGTGGGGGATTGATGGGACATTTTGGGGTGCATAAGACTTATGATATGTTAAATGAGCATTTTTATTGGCCTCATATGCGCAGGGATGTGGAAAAGGTATGTAATTCATGTGTTGCATGTAGGCAAGCTAAGTCTAAAACTATGCCCCATGGTTTGTATATGCCTCTACCTGTACCTAGTTCTCCTTGGACTGATGTTTCTATGGATTTTGTGCTTGGATTGCCTAGAACTAAACGTGGTAGAGATAGCATTTTTGTTGTGGTGGATAGGTTTAGTAAAATGGCTCACTTTATTGCTTGTCATAAATGTGATGATGCTGTTCATGTTGCTGACCTATTCTTTAAAGAAGTTGTGCGTTTGCATGGTATACCACGCACCATTGTTTCTGACAGAGATACAAAGTTCCTTTCTCATTTTTGGCGTGTTCTATGGGGTAAGTTGGGTACAAAGTTGTTATTTTCTACTACTTGCCACCCGCAGACAGATGATCAAACAGAGGTAGTGAATAGATCTTTGGGTACCTTACTTCGTGCTATAGTGGGTAAGAACCTCAAAACATGGGAAGATTGTTTACCTTTTATTGAATTTGCTTATAATAGAAGTATTCATTCTACTACTGGGTTTTCACCATTTGAGATTGTTTATGGTTTTAACCCACTGACTGTGCTTGATCTTTGTCCATTGCCTTTAAATGAGCTTTCAAGTTTAGATGGCAACAGGAAGGCAGAATTGGTAAAGACTTTGCATGAGAAAGCCAAGACTAATATTGAGAAGAGGAACCAGAAGTATGCTGAAAGAGCTAATAAAGGAAGGCGACAAGTGGTATTTGCTCCTGGAGATTGGGTTTGGGTGCATTTTCGCAAGGAAAGGTTCCCAAACCAACGGAAAGGAAAGTTGGATGCACGTGGTGATGGTCCATTCCAAGTCTTGGAGCGCATCAATGATAATGCTTACAAGATAGATTTACCAGGTGAGTATGGTGTTTCTGCAACATTTAATGTTTCTGACCTTTCTCCTTTTGATGTGGATGCAGATTTGAGGACAAATCTTTTTTGAGGAGGGAGGGAATGATACGGATCCACCAACCATCAAAGATCATTTGAAGATGCCTAGTGGTCCAATAACGAGAGGACGTGCTCAGAAGCTAAAGATGGCTATGACATCTTTTGTTCAGGCTTTTGTCACTCAAGAAATTCATGAAGAGGCTATTGAGAAATGTTCTGGAGAGCTTGAAGGCCAAATGAAAGTACTTAGCCTTCTAGAAGGAAGTGAAGGAATTGGGTCAATTTAAGCCATCAAGGGCTTATACAACTTTGGGCTTTTAATTGTACATGTCATGTGCCTCATTTAAAAGTCACATGACTCACTTAAGTTGTATTTAAATGGGCTAGGCGTGTGGTCTTCTTGTTGGGCTTGGTTTAGTTAGTTTGATTGTTTATTTTGTCTTGTTTTGGGCTTTCACATTCAGCCTTTAACACTTACCTTTAAGTATGTTTATTTTCTTTATTGTGGGCTTAATTTAGCTTGTAAAGCCCATGTCAATTTCGGCCTATGAATGATTAAGGCCTTAGTAGGGTTTGTTTTAGGTTTGTTTTAGGTTTTAAGAGTAATTAGGGTTAGCCACCATATAAATAGGCTAACATAAGTTGTAACCGGCAGATTTTGATCAATTAAACATTTGAGAGTATTCTCTTCTTGGCTTGGCCGAATTTCTTTAGGGAGATTAGTGAGATTGCTTGCTTTTCTTTTCTATTGCATGAGGAATTTGATAACTTATCAATTGTCTTGATTGTGGCGTTTTCATTTTCTTCGATTTCCCAATTATTTGCGTTTCCATTCACGTGTTGTTTGGGGGTTCAATAGGGAGGGTTTTTGTCTTCTTTGTCTTTGCAATCAAAGTGTATGTTCAAGGTGTTTCGGGTTCTTTAACCTTGGGGTTCCGCATCAAGTTCCAATGTTTGGAAGCTTGGTGGCCTCAACATCTCTCACACTGTTATCACCGAGACTCGAGCTTTCTCGATTTTTACCCCCAATAACGTTGCCCCCTCCTTCGAAGACTATCAGTTGTTTGTCATTAGCAGGATCCTGCACTTGACCTTTTGGGGTTTGGTAATTATCCCTCAGATATCTAGCATGTCGATGACACCTCCTATGCCCTCGATTTCTGGCTGGGTTGGCTAACCATGAGCGCAGGTCCTCCACCCCTGCTTGAGGAAAAGATCCGTCCATGCCGAAATAACACTTTTGAACTGTTCTAACCATTGATGCCTCCTTTGTCCCTTGAGTGCCAGCACAGATTCCACACCTATACGGTTGACCTCTATTTTTTACGTCCATGAAGACCTTCCCCCGAGCAGCCCGGGTAATTGCGAGTTTAGACTTTGAAATTTCCTCTTCGAGGACACCCATCTTTCTCTTTAGGCCCCGTGTCACTACTAGAAACCCATTCTCTGAAACATGCCCTTTGCCTTTTTGCTCAGGTGACAGAGTGACAGGTGACTCTCCTCCAGGTCCAGTCGGTGATAGGTGTACTTCCTTAGTTGGATCATGCTCTTTTCGTAACGTGGCAGGAGCAGTAGGCTGTTGTTCAACAGGTGGCACCACGGCGGTGATTACATTCTCCATAGTAGTCATTGTCTGAGCTTCAAACTTTTCAACCCTACCTTTTATCTCCTTTACCGCGTTATCACCTCCCTTGGGAACTTCGTTCGTCATAGTCTGAGGAATTACCCGCTCATCCTTTTCCTCCACCATGAGATCATTTTTTGGGTCAAGAATTCTTTTCGGCTCAAGAGGTATCGCTGCTCTGGGCTCAACATCTGGTTGTCGTACGGTAGGGACTGCTATAGGAGCCTCTTCTATAATAGACAATTCAACTTGTTCAATAGCAAGGGCCACAGGCGGTTGGCTGGCATTTGGTGCCATTTGAGCAGCGATATTTTCTATCATGGCTAACATTCTCCTTTCAAAATCCCCAAGCCTCTTATCTAGTTCTTGTACCATCAAAACACTAGTCTCCCATGGTAGTTCTGCCATCGAAGATGATCCACCAGTCATTGAGAGTGACTCAAAATCCCAAACAGGCACTAATTCTAGCAATCCGAAGGGTGAGTCTGTCATCACTAGTCGATCATCAAAACCCCTGGCCCTCTTGGATGAATCTATGATGGCTGAAAGATCCAGATTGTTAGAATGATGCATGGATGACATATACAATGCATGATCGTGCTATGCAAATGGTCTTTGATGAGTGCGAGATCCATGGATTACCACAATACGGTGGGATGCATGGAAGAAACCACACGCGGGATGATATAAACATGCGAAAAGAATAATATGCAGATGAAAAGATATATACACACACAGCATGAGATTATACACAGGATAATATGCACATGCGAAAAAATAGCATGCAGACAGAAAGGTATATACACACACAGCATGAGATAAAATATTATTATTTGTACATGTATTTATTTTATTGACATGCATGAATAACATGCGATGCGCGAGCGTGTTGTGCAGTATCCACAACCACATGCAAGCAGATAGATCCTTCCAACCTTATCACTCCCACACACGAGGTCATGCGGTCACTTTCCTAGGTAGGCTTCATCCGAGGGTCAACAGGGAACCCATCGGACACGTATAGTGCACGGTGGAAAACCGACAGCATAACAGTCTTAATCTAATGTGCATTCGTATGGGTTTTGGCCATTACGTATTTATGCAATCCGATCAAGTTAAGGTGGGCTTACCGGGGCATGAAAGCCTTTGATAAAAGACCACTTAATTTGCTTGATTTTGTTTAATACGTGACGGCCCACATCACAAGCATCATATTAAGGAGCATACCACCTAGTGAAAGTTTCTATTTTCCATTACGTGAGCTTTGGTCAAGGTGATGATACTTTAGGGCTACCCAAGCATGGTCCCTGCCAATGGGTTTAACTCATCACGAGCATAGTGACCGATCGAGTCTCCATTTGATATACCAAAAGGTACAAGGCTTGGGCTGGTGATTATCCTTAACACTTCCCTACAATTAGTGAAAGTAGGGTTGTGCTTCGGGAATGCACCGAGGTAGATAAGGGACTAACTAACATAATTCTAAAGCTCTAAAATGCAATGCAAATTTTCGAAAAGAGATAGAATTTTAAGTTCTAAAAACCCAATTATATTTTTAACCAAAGCACTTTCGAAGCGAAGTCTCAAACAGTCCCCAGCGGAGTCGACACTGTGACGCGCGCCGGAACCCTGCAACGGCCCTTACCGTTGAATTCGCCTTTGGGATTCAAGGGATTGGTTTGCGTCTTTTGATCATGGGAGCCACGAGACATCATGGGTGTATTCCTCCTAATAGAACATGGAGAAGAACCACCTAGCCTCATGATGCCTATAGGCACCTTTGAGGTATCATGGAGTCGCCACCCAATTTACAAGAAATTGGGAAAAGATTCTAACCTCTTAATGGTCTAAACCAGAGATTGGTGTTTAGAAATTCACTCTTATTTATGCTTTGATTAATTATAAATTAGTTTTTAACCTCTTAAAATTATATCTCTTATTTCACACGATCAATGCATTTAAATTTAAAGACGTATCACAAGCATTCAAAAGCGGTAAAAGGAAAACAATAAATAAAGCGATAAAGAAAAGCGGTAAATGAAAGCGATAAACACGCAAGCACACAATTACATGGAAGATAGGGGCGGAATACAACCCCAATAAAAGGAGATTAAAAGTATAAGTGGGGACGGAATACAATCCCCCCAAATTAGATAGTGTTGCCCCAAAATTAATTACAAGGGCCCAAAAAGAAATGAATTAAGAAACAATCAGACACAACAAACGTAAAGAAAGACATACATAAATCGGGACATTCGTTAATTTTAGGAACATTAGTTCCTTCGCATTTATTTGAAGAAGGTTCGAAGAGTCATTTTGGTTGTTTGATGAAAACGGGGATGACTGATCCCATTTTTGGAGAAAATTGACTCTTCGTTTTAATTGTGATGTTTTTATTGTTGGCTAAAATAAGGGACATTGGTCCCAATTTCATTAGTAGAAATTTCAATTTAATTGTAGAAAGGTCTCACCAAACCGACGTGTCCTCTATGCGTCGTGACCTATCCGGGGAGCCACGGGGGTACTTACATGACGCAAGTCACAATAAAGCTCAGACAGAAAAATAACATTAAAATATTAGTAATAATCCTAAGAATTAATCAAATAAAGATAAAATAAATATTGGACACAATGATAAATAATAATAACAACGATAATAATAATGATGCAACACAACAAAATAATATTAATGATGATAATGATAATAATAATAATAATAATAATAATAATAATAATAATAATAATAATAATAGTGGCATCATAATAAAATGATAATGAATAAATACCATGATATAATACTAATAATAATAAACAAGTAATAGCCGTAATAATAATACTAATAATATAAAACACAATATAATAATATTAATAATAAATAGATCAACTAATAGTGGTGATACTAATAATATGAGATAAGTAGGCATAGCATAATGATGCTAATAACAAATAAATCAAATAGTAATAATAATAATAATAATAATAATAATAATAATGATAATAACAACAATAGAGAAGAAGAAGCCAATGGGAGTCACAAAAGAATCAAACCAAAACAAACAAATGATATATCAACAATAATATTAACCACCCTAAAATGCTAAAAATAAATGATAGACATGATAATAATAGCAAAAATAATATTAACAACAATAAATAATATACAAAAAAAATAAATGAGAACGAGTCCAAAAATGTTTACCCTCAGAATTTATAGATCGGAAATGGGATGTCTCAATCCGTTCCCCTTGACGATTTTTGGGTGATAAACAAAATAAAGTGTAAAAATTTGTGTTTTCGAATAAGTTAATCACAAGAAAATACTTTTGGTGGGATGAATGAGCAAAGAAAATTAATTTTTCTTGCTCCAATCAAACCCCAGATTAAATATTACTAGAGAAGAAAAGGTTAAAACTTGAGAATAAAACTTAAGAATTTTTTGAAGAAGAAATTGTTTCCTGGAGAGAAAAAGTTAGAGAGAAAACTAAAAATTCTTTTTTTGTTTTTTTTTTTTAATCCAAGTTGCCGTTCTCCAAAATGAAGAACAAAGCCCCTTTAATTTTTGCCTTAGACAAAAATAGGAAGAGAACAAAAGGGTTTTCATTTTTGGTTAACCCAAAAATACATGAGATGGTGAAAGAAACGGACAAAAACAGACTGAAAAAAGAAGAAAAATCAGAAAATGCAGGAAAAGGAGACAGGCGGCCAAAAGTGGCTGCGTGAAGGGGGGACAGCGCGCGCGCAGGGGGGGGGGGAACTGCGCGCACGTTCCCTGGCACCGCGGGCGCAGGTCTGCACGCGCGGAGACCCTTCTCCGTGCGCTCTGCTGCACGAGCGGAGCTTCTCTCCGCCCGCGCCGCACAGCTTTGCGCGCAGTACAACTGCGCGTGCAGCATTGCGCACGCGTACAGACTTCGCCGAGCGCGTGGCTGCGCACACAGCGGGACCGGCCCACACGCGAGAGAAAAAAATAAAAAATAAAACTAAAAAATAAAAATAAAAAGGAATAAAATAAATAAAAATAAAAACATAGATCATATAAATAGGGATAAAAATAAAAATAAAAATAAAACAAAGAGAGTTTTCGACACAAGGAGCATTTTTCTGACACCTTCACTAGCAAGTATTGCTTTCATTATAGGGTAATTCTGATTTTGGACCGCCTCGGGACCCGATGTCTACAAGTATTTGATTTTATCCCCAAAGATAATTTGAGATCATTTATCTCTAACGATAAACCAAATATTAATTTTATCTTCAAGGATAAATTAAATAATTTCATGTTTATCCCTAAATCAAAATATAGTCTATAAATTGAGGTGCAAAATGAGGAATTAGGGGGATTTTGGGGGGGAGAGCAAAATTGATTTTTTTAAGCACAACTTTTTCTTTTCATAGTTATTTTCTTTTAAATTTATTCTCAAAGAAGAGTCAATTTTGAGAAAGAGAAATTAATTCTGTTTTCTTGAGTTATTTTCTTAAAATTTTCATTGTTTTAAAGGAAACTTTTTAGAGAGGGAAAGTTATTTTCAAATTGCTCAACTTTAAACCGATTCTCGTGGAATTCAAGGGAGACCTACACTGTCATTGCCTTCCAGAGATCAAAATTCTGAGGGTAAATATTCTGGGTTAGTCATTCTTGCATTAATTTTAATATGTTGACATGAGATATTTGATTTGCTTCAAAATGTAGATTAATTTATTTCTTTGATAATTTTGTTATTTTATGTTGGATTTGTTTTATTGATAGGTTATTCAATTTATTTGCATCAGACATTGTTTTAAAAGCTATAAAAAAAATAAGTGTTTAAGCTTTTCTATATTTTAAAAGGAGTTTATCGTTTATTTTTTACTTCTGGAGATGACTGACGGGAAGAAAGCCCGACCGACTGCCGTCGCTCAAGCAAGCGACAGGACGTCGCAAAGCACTTATTCCTCCTATTGGTCACCCCTCGAACGGCCATCCCTCAACTCTTTGGCCGTACATGGTCTATTTCTTCTTTTTTGATTGTTTTTGTTTTTCTTTCCATATGTTATGTTTTGCTTTATTTAATTTAAATGTTTCTTTAATGTTTCTCTACTGTTTTGTCATTTTTTTCTGTTTCTTCTTAATTTTTTATTTTGACATTGCTAACATGTTATTTTGTTTTGATTTTATGAGTTTTATTTTGGATGATAGAATGGGAGCTCAAATTAGATAATCGACTTTATTTTGGTTCATTCTCTTCCATCCTTCTCTTTTAGAATTATTTAACTTTTATTCTTCTCAAAGTTTTATTATTTAACTTTAGTTATCATAAATGTTATTTTTGTATTCGTTATTATAAAAAAAGCATCAAAAGATTTTTAAGCATAAAATAAGGCTTTCTTTAATAAATAAGACCAATGTCTTAGATTTTCTCCAATAAAATGTCACCTTAAAATTTATCATTTTTGTAAATATGCATAAGAAAATAAATATTCTTATTCATAAATAAATACCCCGTTTTATAGGGGTGATCATGGACCGGTTAATCGGTCCATGAGCCCCAAATAAAAACCAGTCCATTAATATCGGTTTTTTGAAATTTCAGTCCATTACCATCTATTAACCTCCATCGGTTTCGAATTTTCGGACCGGTTAACCAATATTTTTCTGTTAACCACTATAATTATAAAATATATTTATAAAAAAATTAAATTGTCGAAAATACTTAAAATTTAAAATTAGAAAACAAACATAATCCAACATAATAATTAAATATGATGTTCAAACAACAAACATAAATTAAAAATATTCAAAAATATTATTTTCACATATATTAAAAATTTTATTTTATTTGAAATTTTTAATTAATATGTTAATTTTATATAACTTTTCGAATATATTTTGATTTTAATTAATAAAAAATTGATATATCAGGAGAAAATAATAAGAAATACAAAATATGTACATATTGAACAATTAATAAATTAACTAAAATAACTTTAAAAAAACTAAAATGAAATTGAAATATTTTAAAGTAAATGAAAATTAAAAGGTTATAAATAATTAAATATGAAAATAATAAAATAAAAAATTATAATAAAAATAAAAAAATAGTGAAATATAATTAATAAAATATAGGGGTGTTCATTTATCGGTTTCTGTTCGGTTGACCAATTTATAAGCTAAAAAATACAAATCAGTCCATTAATATCAGTTTTTGTAAAATACTAACTGTTAACCATAAAAATCGGTTCGGTTAACCTATTTTTCGGATAGGTTTCGATTCGGTTTCTCGGTTAACTAAATCCAACATTTTTTGCTCACCCCTACAGTTTTATGCATGATTTTTATTTCTTTTATTGGTTGGGATTGTATTCTGCCTCTATTTTACTGTAAATTATTGTGTTCTTTTTGTTTTGTTTAAATTGTATTATTTATCGCTTTCATTATGTGCTTGATTTTCTCCTTAATAAATTGTATAATTGTATGAGAAAATGATGAAAAGTAAACTTAAAAACTCATTTATAACTTTAACCAAGATATGAATAAAAGTGATGTCCCGAAATCTCTCTGATCTTAGGCTTCATAAGATTTGATGAACTTTCTTAATGTTATATTAACATGAGAATTCCAAAATATCTCTTATTATCCAAAATAGACATATACACATCATCTTAGGTTCAATGAGGCTAGATGAACTTTCCCAATATTCTATTAGGTGGCAACTCCAAAACACCTCTTGTTGTCCAAAATAAATGCCCCCATAATCTTTACGGATTTTATGAACCTCTCTCGAACCTTAAAAGTGGGCATCCGAGAGTCCATGGGATTCAGCGCGCGTCATAATGGCTACTCCATTGGGAATTTTGAGATTTTGCTTCGAAAGTGTTTCAGTTAATAATATAATAGGATTTTTTAAAATTAAAATTCTATCTCATTTTTAAAAATTACATTGCATTCATGCTAGAGCCTTAAAACTAAGCTAGATGGTCTCTATTCTTATCCCTGTGCGTTCTCGAAGCATAATCCTACGTTCACTCAATATAGAGAAGTGTTAAAAATAATCATCAATCCAAGCCTTGTACCTCTTAGTATATTAAATAGAGACCCGATTGGTCGTCATACTCGTGATGAGCTAGACCCGTTGGCAGAAACCATGCTTGGGTAGCCCCAAAACATCATCGCCTTGACTAAATCTCATACAAGGGAATGCATCCCAAAAGACCATCCTGAGTCAGAGGAAAGGGGTAGCCAGGAGCACATGAAGTTTATGCCATCATCTGTCACCACAGTCAGTCAACCTAAGCCTTCATCAGGAGATTCAAAGGAATAAAGCAACTGCCTGGGAAGGAAATGCCTCAGCGAGTAGGCGCTGATCAACCTGGTAGGGGGCTTTGACAGTAATTCTAGTTTCTCTTGTAACCATATCTAAAAGATAAAGGAAAAGTAGAGAAATTAGAAGTACTAAACGACAAGCTTGTTCTTGAGGACATCATGTAGAGTGCTAACTGATTTTATGATTGGTAATAAGAATGAGCTAAGCCTATGATATTCTAAAACTCATGCTTTGTGTTCAATTTTGTTATATAAAATGAAAAAAAAACCACTGGTATGGGTTGGGTCCATTTCAGGCAAAAATCAGGCACAAAGCTATGTGAAAATTCGAAAAACACATTTCCCGCTAAAAAAAGTTAGTGTAAAAATCCATAAAAGACGCATTACCTTTAAAAATAATGACAAATACCTACCTAGAGCAATAAAGGACTTCCGATAAAGAAAGCAGTAGGGTCAATGCAGACAGAGTCCAAGCCTAGGATTGTCTTAGCCAGAATCAAGGGCAAGGGGGTCAGCCTGCGGTGCATGCCATCCACAATGCTGAACAGCCGATAATCACCAACAAATTCCTCAGAAGTCACTGTCAGATACTTGGTTAAACAAAATAGTAGAACGACATTGACCCGATATGTAGGCACATCATAGAAACCCTTCAGTTTCTCAATCAACGGTTCCAAAGCAAAAGTCACACTTTGGGACACCAATCTCGCAGCGGCTAAAGGTGAAATACCTAAGGTCAGTGCCAAATTCCTCATGCAAATCAACCCACAGCTCGGTATGCAGGGTAGTGTGCCAGGAGAAAATCTCAAGCCAATAATCGCAGCAAATTCCTCAGGCAGGGGACATAATTCTTGATGAGTTAACTTAAAAACATAGAACCGGGGGTTCCAGAAGCAAACCACAGCTAGCAAAAGGTTTTTGTCCAATTTAACCCTCCTCATGAATTTTAGGCCACAATAAGAGATTAAAATGGAATCTTCCCAAGTTCGGGGGACATCCAAAAGACGATACATTTTGCTAAGGGATGATGTTGACATTTTCAAAACATTTGGGCAAAAATTAAAATAAGTAAAAAAATAAAAAATAAAAAAATAAAGAGGGAAAGAGAAAATACCTGGAGGATAAGCTTTGACCAAAAGCCAAAAGGAAGAAGCACAAAAACCAAGAAAATGAAAAGTTTTTTATAGAAAAGTTGCGACCGATGAGCATGGCTTGAGCGAGTCACGGCCAGCCCGTCAGTCAGCCCTGGATCACCTATTTGGATTCTATTCTTACATTTTTTTCTGCATGACACATGCATTTCACGTGCATAAATCATTCATGTGTATTTTTATAAGGTTCTGCATGAAAAAATATTTGTAGGATGCAATCACTCACGGAAGTCGAAACACGGGAATAGAGTATCTCCAAAATTGCAAAGTCCGTATTGAGTTATAAAGGCGAAATTAGGGCATTAATTGTTAATGATTAGGGTCTAAAAAAAATTTTGAAATCTCGAACGACCGACGAGCGTATGGGATAGCCCGTCGCTCATTCTAGGAGCGGGCTGCTGGTCGGTCATGAAATTCTATATGAAAGCCCTCCGCCTCTTAATCTCTTACCTTTTCTTCTTCTCTTCTTCTTCATCTCGCCAACCGACATTCCAATTCAATTTTTTTGGCATTTCCTCCCTCTTTCCTTATCCGTTTAGTGCACCGCTTGTGCCAAAACACTCCTGGGGAAGTCGTACACGTACATGTCTAGGGCTCCATAATTTATTTTGCATTTTTTTCTGATCCAGTTCATCAATTCACAGGTTAGTTTCCTGTAATTTATTTCTTTTCTTCTTTAAATGCCTTTTTAATTTTGTGCTCTAGACACACTGTAGATATGCATGCTTTGAAATGTAGGCAAAATATTGTCCTTTTATTTTCCTGCAATTTGAATTTTGTACACTAGCAGTAAAAAATAATAAGTAAAAAATAAAAAAATACATAATAAGTAACAAAGAAAACAAATGAATAAAATGCAAGATAGGATAGTAAAATAAGATTCTTTATTTTTGTAAGTTAAAATTGAGCACATTATTTGCAAATGAGTCTGTTGGGGCCCGAGGCCTGTCCAATTGCCTTTTTCATGCAAGAAGTTGGGCACATCCTTCCCGGGATGTTGACAAAAATTTTTGGTTAGGGACATCCAAGTCGGAATACTACCAAAATTTCAAAAAAATCACAAAAGTGCAAATTTTATTTAATTATCTCATGATTAATATGTTTTCAAAATAAAACTAACTTATAATTTTTTTCAAAATGCCTCCGAGACGTAATATTCCTCGAGAACAGCCGGAGCCTCAGGCTGCCATTTGGATGAGCCTTGATCAAAGGGAGCGATTTAAGGCTTTAGCTCGGGGCCCAATTTGGCTCTAGCAAATACATTTCCAGGATATTCCTCCAGCATATGAGAATGATTAGGAGGTGGCCGCGTTATTAGAGGCAGTTGGTCGGACTGACTTCCTTGAGCCATCTTTTCGGACTTATCTAGAGATCTGCAGAGAGTTTTTAGCTACCTTACAGTACAGAGGATTTCAAAGGCCAGATACAGAGAAGGGAGTCATTTAGTTTAGAGTTAGAGGGCACCACTTCAGCATTACTCGCCAGGTTTTTGCACCGGCACTGGGTATTCCATTCAGGATAGAGGTGGTTACACCAGAGAGAGCAGTCAGGCGGCACCATTGGGAGACTATTACGCTACCCGGGACTCCATATGACCATGACACGGCGAAGAGCACCACGCTCTTTTCACAGGCCCTTAGGTACCTCCACAGAGTTCTTTCCAGTTCATACCTAGGCAAGCAAGAAACCCTGGGTCAGTTAATTCTACAGAGATATGGAGCCTATGGGCCATGGTTTTTGGGCAATGCCTGAACATTAATCACGAGATCGTGGCTAATTTGGTTAGGCTAGGCCGTGCGTCCGCACCATTCATATGTGCTGGAGAGGTGATTACACGGCTGCTACTACACCTAAGGGTTGAGCTTGACTTTGAACCTTTAGTCGATGAGGACATCTTTGTAGATCTAGCCGTAGCCCAGACCATGGGGATGGTTGCTCAAGTACCCGACCGCTCTGGAGTGTACAGGTTATAATAGCGGAGACCCGACAGCTCTTCCATCTACCTCCACTCTAACCAGTAACAAATGAGATACCAGAGGAGGAGATCCAGCCAGATGGGGGCCATCTATAGTAGCAACAACCTGAGGAGGAGTAGCCTCATACTCCCCAAGATTAGGGCCTGGATATATATTTGGATGATATGATTCACACCCCGACTTCTTAGCAAGATCATACAGAGGTGCAGAGCACCACCATCAGTTCAGCAGGCAGATACCCGAATCGAGAGGAGATATCACCCGTACAGTCGACCTGGACACCCGGGGGCATATATATCCACTACTCCACCACCAGAGCCCCGAGCGAAGTTAGTCCAGGAAAGCACGCAGGTGCCTTCTCCATCTATGCAGTAGGTGATCATCTCAGCTGCCACTACTACTCTTGCCATGATGGACCGGCATATGGAGGAGAGAGCTAGGAGGTTAGATGAGCGATTGAACAGACAGGAGCGGCTCATAGAGAGTTTGAAGCAGGATATGAATGCCTCACAGGCAGCGGCGGCTCAGAGGATTGATGAGGCTATCCAGCTTATTGATGAATCTATCACCTCTCTCAGATTTTGGGTTGAGATTTTAGAGGCCTCCATACCTGGTGTTGGTTACTCTATTTTGTTAGATAGCTTGTAATTAAGGGTAGAATAGTATTTTTTATTTATACTATTTGTATACATATAAATATACCCTTGTATCATTATTTTTAGTGTGTAATTGAGATAATAGAAAAACTTTCGATCCACAAAATCTACATGGTATCAGAGCCACTACCATTTTGAAGGTCGAGTTAACTCCCTTCCGCAGTTGGTTAATTTTGGTAACTTTTTTTTTCTGCAAGTATAGAAGGCCACATTTCAGCCCTTCTCTTTTGACACCGCCCCCACTGGAAGGTAGATCGGGTCAAGTTCGGCCGGTACCCAACTTTTTGGTACCGTCCGAAACAGCACGTGAGCACACGCGCCGCCCGTTGTTTTCTGCCCTTCCTCCACTCGCTTGCGCGTGAGGCACATGGCACCACCTCCGGCCACCTTTTGTTGCCGATTTTTCTTCCGATTAACTAACCGGCCTTTTTCGCCTCTGACCCACTGATCTCCAGTGACTTCTGGCTTCCTTGGTTTCTAGGTCCAACGTGAACAGGTTCTGTGATTCTATTTTGAGTTATTTTTCTACTGTTTGTTTTTGGTATTTTTTAGTCTCTCCATTATGTCAAATACTAAGGATGATAATAAGGAAGTAGATAAACATTATCCAATTAATGACAGTCCATATTCTCAAATTAGCCCAGTTAAACTACATGGGAGCAGTACTTATTTAGCCTAGTCTAGGTCATGTTTATTATCGATCAAGGCTAGAAGGTTGCAGGCTTATATTGATGGAAGTAAAAAACCACCATCCGTCACCGATCCTAATTTTAGTCAATGGGACTCAGATAATTCGCTGGTTATGTCTTGGCTCCTGAATTCTATGCATCCTAAAATTTCTAGACAGTATTTACTGCTTGACACTGCAGAGAAGATATAAAAAGCTGCAAAAACCAACTATTCTCGAATGGGAAATGATGCTCGGATCTTTGAGCTTAGGAACAAAGTTCATGGTATAAAATAAGGTGAGCTTACTGTTTCAGATTATTTTTCTAAGCTGAGTAGTTTATGGCAAGAATTGGATTATTATCAGGATTTTCAAGCAAAATGTGTTGATGATGCGGTACTGATTCAAAATATGATTGAAAAGGAGAGGGTTTATAATTTTTTGGCTGGTCTAAATCCTGAATTTGATCAAGTGTTAGTTCAAGTTATTGGCAGAACTCCTTTTCCTTCTCTTGAGGAGGCACATTCTTTAATCCAGCAGGAAAAGACCAGAAGAAGTGCTATGCTTTATACTGCACCTATTGAGAAGTCGGGCTTAACTGCCCATATCTCTCTTGACCAACCAAAAAGTACTCTTTCTGATAAGGATCATTTTCACTGTGATTACTGTGATAAGCTAAGGCATACTAAAGAGACTTGCTGGAAGTTGCATGGGAGACCTAATAGGGTCCATGGGGAAAAATGAGCTAATCCAACAAGGGCTCAAGCACATGTGTTAGAAACAGTAGAATCATCTAAGGAGTCAGCCTCAGTTAAAAGTCTCTCTTCTGATGAAATTTTGCATTTCAGGCGTCTCCTGTCTCAGCTTAATCCCTCCTCCATGCTACCTTTAATTTTGTCAAGTCAGGTACTACTTTTTCTCATCATTACTCATGGATTATTGATTCTAGTACGAATAGACATATGACAGGCATTTCTAAAGACTTTTTTCACTACTGTCCTTGTTTAAAAAGGGATAGTGTCAAGGTGGCTGATGGGAACCCCTATTTCTAGGACATGTTCTGTTGTCTGTACTCTTAATATTAAATTATCTTCTGTTTTTCATGTTCCTCAATTTCCTGTCAATATTTTATCTGTCAGTGCTGTCACTAAAACTCTTAATTGTAAGGTTGAATTTTTTCCTGATTATTGTATCTTTCAGGATCTTTAAACAGGGAGGAGGATTGGCAGTGGTAGAGAGCATGATGGCTTATATATGCTAGAAGAAAGTCAAGATTTGGCTCTTTTGGGGGGATATCAGGATGTTAACCAAGAGATAATTTAGTGGCATAGACGATTAAGGCATCCATCATTTTTTGTCTTAGAAAAACGTTATCCTAGTTTATTTGCTAGAACTCAGTTTGATTCTTTATCTTGTGATGCTTGTGAGTATGCTAAACATACTAAAAACTCTTATCCTTTGAGTGATAATAAAGCCAGTGAGCCATTTATGATTGTTCATTCTGATGTTTGGGGGCCTACACAGACTGCCTGTTTGTCTAAAAATCGATGGTTTGTTACTTTTATTGATTGTTGCATTAGAATGACTTGGGTGTATTTGATTAAGACAAAGAGTGATGTTTTCTTATGTTTTCAATTTTTTCATAAAATGGTTCACACCCAATTTGATGCTAAAATAAAAGTTTTACGGTCTGATAATGGGACAGAATATATGAATAGTAGGTTTGGTACTTATTTGGAGTCTCATGGAATTATTCACTAAACTAGTTGTACTTATACTAGTTCTCAAAATGGTGTAGCTAAAAGAAAACATAGGCATTTGTTAGAAGTTGCTAGATCCCTTATGTTTACTATGCATGTTCCAAAGTCATATTGGGGGGATGTTGTACTAGCAGCTGCCTATCTTATTAATAGAATGCCTCTCAAAGCTCTCAACTTTAGGACTCCTGTAGAAGTCTTAACTGGGAAAACTGGCTATACTGTTCCACCAAAGATCTTTGGGTGTGTTTGCTTTGCTCATACTAGGAATGTTAGGAAATTAGATCCGAGAGCACTAAGATGTGTGTTCGTTGGATATTCTCCAACTCAAAAGGAATATAAGTGCTATCATCCTCCATCTAGGAAATTTTATGTGAGTGTGGATGTTACCTTTCGGGAGTCTGAACCTTATTTTGGCATTACTCAATCACCTCTTCAGGGGGAGAATAGTGAAGAAGTGGTGATGAATGTACCTGTACTACCTCATGATCTTGTTCAAAGGGAGAATAAAGAGATTGTTGTTAAGGAGGAGAATGTTGTTGATGTCCAGGGAGAGCAAAATGTTGATGTTCAGGGGGAGGAGAATGTTATTGGTTGTTTAGATAGACTTGACTTGTTGAGATACTCGAGGAAGAATAGGTCTGATGTTGTTGATGTCCAGGGGGAGCAGAATGTTGATGTTCAGGGGGAAGAGAATGTTATTGGTCGTTTAGATAGACCTGACTTGTTGAGATACTCAAGGAAGAATAGGTCTGAAGAAGCCATCATGCATTCTATATTGCCAGAATCCTTGGGTGAGTTATCTTTTGATTCTGATTTAAATTTGCCCATTGCTCAAAGAAAAGGAGTCAGGTCGTGTACAAAATATTCCATCTTTAACTTCGTCTCTTATGTATAGAGCCTTTGCCTTGTCTCTTTCTTCTATGTCTATTCCATAGGATTGGAAGGAAGTTATCAAGGATCCAAAGTGAAGAGAAGCTATGGTTGAAGAAATGAAAGCTCTCTCTAAAAATGAAACCTGGGAACTAGTTGACTCTCCAGACAAAAAGTTAGTTGGGTGTAAGTGGGTGTTCACAATAAAACACAAAGCTGATGGTTCGATTGAAAGATTCAAAGCCAGATTAGTGGCAAAGGGATTCTATGACGCGCGTCAAACCCCGAGGCGCCCCGAACTGTCCGCTTTCAGGGCTTTCGAGCTGAGGTTCATAAGAACTTATAATAAATTACAAGTGCGTCCATTTTGGGCAACAAGGAGGTTTCTTGGAGTCACCACCCAATAGAACATTGGGAAATATCGTCTAGCCTTAGTGAGCCTAAGACAGCGCTGCTATGTCCATTATAGGTAAGCCGGAGGTGTCTTGGAGGCTTCCACCCTAATGATAGGATGGTCCTCTAGCCTCACACTTGGGAAACCAAAGGTGTCTTGGAGGCATCCACCCTAATAGAACATTAGGATGGCCCTCTCGCTTCGTGGTGCCTAGGACTGTGGAATTTTGAGCCTTTTTACGAGACACTAGAGGTGTCTTGGAGGCTTCCACCCCAACAGAATGCTGAGATAGCCATCTCGCCTCGTTGACCCAAAGACCAGAGAAAGTTCGAGACTTCCCATTTATTCATACCTTAGTTAATTTTATAATTGAGTTTTGAATTTAGCGTTTCATCCCTTTTCTCATTCAATTCGGTGCAGTTTAATTAAAGCGCAAGTTATTCATTCAAAGGAAGCAATAAATAAAAGCATAATTAAAATGAAGCGTATAAAAATAAATTACAAAAAAACTAGTGGCGGAATACAACCCCCATTGTAAATAAAATACAAATCATACATAAAACCTAATATACATTAAAGATGAGGACATTGGTCCTTGCATGCATATTTATTATAAAATAATTTTGATATGACAATTTTTATTTTGGATGGAGAAAATTGGGACATTGGTCCCATTTTTATTAGGATAGATTCCAATATAATTAATAAAAATGTTTTTGTGATTTTCTTTTTAGCATGCCTAAAATAAACAATTTTATAAGAAAATTACATGGTAGAAAAAATGAAAAATCCAAGTAAATGAAATATTACAAATAAAGCAATTAAATATCTAACCCAAACGAGCCTTTTGGTTCTCCTCGGGTGCTCGCAAAAATACCCAAGTAAAGAAAATAAGTTTTGACATAAAAAACAAAACACAAATGAAATAATGTTAGTAATTAAATCAATAAAATCAATTAAACATATAAAATAATGAACAACAAATTAAGATAAAATAAGATAACATGAAGGATGATAAATGAATTAACATGTTAACAAATTAAAATAAAAAAAAATATGCATTAAATGATAAAAGAATTAAATGATTTGATTAAAATAAATAAAACATGTTAATGAATTAATACATAAAAATATGAACATGATAATAATAATAATAAACAATGACAATAAACAAATAAAAGAATAAACAATAAATATATGACAATAGCAATGAAAAAGAATGATAAAAAATTAATAAAATAATGATGAAAATAATTAAATAAATGACATGATTAATTAATGTTATTTCATTTAACATAAAACATTTACATGGCAAAAAAAAAATCAATCAAAATACATTAATTAATTACATGTTAAAAATAATGAGAAATCAAAGCAAAAATAAATTATTTACATGTTAGCAATAACAAGAAATCAATATCTACATGTTAGAAATGATAAAAAATCAATATTTACATGAACAAAAATAATATATTAACATATTAAATGAGACAAATATAAAAGCAATAGAATAAATGAATAAATAAAAATAATAAAATATACATGTTAACCAATTAAATATAAACAAAATAATAAAAAATAAAAAGATTTAAGCCTAAAATGTTTACACTCAGAGTTTCGGATTCGATGAATGTAAAAATGATGATTGATTTCCTTTTTCTTAATTTGCAAGATTAGAATTGAATAATAAAAATGTTGGAATTTTATTCCAAGGAAAAAATAAATTTGAAAAAAAAAATGATGGAAGAAAATCAACAATTCTTTAAGAACAAAAAATTGATTTTCTTTGCCTAAATAATGATTTTTATTGATAAAAATGTTCTCATGAACAAACAATTATTTTGTTTGTTCCAAGAAAAAAATCATTTATGGAAAAAGCTTCTTTTTTAGAAAATCAAATGAAAATTAGATTTTAGGAACAAACAATTATTTTGTTTGCCCCAAAATCCATTGTTCATCAAAAAGGGATTTAAAATAATAAAACAAACCTTGAAAAAATTTAATTGAAAACGAATAAAATGTTAAAAATTAATTTTGAAAGCAAATAATTACTTGATTTGTCTCAAAATCAATTCCCATCAACAAAATCCCTTCTAAAAACATGTATTAGAAGAAATTCCATTGGAAAAAAAATAAGAATTGAACTATTTTTATTTTTTTGGTGGGAAAAAATTCAATCCAAGTTAGAGAGAATTTTGAGAGGAAGAAGAAGAGAAAAGATGAAGAAAAACCCTAAAAAATTCTCCCCTCAATTAGTTTCATCATTTTCTATTTATATGAAAAAAAGATTAAAACCTAACTAATTAATGAAAAAATATTAATTAGATCAGATATGAATTATTTTAAATTTTAAAAATGGAAAAAAAAAACCTTTAAAAACCCTAAAAAAATGGGATAAAAAATGGATTTTTGGGTTAAAAATTGATTTTGGGGCGATTTTGGCATTTTGCGGCGGAACAGGGGCGACCAACGCCCGTCTGCGCGCACAACGGGCATCGGTCACGTGCCCAGCGCACGGAGCAACGCTGTAGGTCGCTCCGCGCCGGCGACGCAGCGCGAGCTGGCAAGGTGCGCCCGCGCGCTGGCCCTGCCGCGCGTCGACATTCGCGGAATACTTTTTTTATTTTAAATTTAACTAAAAAATAATATAATTTCTAAACCCTATTTTTCAAATCTAATTTTAAAAATATTTTTTATTATTTTTTTTTTTTTTACTCTAAAATGCAAATTTGACCAGGAAATCATCACTTTTAACCTTTTTTGCCTGTGACAAGGCATCTTATCATTATTGGGTAATTCTGATCTGGGCTGCCTCAGGACCTGGTGTCTACAGATTCACTCAGACTTATAGAGTTGACTATCAGGAGACATTTGCACCCATTGCTAAAATGAATACAATTAGAATCTTGCTATCTTATGCAGCTAACTTGGATTGGGATTTGTAGCAATTTGATGTGAAGAATGCATTTCTCCATGGGGACCTGGAAGAAGAGGTTTATATGGAGATTCCTCCTGGTTTTTATGATGAAAGAACTCAAGGGAAGGTGTGCAGACTGAATAAAGCCTTGTATGGGTTGAAACAATCTCCGAGGGCTTGGTTTGATAGATTCAGCAAAGCCATGATATCTTTTGGTTATCAACAAAGTAATGCTGATCATACCCTCTTTATGAGACACTCCAAGGGTAAGATCACTCTTCTCATTATTTATGTTGATGACATAGTGATGACAGGGGATGATAAAGAAGAAATGGTTCGGCTGAAGAAGCTCTTAACTCAGGAGTTTGAAATCAAGGATCTTGGGAAGCTACAATATTTCTTGGGAATTGAAGTTGCCAGGTCAACCAAAGGGATCTTTATTTCTCAGAGAAAATACATTCTGGATCTTTTGCATCTGGTGTTGGGATGCAAACTAGCAGATACACCCTTTGAAAGTAACCATAAGTTGCAAGCAGGAACTGAAGAATTAGTTGATAAGGGTAGATATCAAAGATTGGTTGGTAGACTTATCTATCTATCTCACACCAGACCAGACATTGCCTATGCAGTTAGCTTGGTGAGTCAGTTTATCCATGATCCTAAAGAATCTCATCAGCAAGCTATTTTTTACTTTTTCGGTATTTAAAATCAGCTCCAGGAAGAGGTCTTCTTTTTTCAAAAAATGGTCATCTACGAATTGAAGCCTTCACATATGCAG
Source organism: Excoecaria cochinchinensis (assembly GCA_947683425.1). Taxonomy (NCBI): domain Eukaryota; kingdom Viridiplantae; phylum Streptophyta; class Magnoliopsida; order Malpighiales; family Euphorbiaceae; genus Excoecaria; species Excoecaria cochinchinensis. The sequence goes on from CANTUQ010000183.1 coordinate 1,437,825, forward strand.
ATTGGGCTGGATCTCTAGATGACAGAAGATCTACCTCTGGTTATTGTACATTTGTGGGAGGTAATTTAGTCACTTAGAGAAGCAAGAAACAGAGTGTAGTATCAAGATCTAGTGCTGAAGCAGAATATAGAGCTATGGCTCAAGGTGTTTGTGAGTTGTTATGGTTGCAGAAGTTATTAGCAGAGTTGAATTTGGCTGAAAAAGACAGACTATTTTTGTATTGTGATAACAAAGCTGCAATCAGTATTACTCATAATCCAATTCAACATGACAGGACAAAATATAACGAAATTGATCGACACTTCATCAAAAAAAAATTATCTGATGGTATTTTGAGCCTATTTCATGTAACGTCGGACAGACAACTAATGTTTTCACAAAAGGACTTAGCAGTCGAGCCTTCCATGCCATAGTTTGCAAGTTGGGCATATGTAATATTTTTGCACCAACTTGAGGGGGAGTGTTGGTTACTCTATTTTGTTAGATAGCTTGTAATTATGGGTAGAATAGTATTTTTTATTTATACTATTTGTATACATATAAATATACCCTTGTATCATTATTTTTAGTGTGTAATTGAGATAATAGAAAAACTCTCGTTCCACAAAATCTACACCTGGGATATCTGGGACTATGAGAGAGCTACGTGAGGACATGGGAGACCGACTTACTCAGATCAAGGATGCCTCCAGACATCAGAGGTCAGAGCAGACAGGTTTTTTCAGAGTTGGCCAGAGTGGTTAGCAAGTTCATGGATTTCCTTAGGGCTTGTGCGCAGTCTTTTCTGGACAGGTATGCCCGAATTTAGTTCTAGTATCCTTCGCGACCAGCGCCTCCAGCAGCTTCTCGATCCCCACCTGTGGATGTTACCCACCAGCTCTCTTCCTCTAGAGCCAGACCTTCATCCTCTAGAGCAGGGCCATCGAAGTCCAATGCATAGCCGATCCATGTGTCTAACAGTGATCAGGACCCAGACAAGCCGTCTAACTATCCTCCTCTATAGTGCATATTCAAGGAATTTTGTATATAGATATCTTTTGATGTACAGACTTTTCATTATTTAGTCACATTTATAATGTTTAATTCAAATTTTATTTTGTTTTGAAAGCACATGACACACAAAGAATAAAAATAATAATAAAATAAAAAGAGGAAAAAAAAAGAGATAAACAAGCAAGACAATGAACCCAGTCAAAACAATAAATTAATAAGATTCTTTGAAATTATAGGAATTACACCTCAACAGTCTACATCACAACTCACGGGTCAAACTTATCATAACAACTTTGTAGAGTTAATGATAAGCCACATCGAAGAAAGTTACCAAAAGGGTCGTTAGTGAAATTCATATGCTAGTGACTCAACGGCGACATTCATATGCCGACATCTGTATAGCGACAATCATATGCTAGATAGATCAATTACAGTTACCAAAAGGGTTGGTGACAATCATATGCCAGTAACTCAATGGAGACAATCATATATCGATATTTGGATGGCGACAATCATATGCCAGACAGTTGTTACCAAAAAGGTCATTGGCGACAATCATATACCAGTGACTTGACAGCAACAATCATATGCCGGCCAGATCGTCTTGATGGCAACATTAATATGCCGGATAGACCAACTGTAATCAATGGGATGATGCAATGGTAATAATCATATGATTGTGCTTCGACAACAATAATCATATGCCGATATCTTGATGGCAACAATCATATTTCGAATAGAATGACTATAGTCTTCAGAACGTACCGATGGCGACAATCATATGCCAAACGGATCAAAAGTAGTCTTCAGAACGACTCGGCGATGACAATCATATAGAAAAGGCCTTGATGGCGACAATTATATGCCGGATAGATTAACCGAAGTCTTCAAAACGACTCAATGGCGACAATCATAAGCCACAATTCACGATCTTAAGGACTGCCTCATGAACGCATTTTTTTTTCTCTGAATTTTGGCTAATCTAGATACCAGTGCATTATTCTTCTCAAAATTGGGGGCAACTGTAAACAACGGGTCTCGAGACAACTCATATCGGAGTTATCCACCTATTTCACAGGTATAAGACTGAGACTGTAGGTTTCCACCTATGAAACAAGTTTCAAAACTTATTTATGACCAAAAATCCTTTTCATTTTAAAAGAGGGCTTTTCGGCTGAAAAGCTGATTTTCCTTTGACCGAAGCTCGTCCCTCAAGTGAGGGACACCCACCTCTTGTGACGGACGGATCACGCGGAGCGCACACTCATGGCGACCGATGCCTGTCCCTCATATGAGGGAACGCCCATCGGTCGGTCATCAAGGGCGCTTGTCCCTCAGACGAGGGACAGACACCCCTCGCGTGAGAAATGGCCCAACCTCTGGAGAGATGAGGTATAAAGAGAGGGCCATTTTTGGATTTTTATTTTTCTTACCGACTGATGCCCATCCCTTCTTCGAGAGACGCCCGTCGGTCGCTACCTGATAGAGATTTTCGATTTTCTCTCAACAGAAAATCTAAAATCTTATCTTGGAAAAATATATTTCTGGATTTTTAGGGATAAATTTGAAGTAATTTAAAATATTTATCTGTAAGGATAAATTAAATATATTTCATTTTATCCCTAAAGGTATTATGAAACCACTTTATCTTTAGGGATAAATCAAATATTTCACATTTATCTTTAGGGATAAATTAAAAGTATTTGATTTTAACCCCAAAAATAATTTGAGATCATTTATCTCTAATGATAAACCAAATATTAATTTTCTCATCAAGGATAAATTAAATAATTTCATGTTTATCCCTAAATCAAAATGTAGCCTATAAATAGAGGTGCAAAAGGAAGAATTAGGGGGATTTTGGGGGGAGAGCAAAATTGATTTTTTTAAGCACAACTTTTTCTTTTCATATTTATTTTCTTTTAAATTTATTCTCAAAGAATCAAGAGTCAATTTTGAGAAAGACAAATCAATTCTCTTTTCTTTAGTCGCTCTCTTAAAAGTTCCAAAGAGAAATCAATTCTCTTTTCTTGAGTTACTCTCTTAAAATTTCCATTGTTTTAAAAGAAAATTTTTAAAAAAGGAAAGTTATTTTCAAATTGCTCAACTTTAAACTGATTCTTGTGGAATTCAAGGGAGACCTACACTGTCATTACCTTTTAGAGATTAGAATTCTGAGGGTAAATATTCTGTATTAATCATTTTTGCACTAATTTCAATATATTGACATGAGACATTTGATTTGCTTCAAAATGTAGATAAATTTATTTCTTTGATAATTTTATTATTTTATGTTAGATTTTTTTTATTGATAGGTTGTTCAATTCATTTGGATGAGACAATGTTTTAAAATTCATAAAAAATAAGTGTTTAAGCTTTTGTTAATTTTAAATGGAATTTGTCGTTTATTTTTTACTTCTAGAGATGATCGACGGGAAAAAGTCTCGACCGACGGCCATTGCTCAAGCGAGCGACGGGACGTCGTAAAACATGTCTTCCTCCCATCGGTCACCTCTTGGACGGCCGTCCCGCAACTCTTTAGATGTCCTTGGACTATTTCTTCGTTTTTTGATTGTTTTTTGTTTTTCTTTCTTTATATTATGTTTTGCTTTATTTAATTTAAATATTTCTTTAATGTTTCTCTATTGTTGTCATTTTTTTTCTGTTTCTTTTTAATTCTTTATTTTGACATTTCTAACATATTTTGTTTTGGTTTTATGAGCTTTATTTTGGATATAGAATGGGAGCTCAAATTAGACAATCAAATTTATTTTGGTTCATTCTCTTCAATCCTTCTCTTTTAGCATTATTTAACTTTTATTCTTCTTAAAGCTTTATTATTTAACTTTAGTTATCATAAATGTTATCTTTGTGTTTGTTAATATAAAAAAGCACTAAAAGATTTTTATGCATAAAATAAGGCTTTATTTAATAAATAGGACCAATGTCCTAGATTTTCTCCAATAAAATGTCACTTTGTGAGGCTAAAAATACATTTTTGTCCCTATCATTTGCCAAAATGGGCAAATTCGCTCCTAATATTTATTTTATGGCAAATTTGCCCTTAATGTTTGTAAAATGAGAGATTTTTGCCCCTGCCGTCAATTACAGCTAACTTTGACCATTAATACGTTAGTTGACTGCTAGTGGGACACGTGTCATAATCCATTTAACACGTGAATCAAACATTTGGGTGCCAAAGGTGTATTTTTGCCCTTAATGGTTTTCCAAACGTGCAAATTTACCCCTAACGTTTATAAAATAGGAGATTTTTGCCTCTGCCGTCAATTACAGGTAACTTTGACCATTAATATGTTAGTTGACCGCTGACGACAGGGGCAAAAATCTCCAATTTTACAAACGTTAGGGGCAAATTTGCCCCAAAATAAATGTTACGAGTAAATTTGCCCATTTTGACAGATGATAGTGGCAAAAATGCACCTTCGGCCTTTTTATAAATATGCATGAAGGAACTAATGTTCCTATTCTTAAATAAATGGCCCGTTTTATACATGATTTTTATTTCTTTTATTGATTGGGTTGTATTCTGCGCCTATTTTACTGTAAATTAATGTGTTATTTTTATTTTGTTTAAATTGTATCATTTATCGCTTTCATTATGTGCTTGGTTTGATCCTTAATAAATTGTATAATTGTATGAGAAAATTATGAAAATTTAACTTAAAAACTCATTTATACATTTAACCAAAATATGAATAAAAATTATGTCTCGAACTCTCTTTAGCCTTAGACTTCATGAGATTAGATGAACCTTCCTAATATTATATTAGGATAAAAATTTTAAAATATCTCTTATTGTCCAAAATAGGCATATATGAGACTAGATAAAATTTCACAATGTTTTATTGGGTGGCGACTCCAAAATACCTCTTGTTAAAATAAATGTCCCCGTAATCTTTACGGGTTTTACGAACCTCTCTTAGACCTTAAAAACGGGCCTCCTAGAGTCCACAAGGTTTGGCGCGCATTATAGTAATTTTCTACTGTTCTCGTTTGTCAAAGGGTGACTAAATCCCCAATCGCATTGCTGCTTTTAGGAGGACCAAACCGTTGTAAGCAATACTTTTGGAAATCTGCCCAGCTTATTGGTCCTTAACTCGCTTAAGTTAATAATGCCATGATTGTGCTTCCCCCCGCATGTGAAACCCAGCCAATCCAACCCTGTCCGCCTCATTAGTGTGTTGATTCTCAAAGAATTGTTCACATCGGTGAGCCCAAATTAAGGGATCTTTGGTTCTGTCGTAAGTAGTAAAATCCAGTTTGGTTTGCTGAGGAACTACAGTATACATTTTGGATCCAGCTGATGGATTGTTTTGTTCTATCGACAATGAGGTTGCCGCACTTCCTCCCTTGGAAGTGACAATTACGGCCCGGCTACCGGCTCACTGCCAGCCGCCATTGACTTAGGGTTGTCGTTCCCTAAACCCTGCAACTGTTCTTGAAGGACTTGGGCAATCCTCTCTCCCAACTGCTGCTCCATGGCTAAAATCTTGGAATCAATTAGGGATATTGTGATGGAATGTTCTTCCTACAATCTAGAGTTGATGTCATCCCCCATAGTGATTGGTTCTGATACCAAATTCTTATGTCTTCTAGAACAAGATTGTGTCATATGACGATTAACAAGAAAATCTAATTCAATAGCCTTCGACATCCCCTTACCTTTCACAGTATTCTCAGGTTAACCTATTTTGAATGATAACTCAGCTCGTCAAAGGGAGACTAAAACATTGGACCTTGTTAATAGAGAGAGCTCCAATCTCTTTTTTTGATAAATTTTGCCTTGGGGATTTATTTCTCAAATTGCCTTTTAAATAGGCTAGTCTTATTACAAAATGGAAGATCTATTCTGTAGGCTTCTGACTTAAAAGTAACAACGAAAAAAACTGCTAAACCAATCAGCAACTAACGAACAAATTAACTAGCAAAATTAATTAATAAAGACTGAAACAAATAACCCTATTTAATGAGTCTTCTTCCTCGTATAAGTCTGTCCCACAAAGGATCCACAACAATACCAATCTACTTTTTTTATTTAGGGTAAAAAGAGGAAATTTGAGGGAGGAGCTGAGGAAAAGCATAAGACTCTTTGGATACTTCTCTTCTTAAAAGAGAACATTTTAATATTCAATAACACCAATTTATCAAATCTAAGACTAGAAACAGTTTATAGCTGGACTCTTAATTTTTCTAGCATTAATATAGTACTTTTGTGCATAATTTGCTAATTGATAATAAATATCTTTTTCTATTCAAACAAGTAAACAGTACGATAAAGCAAAAGGGGAATGCTTTTCACTCGAAATGCTATAATTGTAGTGAAAGAGCAGGATTAGAGGACATAACTTATCATCATAGCAAACCTCGAACTCAGAAGATTTGAATTGGCTGTATAAAAGCTACTACAAAGAAAAATTTTCTGGTATGTTCTATTGGCAAGTTGACATTTGATCAAGAGACATGAATCAGGATAAAAACCTCAAAGTCAAGCATTAAACAAAGTTTTCCACATTATGACTGGAAAGCAAGCAATCACTGTTTGACAATTAGCATCCTGAAGGTCCGTAAAACCTACATTCTCAGGTAAGAGATGTTATATTGAACAATAGTTGGATCACGAGTAGCTAGATCATACCCTTAACCAAATTCAAAATTTTATTTACGTAATGTTTCATCTTAATGAAGGTGATCAGGTCAAGCTCACTGACATATAGATAAAATTGAAACTTCTCCTCGGACTTGTTGAGGGAAAAATTCGATGAACCATGAAAGCACAGACTACTATGGTTCGATTACCCTAGTTGGCTAGTCTGAGTAAGTTCTGATGCATGCACAGGGGGGTCATCATGGCAAAATTATAAACTTTGCAAATTCGAATTCTTGGAAATCAAATTTATGAAAGTTCAAGAAAGCTTGAAGGTGGTTTACTGAACCTATGAAAAAGCCAAATCAAAAAGAGACTTTGAAGAGAGGCATGTGCAAGTCATATGACACCTTGACATATGCAAGTCATGTGACCTTGACATGTGCCATTCATATGCTTTAACATGTGCTAGACATGTGCCATTTGCATATGCACACTGTGACACATTACATGTGCATTGCATGTGCTTTTTAATGGATTTAAGGGGTTGTTTTGGTTTGGACTTTTAATTAGAGCTTTATTTATTATTTTTATTTGATTAATTGTAATTTTAGGCCTTTTTAGAATGGGTACACGCCAACTTTGGTGGGCAGCCCATTCATTTGGTTTTCATTTTATTATTTCCATTAGTTTAGGCCTTTTTATTTAATTAGGTTTAGCTTCTTTATTAAATGAGGCTATAAATACCTCATAATAAACCTTGTAAATCAGACTTTGATATTTTGAGTTATTAAACTTGGCCTGGCCAAATTTATCAATGGAGAGAGCATTATTTACTTATCTTTTTATATTGCATTAAGAATAAATTTTTATCAAGGTATTTACTTGTGGCGAATTCTATTCTTGTTTTTAAATCAACTTTATTATATATTTTTCCATTCACATAGTTGATTGGCACTACAAAAAAAAGGAGTTTTAGCGACTAAATTTAGCGACGGTTTACTTCCGTCGCTAAAATAGCAACTAACTTGCGACTGATACGAAATTTTGTCGCGAAATTTGACTTTGGAGGAAAATAGCGACTAAAAGTGATTCTAGTCGCTAATTTTTTGCCGCAAAAATGATGCGCCATAATTAGCGACTAAATATTTAGTCGCTAAATTATAGCGACTAATACGTAGTCGCTATATTGTGCGGACGATTTTGCGATGAAATAGCGACAAATTTTTGTCGCAAAATTTAATATTTATTTTGCGACAGATTTAGCGACTAAATTTTTAGTCGCAAATAGCGACGGATGAATGTAGTCGCTATTTTGTGATTTTTTAACAGACCCAAATAACCCTAAATCCCCAAAATTGCTAAGTTATCCCAGTTAGCTAGAGAAAGGGCCAGTGAGCGAAATAACCCGAAATCCCCTATCCCCCTCAACTGGAGTTACCGCCTGCGATCGCCGGAGTTGTCGTCGTCGATAAATCCGCTATTGCTCACCTCATTTATACGGTGCGAAATCAGGGTAATGAGATCGATCAAAGTTCTTCGTTTTAAGTTTTCCAGATGGTTGGAGGTTGTGAGGTTTAGTTACATTGCACAATATTGATTGTAATTTTCGTATTTCTTGCGAGGTGGAAGGCGCGTAGGATACGAAGGGAGGACGAAGGGCAACAGATCGGAGTCTCTGCCATCAGAACCCAACAGTGAGCAGCCTAACGAGGAAGAAGGTATGTTCAGTATTATGACCCCAAAATTTGTATGTTGTTCTTCATCTGTAAGCTTGAATGAAGTGATTTTTGGTTATAATTGATTTGGTAATCAATAATTTCGGTAAATGTTGCTAAAAATAAGCTAGGTTGCGATCTCTGCTGCTTGATGGTTCGGTTTGTCTTATGTTTGAGATTCTGTGTTGCAAATACGCTAGCTTGTAGTGATTTGCATGAAGTTTGATTTAAGCCTGTTAGTGCCTATGTTTATCTGTCGGTGTGTGCTTCTGTTAGTAGGGCAAGCTTGCCTCTGTCCAATGCTAACTTAATTTGTTGCACTATGGTCTTTGAACAAACTACCTCAAGTGGAAATGTCGAAAATTATGGTGGCTAGTTATAAAACAGCAATATAGAGACAAACTTCAAAAACTTTGCTGTAGAAAATAAAGGTATAGTAAATTACTTTGGTTTAGCAGTTAACGACAATCTTCAAGACTTTTCATGGTAGAATTGATGTTTTTTTCAGTTTCATGTGATGTATCATTATAATAATTAGTACAGTCCTTTTTATTAATTTCTCTTCCAATGTCTTGTTACTTTAAATTGCTGAAAAGAGGATTGAATATCTTCTCAAAATTGTCTAAAAGGTGATATTTTGACAAGCTTTATAATGTTTTTTTGGACAAATTTAAGTACATAATAGGAAATTTCCCCAGTTGAAACTAAAGTGTGTAAGGGAACATTTAAATATTCTTAATTAGTTTGGTGACCAACACTCGATTGAAAGTGTAAAATCTAATCTTTTTTTAATGGCATTTATAGATAATTAGACATTATGTGGCCTTTGTAACTAATTTTTTTTCTGAATAAATATCATTTGTATTTAAAAAAAAAACATTATTGGATTTACTTGTACGGAAGTAATCAAAGTAGTAATAGTTGGAATTAATATTGCAAGTAATTAAACTCAATTGTACATATGAATATTATCAAAACTGCAATTCTGTTTATGATCTCATATAAGAAATCATATTGAGCTCCAATTCTGATCCATTAACAGCAACAAAATCAAAATAATTACTCTTGGAATTCAAATCTAAATCAACTTTGTCCTTAAAATCTTTAATAATTTCCTCTCTGTTGTGGATTTGAAATGCTGAAGAAGAAGAAGAACTGTGTCCACCCACACACACTATTCAAAAAAGAGTGATAATCTGATGTATGGGTCAATTTCACTCATGGTCACTCAACTTATCACTTATCGCGCAAAAGTAACCGACTTTTTTTTTCTTACTTAAATGTCACTGAACTTTTAACATTATTGCACAAAAGTCATGTTGACCGGAATCCGGCGACGACCCTTGCCGGATTGATGACTTTTTTGCAAAAATGTTAAAAGTTCAGTAACATTTAAGTTGAAAAAAAAAAGCTAATTACTTTTGCGAGATAAATGATAAGTCTAGTGACCGTGAGTGAAATTAATTTAAATGTAGCATTTGTTGAACTTATCAATCCGGCAAGAGTCGTCGTCGGATTCCGGTCAACATGACTTTTGTGCAATAATGTTAAAAGTTCAGTGACATTTAAGTAAGAAAAAAAAAGTCGGTTACTTTTGCGCGATAAGTGATAAGTTGAGTGACCATGGGTGAAATCAACCCTCTGATGTATATATGCATATGGTGCGTGTGTATTTGCATCATTTAATGCTTATTTAATAGGATATAAGCAATTAGATGGTATAAATATGTGTAGAATATATGTGTTAATGTACTGTATCATAACCCTTTAAAAAAGTTACACCTTAAAAAAAATTAAAAAAGTAAAGCTAGGTTTGAAAAATTTCTAATACCCAAAAAGGAATAGGGGCTCTTTAGGTGAAGCCCGGCAAATAGGCCTAAATAGTTTCCTTTTAACTTTAATGTTATGCAATTTCTAGTTTGAACTTTAAACCCTTCTCCCACTCTTACAACTAATGACAATAAAACTACGCAATGTTTTGTTTGTGTTGTTAAGCAATTGAATGTATAATAATTTGAAGCTATCCAACAATTTGTTGTTAAAAAAAAATATGAATTTCTCAAGAACGGGAAACCTAATTCCATGAAGCACTGACTCCAATCCACATGGCAATGATTGTGACTTTTTATGGGTCCAATGGAATCTATCCATGTATAAAAATTGATCCATTTAAAGAATTTAAACCAACCATTTCCCCCTCCTTTATCTACTAATTATTTGCCTCAAAATTGAACCATTAACTAAAATTGTTGGTTGTATAAGTTTGACAAAGGCAAATTGCTGGTGAAACACGAATATAGCAATAAAAATATTTAAAAAAAAAAAAGAAAAATTGAATTTCAAAGAAAGGGATAGGTGATAGATGTAGATGTGACGTAAGGATAATAGTGGATAGGTCCATCTTATCAAAAGGAAGAATTCGGTTATGGATTCTGGCACCTCACCAATTGGTAGGCTACGGGTGTGGATTCTATTCATTCTCCATGTTAGTAGCTATATTTTTTATGTATATCTTGGTGACTAAACTTTGTAATTTTCTTATTTTGTGCAAATAAAGGAATTCTTGAAAATATGGAATCTGATGATCGTAGTTGGATGTATAATCGGCGGGATGCAAGCGGAAGGACTAATGCATCATATGTTTATGGTCTCGGCTCATATGTCCCTCCTAGTCTTCATCAATCCGGTCCATCATGTGCTGCTGGTGCAAGCACTGCATCTCATTCTGGTGGTACATGCCTGACCAAGGAAGACGTCGAGGAGATTGTAGCGCGAACTATTCGTTCGTTGCTTCCTCACTTTTCCTCTCAGCCACCAGTCCCTCAGCCCAGCACCACTACTGTATCACCCGCACCACATGATGACGTTGGGGCTTCAGGTGCACGCGGTTCAGACCCCCATACAGATTCTCACTGTGGTGGTGGTGGCAGTACTTCCAGATGACTTTACATATGTTTTTTTTATGACATTATTAGTACTACATTATATACATATTTATGATACGATAAATTAATATAATTATTAGTACTTTTAATTATTTGTTCATTATGAATTAATATTAATTACATATGTTTTGGATTATATGTTTCTGAATTTGATTATATTTTATGTTGCTAAGAATGTGAGTATTTATTTTCCGGTGTTCTATATATTAATTTATTTTATTGTGTAGAAAAAGGATTTTTTTTAAAAAAAAATAATTAGCGACGGATTAGCGACAGCTAAACCCGTCGCTAATACAAAATTCGCAATTAGCGACTAATTAACATACAGTCGCAAAATTTTAGCGACTAAATATGATAGCGACAGATTGTCGCTAAAATAGCTACTAAAAATGGCGACAAAAATTATGTCGCTAATTTTATTTAGCGACAAAAATTGCGACAAAAATTTCGTCGCTATAACATGTTTTTCTACGAATGGCGACTGATAATTCGTTTATTAGCGACGAAAATGGTTAGTTTTAGCGACTAAAATTTAGTCGCAAATATTAGCGACTGTTTTCCATTTTAATCGCTAAATTTTTTGCGACGACCGGTATTGCGACATGGCGTCGTCCAGTTGCTACAACCAATTAGCGACTAAATTGGCGGTCGCTAAATGGCTTTTTTTTTGTAGTGTGGGGGTTCATTAGAGTTGGAAATTTGTTCTTGTTCATGTTCATGCCATTATGTTCAAGAGGTTTCAGGATTCTTTAGCTTTAGAGTTCCGCATCATTTGTGATCAGAATTTTAATTAGAATTAATTCTTATTTATCCTTATTTATTTTTCTAATTTCTTTTTCATTAGAATTGTTTTCGTTAGGTTCCTAAATTTTAGGACCCCTTGTTTTTTGTGCGTTTTTGTTTGTTTGTTTTTAATTTTTAGTTTATTTGTTGTTCTAGTTATAAATTTCAGCTTCTGCATTTATACATTAGTTTTTTTATTTTTCTTTCATTTTTAGTTTCCATTTTTGGTGTCTTACATTCTTTTGCTTCTATTTACACTATAATTAACAACTTGATTCTTGTTAATTTAAATTGCATATTCGGACAGCATACATACCTTCATCTTGTATGCTTATTTCAATTTTCTTCATTTTACTTCTAGAATTGAGCCTATCTTTTTCGTTAAGTGTTTTTATCGCATCCTCATTTAAATTTGCTGAATTGTGAATCATCTTAACTTGAAATTGAGTTCTGAAGTACAACTGAAGACAACAAGTTTGAGTGAAAAAAGACTTGAATGTGTGAAATTAAAAGAGGGTAAAAGCCAAAATTGAGTGAAACACGAGTGGAGTGCCATCTTTTGAGTGAAACACGTGAGAGAGTGATTTTGAGGATGTACTATTTTAAATCAAAATGACATTTAAATCAAAAAGCATTGAATGAATTAAAGAAAAATACTAAGTTGTTGGATGAAAATCTTAAAGATATGGGATTGCAGCTTAAATAACTTTGGAGACAACTAAGTACATATATAAGACAGGAGAAAAGAAAGAAGGAAGAAAAAGTTGTAGAAGAAATTATTTATGAAGCTGAAAAAGATACTATAGATTTATGTGATGATGAGGTTGTAAATGAAGAGGAAATAAGTGAGTGAAAATATTGTTGTCTTGAGTGAAAAGGAAGAAAATTATAAAAAGTAATATGCTTGTGTAATTGAGATGGAAGATCAGCATGTTACGATCAATCCTTTATTACTTAAGGAGGTTGAATTGAACATGGAAAAATAAGAGAATCATAAACAGAACGAATTGGTTGTGTTGACTAACCATGATTTGCCTAGTTTTCATGTTAAATTGCAGAAAAATAATGAGTCATCAGCTGAAGAAACATTCATTTTATTTTTATCTGTTCAGAAGATCTTATATGAAAATCAATTTATTTTACAAGTGTCAATTCCCAACTTGAAGAAGACAGAGATTCGAAGACAAATCTTTTCTAAAGAGAGAGAGGGAATGATGCGTGCACAGGAGGGTCATTATGGCAAGATTATAAATTTTGCAAGTTCGGATTCTTGGAAATCAAATTTATGGAAATTCAAGAAAACTTGAAAGTGGTTTACTAAACCTATGAAGAAGCCGAATCAAAAAAATACTTTGAAAAGAGACATGTGCAAGTCATATGACACCTTAATATGTGCAAGTCATGTGATATTGACATGTGTCATGTCATGTGTTATACATATGTCATGTGCACATCATGTGACACATTACATGTGCATTGCATGTGCTTTTTAATAGACTTAAGGGGTTGTTTTGGTTTGGATTTTTAATTAGGGCTTTATTTATTATTTCTATTTGATTAATTGTAATTTTAGACCTTTTTACAATGGGTACACGCCAACTTTGGTGGGCAGCCCATTCATTTGGTTTTCATTTTATTATTTCCATTCGTTTAAGCCTTTTTATTTAATGAGGTTTAGGCCTTTTTAATTTCTTAAGAGTTTTTTTATTAAATGAGACTATAAATACCTCATAATAAACCTTATAAATCAGACTTTGATATTTTGATTTTATTAAACTTGGCTTGGCCGAATTTATTAATGGAGAGAGCATTATTTGCTTGTCTTTTACTATTGCATTAAAAATAAATTGTTATAAGGTATTTACTTGTGGCGAATTTTATTCTTATTTTTAAATCAATCTTATTATATGCGTTTCTATTCACATAGTTAATTAAGGGTTCATTAGGGTTAGGAATTTGTTGTTATTCATGTTCGAGGTTCCGCATCATAACCACCTTCAAGTCTTATTGAACTTCAATAAATTTGATCTCTAAGAATCCGACCTTGCAAAATTTATAATCTTGCCATGATAACTCCCCTGTACACGCAGTGCTAAAGAAATTGAAACCTTTTGAATATACAATATGGCATGAACGTGAACAAATCCCCAACCCTAATGAACCTCCAATCAACTATGTGAATGAAAACACATATAATAAATTTGATTTAAAAACAATAATAAAATTCACCACAAGTAAATATTTTGATAAGAATTTATTTTTGATGCAGAAGAAGACAAGCAAATAATGCTCTCTCCATTGATAAATTCAGCCAAGCCAAGTTTAATAAACTCAAAATATCAAAGTCTGATTTACGAGGCTTATTACGAGATATTTATAGCCTCATTTAATAAAAAAATCCTAAGAAATTAAAAAGGGCTAAACCTAATTAAATAAAAAGGCCTAAACTAATGGAAATAATAAAGGGCTCTTTACATAATTATACACAAAAAAAAATTAAAATAACAAAAAAAATCAAACTTTTCAAAATATTTCAAATATACCACCTTTTAAATTTTCCATTTCATTTATACAGTTTGTTTTTTCAAAAATATCACTTTTTTCTAAAACGTAAAAGAAAAAATCATTTTACCAATTTTCATACTTCTCACTTTCCTCTTTCATCATTTTGCTTTTACGCTCCCCCTCTCATTCCACCGGCACTCTCCTTCTCCTTTTATTTTCTTTCTTTTGTTGCTTTTCCAGCAGCTTCTTCGCCCCCTCTCCTGTGTCTTTTCTTCTCCCATCTTGCCAATCTCTTCTATACAAAACCCCACACATAGCGACCTTCACTTTACCCACGAGAAACAACAGCTTTTGGGAGATTTTTGTTGCAACGAAACTCAAAAATCATGAAGAAAAATGAAGGAAAAGAAAGGAAAATCAGGTTGCTGGGGATTTTTGGTTTGTCACATTTGAAACCTATATACTAGAATTTTCGGATAAAGAAGAGGAGATAAGAAGGGAAAGGAAAGGGAAAAGAAGTCTGATTTGAGCTTAGTGGTGATTTTGAAGACTTGGGATCTTGTTTTTGGCATCAATTGAGGTTTGAGAATCACCATTTATATTTTTCTCAATTTTTGTTAGGTTATGTTTATGCTAGAGTGTACAGTATGCTTAGAATTTGATACAATTAATTTGGGGCTTTTATGATTGAATTATAATAGATAATAAATATGATATTTTGTGACAAATATGTGAAACCCTTTGTGTGTCTATCCTTGAGATGACTTCTTGGAGGTTTAGATCAATATTGGTGAACTTAATTGAAGCATTTTGAAGTTGATTTGTAATATTTTGAGACTCGTGCATTACCAAATTTATCCTTTTCTAATTCGTGTAGTCGTGTAGATATTAAGGTTTAATTACTTTTGAGGTTTAGTAAAAATTAATTTGGTTTTCATGCGATTGGGTATATATAATAACAAGTTGTATGAAGTCAATTTGAATTTTAAATTTAAGATCTTTGTTTTTCTCAACTTGGACACATTATGTTTGAAGTTGAATTTTTGATCTGTTAGTAGTTTGATGAAATTATTATAAGACTTTTGAAATTAACCTATGTGAGATAGATTTTAAGTAAAGGGAATGTAGAGAAAAGGGTGAACTTAAATTCGATTTACAAATTGGACCAAAAGTATTGGAGGGTTATGCTTAAGCCATATTAACATGTTAATTCTTGTTTAAATGACATGAATACTGTGTCTTTTGTTTCTCATTTCTTTAAATTTAATTTTTGTAATTCTATTTTTGTATGTTACAGGCTTCAATTGAATGTTTTAAGAAAAGAAGACAAGCAATATGATTCACAGGTAATTTATTATCAATCAAATTCTGATTTTAACTTCTTCTGTTTCTTTTTTTTATTTTGTGCTGTTAATCCAATTCTTAGTTGCTTAGTATGAATGTCTCAATTCTCAAGTATTTGACATCAATTGTTAACCTATTACTGAAAGTATGCTTTTCTTGAGATTTTCTTTGAGTGGTTAAATTTGTTGAAGATTTATGAAGGGGTATGGCTAAAAACGATGAAGAATTCTAATGGGAAAAGGTTATTGTCGAAGAGCATGTCCCTAAGCATCAAAGGAGCTGGTGGTTGAGACCACTGCAAATCAGGTAACTTTACAATTACTCTATAGAGGCAAGTCATGATAGTAACAAGTTTTCTTGAACTGCTCAATTGATTACAACTGCTAATATCCCCAGTAAAAACAGAGGAGCACTAAAACTATTTTACACCTTTTAATTTCATAGGGCTATAATTAAAGTCACGAGTCGCCACATATTTGATGACTCGTGACAAAGGCTTATCGTTACGAGTCGTCACACTTGTGACGACTTGTAACGAGGATATAATTGGTGTCACGAATCGTCACCTCCGTGCCGACTCGTGACAGAGACTAAATAGTACGAGTCATCATCTTCGTGATGAGTCGTGATAGATAGGATTGTGTGTATTCTAGATGTACATTGTGCGTATACTAGATGTGTAATAGATATATATTATGCATATATTAGTTGTCTATTATATGTATATTGTGCGTATAATAGATGTATATTATGTGCATATTAGATGTATATATTAGATGTATATCATATATATATTAGAAGTATATTAGTTGTGCTTTATATGTATATTGTGCGTATATTAAATATATATTATGTGTATATTAGATATGTTTTAGATGTATATTGTCTGTATATTAGATGTATATTGTGCATATATTAATTGTGTATTATATGCATATTATTTGTATACTAGATGTATATTATGTGTATATTAGAAGTGTATTATATGTATATTTTGCGTATACTAGATGTATATTATGTGTATATTAGATGTGTATTAGATGTATATTATCTGTATACTAGATGTATATTATGAGTATATTATATGTGTATTAAATGTATATTAGATGTATATTAGAAGTATATTAGTTGTGTATTATATGTATATTGTGCGTATATTAAATATATATTATGTGTATATTAGATGGTATTAGATGTACATTGTTTATACATTAGATGTATATTGTGCGTATATTAGCTGTGTATTATATGTAAATTGTTTGTATACTAGATATATATTATGTGTATATTAGATGTGCATTATATGCATATTGTGCGTTACTAAATGTATATTATGTGTATGTTAGATGTGTATTCTAAATGTATATTGTGCGTACACTAGATGTGTAATAGATTTATATTGTGCGTATATTAGTTGTGTATTACATGTATATTGTGCGTATAATAGATGTATATTAAATGTATATTAGATGTATATATTAGATGTATATTAGAAGTATATTAGTTGTGTATTATATGTATATTATGCGTATATTAGATGTATATTATGTGTATAATAGATGTGTATTAGATGTATATTGTTTGTATATTAGATGTATATTAGTATATTATGTGTATATTAGATGCGTATTAGAAGTATATTAGTTGTGTATTAGATATATATTATGTGTGTATATGATGTATATTGTTTGTATATTAGATGTATATTGTGCGTATATTAGTTGTGTATTATATGTATATTGTTTGTATACTAGATGTATATTATGTGTATATTAGATGTAAATTATATGTATATTGTGCGTTACTAGATGTATATTATGTGTATATTAGATGTGTATTAGATATATATTGTCTGTATATTTTTATTTGTTCAAATTGTGTTTTTGAGGTTTTTGACTGCAGTTGAGTATGCGTATATTGCTGATAAAAGGCAAAGCTGTTCAAAAGACGTCGATTGTGCCTATAATTCCAGTCATTTTACCAATAGCAGATTGATATAAACCCAGAAAATCAAAGCTCAAGGTTGCTATACCATATGCATTATTTCCCAATTTGCCTCTCAAATGCTACTTGTCAAAGAAAATCTCAATTTTCCTATGGATAATTGTTATGAGTAGCAACAGAGGGTCCAGTGCAGCATGTTGCATCACAATTGAGTTTCTGCACTATTTCTTTTATTGTTATTTTATCTTGCCTTCTGGTTATTGTAGTAGTTTTGTTTCATCATACTTATAATTTGATTCAATTAGTGATTCAGTTGAAGCAAATGATTATTATTATGTTAATGAAAGTGATATACTTGTAATTCTTTGATAGGCAAACCATTTGAATTTGATTACGTATCTAGCATTTTTTTTTCTCTTTAAATGTTTGTACAAACAATAGTACTGTCTAATTACAAATATTTAGCTCTTATATGTGTTAAATCTCACACACCATAACCATGAAAAATAAAAATATCTACTTGGAAAAATTTTGCATTGGCGATAAACTATCATTATTGAAGCCAAAAGCATGAAATGGAATTTAAATATTTGATTCTACAATTATTAGATAGCCCCCAGTACAAGATAACCAATACTATTAAACTCCACTACAAAACGTTCGGCAAACCAAACTTCATAGTGCAGAGACATAATCCAGCTCTGGGCTCTCTCTGGCTATGGTAAATTCTACCACATACAAGTTAACTTTCAATAAGAATTCACTCCAGAAAGCAATAGCTAAGAAAAATATCAAGGAAAGGTGCACTGATAGAGAGGCAATGCTCCCAAAGCCTCACGCTCAGCTTTCTCCTTCTTCACTTGCAACATATATCCAATAAAAAATTTCATCAAGACTTTCAAATTTACAGAAAAAAATCAAGCACTCCCTAGAAAATACAATGTTTCACCTGCATCAAACCAGAGGGAAATGCTATTCGAAGAAAGAAGATAAATATTATTCATGAACCTCAACTTTTCAAAACCAACCAGCAGCATTGCTATTCGTCAAACCATTCCCTGTTTATTGGCCGGATTTAAGTATTGCTATTCGTGCAAAACCAACCAGCAGAACTTCCATTAAATAAGATGATAATGAGTGACTTATTGTACCCTCCTAATTGATACTTTTATAGTAATTAACTAATTTTATCTGCCAAATTATGTTAATTTTAATTAAAATAGTTAAAAATAAGATACCTATACTAAATATGAAAATCATCTTAATGTGCACAATTTAATTAAAAAAAAAAAAAGCGAGCCTCTGTGCAAAGGCAAAACTCACCTGCTGGCCTGCTTTTGGTAGCATTCTCCCCATTTTTATTCAAAGTCACCACATTATCATCTGCTAACTGCTGATTTGCCCTTCTAGGCTTTCTTGATGGAGCCATTATTAACTCGCTCAAAACTCTGAAACATACAAAGAGAAATATAGATTACCAAAATAATGTTTTCAACAATAAAGGTATCAAGATGGCGTGATCCTTTGCAATGCATCTACCATACAAATACTTCCACAATCAGAAAACTAATTCATCTGAATAGAAAATCAATATAGCTCAAGCAAGGCAACTAACTATTACAGGTAAACACCACCAATGAAGATTAATTCACCGAAATTTCTAGGTATTATTCAAAACCAATCTAGCTCTATAAAATGCATCATGAACCTAATCATCACATAACAATTTTCCTAACCACAACCTAAATAAGGAATTTCATTTTTTTTTTTAAAAAAAAGGAAGCATCGTCAATCACAATATAAATCCACTAGGGTTTGAAATTCAGCAAGTTCTAACCCAAGACTTGTCTACTTGGAGCCAAATTTGAACGAAATTGTCACAAATTTTGATCCTTTAAGTCTTATAACAAGCGAATGATCAATTAATGACGAAATTACAGGAAAAAAAAAGGAAGAACAAAATGATGAGAGAAAGAAAAAGAGAACACCTACAGAGAGCATGAGAGGAGAATTAAGAATTGGATTGTGAGAGCAAACAAGACACGCATATTTTCCAGAAGAAAGCTTCTTGAAAGAAGAACCATCAACGCCTTGTAGAAGAAGATCATCCACTCTTCTTTTCCTGTATTGTGCTTTTCTTCCCCAACTGTCTCCACTGAACACACTCATTTCTTTCTGGTGAGACGGGAGTAGAAAGGGAAGGAGAAGGAGAGTGAGAACGGCAAGGAGAGTGGAGAGTGAAAAAAATAGTTGTATTTCTAAAAATAAAAATTTAAAAAGTGACATTTACGAAAATCTGTAAAAAAAGTTGTATTTTTGAAAAAAATGTTAAAAAAGTAGTATTTTGTGTAATTTTCTCAATAATAAAATGAAAACCAAATGAATGGGCTGCCCACCAAAGTTGGCGTGTACTCATTCTAAAAAGGCCTAAAATTACAATTAATCAAATAGAAATAATAAATAAAATCCTAATTAAAAGTCCAAACTAAAACAACGCTTTAAATCCATTAAAAATCGCATGTAATGCACATGTAATGTGTTACATGATGTGCATATGCAAATGGCACATGTCTAACACATATTAAAGCACACGGATGGCACATGTCAAGGTCACATGACTTGCACATGTCTCTTTTCAAAATTTCTTTTTGATTCGGCTTCTTTATAGGTTCAATAAACCACTTTCAAAGCTTCTTGAACTTTCATAAATTTGATTTCCAAAAATTCGAACTTGTAAAATTTATAATCTTACCATGATGACCCCCATGTGCACGCATCAAGTTCACTACCATATAAAAACATAAAAGCAAGTTAGAGGTTTTTATACTAATAACTGACAATTGTCTGTCCTACGGCCACTATCTAGAAACAGGGTATACAACTTTCTCAAACATTTGGAAAAGATAGAACTTTGATGCCTAGCAAAAAATTAACTGACTTAGAACTGAATCCCAGTCTGGTTTAGTTCCTCTAATTAAAATAATGTCACATATAACACAAGATAAGTGTAAGTATCAATCCTTATGTTACCTAAAATCCATTTCATTTATTTTCTCATCTAAGTTCAAACATAAAAAAATGTTGAGAGGGTAGAAATCAGAACCT
Organism: Excoecaria cochinchinensis; assembly: GCA_947683425.1. Lineage (NCBI taxonomy): Eukaryota > Viridiplantae > Streptophyta > Magnoliopsida > Malpighiales > Euphorbiaceae > Excoecaria > Excoecaria cochinchinensis. Next base: position 1,458,767 of record CANTUQ010000183.1, read on the forward strand.
CCAAAACCACCAGAAAGCTGAAATAAAAGTCTATTAACGTATTTTTGCCAAACCTTTCCTGGCACAGTTGCGTATTTCATATTTGCATTCAGAAATAACATCTTCCAAAAATGAGTTGGTTTCTTAGAGATATGGCATTCATATATATTTACTAAACTGGAAATTTAGAAACAATTTGTCTTCATGATCCGATTGGAGATGTGAGGTGTAGATGCATGAACACCAAGACATTAAAAATACAATTATATATTCTAGTCATAAACACATATCTATAAAAATTAACACAAACTAATTGGACTTTGACAAGTTTTGCCCAAAGTCGTCCTTATTATAAGGGCTGTAACAGGCTCAATCCCTGCTATTTAGCTACTGTGCGTGTCATAGGTTTGGCAAGGAGTAATTCAAAATGTTGCAATTTATAACTTTTCGGAATATAAGCCAGATAGCTTAATTGGAGAAACTAAACTAAATATTATCATTTGGTCCGCTTTTTAAGACATGTGGCCTATACAAAGATCGGAGAAGCTAAAAGATAAGAGCTAAGGATCCATAATCAATAAATAGAGATGCAGTACCTAATGGGTAGATGCTCAGCATTAGAATCATAGTATTAAACAGAATGTGCATCCATATGGCTCAAGTCCCTTTTTTCTCTATGATGACGTATAACATTTTAATGAATAAAAAAAGCTCTTCTTCTTGCACTTATTCAGAATAATCAACTTTTTAATGGTCCAGTGTGAAAATGAAATTTCTTCCAATATAGAAATGCACAATAGGGCACTTAGAAAGACCAGCTAAAGCGAAGAACATATACTTTAATATCACATATAACCATAAAAAGATTAGATAGGACACTAAACAATCAAATTAGAGAACTGATGAAATCAAAATTTTGAAATGTCAACAAGAGCCAACAATAAGATCATCAGTTCCAGCCACAAAAGGAAATATGCATTAGATGAATTATCAAAGTAGGACAACAATATGCACCCATGATAACTACCCTGGTGTGCCCATATTTATTGCATGCGGTCTCTAGAAGCCATTCCTAATAACCGTTATCAATTAGCATTATTTTGTAAGATTTAGGTACTGAAAATCTATAAAATACCTATGAAATCATGAATTACTTGATACAAGATAGCAGAATTGCGAATGCAGCTAAAGATCCAATACTTTCCAAGTAAGATAATGGAGTTTAAATGCATTTATACCTGTGAATTCTGAACTTCAGATTTGAATTTGGACAAATTGGTTTCTTGAATCATTTCATTCTACCGAAAAACAAAAGGCCAAAATAGAAAATTGGAACAGGAGAATTAAACTTCAGCAAATTCCATTCCAATAAAGACTCGACGCTTAAAATCATAATAATACTATTAAAGTAACTTGACAGGGAAAAAAAAAAAAGAAAACAAAGAGAACCAGCAAGAAGTATACACTCTTACTTTCTGCATCTCCGCCTTTGAGACAACAGAGTGAGACACATTCTCCAAGCTGTCATTCAAAACTTCAGTTATCGCAGCCGTTATAGCCTCAGCTTGCTTGGAAGGCACCCCTTGTGCCTCCAATCTTCTGACCTAAACAGCAAAAAACCAATATTATATTGACACAATTAAACTAAACAAAATTAAATTCAAAGAACATATAGATGAAATCAAGTTTCTGCATTTCTCAAACTAATTGAATCAAACATAAGGGGAATGAAATTACAAGGGCTAATGTATCCACAAGAAACAGTCTTTTTCCATTGGATTTGACGAGCTGAGAAATCTGCCTACATCGAGAAATCGAAGCAAATGAATTGAAATCTAAATGAGAAACAGCACCAAATCCACGATTTCTACCAAACACAATCCCTGAGTTGGCCTAATTGACCCAACCGCCTATACGCGGCAACAGCGGACATTCGATATTTTGAAACGAAGAAACAGAGAGAAAACCCCAAAAAGATTCGACAAAATTGAGCTCAAAATCAAAGCAATTCTAACCCAAAAAGAAAAGGAAAAAGATATTTCAAAGGAATTCTAATTAGAACCCAAAAATGGAATGGTAGGATATCCCTTGTTTTTCTCGATAAACTTAGGTGATACTACAAATTTTTGATTTCTCTTAAAGGACAACCATAGCAAGAGAGAGGCAGACCATTGGCGCTTGCTTGGTGGTGGATTTGAATGAATGTTAAACGTGTATTTCTCTAATTTATTGTTTGGATTATGAAGTTCAAACAAGTCAAAAAAGTTATGGCAACTCCTTTTATTGCTTGCATTCTTTATTTGGAAAGGGTGCGCAAAACCCGACCCGACCCAAACAATCCGACGGATTCGACTTGAAAAAGCAATTCGAGTGGGGTTGTTCGGAGAATACGGGTCGGGTGTAATAAATCCTATAACTTCGAGTCGGGTTAAATAACCAAAATCCGAACCCGACCGAACATGAATATATAAAATTTTTTTTTTCTTTTTTCATCCCAAGTCCCCACCCACCCACCCCTCTCCTCCCACCGTCCACTCCTTCCCCTTCCCTGCCCCTCTCTCTCTCTCTCTTTCTCTCTCTCTCTCTCTCTCCCCCCCCTCTCCCTCTTCCTCCTCCTCGCCACTGCCGCTCAGATCTGTTTTTTCTTTTTTTTTTCTTTTCCGGTCACCTCCATCTCTCTCCCTCTCTCTCTCCTCCTTCTCCTCTTTGCCACCGGCCCACCACCGCTCAGATCTGGATATTTTTTCCTTTTTTTTCTTTGCCGGTCACCTCTCTCTCTCTCTCTCTCTCTCTCTCTTCCTCCTCCTCAGATCTGATTTTTTTTCTTTGTTTTCTTTACTATGATGAAGCTGGAAGCAGATATGGGTTGTTTGCGATTTGGGATTGTTTGCTTTGATCTGTTAGTTTAATTTTATTGTTTTTTATTTTATTTTGCTTTTTGTTTTTGTTGGATTTTGATGAATTAATATATTTTGTTTTTGGATTTGTTGATTTAATGCATTTTCTTTATTGGATTTGCATTTGATTTTGTTGGACTTTGATGAATTAATAATTTCTTTGTTGGATTTTGATGCATTTTCATTCTTCTGTGTTGGTTTAATTTTTTGAGTTCTTTCGTTCATTTTTCTTTTATTTTTTTAATTTATTTCAGATAAATCGATTTTGTCGGGTCGGGCCCGAAAATATTCGAGTTTTTCAGTTCGGGCCCCCAGTGGTAATATGGGTCGTTCGGGGGAGCATTTAGCCTATTTTTCGGGTTTCGGGTTGATCGGGTTCGAGTCGGGTTGACCCGAACCCGACCGATGCACAGCCCTATTATTTGGGTAACGAGGGAGTTTTGGCATAGAACTAATTTATTTTTGGAGAATGGAACAAATTAGCCCTTCAATGATCTAAAATAGTATAAATTTATTTTTTAAATTTAAAAATGTTCATATCACTCATCACTCACATTTATTTCAACAATTATCAAATTAGATTATATTTATTTCTCTTAAAATTTAATTAAAATAAAAAATTTAAACCAAACCAACCGATTTTCATTTTGGTTAGATTTTTTGGTTTTTTGGTTTTATTTGGTTTTAAAAGGCAAAAACCGCAAAAAATATCGAATTCGCTAATGGGAAAGTTCTTGTTGGATGGTGGCTGTACATGATTCATTAATGTATTGTTTTTTAAAAAATCATATTTGGGATGATGATTTTTTACATGATATTATAATATATGATTTTTATCCATAATTTAAAAATCATGAAAATATTCAATTTTTAAAATCACCAATTTGATGATTCTCTGTCATTGTCTAAACTTATTTTTATTCTTCTAACCTTATAATTTTTACTTTTTACCATTTCATTTAATTTTTTAACAACCAAAATTAATTTTTACCTACCTTAACCAATTACATCTTTTATTATTTGCTGCACTCACATTCTCATTCCACATCATCATCTTTCTTATCACTTTAGGTTCACTTCTCTTCCTTTTTTTTTAATAAGCATTATTATATTTTTAACTTGTATTTTGTGATTCGTGTTAAGTTCACTTCTCACCTTACAAGTTATGATTCTTGAAAAATAATTTCTTCATTTTTTCCTTTAAACTTTTTTTCTTTTTGTATGCTATTATTTATTTTGTATATGTGTTATTTTTAAATGTTTTTTTTTATTTTTATAAGAAATTAGAACTAGGGGTGAGCCGGTCCATGAGTCTAAAAAAATCAGTGTATTAATATCGATTTTGAAAAAATACTAGCCATTAATCAGTCCGTTATTATTAGTTAATCAGTCTATCGGTTTTGAATTTTCGGACCGATAAATCAATATTTTTTCGATTAACCACTACAATTATAAAATGTATTCATAAATAAAATTAAAATATTCAAAATACTTAAAAATTAAAATTTTTACACTATAATATAACATCATTGTTGTTAAAATAAAAAATTTTTGGTGAAAATAAATAACTTTATTTTTAAGAATTAAGATTTAATAAGTAAATGAATTAGCCGGTCAATTATTACATCTAATTAGATGAATTGTTATACTTACTAATCACCAATTAAAAATAAAAAGTTTAAAACTTTAAAATAATTAGGATAATAAAAAAAAGTACAGCAAAAATACTTAAAAATATACAAAATTATTAAATAAATCCATCCAATACAACTATTTTCTTTTATTTTTTTTTTAACTTGAGACATATTATTTTCATATATATTAAATTTTTTTTTAAAAAAAATTATGAAAAATTTTAGTTAATATATTTATGTTATATAACTTTTCGAATATATTCTGAATTTTATTAATGAAAAATTGATAAATCAAAAAATAATAAGAAATACTAAATATGCATATATTGAATAATTAATAAATTAACTAAAATATTTTTTAAAAAATAAATTAAAATTGAAATATATTTTAAAGTAAATGAAAATTAAAAGAATATAAATAATTAAATATGAAAATAATGAAATAAAAAAAATTGTAATAAAAAGAAAAAAATAGTGAAATAAAGTTAATAAATTGTAGGTGTGATCATGTTTCGGTTTTTCGGTTTGGTTAACTGGCCTATGAGCAAAAAAATAAATCAATTCATTAATATCGATCTTTTCAAAATACTAACAATTAACCAATACATTCCAATCAGTTAACCAGTGTATCGGTTCAGTTTTCGATCGATTTTTCGTTTAACCGTATCAACCGATTTTTTTTTCTCGCTCCTAATTAGAATCATTTTATTTTTATTTTTTAGAAAATTGCTGGAAGTTTTTTATGGAACTATAAAAAATTGCTGGAATTATATATAATTTTTTTTAAGGTCCTAAAACTTATAATAATATATCTATTGTTTTAATAACGTGCTTGAATTATTTATTTAATTTTTAAGTTAATATATATTATGCTAAAATAAATATTTATTTAATTATTTTAAAAATATTAATATCATATTAAAATATTAAAATTTATATAAATAATTAATATTTTAAAAATTGAAGGACAATTAGACTATTTTTATAATAAAACTGTACAATATCATACAATTAAATCAAACAGAAAATATTATAAAATCACAAAATAGCATATAATCTTTTCATATGATTATAATAATACCGTAACATACCGTAGCATACATTAATAAATCAAAGTCTGCCACCAAACAAACACATTCTAAGTAAAATGTAAGGTTGTGTAGAACCATCCAAAATTGAATGGATTTTGATCCGTTTGGTTCGAATTTTTTGTTTCGTTCAGTTTTGAATTGAAATTAAATTTCGCTTATTTCAGTTCGACCAAATTAATCGAACCGACCGAAATTACCTAAACTCATCGTTTTATACATATATATATATATATATATATATATATATATATATATATATATATATAGAAAACCCAACTCAAACAGACAGCAATAATCCTATTGAGCTTTGCTCACGGAATTACAAATTAAGGTGCTAATTCTAAATCCGGGAAATGGAAAGAATTGAGCAAAAATTTCGGCCACCCAAATCCAAGCACCCAACTGAATTCGAAGAACTTAGACCTAACACGTAATCCAAAATCCAATTGCAATTGTCTTCGTAAACCTAGAAACATTGAATTATATCTATTCTAGATAATTCAATCAATTCTTAAATTCCAAATTAGTGAAATAAAAATATGAAAAACCCCAAAAGATGATCAAGATCTCAAATTCAAGAGATTTTTTTTCCCACTTAGAACACAATTTCCGCCAAACCCAACCAAAATAAAATTTAGAACGCCCATTTTCGATCTCTCTGTCACCGATGAGAGAGAGAAAATGAAGGTTGCCGGGAGACTTGCCTAGTCGTTAGAAGTCCATTGGTGCCGTACTTGTTGCCGCTTGACGTTGGAGCTGACCAGAGAATGAAGAAGAAGCGTCGGATGAGAAAAAAATCTGGCAGATTAGGCAAAGGAGATGGCGGAGGACGCAAACACTTGCGATAGCTACTGCGTCGATGTTGCCTAACTAGATCGCAGGCATTGGTGGTTGGCTTCTCCCCCTGCGTTCCCGATTTTTGACTCTGCTCCCTACTGCCTTTTTCGTCGTTCTCTCTCTTTTCTCCGTTCTTGATCTTTCTTAAGTTTTTTTTTTTTTTTTTTTCTGGAGAATTGTAGGCCTAAATAAATATATATATATATATATATATATGTGTGTGTGTGACTGATTTTCAGTCCTAAAAACTTCCATTTACGGTTTGGTTTTTTAATTTAAAAAGTTCGATTTTTTGTTTGTTTGGTTGGGTAAAAAATCAAACCTACCTTTTGCATACCGCTAGTAAAATGCTCTATTGTTTTCTTCCCTCTCACATAACACGTTTCATTTTCATCGATCAGCCTCTAAATTCATAAATTCCCTAAGGCCCTATTGGGTTTATGGTATGGTTTGATTCATTAATGTATTGTTCTCTGCACTGTGATTTTTGTTTTGATGATTCTGTCTTTTATACTGTACTATATGATTTTTGTTCATGATTTTTAAATCATGAAAATAGCTTATTTTGAGAATCACCAATTTAGTGATTTTCCATGACTCTTTGAAACTACTTTTACTATTTTAACCTTATAACTTTTACTTTTTATCACATTATTTAATTTTTTAACAACTAATATTAATTAATCATCTATCAAATTAATTTTTTCACATCTCACATTAATTATTTACCTACTAGTCATTAATTTTTTAATTAATATATATTATACTAATATAAATATTTATTTAATTATTTTAAAAATATTAATATCATTTTAAAATATTAAAAGTTATAGAAATAAGTAATATTTTTTTAAACTGAAGAGTAGTTAGGTCATTTTTATAATAAAACTGTACAATACTATACAGTTAAACAAAATAAAAAAAAATAATATAAAATCACAGAATATCATACAGTCTTCCCAAATATCGTATTGTTATAATCATACTGTACCATACTGTACCATACCATACTGTATATTAATGAATCGAGGCCTACCACAAACCAAACAGGGCCTAACCCTATTTTTCCTTTTCTCTCCACTGCTATCTCCTAGTAGTCGACGTCGAGCCCTCCCTCCCTTCAATCGTCAGAGCTTTCCGTAGACGGTGATCAACTTCAATTTGTAAGAGGTATTGATTCTTCATCTTCAATTCTTCATTTCATTACATTTAATTTATTTCCATTCTTCATTCGATGCTTCTGAGTTCTGAATCTTCTTCTGATTCTTTATTTTTTTTATTTCAATTCTTTATTTCGTTTACTTCACTTCTCATTGTAATTATGTCTGATTGATTTGGTTTCTTGTTCTGTTTTAGGCTTTTTTCTGTGATTTATTGATTCTTTCGTTCTTTCTGGGTTTTCTAGGTTCATTTTGTATTCGAGTTCCTTTCTAGCTTAGCTTCTTCTACTATTTTGCATTTTTGTTTTAAAAAATAATAGCTCATCTAAAGTAATTGCTTGTAGTGTTGCTTATATTTATGTATTCTTTGTATTGATTAATTGCTTGTACAATCCAATAGCATGGTTTGGGATGGAGTTTTTTAGTGGCAAGAAATTTACCAAAAGTTATCACTTGCTACTAATTGCGTCTTATTGAATTTCTAAAATTATTGTATTGTAAAAGATAGGGAACTGATGACTTTATCTAAATATTAGGGGTGTGCATCGGTCGGGTTCGGGTCAATTCGAACCGAACCCGAACAACCCGACACCCGAAATATACCTAATATCCTAATCCGAACCGACCCTAAATATAATAGGGTCCCGAACCGACAAACCCGAAATTATTCGGGCCCCGACCCGATCAACCCGAAATCTAAATCAGATTCAAACAACCAAAAAATCAAACTCTTCAAAACCAAACTACAAATCTAAAGAACAAACCAAAAATTAATCTCAAAGATTCAAAATCCAACTACAAATCAAGATCTACCTCAAAAATCGAACTACAAATCAAGAAAAAATCAAAAATTCAACAAACAATACTCATATAAAAAATAAAAAATCCAACAAATTAAAATAAAAAAATTTAGATCAAAAACCAAAAATTAAACAACTTAATCAAGAAAAATAAAATCAAAACCTGCTTATAGTAAAAGCAAAAAAAAAAAAAGGAAAAAACTCAGATCTCACTGGATCTGGATTTTTTCCTTTTTTTATTTTTATTTTTTTTGTTTTTCCTCTCCTTTTCTCCTTGTATGCTTCTCGCCGACGGTGACAAATTTGAGGGGAGGAGGAGGAAGAGAGAGAGAGAGAGATCGGCGGTGGTAAATCATCGTCGGAGGAGAAGGAGGAAGAGGAGGAGGAGTGAGAGAGAGAGAGAGAGAGAGAGAGAGAGATCGGTGGTGGTAAATCAGAGGAGGAGGAGGAAGAGGAGAAAGAGAGAGAGAGAGAGAGAGAGAGAGAAAGAGAGAGGAAGCAAAGCCAGAACGTGAGAGAGAAGAAGGGAGGGTGGGTGGGTTGGTGGGGGCGGGTAAGGAAATGGGAAAAAAATAAAAAAAAATGGTTTATATATTAATTTCGGTCGGGTTCGGGTTTGGGGTGTTTTAAACCGACCCGACCCGAAGTTTGTGAAATTTATATACCCGACCCTAATTATCTGAATAATCCTACCCGAATAGCTAATTCGGGTCGGGTTAAACGGGTCGGGTCGGGTTATGCACACCCCTACTAAATATATTGTAAAAGACATAGTTGTTGCTTGTGTAAAAGATATTGATGAATTTATCTAAATATATTGCATTGCTGCTACTTACGTTCTCAAATTTTGTTCTTGATATGTGCATTTTGTTCAAGAGATTAGATTTTATTTCTCTTATAGCGTTAGATTGTGTCATCAAATGGCCTAGCTCTAATAGAATTCTCAATGAAAACTTATGATTTAATGGACAAAAGGTGTATTCAACATGCCTATTAACATATGAAAATTATGATTTAATTTATATTTCCATAGTAGCCACCTCATTTATTTTATCACTTATCTTTTTCAGTCATACTATTAAGCAAATTTCCTAAAACATTTATGATATTGCTTGAACAATTTTATTGATTTAATGTAGTTGATATGTTTTGTTTTGTTAAGAGCAGAATAATCATGTATATATATTTCTTTTATTGATTTAGTTTACATATATTAGTTTGCTAAATATTGATTACTTTAATAATTTTGCAAGATCTACTGAGTTGCGGTTAAATTTCATGATATAGATGTTAGTTTTTTGGAAGAATATCATAGGAAACTGATGGTTTCCAATCATTCTAGACTTAGGCAGGATGAAGTTACATGTTTTTTGCACTAGGTTCAACTTTCTGACCGAATATTATATCATGCCTTGTCCTCTATCTATGCATGCCAAAGATGGTCCTTTTTTCGATAGAAATTTTTTCATCTACTATAGTATGTGTCTAAAATCCGGTATGACATTCTATTTTGACGAATTCAATTGGGTAGTGCTGAATGCGTATGGAGTATCCCCGAACCAAATAAATTTGAACAGATGGAGAGCCATAATGTACTTTAAGGTTTTGTGTCGGCAATATGAAATTGCCCCTTTCTTATAAGTCTTAAGCAGTTTCTTTTTTATTGCAAATCGGGGGAACTTAAAATATTTTTTCTACTTTATGAGTCAGAATGGTAGGAGACTTTTTAAATTTCCCTCTTCTCTGAAAGGCTTTAAGGAAAAGTTTTTTTCGATCGAATCCAAGGATGGATTTGGAGTGAGCCTGATCCGATTAGATAAAGCAATTAGTGTTGACAATCTGTCTTCTAATATTCTTAAATTCTAAAAGGATATAAAGAAGCTTTTGCCTGTTGTGGAGTCAAATATGGGACCATTTAATTCCATTGTGTTGCTAAGTGCAGTGGCTGATCCTTTGCCTGTAGGGGTTGAAGAGGCGGAGGGTGAGTCCGATCTATATTTATTCATTTTTATTACTATTTTTTATCTTTCTTCTATATGTATTGATGTTGTGACTTCTAATCAGATAGTCTTAATCGTCTTTGCTGGAAATATAGCTAGGGATCTCTCTAAGAGGTTGGAGGAGATTACTGCTAACAAGGTGGCTGAAGCTTTGAATAAAGCCGAAGTTAAGGCTGCGAGGGAGGCGAAGAGAAGGGATGAAAACTAATGTCCTTTAATGGTCGTTAAGAGGCTCTCAGTCAGAGCGCGCTTCCTGCCCTTGGTTAGAGCGCAGTTCCTACTCCTAGTCAAAGCGCAGTTCCTATTCCTAGTTAGAGTGCTCCTCCTACCTCTACCAATCTGTCTCCTTAAAAGGGCACTGACCTGTTTCCAAAGTCGCCTTTAAAGTAGATTCTAATAAATCATTTTAGCAGTTAGGTTAGCATCCGTAACCCCTATGTGGTCGAGTATATAGGTAGGGACCTTCAATTTGAAAAGGATTTGAGTGATCCTAGAGCACCACCCTCTCCAAACAGAATTGAGAATGAGCTTTGTGGGCTCATGTTTCTTGTAAGCTGGTTTCCAATGCTGTGTTTGTTATTTTTTATTTTTTTTATTTTTAATCGAATTGTGCCTTTAAAATGTTCAGGCTGCTCAGATACCAAATACCCCGAGGCATGAAACAAACCAGTTGAATAAGTCACTTATGACTATCCAAACTAAACGGCTCTCCTGGCCTACTAGTGGACTGTCCTCTTAGACAAACACAATAAAATCTATTTCATACCTTGGAGATAGATAGCAGGATCTAAGACTGATGAATAAGAATATTGTAATGAGAAGAGAAGAAGAGTTTAGAAATTCATGTTGAAAAAAAACTTAAGGTTTTTATTTCTTTCTTCAAGCTTATCCTCCTTAGAGGATTACACACATATATATAGGCCTTTCATAGAGAAGGCTTACATCATCAACTATATCTAATACTCCTTTTTTACAAGATAAGATAAGGGAATCTACTTTACTAAAGTAGCTTTACTAAAGTAGCTTTATACAAGATAAGATAAGGGAATCTACTTTACTAAAGTAGCTTTATACAAGATAGGATAAGGGAATCTTCAAAAGTAACTTTACTCCTTGTGATGGGCTCATGTGATAGGGACATGTTAATGTCTTCTGGGTTCCAGATCAGTAGTGCAAAGTTGTGGGGTCCAGTTAAACTCAGCATTATCTTTCTTCTTGTTTTCTTGCTCTGGCTGATGATCTGGTGTTGATAGAAAGTTTTGAGCCATGGAAGGATTATCTTCATTAGGAATATTCAGGATGAAGTAAGGGTCTTAGGAATCTTGGAACAGAGAATCCAAATAGTTAGGCATGAGGGATGATTCAGCAGTGTCATATGCTGGTGGATGAAGTGAAAAGGTTCAATGTTATTGAGTTCACAAAGCATATGGTGGAGAGAGGCCTTGATAGTAGGGTTTACTAGAAAATCAAGATGTTCAAATGTTTGCCAGTGGAAGGCTTAAGGTTGTGTCCAGATGGAATTCTGAGAGGAATTCCAGCCATAAGGTCTAGTAAAGAAGTAAAGAACAGAATAGTTTTTTGCTTGCGATTCAGTTTTCTGCCATAATTGAAGAGCTTAGATTCTTCTCAGGAATTCATGGTGCCACCAAGAAAGAGGGGCATACCATTCTAAAAACTGCCAATGGAACGAACCTTGCTTGCCTGGATTAGTAAGAATGTCATAAATTTCCACGAGTGGAAATAACACAGCATGAGTGTATAGTACATAAAGGCACCAGAGAAACCAAATTTCTTCCTCATAGCCTGGTGAACTTTGGTGGAACTTAAAAAGAATGGCCAAAGGTTGATCAATGTGGAAGTAATTTTCATGTGGTGAGATATCTCTTTTGATAGTGAAAAGATGCAAATAATGAAATAGATGGCAGGTAGCAAATAACTTGATGTGTGCAGGTGAGGTGAGAGAGCAGGCAGGAGGGTTAGATTCTTTTCTTGTTGCTGGGAGATTCTGGAATGAATTTTGGTTTTTCCTGGGATTGGGATTTGGTTTGAACCTATCTCTTATGTAGATTAATGGTAAGGTGGTAATGGTAGTGATAGGTTTTGGGTTTGAAAGTGGTATGGAAAGATAATCTGGAATCAAGTTCTTGTTGCCTTTTATATGCTCTACCTGAAAGTTGTACTTGCTAAACTATTCAGCCCATCTGAGAAGTTGGTGACGTGGAACAGACTTTTCTTTGAAGGAAAACATCTTGGGGAAAGATGAGCAGTTCATGACAACTGTGAAGTGATGGACAATTAGGTGGAATTCGAATCTCTTTATGCTATACTTAACTATTAAGACTTCTTTAAAGGTGGAATGATAATGGTATTCAGATTCTTTGAACTATCCACTTGCATATCCACAGATACGTCGAGTATTGTCTTTTTCTTCCAAAAGGATTGCACCCCAACATTCATCACTTGCGTCTGTCTGAAGATATCTTTTTCCTGTAGAAGGAATGTGGAGAGGTGGGAAATTTTGAGTGATTGCTTTTATCTTTTGGATTGATTGGGAGTGAGTGGCCGACCAAGGTGGAGGCTTCTTTTTCAAAAGCTGAGTGAGTGGTTTTGAAAGGTTACTGAAATGGGGAATGAACTGGAGAATATAATTGGCTATACCAAGGAACTGTCAAACTTATTTTTTTGACAGGTGGCTATCAGGGAACTTGAGAAGTTCTTTGGCTAAGTGGGGCTGTGGCTGATAAGTGCCATTAATGAAATGCATTCTTGAGAAATCAAATTCTTCTTTAGCAACAACCATTTTGGATGGAGACAACATGATCCCATGGTCTTTGGTCAAATTGATGAATTGTTGAAGATGGATTTGGTGTATAGGAACATCTGGTGAAAAGATTAAAATATCATCAATATAAACCAAGGTAAAGGAGAGAATAGGTTCATAAACACGAATCATGGATTGTTGGAAAATGGAGGGTGCAGTTTTGAGTCCAAAGAGCATGACTGTCCATTGATAATGGAAATCAGGAATACAAAAAGCTGTTTTGGGTCTGTCTACTGGTATAATACCAAGTTGCCAAAATCCTGCTTTAAGGTCAAATTTGGAAAAAATATGGGCATTGTGAAGGAAAGGGAATATTGAGGAAATATTAGGCAAAGGGTATTTGTTATCTTTAAGAAAAGGGTTGAGAGGAGTGTAATCAATGACAAGTTTTTTCTTTCCACGAATCTGTTCTGAGTGCTTGTTCACATAAAAAACCTGACAAGCCTCAATAAGGTTTTGGGCCAGCAATTGTGCACATTCTTCTTGGGCTAAAGAAAAGTCTTCAGGAGTCATTCCAGGATGGGTAGCTTTAGTGGGATTGGCATCTTCTGACTTTTTGAAAGGTAAGGTAACAAAGAATTTAGGATGGGTCCACAAAGGTTTTAGGTGTTTTGCTAGGAAGTTTGCATGAGAGGTAGCACAACAGTAGGGTTTCAAGCTGGATTTGGATATCTTGGAATGGGCTTGGGCTTGGGCTTTGGATAGTAAACAATAGTAGTATAAGGCTGGAAACATTTTCTGTGCTTAAGACCAGTGGGTTGGATATGGAGTTTGGGCATTTGGAATAATCCATCAAAACCAAAGACAAGATCTTTTCCAGGGAGTTCAGAACCAAGAGCATGAACCCAGACAGAACAATCAGGGAATAATTGGATTTTAATGGGCTGCTTTGTCTTGAGCTTAATGGTAAGAATACCTTGATTTGCTGCTTGAAAGTGCTGGGTAAAAGGCTTCCAAAAGAATTCAGGAAGAACTTTTGGATTAAGAATGGTATTGTGCGTACCAGTATTATCAAATGCAATAACATCGATAGGTTTGGCAAATTTGTCTGGGAAAATTTTGGCAGGAACCAGTGGAATGGGGTGTGAAGAGGAAATAGGTTTAAGGGATAATTTTGGGAGAGGTAAGGGGGTTGATGGTAGGTAAAAGGTTGACAACAGCAATATTAGGTAGTGATTCTTCTTCAGAGTCCTCATCTGAAAAATCAGAGTCGAAATCTTGGATTGCAAAAAGAGTATAGGTGTCTGCATTATCATCAACTGAGAACATTGACTCAACATCATCATTTTGAAGATAAATGGGAGAAGCTTGTTCAACATGTTGAATGAGCTTCTGGGACTTCCTTTTATTAGGACAGGATTTTGTAAAATGTCCTTTCTTGCCACAAGCATATCATCTGTCTCTTTTCTATTTGAATCTTTTCTGTCGGAAGAACCGAATTTTTCTTTTCTTTCTTGAAGGATAAACTCTGTGGGTCTTCTTGGGAAACATAGACTGTTTGTGGGTTTTACTTGAGCAGTCTTTCTTTGAGAAGCACTTAATTTCCAGGTCTGGTCGTCTACATGTTGCTTTAAATTGAGGATCTTTTCCTTTCTTTATGGTATCTTTGATTAGTTTCTGAGAAGTACAAACATGATCAAGAGCCATGAGCACTTTCTGGAATATTTGTCCAAGCGAAAGGGAGTTCAACTGAATTCCTTATTCTCTTATCAAGTACATAGTACTGTTAGCCAATTGTTCTGGAATGGAGCATAAAAATCCTTGCTTCAGATTTAGATCATTTGCACCGTTTAACATATAAAAGACTTTTGATATCTTGTAGTGCTTGTCAAGATCTTTTCGAAGGAGAGAACAACATTTCATTCTGAAATAATCGTCACGAGCAGTTTCTTCAAAGTCAGTAGTATTGCCAATAAATTCAGTATGATTTTTTTTGCAACACATAAGCAATAGATTCATAGCTTAGAAACTGAAGCTTGGAATATTCATTTAGTCCAACAAACCAATCACAGAGTCTTCTAATGAATTGGGAGGAGAATTCAATAAATATTGGTCTTAACAGAGTAACTTCTGGCCGTCTGATTTGCAATTCAATCCAAACATAGAATTCTTGGATTTTATCTCTCCATTTATGATGAGGAATATCCTCGAATTAGAACCAAGGTCCTGAAGTTGGTTGTCCTATTTGTGGTGGTCTACTTTTTGCTTCATCATCAGGCTCATCAGCATGATACTGATGAGTTGTGGTGCTTTCATCAGGAGGATCTGCCATGTAGATGGGAAAATATTTCGGATCTGGTTTCGAATCTTCATCTTCTGAACAATCAAAACTTTCTTCAGATGATTTTGGTAGATCATCTTTAAGAATGGCAGATGAAATAGCATGGGCAATTTGCAATGCTTTTTTTTTTAGGGAATCAATGAGAGGATTTGTGTTTTCAGGTGGTTGAATCATATGGGATGAGGGTGGTTCAGAAATTACAATTCCTTTTTGTTTATTATCAGGAACTGAAATAACTGGTGTAAATGGTTCAGAGGTTGAGGGTATAGTTTGAGTGAAAGAGGAGGTAGTTGTAGTTGGAGGCGAGGTTATAGATCTTTTAGGTTGTTTACGAAGCTGTTGCTGCATGAACAGTTCATGGGAATAACCTAAACTATCAAGATCTTCTTGTGAGGATTCAGAAAAGGGTAGAACCTGGATAAGAGGTTGGTGGGTAAATGGAGTAAGGTTGGGATTATAACAAGGAAAGGAGATAGTGGGAGGTGCTGGAGTAGTAGTCCTGGCTAAGTCTCTTTTGATAGTTGCAATTTTTGCCTTTAGACGGGGTAACTTCAGAAGCTTTTTCTTGAAAGGTAGAATCATAGACTCGCTGAGAAATAGAGGCCATGAGTTGTCTATCTAAATCGGCAATTTGATTCTATAATCTTACAAGCAATTGGTAAGCAGCAGCATTCTGATTGGTTATCTGAGAGTCTAAAGTTTCCACATGGGAAGAAACATAATCAACTTTAGTTTCTATCCTGGAAGAACTTTATTCTGGGCTAGAGCATTCTCTGATTGCCAATTAAGAACTGCTTCAGCCGGTTGAACAGATCTGGGGATTCCTTCAACAGATACACCAGGTGATTTGGCAAAACGGGTGGTATGGATCTTTGTATCGGGATTTGTGGTTTCTTGGAGTGTTGAAAATTCATCTGTATATGTGCCAGTTGGTTGGTACATAAATACAGCTGGTGGAGGTTGGATAGGCTTAGGTTTCCGAATAAGGGAGGCACATGGTTGAGGATATTGTCTTTGAAAAGGTTTAAATGGAGGTATTGGTGCAAAAGGTTTTGGGGAAGGTGGAGATAATGGTATAAAATGTGGTGGTGCTATTTATTGAATAGCATAGTCATATTTGCCTAAGGGTTCTCCAAGTATGCCAACTGGAGGATCATCATCTTTATCAAAATGATCTTGATACCGAGCTTCATAGGATACTTTTTTCTTGGCTTTTATTCGTCTCCGTTGAAGATCATCATCATCTAATTCAGCTTCAAGTGAGCCCTGATAACAATCATTACAATCACAGTTATCCCAGTAACAGTGGCCATCTCTTTTATAAGCATAGATGGGATTTCCATTAGCATCAAAGGCTTCAATAGGAATTATTTCCTGCTAAAGAGAAGGAAGAGATTGAAGCATGAATTGAGTGGAGAAACAAAGGCTGTAGAAGATTCTGGTTGATCTTCTGTTTCAAGAGGGACAAACTTTGTTTCAATCATACCTTCCTGTCTTTTGATAAATATAGGAGTAGTAGACTGGACAAGCTTTTTTTGTTGGTGAATAGTTTCATAACTGGTAAGCCATGATTGAGGAAAATACCTCAATAATTCATCTCTTGTAAGCTGCTTTGGGATCTGAACATAGGTAGGAACCTGAGTGGAATCGGCACTTACTATCAAAGCATTATTAGAACAAGGAAGACATATATCCAGTGCATGATTCTGGACACGATAGATCATTTGATAGTGCAAGGTATCTACATCAGTTGTTTGGACCTGGTCTACTCCTGTAATCTGGATTTGAACATTCAAATTGTCAAGGATGTGAAAATCTTGTAACCTCATATTGAAGTAAGGATAGAAGGTGAACATGACCGTTCCAGCATTCAGATAAATTTGAACTGTACCAATAACAACTTGAGCGTAATTCAAGTATCTAGTATCAAGAAGAGCAATTCAAGCAAAGACAGGAAGACCTTTACATCTATGATAAGTGATAGCAATCCAAATAGCCCCAAAGTGAATATGAGTTAGACCTTGATGAATCCAATCAGAGATAGATTCAGAAGGTACTTCAAGCGATACAAATTGTTCTTTTCCTATAGCTTTGATCGGGCTGCCTGAGATAAGCTAAAAGACACTTTAGGCGATCTTGATGTGTAACATGCCGAGCAAATGAAGAAATTGAGAGCCAATCAAGTTGATCGGACGGTGGGGAATGCAAATGAGCAGCCAGTTGAAGTAGCAAGAGATCAAGCGCGGAAGGGAAGGGGGGTGGGGTGACTGATTAGAGTCCATAGATATTGATGATTAGTTTTAATCTTTATCATTTGATTATAATGTTTTTACACTTGAATAGAAATTTTATATTATTCCTATTTATGGTGTTGCTTTATTATTTGCATTATGCTTTTGTGACGCGCGCCGGATCCCGAGCGCCGCCCTTTCGGACCGCCCGCACGTGGGCGATCGGGGCATTTGCGGGTCCGTTGACATCTTGCGATAAATCGCAAGTGCGTCTATGTCGGGCAACAAGGAGGTATCATGGAGTCGCCACCCAATAGAACATTGGGAAAGTTACTCTCGCCTCGGAGAGCCTAAGACTGCGCTTGGTATCCATTTTGGGCCAGCCAGAGGGGTCTTGGAAGGTAAACCTCTCGCCCTAAGGAGCCTAGGATTAGCGCTAAAGTCTCGTGGCACAAAAAGGTGTCTTGGAGGGTAGACCTCTAGCCTTTTTGAGCCCAAAGACCAGAGCTGGGTCCGGGATTTCTCATCTATTTCTACCTCGATTATTTTATGATCAAATTTTAATACCATTGATTCGCTCTCTCTCCACACGATGCAATTAATTGAAAGGCGCATTTATTCACATTTTGAAAGCGGTAAATGAGCAAAATAAATATCGAAAGCGATAAATTACAATAATACAAGGAGCAGAATACAACTCCCTCTTGTAAATGTGCGAAGCATACATAAAATGGGTTATTCATTTAATAGTGAGAACATTGGTCCTCGCATGCATATTTATTATGAAACAATTTTGATGTGATGATTTATTTGGGTATGAAAAACTAGGACATTGGTCCCATTTTTATTTAGAAAAAATGTCAAGTTAATTAATAAAAATATTTTTGTGATTTTCTTTTTAGCGAGCCTAAATAAAGAATTTTACAAGAAAGTTATATGGCAAAATTAAATAAAATATTACAAATAAAGAAAATAAATATATGAACCAAATGAGCCTTTTTGGACCTCCCGATGTGCTCGCAAAAATGCCCAAGCGAAAAATGAGTTTAGATATAAAAAAACAAAATACAAATAAAATAATGTTAGTGATTAAATCAATTAAACATACAAAATAATGAATAACAAATTAAAATAAAATAAGATGATATGAAAAGAATGATAATGAAATCAAAAATATTAACAAACCAAAATAAAATGAGAAACATGGATTATATGTGATAAATGATTAAATGATGTGATGAAAATAAAATATGACATGTTAATTAATACATGTAAAAATATGCACATGATGAAAATAATGATGATAAGTGAAAAATAATGATTGAATAAATAAACAAATGATAATAAAATCATGTAACAATGATAAAAATTAGTAAACAAAGGAATGAAAATAATAATGAAATATAACAAGGTTAATTGATATGTTCATAGTTAATACAAACTATTTACATGGCAAAAAGATTAGTTTAAATTAATTAATTATTTGCATGTTAAAAATAATGAGGAATCAAAATAAATTATTTACATGTTAGGAATTAAAAAGACAATATTCACATGAATAAAAATCAAATCATATATATAAACAATTAAATGGAACAAATATAAGATGAATACAACAAATGAATAGATGAAAACAATAAATAAATCAATAAAAACAATAAAATATATATGAATAAATTAAATAAAAATAAAATAAAATAAAAATGGAGCCAAGAATATTTACCCTCAGAATATTGGATTTGATGAAGGAAAAGTGATGATTTTCCGAAAAATTGCTTGAAAGAATAATTCAGCAATAAAATTAATTCTCTTTGTTTATGGAGAAAAACAAAGGAATTGATTTGTATGCTTAAGATTAAAAAGAAATTGATGTCAAAATGATGATTAATTTCTTGTGTTTATGGAGCAAAAACAAAGAAATTAATTGGAATAATTAACAATTGAAAATTAATCTTTCAATTTCAATTAAACCTTATTAATTAAAAAGAGAAAATCTGAAATTTTGAAGAGAAAATAGAAGAGAGGAATTCTGGAAAATTAGGTCTCAAAAATGTAGAGGCTCCCCTTTTTTGATTTCATCCTAAACTATTTAAAAGATAGGAAATGTTGCCCTAATTTAATTAAGGAAAACAAACCTAATTTTATTCAAATTCCTTTATTTTTGGGGATAAAATCAAGTTTTATTAATTAATAATCTATAAAAAATATTTTGGAATTTTATTTGAAGTCAAAAACCCTTAATTTTGGGATAAAAACGGATTTTTTGGGTGAAAAAATCGGAAAAAAAGGCTGAAAAAATGGAAAATAGGGTAACAGACCCTATACCGACGGCCAGGATGCCCGTCGCTATAGAGTGGCGGGCGTCGGAGCGGCAGCCAGGCGAGAATCGCGCGCGATCCGCGCGCTGGCGCTCGCGCACGAGCGCTCCGTGCGGCGCTCAGCGTGTGCGATGCTGCGCGCGCCTTTAGCGACGCGCAGCATCGGCGACGCTGAGCGTCGCCTTTGCGCTCGCTGCGCGATGGGCGCCTGGGCGCCCAGGCGCCTGCGAGCTGGGCGCCAGCGCGCCTGCGCGCTGCCGCGCCCGACACTCGCGGTCCGAAATTTTTTTTTTTATTTTTTTTTTTTTCTATTTTTTTTTTTAAATTTTAAATTGACTAAAAAAACCATAATTTTAAGCCCCCATTTTTCAAAATTAATTTTTTTAAATATTTTTTTATTATTTTCTAATTTTCACTCTAAAATGCAAATTTGACGAGAAAATCATCACCTTTAACCTTTTAAGCCTGTGAAGGCAATTATCATCATTGGGTAACTTCGATTTAGGCTGACTCAGGACCCGGTGTCTACAGTTGCCCCCAGTTTAGGGGAATCTAGTACACTAGTGTCTAGGTGAGCCTAAACTCAAAGAAGAAAAGGAAAGAGACGCATACCTGAGTCGGCCGTCTTTCCTGCTTGATGGAATTGTAATGATAGCTGTTGCTGTCTTTTGGTTGTAGCTGGTAATGCTGTGGTCATGCCAACCTCTTGTGGGTTGTGCCGCCATCGTGCTAACCGCTGTGAATTTTGGTAGTGCCGTGGTCGTGCCAACCTCTTGTGGGTTGTGCCGCCATCGTGCTAACCGCTGTGAATTTTGGTAGTGCCGTGGTCGTGCTAACCTCTTGTGGGTTGTGCCGCCATCGTGCTAACCGCTGTGAATTGGTAGTGCCGTGGTCGTGCTAACCTCTTGTGGGTTGTGCCGCCATCGTGCTAACCGCTGTGAATTGGTAGTGCCGTGGTCGTGCCAACCTCTTGTGGGTTGTGCCGCCATCGTGCTAACCGCTGTGAATTGGTAGTGCCGTGGTCGTGCCAACCTCTTGTGGGTTGTACCGCCATCGTGCTAACCGCTGTGAATTGTGGTAGTGCCGTGGTCGTGCTAACCTCTTGTGGGTTGTGCCGCCATCGTGCTAACCGCTGTGAATTGGTAGTGCCGTGGTCGTGCCAACCTCTTGTGGGTTGTGCCGCCATCGTGCTAACCGCTGTGAATTTTTGAACTGTGCTCCTTTAGATGTTTGGACTGGTGTCGTCACTTGGCTTTTGTTGGTGTTCCCCGCCGATTTCTCCTGCAAGATTATATGCATAGGAATATATAAGAAATCACGTGTGCATGATATGGAATGCAAATGCTTGCAACAATGTATAGACTGTGCCCTAGGTGGTCCATGGTTCGCTGAGGTTGTAGCCTTCCTGCTCTACAATGCCCCCTGAAACCTGAGGATCGTCGACAAGTTTTTTTTGAAAGAGACGTCCGGTATATATCCTTGCCCCCCCTGGTCAATGATAATTTACCCGGGATTCTGTTTCATGTTCTGTATTGTATGTTACCTGATTGAAAGAAGATCATCTGAAGTAACACCGCCTTATCGCTCCAGGCATTGAACGTCATTGTTTTAAAGGTAGTGCGTCCCTTGTGGATTTTCACACTAGCTTTTCTTTGCGGGAAATGCGTCCCTTATGGGATTTTCACACAATCCTTTGCCTAACTTTTGCCTGGAATGGACCCAACCCAATCCAACGGCTTTTGTTTATTTTATATTTATTTTTTTTGTAGGGCATACTGCCTATTTCCAGGTTTTCACCCTGCCTTTTGGCCTAACTTTTGCTTAGAGAGCCAGTTACGGTTTTCATCTCTAACGGCCTTCTTTGATTTGCTGCTCCCTGAGAAGTCTTCGATTTGCTGTTCCTTGAGAAGTCTTTGATTTGCTGCTCCCTGAGAAGTCTTTGATTTGCTGCTCCCTGAGAAGTCTTTTGTTGATTGCCCCCTGAGAGGTCATCGGATGGTGCTTGGATTGATGATTAAGCTGGTATGTGGATTGATGATTTGATCGATGTCTGGATTGATGATTGAATTGAGGCTTGGATATATGTTTTGATCGATGTCATCACTCGGCTTTGGCCGGTGTCCGCATCAAGCCTTTCTTTCTGCAAAATAAGGAAACTAAACTATGCAAAAATGGTGAGCATGCAAGTGAAATGCATGAGTAATGCAGGATAAAAATTCATCTATGTGAACTTGAAGATGATAGCCGGGCTAGCTGCAATTTGCGATATAATTGATGCCTTTTGAGCTGCTTTTGAATTTCATGCCCTTTGGGATTGCGAGATTCTCACCTGGTACCTGTAGTCATTATTTGAAGGTAGTGCGTCCCTTGTGGATTTTCACACTAGCTTTTCTTAGTGGGAGATGCGTCCTTTGTGGATTTTCACATAACCCTGTGCCTTATTATTATTTATTTTTTTTTTGCCTGGAATGGACCCAACCCAATCCAGCGGCTTTTCTCTTTCTTCTTTTTTTTTTTGAAGGACAGACTGCCTGTTTTCAGGTTTTCACCCTATCCTTTTGCCTAATTTTTGCTTAGAGCGCCAGTTACGGTTTTCACTCTAACGGCTTTTTTTTTTTTTTTTTTTTTTTACGACTTGAAAAATTAGAACTATTGTCAAGGCTTCCTCAGTATCTTGTCTTCGGCTTTCACTCCTGAGTACCACAACTCCTGGACACAATTGCTTTCCCAAAATTGTCATATTGTGGGTCAGAGACTACATCCTTGCTTCCATAAGTGCCTGCGAAAAAAATGATACATAACCTTCCGGTAGATAATAAAACTCAACGGCTTAAGCACCTGGTCGGCGAGAGTAGAAGCAAAGTATAGCCAGTTAGATTTTATACACTCAATAATGAATGACATCTTTCTTTTTATAAAAGAACTAGGAAATGATGAGTTAAAACTACTTCTGCTTTATGCATTTGCAAAGATTGTGTGCATTTTGGTATGATTTCTCCGTACACGATCACCATATAACATAGATTCAAAATGCAAAATTACGTTTAATCTCAGAATGGATCTTGAAAGCATCAGACTCCTGTTTCCAATCAGCCCTCTCGGGTTTTCCTGATTGGATATTTTCTCTCGAGCCTCTAATTTTTGACCAGAGTGCCTTTTTTCGGTTTTCACCCTGACGAGGCGCCCAATTTTAGCAAGGCCGCCTTTTTTCGGTTTTCGACCCGCGGGGCATTTATTCTCTTCTTTTGATTTTTAGTCTTTACCATGGACCTTCTCGGGTTTGTTGAGGTTGACTGCTTCATCGAACTTGCTTCCTTTACTGTTTGTCGAAACGCTGCTCCTTGGGATAATGACTTTTCAAGAACAAACAAGTCTTCGTTTGCTGGCCTGAATTTACTTCGTTCATCCGGAATACTTGGTCTTATTTTCCTGAATACCAAATCTCACTATTTCCAGTAGGTGCTTTCTGACTTTCTTCCCGAATAATTAAGTAAATTATTTCCTGATCGATATGATTGCAATAGTAATCCCATAACCTATTTTGGTCTGATGTGCTTAGCTGCTGCAAAACTGTTTCTATGACTGTCCCGGTATTGTCTGATGTGTTTAGCCGCTGTAGCATCGTTCCCATAATTGCCCTTTAAGATTTAACTGCTGTGACAGGTATTGCTTTTACCCCATGCCTCGAGGAATAAAGTGTGATACGTGTAAAGATTTTTGATTGCAGTCCCCTGCATGGGTCTCCTTCATAATCTTCTTGGCCTTTTCCTATCTAGCATCTCAACTGCACGTCATTAGCTTTCCTCTCGTACCGCACATCCTTTACATGAATGAACTGGGTGGATAACTTGTGAATCAGTCTCTTGGTTCCTTTCAGTAGTCAAATAGAGTGACAAGGTGCAGGTATGTGTATACCCGCGAGATTTGGATAAAGCTTGGCCGCAAATTTTTTCTTCTTTTAGCAAGCTTTGCTTAAATCCTGAAGTTTACACATACACGCACTTTTCTTTTTAACCATCGGGATGCCATTGGCCAACCTAGTTTGGCGTTGTGTTTCAAAAAGAAATTAGGTCTTGTTTCTACTTGCGGATCTCTCCTTTCAACCATTTCTACCCACTTGGGCTTGAGTCTTCTGAGCTTCTGTGGCACCTGTCCATGATTTTGGCATAGCATGCTTAGTGGCTTCATAATCATCTTCTACCATGTCTTCACTGGTCCAGGCAAAGACTTTTTTTTTTTAATTTTTTTTTAATTCTCTCAAGTTTCAATCTCTCTTCAAGAGTCATAACAGATGCTATCAAGATTTTCTTTGGGTTCTCCCAAGTTTCGGGATTAAACGGAATAGCATTAATTGAATAAATGTCACACATTGATTATGCACAATGAAATCACAAGAAACATCACACAAATAAATGAAAACACAAAAGCATTCCTTTTATTTCATAAAAGTAGAGTTAAAACATCATCATTAGATAGTTCAAAAATAAATAGAGCATCTAAATAGCTAACATCTTTTCTTTCTCGCCAACATGGATGCTGTAGCCGACAGTCTATCACCCCCGGGAACCATTCTCTTGCCCCATCCTTTCCTCATCAATGAGACCTTGAATAAGCTTTTTTAGAATTCGGCATCTATCAGTCTTATGCCCAGTATGCTGATGGTAGGCACAATACAAATTCGATCGGTGACTAGGGAATCCTTGGCTCTTGGCAGGTCTTGCAGGTTTCAGTTGTAGTTTCCCTTTATCGATGAAATAGAAAAGGAGCTCAGATAAAGGCTTTTCACAAATGGTATAAGAGCCTTGAGTAGTTCCTATGTTTGGAACCTTAGTAGTCCCAACACCCCCCACGCTATTATCGTCGAGACTTGAGCTTTCCTGATTATTACCCTCAATGACGTTGCCCCCTCCTTCAAGGGCGACCGGTTGCTTGCCAAGATTCTGTACATGAAACTTTGGGATTTGGCCATCACTCCTCAGATATCTAGCGTGCCGACGACATTTCCTATGCCCTCGATTTCTGGCTGGGTTAGCTAACCATGAGCGCAGGTCCCCCTCCCCTACTTGAGGAAAACATTCGTCTATGCTGAGATGACCTTTCTGAATTGTTCTAACCGTTGATGCTTCCTTTATCCCTTGAGTGCCGGCACAGATGTCACACCTATCCGGTTGACTCCCATTCTTTAAGTCTATAGAGACTTTCTCCCGGGCGGCCAGGGTAATTGCAAGTTTAGACTTTGAAATTTCTTCTTCGAGGACATCCATCCTTCTCTTTAGGCCCCGTGTCACTGCTAGAAGGCCATTCTCTGAAACATGCCCTTTGCCTTTTCGCTCGGGTGACATAGCAACGGGTGACTCTCCTCCAGGTCCATTTGGTGGTAGGTGCACTTCCTTAGGCGAATCATACTCTTCTTGCAATTCGGTAAAAGCAGCAGACTGTTGTCCAGTAGGTGGCACCACAATTAAATTCTCCATAATAGCCATGGTCTGAGTTTTACGGTTTTTAACCCCTCGTTCTATCTCCTTTACTGCACCATCCTCTCCCTTGGGTACTTCATTCATGATAGTCCATGGAATTATGGGTTCATCCTCTTCCTCTCCCATGATATCACCCTTCACATCAAGGGTCTTCTTGTGCTCAAAAAGTGTCGTTGCTCTGAGCTCAAAATCTGGCTGTTGTGCTGTAGTGAATGCTATAAGAGTCTCTTCCTTGATAGGTGATTCAAATGGTTTAACAGAAGGGGCTGTAGGCAGTTGCTTGAAATTTGATGCTACTTGAGAGGCGATATTTTCCATCATGGTTAACATCTTCCTTTCAAAATCGCCGAGCCTCTTATTTAGGTCCTGTATTGTCAACGCACCAGTCTCTTGTGGTAATTCTGCCATTGATAATTTTAGAGAGGACTCACGGGATGAGAGTAGCTCAGAATCCCCGTCAGACACAAATTCTAGCAACTCAAAGAGCAAATTTGTCCTTACTAGCCGACTGTCGGAACCTCTAGTCCACTTAGATGAATCTATAATGGCTAAAAAAATTAGATTGTTAGGATGATGCATGAATGACATATACAATGCATGATAGTGAGCTATGCAACATTTACAATCACATGCAAGCCAGTAAAGCCTTCCAACCTTATTACTCCCACACACGAGGTAATGCGGTCTCTTTCCTAGGTGGGTCCAATCCATGGGTTAGCGGGGAACCCAATGGATGCGTATGGTGTGCGGTGAAAAACCGACATCGTAACACTCCTATACTAATGTACAAGCGGATGGATAGTGATCGTCATGTATTTAGACGTTCCACAAATTTCGACATGGCCCTACCGGGGCATGGAAGCCTTTGGCTAGGTTACCAAGAGAGATATCTGGACTCACCCAATACATGAGGATCCATACAGCAAGCATGGAATTAGGGTTCATATCACCTGTGGAAAGTAGCTATGGCCATTATATGAGCTTTGGACAAGGGAGATGTTACTTTAAGGCTACCCAAGCATGATCCCTGCCGACGGGTCTAGCTCATCACGAGCGTAACGACCGATCGGGTCACCATTTTGATATACCATTAAGGTACGTGGCTTGGGCTGGTGATTATCCTTAACACTTCCCCAAATTGAGTGAAAATGAGGAGGTGCTTCAGGAACGCACCGGGGCTAAAAGAGGGACCAAACTAGCGTATTCTAAGGCTCTAATGATATGCAAATGCAAATTTGAGAGAAGGTGAATTTATGAATTAAATTTTAATCATAAATGTTAAAAGAGGTATTTTCGAATCGAAATCTCGAACCATAAACGTCCCCAGTGGAGTCGCCACTGTGACGTGAGCCGGATCCCGAGCGCCGCCCTTTCGGACCGCCCGCACGTGGGCGATCGGGGCATTTGCGGGTCCGTTGACATCTTGCGATAAATCGCAAGTGCGTCTATGTCGGGCAACAAGGAGGTATCATGGAGTCGCCACCCAATAGAACATTGGGAAAGTTACTCTCGCCTCGGAGAGCCTAAGACTGCGCTTGGTATCCATTTTGGGCCAGCCAGAGGGGTCTTGGAAGGTAAACCTCTCGCCCTAAGGAGCCTAGGATTAGCGCTAAAGTCTCGTGGCACAAAAAGGTGTCTTGGAGGGTAGACCTCTAGCCTTTTTGAGCCCAAAGACCAGAGCTGGGTCCGGGATTTCTCATCTATTTCTACCTCGATTATTTTATGATCAAATTTTAATACCATTGATTCGCTCTCTCTCCACACGATGCAATTAATTGAAAGGCGCATTTATTCACATTTTGAAAGCGGTAAATGAGCAAAATAAATATCGAAAGCGATAAATTACAATAATACAAGGAGCAGAATACAACTCCCTCTTGTAAATATGCGAAGCATACATAAAACGGGTTATTCATTTAATAGTGAGAACATTGGTCCTCGCATGCATATTTATTATGAAACAATTTTGATGTGATGATTTATTTGGGTATGAAAAACTAGGACATTGGTCCCATTTTTATTTAGAAAAAATGTCAAGTTAATTAATAAAAATGTTTTTGTGATTTTCTTTTTAGCGAGCCTAAATAAAGAATTTTACAAGAAAGTTATATGGCAAAATTAAATAAAATATTACAAATAAAGAAAATAAATATATGAACCAAATGAGCCTTTTTGGACCTCCCGATGTGCTTGCAAAAATGCCCAAGCGAAAAATGAGTTTAGACATAAAAAAACAAAATACAAATAAAATAATGTTAGTGATTAAATCAATTAAACATACAAAATAATGAATAACAAATTAAAATAAAATAAGATGATATGAAAAGAATGATAATGGAATCAAAAATATTAACAAACCAAAATAAAATGAGAAACATGGATTATATGTGATAAATGATTAAATGATGTGATGAAAATAAAATATGACATGTTAATTAATACATGTAAAAATATGCACATTATGAAAATAATGATGATAAGTGAAAAATAATGAATGAATAAATAAACAAATGATAATAAAATCATGTAA
This sequence comes from Excoecaria cochinchinensis, assembly GCA_947683425.1. Lineage (NCBI taxonomy): Eukaryota > Viridiplantae > Streptophyta > Magnoliopsida > Malpighiales > Euphorbiaceae > Excoecaria > Excoecaria cochinchinensis. The sequence continues at coordinate 1,486,823 of CANTUQ010000183.1, forward strand.
CAATGATAAAAATTAGTAAACAAAGGAATGAAAATAATAATGATATATAACAAGGTTAATTGATATGTTCATAGTTATTACAAACTATTTACATGGCAAAAAGATTAGTTTAAATTAATTAATTATTTGCATGTTAAAAATAATGAGGAATCAAAATAAATTATTTACATGTTAGGAATTAAAAAGACAATATTCACATGAATAAAAATCAAATCATATATATAAACAATTAAATGGAACAAATATAAGATGAATACAACAAATGAATAGATGAAAACAATAAATAAATCAATAAAAACAATAAAATATATATGAATAAATTAAATAAAAATAAAATAAAATAGAAATGGAGCCAAGAATATTTACCCTCAGAATATTGGATTTGATGAAGGAAAAGTGATGATTTTCCGGAAAATTGCTTGAAAGAATAATTCAGCAATAAAATTAATTCTCTTTGTTTATGGAGAAAAACAAAGGAATTGATTTGTATGCTTAAGATTAAAAAGAAATTGATGTCAAAATGATGATTAATTTCTTGTGTTTATGGAGCAAAAACAAAGAAATTAATTGGAATAATTAACAATTGAAAATTAATCTTTCAATTTCAATTAAACCTTATTAATTAAAAAGAGAAAATCTGAAATTTTGAAGAGAAAATAGAAGAGAGGAATTCTGGAAAATTAGGTCTAAAAAATGTGGAGGCTCCCCTTTTTTGATTTCATCCTAAACTATTTAAAAGATAGGAAATGTTGCCCTAATTTAATTAAGGAAAACAAACCTAATTTTATTCAAATTCCTTTATTTTTGGGGATAAAATCAAGTTTTATTAATTAATAATCTATAAAAAATATTTTGGAATTTTATTTGAAGTAAAAAACCCTTAATTTTGGGATAAAAACGGATTTTTTGGGTGAAAAAATCGGAAAAAAGGCTGAAAAAATGGAAAATAGGGTAACAGACCCTATACCGACGGCCAGGATGCCCGTCGCTATAGAGTGGCGGGCGTCGGAGCGGCAGCCAGGCGAGAATCGCGCGCGATCCGCGCGCTGGCGCTCGCGCACGAGCGCTCCGTGCGGCGCTCAGCGTGCGCGATGCTGCGCGCGCCTTTAGCGACGCGCAGCATCGGCGACGCTGAGCGTCGCCTTTGCGCTCGCTGCGCGCTGGGCGCCCAGGCGCCTGCGAGCTGGGCGCCAGCGCGCTGCCGCGCCCGACACTCGCGGTCCGAAATTTTTTTTTTTTTTTATTTTTTTTCTATTTTTTTTTAAATTTTAAATTGACTAAAAAAACCATAATTTTAAGCCCCCATTTTTCAAAATTAATTTTTTTAAATATTTTTTTATTATTTTCTAATTTTCACTCTAAAATGCAAATTTGACGAGAAAATCATCACCTTTAACCTTTTAAGCCTGTGAAGGCAATTATCATCATTGGGTAACTTCGATCTAGGCTGACTCAGGACCCGGTGTCTACAGGGGGGGGGAATCAATGGTATTAAAATTTGATCATAAAATAATCGAGGTAGAAATAGATGAGAAATCCCGGACCCAGCTCTGGTCTTTGGGCTCAAAAAGGCTAGAGGTCTACCCTCCAAGACACCTTTTTGTGCCACGAGACTTTTGCGCTAATCCTAGGCTCCTTAGGGCGAGAGGTTTACCTTCCAAGACCCCTCTGGCTGGCCCAAAATGGATACCAAACGCAGTCTTAGGCTCTCCGAGGCGAGAGTAACTTTCCCAATGTTCTATTGGGTGGCGACTCCATGATACCTCCTTGTTGCCCAACATAGACGCACTTGCGATTTATCGCAAGATGTCAACGGACCCGCAAATGCCCCGATCGTCCACGTGCGGGCGGTCCGAAAGGGCGGCGCTCGGGATCCGGCGCGCGTCACAGCTTTGCTAAGTATTCTTGTACAAACTCATCTATTTCTTAAAGCAAAGAATGATTTAGTAAATAATAAGATTTTTTGCAAATGCTTAGAATAACTTATATAGAATTGTGATTAACACACTACCTCTTTGTAAGCTTTTTCATGTTTATTCGCATGTAATCTTTAAGTAATAATTTGAACTTATTAACCTGTTAAAGCCATGTTTATTTGCTTGTAATCTTTGAGTAATAATTTGAACTTCTTTACTTGTTACAGCATAATTCATTGCAGCACATAAGATGTCATTGATTGATAAAGCTTACAAGAAATGAATACAATTTGAACTTTTGAAGTTACATGTGATATTTTCTAAGACTTCTACATGCCAAGTTCTTGGGATGTCTTGTGTAATAACCCAAAAAGGACCTAGTTGGAAAGTGCATACTTAATTGGATAATTAAGGGCATTTCGATAATTTTGGTTAACGAAATTGGAGTTAATTGGAGAAATTAAGGACCTAATTGAAAGGAATTAAAATTTGGTTAAGAAATAATTTTGTTTAAGTGAGTAAAGTGGAATTGTGAAGGAGCTAAGTGAGATTTTCCAAGGATTTAAAAGATATTATGCAAAGATAACTTTATTTGAGCCAATGTGAGTTTGCCATGTGGCTTGGTGGGTGTGTGCAATTAATGGGGAAAGAAGAAAAAGGAAAAAGAAAGAGAGAGAGAAGAGCAGATCATGTTCTTGCTCTCTCTTCTCCTCCTCTTCCTATTTTCTCTTCTTCTTTCTTTTCCCGTTTCGTTTTCTTCAATCCCTGGTTGTGTATGTGAGCTGGAGTTGATTGGGAAGAGTATTGGAGCAAGATTGAAGACGTAAGTGTTTGGGATTTAGGGTTTCCTGCATTCTTTTTCATCTCCTTCTGGTTTTGTTTCGATTAGGGAAAGTTAGGGTTTCGATTAAGAATTTTTGGGTTTATTATGCGAGATGTTAGTGATTAGAAGAAGAATAAAGGCTAGGAAGTGGATCCTTGAAGATAAAGGATTTGAGCTACAAGTTTTCCAGGTTTGGGAGTTATTTATGGATATAATTGTTTGAGAGTTTGTATGTGGTGGTGCATGTTTGTGAGTGATTGTCCATTTCTCTTTGGATATTGGCTTGATATGTGATTATGTGTTATTTGTGTGTTTTGATACATGTAAATGTATATGTTAATAGATTTGAGTATATGATTTGAGATAGAAGAATTATAAGGCTTTGCATGTTAATTTTTGAAGAGTTTAAACATGAATATGAGATGAATTTCTGGGTTCTTGCAACCTCAATATATGTTGTTTTGATTTGAGTAATTGTTGTGTGAATTGAGTTATATTTGTTATGAGCATGATTGGAGGCACTGGAGGTACGTTTTTATGTGATTTAGCATGTTATATGATTTTGGGGAAAATGGGTTTTGAATTTGTTAAGTTGAGTTTCACGTTTGTGCTGGGAATTGGAAAAACACGATGCTGTCGCGAGCGCGACAGAATCGCGTAGGTCATCCCCATGCGCAACGTGCTGGGAAGTATCATCCGCGTCGTGAGGAGGCATCACGACTTGGCAGTGGCGCCAAGCATTCATCACGAGTCGTGAAGCTTCGTCACGAGTCGTGAAGATGGCTCACAACACGTGAAGAAGCCTAGCGCCTCATGCCTTTCTTCTTGTAGGCAGTGTGAGAGGGGATCACGACTCATGACCGTCCTGTCCCAGTAAGGTGTAAGCGTCATGAGTCGCAACTGCCTGTGCGACTCGTGACTGGCTTCTCTTCCCTCACTGTCGCGAGCACGACAGTGATGCCTCTCCTGCCCGAAGTCGCGCGCACGACAGTGATGCCTCTCTTGCCCTGTTTTGAAAAATGAGTTTCAAGGTTTTATTTACATGGGTTTTTATTACATGACACATGATTTGTCTTATATGGCCTATTAATTGATAAATTATATGTTCTTAATAAGATTTGTATATGGTTTATATGGCTGTATTAAATAATAAATTATGTGTCATTAATTAGCTTTGTACATGATTTATATATCTACTTTTGATCAAACACATGTATACATGAAATTGTAAAATTATATTTGATTTATTCTCTATTATATGAACATTATTATAAAACATGATTGAGTTGTTTTCTGAGCCTAATAGTCATAGTAGTGGATAGATAAGCGCTTATCCAGGGTTAGAGTGTGAGTGTAGCTGCTATATGTTATTTGTTACATGCGAGCCCCGTTTGGGTCTTTGATTCGGCCCCATTTGGGTCATATAAGATGTTTAAGATCTCGGTCTCCGGTATACCTTCGGGTATACATGATTATAAAATGTTTTGAGAACCATGTGTCCATATGCTTGGGATACTGTGTCCTATTAGTATCATTAGTACCCGTATCCACTAGTTAGAAAGTAATCAGGTTATTTTTCTTGAGGTGGTTACATGAGATTAATATATATGAAACCATTATATATATGAAATGGATATATGTGACAGGTATATGTATATGCAATATGTCAAGATTAAGTGTAATATTTGTATTCGGACATGAATGGCTAACTGTTGTATTTTTTTGAAGATGCATATGAATATTGATCACTTGGAATTGAATGGTTACTTTCCGTTATACGTATGTGTGTGATGAATACTTGTTATAAGCATGCGTAGTATATGTTTATATGCTTTTGTTGTTATTAAGCTTATATATATGTTTGTTACAATTATATGTACATGCATGTGTTATTTCTCCCCACTAAGCATTATCACTTAGCATGGGCTCTTTTCCCGTGCAGGTGACAGGTTCATTTTGGAGTCGAATATCTACAGGTCGGCCACTAGAAGTCTTTTGTTGGAGTTGATTCTATCTTCCGCTGTATTTTGTATTGTTATAAGTTTAGTATATGGAAAATGATTTTGGAAATGTAATTTTGTAAAGGATTATTTTGTATATGTATGTGTTATATGTTTACCGACCCCTTTTGTAAAACGATGTGATTATTTATATATAAATTTGGCATCTTTATGATTATATGTATCGGTTTAGAGCATGCCCGAGTATATGTATGTGATTTGTGCGCGTGGCGCTCCGGTATCCTTCCAACGGGGGGTATCGGGGTGTTACATCTTGTCCCTCCAAAGTTCGCAATTTGTGAGTGTTGAGATTAACAACCTTTGAAATCTCGTAAGGCCCTACCTAATTAGGCATAAGTTTACCTACGCTAGAATTTCCTCGCCCAATGTCTACTTTCCTACGAAGTAGATCTCCAATGCTGAAGGCTCTAGGCTTTTATCTTGGCATTGTAACATTGGGCAATTTTTTTGTCTATATGTCGTTATTTTAGCATTAATATTATCCCTCTTTTCTTCCAACAAGTCAAGTTCTAGTCTCCTTTCTTCTGAATTCTTTTGCTTAGAGAAGAATTTTGTTATGTATGAGGGCATACCAATTTCCAATAGGATGAGTGCCTCTGACCTATATACTAGAAAAAAAGGGCATTTCGTGCGTTCCTGATCTAGGAGATGTCCTGTAAGACCAAAGGACATTTTTTAGTTCTTCTGTCTAATTTCCTTTATCTTCCCCTAGTCTTTTCTTTAAACCTTCTAGGATGGTCCTGTTGGATACTTCAGCCATTCCATTGCTTTTCGATGTGCCACTGAAGTGAATCTTAATTGTATTTTTTAGATTGGTGCAAAACGCTCAAAATACAGAGCTGTCAAATTGTTTTCCATTATCAGTGATAAATACTTTTAGCAACCCATATCTACAAATAATTTCTTTTTAGACAAAACTCTTGATCCGGATTGTTGTGATGTTTGCCATAGGCTCTACCTTGATCCACTTGGAAAAGTGGTCCACTACCACAACTAGGAATTTCATTTGCGTCTTGCCTTGTGGGAAGGGTCCTAAGATATTCAAGCCCACTGATCAAAATGACATGATATTCCAATTGGCTATTGCTCTAAGGCTGGATGTCTGATTATGCACCTATGAATCTGTCATTAGGGGCAATTTTTTGCCTACTTTTGTGCATTTTTAAAGGTTGTTGGACAAAAATATCCTATATGCAGGACCATTTTGCACATGACTCTCACCGCTTCATGTGCTCCCTATATACCTTCATGGATTTCCCTAAGCACGAAATCTAAATGCTTTTTTGTACAGGTTGTCATTGATGAGGGAATAGTTTGGGGACTTTCTTGCAATCTTTGTGGCTTCTGCTTTATTATCAAAAAGGTGACCCAATCGGAGATACTCTACAATTGGTGTCATCCATGTATATTTTTCATCAATTTCAATTATCTCGGCTTCCTCTATGGTTGGGAATGATTGCTCTTCAACCATGACATCTTCATGCTCAAAATAGTGGTCTGTCATATCCATTTTTGCAAGCAGGCTAGCTTCTTTTTTATCAACCTTAGGAACTTTCTCAATTGTCAAAGTCATCCCTATATATTCCATTTATTGAATTGCAATCTTGACCTTGGCCAGATATTTCTTTGTGTTTTCTTCCTTTACTTTAAAAGTTCCTAAGACTTGGCTTGTGACCAATTGAGAATTGCTTTTGACTTTAAGGTATTTGGTCAGATAGACTTGACCAACCTGAGTCCCTATTATACTCTGTTACATTGTTGAAGCTCTAAAATTTAGCAAATGGCATATTTCACTTGGATATTTAGAGGACCGTTTAAAATGATTCCTACTCCTCCTTTTTGTTTATTGGAAGCACTGTCCACTATCATCTCCCAAGTGATGTTTTCTAGCTTGGTGTTTTGCTGATTTGTCTTTTTCTCTCACCAGGACAGCCACAACTGCCTCACTCAACTTTGAAAGGTAAAAGAAAAGTTTTTTGCCTGGCACTGGCCAACTTGGTAAGGGAGGCTCAGAGAGAAATTGCTTTCGCTCATCAAATGCCTTTTGACAGCCTTCTCCCCAACTGAAATTTTTGCTCTTCCTCAATCTCTTAAAGAATATAATACATCATTTGGCTAAATAGGAGATAAATCTTACTAAGGCTATAAGTCTTCTATTGAGCTTTTGGATTTCCTTCACATTTCTTAGGGGCTGCATATCTAGAATTGCCTTGATTTTCTTTGGGTTCGACTCAATTCCTCATTGAGAAACTATAAACCCTAGGAATTGTCTAGAACAAACCCTAAATGCACATTCATCCAAAACCAATTCAGTGTCTCAAACACCTTGGCAAGGTTTGTCGCATATTTGCATCGATTTTTGCTTTTGACGATCATGTCGTCCATATAGACTTCCACATTCTGCCTGATCTGATCCTTAAATATCTTATTTATCAGCCGTTGATATGTTGCCTTGATGTTCTTCAATCCAAACGACATGACTTTATAGCAAAAGGTTCCTTTGCTTGTATTAAAGATTGTCTTTTCTTGATCTAGAAGCCACATTAAAATCTGATGATAATCCACATAAACATCAAAAAGTGAATAAATAGCTTGGCAAGTTGTAGCATTAATAAGTTGGTCAATGTTTGGCAAAGGGTTACTATCTTTCGGGCAAGCTGTGTTCATATCAGTGAAATTGACACACATTCTTCGCTTTCCATTCTTATTCTTTACGAGGACCACATTCGCTAACCAGTCTAGGTAGTGCACTTCCCTAATCGTCCTGGCTTTGAGGAGCTGGTTTACCTCCTTAAAAATGAACTTGTTTCGATCTGAAGCATGCCTTTTTAGCTTTTGCTTAACTTGTTGGAATTTCAGATCCACATTGAGCATGTGTGTAATAACTTCAAGGTCTATACCAAAGATGTTTTTTGGTGACCAAATGAAAGAATTTCAATTTGTCATCAATATTTGAGTGACCTTTGTCTTCATGCCTTCATATAAATCTGATCCGATCGTCATTCTCTTGCTCGGGGCTATCTCGCAAGTGACATGTCTACCTCAAGGCACATTTTTGACTTCTCTTTCTCTTTTTATTCTACTAGTTCAACAACAGAAGTTTGTTTCCCTTCTTTTATCATGGTCATGTAAGCTTCTCTTAAGGCCTTTTGATTGCCTCAGAGTATACTTATTCCCTGTTGTAGACACCGGGTCCTGAGAGAGTCCAGATCAGAGTTACCCGATGAAGAAGCTAACGTTGGTTTCACACAAGTGATGAAAGTTGTGGGTGCTCATTCTCTAGTTTTATGAGGATCCAAAGTTTTCTGGGTGAACGGGGATTTCGGACCTTGAAAATTGGAATTTTAGTCCACAGACGGGCTACCCATCTGTGGTAGTATAGCCCGTTGCTCGCGCAATAGGCTGGTCGCTCGTTGTCGAGTGCCAGCAGTCGCTCAGGGGAATGCCTGTCGCTTGATCTGAGCGGTGCCTGTTGCTCGCTTGAGCGATTCCCGTTGCTCCATCCGAGCGGTGCCCGTCGCTCCACTCGAGCGGTGCCCGTCGCTCGGTCGAGTGATGCCTTGCGAGTGGCTGTTGCGCCACGTGTAAGGCCGCCGGTCAAATAACCGCTATTGCCCTTTCCGCCGACGGCCATCGGTCATCCACCGATGCCCGTCGGTAGTGTATTTTGCAGCCTTAACTGCCAAATTTTGGGTGAGATTTGGAAAGATTTACAAAATATCCAAAATATCTTTTAAATCTCCAAAATCTTTTCAAATATTTTTAAAAGATTGGATTTGATTTTGAAATATTCTGAATATCTTTCAGTTTTGATTTGATTTTGGAAAATCCTCTTCAAATTTAAATTTAAAATTTAAACTTATTTGAAATTTCTTCCTAAATCTATAAATAGGGGAAGGGGATTCAGTTTTCAGGGTTGAAAAATTTTGTTGAAAAACTATTGATTAGAAAATTGAAGCTTAGCAATTTTCCACAGAGGATTTCATTTTCAATTTCTACAAAAAAGAATTTTCTTTCAAAGTTTCTTATTCTTTTATTTTATCTTATTCTCGAATTATGCTAATCCGAGGAAACGAGATCCATTCGTTTTCATCAATCTAGCTAATTCAGATATTCGTCGCTATCAAAAGTCCAAGAAAGAGAAAATAATTTCCTTCTCTTGGTTTATCTTTTAAAGTGAGATTTTTGCAACCAAGAATCTCTCCCGATAGCGTGATCACAATCCGATCCTTGTATAACTCGAGGAGTCAAAATCTTGCAACGTTCACCTTTACGAGGTAAAAGTCCGAGGGTAAATATTCTGGACCTATTACTTTGAATTCTATTATTTTTGGTGATTTCTTGCATAAAAATCCATCTTTTAGCCAAATTAAAGCAAAAAGAATTTTCAATTTTGAGTTTATTTTCGGGAACAGAGGCGACTGACGGACATAAGGACCACCGACGGCCGTCGCTCAAGCGAGCGACGAGCTGTTGAGGGTTGCCCTTAAGCCCGTCTGTCGCTCCCAGGGACGCCCGTCGGTCACATGATTTGGGCCGTCCCTGGGCCTCATTTCCCCATTTAACTCCTTTTCTTCTCTTCTTTTGTTTTTAATGGTTTTCTCATGCAATTTCTTCCATTTTTCTCCCTATCATTTAATTTCATACCTATTTTGATTCTTTAATTTTGCACTAACATGTACTTTATATTTTTGTTAGTTTTTATTTTTTTGACTTGTTTGGTGGATTTGGTGCCATTTGATGTAGAAGCTACTACAAAGACCTAAGGGTCTTCTCCCGGGTTCATTTTCTAAACTTTATACTTTTTTATTTTAAATTATATCGTTATTATGAATGATCCTCTTTTTATATTATCTCGCTAATAAAAATGGTTAAATATTTTTATTAATTAAATTGGGGTTTTTGTAAAATGAGGACCAATGTCCAATTTTCCAACAAATAAAACCGACACATCTTAAAATTATTTTGTAATAAATATGCATGCAAGAATCAATGTCCTCACTCCTAATGTATATCCAGTTTTATGTATGCTTTGTATTTTATTTACATTGGGGGTTGTATTTCGCCACTAGTTTTGTTGTAATCTATCTTTAGATACTTCATTTTAATTATGCTTTATTTACTGCTTTCCCTGAATGAATGATTTGCGCTTTAATTTTAATGCATTAAATTGAACGAGAAATGGGATGAAACGCTAAATTCAAAGCTCAATTATAAAATTAACCAAGGTATGAATAAATGGGAAGTCCCAAACCTTCTCTGGTCTTTGAGCTCAATGAGACGAGAGGGCAATCTCAATATTTTATTGGGATGGGGCCTCCAAGACACCTCTTGTGTCCCGTAAAAGGCTCAAAATTGCACAGTCCTAGGTGCCACGAGGTGACAGGGCCAGCCTAATGTTCTATTAGGGTGGATACCTCTAAGACACCTCTGGTTAGCCCAAGCGTGAGGCTAGAGGACCATCCTATCATTAGGGTGGAAGCCTCCAAGACACCTTTGGCTTGCCAATAATTGACATAGCAGCGCTGTCTTTGGCTCATTGAGGCTAGACGACCTTTCCTAATGTTCTATTGGGTAGCGACTCCAAGAAACCTCCTTATTGCCCAAAATGGATGCACTTGTAATTTCTTACAAGTTCTTATAAACCTCATCCCGAAAGCCCTAAAACCGGGTAGTTCGGGACGCCCCGGGGGTCGGCGCGCATCACAGTGGTGTCTCCACTGGGGACAATACTTGAGACTTCGCTTTGAAAGTACCTTGGTTAAAATTTACAATTGAGTTTCAATTTCAAAATTTCATCCTTTTTTGAAACTACATTGCATCTCATTAGAGCCTTAGATCTATGCTAGTTTAGTCCCTCTTTCAACCCCGATGTGTTCCCGAAGCACGACTCTACGTTCACTTAATGTAGGGAAGTGTTAAGGATAATCACCAGCCCAAGCCTCGTACCATCATGGTATATTAAATGGAGACCCGACCGGTCATTATGCTCATGATGAGCTAGACCTGTTGGCAGGGACCATTCTTGGGTAGCCCTAAAGTAACATTACCTTGGCCAAAGCTCATGTAATGAAAATAGACACTTCCCCTAAGTGGTATGAATCTTAATACTATGCCTGTTGTATGGATTATTATGTATGGACAAACCCAGATAATTTGATTGGTCACCTAATCAAAGGCTTTCATGCCCCGATAGGCCCATGTCAACTTATTCAGACTGCCTAAATACATAACGATCATAACCCATGCGCCTGTGCATTAGTTAGGAGAGGTTATGCTGCCGATTTTCCACTGTGCACCATACGCATCCATCGGGCCCCCTATTGACCCGTGGGCCAATCCCACCTGGGAAAGAGACTATGACCTTGTGTGCGGAAGTAATAAGGTTGGAAGGACCTATGTGCTTGTATGTGATTTGTGGATGTTGCATAAGCACGATCATGCATTATATGTCATTCATGCATCATCCTGACTCAATATGTTTTACAGCCATCATAGATCTGCCTAAGTGGTCAAGAGGTTCTTAGGGGCGACTACACAAAAATCCATTCTTTGAGCTACCAGAAAGGGTGGAGTATCCTGACACTCTTTCAGAAACTAGCTACGCTACTTTAGCTCAGTTTTCTCTACACTAAGAAATGGCAAACTCACCAAGAGGGGCAGATGCCACCAGGGCCTTGATAACTGAGGAAGTAGGCAGAAGGTTCAAAGAATTCAAGAATAGGATAATGGCTATAATAGCCAACATGGCTCAGCCACCTGCTCCACAAAACCCACCACCTCCTTCTATAAGAAACAATGAAAGGGAGGAGGCCAGAGAAGAGTTGCAAGAAGAGATTCGCCCACCACCTGTGGATTTGAGAGCTACCACATCAAGGGCACAGAGAAGAAGGCCAGCTCAGAGAATAGAAGATGACTGGGAAGACGACGAGTATGAAGAAATAGTGTCAGAAAGAGGGAAGGCACCCCAGAATGAAGAAGCCATCTGAAAGAAGATGGAAGAGAAATTCTAAGTGATGGCGAGGATATTGATAAGGGGTCGAGGGATGAACCCCAAAGACAAGGATTTAGAAGGGGAAGATCTGGTCCCGATAAACTTCAAGATGCCGGATGTTCTGAAGTTTGATGGCACTTTCGATCGAACCGCACACATAAAATAGTACTCGTTGGTGATGAAGGGTACTACTCTGACGAAAAGGCCAAAGATTGAGTACTTTTGCCTGAGTTTGACTGGCCCATCAGTGGATTGGTACCACGGGCTTGACCGCAGAACTAAAGAGGACTGGGATTTGCTGATGGAAGAGTTTTTGAGGCAGTATGATTATAGTGCAAGGATAGAGGTGACTCTGAAGGACCTAGAACTGCTACAATAAAAGGGAGGCAAGTTTTTCCATGAGTATCTGACCCGATGGAGGAATCAGGTGATGGAAATGAAAAGAAAACCAGATACTCAAGACCAGATACGGTTGTTTATTAAAAATGCGAGCTTGTATCTGAGAGAGGGATTGAAGATGAAGGGATTAAAAGACTGGGAGTCCCTGAAAGACATTGCTATTGAGGCCGAAGGAGAATACCTTGCTAGGAGGGCGATTAATGAGAACTATGCCAAGAAGGGCTGCAGCACTCAGGGGCCAAGTAGGTCAGCAGGCTCCGGTAGTGGCACGAGGAAGACAGCCAAAGTATCAGCCACTAATACAACCCCGAGACATTTCTCTAATTTGGGAAGGTCACTGTCATGGGTGCTTTGGAGGTTGATAAAGGAGGGTAAGTTGCAGCCTTTGCCACCTCAACCTGCCAGGACTCAAGGTATGCTGGGCCATAAGGATAATAAATACTGTGCGTATCATCAACATACTGGGCATACAACTGATGAGTGCAAAGCTTTGAGGCACGCAATCTAAGACCTAATTGATTCGAAGCAAATAACAGACCCGGAGAAGAGAGGAGGTCAGAAAAAGTCTGGGTATAATAATGTGCCCCCGCCGGTATTCATGATCGTGTCCAGTCTGCCCGAAGAGTTTGTCTTGAGAGAGCTATATGGCAACGATGGCAACACTGCTATCACAAGCCTCCATGAGGTGAGTGAAGAAGGGCTTCCTGCTGCAGTGATCGATTGCTGGTCAACTAATGAGAGTGGAAGTGAAAATGATAATCCTAACGTGTTTCCCGACTCGTGGGGTTTGGAGGAGGAAGAGGAAGAGAAGAAGGAAAAGAAAAAGAAAGTGGGAGCGTTGACCCGGAGCGGAAGGGTAGCTCTAGAAGTTGAGAGGCCCCAGGAGTTGGTAACGGGCCAAAAAGAAAAAGAGCCAGAGGATGATCCAAGAAATCAAGCAGCTGAAAAAGACGCTAGCTCAGATTTCGATATGGGACCTCCTGAGGCAGTCTCCATCCCATAGGCAAAAGTTGGTGGAGGCTTTATGTGAAACAACTGTGGCCACAACTATATCGCCTACAGAACTGCTAGACGTGGTAAAAGGGGGAGCTAGAGAGAATGTGGTGTTTACAAATGCTGAATTGCCGGCAGAAGGCCACAACCACAACCGCCCTTTGTACAAACGGGCACAAATTAGTCAGAAACACATGACCTGTGTGATGGTGGATGACGGTTCATCAATCAATGTGTGCCCGTAGGTGGCCATGACAGCTTTTGGGGTGACGAAAGATATGCTAGCTAAGTCTGATCTGACGATCATGGCTTATGACAACTCAAGACGACATGCATCTAGGACATTCAAGACAATGGTTAAAACGGGGCCTGTGGAGACAGAGGTGGAGTTTGTAGTCCTGCCTATCCCTGCCAATTTTTCAGCTCTTTTGGGAAGGCCTTGGTTCCATAAGCTGGGAGGCATCCCCTCTACGCTACATCAAATGGTTAAGATTCGTCACGAAGGGTAGGTGGTGACTATAAAGGCCGCAAGGGAAAATTAGGTTTCCATACTAGAGATTGTGAGGCAGCCTTTCAGTGGGTTCCATGTGGCTGTAATAGATGGGAAAGAACAGATAAAAGGAAGCCCCCAGGTGCTGATCATGATGAAGAGGATGTCATTCCTCCCCGGCGCGGGATTAGGCAAGAACTCTCAGGGGTTGCCAAAAGCCATAGCCATCAGAGGCCAGAAGGATAGAAAGGGCCTAGGTTATAAAGGTGTGGTGAAGAGGGCCAAGGGGTCAGCAAAAGAGATTCCTCATATCCGAAAGAGCTTTGTGCCAGCAGCTATAGCATGTGCCTACACCGAGGAAACCGAGCCTCAGTGGGTTGATGGGAGAATTGTACCGGGTTTCGACGTTTTTAATGATGTCTTTGACTGGGATATTGGATTGATTAAGCCAGCAGAGGGTTTTTGAGATGAAGAAATCATGACCAACAAGACAAATTGGGACCGCGAGGAGCCCGAGGAGATTATAACTGAGAGGATGGTGGCCACCCAGCTCAAGAGAAAAGCAAAGATTGAGGAAGTCGTACAGGGGGTTGCTGAAGAGCCCCCGAAATGCCAGAATGATGCAGGACCGTCAGCTATAACAGATGCGCCGGAGGAGGAGGAGGAGGAAAATAGTTTAGATTTTCTTTTTACTCCAGAACTTTTTGATAATGTTAATGACAATTTCAGTTTTATCAATAAAGTGAACGATTTTGCTTACTTGTGCGATATTTCTGATGATTTCATTATGCATGATCATGATCATAATCCATATATATTTGATATTGATTCAACTGATGCTACTCCATTTAATCTTGGAACCTCGAAAAACCTGAAAGAAATCTTGATAGCATCTAACATAACTCCTGAAGAGCAAGAAAAGTTCGAGAGAATATTAAGAACATGAAAAAGTCTTTGCCTGGACCTACGAAGATATGCCAGGAGTGGACCGAGAAATCGCAGAACATGCCATCCCGACTTACCGAGACTATAAGCCTGTCAAGCAGAAGTTGAGGAGACTTAGGCCATAATGGGCAGACAAGGTGAAGGAGGAAATTTAGAAGTAGATTGAAGCCAAGTTCCTAATTGAGATACAATACCCTACTTGGTTGGCCAATGTTGTCCCAGTAGCCAAGAAAAAGGGCAAGGTAAGGGTATGTGTGACTTTTGAGACTTGAATAAGGCTTGTCCAAAGGATGACCTTCCATTACCCCACATAGACGTGCTGGTGGACAGCGCAACTGCCTGCATGATGTACAATTTCGTGGATGGTTACGCAGGCTACAATCAGATATTCAATAAAATAATCGACCGGATTAAGACAACTTTTATCACCGAGTGGGGGACTTTTGCTTACAGGGTAATGTCCTTTGGCTTGAAAAATGCAGGCGCAACCTATCAAAGGATGGCCATAAAAATTGTAGATGACTTTATTCACAAGGAAGTAGAAGTATACGTGGATGATATGATGATCAAGTCGGCCACCAGAGAAGGCCACTTTGAAGCCCTAAAAAAGTTCTTTCAGAGGGTCGAAAAGTACAACTTGCGATTAAACCACAAGAAATGTATCTTTGGTGTCACCTTAGGGAAACTCTTAGGGCATGTAGTTAGCCAGAGGGGAATTGAGATTGATCCGGACAAGGTTAAGGCCATTAGAGAATTGCCGGTGCCGTAGAAAGAAAAGGATGCGAGAAGCTTTTTGGGTAGATTGTAGTATGTCAGTAGGTTTATCGCTAAGCTTACTTCGATCTGCGAACCGATTTTCAAACTGCTCAGAAAAGACCAACCAGTAGTATGGAACAAATATTGTCAGGAGGCTTTTGATACTATTAGAAAGTATTTGCTAAATCCACCGGTTCTGAGATCGCCGAGCCAGTCAAGCCGCTTATCCTGTATTTAGCCATAAAAGATAGTTCTATAGGCGCCATGATGGCTCAAGAAGATGAGTTCGGAGTGGAGTTTGCTGTTTATTACCTTAGTAAAAAATTCTTGGCTTATGAGATTAAATATGCAGAAGTAGAGAAGATTTACCTGGCGGTAATTTGGACCTCTAAGAAGTTGAGACACTATTTTCATTCTTACAAGGTACAAGCAGTAGCAAAGCAGAATCCCCTTAGATATTTGCAGGAAGCTCTATCTTTACTTGGAAAACTGGGTAGGTGGTTGTTGCTGCTGCAAGAATTTGATGTAGAGTACGTTACTCGGAAGACCATTAAAGGTCGTGCAGTGGCTGAGTTTCTGGCAGAGCACCCAATCCAAGGAGACTCGTATGAGTTTAATTTCCCTGATGAGGACGTAGCATCCATTATGGTTCAAGGTTGGCAATTGCACTTTGATGAGGTCGTAAACAGCAAGGGAGCAGGAGTAGGAATTATTTTGATAACCTCGGATGACGAGAAACTCCCATTAGCCAAGAAGTTAAGGTACAAAACCACCAATAATGAAGTCGAGTATGAAGCATGCGCCTTCGGGTTAGAAGCACTAATAGCTTTGGGGGCAAAGAACGTGGAAGTATTCGGGGATTCATCCTTAGTGATCAATCAAATTAGGGATGAGTGGGCTATCAAAGAAGAACGGTTGATGCCATATGTCAAACACCTGAGGGAGTTGAGTGGTCAATTCGAAGTATGTACATTCCAGGGATGAGAATCAATTAGCCGATGCACTTGCAACTTTGGTGTCAATATGGAACAATTCAGAAGGGGTAGTCATGAAGCCGATTTTGATCTCTAGTTTCGAGAAGCCTAGCTTTGACTCCAAGCCAGTGATGGAAATAGAAGTAGCAGATGGGAAGCCGTGGTATTATGATATCAGGAACTATCTAGAAAATGCGACATTTCCAGAAGAGGCTACCGAGAAAGATCAGAGGATGATCCATAAGCTATCTACTCAGTTTATCTATATAGAAGGGATGTTATACAAGCGGCAGGTCGAAGGTATCCAATTGAGGTGTCTGGACGAGAAAAAAGCCAAAAAAGTGATGGAAGAAACTCACACTGGCGTGTGTGGAGCCCACATGAATGGGTTGACGTTGGCCAAAAAGATCATGAGATAGGGGTTCTACTGGCTCACCTTAGATACAGACTACTCAAAGTATGTAAAATAGTGTCAATTGTGCCAACAATATGCGAACTTAAGGCACTTGCCGTTTCAGAATTGCATAGCTTGACGTCGCCTTGGTCATTCGCAGCTTGGGGGATAGACATCATTGGAGAGATACGCCCTACCACCTCTAATGGACATAGATATATCATAGTCGCCATTGACTACTTTACCAAGTGGGTAGAGGCCGAATCCTTCAAGAAGGTTGATGCTCGGGATATGGCAAAGTTCATCGAGAAGAACTTGATATGTAGATATGGCCTCCCACACCATGTGGTATCTGACAATGGGGTCCAATTCATGGCCGAAACGAAGAAGTTACTTCAGAAATATGGAATTGAACATCACAAGTCCTCTTCTTATTGCCCGAAAGCTAATGGAGCAGTAGAAGCCGCTAATAAGAACGTCAAGAGAATCCTGGCCAAAATGGTTCGGAGTTATAAAGATTGGGCGGACAAGTTACCTTTTGCACTCTGGGGCTACAGAACGACTATCAGAACTTCAATAGGAGCCACACTGTATTCCTTGGTCTATGGAACGGAAGCAATATTGCCAGTTGAGGTCAAAATCAAGTCACTGAGGGTGGTTATGGAAGCTGAGATTCCGAAAGCTGAATGGGCACGGCAGCGGCTACAACACTTGAACATGTTGGATGAGAGCAGGTTGAGAGCCTACTACCATAATCAGACTATTAGAAGAGACTTGCCAGATCATTCGGAAAGAAAGTCAAGAGGCACCCATTGAAAGAGGGAGACTTGGTATTCAAGCAGATGAGACCAAGAGCGCCAGACATAAGGGGGAAATTCAGACCGACATGGGAAGGGCCTTTCATCTTCAAGAAGCTGTTATAAAAGGGAGCGGCGATTTTGTCAGATAGCGATGGCAACGAGTTTAAGGAGCCAGTCAACGTCGATAGACTCAAGAGGTTCCATGGCTAAAGATAATAAAATTAAAAGAAGAGAATAAAAGCCCCGCGGGTCAAAAACCTAAAAAATTGGGCGTCTCGCTAAAATTGGGTGCCTCGTCTGGGTGAAAACTGAAAAAAGACATCTTGGTAAAAAATTAGAGGCTTGAGTGAAAATGTCCAATCAAGAAAACCCGAGAGGGCTGATTGGTAACAGGAGTTGATGCTATTAAGATTTGGCTCTTTGAATAAATGTAGTTTTGCATATTTGAATCAATGTTAAATGACGTTCATGTATATTAAAATCGTACTGAGATGTACACAATTTCGTGAAATGAAATAAAACTGAATTCATTCATTCATATTATTTTCTAAGTTCTATTTTAAAAAGAAACATATTGCTCAAAATGCATGCAAGTCTGGACTAGGCCCTACTACTACTCTCGCTGGCCAGATGTCTAAGTCGTAGTGTCCTGTTGTCAACAGCAGGGCTGAGCACCCATCTCTTATATGCGTTAGAGGAAACAACAGATTGATGACCAAAAGAGGGGATGACAGTCTTTACTGGTAGTTCAGTCCAAAGATCATGGTATCGGGAGATAAAAGCGGTAGATAAGATTCCGCCTTGGAAAGATAGAGGGACTCTCACCACGTCTTGAGTCGTCCCGAGTTGTCGAGTGCATCGGGGCCGTGATGTAAAAGATAGCCTCACGAAGCCCACATAGGGGAACACATCCTGAAGAACCATCAACCATCACAGCAGATAGGGGGAGCCAAGCACTCATGAAACTAATGTCCTCATCGGTTACCTCGCTAAATCTGGTAATGCCCTCGTCAGGGGTCGCAAATGAGTATAGTCGCTGGCGAGGAAGAAAATGCCTCGGAGAATATTGACTAATGACCCTGGGAGGTGGTTCTGACAGCAGCTTCAACTTCTCTTGCAGCCATATCTAAGAAGGGAAACAAGAAGGAAAATAAGAGCAAAAGGAAATAAAGTAAAAAAGTAAAGAAAAATAAAAGCCGCTAGAGTGGATTGGGTTCACTTTAGGAAAAAGTAAGGC
Source organism: Excoecaria cochinchinensis (assembly GCA_947683425.1). Classification (NCBI taxonomy): domain Eukaryota; kingdom Viridiplantae; phylum Streptophyta; class Magnoliopsida; order Malpighiales; family Euphorbiaceae; genus Excoecaria; species Excoecaria cochinchinensis. The sequence goes on from CANTUQ010000183.1 coordinate 1,505,565, forward strand.
ATAGGGCTGTGTGAAAATCCGAAAAGGACGCACTTCCCACTAAGAAAAGCTAGTGTGAAAATCCATAAGGGACGCACTACCTTTTAACACAATGACTTACCTGGAGTAATAAGGGGCTCCCAGAGAAAGTAGTAGAGGACCACAGCACGGACAGAATCAAGACCTATGATAGTCTCAACGAGGATCAGTGGAAAGGGGGTCAATCCGCGTTGGAAATCATCCAGAATCCCAAACAGACGAGAGTCGCTGATCAGATCCTCTGAGCTCACAAGAAGATACTTCATTAGGCAGAAAGAAAGATGACACCCACGCAGTATGGAGCAGCGTCGGGGAACTCATCCAGTGCTTCAATCAGCAGTTCTAAGGCAAATGTGGGGCCCTGAGGAACTAGACGGGTAGCGTCAGAAGGGGCAATACTTAAGGCCAGTGCTACATCTCGAGTTTGAACCAGACCACAGCAGGGAATGCAAGGCAGGGTGCTGGGTGGATACCAGGTCCTGACAATAGCGGTAAGCTCTTCAGGTAGGGGGCACAGTTCCTAGTAGGTGAACCTGAAGACGTGGAATTGTGGGTCCCAGAAATGAACCACAACGAAAAGAAAATTGTAGTCTACCTTAACCCTTCTCAGAAATTTTAGACCGAAAAGTGGAGCCAGGGTAGAGTTTTCCCAAGTTTGTGGATTGTCCAGAATTCGGTGCATCTCTGCAGCAGTGGCAGAAGACATTTCTCAAACCCTATGGTTGAAAATTTAAGTTGGCCAAGAGAAATAAGCAAGGAAAAAGGGGGAAAAACTTTAGAAAAGGCTTGGAAAGGGGCTCGAAAGATGAAAAGACGCGAAGTCCAAGGAAGAAAATGGGTGATTTAAGAGGAAGGGACGACCGACGGGGAGCCCGTCTCTCACCCAACCGACGGCTAGCTTGTCGGTCAACCTGGTTGACCCACAGGCAGATTTATTTCTTGCATGCTGAATGCATAAAACGAGCATATGATAATTTTTGTATTTTCTTTGAAATTTTACAGGCAAATCCAGGCGCGAAAGTCGGCAACTATTCAGGGAGTAAAAAAAAACATTTAATGGAGTAATTAATTAGATTAATTAGCATTAATTAGGGAGTTAATCTAGCATTAAAACTCAGAATCCAGAGCGACAGATGGGCTGCCCGTCGCTAGCTCTTTAGACGGGCTGCCCGTTGGTCACTAAAGCCTGTATAAGGCGCGAGTGACCGACGCCCATCACTTTCCTTTCTTCTCCCATTTTCTTCTCCATCACCAACCGACGCCCCAAAGTCGTTTTTTGACCATATCTTCCTCATTTCTCAACCGTCCGTTTGCTCCAAAATGACCCCCACACTGTCCTGAACATTTAAACTTGCTTTTTGCACACTTTAATTGAGTTTATTTTCAGCACAGTTGCGTCGACATACAGGTTAGTTATTCATTTTTCAACTCTTCTTTCTATTTATTTTTAAATATTTTCCTGAGAAATGCATGTTGGCATAATTTGACAAAAATATAATGTTAATTTTTGCCTTAATTTCTTTAAAATATATGCGGGCCATAATAAAGGGTAAAAAATAAAAAATAAAAAAATGACAAGAGCATGAAAGTTATTCATAGAAAACTTGGACTTGCCGTTGTTGGACTTAGCTCTAGGACTAACCTGAACTGGACAAGACATGAATAAATTAAAATGTTGCTTGGGGCCTGAGGCCTATCCTTTTTTTTTTGGCTTTTTTGTGCAGGAGATTGGGCATATCCTTGCCGGGGTGCTGCCTAAATTTTTAATTTTTCTGGTTTGGCACATCCTTGCCGGGATGCTATCCAAATTTTACTAATGGGGCACTCCCTTGCCAGGGTGCTGCCCAGGTTTTCTTCTGGTTGGGTGACCTTGGCCTGAATGCCGCCCAAACTTTGTATATGTGGGTTAAGTAGACCCTTATTAGAATGCTACTGAAATTATTGCATTTTTGCCCGGGATGCCACCGAGATTCATGAAATTCGTAATCTTTCGTTTAGCTGTTACTTACAGCGATAATGCCAAACTATTTTCTTACTTTTTTCTTTTTAGGATGCCTCTTAGACGTCAGGTTCCTCATGATCAGCCAGAGCTTGAATCTCCTGTCTGGATGAGTGATGAGGCAAGGGAGAGGTTTAGCCTGCTGGCTCGAGTTCAGCTCTGGGCCAGTCGTTTCATCTCCAGACCCTTCCTACAGGCTATGGGTATACTGGAGGAGGTAGATGCACTAGTAGCAGCCATAGGATGGATAGAGTTTCTGTGGCCTACCTTCCACACCCACCCGGGGTGTCCGAGAATTTCTCGCTACTTTGCATTACGGGGGATTCCAGAGATCGGACACAGAGGAGAGGGTTATTAAGTTCTGGGTCGACGGATATCACTACAGCATCACCCGCCACCGGTTCGCAGAGGCTATAGGATTACCGTTCGGAGACGATGTCATAGTGCCTCAGAGGGCCGTTAGGCGCCAACATTTGGAGGTCATAGCTCTGCCGGGAGTGCCATATGACTGTGATGCGCATAGGAACCAGCAAGGCCCTTGTCGAGCCCGCCTTTTGGGGCTCGAGGGATTGGTTCACGTCTTTTTCATCTTGAGCATCATGAGTCATCTTGGATGCCTCCTTTCCAATAGAACATTGGAAGAGAGGATCTAGACCCACAACGCCTTTAGGCACCTTTGAGGTATTCTAGAGTCGCCACCCAGTTTACAAGAAACTGAAAAAGGTCTCTAACCTCTATTGGTCTAAACCAGAGATGGTGTCTGGAACTTCACTCCCATTAATGACTTAAATTAATAAATGAGTTTTTAAGAAATTAAAATTCCATCTCTCATCTCATGCGGTAATGCAATAAATTAAAGCGCATTTATTCACATTAAAAAGCGATAAATAAAGCAAAAGATAAATATATTACAAAATAGAAAATTGGGACAGAACAATCCTCTAAATAAATAATAGAAATAGATAAAGGAAATAGGACAGAACAATCCCCCAAAATAAGAAAATATAAACAAACAAATAAATAAATACATAAAATAAATTAAAATACAACATACATAAATCGAGTCATGAATTTTAGGAACATCGGTTCCTTTTTATTTATTAGAAAAATTGGAGAACTATTTTTAGGATATTGATTAGAAAAATCGAGATTAGTGATCCCATTTTAAGAAAACTAGTTCTCCATTTGAAAGTGTGATTTTTATTGGCTAAAATAGGACATTGATCCAATTTATTAATAAAAAATCTCAAATTATTAATTATCTAAAAAATGTGATTTTCTGTAATGCGGATAATTAAAAAATATATTTTACATACCAAATAAATAAAAAAATAAGACAATATACATAAAATATAATGAAAATGCAAACTCCAAAAATTGGATGGTCTTTAATCTCCCGGTCCGAGCACGTGTGTAACTCGCATAATCATACAAGCATTTAAGCCATAAAACAAATAAACGAAGTAAAATGTCAGTAAAGTAAATTAAAAAATTGATATAATGTAAATAAATAAATCAATTAACTAAAATTAGCTTAATAAAATAATTAATTAAAGTGGTTAATTAATAAATTAATCAAATAATAATAAGAAAGATGACAACAATATTAAGACATATATTAATAAAATAATAACAATAACCTTTGAAAACATATTAATATAAGATATTAATAATAATTAGGCTAAATAAATAATAATGATAAAATGAAATAATATAAAATAACAAATCAAAAAGGACAAAATAGCTATAAGAAATGAAAACTTACCACAAGTAAATTGAAGAATCACGTGAAGGCTAGGCATAAAAGACAAAAAGTGGCCAAAGTGAGGAAATTACAATGAAAAAGAAGGAAATGTGAAATGGGAAAGAAGTGGAATTGTAAAGAGGGAAAAGGAAAGTCTCAATGCACGACTCGTGAATGTCGTGCACGAGTCGTGCATGACATTCATGACTCGTGAATGTATTTCACGAGTCGTGCAGTCCAATTGGGGAACTGGGTTTTCTCTGACGCATCCGATCGGGAAAAAGAAAAAATAAGGCACAATTCAACCGGCAAGGGGAAAAATCTGATCGGACAACCGCAATATAATCAAGAACAAAGATAAAATTGGATCGGCGACCACAAAACAATCAAAACAAAGTCACTGACTTAAAGAAACGTAAAAACAGAGGTAAACAGAGGAGGTTCAACAGATCAACGAACACATAATCACGTGATCAAACATGCATTATGAAGCAATATACACATTCATTTAATCATAACAACGATATACATGCGATGAACAGATTAAATAAATCAAGCAACAAATATATACAGTATGTACAGTGAGAAGAAAACAACAGGTAGAAACAAACGAGAAAAAGAAAGAAAAAGAAAAAGAAGAGAGAGATGAACCCAGTATTTACCCTCAGATATTGATGTTCAATGTGCAAAACGAAGAAGTGCTGGCTTCCTGGATTCAAGAACAGATTTTCAACGTTTTTTGGAAAATCAAAATCCTTCTTGCTCTCAAAACCTTCTCTCTCTTTTCTCTGCTCTCTATCCCTTTTTCTCTATTTTTTTTCGTTCTCCCCTTTTTCATTCATGCTCTCCCCCTTTAGTTTCAATTATTTCTTTTTTATGTTTTTAGACAGACTTGATGGTTTCTCACCAAATCCACTGTAAACCCATACTTTCTCACCAAAACTTTGAAGAAAGAAGAAAAGGAGCCGTTGGGCGTATGAGGGAGGGGCAGATGAGCCTCTCCACTTAACGTGAGGCTGGGCCTTACGTTAGTGAGATGGGCCTCACTAACATGAGGCACCCATCTCACATAAGTGAGATGGGTCTCACTGCCCAGGCCCAAAAATATTTTTTTTTAAAAAAAAAGCGAAAAACATTTTTTTTCGAGGAAGCCAGCACTTCTATTTGCTTCTTGCCCGCGAACAGGCATCATTTTCATCATTGGGTAACTTCATTCTGGGCTGACTCAGAACCCGGTGTCTATAGTTGCCCCCAGTTTTGGGAAACGTAGTGCCTAAGTGCCTAAGTGAGCCAAAACTCAAAGAAAGAAAGAAAAGACACGTACCTGAGGCAACTGTCTTCTTGAACTGGATGATGTCGTTGTGGTGGTTGTCGCCATGTTGTTGACGTGTTGTTCTCTGTTGAAGCGGTAGTGCCGTGATTGTGCAAACCGTTTTTGAGATTCGAAGTGGTATGCCGTGGTCATTTTAACCTTCTGTAGAATGGTAGTGCCGCCATCATGCTAACCCTTCTGAGATGGTGAAGTGGTAGTGCCGTGGTCGTGCTAACCTTCCGTAGAATGGTAGTGCCACTATCGTGCTAACCCTTCTGTTGTTTGAAGTGGTGCCCCTTGAGAGGTCTTTGGTTGAACATGGCCCCTGAGAGGTCTTGGGTTAAACTGCCCCCTGAGAGGTCTTGGGTTGAATGTGCCCCCTGAGAGGTCTTGGGTTGAATGTGCCCCCTGAGAGGTCTTGGGTTGATCTGCCCCCTGAGAGGTCTTAGGTTGATTTGTCCCCTGAGAGGTCTTTGGTAGACTTTTTCATTTTTTTTTTATTTTTTTTTGGATTTGATGTTTGCATTGATGTCATCACTTACCAGTGTTCGCATCGAATCTTTCTTACTGCAAAATTGGAAAACCAAATATGTAGGAAAAAATTGGTAAGCATGCAAGTGGAATGCATGAGTCATGCAGGAATGCATGAGAAGAATTCATCTGAGTGGATTTGGATGTGACAGCCAGTTTGGTCACAAATTGCAGTAGAATCGGTGCCCTCTGGAATTGCTTTTGAATTTCGTGCCTTTGGGGATTACGAGGTTCTCCTCTGATACCTGTAGTCATTATTTTAAGGTGGTGCGTCCCTTGTGGATTTTCACACTAGCTTTTCTTAGGAAATGCGTCCTTTCGGATTTTCACATAACCCTGTGCCTTATTTTTTGCCTGGAATGGACCCAACCCAAACCGGTGGCTTTTATTCATTTTATTTTTTTTATAGGACAGACTGCCTGTTCCTAGGTTTTCACCCTGCCCTTTGGCGTAACTTTTGCTTAGAGCGCCAGTCACGGTTTTCATCTCTAACGGCCTTTTTTTTTAACAGGACTGAAGTGGCCTTTTCCATGAACCTCCCTTCAGTCCGTCGGTGTTGATTGAATCTGCTTCATTAGCCGAGAAGGTTGCTCCTTCTGATGGTGCTTTTTCTTTGGTTTCAAAGCCCCAAGGCTTAAATGCGAAATCTCACACTTTTCTTTTATTGGCCTTGGTGGTTCAACTTTCTGAAGTGAGTTTTAATGGTTGAGATTGGACGATAGGTTGGGTTTGGATAATTTGGGGCAATTTTCTTTTCTTTCTTTTTTTTTCTCCTTTTTTTTAAAGCGACCTTCTAAGCTGTGCTATAAAGGTCTCAGGTGGTTGAAGGACAATTTTGATTGGTTTTGTAGTGAATTTGTTAAATGATTGGGAGAAAGAGATCATAAGGCTTGATTCTAATGAGTCGTGTGTTTCTCGTAAAGGTCCTGAGTTTCGTTCGTCCAACTTCTAATAGCTCCTGGAGTTTGATTTTATTTAGCAACATCACATGCAACCCAGATGTTGGGAATGTGGGGGAATGGTTTTTGAAATTCTGTTTGTCGCCAGGTTGGCACATGTGAAAGCAACGTTGTCTCAATAATGTCCTTGTCAATTTTCAGCATATTATACCTGGTCCAGGCAAAAGCTCATTTTTTTTCTTTTCATTTTTCTTTTTTCTTTCTTTCATTTTTCATTTTTCTATCATCTCTCAAAATTATCCTCTCTTTAGGAGTTATATCAGATGCTATCAAGATTTTGTTTGGATTTCCCAAAGTTCCGAGATTAGATAAAGTTGTATTAATTGGGTTAATGTTAAAATGAATGAATGTATCGTGATCATAAGAAATGAAATCATTAGAAACCCCATACAAATAAGCAAAAATTCTTCATCATATTAACATAACCAAATTATCACAAGGAGTTCTTGAAATAAGTAAAGCATCTAAAAAAAACATAGTATTTCCATGTAGTTCTTGCGAAATGTGCCACTCAAGTGGACCAGACCCGATCACATATTTGGTGAAGGGACGACATTATAACTTGTCTTCTTCTTCTTCTTCTCTCTTTTCTCGGGATCAGTGATCTGCTTAGTATCAATGAGATCCTGGATCTTATTCCTCAGGGTTCGGCAGTAATCTGTCAGGTGCCTAGTGTGCTGATGGTAAGCACAGTATTGATCATCTCTATGTCCTGGCTGTCCCTGATTAACGACTGGCCTAGGAGTTAAAGGTCGTATCTTGCCCTCCTTTATCAGTCTCTCCAGTACCCAGGATAGAGAGCGACCCAATTTAGAATAGCATCTCTGACTCTGCCTAACTTCTGTAGCTGCCACCTCGGCTGCCTTTCCATTCTATTACTACTTCCAGCCCTACCTGACCTGTATCCAGACTGGTTCCCAAAGTTCTTCCCAGGAAGGTTATTTTGACTCGCTTTCTTCGCCAGATAAGCCCCCTCAGCCTCTACAGCAATGTCTTTAAGCGACTCCCAATCTCGGAGCCCCTTAAAACTGAGCAAATCCCTTAGGTAAGGATAGGAGTTCCTGATAAATAACCTGATCTGGTCAGCAGTGTCAGGCTTTCGCTTCATCTCCATTACCCTGTTCCTCCACCTGGTGAGGTATTCGTGGAATGACTCGTTGCTCCTTTGCTGTAAAAGTTTAAGGTCCTTCAAGGTGACCTCCATTCTATTGCTGCAGTCGTACTGCTTCATGAATTCATCAGTCAGTAGGTCCCAATCCTCTTTGGATCTCCTATCCAGCCCATGATACCAATCTACTGCCGGACCCACTAGATTGAGGCAGAAATACTCCACCTTTTGCCTCTTGGTTAGTCCTGTGCTAGGGTGTATTGCTTGATGTGCGCAGACGGGTCCGAAGTACCATTGAATTTCGGCAGCTCAGGCATCTTAAACCTCTGGGGCAGTAGCTCTTCATCCCCCAAATCTATGTCCTCGGGGTTGATCCCTTTTTCGGCTGATAACATTCGGGTGATAGCCTCAATCTGCTGTCTCATTCCCCTCAAGGCCTCATCCTCCACTTTGGGTACCCTACCTCTCACAACTTGGTGGGCTACTAACTCCTAAGCCTCATCTTCCACCACAAAATCCTCATCGAGATTAGGGACCCTTGCCCTTCTTGGCTCAACAGGCACAGCAGCTTCATTTTCATTAACGGGTGGACGAGCAGCAGCTCCAGCAAGGGGAGCCTCCCCACCAGCAAGCGATTCGACTTGCCCCCGAGGAGGAACTGCCGACACTTGTGGAGCGACAAGTGTTTGTGGAGCAATTGGTGCTTGTGGAACAGAGGGATGAGCAATCCTTTCGGCCATAGCGCTCATCATATCCAACATTCTTCGTTCAAAGTCCTTAAGTCTCCTGGCAAGATCTTGAGTGGTTAAAGCCCCGGTCTCTTCTGCCATCGAGGATGATGCACTAGATGTTGAGAGTGACTCAAAATCACAAACAAGCACTAATTCTAGCAATCCAAAGGGCGAGTCTATTCTCACTAGTCGACCGTCAGAACCTCTGATCCACTTGGATGAATTTATGATGGCTGAAAAGCTCAGATTGTTAGAATGATGCATGATTGAAATGCAGTGCATGGTCATGTTATGCAGATGGTCCTCGATGAGTGAAAGATTAGAATGATACAATGTGATGCATGGAAGAAATTATATGCAAGATGATATGTACATGTGAAAAATAATATGCAGACGAAAGGATATGTACACACATAACATGAGAGAACCTATATTATTATTCATATATATATATATATATATATATATATATATATATATATATATATATATATTTGTTTATTTTATTTTTTCGATATGCATGAATGATATGTGATGCACATGCATGCTGTGTAGCATCCACAACTACATGCAAGCAGATAGACCCTTCCAACCTTATTTCTCCCACAAACGGGGTCGTGCGGTCTCTCTCCTAGGTGGGCTTTATCCCAGGGTTAATGGAGAACCCATTGGACATGCATGGTGCACGGTGGAAAACCGGCAGCATAACATCTCTTGCCTAATGTACATACGTATGGGTGTTTGGCCATTATGTATTTAAACAATTCAACTAAATTAAGATAGGCCCACCGGGGCATGAAAGCCTTTGATGAAGACCATTTAATTTAATTAATTTTATTCAATATATGATGGCCCAAATAGCAAGCACGGTATTATGGTACATTTCACCTAGTGGGAGTGTCTATTGCCGTTACATGGGCTTCGATCAAAGGTGATAATATTTTAGGTCTACCCAAGCATGGTCCCTACCAAAGGGTCTAGCTCATCACAAGCATAGCGACCAATCGGGTCTCTATTTGATATAGCATTTGATGGTACAAGGCTTGGGCTGGTGGTTATCCCGAACACTTCCTTACAATGAGTAAAAGTAGGGTCGTGTTTTAGGAACGTACCGGGGCAAAACAGGGACCAACTATCATAACTCTAAGGCTCTAATGTATACAATGCAATTTCGATTAGAAATGGAATTTTTGGATCCTTACTAACTCAATTATAATTTTAACTTAAGTCACTTTTGAAGCGAAGTTTCGATCACCGTCCCCAGTGGAGTCGCCACTGTGACCCGCGCCGGAACCAGCAAGGCCCTCGCTGACCCTGCCTTTTGGGGCTCGAGGGATTGGTTCACGTCTTTTTGATCTTAGGCATCATGGGTCATCTTTGATGCCTCATTTCCAATAGAACATTGGAAGAGAGGATCTAGACCCACAACGCCTTTAGGCACCTTTGAGGTATTCTGGAGTAGCCACCCAGTTTACAAGAAACTGGGAAAGGTCTCTAACCTCTATTGGTCTAAACCAAAGATGGTGTCCGAAACTTCACTCTTATTAATGAATTAAATTAATAAATGAGTTTTTAAGAAATTAAAATTCCATCTCTCATCTCACGCGGTAATGCAATAAATTAAAGCACATTCATTCACATTAAAAAGCGATAAATAAAGCAAAATATAAATAAATTACAAAATAGAAAATTTGGACAGAACAATCCCCTAAATAAATAATAGAAATAGATAAAGGAAATGGGATAGAACAATTCCCCAAAATAAGAAAATATAAACAAACAAATAAATAAACACATAAAAGAAATTAAAATGCAACATACATAAATCGGGTCATGAATTTTAGGAACATTGGTTCCTTTTTATTTATTAGAAAATTTGGAGAACTATTTTTAGGATATTGATTGGAAAAACCGGGATGAGTGATCCCATTTTAAGAAAACTAGTTCTCCATTTGAAAGTGTGATTTTATTGGCTAAAATAGGATATTTGTCCAATTTATTAATAAAAAATCTCAAATTATTAATTATCTAAAAAATGTGATTTTCTGTAATGCAGATAATTAAAAAATATATTTTACATACCAAATAAATAAAAAAATAAGACAATATACAGAAAATATAATGAAAATGCAAACCCCAAAATTTGGATGGTCTTTAATCTCCCTGTCCGAGCACGTGTGTAACTCGCACAATCATACAAGGATTTAAGCCATAAAACAAATAAACGAAGTAAAATGTTAGTAATGTAAATTAAATAATTGATATAATATAAATAAATAAATCAATTAACTAAAATTAGCGTAATAAAATAATTAATTAAAGTGATTGATTAATAAATTAATCAAATAATAATAAGAAAGATGACAACAATATTAAGACATATATTAGTAAAATAATAACAATAACCTTTGAAAACATATTAATATAAGATATTAATAATAATTAGGCTAAATAAATAATAATGATAAAATGAAATAATATAAAATAACAAATCAAAAAGGACAAAATAGCTATAAGAAATGAAAACTTACCACAAGTAAATTGAAGAATCACGTGAAGGCTAGGCATAAAAGACAAAAAGTGGCCAAAGTGAGGAAATTACAATGAAAAAGAAGGAAATGTGAAATGGGAAAGAAGTGGAATTGTAAAGAGGGAAAAGGAAAGGCTCAGTGCAGGACTCGTGAATGTATTTTACGAGTCGTGCAGTCCGATCGGGGAACTGGGTTTTCTCTGACGCGTCCGATCGGGAAAAAGGAAAAATAAGGCACAATCCGACCTGCAAGGGGCAAAATCTGAATGGACAACTGCAATATAATCAAGAACAAAGATAAAATCCAATCGGCAACCACAAAATAATCAAAACAAAGTCACTGACTCAAAGAAACGTAAAAACAGAGGTAAACAGAGGAGGTTCAATAGACCAATGAACACATAATCACGTGATCAAACATGCATTATGAAGCAATATACACATTCATTTAATCATAACAATGATATACATGCGATGAACAGATTAAATAAATCAAGCAATAAATATATACAGTATGTACAGTGAGAAGAAAATAACAGGTAGAAACAAATGAGAAAAAGAAAGAAAAAGAAAAAGAAGAGAGAGATGAACCCAGTATTTACCCTCAGATATTGATGTTCAATGTGCAAAACGAAGAAGTGCTGGCTTCCTAGATTCAAGAACAAATTTTCAACGTTTTTTGGAAAATCAAAATCCTTCTTGCTCTCAAAACCTTCTTTCTATTTTCTCTACTCTCTTTCCCTTTTTCTCTGTTTTTTTTCGTTCTCTCCTTTTTCAATCATGCTCTCCCCCTTTAGTTTCAATTCTTTCTTTTTTATGTTAAAGAAGAAAAGGAGCCATTGGGCACATGAGGGAGGGGCAGCTGAGCCTCTCCACTTAACGTGAGGTTGGGCCTCACATTAGTGAGATGGGCCTCACGTTATCTCACATAAGTGAGATGGGTCTCACTGCCCAGGCCCAAAAACATTTTTTTTTTAAAAAAGCGAAAAACATTTTTTTCGAGAAAGCCATCACTTCTATTTGCTTCTTGCCCGCAAACAGGAATTATTTTCATAATTGGGTAACTTCGGTCTGAGTTGCCTCAGAACCCGGTGTCTACAATGACCATGATACGGCAAAGAGTACGGTGCTCTAGTCGCAGGCCCTCCGGTACATTCATAAGTATCTCCAGCTCCTACTTGGGATGGGCTGGTAACTCGGGCTCTCTTAATGCCGCAGAGATCTGGAGTCTGTGGGCCATGGTTGCAGGGCGTCGGTTCAACATTAGCCACGAGATCGTGGCTAATTTTGTCAGAGTGTCTAGGGGGGCAGCCCCTATAGTACATGTGGGAGGAGTAATTGCTGGATTATTGCTGGAGCTAGGAGCTCATCCAGACCGTCTTGGACCCGCACTAGAGGAGAGTATATATTTAGATGCATCATCGGCTCTTACCATGGGGATGATAGTTCAGCTGCCAGGCTAGGCCAAGGAGTATAGACTGCGCACGATCCATGAGACCAGACGGGCTCTAGGCCTTCCTTCGCTTCAGCCGGCAGGGGAGCCCCAGATGGAGGAGCAGCCTCCTCAGCAGGCAGAGTTCCAGGAGGGCCAGCCTCCCCAGTAACCTGGGTTTCAGGAGGGACTGCCTCCACAGCAGCCGCCATTAGGAGAGGGACAGCCACAGACTCCTGTCGATATGGGGATCGAGTTCACCCTGGATGAAATATTTGCCACTCCCCCAGCTCAGAGGGTACAAAGCCCTCCTCCATCTTTGGCATGGGTGCAGAGGTCGATGCCTTGGGATACGGCTAGATTTCACCCTTACAGCCGAGCAGGGTATCCGGGGGCATCCACTTCCACTGCACCACCTCCAGACTATCCGGCAAAGCCAGCACCAGCACCAGCACCACAACCAGCCCAGCCTGACCTATTGGTGGCCATGACGTCTATTCTTGCTGCCATGGAGCACAGGCAGGAGAAGAGAGATAGGGTCTTCCTTGAGCAGATTGGGCACTATAAGGAGCATGGTTGGACCATGTTAGAGAGGCTGGATAGACAGGAGAGGGTCATCTAGGACCAGGCTAGGCTCATTGAGGAGTTACGATGGGATTTCACAGCTTCCCATAGTGCTGCAGCCGATAGGGTGGATACGACTGTCCAGATGGTGGACGAGTCCGTTAGTTCTCTCGGATTCAGGGTAGGGGTGCTGGAGGGTGCCATTCCGCCCATCTCCCAGTCTATCAAAGAATTCAGAGAGCAGACGGAGTCTACGCTTGGGGGCATCAGGAGTGCAACCCGAGATCAGACCCTGACGCTGTGTAGCAGGTTTCAGGAGTTGGGACAGGTAGTCAGAGACACCTTGGAGTTCATGGGAGTGTGCGCCCAACCTTTCCTAGATGGTTATGCACAGGTACAGTTCCAACGGACATACCCTGTGAGAGCACAGCCCGCGGCTGCACCTGTCGCAGCCCCTCCTCGTGCCCAGGTTGTGTTCAGGGCCAGGCCATTCGCGTCCACATCACAGATCCAGCCAGTGCACATATCGGATGACGAGGAGGACCCGGATGAGCCCTCGGACTACCACCCTCTATAAACTGTTCAGGAAGCCCTTTCTCATTGTGTTTTATTTTATTTGTATATTTTTTGTACAAAATATGTTGTCATTTAGTGGAACATCTATGTTTACATTTTAGCTAACTTATGCTTATATTCTATTAAATCTATATTTCATGTTGTATATTCTGCCATGATTAACATCTTATCTACACTTTTCAAGCGTTTGATAACACGGTGAATGAAAAAAATATAATAATGCAAAAATTGTTTAAAAGATAATGAACAAGTCAACTCGCAACGAATTGATCAAACCTTTTGTAACACAGGAACATGAGTTCACACTGACCCGAAGATGGTCAATGATGAAACAATTCAAATTTTGCGCAAGCCGAGATGAGGCCAGCGGGACACCAGCAACAGAACAGGTTGCAAGTGGGTTATAGTGAGAGGGCATTACCACCCATGACATCTCACACCGTGCGAGCTGAGATGAGGCCAGTGGGAGACATGTGATAGAATAGATCACAACAGAGGATGCAGTTAGACGACACTTCACCTCACACCGCGCAGGCCGAGATGAGGCTAGCGGAACAGATCAGCCGCCATGCAAATTGAGATGAGGTTAGTGGGGTAAGTGCGATAGAACAGATCACAACTGAGATGGGGTTAGATAACACTGCATCTCACAGACACCGTGCAAGCCGAGATGAGGCTAGCAGGACAGAACAACCATCGTGCATGCCAAGATGAGGACAGCGGGGCACATGCGATAGAACAGATCGCAACAGGGATTGTGGTTAGATAACACTGCATTTCACAGCCACCGTACAAGCCGAGATGAGGCCAGCACGGCGCACGCGATAGAACAAATCGCAACGAAGTTGTAGTTAGAGAACACTACTCCTCACACCGTGCAAGCTGATATAAGGCTAGCGGTATACCAGTAATAGAACAAATTGCAAACGGGTTGCAGTTGGATAGCATTGCCTCCCGTGACTCGTAGTTACCGGGCAGACCGAGATGAGGCCCACCGAAAGGAGACGAGAGAACACTCACTTCCGTACAACTTCGAGAAGGTAAGCACTGCCTTAGGTACGTATTTCTTCCCGTCTTCTTTGAATTTTGGCTCATCTAGACACTAGTGTACTAGTTTCCCTAAAATTGGGGGCAACTGTAGAAATCGGGTCCTGAGGCAGTCCAGATCAGAGTTACCCAATGAAAAAGCTAACGTTGGTTTCACACAAGTGATGAAAGTTGTGGGTGCTCATTCTCTAGTTTTTTGAGGATCTGAAGTTTTCTGGGTGAACGGGGGTTTCGGAGAGTCAAAACCTTAAAAATTGGAATTTTGGTCCACAGACGGGCTGCCCGTCTATGGTAGTATAGCCCATCTCTCGTGCAATAGGCCCATCGCTCATTGTTGAGAGCCGGATGTCCCTCGGGGGAATGCCTGTCGTTCGCTTGAGCGGTGCCCGTCGCTCCACCCAAGCAGTGCCTGTCGCTTGATCGAGCGGTGCCCCGCGAGTGGCTATTGCGCCACGTGTAAGGCCGCCGGTCAAATAACCTCTGTTGCCCTTTCCACCGATGGTCGTCGGTCATCCACTGATGCCCATCGGTCGTTGATTTTGCAGCCTTAACCGCCGGATTTTGGGTGAGATTTGGAAAGATTTGCAAAATATCAAAAATATCTTTTAAATCTCCAAAATCTTTTCAAATATTTTTAAAAGATTGGATTTGATTTTGAAATATTCTGAATATCTTTCAGTTTTGATTTGATTTTGGAATATCCTCTTCAAATCTAAATTTAAAATTTAAAATTATTTGAAATTTCTTCCTAAATCTATAAATAGGGGAAGGGGATTCAGTTTTTAGGGTTGGAAAGTTTTGCTGAAAAACTATTGATTAGAAAACTGAAGCTTAGTAATTTTCCACAAAGGATTTCATTTTCAATTTCTACAAAAAAGAATTTTCTTTTAAAGTTTTTATTCTTTTATTTTATCTTATTCTCGAATTATGCTAATCCGAGGAAACGAGATCCATTCGTTTTCATCAATCTAGCTAATTCAAACATTCGTCGCTGTCAAAATTCCAAGAAAGAGAAAATAATTTCCTTCTCATGGTTTATCTTTCAAAGTGAGATTTTTGCAACCAAGAATCTCTCCCGATAGCGTGATCACAATCCGATCCTTGTAGAACTCGAGGAGTCAAAATTTTGCAATGTTCACCTTCACGAGGTAAAAATCCGAGGGTAAACATTCTGGACCTATTACTTTGAATTCGATTATTTTTGGTGATTTCTTGCATAAAAATCCCTCTTTTATCCAAATTAAAGCAAAAAGAATTTTCAATTTTGAGTTTATTTTTGGGAACAGAGGCGACCGACTGGCATAAGGACCACCGAAGGCCGTCACTCAAGCGAGCGACGGGCCATTGAGGGTCGCCCTTAAGCCCATATGTCGCTCCCAGGGACGCTCGTCGGTCACACGATTTGGGCCGTCCCTAGGCTTCATTTCCCCATTTAACTCATTTTCTTCTTTTCTTTTGTTTTTAATGGTTTTCTCATGCAATTTCTTCCATTTTTCTCCATATCATTTAATTTCATACCTATTTTGATTCTTTAATTTTGCACTAACATGTCCTTTATACTTTTGTGAGTTTTTATTTTTTTGACTTGTTTGGTGGATTTGGAGCCATTTGATGTAGAAGCTACTGCAAAGACCTAAGGGTCTTCTCCCGAGTTCATTTTCTAGACTTTATACTTTTTTATTTTAAATTATATCATTATCATGAATGATCATCTTTTTATATTATATCGCTAATAAAAATGGTTAAATATTTTTATTAATTAAATTGGAATTTTTGTAAAATGAGGACCAATGTCCAATTTTCAAAAAAATAAAACCGACACATCTTAAAATTATTTTGTAATAAATATGCATGCGAGGACTAATGTCCTCACTCCTAATGTATATCCCGTTTTATGCATGCTTTGTATTTTATTTACAATGGTGGTTGTATTCCGCCCCTAGTTTTGTTGTAATCTATCTTTGGATACTTCATTTTAATTATGCTTTATTTACCGCTTTCCCTGAATGAATGATTTGCGCTTTAATTTGAATGCATTAAATTGAATGAGAAATGGGATGAAATGCTAAATTCAAAGCTTAATTATAAAATTAACCCAGGTATGAATAAATGGAAAGTCTCGAACCTTCTTTGGTCTTTGGGATTAACGAGGCGAGAGAGCCATCGCAATGTTTTATTGGGATGGGGCCTTCAAGACACCTCTTGTGTCCCGTAAAAGGCTCAAAATTACACAGTGTTAGGCATCACGAGGCGAGAGGGCCAGCCTAATGTTCTACTAGGGTGGATGCCTCCAAGATACCTCTGGTTTGCCCAAGTGTGAGGCTAGAGGACAATCCTATCATTAGGGTGGAAGCCTCCAAGACACCTTCGGCTTGCTAATAATGGACATAGCAGCGCTGTCTTAGGCTCACTAAGGCTAGACGACCTTTCCCAATGTTCTATTGGGTGGCGACTCCAAGAAACCTCCTTGTTGCCCAAAATGGATGCACTTGTAATTTCTTACAAGTTCTTATGAACCTCATCCCGAAGGCCCTAAAAGCGGGCAGTTCGGGGCACCATGGGGTTCGGCGCGCATCACACCTGTTCTGTCGGAACCTTCATTATCATGTATTTGATGCTTGTAATAGCTCCAGTTTGGAAAAAAGTGGGTTTGTTGAAGATAACATTATATGCAAAATGCATATCTATGACCGTGAAGGTGCATTTGCAAGTGTGAATGATTGTTTCATCTCTTAGATCCACAAAGAGGTCAAAAAACCCTACCATAGGAATAGTAGCATTACCAGTCTGATCAGGGGGATGCTAAACAATTTTAGCTCGCTGACCGGTAAGCCTATTTTCCTGTATGCCTCTAAAATCAACACATTAACAGCACTGCAATTATCCATTAGGATCATTTTTACCAAGAAGTTGTTAATCACTGCTTGTACTACTAGAGCATCTTCATAGGGAAATTTAATATCTCTGCTATCCTCTGGTGATATAAGGATTGGAGACAACTTCTTCGATTGAGCTGAGAATTCTTGGAGAAATCTTCCCCATAAGTTGATCCTGCTACAATCATATTTATCACTCTCACTCAATGCCGCTGCTGGTCTACATCTCTTGGCTTTCTTCATCAAAATCTGGTCAACCTCAATTATCTGGGGACCTGCAGGGCTTTTAGGTGGCTGCTTGATAAATCTTTTCAACGACTCTTTCGATATCAATCGTTTTATCTCATCTTTCAAAGCTTTACATTAATCAATTGTATGGCCTATGTCTTTGTGGAAATAACAGAATTTAAACTTATCCCTTTGTGGGAACATCCGATCTGACATTTTTTCAGCTAATTGACTTTTTTATATTTCTCTTTGATCCACATTAGTATGTTGGAAGAAGAAGAATTTAGTGTGGTATAGATTTTAACCAAAATGTTAATATGGTGATCAAATATTCCTTGCTTAGATTCCTCTCATTTCTTAGTACTTTTCGATGTTCTCACTCTTTTTGGGCTTTTATTTATGTGTCCTCCTTATTCGATAGCATCATGTCCACATAAGGGACTCAAATATCATCGATCTATCCTTACAGCATCATCTAACTGGATGTATTGGTTTGACTATCCATTAGGTTGGCAGAATCAGTTGGGGGTTGGATGGTCAAAGGCTTAGACAATGGCAAGTTTCTCACACTTCTTGCTAAAGTTAACGTTATGATCTCTAGGTGTAATTTTTTAATTTCAGAGCCCAATGTCTGGAACCTATCCACGTAATCTCAAAGACATCCATTTAGTCTCTGTAGTAAGTTATAGATATAGTTTATTGTCTTTGGTGTTTTCACTTGGACTATGTATCTGGTGGTGAATAGGTCTTGAATCTGCTTGAAGGCAGAGACTGATCCTGAAAAGAGGCTGTGGAAGTAAACTAGAACATGTCTTGAATCTGCTTGAGGTATTCCGATATGTGGTACATCAGGTTTGTTTTACTGATATACCTAGGAATCCTTATCTTTTTGAACCTTTTAGGAAGTTCTGTTTCTCTAGTTTCCAAAGAGAAAGGGGAAATGGTATTTCCATCGAACATGAGTTTCTTAGATTGCCCAATCCGAACTTCTTGATGGTTTAAAGAAACCATTTTTGCCTTTGCTTGCTATAGGTCCAATTGGTTGCTCCCTTGTTTTCGATATTTTCACCTTTGGGGTGCACATGAATGATAAGTTGTGTCCTATAGAGGCCGAAAGGGAATGTGATGGGATGTAGGTCTTATCCTATTCATCATACACGTCGTATTAGGTGTGGGAGGGAATTGCTCTCTTTTTACCCTTTCCCTTGTAGGAGACTCACGTGCATTTGATTGGGTACTAGAGTAGTTTCTCCTTATTCAATTACTATACCTTTGGCTCATGGCCTCATTCTTCCTTCCTCTCACATCATACTTTCTGCTTTATAGTCCCTGGCAAAAGATTGAAGCCTTTTGTCTTTCTTTATCGAATGAACGATCTTACCTTGTAGCTTATGTCCAAAGCCTTTTATGAGAGCTTTCAAGTCTTTCACAGTTATAGGGATGGAGTCATCGAGCCGATCAACAACATCAAAAAGACTTTTATCATCGAAAGTTGGCAAGATATTTTCTAGAATTCTCTCTATGTTAATAGTGGATTTGACACGTTGATTGCCTTTAGTATTGGAATCGTCTGGGAGAATCTTCCATGGTCTGCTATCAATGACAGCACCAAATGATCATCTCAAAAAGATTAAACAAAGTTGACTAGGAAGAGATCCAATCTGACTAAGTTATAGGTTCCTATTCGACAAAGAGAATCTATAAGGTACGAGAAAAAATGTTTAACCCTATCCTGCAGGGGATTAACACTTCAAAGTCTAAGTCAATTGACTTTAGAGAGATAAAATCTAGAGAGAGAATGTCTCAAAAGAATCACAAAAGTCAATTTCCTATGGGAATGAAAGGGCTATTTATAGTGTCCATATATTATGCGTTACAATGGCAATAATCGAGTGTTAAACATGGCTATACTGACAATTGCAGGATTAGATCTACTAATGCATTAGTTTAGGTAGAGATAGGAGACAAATATGCTGATCGACCATGCAATGCTCCCAATTAAGTCAAATGTTTGTGGGTTTTAGGTTTGGTCCAAATTTTGATTAGGCCTTGGCCTTTGAATAAAGGCCCAACGAATGATAATATATAGTATATTATCACTTTGTAACTTTATAACTTTACTTAGCATAATTAAAAAAATTCAATATAGAAAACGTCTGTTTCAATTGGTATCAAAGTTTTGGTAGAAATATTTTGAAGTAAATTCGTAAGTTTTCGACGTAATTTAAAACAAAAAATAAGTGCATAAAAAAAGAGAAACTGAGTTAGTGTTAAAACATAAAACTAAAAAGTTAAGAATGTAACGCCTCGAAACTCGAGCCTGTTCATAATAATTTCTAACTTGTGAATAGTACTTTTTGATACAGATATCTAGGATAAAAAATTCAGTAGAAATAAATATACTATAGAGGTTATAAATTTAAAATAAAGTTTAAAAAGGAGATTTAAGCTAAATAGTAATGGAGTTGGCTAAAAGTCACAGTTGGTCCAAAATTAGTCAATAGTCAATCCCAGCTCGATAATTGAGTCATAAAATGGAAATTTATACTATTGATGGGATTAGAGAATTAGAGTTAATTGGGATAAAATAATAATACTAATTGATAATACCTTATCTATTAAAAACTCTAAAAGCCCAATGTAAGGCCCAAGGCATGGGGCAGGAAATTCAATAAATTGACAATGAGGCATGTCCATCACCTGATAGCTTATTGACATACTCTATCACCATATCTCCCTGAGTATCTTTAGTCATATCATTCACCTACTCGGTTAAGAGAATCTCGAGAGCCGAACAATGAAAATTTTACCTCGATCGAAAAACCCCAAGAGCCGAGCAATGAAAACTTCACCTAGATCGAAAAACCCCATAAGCCGAGCAATGAAAATTTTGCCTCGGTTGAAAAAATCCCGAAAGCCCAATGGTTGAAAACTTTGCCTTGATCTAGAGAATCCCGAGAGCCAAACAATGAAAATTTTTCCTCACTCGAAAAACCTCGAGAGCCGAGAAATGAAAGTTTTGCCTCTATCGAAAAAATCCCGAGAGCCAAACGGTTGAAACCTTTGCCTCATTCGAGAGAATCCCAAGAGTCAAATAATGAAAATTTTGCCTCTGTCAAAAACCCTCGAGAGCCGAGCAATGAAAACTTCACCTCGGTCAAAAACCTCGAGAGCCGAGCAATGTCGAAAAAATCTAGAGAGATGAACTTCAAAACTCTGCTTCTGGTAACAAATCGATAAAATTACTTTATATTTCGATAAAAATAGTTGTGTTTATACGAACGATGAACCATGATTAAATCACCCGCTTTATTTCGATCAAGGATATGCGAGCTAAATTTCTCCCGAGATTCATGAAATGAGTTCAAATTGATAAAAAAATAACTTCCATCATCCATTCCTAATAGAAATGTTCAAGTGCCAAAGGTAGAAAGAAGAATTCTCTAATTTACTATAATACGATAAAAGAGAAACAGAATAATGAATTAGAAGAAATGAATTTTATTAAAATTTCTGATTATAGAAATTAGAAGAGTTCCTATCTAATCTTCCTCAAAGCAGGCCGATCACTGGGAAGCAACCTCCGCCAAAATCATGCGGCACTGCAACTTTTTTCCTTTCTAATTACTGGCCCTCCGAAGTTCGATGGAGAAAAATGGAAAACGGAGAAAGAAATACACGCTCCTATCCATTCTCCATTCATCGTCATATCTCTAGGCTACCATTTACCTTGCCTTTAAAATGAGTGCAAAATTGAAAGCTATAGGGAAATGGAAAAAGCAAGAAAAAGAAATATTCATTCATCTTCTTAAAAAGGAAAAAGATCGATAAGTAAAGGGTCGAAAGACCTTGAGATGATTGAGTAATATCATTTCGAAGAAATTTTAAAGAAAGGCTTAGGAAATATGAAAGAGGAATTCACCTATTTATAGGAGATTTCAGGAAACTTGCCATACAAGCCAAAACATCAATATATAGGATGACGTGGCAACATGCAATTGGTATGGAACCAAAAACCAAGATGATAGTTAATAAAGATGGGACGTCACCATAATGAAGCAGGAAAATAAAATGGCGACAATTAAATATGCCAGACACTCAAGAAGTGAAACGCCATTCATAGGTATTCTAAACGAAAGGTATAGCCTAGAGAAAGCAAGTGTGACGCACGCCGGAATCCCTCGGCAGCCCCTCTGACCGCCCGCTTGAGGGCGATCGGGCAATTGAGGATCCGTTGGCAACTTGTAAAGATATTTACAAGTGCGTCTATTTTGGGCAACAAGGAGGTTTCATGGAGTCGCCACCCAATAGAACATTGGGAAAGTTTCTCTCGCCTCAGAGAGCCTAAGACTGCGCTCAGTATCCATTTTGGGCCAACCAAAGGGGTCTTGGAGGGTAAACCTCTCGCCCTAAGGAGCCTAGGATTAACGCCAAAGTCTCGTGACACAAGAGGTGTCTTGGAGGGTAAACCTCTCATCCCTTTGAGCCCAAAGACCAGAGCTGGGTTTGGGACTTCTCATCTATTTCTACCTCGATTATTCTATGATCAAATTTTAATTATCATTAATTCGCTCTCTCTCCACATGATGCAATTGATTAAAAGGCGCATTTATTCACATTTGGAAAGCCGTAAATGAGCAAGTAAGTAGTAAAAGCAATAAATTACAATAACACAAGGAGCGGAATACAACTCCCTTTTATAAATGTGCGATACATACACAAATCGGGGCATTGCTTATTTTGAGGACTTTGGTCCTCGCATGCATCATTATTAAAACTGGATATTTCTATCGTGGAGATTTTTATTGGATAAAAATAGGACATTGGGTCCTTACATTTATGAAAACCTCTCTTTATTAAATATAAAATATTAATTTATTTTTACATTTAGCGGGATACAAAGAGGGTATACTCATGTGCATAAAATAATTAATGAACAAACAAATAAAGGAAATAACCAAGAAGGTTAGAAAACTAAACTGGACGGAATCCTCCAAGCATGGTAGATCGCCCCTCGAGCTCAGGACAGTCCAAGAAAATCAATATATGCTCGCAAAAGGTTAATGGGCATTAATATAAAAAAGCTCAATTATAAATAAAGTTCTAAGACTTGAGAGAGATGGGAAAGATTTTAAAACATGGAGATAGGACCCAGCGACGGCCTCTGCCGAGTGACCGACGGGCGTCAGTCAAAGTGACCGACATGTCCGTCGCTCACTCAAGAGAGAGGGCGTCTGTGAGTGGGGTGATCGACGGGCATCGGTGAAACAGATGACCTGTTGGTCACCACTATTTCCGAAAATAAACAGCAAAAACTCTCTTTTCAGAGCAAAAAAGGGCTTTTACCACAAAATGAGATGAAAAGAGTCAAAATAAAGCAAGATAAAATCAAAAAATCAAAAGAACAACAAGAATAAAGAATAAAGATGAAATAATATCGAGAATAAGTCCGAAATATTTACCCTCAGATAATGTTTTAGTGAGATTCTTGGTGTCGATTAGAGTCCCGCACGCTCCACGAGAAACGAAATGAAAGGTCAGGAAAAAGGAAAATAGATTGTTTCCTTCTTAACCTTTCAAAAAGACTGAGTTTGGAATCAAAAACCCGAAGAAAACCAATTAGTTTTAGTTCCTTTTTAGCGGTTTGATTCTCAAATTAAAAGAAATTTCTTTATATATGTGCTTGCTGGAAGAGAGAGAAAACGCGCTTGAATTTGGGCAGAGTTTCCCCTCTTGAAAATTTTTGGAACCCTTTTTAGGAGGAAATTCAAAGCTTTTATAGGCCAGGCACGACCGACGGGCGTCGGAAGAATCCTTCTGATACTAGGATTCATCCGACGGCCCTGCCATTTCCACCGACGGGCATTGGAGGGTTGCGTGCTTCGAGAAATCAGGTGGCGTGCTCCGGAAGAGGCGGAGCCTTCCGACGGGCGTCGAAAAACACAGGCCGTCTGTGACCCCAAGCGATAGGCTGGCCTCTCACAGACGGGTTGGCCATCTGTCGAGGAAAACAAATACTTTTTGACTCAAAAATTCCCTGTTTTCTCCCCCTCTGCCTATGAAAGGTGAAAAGACTCATTTCTTGTGGAGCATGGGACTAAAACCTCTGAATCTAAACCATTTGTACAGGCTTGGATACTGATTTCATCATAGAGTAATCTCTGATCCGGACCGCTCTGGTACACGGTGCTTATAGTTGCCCCGAGTTTTGGGGAAACTAGTGCACAAGTGCCTAGATGAGCCAAAACTCAGAGAAAGGACAGAAAGGAAGAAAGCGTATGTGACAGTCCTCACCTTCCGTGCCTTTTGCCAGGTAGACCTCGTCTCGGTCTGTTCGGCGTGTGAAGATATCCCTATCGGTCTCGTTCCGACCTGTAGGTGCTGGTGAGATGTAGCATTCTCTAGCCACTGTCTTGATATGAAGAGCGGTGTTTCTTTAACCACAACTTCAATTGTTTCTGCTGGCCTCGTTTTGGCTTGTGCAGTTCTGAGGAGATGTAGCACTCTCTGAATACAAACTCAATGTTTCTCCATACCTGTGTGATAAAGGTTTTGTTAATTTTACTTGAATTGTTATCATTTAACGTGTCTATGAATAATGTGGTTTCTTTTTATCATGTTATGTTTCATTTCAGATTCCTTTTTCTCTCGCTTGGTTAAGTTATCATTTTCCAAGTCTGGGTTATCTTTTGTTATTATTTCTCTTCATTTGTCATGTCATTATTTTTGACACATGAGAAAAATATGAAAACATGCACTTATCTGTGATATGAATGTATCATAAATGAATGTACAAAACTGAAAACAAAAGTTTTTCACTAGAAATATCCTCTTTTGTACAATGTATATACAAAGTAGAAATATGAAAAAATACAAAAATATGACTCCCTGAATATCAGAGGGGCAGGTAGTCAGAGGACTCCTCATCAGGATCCTCATCATCGGATATATGCACTGTCCAAGGTGGAGGCGGAGGTGGAGCTGGCTGTGCCAGAGGTGGAGGCTGAGCTGTGGAAGGTCCTGCCTCAGCATCGTGGGTCTGTCTGAACCTGATCTGAGCATAGCCATCCAAGAAGGGCTGTGTACAAGTCCTCATGAACCCTAAGGTCTCTGAGGCTGTGCCTCATAGCTTCTTGAATGCCTGGCTCATCTGAATGGTCTGCTCGCTGGCGGCCCTCCTCATCTGCTCTAGGCACTGCTCTGTCTACTCTCTGAACTCCCTCATGGTCTGAGACAAGGGTGGGAGGATCCCCTCTATCGCCTGGACCCGGGATCTCAGAGAGTCGAGTGACTCGTCGATCATTTGTAGGGTCATATCAACCCTCTGAGACGCCTGGTCCTGGGAGGTCCTCATATCATGAGCGAGCTGCTGCTTAAGCTCCCTCTGGCCCTAGGCAATCTGCTCTATCAGCCTCGTCTGCTCGTCTCTGAAGGCCTCCACGACCTGAGCCTGCTCTCGCGCTGTGTGCTCGATATAACCGGCCTGCTCCTGAGCCAACCGCTCTATCACCCGAGACTGCTCCTGAGTAGCAGCCTGCTGACGGTCTAACCTCTCGTGTATAGCTCTGTCTCTCTCATCCTGTCGTCGCTCTAAGGCTATGAACATGGAAGTGAGAAGCTGGGAGAAGCCAGGCTGTGTTGGCTGCTGCTGTGCTGGCTGTGGCGGCGGGGCCACGGAGGAAGATGCCCCTGGGTCGCCCCGAAAATATGGGTGATACCTCTCGGGGGGCCCGTGGGTAGACCTCTGTACCCTGATGCTCAGCAACGGAATAAGAGTCGGCGCTCTGGATGCCGGTGAAGCGCCAAAAAGCTCATCCATAGTGAACTCCATGTCAAAATCCGACGGAGTCCTGGGCTGCTCCTGCTGTCGTGGCGGTGGCACAGTCTGGGGCTGAGGCTGGGGAGGCTGCTGCTCCGGCTTGGGCTCTGGCTCTAGCTGAGGAGACTGAGGAGGCTGCTGCTCTGGCTGCTCCGGGTGCTCCGGGTTTGGACCCAAAGGTGGAAGAGAGAAAACTCGCCCGGTCTCGTGGATGGACAGCAATCCATAAGCCTCTGCCTGCCCTGACACCTGCGAGATCATCCCCATCTGCACTGCTGCAGCGGCATCCACATGTATCCCCTCATCCAGGGGTCCTCTCAGCCTGTCCGGGGCAACTCCTAACCCCAAAAGCAACCGAGTGATGACTCCTCCCACTATCACCACTGGCGTCAGTCCTCTACCGACTCTGATCAGGTTAGCCAAGATCTCATGGCTAACGTTGAGGCGCTGCCTGCCACCATAGCCCAGAGGCTCCAGATCTTGGCCGCATTAAGCGACCCTGGATTACCAGCTCGACCAAGGTACGAACTGGATAGCACTCTGTGTAGGTACCGGAGTGCCCGAGACACCAGTACGGTGCTCTTCGTTGTATCATGATCATACAGCACTTCCGGTAAGGCAATGGCCGCCCAGTGGGCGCGTCTCACCGCTCGCCGTGGGATCTCGACCCCCTCCTCTCTGGGAAGCCCCATGGCCTGCGCGAACCTCTGCCTGGTAATACTGAAATGCCGGCCATCGAACTAGAATTTGACCACCCCTGGCTCTGTATCTGATCTCTGAAAACTGCCATAACGTAGGGTGGCTAGGACCTGGCGAGTAGCCTCTGGGAAGGTCTGGAAAGCAGGGTCAAGGAACTCTGTCCATCCGGCGCCCTCAACAAGCCTGTTGACCTCCGGGGCCATCCCTAGGGCCTCTAGGAACGGCCGGGACACGAAGCGGCTAGCCCGAATCTCCACCTGAGCCAGCGCTCTGTATCTCTGAGCTGACTCACCGTCCATGCAACCCGGAACCACGACCTCGGGCTGGGCCTGCGGCGCTCTGCGTTTAGGAGGCATCCTGCAAAAGAAATGTTAGATGGTGAAAATTTGACAAAACAGGCATTATTAGGCTCATTTTCGAGGTGAAAGCCCATTCAGGCCTCACCCGGGCAATAGAGGCCCGAATACGAGGTAAAAACAGATAATACATGAAAAGGGGCAAACATCCTGTAAAGGGATATTGCCCAGCATGCTTCACACATATCAAAAGTAGAAGAAACATGCAATCGGCATGGAAATATTTAAAGCGAATAAAGATGGGCCTTCTAGACCCCAAGGCATGCATTATATACACAAAAATATTCAATTTTAGAGTAATAAAAAAAATTGGGCAGCACCCCGGCAAGAGTGTGCCCAACCTCCTGCATAAAAAAGGCATCAAACCAGGCCTTGGGCCTCAACAACAATATATATATATAAATGGGACGCACCCCGGCAAGAGTGTGTCCCCAACAACACAAAATAATGGCCTCAGGCCTCAATCAACACAAAATATGCGCTAGAAAGACTATTTCTAAGGCGACAAAGGTATAGAAAAATTCTCTTTCTATGTGATCATGCAAAAGCTTAGATTATTTGTATTTAACAAAACTAAAACTAAAAACGGGCAACATTCTCCCTAAATATTCAAAACATCGAAAGCATCCTAACCATCTTTAAGGCTAAAAGAAGAAGAAATAAAGAGGAAATAAATTAAATAAAAAGTAGAGTAGTTATTTTAGCTACTTACAGTCGCGAAAAGTGTAGAAAAACTGAAGAAATATGAATGTCTGAGCGTCTGATGAGTGGAGAACGCGAAAAGATGAAGAAATTGCAAGAAAAAGGAGAAAGAATGCTTGAAAATGCAGAAAAAAACGCAAAAGAACCGTTTTTGAGAGGGGGAGTGAAAGTGACAGCGCCGCTGGTCCGTCTGTCACTCGCCCTTATATAGATTTTCGTGACCGACGGGCTGGGCATCTCTAGGAGCGACCGACGGGCTGGCCGTCTATCGTTCCCCATTCCCCAACTAATGCACATTTAATGCTCGTGATAAATGCAATGCTGACGTATGCATCCGCTAGGTGGATATTTACCAATGGGCAGGCCGTCTCTTGGGAGAGACGGGTAGGCCGTCGGTGACGCCTTTCTATAAATTCTTCCAAAAAATTTTGCTCCTTTTGTGTCTCTTCATTTTCCTAACATCTTGAGCCCTTTATTCTTCTCAGAATGTCTTCCTCTCTAGTCCAAAGAATGCACCGCATCCTAGATGACAAACACACTTGGGAAAAAGGCTCCCTTTCCTCTTTGTCTGGGCTAAACTATCTGCGTCGGGTCAAAGTTGATCATAACCTTCTTCTGGCGGTGACCCACTTCTGGAACCCCCAGTTTCACGTCTTCGGGTTCACTTACCAGGAGTTGTGCCCCCTGCCTGAGGAGTTAGCTGCCATTCTTGGAGCCTGGTTCCCTCCTAACGCTCTGCCCTGCGTCCCTCGTTGCGGCCTACTCCAGACTCCGGACATAGCTATGGCTCTCGGCATACCTTCTTCTGAGGCCATCCGGCTGGTTTCTCCAGGCTCTTTCTTTGCTCTGGGGCCACTGATCGAGGCTCTAGATCAGTTCACTGACATCTCCACTTACCGAGTAAGCATCATATTTCTGTTTTGCATGATGAACTTTCTCACTGTTGTTCCAAGGGGTTTGACAGGTGACCCTCGCCTGTTCGGAGTTCTGAGCGACTTTCATCTGGGATTATCACCCTTACCGCTTATTCTGGCTGAAACCATTCTGGCCTTAGACGCTGTGAGCTCTGGATCCACTACTACCTTTACTAGCAGCCCCTTATTGCTCCAGGTACGTCATTATTTTAAAGGTAGTACGTCCCTCGTGGATTTTCACACTAGCTTTTCTTAGTGGGAGGTGTGTCCTTTCGGATTTTCACACAACCCTGTGCCTTATTTTTGCCTGAAGTAAACCCTACTTACTCCAGCGATTTTTTTTTTCTTTTTTTCTTTTTTTTTTCAGATCTGGCTGTAGGAGAAACTGAGGATGCTGTCTGAGCCACCTCCTCGAGTCATCCCACAGTACTCGCTGAGCTACTTTCTGCCACGCCGACAGCTGTACGAGCGTGCCACTGCTGGGGAAGGCATCACCAGATTTGGCGAGTTATCAGATGATGATATCAGTTTCACGTCTGCCTGGCTCCCACTGTCTCATGTGGTCATTGATGGATCATCGGGGTGTGTTCCCCTCTGTGGGCTCCGTCAAGGCACTTTCTGCATCGTTTCCCGATGTACACGTCGCTTGGAATGACTCAGGATGTGGTGAGGGTTCCTTTATCTTTCCGGGGGGGAGCTCTTTCGGCTGCCTTTGCCTCTAGATACCATGAGCTATGGAGTAAACTACCCGTGAAGACTGTCATTCCGAGGTTCGGCGATCACTCCGTGGCTTCGACCAGCGAGTACAAGAAATGGGTCCTGTCTTGACCAAGATCTGGTAATAGGACACGAGGGCTCAAGCATCTGGTTGGCGAGAGCAGCAGCAGGACTTAGCTTAGCTTACATGTGTATTTCTTTTGGGTGTTACATTTCTTCTTAATGCAGAACTAGAAAATGACGAAAATAAAAAGAATAATTTATGTTCCATTTCACGAAATTGTGTACATTTCCATATAATTTCAGCATACATGATCAGTTTTGTCATTAACTCGACCGTGTATGCCTTATCAATACATGAAACCAAATTTTAACAGCATCAACTCTTGTTACCAATCGGCCCTCTCGGGTTTTCACGATCGGACATTTTCTCTTGTGCCTCTAATTTTTGCACAGGATGCCTTTTTTCGGTTTTCACCCTGTCGAGGCGCCCAATTTTAGCACGGCCGCCTTTTTTTGATTTTCGACCTGCAGGGCATTTTATTCTCTTCTTTTTATTTTGGTCTTTATCCATGGAACCTTTTGAGCCTGTCGACATTGATCGGTTCCTTAAATTCATTTCCATCGCTATCCGACAAGATTACAGCTCCCTTGGACAACAGTTTTTTAAGAATGTACGGCCCCTCCCAGGTTGGTCTGAACTTCCCTCTGATATCCGGTATACCTGGTCTCATCTGCTTGAACACTAAGTCCCCTTCTTTCAGTGGATGCTTTCTCACCTTCTTTCCGAATGTCCTAGCCAACCTCTTTTGGTAGATCAGATTGTGATAATAAACCTTCAGCCTACTCTCATCTAGTAAGTTTAAGTGCTGTAGCCTCTGCCATGCCCATTCGGCCTCCGAAATTTGGGCTTCCATGACCACTCTCAGCGATTTGAGCTCTATCTCAACTGGCAATACTACTTCCGTTCCGTATACCAGAGAAAATGGCGTAGCGCCCGTAGACGTCCTTACTGTTGTCCTATATCCCCATAGTGCGAAGGGTAGCTTCTCGGCCCAGTCTTTTTAGGTTTGGACCATCTTGGATAGGATCTTCTTCATATTTTTATTAGCGGCCTCTACTGCCCCATTAGCTTGTGGTCTGTAGGGAGAAGACCTATGGTGTTTGATACCATACTTCTTAAGGAGCTTCCTGGTTTCCCCCATGAACTGCACCCCGTTGTCAGACACTATGTGGTGAGGGAGGCCATATCTGCAGATCAGATTTCTCTCTATGAACTTGGCCATATCCCTTGCGTCAATCTTTTTGAAGGATTCTGCCTCTACCCATTTGGTAAAATAGTCAATTGCGACTATGATGTATCTGTGCCCATTAGATGCCGTGGGGTGAATCTCTCCAATGATATCTATCCCCCAAGCAGCGAAAGGCCAAGGCGACGTCAGATTGTGTAGCTCTGATACTGGCAGGTGTCTTAAATTTGCATATTGTTGGCACAACTGGCATTGCTTTACATTTCGAGCAGTCATTGTCCATTGTAAGCCAATAAAAGCATTGTCTCATGATCTTCTTTGCCAGAGTTAAACCGTTCATGTGAGCCCCACAGACGCCTGCATGGGTCTCCCCCATTACCTTGCGGGCTTCTTTTTCATTCAAGCACCTGAGCTGAATCCCGTCTGCCTGTCTTTTGTACAACACTCCTTCCAAGGATATAAACTGAGCAGATAACTTCCGGATCATCCTCTGGTCTTTCTCGGTAGCTTCCTCTGGAAACCTATTGTTTTCCAAATAACTCATAATGTCAAAGTACCATGGTTTCCCATCCACCACTTCTACTTCCATTACTAGCTTGATCTCAAAGCTGGGCTTCTCAGAACTCGAAATCAGCACTGGTTTCATAGCTACTCCTTCAGGATTATCCCACATTGACACTAGGGTTGCCAACGCATCAGCTAGACAATTCTCATCTCTTAGCACGAAGTGGAAAGTGCAGGTTTCAAACTTCCCACATACTCCTTTCAAATATTCAACGTAGGGTACCGGCTGCTCTTCCTTTACAGCCCACTCTCCTCGAATCTGGTTAATCACTAAGGATGAGTCACCAAAGACTTCTACATTCTTTGCCCCCAAAGCAGCTAAAGCTTCTAACCCGAAAGTGCATGCTTCATATTCGGCTTCATTGTTGGTTGCCTTGTACCTTAGCTTCTTGGCTAGGGGGAGTTTCTCATTATCTGGGGTTGTCAAAATAATTCCAACTCTGGCCCCTTTGTTGTTAACTGCCCCGTCGAAGTGTAACTGCCATCCTTGGACAGAAATCGCGATTATGCTTTTATCAGGAAAGGTGAACTCAGGAGTGTCCCCTTGAATAGGATGTTCGGCAAGAAATTTGGCCACGGCTCACCCTTTAATGGTTTTGCGAGTGATGTATTCAACATCAAACTCCTGTAGCAAAAGCAGCCACCTCCCCATCTTACCAAGCAAAGACGACGCTTCTTGCAAATATCTCAACGGATTTTACTTGGCCACTGCCTGAACTTTGTATGAATGGAAGTAATGTCTCAGTTTCTTTGATGCCCAAATCACTGCGAGGCAGATTTTCTCTACTTCAGCATATTTAATCTCATAAGCCAGGAACTTCTTGCTGAGTTAATAAACTGCGAATTCCACTCCAAATTCATCCTCTTGAGCCATTATGGCGCCCACAGAACTGCCCTACACTGCCAGATACAGGACAAGCGGTTTGATTGGTTGCGGCGGCCTCAACACTGGCGAATTCAACAAATATTCCCTGATGCTGTCAAAGGCTTTCTGGCAGTCTTCCTTCCAGACCACGGGTTGATTCTTTCTGAGCAGCTTGAAAACGGGCTCGCATATTGAAGTGAGCTTGGCAATGAATCGGCTGACGTACTACAGCTTGCCCAGGAAGCTCCTTACATCCTTCTCCTTTTGCAGCACGGGCATCTCTCTGATGGCCTTCAGCTTGTCTGGGTCAATTTCTATTCCCCTCTGGCTGACGACGTGTCCCAACAGCTTTCCTGAAGTCACTCCGAAGATGCACTTCTTGGGGTTAAGTCGCAGATTGTACTCATCAATCCTGGTGAAGAACTTCTCTAGAGCTTCAAAATGGCCCTCTCGGGTGGCTGACTTGACCATCATGTCATCGATATACACCTCTACCTCCTTGTGGATCAGGTCGCTTAAAATCTTGGTCGCCATCCTCTGGTATGTGGCCCCTGCATTTTTTAGGCCAAAAGGCATGACTCGGAAGGACTAGGTCCCCCATTCTGTGATAAAAGCGGTCTTGACCCGGTCAACTATTTTGTTCAGGATCTGGTTGTAACCCACATAACCATTTCCAAAGCTGTACATTGCGCAGTTGGCGGCACTGTCTATCAACACATCAATGTGAGGTAGTGGAAAATCATCTTTAGGGTAGGCCTTGTTCAGATCTCGATAATCCACACATACCTTGACCTTCCCATTTTTCTTCGCTACAGGGACCACGTTTGCCAACCATGTAGGATACTGCACTTCAACAAGGAACTTGGCCTCAACCTGTTGCGAATCTCCTCCTTGACCTTGTCTGCCCATTCTGGCCTGAGCCTTCTCAACTTCTGCTTTACAGGCTTATAATCTGGATAAGTAGGGATGGCATGTTCTGCTACGTCTCGGTCGATCCCTGGCATGTCCTCATAGGTCCAGGCAAAGACTTTTTCATGTTTTCTTATTATTCTCTCAAATCTTTCTCTCTCATCAGGAGTTATATTTGTTCATCGGCTACTTGATTCAGCAAAGGCCCTTCAAGCACGTCTGAGGAAATCTTTAAATCCTCAAATCTCAATTTTGTTCCTGCCACCTTCTCTTTCCCCTTTAGCCTGGCAGCTAACATCTTCTCGGTAACAATCTCTTCGGGGTCACCCCTATCCCAAGCAATGCACTGAGTCATGACCTCTTCATCCCAGAAGTTCTCACCGGTCTTGATAACCCTGACCTCCCAGTCAAATACATTGCTGAAGATCTCAAATCCGGGGACAATCCTCCCATTCACCCACTGCGGCTCATCCTCACCGGTATAAGCGCATACTGAGGAGGTGGGCACAAAGCTCTCTGAAATATGAGGGATCTTATCCGCCGTCCTCTTCTTGACAAAATCGCCTCTGTACCCCAGACCCTTCCGATTCTTCTGACCTCAAGTGGTGATCGTAGTCTGCAGCCCCTGAGAGTTTCTATTCAAACCAGCCCCAGGGAGATAGTGCATCTTTTTCATCATGTTAACCACAGCTGGGTTATCCACTGACCCATGCTCTTCTCTTATCATGGACACGTGGAAGCCGCAAAATGGCTGATTAGCAATTTCAAGAGCTGATACCTGGTTCTCCCTGGCTGCCTTAATAGTTACCACCTCCCCTTCATGTGAGAACTTTATCATTTGATGCAGCGTGGATGGTACTCCTCCTAGTCTGTGAAACCAAGGTCTCCCGAGCAGGGCTGAGAAGTTAGCTGGAACGGGCAGAACCACAAATTCTACTTCTACCTCAATGGGTCCTGTCTTGACCAGGGTCTTGAATGTTCCCGAGGCTTGTCTTCTTGAATTATCATAGGCTACAATCGTCAAATCTGATCCACTGAGCATATCCTCACTCAAACCAAAAGCCTGAAGAGCTATCAGAGGGCACATATTGATAGAAGACCCATCGTCTACCATAATGCAAGCGGTGTGCTTGTCGTTAATCTGTGCTTTGATGTACAGGGGTCGGTTATGGTTGCGGCCTTCGATCGGCAGGTCGGCATCGGAAAAAACCAATCTCTCCTCCGATCCTCCTTTAACTAGACCCAAAAGCTCTGATGGGGAAATTGTGGTGGCAACAGTGGTCTCAACCAAAGCCTCTACTACTTTCTGCCTGTGAGAAGGGGACTGCCTTAAAAGATCCTAGATGGATATCTGAGCTGCGGTCTTCTTCAACTGCTTAACAATTTGGTTCTCCTCTGGCTCTTTTTCCGTCGATGGGTGCGCTGGTTCCGGTACCCTCGTAATCTCAGGGACCACTCTCCCACTTTTTGTCACAGCCCCTATCTCTTCTTCATCCTCATCGTATCTCCACAAGTCAGAGTTCATCTCTCCTTCCTCTTCGGCCTCTCCACCGCTCTCACTGCTCGACCAACAATCAATGGTTGCCACTACTGCTCTTCCCTCTCTATCCCCAGAATAATCAACAACAATACTCTTGCTCCTATATAAGTCCTGCAGTACGTACCACTCTGACTAGCTGGATCCGACCATAAACACTGGTGGCAGCATGGCATTATAACCAGGCTTCTCCTTAGACTCCCTCTTGTCAGGGTCAGAAATTTGCTTGTTATCAATCAGATCTTGAATAGAGTGTCGCAGCGCCTTACACTTGTCTGTTAGATGGCATGTGTGCTGATGAAATGCACAATATTCATTGTCCTTGTGACCCAGCTTCCCTTGCGTCATAGCAGGCCTAGGAGCCAAAGGTTGCAACTTTCCTTCCTTCATCAACCTTCTCAAGACCCAAGACAGTGGCCTTCCTAAATTTGAAAACTTCCTCTGGGTAGTTGCGTTAATAGCAGACACCTCACCCGCTCTTCTGGTGCTACCACTAGGACCGGCTGGCCTACTCGTCCCTTGACTGGTATTCACTCTCTTTGCGAAACTATCATTGCTAACTTTTTGGGCCAAGAAATCTCCCACCGCCTCAATGGCTATGTCTTTTAGAGACTCCCAATCCTTCAGTCCTTTCATCTTCAGACCATCCTTCAAATACGGGCTCGCATTCTTGATAAACAGGCGGATCTGGTCTTGGGTGTCTGGCATTCTCCGCATTTCCATTACTCGATTTCGCCAGCGGGTGAAATAATCGTGAAAAGATTCCCCGGCCTTCTGCTGGAGCAATTCAAGATCCTTAAGAGTCACCTCCATCCTGGTGTTGCAATCATATTGCCTCAAGAACTCCTCCATGAGTAGATCCCAATCTTCCTTAGTTCGACGATCGAGGCTATGATACCAGTCGATGGCATGAGCGGTCAGACTCAGAAAAAAGTACTCCACCTTCTGCCTCTTAGATAAAGTGGTCCCTTTCATGACCAGAGAGTACTGCTTCACATGGGCAGTCGAGTCAGAGGTACCGCCAAATTTTAGCACATCCGGCATCTTGAAATTGTAAGGAATCGGGTCTTCTCCCTCCAATTCCTTGTCCTTCGGGTTCATCCCCTGGCCTCTACTCATCATATGGGCCATGGCTTCAAACCTCTCTTCCATCTTCTTTAGAATGAACTCATCAGTTTGAGGTGCCTTCCCTCTCTCAGATACAGAACTCATTTTGTCGTCTTTGTCATCCCTGTCATCATCTACCCTCAGCACTGGTCTTCTTCTCTGTCCCCCCGAAGCTACTGACCTCAGCTCTACTGGTGGCGGCCGAATAGGCTCTTTTTTCCTCTCAGCTCTTTCCTCTTCTCTCTCATTCTGTCTCACGGGAGGAGGAGGTGGTGGATTCTGCGGAGCATTCTGTTGTGCCAAAGCAGTTAGCATGTTCATCATTCTGCCCTCAAATTCCTCAAACCGTCAGCCCACCTCTTCTGCAATCATGGCCCTGGTGGCATCATCTCCCCTCGGTGAGTTTCCCATCTCAGATACGGTACGGCTGACTTCCGGTAAGGTGGTAGGCCCTCTCTATCTGGCAGTTCAGATGCAGGAACTCAAATCAATCGTCCGATAGGGGATCTAGTCCACCTGGGTAGATCTATGATGGCTGCAGGGACAAGGCATTAGATGTGATGCATGGAATGCAGATGCAATGCGTGGTCGTGATATGCAACACCCACAAAACACAAGCAAGCAAGTAGGTCCTTCCACCCTTATTTCTCCCACACACGTGGTCGCGCGGTCTCTTTCCTAGGCGGGATTAGCCCAAGGGTCAACGAGGGACCCAATGGACACGCATGTTGCATGGCAAAAAACCGACAGCATGACACTCCTATGCTAATGTACAAGTGAATGGATAATGATCATCATGTATTTAGACATTCCAAAAATTTCGACATGGCCTTGCCGGGGCATGAAAGCCTTTGGCTAGGTTACCAAGCGAGACATCTGGACTCACCCAA
Organism: Excoecaria cochinchinensis; assembly: GCA_947683425.1. Lineage (NCBI taxonomy): Eukaryota > Viridiplantae > Streptophyta > Magnoliopsida > Malpighiales > Euphorbiaceae > Excoecaria > Excoecaria cochinchinensis. The sequence continues at coordinate 1,541,549 of CANTUQ010000183.1, forward strand.
TACGTGAGGATCCACACAGCCAGCGTGGAATTACGGTTTATGTCACTTGTGGAAAGTAACTACGGCCGTTAAATGAGCTTTGGACAATGGAGATGTTAATTTAGGGCTACCCAAGCATTATCCTTGCCGACAGGTCTAGCTCATCATGAGCATGATGATCGACCGGGTCATCATTTTGATATACCATTGAGGTACGAGGCTTGGGCTGGTGATTATCCTTAACACTTCCCTAAATTGAGTGAAAATAGGGTCGTGCTTCAGGAACGCACCGGGGCTAATAGAGGGACCAAACTAGCATATTCTAAAGCTCTAATGGGATGTAATGCAAATTTGAAAGAAAGCAAATTTATGAATTAAATTTTAACCATAAATGTTAAACGAGGTATTTTCAAATTGAAGTCTCAAACCATATATCCCCAGTGGAGTCACCACTATGACGCGCGCCGAAATCCCTCGGCCGCCCCTCTGACCGGCCGCTTGAGGGCAATTGGGCAATTGAGGATCCGTTGGCAACTTGTAAAGATATTTACAAGTGCGTCTATTTTGGGCAACAGGGAGGTTTCATGGAGTCGCCACCCAATAGAACATTGGGAAAGTTTATCTCGCCTCGGAGAGCCTAAGACTGCGCTCAGTATCCATTTTGGGCCAACCAAAGGGGTCTTGGAGGGTAAACCTCTCGCCCTAAGGAGCCTAAGATTAACACCAAAGTCTCATGACACAAGAGGTGTCTTGGAGGGTAAACCTCTCGCCTCTTTGAGCCCAAAGACCAGAGCTGGGTTCGGGACTTCTCATCTATTTCTACCTCGATTATTCTATGATCAAATTTTCATTATCATTAATTCGCTCTCTCTCCACATAATGCAATTGATTAAAAGGCGCATTTATTCACATTTGGAAAGCCGTAAATGAGCAAGTAAGTAGTAAAAGCAATGAATTACAATAACACAAGGAGTGGAATACAACTCCCTTTTATAAATGTGCGATACATACACAAATCGGGGCATTGCTTATTTTGAGGACTTTGGTCCTCGCATGCATCATTATTAAAACTGGATATTTCTATCGTGGGGATTTTTATTGGATAAAAATAGGACATTGGGTCCTTACGTTTATGAAAACCTCTCTTTATTAAATATAAAATATTAATTTATCTTTACATTTAGCAGGATACAAAGAGGGTATACTCATGTGCATAAAATAATTAATGAACAAATAAATAAAGGAAATAACTAAGAAGGTTAGAAAACTAAACCGGGCGGAATCCTCCAAGCATGGCAGATCGCCCCTCGAGCTCAGGACAGTCCAAGAAAATCAATATATGCTCGTAAAAGGTTAATGGGCGTTAATATACAAAAGCTCAATTATAAATAAAGTTCTAAGACTTGAGAGAGATGGGAAAGATTTGAAAACATAGAGACAGGACCCAGCGATGGCCTCTGCCCAGTGACCGATGGGCGTCAGTCAAAGTGACCGACATGTCCGTCGCTCACTCAAGAGAGAGGGCGTCTGTGAGTGGGGTGACCGATGGGCGTCGGTAAAATAGATGACCTGTCGGTCACCACCGTTTCCAAAAATAAACAACAAAAACTCTCTTTTCAGAGCAAAAAAGGGCTTTTACCACAAAATGAGATGAAAAAAGTCAAAATAAAGCAAGATAAAAGCAAAAAATCGAAAGAACAACAAGAATAAAGAATAAAGATGAAATAAATGGAGAATAAGTCCGGAATATTTACCCTCAGATAATATTTTAGTGAGATTCTTGGTGTCGATTAGAGTCCCACACACTCCACGAGAAACGAAATGAAAGGTCAGGAAAAAGGAAAATAGATTGTTTCCTTCTTAACCTTTCAAAAAGACTGAGTTTGGAATTAAAAACCCGAAGAAAACCAATTAGTTTTAGTTCCTTTTTAGCGGTTTGATTCTCAAATTAAAAGAAATTTCTTTATATATGTGCTTGCTGGAAGAGAGAGAAAATGCGCTTGAATTTGGGCAGAGTTTCCCTTCTTGAAAATTTTTGGAACCCTTTTTAGGAGGAAATTCAAAGCTTTTATAGGCCAGGCACGACCGACGGGCATCAGATGTGGAGACGGGCATCGGAAGAATCCTTCTGACACAAGGATTCATCCAACGGCCCTGCCATTTCCACCGATGGGCGTCGGAGGGGTTGCGTGCTCCGGGAAATCAGGTGGCGTGCTCCGAAAGAGGCAGAGCCTTCCGACGGGCGTCGGATAACACAGGCCGTCTGTGACCCCAAGCGACGGGCTGGCCTCTCACAGACGGCCTGGCCGTCTGTCGAGGAAAACAAATACTTTTTGACTCAAAAATTCCCTGTTTTCTCCCCCTCTGCCTACGAAAGGTGAAAAGACTCATTTCTCGTAGAGCATGGGACTAAAACCTCCGAATCCAAATCGTTTGTACAGGCTCGGATACTGATTTCATCATAGGGTAATCTCTGATCCGGACCGCTCCGGGACATGGTGCTTACAGCAAGCATGCCAATCTCTCGATAGAGCCAACAAGCCAATTGTCAAAGGCCGAGGATTATGTGGGTAGAACAGCCATTTTATATGTCTAATGCTCCGATCAGGCAAAACTAATGAAATGGAAGACATAAAACTCAGGAAAATGCGCTTCACATGAGAATATTCCGACTGAGAGGAGAAATGCTCCAAGCATCACAATTGCGAACAAAATGTCAAGAGATTAAAAGAGCTAACTACTCGTATAAATTGCAAAATTTTATCAACACTCCTTGTAACAACCTAATGCCCTTTGGGAGGACAACGGAGCGCTACACAACACTAATATCTTACTAATAGAACTATAAACGTACATGCTATACAAAATAAAGTCATTAAAACATTACTTATCCAAAAAAAATTTCCATTATCATTGACTAGATAACGTTACATCTTTTAAGTACAAAATTACAAGTTACATTTACATATACTTATTATACAAAAATAGAAACATTTCTATACAACATAAACAAAAAAACCTAACTAGAAGACTTCATGAGTCCTTTTAGTGGCCAGCAGATGTTCCCTCAAAACTCGGGCTCTTGGCTATAAACCTATACGGGAGGTATACACCCGTGCTGAGCTAAGGCTCAGTGGGGATATAAACATACAACAGTCTACTATAGAATAAACAAATATTAACATACAATATGGCAACACAAATCGTAATTAAATAATAGGTCAAAAGTTCCATATATCATGCTTGCAATAATAAATCACTAGTATACAAGGTTTCCAAAACTACCACTATATCATGGCAATTATAGCATGTAACACCATACAATAATTAGTCAATGCATTAATAATCTTAATATAGCCTGAACCAATATAGTAGTGTATAATGGGTACACTAGATACCACTTAGGTACCAATCACTAGATTATTAGAGAGAACAATATTAACACTAGAGATATACAAATCTCAAAACACTAGATACCGCTTAGGTACCAACACTAGCAGCTGCGAACACTAACACTTATAAGCATGCTTATTTATCCATGACTCGATTACATGCTATAAATTAATTCACTTAATGTTCACATGACTAAGCACGTTAATCAATACCTTATGCATAGACATCCATAGGCCAAATAATATAATTCATAAGAAATAAAGCAAATGACTTGCATTCGAAAATTCCAGCAATGTCGTGCTCGCGACCCTTGTTGCGCCTGTAATAGAGCAAGGATAACTCTTCTGTCATGCTCGTGGCGGAGCTCGCGCATGCGATAGAACACCATAAGCACTTTTGTCATGCTCGCGATATCCCTCTCGCTCGCAACAGAACTGGATCCAGCAATAATCATCCTATGGAGTACTCTGTCGCGCCCGCGGCAGAACACAAATCTTAAATCAAAGTTACTAATTCACATACCTCTTTCAACCCTTATTCTTACTATTCAATTTACATGCACTCTAAGCTAATCATCAACATAATTCATACCTTCCACACAAACTTATAGCTAATCAACACACTCATGTCTAATAATTATACCTACAATTAATATATCCATAATCATTACCATGCATTTACACACCATCATACAAACAATCAAACACAATATACTTTAATTGACATTAAGATTTTGTCAATTTAACATGCTGCTCTAATTACAACCCAGTCATTAGAAGTGTTATTGAACCCTTCAAAATCCATGTTTTTCCCAAATAAATCACACATGGATAAATATATTTATATATATATATATATTATAAATAAAATCCCAAACCTCTTAGAAGCACTCCTTAAACTTTACAATTAAGTAGCTGTCTCTTTTCCTTTTGCTTTTCTACTTGATTCTCCAACTTACAAATCAACATATACACACATTCAAAATAGAATTAAGGCTATGAACTGAAATCTGAATCAAAAGAAAAAGAACACTTAACTCAAGCATACCTTTCTAACTTATCACTTGATCCCTCTAATCAATGCAACTCAAGTCTTAGCAAACGAATGAAGAAGATGAAGAGAGCAAGAAAGGGACAAGAAGGATTGAAGAAGAAAAGAGAAATGGCAGAATAGAGAAAGAGTGGCTGGACCAAATGAGGATTAAAGTCCAAATTCTGCTTCTCAAAAATCTATTTATATGCATGCAATTTGATAGGCGTCACTCTACTAACCCTCAAATGCTAGGTGGCAAGCTGTAAGGGTGACACTTAGACTCCACTATCTTAATATGCTAAACACACTCAACTCTAATTAACTCCACTCATTTAGTTAATCCTCACTTATCACTTAATCATGCAAAATTTACACTCTACCAGTAGGCACATTAGGTCCCTCTACCGTTTTGAAAATAACGCCAGACTGTTGTCTGGCTTGGCTAGTTCCACTCCTAGCTCTTCCTCTTCTTTCACTCCCAGGATTTGGTACACTATCCCTTCTCGATTGCATGGTCAAAATCTCTTGAGCTTGAGGACACTTTGCTACGAGATGGTCGGTACCACCACATTTGAAGCAAGCTCCGGTGAGCTTCCAACATACACCCCAATGGGTCTTTCCACAATGCTCATATGCCACCGGAACGCTTCGCTTACTTGATGGAGTTGGAACTCCAACTTCAAAAGCTGGCATCTTCTTACCCGACTTCTCACGGCCCACTGCTCTTGGTGATGCACTAAACATACCTTGAATATCTTTAGTTTCACAACCTCTTTTACCAGAAAAAAGTCCAAACCCACTATCCTTTGACTTCCTCTTTTGATTCTTTCTTTGAACTATTTCTGAGTTTTACACCTTCAATGCAGCAAACACTAACTGATAATAGCTCACTGATTGCAAAGAAGTCATTATAGTTATCAATCCCTTAAATATTTCATTTAAACCCTCCTCGAACTGCCGACACTTAAATTCTTCGATCATTAAGGCATCCGGTACATACTTGCTAAGTCGGCTAAATTCTTTCTCATAATCAAGCACTGATAGATTTCCTTGCTTAAGACTCACAAATTCTCTCCACTTTGCCTCTCGGTATGCTTTGGTAACATATCTCTTTTCAAACTCCTGAACGAAAAACTCCCAAGTTGGATCAACAAGTTGTTAGGGATTCCTTAGTACCAACTTCCACCAGTCATATGCTGGACCTTGTAATAAAGATACTGCACATGCCACTCACTGCTCCTATGGACAGTTTATCTCTTGCAATATTCTCTTCGTCTTCTCTATCCAGAACTCTGCTATATCTGACTCATCTATAGAAGTCTCTCTAAATTCCTCAACTCCTCTTTTCCTAATCACATCCGAAGGTGCCTTAGGGGTAGTCAATCTATCTAACATCTGCATTAGTCCTTGTACTAACACTGGGTTTTCTGGAACTAAGGGCGGGTTCCTTGTTGTTAGAGGTTCAGGTATATACGGATTAGTATAAACTGGGTTAACACTTCCAGTTGTCTCACCTATATCTTCACTAGGATATGACTCCATTATCACTCTACAAAAATAAGCAAACAACATCTGCATTATGGTCACACTCTAAATAGACTCAAATCAATTCTATTCAATATATCTCCTATAGTCCAGAACTACCTAAATTTATGCTCTGATACCTCAACTTGTAACACCCCAATGCCCCTTAGGAGGACAAGGGAGCACTACACAACACTAATATCTTACTAATAGAACTATAAACATACATGCTATACAAAATAAATTCATTAAAACATTACTTATCAAAAAACAATTTCCATTATCATTGACTAGATAACGTTACATCTTTTAAGTACAAAATTACAAGTTACATTTACATATACTTGTTATACAAAAATAGGAACATTTCTATACAACATAAACAAAAGAACCTAACTAGAAGACTTCAAGACTCCTTTTAGTGGCCAGCAGATGTTCCCTCAAAACTCGGGCTCCCAGCTAGAAACCTACACGGGAGGTAAACACCCGTGCTAAGCTAAGGCTTAGTGGGGATGTAAACATACAACAATCTACTATAGAATAAACAAATATTAACATGCAATATGGCAACGCAAATCGTAATTAAATGATGGCTCAAAAGTTCCATATATCATGCTTGCAACAATAAATCACTAGTATACAAGGTTTTCAAAACTACCACTATATCATGGAAATTATAGCATGTAACACCATACAATAATTAGTCAATGCATTAATAATCTAAATATACCCTGAACCAATACAGTAGTGGATAGCGGGTACACTAGATACCACTCGGGTACCAATCACTAGATTATTAGAGAGAACAATATTAACACTAGAGATATACAAATCTCAAAACACTAAATACCGCATAGATTCCAACACTAGCAGCTGCGAACACTAACCCTTATAAACATGCTTATCTATCCATGACTCTATTACAAGTTGTGAATTAATTCACTTAATGTTCACATGACTAAGCACGTTAATCAATATCTTATGCATAGACATCCATAGGCAAAATAATATAATTCGTAAGAAATAAAGCAAATGACTTACATTCGACAATTCCAGCAATGTCGCGCTCGCGACCCTTATCGCGCCCGCGACAGACTAAGGATAACTCTTCTATCATGGTCATGGCAGAGCTCGCGCACGCGACAGAACACCACAAGCACTTCTGTTGTGCTTGCGACAGAACTCGATCCAGCAATAACCATCCTACGAAGTACTCTATCGCGCCCGCGATAGAGCACAAATCTTAACTCAAAGTTACTAATTTACATACCCTTATTCTTACTATTCAATTTACATGCACTCTAAGCTAATCATCAACATAATTCATACCTTCCACACAAACTTATAGCTAATCAACACACTCATGTCTCATAATTATACCTACAATTAATATATCCATAATCATTACCATGCATTTACACACCATCATATAAACAATCAAACATAGCATACTTTCATTGACATTAAGACTTTATCAATTTAACATGATGCTCTAATTACAACCCAATCATTAGAAGAGTTATTAAACCCTTCAAAACCCATGTTTTTCCCAAATAAATCACACATGCATAAATATATATATATATATTACAAATAGAATCCCAAACCTCTTAGAAGCATTCCTTCAACTTTACAATCAAGTAACTTTCCCTTTTCCTTTTGCTCTTCTACTTGATTATCCAACTTACAAATAAACACATACACATATTAAAAATAGAATTAAGGCTATGAACTAAAATTCAAATCAAAAGAAAAAGAACCTTTGACTCAAGCTTACCTTTCTAACTTATCACTTGATCCCTCTAATCAACGCAACTCAAGTCTTAGCAAACGAATGAAGAAGATAAAGAGAGCAAGAAAGGGACAAGAAGGATTGAAGAAGAAAAGAGAAATGGCAGAATAGAGAAAGAGTGGCCAGACCAAATGAGGATCAAAGTCCAAATTCTGCTTCTCAAAAATCTATTTATATGCAGGCAATTTGCTAGGTGTCACTCTACTAACCCTCCAATGCTAGGTGGCAAGCTGTAAGGGCGACACTTGGACTCCACTATCTTAATATGCTAAACACACTCAACTCTTCTACTTATTTAGTTAATCCTCACTTATCACTTAATCATGTAAAATTTACACCTTGGTCACTAAACTATCTTCTTTCATGTAATTAGGTCTTAAATTTTCAGTTACAATTTAGTCCAATTACTATAAATCCTAAATTAAACTCAATTACTCTAATCATGCTCAATACTTTTAGGATCAATTTCGGGCTGTTACACTCCTGTTGATCACGTTCATTTGATTGGATTCACTCTAATTACTAATATACTCTGATCCCCCAATTGGGTTATTAGTTTGGTTAAGGAAAATAGAAGAAGCACACAAAGGCAAAGAAGCAATAGTAAACGAAAAGTGGAGAATTCTACTCAAATGTCCAAAATGCATGAGAAGTAGATTTTAACTCATCTAAATAACATAGATTGATCATGATTTTTGATCGATCAAAAGCATTCCAAATAAGTTCACACAAGAACAATAGATGATAAAATAATATTTTATTAGAATGTTTCAAATTACAAAAAAAATATCTAACATAGATTGATCATGATTTTCGATCGATCAAAAGCATTCCAAACAAGTTCACACAAGAACAATAGATGATAAAATAATATTTTATTAGAATGTTTCAAATTACAAAAAAAAAATATCTAATCTTCGAAGATCTATCCAATGCTTTGAGAACACTTCTCATTAACTTGGGCAGTACTATAACTTTCTTCCCCAATTGGTCTCTACAATCAATACTCTGTTCACGCTCTAGCCATGATCACTTTAGGCTTTCCAAGCAAATGCAAATGGAAAGAGAAAGAAGGGGAGGGGAAGAAAACATAGATTTAAGGACCTTACTCTCGTCATTAGGAAGAAAAGGTTATGACACAGAAAGACCCGATAGAGCAGAATGGACAAAAATAAGGAAAAGCAACAATGAGAAAATTTTGAGGTGCTTGAGCAAATTCATGAAAAGCAAACGGAAGAAATTCATGAGAAAGTTGATTACTTTAGAACTCTAAGGACAAATGGAAAGAGGAGCCAGCTATTTATAAGGAAAAATCGCCTCTTCCAAAATCAAGAGATTCAAGCTATGTGGCAATCCGTAACAGGAGACGTCAAAAAGACGGAACATAGTTAATAAAGACTCATCATAACGAGCGCAGCGAATGAAATGTCGCCCATTAATACGTTGACTCCGACATATAATGCGAAAGCAGCGAGGAAAGTGAAAAGACACCGTCAAAAGTTTCAAAATAGAAAGCTAATTCGATCGGCTAATGAGCAATTATTGTCCCGAAAATGAAATTCTACCCCGAGTCGGGTAATTAAAGCGCTTCAATACTAATATATTTCTGAGTTATTAATTCAATAAAGAGGTGAAGTATCGGATAAAATAAATCGGGAGCTTTATTAAGGAAACTCAAAATAAATAAAAATTGCCCTGGCTAACAGCTTGGATCTGATCGGATCTTACAGGGTGCTCCATTCACCAAAATGCTTAGGGACATCCAGCTTACACCTCTTCGCAAATTGCCTAGAGTTTTCTGCCCTTCCCTTCTCTAATTCTGAGTCATCAGTATCCCAGATGCACCTGAAGATAAAATAGGGAAAAGAGAAGTGAAAGTCAAAAAATAGAGAAAGAGACTCCGATCCAAAAACAAGCCCCTGATTTTTTAGCAGAGAACTCCCCGATCAGGACTCCAGTTCATCTGAAGCAGTGAAGTGTTGTCACTAGGGGAATACTCGATCCTCCATCGAAGGAACTTAATTTATTCATCTTTCTAAAATGAAGGAATTCTGGAAAAAGGGAAGATAAGAAAACTCTCAGATGCTTAGACAGCTCCATGAAGCAATGATAGCAAATGCTCTTAAGAAATTTATTAAGACATGTGTTGGTATTATTTTCAGGTTTTTGAATTAATATTTCTAATTAAATGAATCATTTACACAAATAAGTAATTAAAATAAATAAATAAATAAATATATATAAGAAAAAAAATGATATTGTATGATGCATGCTTAAATGGAAAAGTAAGCTAAATTGGTAGAATGCCAATTTGCTATTAGCTAGGTTGAGCTGCCTGCTTATAACCATTCAGGAATTTGTGTGTGCTTTTAACTGCATAATATATTTACATTGGCTGGAAGCTGATGAATTTGGTACTTTTAATTTTACTTGATTTGGAGTTGAGTAAGTATGATTGTACTTATCTTTTGAGCCTACTAATAACATGTTGGTTTTGCTTTTGTAGAATGAGTTGTATATACATAGAAATTTAGGAAACTTTCTATATAACTTATGGAATTAGTTAAAAAAGAGCATGAACTCAAATATAATATTATGAAATGATTTTGATTTTGATGATATAAATATGCCATGTAATATGAAATTGACTAAGAGACTGTGTTGGTTAAATAACTTCTTGAGAATGGCATCAATGAAGCTAGTTAAATGTATTTTGGTGATTGTGTATATAGGATGGAATTATTGCCAAGTGTGCTTGATAAAAAGTGAATGCTTGAACTCGCATGTGTTAAAATATATAGGTATGACGCGAGCCAAACCCTTTAACTATTTGATATGATTCTCGAGTACCCACTTTTTGGGTCTGAGATCGGATGAAAAAGGTTTAATAACTTGTGAAGGTCGGTCATTTAGCAATGGATGATGAACCCTGTCCAATTTTGCCAATCCTTGCCTCTTAAAGGTCTAAACCAGCATTTTAGGGCTCCCCCATTGCACCGTTAATTATTGACCTACGAGGGCATTTGTTGGGCATCACAAGGCAGGTTTGAAAGGAGTCGTCACCCAATAAAACAATAGGGAATTAGTTCCAATCTTATGAGGCCAAAATCAGAGAGAGTTCGGGACCTCACTCTTATTTATATATTTGGTTAATGTTATATAAATGTGTTACTTAGATTAATTATTTTCCCTCCTCTGTTACGGGCATTATTATGTATAGAGAGAAAGGCGCACTCAATATTCTATTTATTTTTCTCTTTTCTTTTCCCTGTGTTCTTCTCTCTTTTATATTTTTTTTCTTTCTTCTTTCTTTTCTAGTTTTTTCTCATCCAAAAAAATGTCCTCTTATTTTTTGTCTAGCCCCTTTTATAATCCCATCATTACCATTAAATGCCGAGGGGATAAGGGTTGAGAAAAGGAAAAAGCGAGAAAAATATCCACCTTTTTATCCCTTGTTTCTCATGATAAAATTTTTGAGAAAAAGAGGAAAAAACCATTCACGGTCTTGACTCAATGAGTAACAAGAGTGAGTGATTGGATTTTAGAGAAAAATGGGTGAAAATGACCCTTCAGGGCGTTATTGGGGACAAGTCATAGGCTGATTGCTTGAGTCATGGCCTTGACTCACTCCTAGTGAACAAGGGAATGAGCACAAGTCAGGGCTTAAAAGAAGCCGTGGGCATAAATCATATGAGTGTAGACATCGGGTCCCGAGACAGGCCAAATCAGGGTTACCCAATGATAAAATTAAGTGCCTGTTCATAAGCAAAGAGGTTGGAAGTGATGGTTTCCTTGTCAAATTTGCTTTTTAGAAATAAAAAGATATATTAAAAAAATAAAAATAAAAAAGAAGTTTTGAACTGATTGTGTTCTTGTTAAAATTCTTTTTAAAAAAAAATTCAACAGCTTGTGGCCGCCGGCCTCGCGCGCACCCGGGCAAAGGGGTGGCCAGGCTGCCCCTTGCATGCCCAGCCAGCCCCTTGCCTCCAACAGCCCCCTGGGCACAGTTTTCGGCCAAAATCTTTTTTTTTTGTGGTTTTTTCCATTTTTTTCGAGATTTTGAAGGTTACATACGTTTTTTTTCCATTTCAAAAATTAAAAATTTGAATTTAATTGGAATTTAATGGCTTTCTTGCATATGCAATTTTTTCACTTATCAAGTGTTCATATTCCATGCATATATGTCATGCACATAAGGCACACATTATGTGTACATAGTTTCTGCATACATAAGATGCATGTAGGTCTTTGCACATGTTTCGCACGCATAGTATCACGCATACATCACATGCGTATAATTTGTACAAAGAGCTGTTAGCACATAGTCCTTTGTGCATGTTTCTTGTATATAGCCTTGCATATATATTTCACACATGCACACACAATCTCTCGTATATGCTCTTGTGCATATAACTTTGCAGGAAATATCTAAATAAACCTCACATATTAAAGTGGGCCAAAGGACAACTTCAGCTCAATATCAACGCTCATCCATACTGAACAATCAGATCAAGATGAAGTCCCCACGAAAAAGGAATCACGCGGATCCGTGCCAAAGAGAACATCTAAAAGAGTAAGCCCATTCATGCATACCATGCCGGAGGGCAATTAGGAGGCCTCAGTGAGCATCTAAGTCTCTCGGTGAGCATTTAAGCCTCTCAGTGAGCATAAATTTTCAAAGTCTCCATGCGAGCACAAAGCCCTCTTAAGAGGCATACAGGTTTTTTCAACAAGAAGGCGGTGCTGGATAGCTCTTCATCAACTCAATCAACGTAAGTCTAGATATGAATCGGCGCCATCCAAGAGGATGATACCCGTACTTTGTAAGTCGAAAATCACTAGGTGTGATCTAAGAGGATGATGTCTGCATTTTGTAAGTCTGCGATGACTTAGTGCAATCTAAGAGGATAATAACTGCATTTTGTAAGTCTAAAATGACTCGGTGCGATCTAAGAGAATGATGTCTTCATTTTGTAAGTCTGAAATGACTCTGTGTGATTTAAGAGGATGATGTCTGCATTTTGTAAGTCTGCGATAACTCGGTGCGATATAAGAGGATAATGTCTGCATTTTGTAAGTTTGCGGTGACTCGGTACAATCCAAGTGGATGATGTCTGCATTTTATAAGTCTGAGATGACTCGGTGCGATCCAAGAGGATGATGTCTGCATTTTATAAGTCTGAGATGACTCGGTGCAATCCAAGAGGATTATGTCTGCATTTTGTAAGTCTGAAATGACTCGGTGCAATCCAAGAGGATGACGTCTACGTTTTGTAAGTCTGAGATGACTCGATGCAATCCAAGAGGATGATGTCTCCATTTTATAAGTCTGAGATGACTCGGTGCAATCCAAGAGGATAATGTCTGCATTTTATAAGTCTGACATGACTCGGTGTAATCCAAGAGTATAACAATCACTGTATGGTCTGGGTAACAGCTTGGTGAGACTTAAAAATGTCTGCACTTCGTAATTTTAGAAATGACTCGGTGCAATCCGAAAGGATAATATTCACAATATTGTTCTCCAGGGAGCAACCAGCTCTTCAGAGGGCATCTATCTGACATTAGCCCAACGGGAATGTAACACGCCAACAAGGAGACATCAATTAGCCACCAAGAGCGTAGCTTAACATGTCAACAAACTGGTGTTAGTTAAACCCACCACAACTCCATCGACACAGCAGGAAGGTGGCAGCTTCAGGTACGCGCTCCTTTCCTTTTCTCTGAATTTTTAGCTCACTTAGGCACTAGCTTCCCCAAAATTGGGGCAACTGTAGACACCGGATCCTGAGCTAGCTCAGATCAGGGTTACCCAATGATGAAATTAAGTGCTTGTTCACAGGCAAAGAGGTTAGAAGTGATGGTTTCCTTGTCAAATTTGATTTTTAGAAATAAAAAAATATATTAAAAAAATAAAAATAAAAAAGAAGGTTTGAAATGATAGTGTTCTTATTAAAATTATTTTTTTTAAAAAAAAATTGTTTACTTGTTGCTTCATCTCCTTGCCCACGAGGGGTAGGAAGGAGATGAGGGGTGGCCAGGCCGCCCCTCACTCCTTTTTGTCTTTTTTTGCCCTTTTTAACTTATTTTTACTCCATTTCTAATGCTTTTCAACCCATAATTTGCATGTTATGTATTTTTGTAACACCACAATACATTTTGGGAGGATATCGGAGTGCTATGCATAAAGCAACATATAAACATACATTGAAGCGAAAGCATTAAACAAAAAAAAAAGATGAAACTAATTAATCATATATCGTAAATGATCATCAAAATTACAGAAGTATTCTTTTAAACCATTACATATACATATATAATAACTTGAACTAATAAAATTTTACATATACAAATACAAAACTGTACAAAATATAATAGCCAACTACAAAAAGGACTACAACTGGAACTCCTAGTGGCCGATTTGCAGATGCCCAACTCCGGAAACAAACCTGTCACCTACATGGAAAAATATCCGTGCTAAGTGATAACGCTTATTAGGGAGGAACAAAAACAAGAATCTCTATCGAAACACAAATATCAAATTACAAACTTATAAAAGACAGATACATATAATTTACATATGAACAACTCATGTAGCTCTACTTATGCTATTACATGCAATATCATTAACTTTACACATCTAAAGAAACTATCATGTAATAATACATTTATACAACACCCACACATGTATATACTTATAAGCATATAATAAACAATCATTAGTGTACTAAAAGTACAACCTTTCCCTACATCTTGTCATTATTCATATACATATACATATAACACACCAACCTTCCATGACGATATAGACATATAATAGCCTGAGCTCACAATGATAGTGGATACAGGTACTATTAATACTGATAGGACACAGTACCAGAAGCATATAGAGACATGAATCTCGGAACATATATACCCGAAGGTAGAAGGGAAGACCGAAGTATCAAATCATATAGACCCAAATGGGGCCAACATGTAGCAGCTGCACTTACACTCTAACCCTTAATAAGCATGCTTATCTATCCACTACTATGACTATTCAGGCTCAAATTAACTCTATTATTGTCATATAAACATTTCCTTGGTAACCGCGTATAGACTAAGCCACAATAATTTAATTCTTATAAGGCTATCCAATGGAAACAACATATGGTTCATGTATTCATTTAAATTAAAATGAGTAAACTTTACAATGCATGTTCATATATAGCTTATAAGTGAGAAACCATGCAAAGGATCTCAACAAGAAACATTTGCAAAAATAAGGTTATGTCGAGCTCGCAACCAAGGTCTGGCCTGCAACAGATGCCAAAACTCCAGTGGCCGCGCTCGTAATGAGCAGTCCCGCTAGTGATAGAAGACAGGGGCCTCGGTCGCACCCACGTATGCCAGCGCGCTCGCGATAGGGACCGCTTGCCTGAATCTCGTTACCGCGCTCTCTATTGTGCTCGCAACAGAACGCGCTTGGCAAAAACTCAGCTGGAGATCGAAGCCCAAGCTCTCACCCCAGTCCGGAATCCAAGCTCTCTATTGCGCTTGCGACCGAGATCGTGCTCGCGACAGAGGCGAGCTCCCGAATCTGGAAATGCGCAACTCCAACTCATCTCATGCACATCTTAACCCAACATCAATATAACATGCATACAACCTCAATTCACTTAACATATGCTTTCTAAACATGCAAATGGTCATATTAGCAACAATTAACACTCGATAGAAACAATTAATTTGGCTAGAA
This sequence comes from Excoecaria cochinchinensis, assembly GCA_947683425.1. NCBI lineage: Eukaryota > Viridiplantae > Streptophyta > Magnoliopsida > Malpighiales > Euphorbiaceae > Excoecaria > Excoecaria cochinchinensis. The sequence goes on from CANTUQ010000183.1 coordinate 1,557,007, forward strand.
TGCACAATAAAGCATCAAACCCAGAAATTTCTCTAAAATCATGCAAATCCACTTTTCAACCTTCATGTGTCAAATTAATTCTAACATATTAAACCAATATTAAAACTCAACTCAAAACATGCATATAAACATATTTAACAACTCAATTTCTAGAAATTCAAATAAAATGTCAACACACATAAAAACACATAAGCACCCAAACCTCTATAGAAGCTCCAAAACTCTCTTTAAGATCCAACTTTCTCCTTTCCCTTGATCTTCCTCTTATCACCAGATTCTTGCAAAATTAAACCAAATAAAGCTCAATTAACCCATTTCCAAAACTTGAAACCAAGTAAAACGAGAAGAAGAAATCCACTCAACCACTCACCTCTTCAAACCAAATTCTTATCTTATAAAAACTAACCTCAAAACCTTAAAGATCCAACCAAGAAGGAGAAGCAAAGAGCAATAAATGAAAGAAGAAGAGGAAGAAGAAGAAGAAGAAGAAGAAGAAGAAGAAGAGAGAACGGGAAAGTCACGTTGGAAAAGGGAAAAACAAAGGCAAAAAAAAAAAAAATCTGATTTTGCCACTTCTCTCTCCTCCTTTATATCTTTTCTCATTAATTGCTCCCAACTACCTCAAGCTTAGGCATCAATCTCCTATTGGTTAAACTTATTATATCCTTGTCTTTTATCCCTTTAATCCTTGTTCAGTTACCATTCACTCACTTAAATAAAATCTTTCTCCTAATACTTTAATTCCTTCTTCAATTTAGTCCTTAATTAATCCAATCCTTACTTGTACAATTATAATTATGTCCTTTTTAATCTAATTTACACTGTAATTCCTTGTAGGGCCCATTTTGGATTGTTATAATTTTTGTGTGTGATTTTAATTTTATTTTATCATGCAATATTTATTTTTATTATTTTATGTGATAATATTTATTTTTATTATTTAATTTAATTTAATTGATTTTTTAGATTTATTTACTAACATTAGTTTTTATTTTTGTTTTTATTGTCTACAATTCTTATTTTTTGTGCGAACATTTTCAATGGCAAATGGTGATCCATAGAGATTTGAAGGCGCTCTTTTAGTTGGATTTGTCATTTTTATTATTTTTATTATTTTTCATTATTTTGCTATTCATTTTTACTATATAATTTGTAATAAATTTATTTATTTTATGCACATTAAAAAGAAAAATAAAAAAAATATTTTTATTAATAAATTGAAGTTTTTTTCTAATAAAATGGGACCAATGTCCTAATTTTAACCAATGAAATCTCACTTTTGAAAAGAAGAGTTAATTTTTCTTAAAATGATATCACGCATCCCGATTTCCTTAAAAATAGCTCTTTAATTTTTTAGTGTGCATGAAGAAACCAATGTTCCTATTTTAAATAATACCCCAACTTATGTATGAGTTTTATTTGTATTGCTTTAATTTTGCATTTCAGGGGATTGTATTTTTGTCCCAATTTCATTTTATAATTTGTTTTGTATTTTATTGTTTTTCTTTACTTGCTTTCCTACGATGCTTGAATTTGTGCTTTAATTTTAATGCATGATTGCGTGAGAAGAGAGATGAAAATTTAATATTAAAAACTCATTTGTAATTAACCAAGACATTAATAAGACTGAAGTTCCGAACTACTCTCTGGTTTAGACCTCGAGGTTAGACGAACTTTTCCAATTTCCTGTAAATTGGGTGGCAACTCCAAAATACCTCAAAGGTGCCTAGAATGTTTCATGGGATTAGATGAAATTCTCCTATATTCTATTGGGTAGAGATTCCAAAATATCTCATGTTACCCAAGATCAAAAGACGAGAACTCTGAAACAATCAGGTTCGGCGTGCGTCACAGCGAGTCACAGCTTTAACTCACCGAGTCAGGCCATGACTCAAATGAAAGTCCTTTTTTTTCGTGTATCACTGCCTTGTCTGGAAAGGAAAAGAAGAATGCATTTCCCAAAAAGAGATTTTTAAACCTCAAAAATTTTAAAAGAATTTGCTTAAAAAAATCTTTTGAAAACACCGAGTCTAAAGAGAGACATAGTGCTTTTATTCTCTGTCTATCTTTGAGCAAACATTATCATCATCAGGTAACCTTGACAAAAGTTACCTCAGGACCCAGTGTCTACAGTTGTCCCCAAGTTTAGGGCGACTAGTACATTAAGCATCTAGGTGAGCCAAAGTTTAGAGTAGAGATACATTCTTGAGGCAGCGATCCCCTCATTGTGATGGTTAGGGGTGAGCAACGATCAGTTCGATTCAATAACCGAACCAAACTAATAAAATTAAAAATCAAAAATTTATGATTTGAGCAAACCGAACTGAAGTTATGTGATAACTGAACTCAAATCGAAATTGTAACACCCTGTACCCGTAAGTGGTATGAATACCAGATGTTACAGTGCTGCACTGACAAACACTACAATGCACTTATCATATCAGTAAGATTTTTTTTTCACAACAATCACAATTGTACATACACAATAACACAACAGTTGCACTAACACACAATTCAAATACTTATACCATACATCCTTGCTTTCATCAACTGCGGTTGTATACATGCCATGACAGTCCTTCTATACTTGCTGTCGAATACTTCTTTCAGTCGTCACTATATATTAAATTACATCAAAATCTACCATAACCTGCACGCAGTAACACTCTACACATTGAGCATTAAAATGCCCAGTGGTGTATACATATCCTAAATTTTTCACAACCTGTAGACATCGTCCAAAATCACAATTATCCGATGATTAAAATGATACTTGCCAGTAAAGGTGTCAAAAAATAACGTTCCCCTTGTCAAAAATTCCCCTTGTTTCAGCGCGCGTGCGGGCCGGGCCCATCGCGGAGACTCCGTGAGCCTACAGGCACGTGCGTATCGAAGGCTGCGCGCACGCAGCCGTGCCCGCCCCCCTTGCGCGAGATCGCGTGCCTTGGGGGCACTTTTTGCGCTGGCGCGCGCGTCACCCCTCTTCACCCGCGGCAATTTTGGCCCTTATGCGCATCGTTTCCTCTGTTTTTTTTAATCAAATTTCAATCCATTTTTACCGCTGTTTTGCCGTTTCTGTGTAATTATCGGGAAGGAAAAAATTGAAAGAACAATTTGTCCTTCTCCAATTTGGGACAATCCAGCTGATGAAAGGGAGCAGACCTTTCATTTTCAACGGATCAAAAATTATTATCAAAAGAGGAGACTTTGGTTTTCTCTCAAAAACAAAAGAAGAACAAAAAAGCTTCTTTGAAAAGAAAGGTTTTCAAATTTTTAAAGTTGAGATTTTTATTCTTCTTCTTAGTTTTTCAAAGGATTTTCAATCGGGGCTTTCTATTAAGCAAAGGAAAATCAATACCTTTGGCTTTGTATTATCCCCGCCGAAATATTTTATCAAATTTCATATGTTTCTTTAGCTTATTTTCTTGCTTAAATATTTTATGTTTTATCACCTAAAAATTGACAAGGGAGCAGATTGACACACCCTTTCCCGTATCTACAACTTATAAGGGTAAACACTTAGAACATCCTTTATTTATTTTCCTCTACATTATTCACTATTAACATCATGCTCAATCTCTGATAATTTTGACTTTATTTGCTCCTGCTGGTTTTTCATGTTTAGTTCACTCTTATTTGTTTCCCTTGTGCCTTTTAGTTAGTTTTCATCATTTTTAGCTTTTTATTCCCTGATGTCGTCAACCATTTTTTATTTATTATTATTTTTACTATCAATATTCTTATTATTATGTTATTATTATTAGTACTATCATTGCATGTAGTTATTGTTTATTATTCTTTTTATTGTTATTATCTTTGTTAATTATCAATCTTATTTTCTATTGTTATTATTGTCATTAATCGTTAGTATTGTCTGCATTATTATTATTAACATCATTCATGTTATTTTTATTTTATTAGTTGTTCATATTGTCTTATATTATTATTATTATTATTATTATTATTATTATTATTAGCATTATATATCTGTGTTCAATATTTATTTCGTTTCTATTTGATTAATTTTGTTTAGAATTATTACTAATATTCTTAATACTATTTTTTTTCTATTTGAGATTTATTTTGAGTCACATTATGTGAGCATCCCCGTGACTCCTCGGATGGGTCGCGACGCAAAGAGGGACACGTCGGTTGGGTGAGATCCTTCTATACTCCTTCTCATGTTGTGTTTATTTGCAAATGAATATTTCGTTTATGCACGCGTGAGATAAAAAGTCATAAAAATATTTCTATAATCAAATTGGAATTTTTACTAATAAAATTGGGACCAACGTCCCTCATTTTAGCCAAGCAATGAAAAATATCACCATAAAACGAAGAGTTAGTTTTCTCCAAAATGGGATCACTCATCCCGGTTTTCAATCCAATGATCAAATGACTTTTCAAACCCTCTTTAAATAAACATGAAGGAACCAATATTCCAACCCAAAATGAATATCCCGATTTATATATGTTTTCCTTGTATTTGATTTTGTTTGATTGTTTTAAAGTTTAAGTTCATTTTTTTTGGGCCCTTGTAATTAATTTCGGGGAAATATTATTTAATTTTGGGATTGTATTCCGGCGCCATTTATATTTTTAATCTTCTTTCAATGGGGTTGTATTCCGCCCCAACTTCTCTTGTAATTATGTGCTTGTGTGTTTACCGCTTTCCTTAGTTACTTTATTTACCGCTTTCTTTATCGCTTTCCTTTACTTCCTTTTATTGCTTTTGAATGCTTGTAATGCACTTTTAATTAAATGCATCAATCGTGTGAGAGGAGAGATAGAGTTTTAGGAAGTTAAAAACTCATTTATAATTAACCAAGACATAAATAAGAGTGAAGTTCCGAACACCATCTCTGGTTTAGACCATATAGGTTAAATGACCTTTCCTAATTTCTCATAAATTGGGTGGCGACTCCAAAATACCTCAAAGGTGCCTAAAGGTGCCATGGGGCTAGATGTTCCTTTCCAATGTTCTATTGGGAAGGGAGCATCCAAGATGTCTCATAGTACCCATGATCAAAAAGACGCGAACCAATCCCTTGAATCCTAAGAGCGGGTTCAACGAGGGCCTTTGCTAGGTTCGGCGCACTTCACAGTGGCGACTCCACTAGGGACTGTTTGTGACTTTGCTCTGAAAGTGTTTTGGTTAAAATGTATAATTGAGTTTTTAAAACATAAAATTCTATCTCTTTTCGAAAATTGCATTGCATCATTTTAGGGCCTTAGAACTATGTTAGTTGGTTTTAGAACTATGTTAGTTGGTCCCCTACCTTACCTCGGTGCATTCCCGAAGCATGACCCTACTTTCACTCATTGTAGGGAAGTGTTAAGGATAATCACCAACCCAAGCCTCATACCATTAATGGTATATCAAATGGAGACCCGATCGGTCGCTATGCTCGTGACGAGCTAGACCCATTGGCAGGGACCATACTTGGGTAGCCCTAAAGTATTATCACAATTGACCAAAGCTGTAATGGCAAATAAAAACTTCCCCCAGGTGGTATGAACCGTAATACAGTGCTTGTGATGTGGGCTATTGCGTATTAAACAAAATCAAGCAAATTAAGTGGTTTTTTATCAAAGGCTTTCATGCCCTAGTAGATTCACCTTAATTTAATTGAATTGTTCAAATATATAATGGCCAAAACCCATATGCATGTGCTTTAAATTAAGAGTGTTATGTTGCCGATTTTCCACCATGCACCATACATGTCCATTGTGTTCCCCGTTAATCCATGGATCAAGCCCACCTAGGAAAGAGACCGCATGACCTCGTGTGTGGGAGTGATAAGGTTGGAAGGATCTATTTGCTTGCATGTGGTTGTGGATGATGCACAGCATGCTCATGCATCGCGTGTCATTCATGCATGTTAAAAATAAAATAAAAAATATATATATATACATATGCATTTCATTTTTGTGTGTGTGTATCCTTTTGTTTGTGTATCTTTTTTCACATGTACATATCATCCTACGTATAATATTTTCCATGCATCGCATCGTATCATTATAATCTATTGGTCTTTCACTCATCAAGGACCATTTTCATGGCACGATCATGCATTGTACGTCATTCATGCATCTTTCTAACCCCTTGGATTTTTTAGCCACTATAGACCATTTACCTGGGAGGTTTTGGGCCTGAGGTTGCTTGAGGAGTAGGCAGAGTTCGAATTGGTTGGCAAAGATTTCAAGGTCGATAATTGCAGATCTACCGCAAGAAATGGGAGCTTCAATGACGCAAGATTTGGACAAAAGATTCAAGGATTTTGAGAGGAAGATGTTAGCCATGATGGGTAACATCATCGCCCAGATGGCACCAAGCACCGGGCAACCACCTGTGGCTCCTATCGTGGAGCAAGGTGAACCACCTATTTTAGAGGAGGCTCATATAGCAGCCGCTACTATACAACCGCCAATTGTTAAGCCTAGAATAATGGCACCTGCTAAGCAGAGAAGGGTGAACATTTTAGGCCCGATAGATGACTTCCTAGAGGAGGAGGAGGATGAGCCGGTAGTTCCTCAAGTTATGAGGGGAAGAGTCCCCAAAGTGGAGGATGACGTGGTAAAGAAGATGGAGGAAAAGATTGAGGCTATCTCCCATCTACTGTCGGCCGGAAAGGGGGTCAATCTCGAAGGTATAGATCTGGGTGATGGAGAGCTGCTGCCACAAAGGTTCAAGATGCCGGATTTGCCAAAATTTGATGGTACTTCAGACCCTTTTGTGCACGTTAAGCAATATGGCTTGATCATGAAAGGCACGGGGCTGATGAAAAAGCAGAAGGTAGAGTATTTTTGTCTCAGTTTAACGGGGCCGACAATCGATTGGTACCACGGGTTGGATAGAAGGTCTAAAGAAGATTGGGATTTATTGACAGAAGAATTCTTTAAGCAATATGACTGCAGTACCCGGATGGAGGTTACCTTGAAAGACCTTAAGCTATTATATCAGAAGCCTAGTGAATCCTTCCATAACTATCTCACTTAGTGGAGGAATCGGGTGATAAAGATGAAGAGAAAACCTGATACGGCGGATCAAATCAGGCTGTTCATTAGAAATACAAGCCCATACTTGAGGGAAGGGCTTAAGATGAAAGGGTTAAAAGATTGGGAGTCTTTAAAGGACATCATCATAGAGGCAGAGGGTGAACACATGGCCAAGAAGGCGAGCGGTGAAGGGTTTGTTAAGAAGGGCTATAACAGTCAGGGGGCAAATAAGTGGGCAGGCTCTAGTAGTGGCGATAGGACTGAAAAGACGGCTGAGGTATCAGCTGTAGGGGTGAACCAAAGGCACTTTTCGAATTTGGGCCGGCCTTTATCCTGGGTGTTAAAGAGACTAGAAAAAGAGGGAAAGCTGCAGCCCCTGCCGCCTAAGCCAGCCAAAACCCAAGAACAGCCGGGTCATAAAGACGATGAGTATTGTGCTTTTCACCAACATACGGGGCATATGACGGACCGATGCACGAGACTAAGGCATAAAATTTAGGATTTGATCGACAGTAAGCAGATCACTGATCCTAAAAATAGGGAAAGTAAGAAAAAGTCCGCCTATAATGCCATGATTGGTTCAAGCTTGCCTGAATGGTATGTACTATAAGATTTATTTGGTAATGGACACATCGCGGTCACTCGCCCTGCGGCAGATGAAGAAGGGGTTTTCGTAGCGGTGATAGATTATTGGTCCACCAGGGAAAGTGGGGAGGAAGATGAGGAAAGAAAATAAGAGGGATCTAACCAGGCATTGACAATGGCTGGTCCTTCACGATAGGTTGAAGAGACTCGTGCCCTGACAGCCCAAGAGATGGATAGAAGGTTCGAGGAGCTTGAAAAAAGGTTGTTGGCCATGATTAAGGAAAGAATAGATGCCATGGCGCTAGTTCTTCAAGCTCAACCGATGGCGACTAACTTCAATTGGGTTGAGCCGGCAGCTATCGAGAAGGCCTATACCGTGACGACCGCAACGTCTTCTTGTACTTCCCAGTCTAGAGGCAAGGAGCCAGTCGAGTCACTAGTTGGACAAATAGGAGATAAGAAGCCCATTCTGGCGCATAACATCACGCCCAAGGGGTGCAATCCAGTGAGGATGCATGCCCTAAAAAATGAGATCCCGGGTATCTGCAGCGACAGTAAGGGCAATGTTAAGAAGACAGGAGTGCCCACCACGAAAATGAATCAAAGGCGCTATTCTCATTTGGGTAGATCCTTGTCATGGGGTTTTTGAGAAGCTGATGAAAAGGGGGATGTTACAGCCAATGCCTCCTAAGCTCTCCAGATGCCAGGGGCAACCCAACTACAGAGCAGATCAATATTGTGCCTTCCACCAGCACACTGGACATTTGACAGACTATTATCAGACTTTAAGGGACCAGGTTCAAGACCTCATTAATAGCAATCAGATCTCTGACCCAGAAGAATGAAAAAAGAGGAAGACAAATTGAGTACTTAAGTGGGGAAGGAAGACGGTTATCGCAGATTACGATGAACCATTGGCCAAAGTGTCTGTGCTGGTGGAAACAGAAAGAGGATAGCTATTTAGATGTTCTTTTTATTTTTGAACTATTTAATGAGGATGTTTTAATTCTTGTTTTTACTAAATGAAATGAATGATTTCACTCATCTGTGTGATGTTTCTTGCGATTTCACTATGCATAATCATGACACATTCATATTTAATAATGATTCAAATGATGCCATTCCATTTAATCTCAGAACTTTTGGGAACCCAAAGAAAATCTTGATATCATCTGTTATAACTCTTGAAGAGAGAGTAAAAGAGAGAAAATAAAAAAAATGAAATAAAAAAGTCTTTGTCTGGACCTATGAAGACATGCAATGAGATGATTATGAAGCCGCCAAACATGCTATGCCAGAGTATCCTGATCATAAACTAGCCAAGCAGAAGTTCAGAAGATTCAAGCCAGGGGGGACAGGAAAGGTGGGAGAATCCACAAGCGGAACCAGGGCTAAATTTTTACTGAAGCACAAACACTACAAAAAAAAGCGTTATTAGCGACGGAAATTAGCGACTAAATATTTTCATCGCTATTTTTGCGACTGAATTGCGACGATATTGATGATCCGTCGTGATATTTGCAAAAATATGGAATTAGCGACTAAATAGCGACGGCATAATATTTTAGTCGCTAAATTATGCCGCGAAGAATTCCCGCCTTATTTTCCGACAAAATTAGCGACATAATTGGTAGTCGCTATAAAATAGTGACTAAAATGTAGTCGCTAAAATTTTAATTATAATTAGCGACGGAATTGCGACTAATATTTGTCACAAAATTTTAGCGACTAAATAGCGACGTAATTTGTAGTCGCTATTAATAATAGCGACTAAGAAATGCAGTTGCTATTTAGTCGCTAAAATACGATTATGAATCAGCTGAAATAACCAAAATCCCTAAAATCCCCAAATCAAAAGTGAAAAAGAAACAGAGAGCTAAAGTGCCGTCGAGAGAGAACCCAGCACCGGAGGAGTTTCGGTTCCCCTTGCCACCGGTGACGCCGCGTGTTAGCTCCGGCAGTGAGAACGGCGATCGGCATTCAATTTGTTTCCTGTGTTTGAGAGGTATGTTTCACGGAAAGATAGCCAAAAGTATGAATTGGTTTTCAATTTTCTTAAAATTGAGTGTGTAGTTTAAGTTGTGTGAAATTTCTTCTGTGTGCTTAGGGTTCTTGAGACATTAAGGCGCAAAAAAGGAGAAGGAAGAGTCAGTGACCGGTGTTACTGCGACTGAAAACAGAAGCTAAGGGGAGAAAACCGGGTATGTTCCACAGTGCATGATTTTACTTGATTTCATTCTTGTTGATGAAAAAAAAAAGATCTTGTTATACTGACCTAGATCTTGTACTAGTATTTACTTTTATTTATGCAATAATCTATAATTAACTTAGGTTGTTATTAATTAGTTCGGTAGTGATGTTTGTGCTTAATTTTGAGTCAAGGTTAAAAAAAATTATATATATATATATATATGAATTACTAAGCTTCCAGTGGGTGCATGAATTTTTGGCTCTTTTGATAGAGAGAGAGAGGGAGATTTGCTGTTTTCTTCTCATTCTTCTATTTCCTGTTGTACTAATCAAGCTTCAGATTTCTTTACATGGAGAGTTGAATTCCATGTAAGAGAAATAAATTAAAGTTGCCAATTTTGAAAGATCTAAATATGTTGATGATATGTAATATCTTCATTAGTCTTTCTTTAATTATTTTCTGTTGGTAGTTTTGATGTTTGATGAAATATGAATATAATTCAATTTAGTTAATGTTTCAAATTTGTTTCTTTGTAAACTAAAATGTAAAACACTGTGGGCCTCAAAACTGTTAATTCAAGGCAATGTCTATACTATTATTGTTTTTATATATTGTCTCTCGTTTTAAAAGAAAATAGATCCTTTCTTGTTCTCTGATCTTCCTGTGATGGGATGGGATATGGATACACATTCTTATCTTATTCCAACTAACTAGAAAGAAACAGATTTCTTACTACACCACTCATATCCAATCATATATACACATATTTTTTAGTATAAATTATCTAAAATTTACTGACTCGATTAATATGAATTTGCACCGGACATATTTCAACGAGAGATAAAATACTATATAATACCTTTGGTTAAGAAAAAGACCGTGGTTTGCAGCATTCTAGCAAAATCCGGTCGAGTTTATGTATGAAAATAAATGCTTTTTAATAAACTGGGAGGGGTCAAATAGGCGAATATCTGTGTCCATGATTAGTTCTTTAGGTGGAGGACTTGGAAGTCAAGAAATTACTAATTCTTTAACAACATAATCTGTTTTTTCAGATAATATATAAATTATTCATTCAAATTTATTAAAATTGCAACTTATTCCCTTTAATAAAATATATATAAAGATAATGCCCATGTAGGGCGTAATAATGAAGATAAAATAATCTGATAATCTGTAAAGAAAAATGTGTTTTATTTTCATATGACCGGAATCTCGTAAGCCATCATCAATAATTAGTTTTGCTTTAATCTTGGAGTTGAAATTAGATTGAATTATCTATAATGTAATAAAGTCTTTATGTACAGCTAAGTGAGGTCAGTAAGGATAAAAAATAATATTAAATGACCACATGGAAGGCAATTAGTATATATTTGTAGGTAGAGAAAGTTGACTTTAGCATAGGAAGAAACAAGCCATCGGAGAAATAACCTGCTTTAATGGTCAAATACCATTCTCTAATAACATATGGTTATAAAATAATAATAATAATAATAATAATAATAATAATAATAATAATAATTCAATTGTTATTTTTATTTACATGGAATTTTTATTTATTTTTCAAAGCGAAATGTAGAGGAGAAGTAATGAATAGACTTTTAGGATCCATTGACTTAAGTAACTTAGAAAAACAGTTTATTGGTAATTCTGTACATAATATTTTTATATTTTTGTTGATGGATGCGGCTCATTCTATAATAAAGCAAGGATTAATTAGTTTTCGATCTCTTATATTTATTTTATATGAAAAGTACTTGACATAGCATTGGATTCATGATTAACATTAATTAAGCTTATATTAGCGAGTACAACCTTTGAAATTCTAATATTCAATAACCGAATTAGATAGTAATTGGCTATAATTAATTTAGGTTTTGACTTTTGTAATAGGATCAACGATATGCATGTTAATACACCATTTAATCTAATTTCTATTACGAAACTAAAAGAAGACTATGTCTTTTAAGGGGCAATGGATCCGTTACCTTCTTCTGAGTAATTAAGGGTGATACTAATCGGTTGTTTTTTTTTCTTATTTTGCTAAAATCGAAATATTTAGGTTAAATGGAATCTTTTGATCGTAGTTGGATGTATAATCGACGTGACTCAAGTGGGAGGACTAATCATCATTTGTATATGGTGTCGAGAATTTTATTAAATTCGCTACTTCTCATCCGGAAGAAATGAGTGGTGATCTTATTAGGTGTCCGTGCAAAAATTGTGTGAACCAAAAGTTCCATAACGTGGATACTGTTATGAATCACCTCTTCCGTAAGGGATTCGTTCGGGATTATTTGGTTTGGAATTGTCACGGGGAGACACACATCACCCCTAATGAGCAAAATTGGAATCCTATGGCCAATGAATCAGTGGAAGTTGTAGGGGTTACAAATCCATATCAGCAAATGGTGATTGATGCAGTGGGGCCTAATATGTTTCCCGACACCCAGTGGCAACAATTTATTTCGGAGGCTCAAACTGCTAATAATTATGAACAAGGCGTTATGTCTACTCCCGATGAACCCGGACCTTCAAATTGGGGTGCAAATTCTATGGATGAGCCACCAAATCCACAATGCCAAGAATTTTATGACCTTCTTGAATCTGGTAATGCATAGTTGTATCCCGGATGTGAGAACTATTCACAGCTTTCGGTAGTTGCCAGGATGTTGTATGCGAAATCTGAATATAATATGCTGGAGAGATTTTATGATGCAAACATTCAACTCTTTAAGGAAGCTTTGCCAAAGGTGTAGTTTTTGGTTTACGGTATGACATTTTTACAAGCAGCTGTATCTAGGGCTATGGTACTTAGGGGTGAAGATCGAGGATAAGATACCACCGCGGAAAGATAGAGGATACCTCACGACATCTTGAATCCCTCCGAACTATCAAACGCAATAGGCAATGATATCCAAAGTGGTCTCAGGAAATCCCCACAAGAGAACAGAAAAGAGAGCCAGGGGCATAGGGAGTTGACCCTTATTAGCCAGCTCACCCAATCTAGCAACACCTTCAGCGGAGGAGGCGAGGGGATATAATTGCTGCTCAAGGGAAGATATCTCAGTGAATAATTGCCGATTACTGTAGAAGGGGGCTCTAATAGTTGCTCAAATTTTTCTTATAGCCACGCCTAAAAAAAATAAAAAAAAAGGGCCGTTAGAGATGAAAACCGTAATTGGCGCTCTAAGCAAAAGTTAGGCCAAAGGGCAGGGTGAAAACCTGGAAACAAGCAGTCTGTCCTAAAAGAAAATAATAATAAAAAATAAATAAAAGCCGCTGGATTGGGTTGGGTCCTTTCCAGGCAAAAATTAGGCACAGGGTTGTGTGAAAATCCGGAAAGGACGCATTTTCCGCTAAGAAAAGCTAGTGTGAAAATCCACAAGGGACGCACTACCTTTAATTAATGACTTTCGACACCTGGAGCGATAAGGCTGTGGTTTTTCAGATGACATCCTCTCAAGCAGATGGTATATAATGCAGGACATGCGTCAAAATCCTGGGGGCAAGGATGCACACCAGATGGTTCACCTTGAGGGGGGTTATGGGTTAGAATTCCTGAGCCGCGAAGACGCTTTTTTTCTAGATCCTTGGGGGCATCAGACAATGCCAAGCCGTACCCTGAACGGACCCTTGACCACCCAGGATGTGGTCTACCCATTTTGCATACATCTTATATCTGCATATGGCATTTTATACATGCATGCACAATCTCTTGTATATATTCCTACGCACACAATTTTGCAGAAAAAGTCCAAACAAAGACCGCACGCATGAAGGCAGGGCCAGGACAATTTTAGCTCAATAGTAGCACTCACTCGTGCTGGACAACAAAGTCAAGATAACATCTATCCTCTGAGGAGGCGAAATCTAAAAGTCCTCTGAGGAGGCAAAATCTCAAAGTCCTCTGAGGAGGCAAATCTTGAAGTCCTCTGAGGCGGCAAGATGTCTAAGTCCTCTGAGGAGGCAAATCTCGAAGTCCTTTTAGGCAAGATGTCTTAGTCCTCTGAGGAGGCAAAATCTCAAAGTCCTCTGAGGAGGCAAAATCTGAAAGTCCTCTGAGGAGACAAATCTCGAAGTCCTCTGAGGAGGCAAAACCTCAAAGTCCTCTGAGGAGGCAAAAGCCTCAAAGTCCTCTGAGGAGGCAAAACCTTAAAGTCCTCTGAGGAGGCAAACCTCTAAGTCCTCTGAGGAGGCAAAATCTCTAAGTCCTCTGAGGAGGCAAAACCTGAAAGTCCTCTGAGGAGGCAAAATCTCTAAGTCATCTGAGGAGGCAAAATCTATAAGTACTATGAGGAGGCAAAGTCTGAAAGTTCTCTGAGGAGACAAAATCTGAAGGTTCTTTGAGGAGGCCAATTCTTCGAGCCCTCTAAGGAGGTAAATCTCACACCCCCGCACTTCATATGTTTGGAGCAGACTCGACACAATATAGAAGGATGGCAATTGCTCTGTAGTCTAGACAGTGACTTGAGGAGATGATCCCCTCTTCGTGGCAGTAGGAAGGTCATCACCTCAAGTACTCGCTTCTTTCCTCTTTTCTGAATTTTGACTCATCTAGTCACCTAAGTTCTAGGTTCCCCAAAATTGGAGGCAACTGAAGACACCGGGTCCCGGGGTGGTCCAAAATCAGAATTAGCCGATGATGAAAATGATACTTGCTAGTAAAGGTGTCAAAAAATGACGTTCCCCTTATCGAAAATTCCCCTTGTTTCAGTGCAAAAATTTGCTTTTTATTTTATTTTTATTCTTATTTTTATTTTTACTTTTATTTATTTTTGTTTTTTCCTTTTCGCGTGCCGCGCGTGCGGACGGTGCCCATCGTGGAGGCTGGCAGAGGCTACTCGCTGCAGGGGGCTGCATGCGCGCTTCCACGCGCGCGGCAGAGGCTGTACGCCCGCAGCCGCGCTCGCAGCAGCAGATGCTGCTGCACGCATGCGCCCCCCTTGAGGACGCATCTCGCGCGAGCTCGCGCGTCCCATGGGGACGCGTCTTGCCTGAGATTGCATGCCCCTTGGGGGCGCGTCTCGCACTGGCACACGCGTCACCCCTCTTCACCCGCGGCCATTTTGGCCCTTCTGTGCATCGTTTCCTGTGTTTTTTCAGTCAAATTTTAGTCTATTTTTACAGCTGTTTTGCCGTTTCTGTGTAATTATCGGGAAGGAAAAAATTGAAAGAACAATTTGTCCTTCTCCAATTTGGGACAATCCAGCTGATGAAAGGGAGCAGACCTTTCATTTTCAAAGGATCGAAAATTATTATCAAAAGAGGAGACTTTGCTTTTCTCTCAAAAACAAAAGAAGAACAAAAAAGCTTCTTCGAAAAGAAAGGTTTTCAAATTTTTAGAGTTGAGAGTTTTATTCTTCTTCTTAGTTTTTCAAAGGATTTTCAGTTGGGATTAAGAAAAGGAAAATCAATACCTTTGGCTTTGTATTATCCCCGCCGAAATATTTTATCAAATTTCATATGTTTCTTTAGCTTATTTTCTTGCTTAAATATTTTGCGTTTTATCACCTAAAAATTGACAAGGGAGCAGATCGACACACCCTTTCCCGTATCTACAACTTCTGAGGGTAAACACTTGGAACGGCCTTCATTTATTTTCCTCTACATTATTCACTATTATTCATATATTCATTTTTTTGCTGTTAACATCAAGCTCACTCTCTGATAATTTTGACTTTATTTGCTCCTACTGGTTTTTCATGTTTAGTTCACTCTTATTTGTTTCCCTCGTGCCTTTTAGTTAGTTTTCATGATTTTTAGCTTTTTATTCCTTGATGTCGTCAACCGTTTTATTATTATTATTATTATTATTATTATTATTATTATTATTATTATTATTATTATTATTATTATTATTATTATTATTATTATTATTATTATTATTATTATTAGTACTATCATTGCATGTAGTTATTATTTATTATTCTTTTTATTGTTATTATCTTCGTTAACTATCAATCTTATTTTCTATTGTTATTATTGTCATTAATCGTTAGTATTGTCTGCATTGTTATTATTGACATCATTCATGTTATTTTTATTTATTATTATTATTTATTATTAGCATTATATATCTGTGTTCAATATTTATTTTGTTTCTATTTGATTAATTTTGTTTAGAATTATTACTAATATTCTTAATATTATTTTTTTCTGTCTGAGATTTATTTTGAGTCACATTATGTGAGCATCCCCCGTGACTCCCCGGATGGGTCGCGACGCGTAGAGGGACACGTCGGTTGGGTGAGATCCTTCTATACTCCTTCTCATGTTGTGTTTATTTGCAAATGAATATTTCGTTTATGCACGTGTGAGATAAAAAGTCACAAAAATATTTTTATAATCAAATTGGAATTTTTACTAATAAAATTGGGACCAACGTCCCTCATTTTAGCCAAGCAATGAAAAATATCACCATAAAACGAAGAGTTAGTTTTCTCCAAAATGGGATCACTCATCCCGATTTTCAATCCAATGATCAAATGACTCTTCGAACCCTCTTTAAATAAACACGAAGGAACCAATGTTCCAACCCAAAATGAATATCCCGATTTATGTATGTTTTCCTTGTATTTGATTTTGTTTGATTGTATTAAAGTTTAAGTTCATATCTTTTTGGGCCCTTGTAATTAATTTTGGGGCAACATTATTTAATTTTGGGATTGTATTCCGTCCCCATTTATATTTTTAATCTTCTTTCAATTTGGTTGTATTCCGCCCCAAATTCTCTTGTAATTGTGTGCTTGTGTGTTTACCGCTTTCATTAGTTACTTTATTTACCGCTTTCTTTATCGCGTTCCTTTACTTTCTTTTATTGCTTTTGAATGCTTGCAATGAGCTTTTAATTAAATGCATCAATCGTGTGAGAGGAGAGATAGAATTTTAGGAAGTTAAAAACTCATTTATAATTAACCAAAACATAAATAAGAGTGAAGTTCCGAACACCATCTCTCGTTTAGACCATATAGGTTAGATGACCTTTCCCAATTTCTCATAAATTGGGTGGCGACTCCAAAATACCTCAGAGGTGCCTAAAGGTGCCATGGGGCTAGATGTTCCTTTCCAATGATCTATTGGGAAGGAAGCATCCAAGATGTCTCATGGTACCCATGATCAAAAAGACGCGAACCAATCCCTCGAATCCTAAGAGCGGGTTCAGTGAGGGCCTTTGCTAGGTTCGGCACACGTCACACAACCATATCTATATCTATATGCATGCACATATAAGTGTATTTGGTACATGAAAATGCATAGGTATGATAGATTTGTGCATATGATCTGAAATGTTAGAGTTATCATGCTTTACATGTCAAATTTTGAAGAGTATGTACATGGACATGAGATGGATTTTATGGATTTCTGCAACCCTAGTATATGATGATTAGATGTGTGTTAATAATGTGTAAATTGAGTTGTTATTGTTATAAGTACGTTTTGGAGGCACTGGAGGTAAGATTTTACATGATTTTGCATGATACATGGTTTTGGGGAAAGATGGGGTTTTAATTTCCAAGCTCTATTTTTTCCAGCGTTTTGCTGAGGAAAGGAAAACATGCTTCTATCGCGACCGCGACAGAAGCGAGTCTTCCTTTCCCTCGTGGTGATCCGATCGGCTTGTAATCCTTCATGACACATGAAGATCTTCACGACACGTGAAGATCTTCACGAGTCGTGAAGAATGGCCTGCTCGGTAAGAGCTTCTTCACGACACGTGAAGTATCTTCACAAGTCATGAAGAAGAGGCCACTTGGTATTGGCCCGCTTGGCATAGCCCATTCGGCATGGGAGTCTTCACGATACGTGAAATATCTTCACAAGTCATGAAGATAGCTCGTTCGGAATGAGAGCCACTCGGCATGGGAGCCCGCTCGACTAGAAGTGTCCCGCTCGGCAAATGTGCACGTCTCGGTTGATGGTGCACGGCTTGGCAGTTGAAGCACGACTCGTGCTTCCTTGGCTACTGTCGCGAGCGCGACAGTGACCCATATGCCCGCCTACCTATTTTCCCGAAAATGATTTTTTTTTCAAGCTTCCTTTATATGGGTTTTTACTACATGGCACATGATTTGTCTTATATATGGATTATTAATTGATAAGTGATATATTCATGATAAGATTTGTATATGATTTATATGTGTATGGATTATGTAATTATGAGTTACTTATTTATGATAAGACCTATATATATATGATGATTTACATGTTTCTAAAATTGAGTAATATACATGTATACATGAAATTATATGATTATACTTGATTTTATTCTCTATTATATGATTATAATATTAGTGATTGAGTTGGTATTTGAGCCTGATAGTCATAGTAGTGGATAGATAAGCGCTTATCCAGAGTTAGAGTGTGAGTGCAGCCGCTATATGTTACAAGTTATATGTTGACCCCGTTTGAATTTATATGATTTGAGTCCTCGGTCTCCGGTTTACCTTCGGGTATACATGTTTACACATGATTCGAGACTCTTGTCTCTATATGCTTGGATACCGTGTCCTATCAGTATCACTAGTACCCGTATCCACTAGTTAGTGAGTAATCAGGCTACTACATGAGGCTATTACATGAGATGTATATATTTATATGATTATATATGATATGTGTTCTCCATGATATGTAAATGGATATATGTTACATGTATATGTACATGCGATATGACAAGATATGATGCGATACTTGTAGTTTGATATGAATGGCTAAATGTTTATAATATGAAGATGCATATGAAGACTAACTACTTGGATTTAAGTGATTAACCCCTTTATCTTGTGAATATGCATATGATGTATAACCAATGGTTACTTTCCTTTATACATGTGTGTGATGAATACTTGTTATAAGCATGAGTAGTATACGTTTATATGCATTGGTTCTTATTAAGTTTATATACTGTTATTGCGATTATGTGTATTTGCATGTTTTGTTCCTCCCCACTAAGCGTTATCGCTTAGCACGGGTTGTTTTCCCGTGTAGGTGGCAGGTTCATTTTGGAGTCGGACATTTGCAGGTCGACCACTAGAAGTTTATAGTTGGAGTTTATTTTTGTCTTCTGGTTATTTTGTATATGGAGTTTGATTTTGAAATGTAATTTTTATAAAGATTCGATTTTGTATATGTATATGTTAATTGTTTACAAATTCCTTTTGTAAAACGATATGGTTATTTAAATATGGATTTGGCATCTTTATGATTATATGTATTTGCTTTTAGCATGTTTGAGTATATGTATATGTGTTTGTGCATGTAGCGCTCCGGTATCCTTCAGAAGGGACATCGGGGTGTTACAAAACCCATTATGGCCGAACCTATACCTATATGAAACCTTATTTTCTTTGCTCCAAAATTCAATCTAATTACATAATCATGATCTATAACCTTAAATCTATCTATAAAAACCATCAAATCAAATTATAGAACCCTAAATCACTTACCTTAATCTTGATACATAACCTTGTGCACATACTTTTTCCCACCTTTCTAACTTCAAATGAACTCTAATAACCACTACTAGGTTGTAGAGAATCTGAACTTTGATTAGGAGGCTTAGATTTATTTAGGACATCAAATTTTGTAGGATTTAGTGAGAGAAAATAGAAGAAAATAAAGAGAAAATGAAGAAATACTAAATGGTTTTGGGAGAGATGAAGAAAACGTGAGAGCTATCTAGAATTCTCTAATTTTTCAGCTATTTATAGCATTTCTAGATGAGCCAAACCATGGCCCAATCCATTAGGCCAACCCAAAAGACCAATTAGGTTAATCAAGCCCATTTTTCAATCCAAAATTAATTTTATTACCTTCCAAATTCCATTTCATTCAAAATTATTTTCATAATTATTAAAATATATTAATTAACCTTCACATAAAATTTTAGCTTAATCGGAGACCATTTTTCGGTCTGATAATTTTTAACTAGTCTGATAATCAAATTTTCGTTCTCACCGTAAAATTTCTTTTTCACTGTCAATAAATTCTAAATATTATTTATAATATTTTTGGAGATTATTTTCTATTTTTAAAGTCTTGGTCAAACAAGTAAAACCGGTCCGACCGATCTGATTCCCTGGTTGAATCGGTTCGGTTCACTTTTCATCATCAACATCATTTTGCTCTTAATAGCTCATTTGATTCCAATTCCATCTCAATCAGGATCCATGTTCGGTCCGGTTCAATTGAACCGGTCTGATTCACTAATTTTTCAATATCACCGAAAACTTTATTTTTCACTACCAAAAATTTATAAATATTATTTAAAGTCTATCTATGCCTTCAAAATTATTTTTAGAGGTCATTTACTATTTTTAAAAATTCGGTCAAACCTATGGTTACTATTGAACCGAACGAGAGGCTTTCCTTCAGTTTGATTTTTGGGGACCTATTTGATCTTATTTTCATTCCAAATTATGCCACTAGACTCCTTATAACCTGTATTTTTCAATGGTCCAATAAAATATTTTTCACTACTGGCTTCTCGAGATATCACCCATCAGGGGGCTTTTCTGGTCTGAGCACGTTTAACCTTCCTTATGTTCTGTCTTTTAAGGCACAGTCACTGATATTTTTATATGAAATTCACACTGGCCATTACAAAAATATTTGATCGGTTTGGTTAACTATATAACCGAAATTTTAAAATTATAACTAAAAAATTGTCTAAAAATTATAAAAAGTTATAAATCATAAAACTAAAATGAAAACATCCAAATTGAAAAAAAAAATACAAGTCTAAAATAAAGATATAATTCCAAAATAAATAGTACAACTCATAAAAATAAAAATACTGTTTCAATTTTTAAATATATAAAATAAATAAAATAATAATTTTAGGGGAAAATCAGTCAGTTCGATTTTTTTTCAGTTTTTACCTTCTAAAACTGAACCGAACCGAATTAACCGAACTTGTTAGAATTTTGAAATTGAAACCGAACTAAAAAAATCGAACCAAATTAAAAAATCGGTTGGTTCGGGAAAATTTTTTTTAACCAAAGTTTGCTCACTCAAAGTGATGATTGAGCTGATGCGAAGAGTGATCTGGTATCGCATGCTTATTGGTCATTGGGAACCAAAATATGCAATCTTCACTTTGCTTCTTAATCTTAATGTGAACTTCAATGCCTCTTAAGAGACTGAGAATCCCTTTTCTTTTTGAAAAAGAACTTTTGATGCCTCTTAAGAGGATTTTATGCTCTTGAGAGATTTTATTTGAGCGTGATCAACGACAGCTTGTCAGCATGTTAAATCATGTTGATTTGGATATTTGATGCCAGCTTGTCGGCATGTTAAATCTCCATTAGTGAACTGATCAACACTAGCTTGTCGGCATGTCTAATCAAGACTACTATCTTATCGATGCCCACTTGTCAGCATGTCTAAACATGACTAATATTCGGTTGATGTTGGCTTATCGGTATGTCTAGCTATAATTAGTCGGATGACTGATGCTAGCTTATTGGCATGTCAAATCACAATAAGTCGGATGATTGATGCCAGCTAATCGGCATGTCAAATCTCCATTGATGCACTGATGAACGCCAGCTTATCGGCATACCAAATCATAATAAATCGGATGACTGATGCCAGCTTGTCGGCATGTTAAATCTCAATTGATGCGCTGATCGATGCCAGCTTATCGGCATGTCAAATCACAATCAGTCGGATGATTGATGCCAGCTTGTCGGCATGTCGAATCTCTATTAATGAATTGATCGATGCCAGCTTATCGGTACATCAAATCACAATAAGTCAGATGATTGATGCCAGCTTGTTAATACGTCAAATCACAATAAGTCAGATGATTGATGCCAACTTGTCGGCATGTCAAATCTCCATTGATGCATTGATCGACGCCAGCTTATCAGCATGTCAAATCATAATAAGTCAAATGACTGACGCTAGCTTGTCGGTATGTTAAATCTCCATTGATGTATTGATTGAAGCCAGCTTGTCGGTATGTTAAATCACAATAAGTCGGATGATTGACTCCAACTTGTTGGTATATCGAATTTTTATTGATGAATTGATTGGTGCCAACTTATTGGCATGTTAAATCTCCATTGACACACTGATCGATGCCAGCTTATTGGCATGTCAAATCATAATAAGTAGGATGACTAACGCAAGCTTGTCGGCATGTCAAATCTCCATTAATGCATTGATTAGAGCCAGCTTGTTGGCATGCTAAATCACAATAAGTCGGATGATTGACGCTAGCTTGTCAGCATGTCGAATCTCTATTGATGAACTGATCGACGCCAGCTTTTCAGCATGTCAAATCATGATTGAAGGAATTGAATTACCCCTTTTATGGGTTTGCTTGATTTCATCTTGTATGGACTTCATCTTAATTGGATTGTCTAGCATTTGACTTGCATTTAATGTGTAGGAAGAGTTGCCCCTTTCTATCATGGGAATGAAATAATGTGTTAATAACACTGCATTATTTAAAGTTATTGGTGTAACTATTCTTTCTTTTTATATGTCAAAATGATTTTTTGTTTGTTAAAACCATCCAATTATTCCACATTTATTTGTTATTTTGCATTTCCTATCTTATTGGTTATAAGTGTACTGTTTATTTATTATTTTTTATTTTCATTTCTTTTTTCATTTTCATTTTTTAATTAATCTTCAAATTGTACAAAAGAATAAATCACAAATGAGAATAATAATACTAATAATAATAATAATAATAATAATAATAATAATAAGAGAACAAAATAGACTTGTACAGAAAATATTAATAAACAACATTCCTTCC
The DNA here is from genome assembly GCA_947683425.1 of Excoecaria cochinchinensis. Lineage (NCBI taxonomy): Eukaryota > Viridiplantae > Streptophyta > Magnoliopsida > Malpighiales > Euphorbiaceae > Excoecaria > Excoecaria cochinchinensis. Next base: position 1,579,554 of record CANTUQ010000183.1, read on the forward strand.
TGAAGGATGTCTCAAAAATATCACCCTTGATGGCCATTTGCGAGGGACCTAGTGGTGGTTTGGATGGGTGATGTGGCCTAGATGGACCTACTCGGGACGAACTGGCCTATCCGGCTGGTGGAGGCATCTGAAAGTCAAGCCCCATCACATCAGCCACCGGCCCACCAGTCTTGAAACTTGAACAATTCGTTCATGGACCTATGCCACTGCTGCCTCATGTTCGCTGTACATATTGTTGATGAACTATCTCCAATTAAGCGAACCGCCCATCAAGCTGCTTATATCCTATAATCATCTCCTGTTTGAGGCTAGGGAGTCTGGTCTTAACCCTTTGGACTCTCTCTCTCATAGCTATACAGATGAGTCAATGACCTGCATGCTCTAATCAGTGAAGGACCCTGCTGCAGCCACAATATCTCTCAAGTCTCGAACGGCTTGTCTTAAAGCCTCAAAAGTGGCCTATAATGACTAATGGGTAGCCTTTAGTCAGTCTAATCTCCCCTTCAAGTCACCATAAGAAGTTGAAGGGGCTTTTGAAGAAGGTGGCATCAGTCCTCACGAAGATGACGCACCAAGCTCCCTAAACACTCGAAATCTGTGCAGAGATGGCGTTCAAAATCTAGGGAAGCCCTGAGGTGATGTGGATGGACCTGGGTCCCCTTTAATGCTAGTACCATAGGTCTCCTCTGCGTTGACCTCAGGTACTAAAGGATGAACATCTGAGGGTGGCTAGCCAGGTTGCCCCTCATCAAGCTGCACATAGGTGGCCAACTGCATATATTAAGCGTGCGATCCATTTCCTCTAGGGGAAGTAATCTATATCCGCTGGAGGATCTCGATGCCCACATGATAATAAGCATGTCCAAAGCAGTGTTGACCCCAATAAATGTATCACCATCCGTCGGCTAACCCATCTCAAACTCTCTAGCACCCAAACCCAACAAAAGTCTGTGACTATGCCTCCAATGGTAGTACCAGTCTCAACATCCCGAGCCACTCTGCTCATGCTATGTAGAACATCATGGCTAATATTGAGTCGGTGACCAGTCCTCATTGCCCATAAGCTCCAAACGTCCGTAGCATTCAGCTTCCCTGGACTACCGGCACGCCTCAATTATGAATATCGAAGGATCTGAGAATATAATATGGTGTCCTTAGTTGTAACAGGCATATGGAATACCAGGCCTAGCAATGGCAGCCCACTATTCTCTACTAGCAGATATCTTAGCTATGAGAACATCCTCCCCTATTGCCAACTAAAGAGCCATGGCACATTGCTTGCGTGTCAGACAATAGGAAATCCCCTCAATTCAAAATGTGATGACTCCCTCCTCTAAGTTTGATCTCCGATATCCACGACACTCAAATGTTGCTAAAAACTGGAGTAGCACACATGGATATGTCAAGTAGGCTGGAGTGTAGAAATCTAGCCACCCAACACCCTCTAACTGTGCTGAACCTCACCCCAGACCCCCAAGCGCATCAGGAAGTAGCGGTCCATAAATCTACTAGGTTGGAAGTACAGGTCGTGTAGTGCCCTAAATCGCTTTTCCTCTCTGGCCGCATCCACCCATGGGAAACAACCGGTACAACTCGTGCATGTCTTAGCAAGGCCATTTTCCTGCGTATGAAAAATATTCTTTACAACTTCATATGGATGCTTTAGATACCATCACAACATATACAAAAAATTCTTTTCACTGTTATCTTCTTTTTCTCTTTTTTTTTTTTTGGGTTGGGAGTCTGCTAGTTATCAATAAGGTCCTAGACTCGATCCCTGAAAGTTTGACAATTATCAGTCAAATGACCAGTATGCCGATGGAAAGCAAAAAATTGATCCGATTTATGGCCCGGTGTCCCTTGATTCCTTGCTGGTTTTGATAGTAGAAGTTGCAGTACCCAAATACCTAAGATAATGGTTTTCCCAAATTAAAATACCACCTTTGCACTGTCTCAGTAGCGAACACTTTAGCTGTCTTTCCAATACCAGCTTACCACTAGTCATTTTTCCAGTTCTTGGGCCACTATAACCCCATCGGCTACCAGCATAACCTCCACTACTCTGAACAGTTGCCTTCTTGGTTAAGTACTCTCCTTCGGCTTTAATAGCAAAATCTTTTAGTGATTCCCAATCCTTCAGGCTTTCACCTTGAGCCCATCCCTCAAATATGGACTTATATTCTTGATGTAGAGCCTAATTTGATCAGTCGTGTTGGGTTTTCTCTTTATTTTCATCACTCGGTTTCTCTAACAAGTAAGATACTCATAGAAAGACTCATGATTCTTTTGGTATAGAAGCTCAAGCCTTTAGAGTCACCTCTATCCTTGTGCTGTAATCATATTGCTTCATAAATTCTTTAGTCAACCTATCACAATCTTCCTTGGTTCTCATATCAAGCCCATGATACCAATTAATTGCGGGACCCGTAAGAAAAATATCCTCCTATTTTTATCCCTTATATCTTACGGTGACATTTTTGTGAACAAGAGGAAAAAAAAAACCATTCTCAGCCTTGACTCGATGAGTCGCGGGAGTGACTGGATTTTAGAGGAAAACGGGTGAAAATGTCCTTCCAAGGCATTATTAATGGCGAGTCACGGGCTGGCTGCTCGAGTTATAGCCTTAACTTGCTCCCAGTGAATAAGGGAGTGAGCGCAAGCCATGGTGTGAAAGATGCCATGGGCGTGAAAGCTTGAGTTTTTCTCAAATATTTTTGGTGTTTATCACTGCAAAACTTGACGAGGGAGACAGATTGAGACATCATTTCTCCACTATATAAATTCTAAGGGTAAAGATTCTTGGACTCATTTTTTATCAGCACATTTTATCTCAGTTTATTTTTTATGGTTTTGATTAATGCATGAATGATGGTTTAATGAATGTATGTTTTCTTTTTGTTAGGTTTGAGATTTATTTTTTGTATGATTTTCATGATATTCCTTCTATGTGTAAATGCTAATGCTTTTTATTTACTGCATGTTCATTTATCTTCTTCGTTGTCCTTCACCCAATTTCATTGGTTTTGTTATTAACATTATTGATATTATTATTTATCATTCTTGCTATTATTGTTAACATTATCATTATTACTTTTTACTGTTTATTATTATTATTATTATTATTATTATTATTATTATTATTATTATTATTATTATTATTATTATTATTATTATATTTGTATTTGTTGTTACTGTTGTCATTATTCTATTGTTTCCATTGTTATTATTATTGTTATTTTATTGTGATCATCGTTATAGTTATTACTATTATATTTTTGCATGGTTAGTTTTTAATCTTCTTGCATATTAGTTGCTCGTGTATTAAGCTTAATGTGTTCAATTTAGTTCATTTTATTCTCGATGTGCATGTCGACCATGTCTTATATTTCTTTTATTTTTTATGTTTATGTGGTTAATTTTAGGATTATCACTAATATTTTTATTGTTGTTTTTCTTATTTGGGGTTGAAATGTCGTATTTGCCTGTTTGAGCATTTTCGTGACAAAACGGAGGGGTTACAGCGCGTAAAAAACCACATCGCTTGGATGAGACCTTACCAACCCTTTTATTTGTGTGATTGTTTTTGTTTGTAAAATAGTTTTATTTGATACGCGTGTAAGATAAAAAAATACGAAAATATTTTTATAACCAATTTGGGATCTTTTCTAATAAATTGAGACCAATGTCCTCGATTTTAGCCAAGAAATGCAAAATATCACGAATTAAAATGAAGAGTTAAACTTTCTTAAAAATGGGATCACTCATCCTGATTTTAAACCAATAACCGAAATAACTCTTCAATCCCTCTTTAAGTGAGCATGAAGGAATCAATGTTCCTAAACCGAATAAATATCCCGATTTATGCATGTAATCCCTTTTGATTGATTTCACTTGATTGTTTAAACTTTATGTTTATACATATCTTGTGGGCCCTTGTAATTAATTATTTTTGGAGTAATTTTATGTAGCTTTCTTTCATTTGGGAATTGTATTCTGTCCCAATTTTCCATTTTGTCTTGCTTTTCCTTTCATTTGGGGGATTGTATTTTTCCAAATTTCTCCTTTGTAAATGGCATGTTGTGTGTCTACTGCTTTATTTACTGCTTTATTTACAGCTTTCATTTATCGCTTACTTGATGCTTGAAATGCACTTTTGATCAATTGCATTAATCGTATGAGAAGAGAGATGGAATTTTCAAATCTAAAAACTCATTTATAATTAACCAAGGCATAAATAAGAGTGGAGTTTCGAACACTTTTTCTGGTTTAGACCGTAAAGGTTAGATGACCTTTCCCAATTTCTTGTAAATTGGGTGGCGACTCCAAAATATCTCAAAGGTGCCTAAAGGCTTTGTGAGGCTAGATGAACTTCCCCAATATTCTATTGGGAGGGGATTCTAAAATATCTCATGTTGCCAAAGATTAAATGATGCGAACCAATCCCTCGAGCCTTAAAAGCAGGCTCCTTATGAGGGCCTTCCCGGTTCGGCGCGCGTCACAAACCTTAACAAAAGTTGCCTTAAGACCCAGTGTCTACAATAGGTAATATACACATGAAGGTATTGAGATTTATTTTGCGTAATTAAGCTAATTTTGTCACAAACGAAAAGAAATTAGTGAGAAGTTAAGAATGGAATTACAATAGTCATTTTAAGGATTTGGCCAAATTTATGTATGCATGAAAAATAAGGGATGTGATAAGTATGATACAAAGAAAATTTGATGAATGTGTAAGTATATGTGCATGATGTATATTGTGGGAATTCTGAGACAAGAATTTTACTTAATGAACATGTAATGTAATAAAGGAATTAAATAATAAATATTTTTCCTTTAGTATCTAGTAGAGAAACCGAAAGTACAGGATGTAATTGGTTAGCCATATGAACATTGGTCATGGCGCCTCACATAAGTGGACCAAAGGCAGATTCACACTAATGCATAGAGTTATTTATGAATAGATGGAAACAGAGATTGTCTAGTCTTGCACATCCAACTCGTCTATGTGATTTCTTCTAGAGCTATTGGGGGCAAATTGTGAAAATGAGAAAATAATGAACATAAAAAGGATAAGATTGTAATTTGAAAATAATTTAGTATTGCAAGGTCAAAATAGTAATAATAAGACTATAAATTAAGAGATAAAATGGTAGTTTTTAATAATAAACATTTCAATAGACTAAATGATAATAATAAATGATCATACAAATAATGGCATGATGGAAATGACTATGTATACGTATGAATTATATGTTCATAAGAATGTATATGCATATATGTTAGTAGCTCAATTAAAGTGTATGGTATAACATTAGATGATTCATGGAACGCAAATTTATTAACGGAATTTTAGAAGGGGATTTAAATACAATTAAGTTGAATCTTAGTTCAGTTATTTTGTGTATCTTGGTTGCCTGCATCATGTATACCACTTAATTATCAAGGTTCATGCTAATTTATTTAAGTAATGAGACTTTTGTATATTATATTATATTTTATTATGTATCTTTAACTACTTGTAAAATTAGAAGTTATAATATATATAAGCATCTAGCCTATATATATATATATATATGCAATATTTGGAAAGTAAAAGTAAAATTAGTAGAGCGTTCTCACTAAGCATCTAGCTTAGTGCGTAGGTTAAAGCAAAGTGTTATTGAGATCGAGAGATTAGTCCGAAGAATTTGCTGGTATCTGGAGTCATATTGAAGTTTAGATGTGGAGGCTTAAAGAAGACTTCTATTTTGTGTTCAGGAAATTTCAAATTTTTCTTTTTATTTGGCATGTACTTTTAATAGATAGTTTTGAATCACTATTGAAATAGTAGTTTAAAATATTTCAATGTGATTTAAGTAGAAAATCCGTGTATTATATGTAGTTAATTTTGAAATGAGCATATTATGCTAGGACATGTATGGTACTATGGTTTATATAACTTATGTAGTTGGAATAAATATCGAATATTGATAGATATGTGGATTTCTTGAAATTTATGGTTTGATATATAATGGAGGATGGAAAAAAATTTGTGTTAGAGTTTGATGTGGAATTTCAGAGTAGATATGTGATTTTAGAACTATAAAAGGAAATTTTCTTTGCAGGAAATTGGGCAACATTATGGGGAGACTCTGCTAAATTTTAAGTAAAAATGTATAGTAGTAAGTTTATAGTAATCCTAATATAAAAAGAAATTTTGGTATTCATATATTTGTGAGCCATAGAATAGTTTGTAACATTCTCATCCGGTTCGTTCATCAGATCGGGTGTAGGGCGTTACATTTAGTGGTATTAGAGCAGACATTTAAGCATTTATAGATAGAATAATAAAATGTGGTTAAGAAGGAAGTGATGGCACTCTATTTACCTATTAGTAATCCTTGATAGCAAGGCAATCATTTAAACATTTTACGTATGGAGTGGGGCAATGTGCATTGCCATTAAATGAGATGTACATTTGCATAACACTGCATATATGGACCATTTTATATTTATTGCATCAGCATCATTTAACAATTCATGATAAATATCAGATTTTGTGCATATACCCCTATTAAAAGGGAACTGACAGATATACATTGAGTGCATTGGAGTTAGAAAAAAAAAAGTTGATTTTGTGGAAAGATGGTAAAAGATTAGAGTTAATAAGGGTAAAATATGTAATAAGGAAAATAAGTGACTACATAAAGGTTTATGCCAATGATCATTAAGGAAGTGATATGACTCTGAAGCAGATTTACTGTTGGTCAAGTTTAGTACAAATTGGGACTCAATCCTTAAATAGAGTTAAGAAGGAAAGTATTATTAAGTTTTAGCACTTCGCTTAACCTTATGATTTGAATCTCTTTGATTCCAATTTTTTAAAAGTACATGTGCATGTTGAAATATTCCCTAAAATCTACATGTATACCCTTGTTAAGTTAATTTTTCAGGAGAAGAAGTATAGACTTGATATTTGAAACACTTCTTAAATGTTTAACAAGATCATCTGCTAGCTCTTTTTGCTCCAAGTTAAATGATCATTTTATTGGAATGATGTGGAAACAATGTCCAAAGTAATTCATGAAAATGGAGATAAAAATACATATTCACTTTTAGAGACTCTCTTTGTATACTTGATGATTGAAAAATCACATAAAAAAAAGCCATATGTTGACTTTGATTTTTGGTCTTTAGATTATAATGGTAGGTTTTTGAATGATTTTTATAACATAGAAACTTCTGAAAATGAGCAAATTATTAAATTTGAGCCTGATGATGAGGGGAGCATTTTGTTGTTTCTGGTGAAGATAAGTACTCTAAGGATGATGAATAAATAGCTCTAGAAATATGTGGACTACATGCCCCAATTATAGAGCTTATAGATTTCATAGGTGCTGCTCAAATGGCGAAGGCAGCTGATATTCCCTTTTAAAAGAGAAGCTAAGTATTAGCAGTTTGATGATGATTACCCTAAATACAAAAAGAGGAGATAAATGCAAGATTTGTTTTCCCATGTATCATATTAATCATAACGATAAGAATGATGACAAATAAAGATGTGTGAAGTACTTGGTGTAAGTGACTAATATCAAAACATCTAAACCTAAAAGCTAAAGTACACCTATTAAACGTGACAATCGGATGTATTCATTGAAGATTTATTGGTGGGTTGTTATCAAGGGAAATTAAAACTATAAATAATATTATGTTTTAGCTTATACCAGTACATGTAATTCACCATAAAATCATAGTTATGGGATTAAATGAACTAAGAAGATGATTACAAGAGCTATATGATAAGAGTAAAATTTAGGATGAGAAAGGTGCATGAAGATTTTTAAAGATTTGAATTATGTCATTGACTATTGCTTCAGAAGTGGGGCATATGGAAGTTCATATTAACGATGTTTTCGTACACCTTTAGGGATCATGAATGCTTGAATTGACATTAGAAAGTAATGGAATCATAGTACGTTGAGTTGTAGTTCAAATTAAATTCAATTTATTAAGAGTGAAGAAACTTATAAATAAATGGGAATGGACTCATAAGTGCTACTTCAGGACAAATCTAAGAGGGGAAGTAAGATAAGTCGGGATTTAAGGAGATGGATATTTATTTAATAAATACTGAATAGGTGCTTTCAATGACGGGAAATACTCATCAAGGATTTATAAAAAATGAGGGTATAGCTTGAGATCCTCACGTACTTGGTTACATTTTAGAGACAATTGGTAGTTAAACAGACCTGACATATAGAGAAGAGCAAGTTAGGAACTTTATAAGATACCAACCACTCTAGGAATGAAAGAGTTCCATTGGTGAAAATGCTTAGAACTGATCCTAAGACCAGGGAAGTCACGAAGGAGGTAGAAGAATGTAAGAAGAAGAATTGTGTTTTATTGCTCAAGTTCAGATGAATTTTGAGGACAAAATTCTTAAGAGGGAAAGAAATATAACGCCCCGAAAATTAAGTCTGTTCATAATAATTTCTAACTTGTGAATAGTACTTTTTGATACAGATTTCAAGGATAAAAAATTCAACAGAAATAATATACCATAGAGGTTATAAATTTAAAATAAAGAAAGAAGATTTAAGCTAAATAGTAATTGAGTGAACTAAAAGTTACAGTTGATCCAAGATTAGTCAATAGTCAACCCCAGCTCGATAATTGATCATAAAATGGAAATTTATACAATTGATGGGATTAGAGAATTAAAGTTAATTGGAATAAAATAATAATATTAATAAAGAAATTTATTAAGGAAGACATGTGTTGGTATTATTTTTAGGTTTTTGAATTAATATTTCTAACTAAATGAATCATTTACACAAACAAGTAATTAAAATAAATAAATAGAAGAAAATAATAAGTAAAATCTTCCTCGGGGTCCTAGAAATTTCTAGAAAATAAAAAAGAAAGAAGAAAAAGAGGCAAAATCGGGGAAAAGTGAGAAAAAAAATGCAAAAATATGGAAGGGGGAGGAAGAAATGGAAAACAGGGGGAAAGAGAGGCCAAGATGCTAACGATAACCCGATGGTAAACCCCCACTGTTGCCGTTTCCAACCATCACAACTGCTGCCATTTTTCGGTTTGAGATATCTCTCTTTCTCTCACATCAAAATCGAAGATGTTTCTTGATCGGAGTTCAGCAAGTGTACTGAATAGACAAGTAATAAAGTGGCGTATAGTTAGGACCCCGAGTTATCGTACCCAAGGGAAAAAGGATTGTCACGTTAAATATCTATAGATGAGTGAATTCGAGATGTCCCCAATTTATTTGGTGGAGAAAACTAAGCTAAGCAAGAAAATAAATTAACAATTAAAAATAAAAGTGTTCCTCAAGAAATTACTCAAGGATGAAATTAAATTCTTAGGAAATTCTATCCTCATAAATGTAATTGAAAATTTGTAAAACAATATAAACATGAAATTCTGGACAACCCAACTAAACCCAAGCGTCCCATTCCGGAGCAAGCTACTCTAATTGCATAACGTCCCATTCCGGAGCAAGTCATACAACTAGCCTAAGCACGGGTCTAAAGTCCTAGATTCGGTTTGCTTTCCCATTCCGGAGCCAAACAACCCAAAACCCATCTATTCCTCACATCCCACTCTAGTCTTAAATCATAAAATCCTGCACTTTTAGATTCCCATTCCGGAGCAATCCAAAAGACACAGCAAGAATGATAAAAACTGAGTAAAAATAAATTATAAAACAAATAAGATTTGAAATCAATCATCATTCTGGATTAAATCATGATCAAACCTAATAATCGTTATAATTGCAGAAAAATATAACAAGAGAAATAAAAGAAACCATGAAAATAATTATTAAATCCAAATATCCAAACACAAAATATGATTCAAGAACTCCTAAGCAAGAATAACTACTCTAACATCAAGAATATAAACATAAAATATGAAAAATCAAAGTTTAGAATACACCCTTAAAGAAAGAGAAAATAGATCTTGAAGTTCTTGTTCATCAATCTTGGAATCTTCTTGAATCCCCAAAAATATAAATTTAAACTAAAAATAATTTAAATTAATTAAGAACAAATTTGCTATTTAAAATTAAATCTATCTAAAATAGAATTTTACAATGAAAATTAAAACTTAAAATAAAATAAAAATCTGCTGGAAAAACTAAGAAAAATTAAATCTAAATCTACCAGCCCCCAGAAAAGAGCAACAAAAATAAAAACTAAAACTAACTAAAAATGCCCTTCCTTTTTAGAATGCAGCGGCGTTCATTTTAATGTCTGAAGAAAAGCACAGCTGTGCTTTGAGAAGCACAGCTGTGCTGCGCTAGGGTTGCGCGACTGCTGGTGGAAAAAGGCAAAGCACAGCTGTGCTTCTGGGCGAGAAACGCGTGACGCTGCTCCGTGTGCGCGCGCCTTTCGCTGCGTAACACAGCTGTGCCTTACGCATGGACACAGCTGTGTTCTCGTTGATTCTCGCTGATGCGCGTGACGTCCGAAAGAAAGCACGGCTGTGCTTTGTAAAAGCACGGCTGTGCTTTAGGCAAATTCTGCCCTCTTTCCACAATTTTTTCTAAAATCAGCCCCAAACCTCCAATTTAACTCCGGATTAAAATAAAACACCTGAAAACATCTCAAAAACTTATTAAAAATTATAAAAACATTATAAATTAATAAAAAGACAAAAACTAACTAATTATTATTAAAATTAAATAAATAAAACACATAATTATGCCAAAAATTAATCTAAAATATTAATATAATTGCAACTTATCAACTACCCCAAACTCAAACCTTTACTCGTCCTCGAGTAAACTGAATGAACCACATTCTCAATCATTTCAATCTCAACCATAGAAAATAAGGAGTCATTCTTAATTAAGGAACAAGAAAATAAGCTTGCAAATACCAATGCTCACTAAATAACAAATAAACACAAGAACATACCAAGCAATTTCTGTGTGTGTGTGCAAAAGGCCAAAACAGAATTTTTATCATTTAAAACAAAACTTCTAGATACAATGTTGGGAAAAGGAATCAACTCGAATGCATGAATGCACTCATGGCTTTTCACTCAAAGCTCAAGAAACACCATATGCCTCTTCTTACGTACCAAACCTTACTAGAAGGTCATCTCCACTAAATAGGATAAGACAAAACAAAGAATCAAGAGGTCTTACATTTTGGTTGTAACGTTAGGCTTAGGTAAATTGGCTAACAAAGAAAGATCAAGTCACTAGAGAAAAATGGCCACTACCTAAACAAAACCACAACCACCCAACTAGACTAGTGAAAATTCCCAACTTAATTACATACCATCAAAATAAAATTTGTCTTAAAGACATCTTAGCTCATCAACTCAGCTCACAATAACAAATGCCATATAATATTCAACACTGATCTTCACAAGGCACTAGTTCAAGTCTTACTAAATTTTGTACCCCAAACTCACATTTTGCTCAGTTAGCTAGGAAAAACTTGTAATCTTCTTCTTCTTTTTCAATTTTTTTTTCTTTCTTTTTTTTAAGAAGCATAAAAAACCAACTAGCCACTAACAATTCATGAAGCACTTAATAAATCCAAAAATATCAACAAGAACTAAAATTGAGCTCTAATTTTCAAAAGACCAATAAACCACATAAATCACATTCCTGTTTATCAACCCCAAACTCATATCTGTAAATGGGCTCAACTCTCAATTACACACACCAATCAATTCTCAAACAAAAATTTACACCAAGAATTGACAAAAACTAAACTCCTTTTTACCCAAAATACAAACCCAACCTTACTAGAGTGGCCACTCTTCAAAGGGGAGGCAAAAATCATTTAAGGCTAAAGGTAGTTTTAATATGTGTAACCATAAAACAAGCACGCATTCAGCATACTAAATAATAGGCTCAACGGGCTAACAAGAGACTATGAAATCAAGGTAGGAAAGGTCATTTAAAAGAGCTATACAAAGAAGGGTTGCCTAAATCATTTTCTAAGTTATGTCTCATTCGAGGGTCGCTTCGATGGGTAATCAGAAAGGTTCTAGTGCTTTTAATGAGTTTTCATCTAATCCCCTAATTGCAACTAGATTTTTCTCAATTTTTAAAAACAGACCCAAAGTGCTCAAAATTTAGAAATTGCAAAGTATAATTAAGGTTTACATGCAGTGTAGCAAATAAAGATACAAACAAGACTATTTCTCACTCAACTTAAAATTGAATGAAACACAAATTTCTAAAACTGAGATCAAAATTATTCGCAATTGAGAACCACTAGGACGAAATAAAAATTTAAATCGAAGGAAAATCAAAAAGAAATAACCATAAAAATATTCAGATACAAACTTGGCACAAACACGCCACAAACAAAGCAAAACTAACTAAAAACCACTCAAACACAACAAACTAAAAAGACACATACAAAACAAAACTGGTTTTGGTTTGAAAAATATGAAATGGTACTCCACCCCAAACTCAAAATGTTGCATTGTCCTCAATGCAACGAAATGGAGTACACAAATAAATTTCTCAAAAATTTTCCCTTGCTGTGCAAAAAGCTCATTGCAATTTAAAAATTATTGCAATCATCTCAAAATGGCAAACATAAAATAATTACTATGCAAAACTAAAAACAATCCAAAATTCCTACATGCCACCTGTGCAAAAACAAAGAAACTCAAAACCTGTGCAAAAATCCAATAATATCTGTGCAAAATGAAATATTCTGAATTATGTGAAATTCACAGCCAACACAAATAAAATATCTATCCTATCACACGGCATTGGCTCAGCCACACAATTCCAAAATATAATAAAGTAAATAAAATCATACATTGCCTGACTACATCAATTTCATTAACTAAAATAAATGAATAAATATATACAAAATCTGTTGTGTACGAATCACTTCCTGAAATATATATACAATATATTACTGTGGTGGTCATCTCAGATGTGGAGGAAACACAGTGGAAACAGGAGTGAAAAATCCACGAATCTCAACGCTCAACCTGTCCAACTGTGTCATAATCCTGCGCTGAAAGGATCCCAAAAATGCGTCTCTCTGCTCAGCTCCTAGGACCATATCTCGGCGCACCTGCTCCATCTGAGTCTTAATAGAAGCCAGTCGCTCCCAAGCTCACTGTACCGATAAGTCCATGCCAGAGATCATCTGGTCACTCTGAGAGGTAGCTACCCTAATCTCCGCCAATCCTCTGCTCAACTCATCCAATCTATCCCAAACCCTCTCCTGGAAAGCTGTCTGCTCCCTCCTCAACTCACTAAAAGAAGTCTCAAACTGCGTCATCGATGCTGTCATAGACTGAATCTCAGATATTAAAGTCTGGATCAAAGAAGCATCTAAATGTGAAGCTGAGGGTGGAGGGGCTGTGGAAGAAGATGGCTCATCATGCCCCTGAGTATAGCGACTCATATCTGGAGGGGAGAATGGTATGTCAATCCGCGGCCTCACCCTCCTACTGGACGTACTAGCTGTCGCTCTCTGTGGCGGAGGTGGTGGTAGAGCATCAACATTATGATCAGCTGGTGGGTGGGCATCATCAGAATCGCCCTCTCCATCATCACCCAAGTCATGGGCCTCCAACTCCTCCGCTCTCCTAAGTCTATATCCACTATCGGAAGAAGGATCCTCTATAGCAATCATACATCTGAGCACTACCTCCTCATCAATCAAGTACGATGACCTCAAAGCTGGTCCCATGTCAGGAGTAGGCAGATGTAGGGCTCTAATGATCAAGGTGATCAATCCACCAATCCCGATCCTCTTCCCTGAAGTAGCGGTGGCTCTCTTTAGTTGCTTACACAACCAAGGTACAGCATTAACTCTGGTGCCGGTCTCCATAGCATAAAGAAAAAATAAGTCTGGTGTGCTCACATTGCTAGGACACCCTGGTCGCATAAACACTGAGGATGTCATCACTCTGTGTAGGTACTGATAGACTGGAGAGCGGAGCTTTGTTGACTTGGTGTTTCTCACATGAAAGTCCATATTGGGCTTCCCAATAATAGCCCAATGCACAGCTGAGTCACCCATAATATGCACCTCTCCATCCATTGGCAACCACAAGTATCTAGCCAGGTCAGAAATCGATAGAAAGTAAGGGATATTGCGTACTCTAAACTGAATGGTATTCCGATCATCGTGAGATAACCTAAGAGAGTACTGAAACGTACTAAGGAACTCCAATGTTATCTCAGGATAAGTCGGACCATTCAGAGAAAAGAACTCCTCCCATCCGATGTTCCTCAGCAAAGATAATACCCTCTCTTGAATGCCCAGGTCAATGAGTGTCTTCATACTCATAAACCTACTAGAAATATTAATCTTTGCAGCCAGCTTATTGAACAGGGTGCGCTGCTCTGGAGTCAACCAATCAGGAGGCTGAATGGGCGCTGATGGTTGCTTCTCTCTGTTGCGAACCATGGTTCCTAAAAAAGAAAGTATAAACTTTGTTCAAAACATTCTTGGTTTCATTAAGCACATACCACATCTATAACTAAATTGGAAAAAATAATATCAAAACTCACCAAAACTTCACAACAGAAATTTGCAACATAAACATACTTTCTAGCTAATGATGATGCAAAAATTGAAACATTAAGCATAAGGCAAATGTATAAACATATTGAAGTACAAAGTCTATGCACAAAATAGTAAAAATTGGAAGATTGCACAAAGTAGAAATTAAAGAAATTAAAGATGAAAAGCACAAGGTGTAAAATAGAAATAAGCACAAGTAATCAATTCTTGAAGTGTACATGCCAAAAATAATCTAAATGCAATTTAATGGAAAATAAGAGAGAGAAATACAATGTTTGCTCAACCTATGCTCTATTCAAAGCAAAAATATGTAAGATAAATTCAAAGTTGCAAGTAAATAAGAATTTGAAAAATTGGCATCTATTGCAACTCATCCTAATCCCATCACTTCGGGAACTAGCAAACATGCATTTGACTCAATTCAATCAAGCACAATATTCAATTGCATCTAAATTAAAAACTAAAGTAACAGCAACATCATTAAAACAAAATAATGCCAAGCATAACCTCAAGCAATTAGAATTTAACTTGCAAAATTTTCTTTCCATATTCATACTATTGCATAATGCCCCAATTATATCAAAACAATTCAGTTCAGAATTTGAAAGCCCAAACTCCCAATTTCCAGTAGCTATATTTCAAGATAAAGTGCAAGAATATACCCCATCTAACACAATGATTTTTAAGCTCAAATTCAATTATAATGGCACCCATCAACTCAACACTATCATAAGAGCAATTTAGCAAAGACACAAATATGAAATTAGGCTCAAAATAATTGCTCAATATACAAAATGTTAAGATAAATTCCAATAGTTAAAAGCTCCAAATCAGCAGTGAATAAGCAACCTGATTTATGCAAAATGAATTTGAAAATATCCTCAACAGATCATATTGACAGAGCTGGGCAGAATAAATTGATAAACATGTTGAATTAATCACGTGATCAGTCCATTAATTGACATGCATTTCTCATTCAGGCATTTCATCAAACAGCTAGTGAGTATGATTACAACTAGATTTTTAAGCACGATCTTTCCAATCCTAAACACCCATTTATGTCCATGTTGGCCCAAAGAAGCAAAACACATCAAAAATTACAACTAGCACAACAAAATTACCGATTGAGGATCAAGCACCGTCCACTAAAATGAGAAAATAAAATGCGAAGAGTGAGGAAATTACATACCTGTAAATGTCGAATTTAACCCAAAAATCTAGAATTTCTTGCAGAAAAATTCGGGAGGATCAGAATCAGCATAAAAGAGGAAAATGAAGAAAGAAAATGAAAAGAATTCCATTTAAGCTCTATATAATTGCATAAAATTAAAATTACCTGAGATTAGCTTGGTTTGTCAGTGAAGATTGAAGAGAAGATTGAGAGAATTTTAATTTTGAAGAATGGGGGGAAAAATGGGAGAAAAAGAAAAGAGAAAGAGGAGCGAAAAATGAGCACAGCGTGTGTTAAAGGGTTGTGCAAAAACGCACAGCTGTGCTTTTGAAAGAAGCACAGCTGTGTTTTTTCCACAGCGCTATGTTTCGGCCCTCTTTAATGAAAGCACAGCTGTGTCTTTTGCGCTATACCTAATACTACTGCCCTGATGAGATCTATCTCACGGTGACAACAATTTTAATTGTCACCGTGAGATAGCAGGTGATTTGCTACTGCCCCAATGTTCCAATGATCAATTTTGGCTGCAAATAATTTTTGAATTTCTCTTGTTATTCTCCCTGTTAAATTCCAAAACAATAAAACAAACCAAAATTAATTAAAACCAACAATTAAAAACCAACAAATTAAATATTAAAAACAACAAATTAACTTTCTAACACATTAAAAATTTAAGGAAAATTATAAAGACTAAAAAATAAACAATTAAAAATTAAAAACATAAAACACAAAAACACATATAAATGAGATATAATTAAATAGAAAGGGTTAAGATGAAAAGTTCTGGTTCAATGTGTCCCAGCTCGACTCATGTTACTCTCGGGTGGACGAGCTTGTGAACCAAATAATGGTCTTTTCGGTTTTTGCTCCTCATTTTCCCCCATCAGTAAGAGAAAATCATCGAAAGCCACCAAGGTGGGAAATTCCATGTCTTCGATGAAGTATGACTCCACCTTGGATTCACTATAAACGAACTCCACCGGCTCTTCCAGCCTAAATAAATTCTTCAAATGGACTGAATCAAGTGCTTCCATTTGAGAATCGCACAACTCTTGCTCCTTTAGTGCACTATCCTGCATAGAAAAATTTAAATTAGTTTCCAAACAAACACAAGTTTTGTCTTCAACAATGATTGGCTTCTTTTTTTCTTCATGCAACCCATCCTCAAAAATTTCAAAATTCTCGATAAGCTCTATAGGTGCATGACTCAATTCACCACCATCTCTTTGATCACCCGAAGAGACAATTAAAAGTTCCAACTTTGATTCCAAATTTTGGATCTCCAATGCTTGATTCTTTAATAGATCCCCTTGAGACTTGATTCTTTCCTCTTGAAAGTTGATTGTAGCCTGCAACTCCCCCCTTTCTGCTTGGTATTCCTTCTCTCTACAATAAATGTAGTTTGAAAGACGTTCGATATGGGCAAAGTGAGACTCTTGTGATACACATGAAGAGTGAGGATCTTCAAAAGACAATGAATAGGTGACTGGTGAAGTTGAATACAATTGTCGTAACTCTTGCATCTCCCTCATCATATCATTCACTTGAGCTCGCAAAAGGACCAACTCATAATCTTGAACACTATCTTGCATCATTTTGAAAATACCTCAAAATTTTCCTGCAAAGATAAACACCAAATTAAAACAAAAAGAAAAATAAAGACCTCAAACTAACTAAACTAAAGATAATAAATAAACAACACCGTTTTCCCCGGCAACGGCGCCAAAAACTTGATCGGAGTTCAGCAAGTGTACTGAATCGACAAGTAATAAAGTGGGGTATAGTTAGGACCCCGAGTTATCGTACCCAAGGGAAAAAGGATTGTCACGTTAAATATCTATAGATGAGTGAATTTGAGATGTCCCCAATTTATTTGGTGGAGAAAACTAAGCTAAGCAAGAAAATAAATTAACAATTAAAAATAAAAGTGTTCATCAAGAAATTACTCAAGGATCAAATTAAATTCTTAGGAAATTTTATCCTCATAAATGTAATTGGAAATTGGTAAAACAATATAAATATGAAATTCTGGACAACCCAACTAAACCCAAGCATCCCATTCCGAAGCAAGCTACTCTAATTGCATAACGTCCCATTCCGGAGCAAGCCATACAACTAGCCTAAGTACGGGTCTAAAGTCCTAGATTCGGTTTGCTTTCCCATTCCGGAGCCAAACAACCCAAAACCCATCTATTCCTCACATCCCACTCTAGTCTTAAATCATAAAATCCTGCACTTTTAGATTCCTATTCTGGAGCAGTCCAAAAGACACAGCAAGAATGATAAAAACTGAGTAAAAATAAATTATAAAACAAATCAGATTTGAAATCAATCATCATTCCAAATTAAATCATGATCAAACCTAATAATCATTATAATTGCAGAAAAATATAACAAGAGAAATAAAAGAAACCATGAAAATAATTATTAAATCCAAATATCCAAATACAAAATATGATTCAAGAACTCCTAAGCAAGAATAACTACTCTAACATCAAGAATATAAACATAAAATATGAAAAATCAAAGTTTAGAATACACCCTTGAAGAAAGAGAAAATAGATCTTGAAGTTCTTGTTCATCAATCTTGGAATCTTCTTGAATCCCAAAAAATATAAATTTAAACTAAAAATAATCTAAATTAATTAAGAACAAATTGCAATTTAAAATTAAATCTATCTAAAACAGAATTTTACAATGAAAATTAAAACTTAAAATAAAATAAAAATTTGCTGGAAAAACTAAGAAAAATTAAATCTAAATCTACCAGCCCCCAGAAAAGAGCAACAAAAATAAAAACTAAAACTAACTAAAAAAGCCCTTCCTTTTTAGAATGTAGCGGCGTTCTTTTTAATGTCTGAAGAAAAGCACAGCTGTGCTTTGAGAAGCACAGCTGTGCTGCGCTAGGGTTGCGCGATTGTTGGTGGAAAAAGGCGAAGCACAGCTGTGCTTCTGGGCAAGAAACGCGTGACGCTGCTCCGTGTGCGCGCGCCTTTCGCTGCGTAACACAGCTGTGCCTTACGCATGGACACAGCTGTGTTCTCGTTGATTCTCGCTGATGCGCGTGACGTTCGAAAGCACAGCTGTGCTTTGTAAAAGCACGGCTTTGCTTTAGGAAAATTCTGCCCTCCTTCCACAATTTCTTCTAAAATCAGCCCCAAACCTCCAATTTAACTCCGGATTAAAATAAAACACCTGAAAACATCCCAAAAACTTATTAAAAATTATAAAAACATTATAAATTAATAAAAAGACAAAAACTAACTAATTATTATTAAAATTAAATAAATAAAACACATAATTATGCCAAGAATTAATCTAAAATATTAATATAATTGCAACTTATCATTTCTTCATATTCCAGCCACCTCCGGCGTTGGATGGTGACACGAACGACATCGGACAACAACTGAAGGTGAGGCGAGTCATTTGATGTCCACTGATCCTCCTCCCTCGTAGGTGATAAATAAATCGGAGATGGGTGTACCGAGATCTTCCGATGAAGATTCCGACCAACCATGAAACCTTAGGGTGTGTGACTACCAGAAATGGGTCGATTACACTTTGAGCTCCATTTTGCAATAATGGTCCACCTCCAGCAAAGCTCCGGTGATCGGCGAACCGACCACAGTTTAGACAGAATTTAGCAAAAATTTCTAAATAATTGACTCTGGTTTATCAAGTGCTCCACTAAATTTGCTTTTTTTTGTAATTTTTATAACTGTATGTATGTTAGGAATAAGGGAAATTAAGAATTTACCAGTGTTTTGGTGAGTATAATCTAGAATCACTAAATTACTTTAATCAATGTTTTTAAAATCGGACCGAACCGAGAACCAGCAGGGGTCCAGTTTTAATAACATAGAAAAACGAAAAGTACTAAAACCCAGATTGAGCTGGATTGAACTGAAAAAACTGGCAAACTGGGAAGAACCAGGTTTTATCCCCAAAACACCAAAACTGTGTCATTTTTGTGGAAAGAAAAAACTTAAGATTAGATTTAGGGCAGATTTGGGAGTTGGGACACGACATTTCTAATCTCTTTCATTCAATACACTTTTCCATTTTCTCCTATGACTACTCACTCTCCACCATACGGCCACCGAGTCATCTTCCTGTGACTGCTCACTCTCCAACGCACCACCAGCGGATCCCAAGCTACACCACCACTGAGAGCCCCTGTGGTTCCTCCTTCCTCCATCCATTATGGTATTTTTTTTATGCTAATATGCTAATGATGTTAGGCAAATTTTGATGGCATTTTTAACGGCCACGTGTTTTTTTTTTTGTAAGTGTTGATAAATTATGTTGTGTTTTCTTTTGATTAGCAAGTTTGTTTGCAAATAGACATCCTAATTTGTATCTTTTTTTTATGGGCAATTAATGTTTCTTAATTTCAAACTTAGTAATTCTTTTTCTTTTTTGTTCAGTATCATGCTTGATAATCAGTTAATCAAAATATCAAAACCAACAATTAGGCAAATACAGCAAGTGAGTTATTATTATTACGTTTTAAATTCAAAATGGCTGTAACATATAATTGACTAATTGCCTCAACAGAATGATAGCTTTTACTTTAATTTGAGTATCATATATTATAATAATTAGCAAACGAATTAAGGTGCTACATATGGCAGTATGCTAACAATCTGCTGCATAAAACGTATAGCAGTATCATATATTAACAATCTGCTGCATAAAAAGTATCGCAGTATTATATATTAATAATTTGTTGCATAAAACGTATTTATATGGCAGTATACTACTAATGATATCTACATATTGTGGACATCATATATATATAATATATATCCTACTCCAGCACACTAGATTTTGTTTGTGTAAAATTAGAGAAAGCATATTAATACTAATATAGGCACATCACATTCATAATGGAATGAGGTAATTTTTCTTTTTTTTTTTTACATATTATACATAAATTTATTCTTAAACTAAATCAATTATAGTTAAATATGTATCTAATTAGTTTAAAGATTATATTTTTAGATGATATTCTCTCCATCTTAAAAAGATAACCTATCTTTTTTTTATTTCTCTCAAATTAATTTATTGGGAAATTATGGTAGAAAAACAATATACAACACCAATTTCTGAAACACGATCCTCAACTCCTTCCTCGGCACGTTCAATTAGACAAAAAAGGGATGTGGCATGGAAATATGTCACTGAGGCAACAAATGCATATGGTAAAAAGATATTAATTTTTGAATTTTGTTAAAAACAAATTCATAGTGGAGGTATTAATAAAATGAAACAACACCTGTTGGCGAAAAAGGGAACATTGATGGGTGCAAAAAGGTTAGTGCAGAAGTTCGATTTGAAATTAAAAGCTCATTGGATGCTAATTTGCAAAAGGCTAAGGAAAAGAAAGGGCTAATGCAAGAGGATGACGTAGAAGTTTTTTCTTCTACTAAAGAGCTTTCAAAGGGAAAGAGGATGGCATTAACTGGCATTGAATCATATTTTAAAAAAGGTGTAAGTGATCCATCTCAACTTAGCATTAAAACATGCCTGCAAAGTAAGGATAAGTGTTATGAGACTGACTTGGCAATTGCATTGTGGTTTTACGATGCATGCATTCCATTTAATGTTGTGAACTCTCTTTATTTTCAATATGTTATTGATGGAATAATCAGCATGGGTCATGGATATAAACATCCTTTTTATCATGCTTTGAGAGTGAATTTGTTGAAAGATGCTAAATTGTATGTCAAGTTAATCATTGATGATATTAGAAATAATTGGGCTAATGCCGGTTGCTCGATAATGGGAGATAGATGGACAGACAATAAACAAAGGCCTCTAATTAATTTTTTGGTTTATTGTCCAAAAGGGATTTCATTTGTTAAATTGGTTGATGTTTCTGATATTTATACGAATGCTGAAAATTTGTGTAATCTATTTTCTGAAATTATTGAGTGGGTTGGCCCTCACAATGTGGTTCACATGGTAATAGATAATAGAGCCAATTATAAAGTAACAGGCTTTAAGCTCATGGAAAAATATCCTTTTATTTTCTGGTCACCATGTGCAGCTCATTGTATTAATTTAATATTTTAAGATATTAGACAAATGCCCACAGTTAAAAGTTTAACCTCTCTTACTTCGAAAGTGACTATTTTTGTATGCAACCATAATGTTACTTTGAATTGGTTGAGAAAAAGAGAGGATTGGCAAGAAATTATTCGTCCTGGTGCAACTCGTTTTGCAACAAACTTTATTACTTTGCAGAGTTTGCATGAACATATGACTATAAGAAATTTTTAAATTTGCAAAAGGCTAAGGAAGTAAAACAAATTGTTTTTGATGAAAATTTTTGGGAAAATTGTTTGATGATTGTGAGGATTATGACTCCATTGATACGCTTATTGAAGATATGTGATACTGAAGAAAAACTATCTATGGGATATATTTATAAGGGCACGTACAGGGATTATGAATGTATTTAAAAATAAGAAAAAAATTGTATAAGCGCTGCATTGAGATTATAGATAGTAGATGGGATCGGATGTTACTCCAAGATCTTCATGCAACAGCGTATTATTTGAATCATGCTTTTCAATACGATTAATCTTTTTTCTATAAGGAGTTAGAGATTATGCATGGTATCTTGAATGTGATTGATAAGTTAGAGGATAATTATGATAGTACTAGTGGACTGACACTTGATGAGTTAAGAATTTTTCGAGAGCATGAGATAGGCTTATCTCGTCCAAGGGCACTTGCTTGCAGCAAAAACACTAGGCCAGGTAAACATCAATTTCAAAATACTACATTTAATGTATATGTGTGTGTATTAAGTTCTGAAAACTAATAAAAGTTTAATATTATTTGCTTTTCATACCTATTAAAAGATGAATGGTAGAGATTATTTAGTTATGATGTTCCAAATTTGCAAAAGTTGGCTATAAGAATCCTTAGCCAAACTACTTCTTCTTCTGGATGTGAGCACAATTGGAATGTGTTCGAACACATCCACACTAGAAAAAGAAACAGATTGAAACACCAAAGATTGAATGATCTTGTTTATATTCACTATAACTTGCGATTGAAAAATAGGTGAGTTGTTTTTAATTCGTAAAATTATCTCTATATTTTATATTTTGCCTCAAAATAATGTTACCATTACTTATAATTATTAGGTTAATAAATTCGAAGAAAGCATATGATCCAATTGATTATGAATCAATTGAGAAAATTGAATTTTGGATTGTGGAAAATGAAGAAAAAGGAGGAGAGCTTGATTTTGATGAGATTGAAAGAATGGTTGAAGAACATCCAAAAGATAATGGAGCTTCAAGTGTGCAAGGTTTGTTTCTTTTATATAATATGAATTTATTTTAGAATATTGAAAATTGTATATAGTTATATTTAATTATATATTTATTTTAAAAATTTTAAATGCTATAGAGCATAGTTTAGTTGAATTTAATCGAGATGGAGATGGAGATGGAGACGATGATGAAGAGGAAGAGGAAGATAAAGATGAAGATTGATGATTGTTTATCACTATGTCAAATGAATTTATTTAAATGCTTGTTTTTTATATTATGTGAACTTATTTAGATATTTGTTATTTATGTTTGAACAATTTATTTGATTTTTATGTTTCCAAAGTTTGTTTGATTTAAAATTACTATTTTTATATTAATTTTTTTATAATTCATAGGTTATTTGAATATGTTTTTTATATATCATATTTTAAATTTTTTATAAATAATTATGTTTAAAAAAAGATAAAAACTCTAAGTTAACTGGTTGGTAGTCAACCCGGTCCAACCAGTTGACTCGTGACTCATTTGGCAGGCTGAGTCAATGTCCGGTCCGTTTCTGAAAACATTGATATTAGATGAGTTAAATTGCAATTAGTTGGTCAATTGAGCTTGTAGAATTTACTTTCCTAACTTGAATACATTATGCTTAATAGTTAATTTGGGGAAATGCTTGATTAATTGACTAACTAATATGATAAACATGATTCTAAAGTTATAAAAAGATATATGAAATGTTTGATTAAATAAGAATTGGGGATTGGTATGAAATTGCAATCTTGGCCAAATTGTAGGAATCTTGTAAATGATTTTAATTCAATATTTTTTGCTAAATTGGCATAAATGATATGTAGTGCTAAAAAGTAAAAAAAAAAAAATATTGTAATGTTTTATTGTGAAAAATTTGCTTTATGAATGTTAGAGAAAATAGTAAGATTCATTATGTATGTGTTGTTTAATTCTAAAATGATACTATATGATGCATGTTTAAATGGGAAAGTAAGCTAAATTGATAGAATGCCAATTTCCTATTAGCTAGGTTGACTTGCCTGCACTACAAAAAAATTATTGATTGCCGACGAAATTTTTCCGGCGGAATATGATTTCATCAGTAACTTCCGACAGAATACCTAAACCATCGGCAAAGTCATAGCAAAAAAACTAATTTACGATGAAAAAAAGATCCGAATTTTTTCATTATTAAAACGGAAGGGAAATTTTTTTAACGACAAAAAATAGCGATGGATTAAGATAACTGTTGTAAATTATGGCGACAAATGTTCCCGATAAAAATTTGCAACAAAATTTAACGAGGGTATGCTTATACCACTGTGGATGTTGTCGACAGAATTGGATATTCCGTCAGTATATGAGTAGATGAAAATGTTTTATCGATGGACATCTTGGACCGTCGGTAAATATTTATATATCGACAGAATAGAGTATTCCGTGAGTATTTATTGTCGATGAAAACAAACGTACCGTCGGCAATTATTTCACATTACCGACGGAAGTTAAAGTTCTGTTGGTAATTTTTACCGTATTACTATTTATCAACGGAATATAAATTTTAATTGGTAAAATTTTTATTTCCCAACGGAACATGTTTAACCGTCGGAATATATATCGACGGTGTTTTAAATTCCTTCAGTAAAATGAACTTAAATCCGTAAATTGGTTTCCCCTTTCTCCTTTCTCTCGAACTCTCTCTATCTCTCGCAAACTTTCTCTCTCACTGTCTGTCCATCAAAACTAGTGTCGTTGTCGCTCGTGTTGCCATCTCTTCGCTGCCGCAACCTCGGTCTCGCCGCCACTACCATCTCTCTTCCCCATCCAGGTTAGTTTCCTTCCTTTTTTTACTTTTTTTTTTGTTAATCTTAATGTCTCTAGATTTCGTGAAGGAGGTGTTGTCGCCGTCTGTCACGCCGTTGCCGCGCCACTGGAGCCTCTTTTCCCCGTCCAAGTTAGTTTCCTTCCATTTTCTTCTTTTTTTTTTTTAATCTTAATGTCCTAAAAAAATTTTCCATGACAGAATAATAGAGAAAACATAAGTATTTGGTGATTTTCCTACTGTCCATGTTAGTTTCGGTGCTTCAATATTTTTTTGGTTTTTGTTAATATATGCATTTATATATAATATTTCTTGTTCCAATCTTAATTTTAAGAAATCGGTTTGTCTCTTGTTGGATTTTATGTTGTTAATATATCCAATTTTTTTTTCATCATTTTCTCTCATACATTCTGTAAGAAAGTGCATTTGGGTTTATATGACCTTGAGCTGGGAATGGGACAGAAACTGCATGGGGATAATTTTTTGGTGTGAACCCATTTCTGTTTATCTTATTTCTTTTCTTAGGCTATAAATAAAAACATGCCAAAACCTATTTTTATAGAGACATTTTTGCCACTGTTGTTTTTGATATATTCATGAAGTTTTTTAATCCTTATGTTCTGTTTCTTTGTGTTATATTCTGCTTGTAGTTCTTTTTGGTTGGGATTTTAGTTGCATTATATAAAGAAATTATTGATTTGATGTTAATAAACGCTAAACTGGAAATGGTATGTTTCATGTAGAATTGTAGATGTTAATTAGTATTGTCTATACCTTATAAAAATATAAGCATTGCTAATAAAGGTGGAAATCTTTTTTAATTTTTTGTACTTAAAATCAATAAATGCTAACAATGAAACCACCGTTTATAATTAATAGATTTTGCAATAATTGGCAACGTTGATATATCATAGATGTATAGAAGATTAACACAAGATGGTTTCATTAATATTGACTTTGTCGAAGGAGTTGAAATTTTTATTGAATTTGCACGTTCTCAACCTGCATTCATAGATGGTCCTAAAATCATATGTCTATGTAAAAAGTGCAAACATACTTATTTCCTTCCTACTGACGAAGTGCAGCTACATTTTTTTAGAAAGGGTTTTGTACCAAATTATTTTGAGTGGACTTATCATGGGGAGCCAATAATTTGTACCAGTTCTAGGGGATATAAAGTGAACTCGTCAGTAAATATGGGTCAATTTGAGAATATGTCGACATTTTATTTAGAGAGGATGAGGAATCTTAATAGGATACTGATTTTGATTCTACCTCTTCGCAAAATGAAGATGAAGACTGTGATTTACAACTAACGGATGATAGCGACTAATTCTTATAACTAATGGCATATCAAATGAGAAAATTCATTATTGCTAGACATTTTATATATTTTATTTTTAACATTTTTAATTTTATATTAATGGACTAATTATTTTCATATTTTCAGGTTTAAAATAATATAATGAAGAGAAATAGTCAGAATATGCTACCCCAAGGATGATAGTACACATGAAGTAGATAGGGACCCTCCAATTATGGCATTGCCTACTACCCCTACTTCATTACCTCACAGTTCTCCATTACCTGCTATTGGCCAACCTACTGCATCACATTCTACCCCTGCTACTACATCATCACTTAGAGGAGGAACGGCTACCCCACATCAGGGTATGCATCAGCACAATCGCATATATCAGGGACACCTGCAGATAAATCTCTCATGTCTGGTACTGTTGGAGTAGATGGAAGCACCTACTTGTCCATTGAGTAATCAGTGAGGGATAATAAGTCTAAGTTTGTATTCTTTAAAAGTTATTTGATTTGATTAAGCTTCTAAAATTGCTTGTGATGCAGGTTGATTCCTTTTGGAAAGTGCTCCCGTGCAATCGCGGCCAAATTCCATCTGAAGATAGATTTTGAGGATTATACGTGGAAGAAAGTAACACAACAAACAAAGAATTTTTATTTTCAAGAGTTCGATGTAAATAAAATTAATACTTAAATCTTAGTATTGTAGTTTATTAATATTTATAGAATGTTTTTTTTACCAGAAATAGTTTTTTTGGGATTCACAATTAGATCACGTAATTTATCGTGCATGGGAGAGTTGAGCCCGTGCACGTTATATAGATTTCATGAGTATGCACCACAGGAATGGTGTACGACCTCATTTCATCTTCGAAGAAATATAAGAACACTGGCAACAATATTGGTCAACACCTGAGGTAGTGGCTATCTGAGCAGAATGCAAATAATAGATGAGGAGGACCAAAGGGGGTTAGTATCTACTTACTTAGTGAGGATCAATGTCCTACCATGATCATGTTTTGAGACTTGTAAGTATTTAAACCTTACAGAAATATATTGATTTAATTACTAATTAGTTGTAATTATATTTGAAAGCCATTTGATGTACAAAAATTAGGAAGAAAATATGTATATGTGTAACGGCCCAAATACTAGCTTAGTAGTATTCAATGAATTTTATAGAGTCTGTAATATGATTCCGGTATAGAGTGATGGCTTGAGTACCTTTAACTACAGTAGAGTTAAAAAGTTAAATGTGCTCGAGGTATAGCAATCTCGGGATAGGTGACCTCGAGGTAGCTATATAGCTAGAATTAATAGCTGTAATGGCCCTAACATTAGCCTAGAAGTATTAGTGAATGTCTACAGTGTATTTAGAGTGATCACAGTGTAAAGTAGTGTATTGAGTGATGTTAACAGTTAAGTGTGTTAGAGGTATAGCAAGGCCGAGATGGGGGACCCCGGGGTAGCTATACAGCGGACCTGGTGGCCGATTTTCAGAAAATTTATTATTTGATAAAATCGATCTGTGGGTCGTCAGGAGTCTAGTGGTGAAATTTGGAGTGAAAATGGAGTCAAATAGGCCTTTGAAAGTCATTCTGAAGTTGGCCTCTGGCTTCGTTTAATTGAACCAGAGTTTGACAAAGGTTTGATCGATTTTTTAGAAAATGATTTTGAGCTCTAAAGGGTGTAATGTGGGAAGTGTACAAGCTTAAAATAATTTTTAGTAATTTTTGACAGCTTCAGAATGGTGTTTTACGGTAGAACTGAACTGAATTGAATTGGACCGATTTAGGTGAACCGGGCCCCAAATGGACTCCGATTGAGTTAAAATTTTGCAGAGAGGCTATATTTGATGTTTTAAGAACAATGGAATTGGTTGGGAGTGAAAATAAGTTGAGGAAATCATAGATGACTTGAAACAGTGGAAAATTATCGAAAAACCAAAATTTTGGTTCAAACCGGTTGGACCGGTTTAGTTCAAATTACACCTATAAATACCACTTAAGACCAGATTTCTCTAGAGAATTCCCTAGAGAAACCGACCTTCTCCTCCACCTCCTTTGGCATAATTGATTTTTTCATCTTTTCCTCCATTTTCTCTTCATCTCTCCCCAAATCTTAGCCTCCCAAGCAAAGTTTAACTCCTCTACAACATGCTAATGGTAATTTGAGTCCATTTGGTGGGCTGGAAGTGGGAAAAAGCAAGTGACAAAAGTTATGTCTCAAAAATGAGGTAAGTGATTTGGGGCTCTATAATTTGATTTAAAGGTTCTTATGGGGGTTTTCAAGTGTGTAGAATGTATTTATGAAGTTATTTTGTAAAAAGGAAGCATGGATTTGATGCTATGGTGTTGTTTGAATTCGGTCACTTTAGAAAATTCTAAGGAGAAAAGAGCTTCAAAGGAGTAAGGCAATGGAAAAGAAGCCTAAGGAGTGAAGAGCAAGAATCTAAGGTGAGTGGATACAATATCCTTCTTTTTCCATTGATTATGTATGTGTTTTAAGTTATGTCTAAGTGTGAACATTGGATTTAGACATGTTTAATTAAATCTAACTTGATAAACATGCTTAGTGGACTTAAATAAGTGTGTAAATATGCTTAGAATAAATTAAAACATTATGGTATAAAAACTCACATGTAGGCCGAATGGAAACTTAAGGAAAACATAATATATATATGGCTTTTATGGCTTATAAATGATGGATATAGCGAGTATAACTTGTGTAATATAAGATGGAATGATTAAAAGATTGAAAAACAAACGTGGTAAATTTATGTAAGTTTGGCCGAATGGGTTAGTAAAGAAAATAAAGGGATATGTGGTGTATTAAGGCATGTAAAAGGTATTTATGACATGTATAATATGAAAATTGTATGATTAAGAGATTAAATGAAATTAAAGTGGATGATATGAAAAACTCACACCTTGGCCAAATTGAATAATGGATATATAATACATGATTAGAGGTAACTATGGCATATAAATGATGTTTATGATGAGTTTGGCATGTAAAGAGTATAATTGAGTGGTTAAATGGAATTAAAGTGAATTTAATGAAAAATTGGTATGATGGCCGAATTGATTATGATGGATTTTTGTGGTGTGTTTTGATATTTAATGACATATAATGGTATAAAGTGAATGTACAGTGATAAATGACTGTGTACGCGAAAATATAAGTGAAAATAATAACTTGGCCGAATTGTATATGTTGGCTTAATGTGAAGTTTAAGTGAATTTTAAATGATGTATTTGCCCTTAGTAATAGTCTGGTAGAAAAATATAGTCCAAGATATAATTGGCTAGCCATAGGGATTCCACACTGCGATAAGAGTCATGGCTACTCGCTATTGATAGGCCAATGACGGTCTATTTCAGTGCAGTGTTCAGTGTTTACAGTGATCAGTGCAGTGCAGTGTAGTGATGAATGGTCCCAATGGGGTCATTCTATAGTGTAGTGGATCTGTGGGGTCCAAGTCCTGCTTATCCGGTCGGTATATTTTCTACCGGGTATATACTAGGGACATAATGGTAAATAAGTGATAAAATTAATTAAAATAGTGATAAAAGTGAAAATGAGTAAAAATGGGACTAAATTGTAATAAATAAAAAGTTTAGGGGTAAAATGGTAATTTTACAATAAGTTGGTAAAATGTGGTAAAGTTAGTTAAAAAGTGAAATTGTAAGGGTAATTTGGTAATTTTGGCAAAATGTGAGGTTAAAATGGTAATTTGGTATAAAAGTGATAAGTTAGGGACTTAAATGTAATTTGGTAAATTAATAAGGTTAAAAGTGGAATTTAACTGTAAAAAGGGTAAATTGATAATTAAAAGAAATAATAAAGGGTAAAAGTGGAAAATAAGAATAAGTGAGGTTAAAAGTGTAATTTAAATATATGTAATGGCATTTTGGTAATTAAAGTGTAAAATGAGAACATAAATGGAATTAGTGTAAAAAAAGGGACATGGATGGTATTATGATAAAAGTGGGGACATAGATGTAATTAATGAAAAAGTCAAGGGTAAGATTGGAAACCAAGGAAAAAGATTAAGGGCAAAAATGTAATTAATGAAATAATAAATTTAATGAAAGGATTAAAATGTAATTAGTGTATAATAAAGTTTATTGTTTAATTATATAATTAAATTGATGAATTAATTGGCTAATATGATTAATGATTTAATAGAAAATAATAATAATAATAAATTAAAAATGAAATTTAGATTAATTAGTGGCCTGATTATAATTATTGTAAATTGAAGTGGTAAGATTGGAAATTAAGGTAAAGCAAGTAGTAAAGTGCAATTTGGATTAAAATGTTATGGTAAGAGTTAAATGATAAAGTGTATGATAAAATAATCAATAAGTATAGTAATGAAATTAAATAGTGGCATTTTTGTAATATAAACCAACTAAGGGTAAGATTGTATGTTAATATAAAGATTAGAGACTAAATCGTAAATTTACAGTAGTAAGACTAATTAAGATATTATGGTGTAGCAAATCGTTGACTCAGATATTAAGTGCACATTTGTTAAATGAGTGAATAAGTAATCGATGAAATTGGAATATTGTAGTGTAATTAATAAGTAATTGAATAAGGGTTTTAAATTGACCTAAAGTATAATTAGGCATGTGTGTGTAATTTAATTGGGTTTATAAAGTGACAGAATTGTAAGTAGAATATAAGCAGAGGTAAAAATGTAAATCAGTGACACTAATGTGAATAAGTAGAAAGTAAGTAAAATTAAGGTAATTGTTCGAATAGCGTTAATGAAGGGATCAAATAATACATTAAATAAAGGACGGACTGTCGATTGAAAATACTACAACATTAATTGGGAAATTAACTAAGTGAAGTGATGTAAATATCGATTTGGATATACATTGGTAAATTAGGAAATGAGACAGGAATTAATAAATTAACAATGTAAATAATAATGATAATCTTAATAAAATGAAATAGAGTGATAAAATTATAA
Organism: Excoecaria cochinchinensis; assembly: GCA_947683425.1. Taxonomy (NCBI): domain Eukaryota; kingdom Viridiplantae; phylum Streptophyta; class Magnoliopsida; order Malpighiales; family Euphorbiaceae; genus Excoecaria; species Excoecaria cochinchinensis. Next base: position 1,610,665 of record CANTUQ010000183.1, read on the forward strand.
TTTTAGTAAATACAGAGAAATAAATTGTAAATTTAATTATGGAAAGATTATTAAAGGGGGCCATAGTGAACTAAATTACAAGTGTAGGATTATTGAATAAAGGTTATAAAGGATTGACAAACTAAGTGTGTAATTTGCTAAATTAGAATATTAAGAATATCAAATTAAGTATCATGGAAAATAAGGATTTTAAAGGCAATAGTGTTAAATGGTAGTGTGATTAATAGGAAGTGTCAATATAAACAAAATTGATAAACCCGTTATGATGTTAATAATATAAGTGAATAAAAATTGAAAAGGAATTTACGTATTAAAAATGAAACTACAAGAATTACAATAATGAAAAATGTGGTTTAGATGATTGTTAAGATTTATGTTAAATTTATACCGTTGAATAATTGACAGGGAATTGCTAGAATAAAGTATAGGAGTGATAACAATGTCAGTAATAATAGAAATAGTATTGATTAAGGAAGAAATGAGGAAATATCAATAGAATAATAAGTGTTCAAATAAGCTAGTGAATAAAGTATAGTGTTAACCATATAAGGATAAATACGACTCGAAACCAAATAAAGTGATTATCCCAATGAAAGATTTAACATAATGAAAGTGTTAGGAACGTAAAGAAAGTAATAGCATTAAATTAGTATTACTAATATCGAAGGTAATGACTAATTAATAAGTGAGTTAATAAACAATTGAGTGTCCGAAATTAGATTGTAATTGGGTATTAAGTTCAAGGAAGAATCCAGTAAATTATTTACATAGATAAAGATAGTAAAAAGAATTATATATGGAATTGATCGTAAGCGACAAACCGAAAAAAATGTTAAACGATAAGGATTATCGGTGCATATAATAAAGATAGTGATAATAGTAATAAAAAAGATAAAGTAAGTGATAAGTAATAGTACAGAAACAAATAAATGGACATAGTTATAAGATAATTACGAAATGGTCGATACAGATAGTCCTTCAAGTAATGGAAAGAGCGTAAAAATAATATATCGTAAACATTAATAGTGTAAGTGATAGTGAAATTGAAAATAGCATAATAGTGATAAAAGATAAGATAGTGAATAAATATGTTATAAATTATCTAAAAGACTCAGAAATAAATGTTCCCGAAATCTGAATAAAGGAAAATAATTATGTGTGCATACATGTAGGATTAGTATAGAAAACCTAGGATATGTATCCACCACTGGGCATTTTTAATGCTCAGCGCGTAGAATGTTATGCGCGCAGGTTATAACAGTTTAGACGTGGCCGAAGGCATAGTGACAATAAAAGGAATGATCAACTACAAGGATTGAAAGATTGGCATCGCATGTATACGATCACAATAGGGAGAAGCAATGGTATGGGTATGTGATCTGTATGTTAGTGCATTGTTACATTTATTGTATATATTTGTTGTGAATATTGTTGTTAAAAAAAATTCCGGAACTATCGAGTGCATTGTAGTGACTGTCAGTGCAGTGCTGTGACATCCAATATCTAGATCATTACGGGTATAAGGGTGTTACAACAACAGTTATTGGATAATTTTTATTTGATAAAATTGATCTGTGGACCGTCAGGAGTTTAGTGGTAAAATTTGGAGTGAAAATGAGGTCATTTGGGTCTCCGAAAGTTAAGCTGAAGTTCACCTCTGGTTCGGTTCAATTGAACCAGGGTTTGACCAAACTTTAACTTAATTTTTAAAAATAGTAAATGAGCTCCAAGTGGTGTATTGCGGGTTGTGTAAAGTTTAAAATAATTATTAGAAATTTTTGACAGTAATAGATTAGTGAATTATGGTAGAACTGAATAGTGTTGAATTGGACCGGTTTAAGTGAACCGAACCCCAAACGAACTCCGATTGAGCTAAAATTTTGCAGAAAGGCTACTTTTTAAATTCTAAGAATGATGGAATTGGTTGGGAGTGAAAATAAGTTGAGGAACTTATAGTTAACATAGAACAGTGGAATTTGGCCGAAAAACCAAAAATTGGTTCAAACCAGTTCGACCACATTGGTTGGACCTAGTTCGATTCAAATTACACCTATAAATACCCCCCAAGACCATATTTCTCTAGAGAAATCCCTAGAGAAACTGACCTTCTCCTCTCCTCTTTTGGCCAAAGTGAATTTTTTCCTTTGTTCTCCATTTTTCTTCCATTCTCTCTTAATCTCTCCCCAAATCCAAGCCTCCTAAGCAAAGTTTAGCCTCTCTAGAATTTGATGGTGGTGATTAGAGCTCATTTGAAGTGGAAGAAGTGGAAAAAAATAAGTGAAAAATTTTATGTGTCAAATTGAGGTATGTAAAGTTGATGTTTTTAAATTGGTTTAAAGATTCAAATAGGTACTTTAGGATGTGTAAATTATGTTTATGTAATTATATTGTATAAAGGAAGCAAATTTATGGTGATTTCTTTAATGATTGTATTCGGCCACTTAAGGAAGATAAAGGAGATGATGGTGTTTCAAGGAGCTAAGGCATTAAAAGCATGCTTAAGATGTGGAGAATAAGAAAATAAGGTTAGTGGATACACTATCCTGCTTTTTCCATTGAAAAAGTATGATTTTAGGTTATGTTCATGTTAAATGTATGTGATTTATGCATGTATAGTTGAAATGAATTTGATGGACATGTTTAGGAAGGTTAAAAATGGGATTTTCAATGATCAAAATGGAAAGAAAACAAATGGATGTAGGAACCCTAGGTTTGGCCGAATGGTATTCTTAAGGAATACTTGAAATACTTTGATGTTTAAAGCATGTAACAAGTATATTAGTGATATATAACGTGTAATTTAGTTAATTGAGTGATTAGAAGAAAGAAAACTAAATGGAATGGTATGGACACACCTTGGCCGAATGGAATAGGTTAGGGTAATTTAGTATACTTTGATAATTGATTAAGTGTAATGGCATAAAATGACATTAGAATGATAATAGAGTGTGTATTAAGTTAATTGGAATAGATGGAATTTAATTGAAAATAATTTGGTATGATAATCTAATATGTATAAAGTAAAAATATTGACATGTATGATGTAAATTGTGTAAAATGTTATGTTTAGTGTTAATATGGGTTAAAAAGTGAGATAGAAGTGATTAATGTTTAAAATGAGAAATTTTAAAGCATAGTGCAAGTGATGGCCGAATGAGTAAGTTGATAATCTTATAGTTAATTTTGTGAAATTTGTAATAAAAATGTTTAAAAGTAAATGTATAAATGAAATGGAGTGTAAAATAAATTAATTAAAATTTTTAATTGTTTAATTGAATATTTTATATGTTGAATATATTTTATGTCTAAAGTGAATGTTATGAGCTATGATATATTAAAGTAAAGAAATAACATAATTGATGTTAAAATTGAATAATAAGTGTATTAGAATGAAATTGATGGAAAATGAGTGAAGTGAAAATTATTATTATATGATTAAATGAACTCAATGGCATATTTGAAGATATAAGTGATAAATATATGAAATAAAAGTGAATTATAAGTGATATGTAAATTTTAAAGTGAAGTGTATTTCATGACCGAATGGTATATGTTGATATATTAAGTGATATAAGTGAAAATCTGATATTATTTTCCCTTAGTAATAGTCTGGTAGTAAAATCTAGTCCATGATATAATTGGCTAGCCATAGGAATTCCACACCGCGGTCCGAGTCATGACGACTCGCTATCGATAGGCCAATGACGGTTTATCTCAGTGCAGTGTTTAGTGTTTATAGTGATCAATGTAGTGCAGTGCCAGTGTTAAATGGTTCCTTTGGGATCATTCTATAGTGTAGTGGATCTGTGGAAGTCACGTCCCGCATATCCGATTCGTAGATTTCTACCGGGTGTATACTAAGGGCAATATGGTAATTATGTATAAGATTGAGACATTATGGTAAAGTGCATTTAAATTGATTGAAATAGTGATAAATGAGAAAATAAATGAAAATGGGACTAAATTAAAAGAAATAGAAAGTTTAGGACCAAAACGGTAATTTTACACTCAAGAGTGAAAATAAGTGACAATTAAGTGAAAAGTGTAGATAAAATGATAATAGTTTAATGAATTTAAAGTTTAGGGATTAAAATATAATTTGGCATAAAAGTGAAAATTTAGGGACGAAAATATAATTTTGTAAGTTAAATAATGACTTAGATGAAAGATAAGTGTAAATAAGGATATTTTTTGTAAAAAAGGTAAAATTTGGGGACATAATCATAATTTTTGTAAAAGTTGAGGACCTAAATGTAATTCTTCCAATGAATAACTAATTAAAATATTTAAGTGTAATTATTGACTAATGTAAGTATCTAAGTGGACAAATGATTTAAATGAGTGGTTTGAGGACTAAGTTAAAAGGAATAAAAAGTGTAGGGGTAAACAGTAATTTTAGTGTATAATTGAGATAATAAGAGTTATTAAATAGAAAAGTGTAATTAAATGATTAATAATATACTTTGATTTCGTGCTGGGGACTAAAATAAAAATTTATATGAAAATATTATCGAAAAGACTAAAAAGTAAATTTGTATGTTAATAATAAATTAAAAGTAAAATTATGAATAATTAGTGGCATAATTGTGATTATAGTGAAAATAAAGGGCAAAGTCGGAATTTAAGGGAAAAATAAAGATTAAAGTGTAATTTGGTTTTAAAATAATATGGTAAGGACTAAATGGTAATTTGTAGACCAAATGATAAATAAATGTAAGAATAAAATTAATTAGTGGCATTTTTGTAAATACAAGACAATTAAGGGTAAAATCGTAATTTGATAAAAGTTTAAGGACCTAATTGTAAATTTACAATAGTGAGGCTAATTAAGGGATTAAAGTGGAATTAATCATTAACATAAATATTAAATGCATAGTTGATAATTAATGAATAAATAATCAATAAAAATAGAATATTATGGTATAAATAATTATTAAGTGAATAATGGTTTTAATTGATTTAATATATATATAATTGGGTAGGTGTGTGTAATCTAATTAAGTTTATACAGTGACATAATTGTAATTAAGAAATAATGAAGGGCAAAAATGTGAAGTAGTGACCTTATTATGAATAAATGAAAAATGAAGGATTTAAGGATAATTTATCCTAATAGTACTAATATAAGGACCTAATCGTACATTAATAAGTGGATGGAGTATTAAATGAAATTATCAGAACATTAATTTGGATATATTATTGTAAGTTAAGAAATGAAAATAGAAATCAATAAATCTAACTAATAAAAAATAATAACGATAATGATAATAAAGTGACATGGAAGGGTAAATTAGTAAATATAAAGAATATAAAGGACTTTAGTGAATTTAAACTATAGTGTATGGATATTGAATGGAATTAAAAAGGGCTAATGAGACTAATTGTATAGTCTGCCAAATAAAATATAACAAAAGTATTTAAATAATTATAGTGGAGAATAATAAATGTAAAGATAATAGTAAAATATAGGGAGTGTAATTGTCAAGGCCATAATTTAAAATTGATATCATTGTGAAGGTGTAGGGAATTGTTAGTGTGAATAATAAGATTGATAATAATGTTATTAATGATAGCAATAGTTTTGATTGAGAAAAGTAAAAGAGTAATGATAGGAATAATAAGTGTCTAGATAAGTTAGTAATTTGCATTTTAGCGTTAATAATTCAGGAATATATTTCGAAGTACGGTTAATTGAAATTAAGTAAACTATATAAGATTTGAACAAGTAAAAAATATTAGTGCAACTGTAAAATGCAAAAGAGTTAGTGTAATTGTCACACCCCAACCTATACCATGGATACTTCTACTCGATTAGAGCGAGAAGGACCCAAGATAGATAGGAGTGTCACACCCCACTAGTACAAACATGCAAACATCACAAACAGAATTACATATCCGGTATAAATAAAAACTTTAAAAGACAGAAGAGGAATACAGGACAAAATGGATACTTTTATTAATATACAAAAGAGGTCTTTACATCTTACATCAATTTACAAAAAAAAGAAGAACGAATATACAAAAGCCCAAGATACATTGTTCAAAAGGGCTAACAAAATATTACATTCATTACAAAATCAAGGAAAGCCTATACTATAACACTCCCGATCTCTAGTTGCGTTGGCCTTCCCGATGCGACACGCCCAACCCGAGGCAATCGAAAACCTTCCACACCTGCACGGATAAACACCCGTGCTAAGCGAAATCGCTTAGTGGGGAAATACACAATGCATGACCGCCACTCATAGTGACGGTAACAGAAAACACATGAAAACAATGCAATTATGAGCATATAATCATACATAATTAATTCAGATATTTGTATTCTCATCCAAAGATTCTTGTACAAAACACAATGACACCTGCTTAATCATAACGAGTGGATAACGAGTACACATAGATACTTAAGAGTATCAATATCTTATTATGGACACATAGATACCCGAAGGTATCGAATCATTCTTTATATGTTATTCCAAATTGTTTTCACATAGAATCTTAAGAAAGATTCAGACAGAAGGATCGCGAGGATCCGATCGGGGACCTGATCAGGGTCCAAAGTCGTACACATAGCTGCAGCGGCACATAACTCTATTAGGCATGCCTAACTATCCACTTATCCGACATTAGCAGGTTATGCAAAATCTTATCACATTTACATATATATTATTCATGCAAAAAGATAATCAAAGCTTAATGAAAACTGCATGCAAAAGAAATTAAGTCATTAAGCAAAAATGAAAAGAAATCAAGTTTGGAAGCTGCGCCTGTCGCGCTCGCGACAACTGTCGCGCTCGCGACAGAGACCAAACATAACTCCCCGCCGAGTCTCGCGGTCGCGAGAGAGTTTCGCGCTCACGAGAGGGCGAAGGCGCCACTCTCTGTCGCGCTCGCGACGGTTGTCGCGCTCGCGACGGTTGTCGCGCTCGCGACAGAAGGTAACTGTCCAAGTCCATCGCGCTCGCGACCACCGCGCGCTCGCGACAGAGGGGAGCCCAGCAAACGCTCGAAGGTTGAGCGCTCTGTCGCGCTCGCGACAGAGAGTTCCCTCGAGTTCTCAGCGCGACACTTCTCGCGCCGGCGCGAGGGCCGAAACCTCCGCGCTCTGTCGCGCTCGCGACAGTGTCGCGATCGCGACAGACACGGGTTTTTCAGCTCTTACGCCCAAATTCTTCAGAAAACCTATACAAATCACATCCAAACTTCCAAAATTGATTCCAAACCTCAGAATTCAACAATCCAATCATTCACAACTCATAACCGAAATAAAAACCCAGCTTTATCACCATTTATCTTAATTAAATCAAGTCGATTACATGTCCAATTCTAAGAATTTCCAAAACAACAACTTTAACATCAATTACAACTGTTCACATAACTTCTCACAAATCCTTCAACAATATTCATTCTTTCACATCACATATCACACTAATTTCAATTCAAGCTATAATAACACAACTCATAAACCCAATCAAAGCACAACCACAATTTATCAAACTCAAATCACAAATACACATAAAAAGACAAATGTTCCCAAACCTTCTCTCCTTAGCTCCTACTCGCGAGCTCCGCTTCCGCTAGCAATTTCCTTTCCTTTATCTGGTCTAGGAGCCTCTTCTGAACCACAAACCCATAACAATCAAGATCAATTCTAAAACAACCCATAAACAAAATACATATAACTAAAACCTAGAGAAGAGGAAGAAGAAGAAAATCTAAAACCCCAACTCACCTAGAAACTTCAAGATCAACAAGCCAACCAACTTTAATCACTCAAGGGAAAGGAGAGGGAGCAAGATCGGTCAAGAAAAGAGAAGAACAAAGAAAGAAGAAGAAGAAATGGAAGAGGGTGGCGTGAGGAAGAAAGAAGAACGGGATTCAAAAGGGAAAAGGCTGATCTCTCTCTCTCACCAAACCCATTAAATGTTACTCTATCCACTTAGCCACATGTCATCATCCCCATAAGACACATGTCCAATATCACACCCTACTCCCATACAATATCATATACACTAAACTAACTCTTATTCATACTTTAATTCTATACATCCACTCATACCCTACACTAGCCTAACTCCTCTTCTCAACTAATATACATAAATTAAATAAATAATCCAATTAAACACATACATGTAACACATACAAATACACACATACAGACACGGACAGACTCAAACTACTGGGGTGGTTTTGGGGTGTTACAATACTCCCCCACTTAACAGAATTTCGTCCTCGAAATTCATACCTGTTCCGAATAACTGAGGGTATTGTAATCTCATAGCTTCTTCTGGTTCCCATGTAGCTTCTTCAATACCATGATGCTGCCATAGAACTTTGACTAACGGTATCTGCTTATTCCGAAGCTGTCTGATTTCCCTATCCAAAATCCTTTTCGGTTCTTCATCAAAAGAAAAGTCTGACTAAATCCGAATATCTTGCACTGGTAACACATGCGAAGGATCTGACCGATATCTCCGAAGCATAGACACATGGAAAACATCATGTAACCTAGCCAACTCCAAAGGCAACGCTAATTGATATGCTACTGGACCTACTTTCCTTAGGATCTCATAGGGTCCAATAAATCGTGGACTTAGTTTGCCTTTCTTTCCAAAACGGAGAACCTTACGCCACGGTGACACTTTCAAGAAAACTTTATCACCTACTTCATACTGAATGTCCCGACGCTTCAGATTAGCATAAGAACATTGTCGGTCCTTAGCTGCCTTCAAGTTCTGTTGCACAACCCTCACTTTCTCTTCGGTATCCCGCACTATATCCGGACCTATCATAGCCTTCTCTGACAGTTCCGTCCAACATACTGGTGTTCTACATTTCCGTCCATACAGTGCTTCATAAGGAGCCATACCAATACTTACCTGATAATTGTTATTATATGCGAATTCCATCAAAGACACATACCGATCCCAGCTTCCTGAAAACTCTAAAGCACAACCTCGGAGCATATCTTTTAAAACTTGAATAACCCTCTCAGACTGACCATCAGTCTGCGGATGAAAAGCTGTGCTGAAATTTAACCGTGTTCCCAAAGCTACCTGAAGTTCCTTCCAAAACTTGGATGTAAAACGGGGATCTCGGTCTGATACAATGGATAACGGAATCCCATGCAATCGAACTATCTCATTCACATAGAGTTCCGCCAACTTGTCCATCGAGTAATCCACTCGCACTGGTACAAAATGCGCAGACTTCGACAGCCGATCCACTATAACCCATACAGAATCATGCTTACGCTGAGTCGTAGGAAGACCAGATACAAAATCCATCGTGATGTCATCCCACTTCCATTGAGGAATGGGTAAGGGATGAAGCAATCCCGATGGCACTTGATGCTCGGTTTTCACTTGCTGACAAGTAAGACACCTTGAAACAAATTCTGTTATCTCTCTTTTCATTCCTGGCCACCAGTAAAATTGCTTCAGATCTTGATACATTTTATCTCCACCAGGATGCATAGTGAAGACTGATGAATGAGCTTCTTGCAATAGCTTCTTTCTTAACTCACCCACGTTCGGTACACATAACCGATTACCGTGCCTCAACACTCCTTCACTGTCTAATAAGTATTCAGTGCGTTTGCCTTCTTTCACTGCTTGACACACACGCTGAAGTACATGATCATCTAATTGAGCCTTTGAAATTTCTGATCTCAAACTTGGTTTAACTTTAAGTTGAGCAATCAGAGCACCTTCAGAATCAAATCTCCATCTGCCTCGACTAGCCAGTAACGCAGACAAAGACTTCCTACTAAGAGCATCCGCCACCACGTTAGCTTTACCCGGATGATAGTCAATGATACAATCATAATCCTTGAATAGCTCTAACCATCTCCGCTGTCTCAAATTCAACTCCTTCTGAGTTAACAAATACTTGAGACTTTTGTGATCGGTGAAAATTCTGCATGTCTCCCCATACAAGTAGTGTCGCCAAACCTTAAGCGCAAACACTACCGCTGCCAACTCTAAATCGTGAGTCGGGTAATTCCGCTCATGAGGCTTCAACTGTCTCGATGCATAAGCTACTACTTTATTCCCTTGCATCAGAACACAACCTAAGCCAATACCCGAAGCATCACTGTACATAGTGTACTCTTTACCCGAAACTGGCTGTGTGAGCACAGGAGCTTTAACCAATAACTCTTTTAACCGATCAAAACTGGCTTGACACTTTTCAGTCCATACAAACTTGACATCCTTCCGAAGTAGCTTGGTCAAAGGAGATGCTAACACTGAGAACCCCTGAACAAACCGTCGGTAATACCCTGCTAATCCTAGAAAACTTCTTACCTCTGGCACATTCTTCGGAGGCATCCAATTAACAATTGCTTCAATTTTACTTGGATCAACACGCACACCTTCTGCTGACACCACATGTCCAAGAAAGGCCACTTCTTTCAACCAAAACTCGCACTTACTGAGTTTCGCATACAGCTGATGATCTCTTAACATTTGCAATACTAATCTAAGATGTTCCTCATGTCCCTTTCGATTTCTAGAGTACACCAAAATGTCATCAATAAATACTACAACAAACTTGTCCAAATACGGTCGGAAAACTCGGTTCATTAGATCCATAAAGGCTGCAGGCGCGTTAGTCAAACCAAAGGGCATCACTAGAAATTCGTAATGACCATAACGCGTCCGAAAAGCCGTCTTCGCCACATCTGCTTCCTTAACCCCTAACTGGTAATAACCTGATCTCAAATCTATCTTAGAGAATACCCCAGCTCCTCTCAACTGATCAAAAAGATCCTCAATCCTCGGCAGTGGATACTTATTCTTGATAGTCACTTTGTTAAGCTGTCGATAATCAATACACATCCGAAGGGTCCCATCTTTCTTCTTAACAAATAGTACTGGAGCACCCCATGGTGACACACTAGGCCGGATGAACCCTTTATCCAACAACTCCTGTAACTGACTCTTCAATTCTTTTAATTCCACTGGAGCCATTCTGTAAGGAGCCTTAGAAATCGGAGCTGTCCCTGGCAAAATCTCTACCGACAGTTCAACTTCTCTCTCCGGAGGTAGTCCCGGTAATTCTTCCGGAAAAACATCTACAAAATCTCTTACAACCGGAATGTCTTGAATCTTAACTTGACCTCTCCGAGAATCTAAAACCACAGCCAAAAACGCTTCACATCCTTTCCTGATAAATCTTCTGGCTTTCATAGCTGATACCACATTATGCAAAGAACTACTTCCAATTCCCTTTACCACAACAGGCATTTGATCTTTATCCTTCAAAACCATGACTTTCCTATGACAGTCCACTACTGCGCGATGCTTATCCAACCAATCCATTCCCAGAATAATATCAAACTCATGGAATGGCAAACAAATCAAATCCACTATAAACTCTGTACCCTGAATCTTTAAAGGACACTTCCGACACACCCGATTAACCATAATACTCTGACCCAACGGACTGGATACACAAATCTCATATTCCATCTTCTCCTCACTACCCAAACTATCCCACAACTTACCAGAACACACATAAGAATGGGTAGAGCCCGGGTCAATCAAAACATAAACTTCAGAATCAAGCAAAGAGAACTTACCGGCAATCACTTCAGGAGCATTCTGTTCCTCTCGGGCCTTCATAGCATAGGCCCTACCAGACGATGGCACAGGGCGATCTACTGATTTTGAGGCTTCTCTATCTCTAGACCGTCCACCTCGACCCCTTCCTCTACCCCGATTACGACTTCCTTGGGGTACATTAGATCCAGCTCGGCTCCCTTCCTGCTGTCCCGAAGGATCTCCAAATCGGTTCGGACAATTTGCAAGTAAATGGTCCGTAGAGCCACATCTGAAACAACCTCCTGTTAACCACCGACACTCACCCCAATGTTGTTTATTACAATGGGTACATCGGGGTGCACTATCTCCTCTACCTGAACCCGCTCCCCTGGAAGAACCCTGTCTCCTCCCTCTAGGGGCCGGACTAGCTATAGACTCATCAACAAAGTTTCCTTGCGATTCCCTCGGCCTCTTACCTGAAGAAGAGCCACCTCTAGCAGACTTTCTTCTCTGAGCCTTTTCTCTCAATATATTCTCAGAACGCTCCGCCCTCAAGGCTGCTTGAACTAACTGATAATACTTCACATTCGGAGCCGACATCAATGAAATCAACATCACCTTCAATGACTCATTCAAGCCTGCTTCAAAATGCTGACATCTGAACTCTTCTGTGAGAACCCTTGGCGGCGCATACTTACTAAGCTTGTTAAACTCATCTTCATACTCAGCCACAGACATTGTTCTTTGCTTAAGAGTGAGAAATTGTGCCCACTTGGCATCCTTATAAGCTTTGGTCACATACCGGTTTTGAAACTCACCCTCAAAGAACTCCCATGTAATCGGTTCAGGAACTTGCGGTTGACTAACCACCAACCTCCACCAATCATAGGCAGAACCTTGTAACAAAGACAAGGCACACTCCACTTCTTGCTCCGGTGGGCATCTTATCTCCCTAAGTACTCTGGATGTCTTCTCTAACCACATCTCTACTTTGTAAGATTCATCTATGCTTGTACCAAAGAAATTCTCTGCACCATGCTTTCTTAACCTCTCAATTGGGGCACTAGGCGCTGTTACTCTTTCAAGTACCCTTGTCATACTCTGAAGCATCGCTTCCATTGGTCCCAAAGGCACCTCAGGATACCCCCTAGGAGGTTGAGCCGGACCAGAAACTGAGGGATCCTGCTCTTGGGGATTCGCACTTTCCGCTGACCCCTCAAGCGATCCACGAGCGGACTCCATAACTACAAAACATAAACGCAGTGCGCATCAGGCCAACACAACTCAACATCTAACTAACACACTGAAACCCAGTAACATCTAACCAATGGCTCTGATACCACCTAATGTCACACCCCAACCTATACCATGGATACTTCTACTCGATTAGAGCGAGAAGGACCCAAGATAGATAGGAGTGTCACACCCCACTAGTACAAACATGCAAACATCACAAACAGAATTACATATCCGGTATAAATAAAAACTTTAAAAGACAGAAGAGGGATACAGGACAAAATGGATACTTTTATTAATATACAAAAGAGGTCTTTACATCTTACATCAATTTACAAAAAAAAGAAGAACGAATATACAAAAGCCCAAGATACATTGTTCAAAAGGGCTAACAAAATATTACATTCATTACAAAATCAAGGAAAGCCTATACTATAACACTCCCGATCTCTAGTTGCGTTGGCCTTCCCGATGCGACACGCCCAACCCGAGGCAATCGAAAACCTTCCACACCTGCACGGATAAACACCCGTGCTAAGCGAAATCGCTTAGTGGGGAAATACACAATGCATGACCGCCACTCACAGTGACGGTAACAGAAAACACATGAAAACAATGCAATTATGAGCATATAATCATACATAATTAATTCAGATATTTGTATTCTCATCCAAAGATTCTTGTACAAAACACAATGACACCTGCTTAATCATAACGAGTGGATAACGAGTACACATAGATACTTAAGAGTATCAATATCTTATTATGGACACATAGATACCCGAAGGTATCGAATCATTCTTTATATGTTATTCCAAATTGTTTTCACATAGAATCTTAAGAAAGATTCAGACAGAAGGATCGCGAGGATCCGATCGGGGACCTGATCAGGGTCCAAAGTCGTACACATAGCTGCAGCGGCACATAACTCTATTAGGCATGCCTAACTATCCACTTATCCGACATTAGCAGGTTATGCAAAATCTTATCACATTTACATATATATTATTCATGCAAAAAGATAATCAAAGCTTAATGAAAACTGCATGCAAAAGAAATTAAGTCATTAAGCAAAAAGGAAAAGAAATCAAGTTTGGAAGCTGCGCCTGTCGCGCTCGCGACAGAGACCAAACATAACTCCCCGCCGAGTCTCGCGGTCGCGAGAGAGTTTCGCGCTCGCGAGAGGGCGAAGGCGCCACTCTCTGTCGCGCTCGCGACAGAAGGTAACTGTCCAAGTCCATCGCGCTCGCGACAAAGGGGAGCCCAGCAAATGCTCGAAGGTTGAGCGCTCTGTCGCGCTTGCGACAGAGAGTTCCCTCGAGTTCTCGGCGCGACACTTCTCGCGCCGGCGCGAGGGCCGAAACCTCCACGCTCTGTCGCACTCGCGACAGTGTCGCGATCGCGACAGACACGGGTTTTTCAGCTCTTACGCCCAAATTCTGCAGAAAACCTATACAAATCACATCCAAACTTCCAAAATTGATTCCAAACCTCAGAATTCAACAATCCAATCATTCACAACTCATAACCGAAATAAAAACCCAGCTTTATCACCATTTATCTTAATTAAATCAAGTCGATTACATGTCCAATTCTAAGAATTTCCAAAACAGCAACTTTAACATCAATTACAACTGTTCACATAACTTCTCACAAATCCTTCAACAATATTCATTCTTTCACATCACATATCACACTAATTTCAATTCAAGCTATAATAACACAACTCATAAACCCAATCAAAGCACAACCACAATTTATCAAACTCAAATCACAAATACACATAAAAAGACAAATGTTCCCAAACCTTCTCTCCTTAGCTCCTACTCGCGAGCTCCGCTTCCGCTAGCAATTTCCTTTCCTTTATCCGGTCTAGGAGCCTCTTCTGAACCACAAACCCATAACAATCAAGATCAATTCTAAAACAACCCATAAACAAAATACATATAACTAAAACCTAGAAAAGAGGAGGAAGAAGAAAATCTAAAACCCCAACTCACCTAGAAACTTCAAGATCAATAAGCCAACCAACTTTAATCACTCAAGGGAAAGGAGAGGGAGCAAGATCGGTCAAGAAAAGAGAAGAACAAAGAAAGAAGAAGAAGAAATGGAAGAGGGTGGCATGAGGAAGAAAGAAGAACGGGATTCAAAAGGGAAAAGGCTGATCTCTCTCTCTCACCAAACCCATTAAATGTTACTCTATCCACTTAGCCACATGTCATCATCCCCATAAGACACATGTCCAATATCACACCCTACTCCCATACAATATCATATACACTAAACTAACTCTTATTCATACTTTAATTCTATACATCCACTCATACCCTACACTAGCCTATCTCCTCTTCTCAACTAATATACATAAATTAAATAAATAATCCAATTAAACACATACATGTAACACATACAAATACACACATACAGACACGGACAGACTCAAACTACTGGGGTGGTTTTGGGGTGTTACAGTAATTAAAGGAAAAGTAAAGGAATCTTTAAGGACATAGAGAAACTAAAAATGTTAAATTGGTACTACCAAGAGTTACATTAAAGACTATTCTAATAAGTGAGTAGATGACTAATGAGGTACTCAAATATAGATTGTAAATAAGCTATAAGCAAAGAGAAGGAAATTAAAGATTATAAATATAGATAAAGTAATATCAAGGTTTGTTAAGGTAATTAATTGCTAATTAATAGTCCGATCGTAGTGTTATAAGTGTTAAGAGTATTAGTATAATTAATAGTGACACCGATAATAGAATTGAAAATTTTGAGGTATACTGACATGAAAGACAACAAAGGATATAAGAGTGATAATTGACCAAAGTAAATAATTAATGTTCAAAAGATGTGATTACGGAAATAAGCTTATGTGTGCATGCATATAGATTTGGTTATGGAAAATTTAGGATATGTATCCACCACTAGGCATTTTTAATGCTCAGCGCATAGAGTGTTATTGCGCGCAGATTATGGTAGATTTTGATGTGGCCGAAGATATAATGATGACCGAAGGAAGTATTCGACAACAAGAATAGAAGATTTGTCATGGCATGTATACGATTACAGTAGACGAGAGCAAAGAAGTATGTGTTAGTATAATTGTTATGTTATTGTATATATATGATTGTTATTGTTATAAAAACAAAAATCCTACTGATCTGTTAAGTGCATTGTAGTGTATGTCAGTGCAGTGTTGTGACATCCGGTATCCGTACCACTTACGGGTATAGGGTATTACAATATGTACATTATTTAACGGAATAAGTGGATAATATTCTTTTGCCTTATTTGCTCTATTGTTGGGATAATTTTTGTTTTATAGGGGGTAAATATCAAATAAATAGAGGAAAATCTACTGAAATTTTTGTAAATATTAGTTCAATAATAGCATTTAATTTATTTGCAGGAAACATCATTGGGCAGGAAGCCTACTCCATATGAGGTGTTCATGCACACCTACACACGTAAGTATGATGGTGTGACATTCGTCAACACTCAAAGTAGACACGTCCATGTGCGTTTATATTATATTTCAGTATTATTTTTACTTATCATTGTTGTCGTTAAAAATTAAGAGGTATTTAATGTAAATAATTTGTTTTATGACAGGAGCAAATACAAGAGACTATTCAACAACAAACACGGAATTTCGAAACTGTTGATGAGACCTAGGCCTTCTACGAAGCAGCCGGTGGTAGGGACCACTGTGGACAGATTTTCGGCTTAGGTATTTATGCTATGTAACACCCCTTACCCATACATAGCAACCGTATGATAACATAGCCGGTATACGACGCCGAGTGAAGGATGTCACCAAACAAAACGCAAAAGGAATAGTAATAAATAATGGAAAACCGAATTATAAAATTTCTTTCAATACAAAACACTATCACATACATAACTCGTATAGTACTTTTCACTTTAATCATATTACATACAGATCACTTATTACTAAAACAGTAGATAATTACCTTACAAATAACAATTACAAAATCTATTTGAAATACTCCTGCAGACTTGTTAGCCTTGACTACTGCAGAATGTCCCTGGCGACACTTCTATCTCCAAACCTACACGGATAAAGCACCCGTGCTAAGCCTAAAACTTAGTGGAAAATACATATGAGATGGACGACCCCTCATAGTAGTCGTCAACAACACATACAAAGGTATGAAGTTATTGAAATCATATAAAGATATATATTTAATCAATCATAAACAAATATTTTATGTAAGATCAAGCTTCCATATCGCAATTACAATTAAAGAACATAATGAACCATTTAGTCATATAATCATGTCTCTCTTACATATTTAATTATTTATACAATAATCTCTCATTTGTACATTTTTATATGACATCCAAATTAATTTCTCAATCAATTCATAATTCATACACTTAAGACATTAACATAGACGTTTATGATATTACGCATATCATAGTCATAGCACTTATCAGGAAATTGTGCATACAATTAACACATCTATTGTCACACCCCATAAGAGGCTTAATTGGATTTAGCGATTTTAATTAGGCAATTAAGGGCAATTGAGTAATTTGCTATTGATTGAGGATTAAATTGCAAAGGAATAAAAGTATTTAATTGGCAGATTTTGTTATAGTGAGTAAAAGGTAAATTGACAAGGATTAAATGGTAAAAGAGAATAAGTGGATTTGTGTTGGGTGCATGTGTGCCATGTGGAGGACAGTGTGTGCACATGGTGAGGAAAAGAAAAGATTGAGAAATTTAGTTGGCTGGAAAAACAAAAGACACTGAAAGTTCTCTCTTTTCTGGTTCTCTCTCACGTTAGCCATCTCTGTTCTCCATTTGATGTGCTTTTCCTTTTTGCATGTGTGCTTTCCTGTTGAGGAACTATAGTCTGGTTGTGTTAGAAGCTTCAGCAGGGTAAGTAGCTACTGGTTTTACTCTGGGTTCTTGATCTTCATCTTTTTAGGATTATTCTGAGTTGTTTAGTGGTTCTTGGGATTAACTGGGTATCGTTTGGTCTGTTGCAAGTACTGGGATAAAAGAAAAGAGAAGGGAAAAGACAAGGTAGTGGATTGAGAAGGTTCAGTGGACGTTTTGAGCTTCAAATCAGGTTTGGGAGTGTTTGTCTATTCTCTATTGGATCCTGGTTGCGGTTTTTAATGGGAATGTTGTTAGGTGCATCTGTTTATTTAAATGCATGGAAAATACTATGTGTATACATGATTTCTGAAGAAATGAATATTGATGAGTATGTAAATGAGATGAATATGTATAGGTTTGAATGTGATATTCTGAGATGCTGAAGTTCTGGTGTTACCTCTGTTTAATAGTAAAAATGCGTCATTTGTATTAAAATTTCTGTAGATGAATTCTGAAGACTTAAAAGGTACGTGTTAGAATGGTTATTGCATGAAAACTGATTTTAGGCAAGAAAGGAATTTGGATTTTAGTTGTACTCTGTTTTTCATAGTTTTCTGGATTTTTACGATTTCTGGAAAATTGGAAGTTTGGAGAAGAAGAGAAGCAGAAGTGTGAGAAGAAGGTCACGTGACGTGATGAAGAATCACGCCGTGACCCCCTTCTCGGTTGTAGGTCACGAGGCGCGAAGCAGCTTCACGCCGTGACTCCTTCTTTGCTGAAGGTCACGTGGCGTGAAGCGGCATCATGCCGTGACTCTCGCCTTTTCCTGTGGGTGACTTCTCTCCCTCTCCTCTCCCAGGCGTCACGAGACGTGACTGGTGGTCACGCCATGACTGCCTTGCTCTTCGGCGTGGCACTTGCGAGAAACCAGCGTCACGCGACGTGACGAATGGTCACGGCGTGACCGGCCTCTACCTGCTGCCCTGTTTTCCAAAATTAAAGTTTTAACTTCTGTTTTTCAAGAATTTTTGCACTACATGACAAATATTTGATTTAAAATCTGTATTGTGTTTTAATAATTGCTTAATATTGGGTTTTGTATACATGAATAATAATTAATATACATGATTTACATGTTTATAGTTTATTTAACAGGGACTTTTTCAATATGAGCTAGTTGTTCTTATTACCTCCTGTAGTTAATATTTATATGTTTAAATGTTTCTGAATTTGATCTAGACACATGTATACGTGAAATAGGTATTTGCATTTAGTTGTTTTAATATTTATAGTTACTTGTTTTAAATGTGATCTGTATACCTGTATACATGGACCATAAATTAGTATTATCTTCAATATTCATATTGATATTAGTGCTTGAATTAGTGAGTTGTATTCTTTGAGTCTGAATAGTCATAGTAGTGGATAAGTAAGCGCTTACTTAGGTCAGAGTGTGTGTGCAGCTGCTATATGATAAAATGTTACATGCGGGTCCATTTGGATCCTTGTTTCGACCAGTTTGGTCTATATGAAAATAAAGCGAGACTTAGGTCTCTATATGGAAAATACATGTTTGAGACTCATGTCTCTATATGCTTGGGATACTGTGTTCAATCAGTATCCAAATGACCGTATCCACTTCTAGAGAGTATTTCAGACTAATCAGGCTACATGTTTATATGTGATATATATGTTGAGATGTTTATTGACAAGATTAAAGGTATATGTTGTATATGAAATATAGTATAACTTTGTGTTTATATATCTTGAGTATATATATATGTATTTGGAACGGTGAGAAATATGTAGATTTAATTTATATTTTAATAGTTAATTACTTGTAATATATGTTTATGGTTGGGATGAGATGGTAGTGTTGTTGTAAATATTGTATATGCATTATTTTAGGCTAGTCAGGCTATGAGTTTAATTGTGTTGCATAAGATGAGATGAATTGTTAACATAATTACAAGTATATAGTGCACATGAATTCTTACATAGCTTTAAATCGCACTTTGAATCTGTATACTTAGGATGATGAGAATTATGAATTGAATACTTGATTGCTGGTATTGTATATATATATTTATGCATGTCAAGTAAGGAATTTGGAGATAGGTTTATAGATGATTTGATGTCTTTGATTTTGAAACATTGGATTATTGTATTGTTATATATATACTGTATATGCACTTTGTTAGTTTGTTTTGTTCCTCCCCACTAAGCGTTATCGCTTAGCACGGGCTCTTTTCCCGTGCAGGTGGCGAGTATGGATTTGGAGTCTGATATCTGCAGGTCGGCCACTAGGAGTCTTTGTGGATGAAGTTGTTTTATTTTTGAAGTCTTCCGCTGTAATTTTTGTGTATATGGCTTGTGTATAGCAAAGTAATCTTTTGTAAAGGAACATATATTGTTTTTGTATATGTATTCGATTACAAGCCTCATTTTGTAAAACAGTATGGATATATGTTATATGTAAAAAGGATTTATTTATTACATGATTAAAAGTTTCTTTATGTTTACATTTGGTTTTTGTTTATACATGGAATTTGGATTCGTTATATGTGTTTGCCCGCGTGGCACTCCGGTATCCTTCCAACGGGGATGGCTGGGTGTTACATCTATGTGTTAACTTATTTCAATCATCGTGCATTTAATCAGTCATTTCATTAACCATATCTTTTAAAACATTTCACATTTCATATCACTTTTTTCTATTTAACACATATCATTTATCGTATCCTATACCCATGTAATTGAAATTTCATTATACCTAGATCAAGGAGACATAAGTGGTACAATCATTCAAAGATTATTTATGCACACAAACTTCATAGTAAAATCCAAGTTAGTTCCCTATAATTATCTTAATTCGCTTTTTATAAGCTGGGCAGTTTAAACTCAATACATAAATCATTTGCCATTTTAATAAATCTCGATACTTACTTAATTCTAAAACAAATTCCAACCAATTAAAGATACATCAATACATATGTAAGGATTTATTCATATAAACATATTCATCTATCAAAAAGTATTCATATTATTCATTTAGTACTTGTTCATTCAATTATTGCCTGCATTCCAAGGAGGTGGATAATGGGTTAAAATGCATAGGTACCTGAGGGTACAATTACACATAGGGATCCAAATAGGATCCAAAACGCATAGGGATCCAAACAAGATCCAGAGACCTATAGGGACCTAATCGGGGTCCAATGCATAGGGTGAAGCAATAAGATATAATATACGCATACCTATCTATCCACGACTCAGCTGACGCAGGCTATACACATATTTATTTTATTTTATGATACCCATATTACGTTTACATTTTCTTATATGCACATACTCTTATTGTGATAATATAATGATCACACACTTATTTCATTCGTATAATATTCATATTTATCATACTTATCCTATTCAGAAACAATTATTACAACCATACACTGATCATATATACTTGTACACTTACATATAAGCTTCACATATTGCATCACAATGTTACACCCATCATATTCTCATACATATGTACGACCGCATACACACTTATATAGATTCATTGAATCCATAAATGCATATTAGCCACCCTGAAATTTCACACCCATATACTCATGCTAATCATCAAATTCATTTAATGCTCATTTTATCATTCATGACAATCTCATAGTCACATTATCATCTATCTAAAAATTCACCATACAAATTCATTTCAAAATTTCACATTATTTACTTTCTTTTAATTACTTTCCATATAATAATCATTTAAATACCAATTATATTGCCTTAAATACACATTAAATGAAACCTAGAAGGTTCCGAAAAAGTTTGGTCTGATTTGGAATAAAAACAAACACATATGTAAAACAGGGGATGACAAATGGCTGTGACTCGTGACCGACGGCCGTCGCTCGCTCACACATGCCCGTCCCTCGCGACATCAAGCCAGAGGGATGGTCGTGGCTCAATACCGACGGGCGCCCTTGAATGACCGACGGGCATCCAAAGACAGACAGACATGACGGATGGTAATCACACATAACTAACAGGCTTGACTTTCTACCGACGGGCATCGCCCATCACAGACGGCCGCCTTGGGCAGATATGCCTACCAAAGAGACTTTACTCCAAACCAACCAGAATTTCATCCTATTTTGTGCAGTCTAAAACACTATGAAAACACCATTTTTAGCCAAAATGTTCTTAACAAATGATCCCTAAGATGTTAATTTCTAATGGAACAAATTTCTGGTCATTTGGAGCTGTATCGTAAGAGATATGACATCAGAAACACAGACTGCTCTAAAGCCCTATTTTAGGAAAAAGGCTACTGCTTTGGAGATTTTTGGAGACATTAAAGCCAAAAATAAATTATGGCTATTTCTAAGACATTTGTAGACACAGAAATCACGGTTCTAAAACCTCTAGAATCACCCAATTTGGAGATTCCTAACTCAATTTATAGCCTAAAAACTGGATTGAGGTCAATTTAGACCTGGACAGAATCAGTCCTAATCACCCAGCCAAAACAGAAACCCTTCTGTTTTGGCCACTTTTAAGGGTCTTAGGGCCAAAATTAGCACAAGATAATTTTTAGGACATTTGTAGGTATGGAAGTCATGGTTCCAATGAAACTAGAATCATTAAATTTGGAGTTCTCAAACACCACTTATGCCTAACATATTCCCTAAATCTCTATCCAAACTCAACATTTCCACAACAATACTCAACACAAATCAACTCAAATTCACATATATCATCTATACACATATACCATTATGCAAATTAACAATAATTACACAAAAAAACCTAAAATTTCCAAACCTCATTCGATGGCTCCTTTATCTTTACTTTTGCTCCTCTTTGCTCCACTTTACTCTCTTTCTTCTTCTTCTCTTACTTATGCCCCCATTGGTTTTTCCTCATAACATCCATACTATAAAATCATATTAATACATATATATAACCATAATCTTAACTTTAAAACATTTAAGATGGAGAGAATTTAAACCCAAGTATCTTCCTTACCTTGCATAAATTACACTAGACTTGAACTCTTCCTTTTCTTATTGATTTTCCGTGCATAAAAGAGAGGAATTTTGGTGGACAAATAGAGGAGAATTTCTGCCATCCTTCATCTCTTAATGGCTGGAAATGGATTAACTCAAATATGGTCAAACTGTATCTCATTTCATCCATATCCATTATTAACACTTGTTAACATTTGATTGGTTCTTTTTTTATTTTTATGCCAAATCTCTTATTTGATCCTTCTTCTTTTGTTCCTTCCTCCATTCACCTATTAATTAATCCCTCCTCATACATTGGCCCACATACTTAATTAATTCCTTCAATTTAGTCCATAAATGTAAAATAACCAATTTACCTTAACCTTTTTACTTAATACCGATCACCTCCTTTACTACACTTAACAATTTTAATTTCCCGATAATACACTTTCGGTCACTAAATTAATTCTTTCGATATAATACAAATCATACTTAACAAATGCCAACTTACCTTATTTGCTAAAACTTTTCATTTAATGAAGATTACGCCCTCCATTTCATTTTACTACTTTAATCAACTCATTTTACATTTACCTTCTCATTTACTTTGTTCTTTTCTTTTTCATACCAAGTAGCTCTTTTCTTGCCTTAAAATCCATAAATATCTAGTTATTAATTTTTCTCCAACTTTTCAATTATTACTAAAAGGGTTCTCAACTTCACTTAACCATTTCAACTAATCAATTGCACATTTCAATCACTTTT
The DNA here is from genome assembly GCA_947683425.1 of Excoecaria cochinchinensis. NCBI lineage: Eukaryota > Viridiplantae > Streptophyta > Magnoliopsida > Malpighiales > Euphorbiaceae > Excoecaria > Excoecaria cochinchinensis. Next base: position 1,634,082 of record CANTUQ010000183.1, read on the forward strand.
ATACTCCAAACACATGTGAATCTGACTGTGGTACATTTCGGGTGGGTCATTATATGTTAGTAGCTGCTACTCGCACTCATTAACCTCTAGTACAGCTACCTCCAGTAGGCAGGCAGCACTCATTGAGAGAGTAGTTCAACTTGAAAATACAGTACAAATGTTGATTGATCACATAAGTCATCTACAACATCAAGTGGATTCTCTCCAATCAAGAGGCAGTAGTTCATCACAGCCGGCTGATCGTGCACCTTCCCCAACTCCTTAGTTAGACATTTTTTAATAATTTAGTATTTACAATAATTTAAGTTTATTATACATTAGTATAGGGGTGGGCAACGATCGGTTCGGTTCAATATCGAAAATCAAGAATTTATAATTTGAGCAAACTAAACCGAAGTTATATGATAACCAAACTCAAACTGAACTGAAATATTCGATAGATTCGGTTCGGTTAACCGTATAATCGAAATTTAAAAATTATAATTAAAAAAATTGTGTCTAAAAATTATATAAAATTACAAATCATAAAATTAAAATAAAAGCATCCAAATTAAAAAAATACAAGCCTAAAATAAAAATACAATTCCAAAATACATAGTACAACTCATAAAAATAAAAATACCATTTCAATTTTTAAATATAAAATAAATAAAATAATAATTTTATGGGTAAATCGGTCAATTCAATTTTTTTTTTATTTTTTCTTTTGAAAATCGAACTGAACTAACCGAACTTGCTAGAATTTTAAAACCAAAAAACCAAACCAAATTAAAAAAAACGATCGGTTTGGTTTGATTTTTTGGTTTTAAACGAAGTTTGCTCACCCTACATTAGTACGTTTTAAACATAATATTTTGCTATAATTTATATATTTTCAATTTTATTATTTACGTCCATTATAAAATTTGTATGATATTTAATAATTATGATTTTATAATTAAAATATTTAAAAAAATTATGATTTTATTATTTGTGTCCATTTTAAAATTTTTATGATATTTAACAATTATGATTTTATAATTAAAATATTTTTTAAAAAATTAAAAATTTTCCCGACGGAATGTTAAAAACATATACTAACAGAATATATTTTTCCATCGATAACATTAACGACGAAATTTAACATTTCGTTGACAACTTTGCGACGCAATTAACATTTCTATCGTTATCTTTACCAACGGAACGTAAATATCCGTCAGGAATTTATCGACGGAAAAATATTTTCTGTTTGTATAATTTAACGATGGAACTATGATTTCCATCATTAATTTTAATGATGGTATTACCTTTCCATTGTTAATTTTTATCGACTGCCATTTTGCCTACGCTTTTCTCTATCGGTAAATTCTGTCGTTAAATCTTTTACCGACAGAATTTATGGCATATCTGGTGGCAAATTCTGTCGGTAAACTGTGATTTTCTTGTAGTGCTACTTATAACCATTTAGAAATTTGTGTGTGCTTTCAACTGCATAATATATTTACATTGGCTGGAAGCTGATGCATTTGGTACTTTTAATTTTACTTGATTTGGAATTGAACAAGTATGATTGTACTTATCTTTTGAGCGCTACTAATAACATGTTGGTTTTGATTTTGTAGAATGAATTGTATATACATAGAAATTTAGGGAATTTTCTATATAACTTATGAAATTGGTTAAAAAGGAGCATGAATTCAAATATAATGTTATGAAATGATTTTGATGATATAACTATGTCTTGTAATATGTAATTGAATAAGAGACTATGTTGGTTAAAATAACTTCTTGAGAATGGTGTCAATGAAGCTAATTAAATGTATTTTGGTCATTATGTAAATGGGATGGAATTATTGCCAAGTATTTTTGATAAAAATTGAATGCTTGAACTCGCATGTGTTAAAGTATATAGGTAATATGCATATGGAGGTATTGAGATTTATTTTGCATAATTAAGCTAATTTTGTTACAAACAAAAAGAAATTAGTGAGAAGTTAAGAATGGAATTACAATGGTCGTTTTAAGGATTTGGTCGAATTTATGTATGCTTGAAAAATAAGGGATGTGATATGTATGATGCAAAGCAAACTAGATGAATGTGTAAGTATATGTACATGACATACATTATGTGAATTATGAGACAAGAATTTTGCTCAATGAACATGTAATTTAATAAAGAAATGAAATAATAAATATTTTGCCCTTAGTAACTAGTAGAGAAACCGGAAGTACAAGATGTAATTGGCTAGCCATAGGGATACTAGGATAGCGAGTCATAGTGCCTCGCATAAGTGGACCAAAGGCGGTTCCACACCGATGCATAAATTTGTTAATGAACAGATAAAAATAAAAATTGCACAGGCTCGGACCTTTAGGGTCCTAATCCTGCACATCCGACTCGTCTGTGCGGTTTCCTCTGGAACTATTGGGGGAAAATTAAAATGAGAAAATAATGAACATAAAAAGAATAAATTTGTAATTTGAAAATAATTTAGTATTGCAAGGTCAAAATAGTAATAATAAGACTATAAATTAAGCGACAAAATTGTAATTTTTAATAATAAACATCTTAATAAAATAAAAGATAATAGTAAATAATTCTACAAATAATGGCATGATGGAAATGACTTTAGGTATATGTATGAATTAAATATTCATAAGAATGTATATACATATGTGTCAGTAGCTTAATTACAGTGTATGATATAACATTAGATGACTCATGGAATGCAAATGAAAAATTTATTAACGGAATTTTAGAAAGGGATTCAAATACAATTAAGTTGAATCTTAGTTCAGTTATTTTGTGTATCTCGTTTGCCTGCATCATGTATACCACTTAATTATCAAGGTTCATGCTAATTTATTTAAGTAATGAGATATTTTGTGTGTGCATGTGTGTGTGTGTGTATATATATATATATATATGCAATAATTGGAAAATAAAAGTAAAATTAAAATTAGTAGAGCACTCTCACTAAACATCAAGCTTAGCGCGTGGTTGTTTTCAGTGCATAGGTTACAGGAAAGTGTTCTTGAGACCGAGAGATTAGTCCGAAGAATCTGCTGATACCTGGAGTCATATTGAAGTTTAGACATGGAGGCTCATAGAAGACTCCTATTTTGTATTCAGGAAATTTTGAATTTTTCTTTTGATTTGGCATGTACTTTTGATAAATAGTTTTAAATCACTATTTGATAGAGTTGGGATATGCCCATGACTCTATAAAGGATTGAGTTCCTATCCAGATTAAATTGAGTTATTTAATCTGAATTAAATTACCAAATCCTATCTCAGAAAGGATTCTGAGTTAGATTAGGGATAAGTCTCTAGCCTTTAGGACCTTTATAAATAGAGGTGAGGTCCTCATAATTTGGTAATGAGAAAACGTATACGCCGCAAGGATGCTCGTTTCCACTCACTTTATTTGTGTTAATCTTTCAGGGACTTCTAGATTGTGATCTAGCTGCTATTATCCCGAGTGGGTAAAAGCCAAACCAGTGACCAATAAAAGAAGATCCTTGTACCGCTTTCGCAATTAAAATTACGCGCTACAATAAGTACGTATTATTTACTTCTTTTATTTCTCCATTATTTTTCCATCATTGGTATCAGAGCCTTCATTTTTTACATCCTGGCATGCGGCTTAAAATTGATCTAAAATTTTATAAGTAAAATTTGTAGATCTAGGAAGCATAAAACGCAACAAAAATTTGTTTTTTGTGTGAAAAAATATATATGCGTGTATATTTTGGCTTAATTTCGTGTATGTGTACACCGAAACCCGAGGCATAAAATTGAATATTCGAAACGCTAGTCTAGAAATTGGGATTTTTTATTTTGACCTTACCATTATGTTCACAAACCCCGAAAACCCCCGGACGGCCGAAATCCGGAGCCCTAACTCAGCCGGGAAGGTGGCACGTAGCTTGCACGTGCCACCACACGTTGGGCGCGTGTGCATGGGCGGTGGCCCACATGCCCGCAAACACGTGTCGATAACGTGACGCATTATCAACACGTGGCCCAATCGTCACGAGCCACGTAGCAGACCACGGTCAAGCCACGTGGATCCGACGTGTCCGTTGTGTGCCACGTGGACCAATCGGGGGTCGACACGTGGCAAGGCCGAGGCCAGCCACATGTCATGATAATGTGTTATGAGTATACACATGTACCAATCAGTGTCTGCCATATGGCATGACACATGGCAACCACGTGTCCACATGGTGCCACTTGGACCCGTAACAGTCGGACATGTGTCACACTGTGGTGTTGACACGTGTACAACTAGGGGAAGTCGCGCGTGGGGCACGTGAGCGCGTCCCCCTCCCTCTCGTCATCGCGAATCGGTGCGTGGGTACTTCTCCGGCCTCCAAATCAGCTCTATTTTTTTGCGAAAATATTTTTCAAAATATTTCTGATTTATTGGTCTATTTTTCAAAATTTTTATGACCATAAAATATTTTTGTTTATTTTTTTTGAAATAAATATTATAAAATAATTATGGAAAATGTGTTTTCTATTTTTTAAAAATATTTTGAAAAAATTTTATATTTGATTTTTCGTCCTTATTTGTTGATTGAAATGTGTTTCAATCATATGTATTTATACATGAGTGTATTAACCATTTAAATTTCTGTAATGTGTTTCAAAAATGATGATAAGGACACCTATGATTCCTAAAACCTCGCATGGGATTGCTTTAATAAATGCAAGAGTGCGTTCACTAAGCAAAATGAGAATGCAGAGGAACATTCGAGCTGATGATATTGATGCTATAGTGCGTCATATATTGACTATGCTTGAACAAATGCAGGAGTACATTTGGATAGGAGGTTTAAGCTTAGGAAGGGATGACAGAGATAAAATCAAAGCGTTGGTTAACTCTTTTGAATATCATACAGTCCTGAGAGAGCTTTTGAAAACTACTTGGTACATAGGAGATGAAGTTTATAAGAAATCTATCATCCATTTTTTGGCTAGAGTTGCCAAAAGAGGAGTGTTGAGGAGCAACATTCCATCTGTGATGAAATTAAGAAGTGGACGTAAAGTGCATCGTCCATGGCTTTATCAGCGAACTTATGAGTTCCCTTATGAGTTGATGAAGTTGGTCAAAGAACCAGTCTCTGTGTCAGTAAAGGTCTTGAGGAGATCTAGTTTTCTTTAGTAGTTGACATGAGTGTCAATTATAGTTAGCATTTGATTTTATAGGATTTATGTTTCCTATTATTATTATTATTATTTGACATGTGTGTCTTATTTGAGGATTATTGGATTAATTTATTGGTTGAATGAATGAGTTTATTTCTTATGGCATTTAATCATTTTTTAATAAATGTGTTTATTTTAAAATGTTAATTGCCTTGCAATATTTTATGAGTAAAATGTTTGCATGTTTATTAAGAAGAGACTTAATAAAATAAAACCAATAAAAAAATCCCTCAAAAGTTTAAGAACTTAAATAATCTAATAATTCTGATTTACTATGCATGAAATTTTAACCTATAAAGTTGGACATTAGAACTTAGAAGGTAATTGGTACTCTAAGTAACCTTTTCGAATTTGAGTCTAATAGAAAACTTTATTAGGTTATTATTTCAGGTGTATAGTAAATTGCATGTATTGCCTTATCTCCCACTAATAACGTGCAACTTTGTTCCATTTGAATCAGAGGATACAAATGGCATCTGCTTCCAAATCTATTATCGCTGAATTAAATAAAGACTTGAAATTAAATGGTGACAACTATGAAATCTGGAGTATGAAGATCCAGTATCTGCTAGAGTAGCAAGAGGCTCTCAAAACCTTGAGTTCGGTTATGGCTGAACCTGAGGATGGCAACACGGCCCAGCATAGGCGGGACCGAGATGTATATCTGCCATGGAAGAAAAAGAATTCCACTGCTCGTATCATTCTCCTGAGTGCTATGGAGGATGATATAACTAAGCAATTTCGCAAGTATCAGAACGCAATGGATCTGTGGATCGCTTTGCGGGAGAAGTTTGGAGGAGTGACTCTAACTAAGCTCCGATCTTTGACGATAAAGTTTGATACTTATCAGAAGAATGATGATCATTCAATGCGAAAACATCTCAGGGAGATGGAAAACATGATGAGTGAGCTTAGTGAATATGGTCATAAGTTGACCGACGAGCAGCAGGTGCAAGCTGTCATCCGTTCCTTACCCAAAAGTTGGGAGCATATGAAAATACAACTGACTCATATGAACAGTGTGAAGACATTTGAGGATGTCGCACGTCATTTGGAGCTAGAAGAGGCCGGACTGGCATCGATTAAGGTCAATGCTGAAGTGCATGTGGCACAGTCCCGCTCTGGTGGAATAAGCTCCAACCAGAACAAAAGAAAGAGGTTCAAAAGTCGAGATAAGGAACCTGCCAAGAGAAATAAAAGGCAAAAGAAAGAACAGAATTCTAAGAGGTCCAAAGGCAAGAAAAAGATAAATATTTCAAAAGTTAAATATTTTAACTGCCAACAGAAAGGACACTATGCAAGAGACTGCACTGTGCCCAACCAGGTGCACTATTCTGACTCAAGAGCGAGTGAAATTTGTGTATCTAGTTCTGTATTACTAACTAAATTTCATCCTTTGTGGGTGGTTGATTCAGGAGCAATGGACCATGTAGCAAAGGATCGAGATGCCTTTGTAGAATTCTGGCGAATACCATATGGAGCAAAATATATATATGTGGGAAACGACGCAAGAGTACCGGTTCAAGGGGTTGGCACATGTAGATTAGTCTTACACAAAGGCCGAACCTTACGCCTACATGATGTGCTTTACGGTCCAGATATTCGTAGGAATTTAGTTTCTATTCTTGTGTTATTAAAACTTGGTTTTGATTTACACTTTAAAGATGACAGTGTGCGCTTATGTTTGGATGATGTCTATTATGGTTCTGGTTTTATTTAGAACAATTTCACTGTTTTGGATATCGATCCTAACTTTATGAATAATAATAGTTTTTCTTTAATCTCTTCGACTTCACATAATAATGAGAATCATGTGAAATTATGGCATGCTAGATTAAACCATATTGGGCAAAATCGAATGAGTCGGTTAGCCAAAGCTAGTTTACTAGATGATTTGAATGAGGTCGAATTACCTACTTGTGAGCATTGTCTTAAAGGAAAACTAGTGAGAAAACCGTTCGGAAAAGGAACTAGAGCTGAATTTCCATTGCAATTAATTCATTCTGACGTTTGTGGTCCATGAATGTGAGGGAAATGCATGGGGCCTACTACTTCATCACATTTATAGATGACTATACAAGGTATGGTCATGTATACTTGATTTCTCACAAGGCAGAAGCATTGAGTTGCTTCAAAACTTTTATGAATTTAGTTGAGAATCAATTAGATAAAAATATCAAAGCTTTAAGAACTGACCGAGGTCGGGAATATCTTTCAGATGAATTTAAAGCTTTGTGTGATGAAAAAGGGATTGAACATCAGTTGTCCATTCCCAGAACTCCACAACAAAATGGTGTTGCGGAAAGGAGAAATAGGACTCTCCTTGATATGGTTAGATCTATGATGGCAGAAGCAAATTTGCCCATCTCCTATTGGAGAGATGCTTTACTTATTACCACATATGTTCTAAACCGAGTGCCCTCAAAATCTGTCACATCCACACCTTATGAGTTGTGGACTGGTCGACAGCCTGACCTAAGCCATCTACGACCTTGGGGTTATGCTGCTTACGTCCAAGATACCTCAAGTAAATTTGGTAAATTGGGACCAAGAGGTAAAAAGAGTATCTTTGTGAGATATTCTGAAGTATCAAAATGATACATATTCATGGGTGAGCAAGAGAATGATTATGTGACTAAATTTAAATCACGAAACGTCATATTCTTGGAAAATGAGTTTCCAAAGTTGGGCGAAGTGAATTAAGATTTCACTTTTTATGAAACTCAGGAAGATGAACCATCAGGATCACTCCATCCGAGTGGGAGGAAATTAGAGGAAGAAGGTCAAGAGCTTCCTCCTCTACATGATCCAGATGTTCGAGACCCTGATTTGAGTGGGAGCATTCCTGACTCCAGTGGGAGTATAGAACATGGTCCCAGTGGGAGTATTCCAAATTACGATGAATATATGAGACATATTTATCAAGATTCGGAATTACGTAAATCTAAAAGGATAAGTGTTCCTCGCCGACAATTTGAGATCGAAGGCTTGAATGAAGCCCTTTTAGTTAACCCACATGACGATGAAGAGCCTAAAAATACCAAAGAGGCCTTCTCAAGCCCAGCTAAAGAAAAATGGATCAATGTAATGGAAGAAGAAATAGCATTTTAGAGATCAAACCGTGTTTGGGAACTAGTTGATCTACCAGAAGGACGCAAACCGATTGGGAACAAATGGATTCTCAAGGTAAAGCAAAAAGATGATGGAAGTATCGAAAGATACAAAGCTCGGCTGGTCGCTAAGGGGTTCACACAACAGGAAGGGATTGACTATTAGGAGACTTTCTCCCCTGTTGTAAGATTTACGTATATAAGATTAATTCTTGCCATAGTGGCGAGTTTAGACCTAGAGCTACATCAAATGGATGTAAAAACTGCTTTTCTCAATGGAGAACTGAATGAAGAAATGTATATGGAACAACCTGTAGGTTTCATCGAAAAAGGCAGCGAACATAAGGTTTACCAATTGAAAAGATCAATCTATGGCTTGAAACAGTCTTCTAGACAATGGTATTTGAGATTTCATGAAACAATCATGTCGAATGGGTTCAATATGATTGATGAAGACCATTGTGTGTATAACAAAAGCTCTAAAAATAACTTTGTCATTTTAACGTTGTATGTAGACGACATACTAATAGCTGAAAATGACAAAGTGTACATAAATCAAATCAAAGATTGGTTATCGTCCAACTTTAAAATGAAGGATATGGGTAATGCAGACTACATTCTTGGAGTTAAGATTTCAAGAGATCGTTCGAGAAGGTTGTTGTCCCTTTCTCAAGAGACATATATCAACAAAGTCCTTGAACGATTCAATATGCAGAACTGCAAACCCATAGACTGCCCCATTGCCAAGAATCAACTTCTTAGCAAAGAGATGTGTCCTAAGACGCCAGATGAAGTGGAGCATATGAGAGACGTTCCTTATGCCAGTGCCGTGTGTAGTCTTATGTATGCTATGATGTGTACGAGACCTGATATTTGCTATGCAGTGGGCATGGCAAGTAGATATCAATCTAATCCGGGCAAAACACATTGGAAAGCAGTTAAGAGGATACTTAGATACCTCAAAGGTACAGCAGATTATTCTCTCTGTTATGAAGGCAAGGATCTGCAATTGAGAGGATACACTGATGCTGATTGGGCTGGAGATGTGGACAAGAGGAAATCCACTTCAGGTTTCATATTCTTGCTTGGCAAGGGTGCCATCTCATGGAGTAGCAAGAAACAAACCTGTGTAGCCTTATCAACAATGGAAGCTGAATTCGTAGCTTCCGCAGCTGCAGTACAAGAGGCGGTTTGGCTAAAGCGGGTAATGGACCATTTAAGAGTAACTACCTCGGAGGGACTAGTGACAGTCTATAATGACAGTCAATCATCGATAGCTTACACAAAAGATCCGAAATTTCATAGTAGGACTAAGCATATCGACATTAAGTATCATTATATAAGAGATGTAGTTGCACGGGGAGATGTGAACTTACAGTACATATCTACGCATGATATGATTGCAGATCCGTTGACTAACCTGTAACGAAAGATGTGTTTGAGAGACACATTAGATTTCAGGGTTTGCATAGAATTTGATGTGTATTGACTTTATTTTTGTAATCCCTTAACATTATTATTTGTGAATAATAATAAAGTTCATTGTTGGCAATACATGAGTGTAAATGTTTAATATGTGAACATTTACTGTTAATTATTTGAGTTTGAGCATGTCAGACAGAGAAGTAGCCCACTCACAAGGGTGTTTACCTTGGTTTTGTCAATGAGTTGGCAAAGACTAAGATGAGGCAATTTTTGAACAAATGAGTATGCTCGAGAGCCTGTTCAAAATAAAAGTGTCGTCTTGCAGAAATTACAAGATATGTCTTGTTAAGGCACAAGATAAAGTCATACATGAGGTTGTATGCTTTGGATTGAGATCCAAAATAAGGATCGTATGGAATCCGATGGTTAGTTATATGTAACTACCATGTTCTGTCTTAAAAGTCAGAAGTAGTTCTTTAAGTAAGCGAACTAAAGTTGGGTGTTTCGATGCATCGCAACCTTATGCTTCTGTATGGTGTTTAATATACACATTATTTAAATGTGAGACATGCGCTCCTTTAAGGGAAGGAAGAACACCATAACACATATTTTATGTGCTTAAGTGACCAAAGGGATGGGAATTTAATACTATTGATCTCAACTTTCCCTATTGTGAGACTCTGTTTATATATCGACCCTTAGAACCCTTAACTTATCCCTGAACTATGGTTCAATGTGGCTAGCTTGGTTAGTATCCAAGAGGTCTGAAAAAAATTTGGGCCTGGCGGATCTAACTAGAAAAGCGAGTTGAATCATGATGGATGGCATATAGTAAGAGGGGAAGATAACCTGTTGATCACATTCATAAGAATTCGTGGTTCACCGATATGTCTATTATTGTTTCTATGAGTAGAAACATAATAGTGAACACGAATGACGTTTTATGAGATCATGAATTAAAACGGTGATTGTGAGAAGGTGGTCTAGGGTTAGGCATATGTGAAATAAAAGGATCGCCTTTTTCGAGAAGCTATATATCCCTAACAGGTGTGTAGCAATAGTGCTCTCGAGGTATGCTGGTCATACAATCTATTAATCTGTATAATTGAAGATTATATATATGGAATGTGTTCCGTCACGTGCGAGTGGGAGATGATGGAGTTGGGATACGCCCATGACTCTATAAAGGATTGAGTTCCTGTCCAGATTAAATTGAGTTATTTAATCTGAATTAAATTACCAAATCCTATCTCAGAAAGGATTCAGAGTTAGATTAGGGATAAGTCTCTAGCCTTTAGGACCTCTATAAATAGAGGTGAGGTCCTCATAATTTGGTAACGAGAAAACGTATACGCCGCAAGGCTGCTCGTTCCCACTCACTTTATTTGTGTTAATCTTTCAGGAACTTCTAGATTGTAATCTAGCTGTTATTATCCCGAGTGGGTAAAAGCCAGACCGGTGACCAATAAAAGAAGATCCTTGTACCGCTTCCGCAACGAAAATTACGCGCTACAATAAGTACGTATTATTTACTTCTTTTATTTCTCCATTATTTTTCCATCACTATTGAAATAGGATTTTGTATTGAACAGATGTAATTAAGTTAGTAGTTTAAAATGTTTCAATGTGGTTTAAGCAGAAAATCCTTGTATTATATGTAGTTAATTTAGAAATGAGTATATTATGCTACGGACATGTATGGTATTATGGTTTAAACTTATATAATTGGAATAAACATCGAATGATGATAGATATGTGGATTTCTTGGAATTTATGGTTTGATATATAATAGAGAATGGAAAAAAATAAAACTTGTGTTGGAGTTTGATGTGGAATTTCAAAGTAGATATATGATTCTGGAAGTGTAAAAGAAGATTTTCTCTGCAGGAAGTAGGGCCATATTATGAGGAGACTGCCGAAATTTTATTAAAAATATATAGTAGTAAATCTGGAATAATCGTAGTATAAAAAGAAATTTTGCTATTCATATATTTGTGAGCTATCAAATAGTTTATATCATTTTCATTCGATTCGTTTATCTAATCAGGTGTAAGGTGTTATAAAAAGAATATGGAGGAATAATTTAGTACCTAATATCAAAACATTAGGGCAAATTAACTCTAAAATAAATGATAAGAGCAAATAAGCTCATTTAACAAAACTTTATCCTAAAAAAAATAATCTCAAAAATCTTAATTCATTTATAATCCGATTCGATTATGACTCAATCTATTTATAACCCATATCCAATTGTAATGATTCAATGTAATTCAATCCAATCTGTTTTTAACCCTCAATATTTTGACCTATTTATGATTCAACTTGTCATATGATTCAATTTAAATTCATCCAATCCTATCTATATTGCAGCGAAATATTGCATTAGGTGTATATAGACAGACGTTGATCATAAACTTTGCCGCACCAACTATTTTACCTTTAACAGTATGCACTTGAATTTTTTAAAACTTCTGAACTTTTATATATTTTATTTGACACCCAAAATTTAATTATAACAATTTTAATATAATTAAAATTCAACTGCCAAATAAAATACTTAAAAAGTTTTATAAAAGTTTTAAAAATTAAATTTAGATGCTAAATAAGATATTTAAAAAATTCAAAATTCAGGTGTAATTTTATGTATTAAATCTTCAAAAAAAAAATTGAGATTTCTGTTTTCTTGGGAAGGAACAAAAGCACGTCATGTCAAAACTCAACTTGGTTTAGAAATAGATTGCACATGTTTGTGCTGCAATGAACAATTACACGATCTCACTCATGTATTTTTTTTTTTTCAATACTATGAGCTTATTTTTATAAAAAAAAAAAAAAAAAAGGACCCCTTCTCAGTTTCCACCCCTCAACTCCCCTCACACCTTGGCCCAACCATTACCAATTCAATAGACAACATCTCCATCAACACTATGGCCCTCATTCATCCAATAATGCGGGATAAAACTAGAGTTTTGTGAACATCATAACATATGTGAAAACATGACCATAGCATATGAAGCATCATTCTGTAGCATTTATCTGATGTCTTCTTACACTGATAACCTCACTTTGGTCGCCTTCGGTATGGATATAGTATGTCATCCATACTCTCTTTAATGTAATTCCCCACTCTTCGCATGTTTCTAGCCACTCCTGATGCTACGAGGTTAGCATTCCTAGTAAACCTGCAGTTTTCCACCAAATAAAATAAATAAAAAGATATTTACATATAGTAATTAGTGCGTTGACACATCTTGCCCTCATTGAAAGGATTTTGCTTACCTGCTTAGGAAGTCATCTCCTGCCGCATGCACTGGTTTATGCGTTCGAGGCTGAGGAAATTCACGGCCATCTACAATTGCCAAATATTAACGAACATATCATTAAAATGCAAAAGAATCAGCTATACAATCATTTTCATCTCTTCATTCCGACAAAAAATTCATCTCTCCAGATGCAATAATAAACACAACCGACAAAAATGTTACAGGCAAGTATATACAAAGAGAATTAAATTGCAAGCCAGTTAGGAACAAAGCCTTGGCCCATCTATAACTGATAAAAAGGCTTAGGTTAGTAAATTAACTAACTAGAAGAGCACCTCGCTAATTTGTTACATTTAAAAACACCTAAATCATCTTCAATCTAACTCCCACAGTGTCCAACACTAAATCAGAGAAGGATGTCTAGACTAACAACCTCTAATGATTTTCATAAAGAGCGGCATAGAAATTGAGATGCTACACAACCCAATTAAAGTAGCTCAATTGTGCACTGCTAAAAAAGCATCATGACAGTTTGTAGCCATTTAATTATCTGTCCCCTCAAATTGCAAAATCCATCTTTAAATCAATACAAAAAAATTATTCACTTGCTCCAACCCATCCATAGCAATTCATTTATTCTCAGAAATTAGAACTTTCTTGAACAGCAAATAAACCCCTAATTTTTTCTTTTTTAGTTCATTCTGAACGCTGAATTTTACATGTGTTAAAGACCAAGTGAAATTAACTTTATTTTTTATGTTCTTAAGTATGCACCAAAACAAGTTGAAGGCCATTATCCAATTGTAACCTAGCAGAGAAGGTTCCTAAAAAGAGAAATCTAAGAGACAATCCAAATCCCACCCTTTTGCAGATCCACATTACATGCCTCTTTTGATGCCTTAAGTCTGCAACAGTCTAGATTGGTCATTGGAGTATTCATGCTTGGAGCTAAGTTATATTGGAACATGTTTGAATTTTTGTGATTCATGATTTCAGTCCAAGGACTTTTTCTTTAGAGAAATAATCCACTTGATATTGGTATAAATCTGAATCCCTTTATATCTAGAAAGATGGATTAGATTCTGGAAGAGAACCATGACAGTGGTTGGCATATCATTAAATCAAAAATTGCTTAATAGTAAAGATAGCCTTTGTATCCCAAGCTCATATTAGAATTATCCAATGAAAATGATATTATCCATGTTACAAGTGGAGAATGTAAGTGCCGGTTCCCGTCTTTGGTTTTCATAATTTTTTAAAAGGTTTTTACTCGGGCTTAGCCCTTTTGTGTTTTTTCGGAGCTGAAATAAGGCTTTAATTGCAAAATTTGGCATATTGGTTGACAGATGCCTGTCTCTCAAGGAGAGAGACCCGTCTGTCACCTATTTGCTCTGTCCGCCTCTCGCTGGCAAGCTCTACCTGTCTCCCTTTTTTCCCGTGACTCGCTGAGTTGCACCCATAACTCATTGAGTCACGGGCACAAGTCAGTCGAGTCATAACAAAAAGGCACGAGCCACGGGCACAAGTCAATCGACTCATAACAAAAAGGCACATTTATAATTTCAACTTTATTTTTCACTGTCACCCGTCTGTGGCGTTTTCTCAGCGGTAAAATGTGTGAGAGATCTTGATTGTAAAATAGAATCTTTTAAAACAAATTTGAGATGCAATTTAGAGAGATTTTCGGGAACAGATTTTGGGAGAGATTTGAGAAGAGATTTCCTCTCCAAAAATCAATGGACTAAAAAACCAAGCACAGAAGGAGGTTTTCTTTAGGAAAAGGGAGTCTTCGAAAAGACAGAAAAAAGGAGAGAGGTAAGAGAACATATTTCTTTCTCTAAGAATTTTTTTCTTCCTGTGAAATTTAAGGAAAGGATACAAGGCATGGTTCTCCTTGTTTCTCGTAACCAAACACACTGAGGGCAATATACCGAGCTCAATTCTCTATTTTTTTCTTGTTTAAAGTCCATCAAGCAACATGTAGAATGTCTTTCAGTTCCATTCATTTGTTGGATTTCTGTGATTTCATATTATTTTGCATGTTTAGATATTTGCTCTAGATTTATTATGCCAGGATTAATTAAAAATAATTATGAATTATGAATCATGTAGAAAAACATGTTTATAGGTTTTTATCCCTTAATGCATTTTTATTTTTTTTATTTTGTTATTTTTAGTTTTCATGATTTAAATAAGTTTATGGAATTCTAGAAGTGATTTTATTATGTTTTTAGGTTATTAAAGGAGTCTTAGATTTATTTTTTGCATGAAAATGGCATAATTCCACATTCTACTCTAGGGATTGCGCTCAGAGCGCGAGTCACGGGGAAGAAGGCCGAGCAATGCCCGTCACTCACAGCGAACAACAGGATGTAGTGGGGCTTTCCTTCCCGTCGCTTGCACCTTGACCGCCCGTCCCTCCTTTCCGAGCCGTCCGTGACTCTCTAATCTGATTCTTTTCATGCATGCTTGTCCCTTTTATTGTCCCCTTTATGCTACATTACAGGATTTATTTTAATTTCTTTTTTTTAGCATGCAATCTTATTTTTCTATTATTTATATGGTCTCTGTCCTCTTATTTTATTTATATTTTTTGTAATTTCAGTATGCATTTATTTATCTATTTAGGTATTTGTTTATTTATTTATCGTGTTTCTAATTTATTTATTTTTCTATCTTTTTTGACCCAGATACCTCGCATACATGTGTTTCCCAATGAATGGAAATTCGAAAGCCTAGGATGCAAAGGATTATAGTAATTTTTTGTACTTTATTTATTTTCAAGTTTTTAGTTTGCCTTTCTTTGATTTGGGTTTATAATAATAAAGGAATTTTCTGTCCGCTAATATGAAAATTCATTTAAAGTTTTTTAGAAATAAAAATAGAATTTTCCTTAATAAATAGGACCAATATCCGATTTCTTTCCAAAATGACACAGAGAATTTTTTTTTTTCTTTTATTAAAATGGTATCACTCATCCCTTATTTTCAAAAATTGGTTCAAAAAATTTTTCATTTTTGTAAATATACATGCGAAAATCAATATTCCTATCTAAATGAATTCCCCGTTTATGTATATTTTATTTTTCATTTTTTGGGATAATTTTACTTTATTTTCTTCGTGGCTTTCCTTACGTTGCTTGTTTTGTGTTTTGATTTATTTATCTTTACAAATTGTGTGAGAAAAGAGATAGGAAATTAATATCAAAAACTCATTTATATAAATATTAACCAAGATATAAGTAAAAATAAAGTTCCGAACCATCTCTAGTTTAGGTTTCATGGAGTTAGATTTTCTTTTCCAACGTTTTGTTGAGTAACGACTATATTATACCTACCACTTGGTGCTCAAATAGACGCCCTCGTAGGTTGATCGCCAACAATAGAATAGAGGTACCCCGAGACTTGGTGAATTTGGTTGAATCCATATCTATTGCAAAGCGACCAATCTTCACGAGTCTAATGAACCTTTATTTGGTCACAGCCTTCTTTGTCAGATTTGTAAAAAAAGCAAATTTCCTATTTTAACGGTTACCAGCCTGCTATTTGTACACATCATAAACACATGGATGCACATAAAACGTACACAACTTTGTAAATACTATTATACATATAAGTATATGAGCATATAGATCTATTTTCATTTTTAATTAGACAGGATTCCTAACATTGCATTTCATGTTGCCTGAAGCAGGGGATCCAACAAGAGAGTTTCTAGATGATCCGTCTAGACAAATGAGATTTTAATTTGATGATCTTTGGAGTTACTTTTTCGATTTCTATTTCAGATAATCCCCAGGGAAAGCATTTATTGTTACGAAATTTACCACTCAACCGGCAAAGAACCAATGTCACACTCAATAAAATGTCTAGATATATTTTTATACTTAATTCAACAGGAAATAAGATTTTGTGTAAAGAATATAAATAATTACCTTCTCTGCTATGAACATGAGCTGGAGTAGATGCAGTGTTGGTATTAGAAACTCTTCTGTCCACTAGAAGCTGCAGAAACTCATGCCAGTAAGATTACAACTTTTCATTAAGATGCAACTATACAAAGTACAAGCAAATTTATTCATCTTGCCAGAGTAAATTAAAGATTTAAGTTACACCCGGGATGAAGCCCACCCTTAAAGTACACAAGAAATCCCCAAAATCTGAAAATTCCCCTAAATCATAAAAATACCCTCTGGAATAGTATGTTCAATTAGATTGCTCCATATTGTGCAGTTCACCAAAGAGAAGCCTAAGGACATATTTATTCTATTGCAATTCCTTCAGATTCAGACAAAGAAAACAACAGAATATTTTGCAGGTCAATCAACCTCAAACATATTCCTGATAATAACAGAAAATAGCTTGAACTACACAGAAATTTAAAAGTATAGGTGAAAAAGCTTTAATCTGCTGAATGGACCAAGCAACGGATGTTAAAAATGGAATTCCAGCCTACAATTGAAATATTATATACAGAAAAAAAAAAAGGCGGATGAGCTTAGGAACAGAAAGGAGATGTAGACACAAAGACCTCAAGGCCCACGCAGACTGGCAGTTGCGTTTTGGTCACTTGCTTATCAGTAGAATGATCTTTACTGACATACACAGAGTACCCAGCACACGCATAGTAAAAATCTACAAGACTCCGCCCTTCTTTAGAAGCTTCAACCTCAGATTGCCCAACAATGTAATGGGGAACTGGCCATCAAACGTAGGTATCAGTATATCACAGCAGATATTTGATCAAAACCTTCAAAGTATACAGAAAATAAGAATTTTACAATCAATGCCTAACAAACATTCCAAAATTTGATAGTATTTTCCAAAATGTAAATGGAGGAAAGTTAGAAAAATGAGTTTCCACGAATATACTGCACAAGCACACAATAGCAGCCTTAATTTCATCGTCAACTATAGATATTATGAACCTTATGTGGCTTATATTCAATTGGAATTATTTTTCAGGTATCATCTTCAACTATAGATATAATGAACCATGTGTGCATATATTCAATCAGAATTATTTTACATTTATTTAGCACATCATCAAACTCACATGCATTGTTATTTTCTCAAATTTTTGTAGCCAGCAAACAGAATGAGGAATAAGTTTAATGGTAAACCGACAGAAAAACAACTATAAAGACAACTTATCTAACACAAGTCCGAGTTATGATCGTGTGGTGGTATACTATAGCCATTAGAAGGGCTGCGGACATATTTTTTATAAGCTTCCGACACCATTCACTTATGAGTGCACTTGTATACAAGACATTAGATGAAAAGAATTCCGGACCATTACCTTGCAAGGTGTCAGCCAGTCTAATGAGGACTTGCCAGTCGCACCTAGAAGGTGCCAGGCTATTCCTATTTAATGAAGGTCACTAGACCAATAGCAAGGAAATGTAGAACGCAGCAAAAAGAAACTGGAGAACATGTTAATAAGAACAAGAAAACAGCTTATCATTAAGAGAAGAAAAAGATTAGTTATCCAGAGATTGAAAGAATTTAGTGTATAAAAATGATGAAAGTTCCGTATCCCAAATCAAATTGATGAATTCTAAAAATCCAGGATGATAGGTGTAAACTCTAAAAAGTTATCAAGAAGACCTCTGCTGAAAATTGGAGGTTCCAAATAATATTAAGCCATAATATTAGTAGCACCAAGAAATGAAATGAAGTTCATAAATTAGGCAATTGTATAAAAATCTAAAATCAAGTAATTAGTTATGAAATTAAGCAATCAGAACATAGCAAGCAATCGTGATTGAGTATTTCATTTGATTTCTCATACGCAACTTTTCAACAAATGGGGAGAAGAAGAGACCTTTTTGAAGGGTACGAGGGACGCCGATGCAGCGAGGATTGTTGCCGTTGGCTTTGAGAGTGGAAGAATAATAGAGGTATCCCTTGCAAGATTTTCCTTTAGAACCTCCGCCGCTGACACCGCCACCGCCGAGCCTTGTCTCAGTTTGATTTTGTATTTGATTGTCTTTCTCGTGTGTCCCTTCTCCAACTTCTGTACTGCTATCCATGCCCGCTTTGCTTTGGTTGCTCTCTTGCTCTTTCCGTTTGTTGGAGACTAATATGCTGTGCAAAATGACGTCGTTTAGGCCTCTACTGGTCTACCATTGCACACAAAATGGGTTCCCCAATTAGGAGTGCTCGTAACCACTACATGAATCTCACAAAAAAAAAAAAATCAATCAATTAATATCAATTATTTCAAAATATTAACAATTACTCAATTCATTACAATCGATTACTTATTTCATCAATTTTAATTTTTTAATCAATTAATTAATATTTTTTCGATTAACCACTATATTATAAAATATATTTATAAAAAAAATTAAAATATTTAATGCATTTAAAAATAAAAATTAAAAATCAAATATAATTTAATATAATATTCAAATTACAAACATAATAATTATTATAACAATAAAAATAGAATATTTGTTAATTGAAGTTATAAATATAGTAAATTTAATATATCTTATGATTTAATTTATTTACTTGCTTTTATGAATGATGTATCAACCCACATAAGTACGATAATTTAATTTGGATGGGAGGTTAATAAGCCATGATTATTTTATAAAGAGGAGATTAAGAAATAATAAAATGGAAAAAAGGAGAAAATTATTAATTAATTAATTAATAAAATTAAAATAGATTGACAGGATCTCATATTTGTTGTTATCCCTTCACTCACTCTCTCTCTCTCTCCTTCATCTCTCTTGGTCTCTTTCTCTCCTAAATCTCTCTCTCAATCGATCTCTTTCTCTACTAAATCTCGATCTCTCTCTCTGCTTCTTCCTCCGTCGCCGTGTTCCTAACGAGAAGCAGGGAGGGAGGGGAAGAGAAAGACCACGAAAAAACACAAATCGACTTCTTGAGATGACAGTTGCATGGTTGTTTTTGTAATTCTTGAGATGAGAGAAGACCAAAAAAATCATAGATCCAATGAGGAGGAAGTAGCTTCTGGATCTAGTGTTTTTTTTCTTTTTTACCTGAGATTTTTTTTTCCTGTTCCAAATCTGGCATTCTTGCCTATTCCAGATTTAGTTCTTCTTTTTTTTCCTCTTAGTTATGTTTCATTTGTTGGTTTGTTAAATTTTGATTTTTCTGTTCCAGATCTTGTTAATCTGTTGGAGTTTTCATGTGATCAACTTATGTTTCATCTATGGTTTGAGTTCGATTTGATTTTTGTTTGTCCTAAATAGATTTAGATCTATATTCGACTTTGACAAAGAGAGGTGAGGGAGAGAGAGGCCAAGGAAAATCGAGAATTTTCAATTTTTTTTATTATATATATATATAAATAAATATAATTAAATCGTTCGATTAACTGAAATTGTGAAAAAACTGTAAACCGAAAAATTACAATTTTATTAACCATAATCGAAACCAATCAATTCAGTTTCAAATCAATTTTTCGGTTAATCGAGTCCACCTGTTTTTTTAAACACTCTTAGGGCTTCTCCAGCTTTCACACAATTAAGTCACAAGCAGCATGAACCATAACTACTGATTGGCTGCCGTTCTACAAGGACATAAGTGTGACCAGAGGGTGTACACGGTCTAGTATAATTTGAGTATTTATAGTTTTCAGTATTATTTTGAGAGTCTGAATATTTTTAAAGTTAAGTTTTGTAATTATTTTAAAAATTCGGTATATTTTTTTAAAAAAATTTGAAACAGTTTGGTTCGACTTTTCGATTTTTTTGATAGTAACGATACAATACAAAATAATATAGTATTTGAAATATAATTTTTTTTTTTTAAAAAAAAGTTCAATCAACAAATTTCACTAACTTCTAAAAAAATTATATACTTTAATTTAACTAAATATATATTAATCAACTTATAAAAATAAAATCTTAACTTAATTAAAAAGTATTTTATTATCTTAAAAATATTTTAAAATCAACCTATAAAGTATATCTTATATAATAAAACATCTTTTTTAAAATTTATAAAATACACAAATACAATTAAAATATTTCACTAAGTACAAATAAAAATTTAATTTCAAGATGGAAATGTCTAGAACTCAAAAGAATTTTCTATTTGGTTTATTGAGTTTGACTAAACTGAAAATTTCATGTATTTATTTGTTTGACATGAATTTAATTTTTAATTCCCTAAATCTACTACTAAAATTTTATTTTATATAACAATTATATATATAATTACATTATTATTATTTTTTTTATTTTTTTCAACATTTCACACTATATAAGTTAACAATGTACCATTATCATGTGTATTACTATAATATAATTAACAATGTTATATTAACACTATTTATATATTACATTATAAATTTCATAATATAAAGGCTTAGTAAATAAAGGCATTTGCATAGCCTTATATAGGCATTAACGCTAAAAATAGAGTAGTAGTTAAATAACATTAAACTAAAACAAATTAAATCATTAAGGTAATTTGGTGATAAATTGCTTGCTTACATAGCCATATAAGGATTGTTGCTAATAAAAAGAATAATAGTTGAATGATATTAAAAATAAATGAAATTAAATCGATAAGGTAATTAGGTGATAATTGCTTAGTTATTGTTTAATTGTTTTTTTAAGGATCAAACAATACCCACGTGATTCATGAGCGTACCGGATAATTAAAGTATTTCCAAACTAATTAATGTGCGGCTATCTAACTTCTATAGAAAATATGGGTTCTCCTAATATTAAATCAGCAAAAAGCTCAAGAAATTTTAAAAGATGCAGTGGATTAAAAACGAGATTGTATTGAATTGAAAGCTGAGTTACACTACTTGAAATTTGATTAAAACTAAAATTGAAAGAAACTGAGAATTAAGGCATGAGATGTGTTTTGTGTAGATTAGTCTATGTCCCTTCTTTTGTGTTCCTCTTCTTCTTTTGCATAGAATGGTGGATTTTACTACGACTCCTAACTACCCATTAGCTCATGATTACCACTAGAGGTGTGCAAATGGTCGGTTCGGTTCGGTTTTGGACCGAACCGAATAAACCGAAAGTCGAATTGGAAAAATTTTTAGAATCGAACTGCGGACCGAAGTTTTTAGAAATAAAACTGAATAAATTGAAATAATTTTAGTCGGTTCAGTTCGGTCCAATCGGTTCTTCACAAATATAGGTTTTTCTTTTTAATTTTTTAATTTATATGGATCCATAAATTAAATTAACTTATATTCATCAAAATAAAACCATTTAAAATAACTAAAAGGAAAAAATATACATAAATTTTTCATATTATTTATCTAATAAATACTAAGTGAAATTATATTAAAAAAATATACATTAAAAATATATACAATATAAGTTCTTATTAATAATATATTCATTGTACTTCAATTAAAAAAAAACATACATGTAAATAAATATAACTATAGTGTATATTTAGGTTTAGATTATATATATATATATATATATATATATATATATATATATAATCTAAACGGAGAGCTTAACAAACTTCGGTCGATTCGGTTCTTCCGGTTTTACCATCATAAGAACCGAAATACCCGAAATTTAACTTCGGTTTAGAACTGAACGAACCGAAAACCGAAAAAATCGAACTAAATAGACCAAATTTCCTTCGGTTCGGTTCGATTTTAGGTTTCGATTCGGTTTTGCACAGCCCTAATTACCACCAGTTCTCTATATAGAACTATGCCCACTGGATACACATGGGCCAATAATTAACAAGCCAAATAAACATGGTTTTAGTTAATTAAAAGTTAATTAAAAACCCAATCAAGTGTTTGGGCTCCAATTAAAAGCCCCAATACAATTAAGCCTGGCCCACGATAATGACATTTTAAATCTAGGTTAAACAATGGTCCCCATGTGTGATGGTTTAAATAAACCTACCGCACATTTCTTTTACCCATTGCCGCATGAAACCCAAAGTCCTTTTCATATTTTAAGATTATGATTTTTAGGAAAAAGAAACACAGTTTACGTATACTTTGAGGAAAAGAAAACCAAAAGTCTTGCTTAAACCCCTAAAAATAAAGAATCCAACCCCTAGCCAAAAAAAAATCAAAGGCCAAAAAACCTAAACCTCAAAAATCCATTAATGGCCACAACAATTCCAAAAAAGTTCCAAAAAACCCTTTCATAATTTACCCCTTCAAAAACCAAAACCCATCTCCTCGAGTTAAGAAAAATCAAAATTCTAAAACTTAAAATCCTAAATTCCCTTATTCTACTTCAATTTCTTTGCCAAAGGATCAACCCAACATCCCTAAAAGTCCAATTCTTAGATTTTCACATTAGAGTTTCAAACAACCAAATTTTCTTCCCATGACAAACACTTTTTCCACCTGTGAAGGAAAAAGCTCGTCAGTGCACCAGGATACCACATATAAGACGACGGTAGAACGCAGCTGTAACACCCCAAAGTGGCCCTAGAAGAATTACAGAGTTTTTGGTTCGGAAAAGGTAAATTTTATGTGCAAGAGTTATGCCGCGAGCGCGACAAGTGTCGCGGACGCGACAGAGCCCCCCAGCGGTTTTTGAACTTCAGCTGCTTGGTGCGGGCGTGAGCGTTCTGTCGCGAGCGCGACAGAACCCCCTCGCGAGATGTGTGCATAAGTGGGTGTTAAGAGACCTTGTGATGTGTATTGGACACATGGCATCGTAGAGGAGTGACAAGTGGCGGCATATGAGAGTGACAAGTGGCATTGTAGGAGTGTGCCAAGTGTCATTGTAAGGAAGAGACACTTGGTTTGGCTTGACTTGACTTGTCTTGGTTTGGCTTGGCTTGACTTGGCTTGGTTTGGCTTGGCTTGGCTTAAGATATGGATGGATTAATTGAAGTGGTTGGCATTTATTTGGTTTAGTGGCACTTATGTGAGAGGATTTGGTTTCTTTGGGTTTGACCGGCCAACATTTGTTCATTTTATTCATTTCCTAGCTTTTGGCCCTTTTGCTTTTGGCTTTCCTCTTTTTCCTTTTTCTTGGTTTTGCCGTGCTCCACCTTCCTCTCTTTTCTTGTCTTCTCCATTTGGTCCTAAAGAGAATCATTTAGGTTGGGATAAAGAGAGTGGATTTTGAGAAGAGGTAAGTTAAGTAGTACTATTATGATAGCATTAGTCTTCTTCTACTACTTAGTTTCTGTTTTTGATTTAAAGTAAAAAGAAGAGTAACCCCAAGTGTTTTTGTGTATGGTTTTGGTGCAAGCTGGAGGCAAGAGAGTCGATAAAGGAAAAGAGAAGATCAGAACGAGTAGAGAGCTGTGATCGAGTTCCTAGAGGTAGGGATCGAGTGTGACTGTGTTAACTTTACATGTGTTTATATGAGAAATGCTTGAACAAAGACATGTGGAAATAAAGAGATGTTTGATGAGCTTTAATTAGCTCAAGATGTTCATTTTGATTGCTTACAGTGCTCATGACAAGTGTATATATGTTTAAAGTATGTAACTTGATCATTTGAGTGTTTGTGTTGATAATAGAGTTAGGTATTGCGAAATTCTGCTTATTTGTCATTAGACCCCTGTGTATAGTATTTGTTATAAGTAGAGTTATATGATCTCAATTGGGTTGATTCTAATTTAATATGAAAGATAAGACCCTTATCTAAAAATGTCTAAGAGGGTGCTTGATATAATTATGGCCCTAAGTATCCCAAAAGTAATTAAAACGTAGGTGACCCTGTTCTGGCGGGTTCACTGGAACAGTATATGTTGTTTAGATCATATATTTTGTTATAGATGTCCAAACGACCTGAAACGTGTCCCATTTGAAAGCTAACATCCTATAGAACAATTGTTAAGAAGAATGTTTTGCCTAAAAATGAATTTTAGAGGTTCATTTAGACGATACAAGTTTAGGGTAAAAAGCAGTCTTGTGAGGCACCAAAGCGGAGCCTCTGTCGCGAGCACGACACAGGTCGCGACCTCGCGACAGAAAACCCTATATTAAGCTCTTTTTTCTTCATTTTGAGCCCATGGTTGGCATGGGTCAACCCCTTGCCTTTCCCCTTAACGTTTTATACATGATTAGGGCTCCTAAATGATTACAAATTAGTTGTTAATGGAAAAATGCATATGAGTATGATTAAAGATGGTAATTTAACTAATAAAGTAACAATGTATAGTTGTAGGAAGTATAGTAAATGACATGATAAATATGTATGAACTTAGGAATTGTTACATAATGCATTTGGTATAGAGTATAGAGCCTTTTTGTAATCTATCTTCTGTCGCGAGCGCGACCTCTTGTCGCGATCGCGACAATGAACTTGGCTTCTGTCGCGAACGCGACTTCTTGTCGCGATCGCGACAGTGAACTTCTTCGCATCCTGTTTTATTTGTTTTGAAGAGAGTGTTTTCTTCTGTCTTGCTTTACATGATTTATATGTTTATGTAATGAATTGAAGTGTTACATGCTTTTAGTTGTTGAACAAGATTGTATATGAATTACATGCCTCTGAATTTGATAAATGCACTTGAATTTTAGTTGATGAGTTGATGTCTGTGTATAGTGTGTGAGTTGGTATTTAGCCTGATTACCGTTATAGTGGATAGATAAGCATGCTTATAAAGGGATTACCGAGTGCAGCTGCCCATGTTCCGCCCCGTTTGGGCGAAGCGGGTTGACCTCTGAGAATGGTCATTAATAGAGATATATGAAAATGTTTTGTGACTTCGGTCTACCGAAAATGTTTTTTTTATAGAGCGTCCCGTATCCACCATGAGAGGAACTCAGGCTTGTTTTGTTAAGTGTTATGCAGTGAACTTGAGATGATTATAGCGTTGCTTCGAATAAATGCTATAGTACATGAGAGTAATGTTTAAGTACATTACAGTTCTGTATGCAAGAGTATGATTACATGAGTGTGTTGTCACGAATGTGGACACATGATAGCGTATATTTGAATAAATGATATGTACAAGTTATAGTGTACATGAATAAGTAAAAGAGTAGATGTTATATGCATGTGAACTCTGAATTTGATATTTGAACATGAAACCTATACAAGTATCAGAGCTATATGCGTGAACTACTTGATTTTTGTTATATGACATATGTGTGAGCTATTTGTGACTTCGTAAAGAAGTCCTTTGCATTGGTTTCATCCCCACTAAGCATTATCGCTTAGCACGGATGTTTATTTTCGTGTAGGTTACAAGTTCAGAGCAGTGAGCGGACATCTGCAGGTCAAGGCCACTAGGAGTTTTTGCTATAGCTTTTTGTATAAGAAAGAGTTAGAGTTTTACATTTTGAGTAACATCATTATGTAATATAAGTAGAAAAATCACAAGTAAAGATACATGTAAATGTATATGTAAAGCTAAATGGAAATAGATGTAATATGAACATGTAAATGTATATGTAGTTAATATGAAATACATGTTGGGCCCTAGTGTAGTATTTAATTACTTTTAAATGGATGTGTTTATGCTATCGCTTCCGCTAATGCATGTACATGTATACGTAAGTGTCCGCGTGGCGCCCCGATATTACATTCTAATCCTACTTTATTTAGTTTTCAAACCATATAACACACATATAAATATCAATTTAGACATCTATAAAGTAACAAATGATAGCTCATACAACTAAAATCATGCCCCCATTCATGAGTGAGAAACCATACAAAGAGCAATAATTTATAAACATTTGAGGATCAGGACAGGGTCGCGCTCACAATGACCTGTCGCGCCCGCGACAGAGGCAAATCTCGCCCCAAAGTCACATCCGTGAGGTGTTCTGTGCTCGTGAGAGGGGCTGGCAGGACTCTGTCGCACTCGCGATAAAAGGCAAGTTGTTCCCAGTTGCGCTCGCATGCGCAAACGCAGTCGCGATGAAGAACAGTCCGACGAAAGCTCGGCTTATCGAGCTCTCTGTCACACTCACGACTTAGATCGTGCTCTCGACAGAGAGCACCTCAGCAGGAGCTCAGCAATAACGCACTCTGTCACACTCGCGACAGAGTCAAAAATCACACTCTGTTATCAACCTCATGTAGCCCCTCTCACACCTAACTACTCCAAAATCATACAAACATGCATACGACCTCAAATCACTCAACAATTGCATTCAAAACATTCTTATAATCATATTCATAACAATTTACACTTATTAGAAACAATCAATATTGGAAAGAATGCACAATTAAAGCAACAAACCCAGAATTTTGATCTAAACCTTACAAATCCACATTCAACTTTCATATGCCAAATAAATTCTAACATAGCATACAAATGTCAAAACTCAACTCAAAACATGCATTTTAAACATCTCGCTCAATTTCCAGCAAATAAAACACAAAAACTCAAAAGCAACTCAATCAAAATACACAACTCCCAAACCTAAAAAATGTAGCTTTAAAACCACACTCTTCAAGGTTTAATCTTCTCTTTACCCTTGTCCTTCCTCTTGCCACTGGATTCTTGCAACCAAACCAAATCAAAATACACTTAATCCAAACCCAAATACTACATCAAAATAGAAAAAGAAGAAAGAGCTGAAGACCATAAACCCGAAAATCCAACCACTTACCTTATAAATCCAACTCAAACTCTTGAAGAAACACCAAAGGAGAAGAAGCAAGAAGCAAAAAATGAAGAAGAAGAAGAAGAAGAAGAAAAAAAGAAAGGAGAACGCAGGAAGAGGAGAACGGGAAAGAGGAAAATCTTATTTTCCCTCTCTCTTCCCTTCTTTTCTTCCTTTTCATTTAATGCTCCTAGCCACCAATCCTATATGTCACCATCCCATAGGTCAATATTATAAAATCCTTAGCTTTTGTCCCCTTTAGTCCTTGGCTAAATATCCTTTTACCCACTTAAATAAATTCTTTCTCTTGTTAACTATAATTCTTTTTCAATTAAGTCCTTAATTAACCCAATTCCATATTTATCAAATTACGCGTATACCCTTAATCATACAACTAACTCTATAAACCTACTAGGATCCAAATCGGGGTATTACAATTCTCTCCCCCTTAAGACATTTCGTCCTTAAAATTTCCACGCCAAAGAACACAAGGACCAAATCAAGTTCTAACAACACACTTATACAATAAAATCGAATATGCTTACTTATCGGAAGGACTTGTGGGCTCTTCTACGTCTTCTCTGATCATAGCATAGACTCTGGCAAGACCACTAGCAGCGGCTGGCTTCTCAACTGTCTCAGATGGTGCTTGGGTGACACTACCCCTACCTCTACCACTTCTAGCAGCTCTAGGTCTATCTACTAGCTCTGCTACCTGTCTGATCCCTACTCGCATTCAATTCCAAGCACTTGGCAAGCATGTGCTCCATGATACAACACTTAAAACGTGCTCCAGTATACTTCTGGCATGTACCCTAATGGTGTCTCTGGCAATGCTCACACTCTGGTGCCCTACTATCCCTGCTAGAAGGCAGTGCTACACTACCGACTTTCAGATGGCAGTTGAACTGTTCCTCTAACCACTTGTCCACTCGAAATATCCCGAGCCTTCTTGATACCAACAACTCTACCCATTCGGTATTTTTCTCTTATGTTCTCTTCTCTGTTTTAGAAACTCAGACTCTTCTAACTTTATGGCAATCGAAACTAATTGGTAATAACCCATTTGATGCATAACCGCCATCGTTGATAACGGATCTCTTATTACTTCTCTCAAACCATCCTCGAACTGATGGAACTTAAAGTCCTTAGTTAACAAAGCATCCGGCACATACTTGCTCAACCGGCTAAACTCTTTCTCATACTCACTGACCGTTAGGTTCCTCTACTTCAAACCTATGAACTCTTTCCACTTCACTTCTCGATAGGCCTTAGTGACATACTTTTTCTCGAACTCTTGGACAAAGAATTCCCAAGATAGCTCAGCTGGTCTCTGTGGGTTGCAAAGCACAAGCTTTCACCAATCATATGCCGATCCTTGTAACAATGATACTGCGCAAGCCACTCGCTGGTTTAGAGGACAGTTGATCTCTTGCAATATCTTATCCGTCTTCTCTAACCAGAACTCAGCTAACTCAGATTGGTCCAAGGAGGATCCACTAAACTCCTCTTCTCTCCTCTTTCTCACAAGGTCCGAAGGAACCTTGGGAGCGCTCAACTTATCTATAAACTGCAATAGCCCTTGCACTAGCATTGGATTCTCATAAGCTGGACCGGGACCTTCCCATGGAGGTCGTTCTTGTGCAGGCCAATTACCCCTCGCTGGATTAACACAACTCGTCGTCTCACCTATCGCCTCACTCAGATCAGACTCCATCTATACACTACACAAGACAGCATCTGCATTAGGCCATGACTCTAGACAGACTCACATACATATACTCTATACTCTATCATCCTATAGACCCGAACCGCCTAAACCTATGCTCTGATACCCCTTGGGAGGATATCGAAGCGCTACGCACGGACCAAAGCTTAAACACATACATATACATGCTGACATAACCATGCTACAACAAAAGCAGAGGCAAAATAAAACATGTCATAAAGGAAACAACTTAACTTTAATTACACATCATAAATAATAAATAATAATTAAAAAACTGATCTTATTACATTTACATATACATATTCTAGACACTGGGTCCTGAGGCAGTCTAGATCAGAGTTACCCGATGAAGATATTAATGTCTGTTTCCAGGCAAATGGATGAAAGTTGTGAGTTTTCATTCCCCGTTTTTATAAGGATTGAGGATCTTTTCTTAGTGATTGGGGTCTTTTGGGTGTCAGGAGGAGTTCCTCTTTCGAGAATCTAGATTTTGCTCCATTAACGAGCATGCCGTCAGTCATAGGGACGCCCGTCACTCATTCCCAAGGACGGCCCCCTCTCCCGTGAGCGGCACCCGTCGCTCATGCGAAACTGGCCCATCTCTTGCAGGAGCGATACCCATCACTCGCTTGAGAGGGTCGTCCCTCATGATGAGCGCCGACCGTTTCTCACTTGCGGAGGATGTCTCTCACGTTGAGAGACGCCAATCGCTTGTGAGAGAGACGCCTGCCTCTCGCAAGCGACAGCTGACTCTTGGCCTCCGTCTCTCGTGGGTGGCCCGTCACCCAAAAGACCAAGGATGCCCCCATCACCGACGCCCATTAGCTGTTGATCTGTTATTAGTTTGGGAGGGATTTCCTAGATTTTCCATATCTTCTTAAATATATTTCTCGATTTTTTAAATATTTCCTAAATCTTTTCAAATATATTTTCAAGATTTCCTATATCTTCCAAATCTTTTCAAATTTTGGATTTGATTTTCAGAATATTCTGTAAATCATTCGGTTTTGATTTCAATTTCAAAAATCTTTTCCAAATTTAAATTTTAAATTTGAATTTATTTGAATTATTTTCCTAAACTTATAAATAGGGGAAGGAGGCTCATTGTTCAAGGTTAGCAGTTTTTATAAGATAAAAAGGATTAGCAATTCTTACGAAATAAGGAATTTTCCTACAAAAAAGTTTCTTTCTTTTTTCGTCAGATTTTTATCAAATATTCTTTAAATTAAGGCAAATATAGGAGACCGAATCTAATTCTATTCTATCCAATCTGGCCTTTTTAGCATCCATAATTGCTACCAAAACATCGAGAAAGAGAAATATAATTTTCTTTTCTTGATTTATTTTTGAAAACACGATTTTTGCAGCAAAAAATCTCCTAAAATTACGCATCATGGATCAATCCTTGTAGAACTCGAGGAATAAAAATCTCGCGACATTCACCTTCAGAGGTAATATTTCGAGGGTAAACATTCTGGATCGATCTCCATTACATTTAATCATCTCATATTGATTTTACACATAAAATCTCATCTTATTTAAAATAAAATGTTTTTTGCTTGATTTTCTCTGTTTTTCTTGGTCTGGGATGACCGACAGGCAGAGGACCCACCGATGGCCGTCGCTCATCCGAGTGACTGAACGTCGAGGGCTTATACCTCCACCCGTCGATTGGCTCAGGGAAGCCCGTCGCTCATGCATTATGGGCCGTCCCTGGGCCTTTCCCCATCCATTTCCTTCACTTTCTTTTCATTTATTCCTTTCTTTTCTTTTCCTTATTTTCATTATAAATTTTTATAGATTCTTTTCTTCCCTATTTATTTTTTATGTATATTTTATTTCAATTTTCGCACTAACATTATTTTTATTTTTGTGAGTTTTATTGCTTGTTTATTAGAGTTAGGTTATTAAAAATGGAAGACATCGCAATGATCTGAGAACCTTCATTTGGGTTTATTTCTCTACCCTTTCTCCTCCATATTTTTATTTCCATTTATCGTAAATATTATTTTATTCTGCTAACATGAAAATGGTTAAGTATTTATATTAATTAAATTGGAGCTTTCACTAATAAAATGAGGACCAATGTCCTATTTCTTTCATCAAATAAAGTTGACACTTTAAAGTTGTTTTCGTAAGTATGCATGCGAGGACCAATGTCCACGTCCTTAACGAATATCCCGTTTGATGTATGATTCACATGCTATTTACAATGGGGTTGTATTCCACCCCCAGTTTTATTGTAATGTATTGAATTTTCATTTATTCTATTTTAATCTTGCATATTTACCGCTTTCGTTTATCACTTTCATTACATGATTATCTTGCGCTTTAATTAATGCATTAAATTGTATGAGAAAATGAGTGAAATGTTAAATTCAAAACTCAATTATAATTTAACCAAGGTATGAATAAATGTGAAGTTCTAAACCATCTCTGATCTTAGGCTCAATGAGGTTAGAAGACAATCTCAATGTTCTGTTGGGGTGGGATCTCCAAAATATCTCTTGTTGCCCAAAATAGACCCGATTTGCATTGTCTTAGGCTCCACGAGATTAGATGATCTTTCCAGTATTTTATTGAAAGAGGTGTCCAAAATATCTCTGGCTTGTCTAAAATAGATGTATATGCATCGTCTTAAGCTTCACGAGATTAGACGATCCTCCCAAAGGAGGTGTCCAAAATATCTCTGATTGCCCAAAGTAGACACACATGCGCTGCCTTAGGCTCAGCGAGGCTAGATGACCTTTCCCAATTTTCTATTGGGTGGCGACCCCAAAACACTCCTTGTTGCCCAAAATAGGCGCCTTTATAAATCTCTTATAAGTTTTCATGAACCTCTCCCGAGCGCCCTAAAGGTGGGTCATTCGGGGCGCCCCGAGGTTCGGCGCGCGTCACAGTGGTGACTCCGCTGGGAACTTACTTTGAGACTTCACTTTGAAAGTACCTTGATTAAAACATATGATTGAGTTTTAATTTAAAAATTTCATCCTTTTTTGAAATTTGCATTACATCTCATTAGAGCCTCAGATTTATGCTAGTTTGGTCCCTCTTTTAACTCCGGTGCTTTCCCAAAGCACTAGTTAGGAGAGGTTATGCTACCGATTTTCCACCATGCACCATGCGCGTTCATCGGGTTCCCTATTAACCCATGGGCCAAGCCCACCTAGGAAAGAGACTATGACCTCGTGTGCGGGAGTGATAAGGTTGGAAGGAACTATGTGCTTGCGTGTGACTTGTGGGTGTTGCATAGCATGATAATGCATCTTATGGCATTCATGCATCATCCTGACCTGATATGCTTTGCAGCCCTCATAGAGCTACCCAGGTGGTCAAGAGGTCCTCAGGGACAGTTACGTAGAAACCCATTCTTTGAACTACCAGAAAGGGTAGAATACTCAGACATAATTTTCGAAACCAATCATGCTACATCATCCCAGTTCTCCTTCCACAGTGAGATGGTTAATTCACCAAGAGGGGTAGACGCTACTAGGGCCATGATAACCGAGGAAGTGGGTAGACGGTTTGAGGAGTTCGAGAATCGAATGATGGCTATAATGGCAAATATGGCCCAGCCTGCCGCACCACAGAACCCAGCTCCTCCTCCTATGAGACAAAATGAACAGGAGGAGGTCAGAGAAGACCCAGTTGAAGAGATTCATCCACCGCCGGTGGACTTAAGGGCCAATATATTGGCAGGACAGAGAAGAGGGCCTACCCGTAGGGTAGATGAGGATTAGGAAGAAGATGAGTATGAGGAACCAGTGTAAGTAAGGGGAAAAGCACCTTAGACTGAAGAGGCCCTCTGGAAGAAGATGGAGGAGAAGTTCAAGGCAATGTTGAGAATGTTAACTCGAGGACAAGGGATGAATCCTAAGGACAACGAATTGGAGGGAGAGGATGTGATCCCTATGAACTTTAAAATGCCAGATGTCAAAAAATTTTATGGCACTTCTGATCCTACCGCCCACATAAAGCAGTACTCGCTGGTAATGAAGGGTACTACTTTGATGAAGAGGCAAAAAATAGAATACTTCTGTCTGAGCTTAATCAGCCCGATGGTGGATTGGTACCATGGTCTAGACTGGAGGACTAAAGAGGATTAGGACTTGTTAACGGAAGAATTCCTCAAGCAATATGACTGCAGCACGAGGATGGAGGTGATCCTGAAGGACTTGGAGTTGCTGCAGCAGAAGTTCGGTGAGTCCTTCCACAAGTATCTGACCCGATGGAGGAACCGGGTGATGGAAATAAAGAGAAAGCCAGCTACTCAAGATCAGATTCAGCTTTTTATCAAGAATGCTAGCCCATATCTGAGGGATGGGCTGAAGATGAAGGGTCTGAGAGATTGGAAATCATTGAAGGATATTGCCATCGAAGCTGAGGGAGAGTACCTCGCAAGAAGAGCGAGCAATGAAGGTTATGCCAAGAAGAGCAGTAGTAGCCAGGGGGCAAGTAGGCCAATAGGCTCTACCAGTGGCACCAGGAAGACAGCTGAGGTTTTAGCTACGAACACTGCTCTGAGGCATTTCTCTAATTTAGGGAGGTCCCTCTCTTGGGTGCTCAGGAAGCTGATGAAAGAGGGGAAATTGCAGCCTTTACCACCCCGACCGGCCAGGACCCAGGGTCTTCCGAGACACAAGGATAATGAGTACTGTGTGTACCATCAACATATCGAGCACACAACTGACGAGTGTAAGGCACTAAGGCATGCAATTCAGGATCTGATCGATTCCAAGCAGATTATAGATCCCGAGAAGATAGTGAATCAGAAGAAGCTCGAGTATAATAATGTGCCTCCGTCTGTGTTCATGATTGGGTCCAGTTTGCCTTAATGGTTTGTATTGAAAGACTTATAAGGCATCGATATCAATGCTGCTATCATGTGCCTCCATGAGGTAAGTGAAGAAGGGCTTCCTGTGGCAATGATTGATTGCTGGTCAACTGAAAAAAGTGGAGATGAAAATGATAATTCTGAATTTGATGGATTTCCTGACCCGTGGGGTTCGGAGGAGGAAGAGGAGAAGCAAGAAAAGAAGAAAGTCGGAGCAGTGACTCGGAGTGGAAGGGTAGCTCCAGAGGCTGATAGGCCGCAGGATCCCGTGATGGGTCAAAAGGAAAAGGAGCCGGAGAAGGATCCGATAATGAGGCAGCCGAAAAAAAACGCCGGCTCAAATTTCAATCTGGGATTTATTGAGGCGGTCTCCATCTCATAGGCAAAAGTTAGTGGAGGCTTTATGTGAGACTATAGTGGCCACAACCATCTCGCCTACAGAGTTGCTAGATGTAGTCAAGGGGGGTGCATGAGAATGTGGTATTTACAAATGCTGACTTGCCGGCGTAAGGCCGCAACCATAATCGCCCCTTGTACATAAGGTCTCTTATCAATCAAAAACACACGATGTGTGTCATGGTCGACGATAGTTTATCAATTAATGTATGCCCACTAGTGGCAATGGTGGCTTTCGAGATGACGGAGGATATGCTGGCTAATTCTGATTTAAAGATCACAGCTTATGACAACTCACGGAGATGGGCATCTGGGACATTTAAAACGATGGTTAAGATGGGACCAGTTGAGACTGAGGTGGAATTCATGGTCTTACCTATTCCGGCGAACTTATTGTTGCCCTCTTAGGCAGGCCTTGGTTCCATAAGCTGGAAGGGGTGCCCTCCACTCTACACCAGATGGTTAAGATTCCCCACGAGGGACAAGTGGTGACCATAAGAGCCGCAAGAGAGAATCAGGTCTCAGTGCTAGAGATTGCGAGACAGCCTTTCAGTAGATTTCATGTCGCTGTGATAGACGGGGAAGAACATATGGAAGGAAGTCCTCGAGTGATGAATATGATGAAGAGGATGTCATTCCTCCCTGGTGCGGGTCTAGGCAAGAGTTCGCAGGGATCACCAATAGCCATTGCTACTAGAGGCCAAAAGGATAGGAGGGGCCTTGAGTACGAAGGTGTTGCGAAGAAGGGCAAAAAGTCAGTGGATGAGATCCCCCATATCAGAGAAAGCTTTGTGCCAGCAACTGCAGTGTGTGCCTACACGGGGGAAGCAGAATCGTAGTGGGTTGATGGAAAAATTGTACTGCGTTTCGAGGTCTTCAATGATGTCTTCGATTGGGACATTGGATTGATCAAGCTAGCAGAGGGCTTTTAGGATGAGGAAATCATGGCCAAAGAGAAAGTCTGGGACCGCGAAACACCCCGAAGAGGTTATTACTAAGAGGCTGATGACTACCCGAGTGAAGGGGAAAGCGAAGATGGAAGACAAAGCTATAGAGAGACAGAGTGAAGTCATGTAGGGGGTTGTTGCAGTACCTCCAAAATGTCAGTTTTATCCAGAACCATCAGCTGCAACATCTACATTGGCGAAAGAAGAAGAAGAAAATAGTTTAGATTTTTTTTACACCTGAACTTTTTAATGATGTTGATGACATTTCCAATTCTATTAATAATATGAATAATTTTTCTTACTTGTGCGATATTTCTGATGATTTCATTATGCATAATCATGATCATAATTCATTTATATTTGACATTGATTCAACCGATGCTACTCTATTTAATCTTGGAACTTCAGAAAACCTGAAAGAGATCTTGATAGCATCTGACGTAACTCTTGAAGATAGAGAAAAATTTGAGAGAATTTTAAGAAAACACGAAAAAGTCTTTGCCTGAACCTGTGAAGATATGCCAGGAGTAGACCATGAAATCACAGAGCACGCCATTTCGACATACCCAGACCATAAGCCAGTAAGCAGAAACTTAGGAGGCTTAGGCCGGAATGGGCAGATAAGGTGAAGGAAGAGTTCGGGGTGGAGTTTGCAGTCTATTACCTTAGTAAGAAGTTCCTTTCCTATGAGGTCAAGTATGCAGAAGTGGAAAAGATTTCCCTCACAGTAATATGGGCCTCAAAGAAGTTGAGACAGTACTTTCACTCTTACAAGGTATAGGCGGTGGAGAAACAAAATCCTCTTAGATACTTGCGGGAGGCTCCATCTTTGCTAGGGAAAATGGGGAGATGGTTGTTATTATTACAGGAATTCGACATTGAGTACATCACTCAAAAGACTATCAATGGGTGCACAGTAGCAGAGCTTCTAGCTAAACACCTGATCTAAGGAGATTCGTATGAGTTCAATTTCCCAGGCCAGGATGTGGCAGCTATCACAGTACAAGGTTGGCAATTACACTTTAACGGGGCTGTAAACAGCAAGGGAGCAGGAGTAGGAATTATTCTTACGACTTCGGATGACGAAAAACTTTCGTTGGCTAAGAAACTAAGATATAAAGCCACCAACAATGAGGCCGAGTATGAAGCCTACACTTTCAAATTAGAAGCCTTAATAGCCCTGGGAGCAAAAAGCATAGAAGTGTTTGGAGATTCATCGCTACTAATCAATCAGATTCGGGGCGAGTGGGCCGTTAAAGAAGAGCGGCTGATGCCATATGTGAAATACTTAAAAGATTTAAGCAATCAGTTCAAAGTATGCACTTTTCACTTTGTTCCAAGGGATAAAAACCAATTGGCTGATGCGCTTGCAACTCTAGTGTCAATATGGGATAACCCGAAAGGGATAGTTATGAAGCCAGTGTTGATTTCTAGTGCTAAGAGGCCTAGCTTTGAGTCCAATCCTATCATGGAAATGGAAGTTGTGGATGGGAAACCATGGTACCATGATATCAAGAATTATCTGGAGAACACAACGTTCCCAGAAGAGGCTACCGAAAAAGATTAGAGATTGATTCGCAGGTTATCTACTCAATTCATCTACATTGATGGGGTATTGTATAAACGACAAGTTGACGATATCCGATTAAGGTGCCTGGATGAAAAAGAGGCCGAAAGGATAATGGAGGAAACTCATGCCGGTGTTTGTAGGGCCCACATGAATGGTTTAATGTTGGCTAAGAAGATCATGAGACAAGGGTTCTACTGGCTCACTATGGATACGGACTACTCGAAGTACGTAAAGTAATGTCTGTTGTGTCAGCAGTATATAGATTTGAGGCACTTGCCAATTTCGGAACTACACAGTTTGATATTGCCTTGGTCGTTCGCAACTTAGGGGATAGATATTATCGAAGAGATACACGCCACGGCCTCCAATGGACATAGATTCATCATAGTCGCTATCAACTATTTTACTAAATGGGTAGAGGCTGAATCTTTTAAGAAGGTCGATGCTCGGGACATGGCCAGATTCATGGAAAGGAAATTGATATGTAGATACGATCTCCCACATTATGTTGTATCCAACAATGGTGTTTAATTCATGGCAGAAATGAAGAAGTTACTTTAGAAATACTGCATCAAATATCACAAGTCCTCTCTGTATCACCCACAAGCTAATGGGGCAGTAGAAGCTGCCAACAAGAATGTCAAGAAAATCCTGGCCAAGATGGTTCAGAACTATAATGACTGGGCAAAAAAGTTGCCTTTTGCACTTTGGGGTTATAGAACTACTGTCAGAACTTTTATAGGAGTCACGCCATATTCTTTAGTGTATGGGACGAAAATAGTACTGCCAGTTGAGATAGAACTCAAATCAATGAGGGTAGTCATGGAGGCCCAAATTCTAGAGGCTGAATGGGCATAGCAACGGTTGCAACATCTGAATATGCTGGATGAGAGCAGGCTGAGGGCCTATTACCACAATCAGATTTATCAAAAAAGGCTAGCCAGGTCATTCGAAAAGAAAGTTAAGAAACACCCGCTGAAGGAGGGAGATTTAGTATTTAAACAAATGAGACTGGGTGCGCCAGATATAAGGGGAAAATTAAGACCGACATGGGAAGGTCCTTTCATCATCAAAAAGCTATTATCAAAAGGAGCGACAATTCTGGCAGATAGTGACAGCAACAAGTTCAAAGAGCCGATCAATGTTGACAGACTCAAGAGGTTCCATGGATAAAGGCTAAAAATCAAAAGAAGTGAAATAAAAGCTCTACGGGTCGAAAATCGAAAAAAGGCGGCCTTGCTAAAATTGGACGCCTCGTCAGGGTGAAAACGGAAAAAAGGCACCTTGGGCAAAAATTAGAGGCTTGAGAGAAAATTTCCAATCAAGAAAACCCAAGAGGGCTGATTGGTAACAGGAGTTTGATGCTATCATGATCCGTTCCAAGAATGAATGTAGCTTTGCATTTCGAATTAGTTTTAAATGATGATCATGTATACTGAAATCATACTGAAATGTACACAATTTTGTGAAATGAAATAAAACTAAATTTATTCATTTACATTATTTTCTAGTTCTATTTTAAAAAGAAAAACATTGCTCAAAATGCATGTAAAACTGAACTATACTCTATCACTACTCTCGCCGGCTAGATGTCTAAGTCATCGAGTCCTATTATCAACTGTGAGGTTGAGCACCCATCTCTTATATGCACTAGATGAAGTGACAGAATGATTTCCGAAGGAGGGTATGACAGTCTTCACCAGTATCTCGACCAAGAGATCATGATATCGGGAAGCAAAGGCTAAAGATAGAACTCCACCTCGAAAAGATAGAGGGCATCTCACCACATCCTGGGTCATCCCGACCTGTCGAGCGCAGCGGGCTGTGATGTAAAAAGTGGCTTCACAAAGCCCGCATAAGGGAACACACCCCGAAGAGCCATTGACTATCGCGGCAGAGATAAGAAGCTAAGCATTCATGAAACTGATATCCTCGTCTATTACCTCGCCAAGTTTGGTAATGCCCTCGTCGAGAGTCGCGAATGAGTACAGTCGCTGACGAGGAAGGAAGTGCCCCAGGAAATATTGACTGATAACCCTAAGAGTAGGTTCTGACAGCAGCTTCAGCTTTTCTTGCAACCATATCTGAAAAAAAATAATAGCAAAAGAAAAATCAAGCAAAAATAAAATAAGAAAAATAAAACATAAAAGCCGCTGGAGTGAGTTGGGTTCACTCCAGGCAAAAGTAAGGCATAGGGTTGTGTGAAAATTCGAAAAGGACGCATTTCCCGCTTAGAAAAGCTAGTGTGAAAATCCACTAGGGACACACTACCTTCTAAAATAATGACGTACCTGGAGTAATAAGGGGTTCCCGAAGAAAGCGGCAGAAGACTCAGCACGGACAGAATCCAAACTCAGAATGGTCTCGGCAAGGATCAGTGGGAAAGGGGTTAGCTCGCGATGAAAATCATCCACAATCCCGAATAGATGAAGATCACCGATCAACTCCTCTGAAGTCATGATCAGATACCTCATGAGACAAAACAGGAAAATGACATCCGTACGAAACAGGGGAACATCAGAAAAGTCCTCCAATGCCTCAAAACGACCCTTGCACCATAATGCACATTTGGGACTTCTTTTTTTGCATTTTCGTCAAGTTTTTTTCAGTACATTTCGTCGACTACAAGGTTAGTTTGTCCTATTTTCCTACTTTTTTCTACTTCTTTTTAAGTAATTTGCATGTAAAATGTATGCCTAGTATATTTTAGCAAAATGTAGGACTAAATTCTGCCCACTTATGCTTAGCCTTTTGGACTGTATACAAAGCATAGCCGTAAGAATATGAATATGCATAGACAAAAAAAAATTATGAATGAAAAAAAAAGGACTATGGACTTGTAAACTTGCCATCGTCTAACTCGATTTTAGGACTAATTTGGACTAAATGAAAAGCGTAAATAACATGCAATAATTGTTGCTTGGGGCCTGAGGCCTGTCCCATTATTTTGTTTTTGTGTGCAGTGAGTTAGGCACATCCTCGTCGAGATGCTGCTCAAATTTTTAAAATTTTTTGGGTAGGCACATCCTTGTCGAGATGCTGCCAAAATTTTTTGGTAGGCACATTTCAGCCGAAATGCTGCCGGAATTTACAATTTTTTTTTTTTATGTTTTGATCAGCTTACTTACGGTGACAATGTAAAACTAATTTTTTTCTTCTTTTCAGGATGCCTCTATGATGCAACATTCCCTGCAACCAGGCTGAGCCTCAGGCTCCTATATGGATGAGCGACGAGGCCAAGGAGAGATTCCGAGCATTGGCTCATAAGCCAATCGCTTTGTCTCTAGACCCTTCTTGCAGAGCATGGGGATGTTGGAGGAAGTGGATGCTTTAGCTGCAGTTACAGGATGGATGGAGTTCTTATGGCCTTCATTTCAGACTCATCCCGAGGTCATTCGGGAGTTTTTGGCTACCCTCTAGTACTGGGGATTCCAGAGATCAGACACTGAGGAGGGGGTTATCCAGTTTTTGGTCAGAGAGCACTACCATAGCATCACGCGCCAGAGATTTTCTGAAGCCATGGGGCTGCCATATGGGGATAATGTCATGATTCTCTAGAGAACTGTTAGGAGACAACATTGGGAGATGATCGCCATGCCAGGAGTGCCGTATGACCATGATACGCCGACGAGTACGGTGATCACATCGCAAGCACTGCGGTATGTACACAGAGTGCTCTCCAGCTCTTATTTGGGCCGGGCAGGTAATTCGGGTTCTGTGAAAGGAGCTGAGATCTGAAGCCTATGGGCGATGGTAGCTGGC
Source organism: Excoecaria cochinchinensis (assembly GCA_947683425.1). Taxonomy (NCBI): domain Eukaryota; kingdom Viridiplantae; phylum Streptophyta; class Magnoliopsida; order Malpighiales; family Euphorbiaceae; genus Excoecaria; species Excoecaria cochinchinensis. The sequence goes on from CANTUQ010000183.1 coordinate 1,674,826, forward strand.
CGGCACCTCAATATTAGCCACGACATTGTGGCTAATCTAGTCCGAGTCTCACGGGGAGCAGCCCCTATGGTATGGATAGGAGGAGTGGTGACCAGACTGCTGCTACACTTGGGAGTCGACCCAGACAGTTTCGGGCCTCCACTTGATGAGAGTGTGTATATGGATGCTTCAGCAGCTCTAACCAGGGGTATTATTACATCGGTGGGTGATCGAGCGGAGGAGTATGGGTTGCTAAAGCATGAGACTAGGCATATGTTTGGCCTTCCTTCACTCCAGCCGACAGAGGAGGAGCCTCAGATGGAGGAGCAGCCTCCACAGCAGCCAGAGTACCAAGAGCCACAGCCCATGCAGATGCCCCCACAGCAGTCTCAGCCAGAGGAGGAGCAGCCTTAGACGCCATTTGATATAGGCATTGAGCTCAGTGTGGATGAGCTGATAGTCACTCCTCCAGGACAGAGGGCTCAGAGCCCTTCTCCACATCCACCATCACGGGTCCAGCGATCCGTACTCCAAGAGACTGGGAGGTTCCACCCATACAGCAGATCAGTACACCCGGGGGCATCTACCTCTACGGCACCTCCCCTATAGCACAGAGCAGAGCCAGCACCTTCCATTCCATCGCCACCACCTCAGCCGGCCCAGCTCGGTCTCATTGCGGCCATGACCTCTATCCTCAATGCCATGGAGCATCGGCAGGAGGAGAGAGACCGAGCCCTCCTCCAGCATCTTGATCGGTATGAGGAGAGGGACCGGGTCATGTCGGAGCACTTGGGCCAATAGGAAAGAGTTATAGAGGAGCAGGGGAGGCTCATTGAGGAGCTGCAGTGGAGTTTGAGTGCCTCCCATGATGCAGCAGCTCAGAGAGTAGATAGGGCTATCCAGATGGTGGATGAGTGATGGGTCCTCGGTAAGTGTACCAAATCGACAAGTAATAAAGTGGGGTATATTTAGGACCCCGAGTTATCGTACCCAAGGGAACAAGGATTGTCCAGTTAAATATCTATAGATGAGTGAATTTGAGATGTCTCCAATTTGTTTGGTGGAGAAAACTAAACTAAGCAAGAAAATAAATTAACAATTAAATATAAAATTGTTCATCAAGAAATTACTCAAGGATGAAATTAAATGCTTAGGAAATTCTATCCTCATAGATGTAACTGAAAATTGGTAAAACAATATAACATGAAATTCTGGACAACCCAACTAAGCCCAAGCCTACCATCACGGATTAAGCTATTTTAATTAATAAACCTACCATCCCGGATTAAGTCTATTAATTAGCTTAAGCGCGGGTTACCAAATCCTAGATCTAAGACAACCTACCATCCCGGATTAAGCTATCTTAAACCTATTTATTCCTCACTATTCTTAATCTAATAACATTAACACCCATAAATCAACCTACCATCTCGGATTAAGCTGGAAATATACATGCCAATATTAAAAGAACAGAGCATTTGCACAAACAACAATTTTCGGATTTAGCTCCAATCATCATTATAATTGCAAACAATATATAACAAGAGGAATAAAAGAAAACATGGAAATATTTATTAAATCCAAATATCCAAAATACAAATATGATTCAAGAACTCCCAAGCATGATTAACTACTCTAACATCAAGAATATAAACATAAAATATGGAAAATTAGAGTTTAAAATACACCCTTGATGAGAGAGAAAATAGATCTTGAAGTACTTGTTCTTCAACCTTGGAATCCACTTGAATTCCCAAAATATAGATTTAAACTAAATTGATCTAGAATTATTTAAGAAGGAAATTGCAATTCAAAATTTAATCTAAACTAAAACAACAAATTAAAAATTAAAACCTAAACTAAAAATGAAAAAAATACTGGAAACTAGAGGAAAAAATGAAAAACTCCGTCTAAAAACTTATCCCCCTTTTTTAGAAGATGAAGCGGCGTTTTATTTTCAACTCTGGAGAAAAGCACAGCTGTGCTTTGGGAAGCACAGCTGTGCTGTGCTAGGGTTGCGCGACTGCTGGCTGAAAAAGGCGAAGCACAGTTGTGCTTTTCGCTGAAGCACAGCTGTGCTCCTGGGTGATAATTGCGCGTCGTTGCTCCGTGCGCGCGTGCCTCTTGCTGCATGACACAGCTGTGCCTTGCGAGGGAGCACAGCTGTGTCGTCAGCTGGTCACGCTGATGCGCTTCGAAAGCACAGCTATGCTATTGAAAAGCACGGCTGTGCTTTAGGCAAATTTTGCCTTCTTTCACCAATTTCTTCTAAAATCATCCCTAAACCTCCAATTTAGCTCCGGATTAAAATAAAACACCTGAAAACATCCCAAAACTTATTAAAAATTATAAAAACATTATAAATTAATAAAAAGACAAAAACTAATTAATTATTATTAAAATTAAATAAATAAAACACATAATTATGCCTAGAATTAATCTAAAATATTAATATAATTGCAACTTGTCAACTACCCCAAACTCAAACCTTTACTCGTCATCGAGTAAACTAAATGAACCACATTCTCAATCATCTCAATCTCAACAAAAGAAAATAAGGAGTCATTCTCAATTAAGGAACAAGAAAATAGCTTTGCAAATACCAATGCTCACTAAATAACAAATAAACACAAAAACATACTAAATAATTTCTGTGTGTGTGTGCAACAGGCCAAAATAGAATTTTTATCATTTAAAAACAAAACTTCTAGATACAATGTTGGGAAAAGGAATCAACTCGAATGCATGAATGCACTCATGGCTTTTCACTTAAAGCTCAAGAAACACCATATGCCTCTTCTTACGTACCAAATCTTACTAGAAGGTCATCTCCACTAAATAGAATAAGACAAAATAAAGAATCAAAAGGTCTTACATTTTGGTTGTAATGTTAGGCTTAGGTAAATTGGCTAACAAAAAAAAAAGATCAAGTCACTAGAGAAAGATAGCCACTACCTAAACAAAACCACAATCACCCAACTGTACTAATAAATATTCCCAACTCAATTACATATAATCAAAATAAAATTGGCCTAAAAGACACCTTAGCATCATCAAACTCAACTCACAATAACAAATGCCACATAATATTCAACTCATATGGCACTAGTTCAAGTCTTACTAAATTTTGTACCCCAAACTCACATTTTGCTCAATCAGCTAGGAAAAACTTACAATGCTTCTTCCTTTTCAATTAATTTTTTTTATAAATATAAAAACCAACTAGCCGTTAACAATAAATAAAGTACTTAATTCATCTATAAATCCCAACAAGAACTAAAATTGAGCTCCAATTTTTAAAAGACCAATAAACCACTTAAATCACATTCCTCTTTGTCAACCCCAAACTCATTTCTTTAAATGGGCTCAACTCTCCATTACACACACCAATCAATCTTCAAACAAAAATTTACACCAAAAATTGACAAAATCTAAACTCCCTTTTACCCAAAATAAAAACCCAACCTCACTAGAGTGGCCACTCTTCTAAAGGGAGGCACAAATCATTTAAGGTTAAAGGTAGTTTTAATATGTGTAACAATAAAATAAGCACATATTTAGCATACTAAATTGATAGGCTCAACGGGCTAACAAGAGACAATGAAATTAAGGTAGGAAAAGTCATTTAAAGTAGCTATACAAAGAAGAGTTACCTAAATCATTTTCTAAGTTGTGTCTCATTTGATGTCGCTTCGATGGGTAATCAGAAAGGTTCTAGTGCTCTTAGTGAGTTTTCATCTAATCCCCTAATTGCAACTAGATTTTTCTCAATTTTTAAAAACAGGCCCAAGTGCTCAAAATTTAGAAATTGCAAAGTATAATTAAGGTTTACATGCAGTCTAACAAACAAAGATATAAACATGACTATTTCTCATCCCTTAATATTGAATGAAACACAAATTTCTAAACCTGAGATCAAAATCATTCACAATTGAGAACTATTAGGACAAAATAAAAATTTAAATCGAAGGAAAATCAAAAAGAAACAACCATAAAAATATTTAGATACAAACTTGGCACAAAACACGCCACAAACAAAGCAAAACTAACTAAAAATCACTCAAACACAACAAACTAAAAAGACACATACAAAATAAAACTGGTTTTGGTTTGAAAAATATGAAATGGTACTCCACCCCAAACTCAAAATGTTGCACTGTCCTCAGTGCAAAGAAATGAAGTACACAAATAAATTTCTCAAAAATTTTCCCTTGCTGTGCAAAAACTCATTGCAATTTAAAAATTATTGTAATCATCTCAAAATGGCAAATATAAAACAATTACTGTGCAAAACTAAAAACCATACAAAATTCTTACATGCCACCTGTGCAAAAACAAAGAAACTCAAAACCTGTGCAAAAATCCAATAATCACTGTGCAAAATGAAATACGCTGAAATCTGTGAGATTCATAGCCAACACAAATAATAAGTCTATCTTATCACACGGCATTGGCTCAGCCACACAATTTCAAAAATATAACAAAGTAAATAAAATCATACATTGCCTGGCTACATCAATTGCATTAACTAAAATAAATAAATAAATATATACAAAATCTGTTGTGTACGAATCACTTCCTGAAATATATATACAATATATTACTGTGGTGGTCATCTCAGATGTGGAGGAAACACAGTGGAAACAGGAGTGAAAAATCCACGAATCTCAACGCTCAACCTGTCCAACTGTGTCATAATCCTGTGCTGAAAGGATCCCAAAAATGCATCTCTCTGCTCAGCTCCCAGGACCATATCTCGGTGCACCTGCTCCATCTGAGTCTCAATAAAAGCCAGTCGCTCCCAGGCTCGCTGTACCGATAAGTCCATGCCAGAGATCATCTGGTCACTCTGAGAGGTAGCTGCCCTGACCTCCGCCAATCCTTTGCTCAACTCGTCCAATCTGTCACACCCCGAACAGGGCCTAGTCGGAATATGCTTGCTCGGTCGGAATGAGTGAGGGTAATTCGGTAATTTATACATGAATAATATGGATAATAAGGATTTATTTGCAAAGAAATTAATTAAATAAGTTAAGTGAAGGAATTATTATGGTGTGCTTGTTGTGTATGGAAGTAGGGTATAAGTGGGTTTTAGGAAATGATTTGGTGTGACTCAAGTGTGGTACCTTGAAGATTTTTATTCAAGAAATGTTTGTATGTGGAGTGAGTATGGTGCAAGGAGTGACTAAGTCAAAGATATTTTGTGAGAACTAGTAGTGTTGTGACATATGGACCTATAGAGGATGGCCATGTGACTTTAGTAGATAAGCATTAAGTGGAAAAAGGGGGAAAAGAGAGGGAGGAGAACACAGAAATTCTGAGTTCCCGTCTCCTCCTCACGCTCTCTCTCCTCTTCTTACCTTTCCCCACTTTCTGCTCTCTTCTTCCTTGCTCCTCTTTCGATTGGGCTTGTGCATGTTTAGAGGGTGTTATGATGGAGTATAAGGGGCAAGATTAAAGGTATGTATATGGGTTTTTGATTTTGGATGTTATCTCTTTCTTCTTCCCTGTTTTCTTTTGGTTTGGATGAACTGAGGTTTGGGTTAAGTGAATCCATGATTTGTGTTTGTGCAAGGGATTGATGCTATGAAGAAGTCTAATAAGAGGAAAGGAAAGATGGAGGACTGAGCATAAAGAGTGTTGGTTGTGCTTCTTTGAGGTTTGGGAACTTTCTTTTATCTGTATATGAATTTTTGGTATATTCATGTATGATACAAGCTTCTTGAGTGTATTGTGATGATTTGTGATGATGGTAGTGAGTGTTGGCTCAAATGACTCATTGTTGCATGTGAATAGGTTTTTGGGTGAAAAACTGGCTTAGAATACACTGGACCTTTCTTCGGTTATTACACTATTTCGGGAGTTATAGAACTCCAAATGATATGAAATCAGTACCTTTAGAAAGATAAGATATATTTCTACAAATGTGTTAGAAATAGGTTTGAGCTAATTGTAACTCTAAGTGTCCGAAAAATGGTCAAGAAGTAGACCTATCTTCTTTGGACGGGTTCAGAGAAGCACTGTGGGTTGTTTAGATTATATCTGAATCTATAGATGTCCAATTGCCCTGTAATTTGTTGCATTTGGAAGTTAACATCCTATAGAACATTTGTTAAGAAGGAAGTTGTGGCTAAAAATGAGTTCTAGACTTTGATATAGGCTGTACAAAATTGTTGAGTGAACCAGACCCGAAATTTTGCTTCTGTTTTGCAATATTTTGGTATGTCACGGTGGCAACCAAAATGGTTACCACCGTGACCTATGAAAATGCAGGGCAGAATGCTCATTTTTGGACCTCACGGTGACAACCAATTGGTTACCACCGTGACCACCCCCTAATATGCATAATGTGAGTGTTTTTCTTCCCGAAACGTACCCGAACTTCATGGTAAGTTCCTATAGCATGTCTAACTCATTTCTAACCTTAGGAAATGAGTATGTGGGTGGTCGTTAATCCAAATTGTAAGTGATTAAAGCTATAGCATAAGAGTTTAATAATGAAATTAAATGTATATATATATGCTTTTAATTATCGAACAGGATATGCCTGTGGTATTGATCGTGTATGATATGAACAAGTATGCATAATCATGAATTGAGTTTGCTTAATGGAAAATGTGTATAGGGGATATGAGTAATGAATGCACGATTAAAGTAATTGCCTAACAATATTATACGATGCATGCATTGGTAATAGATGTTATTAGAATATGTTAATATGCAAGGTATTTATGATATTTTAACGGTTCATGTGGATACTTGAGTGCCTATATAATATGATAATGATTAAGGTGATTTAATGCTTTTAGATTATGAATTTCTCTTTTAAACAGAGACCTGTAATGTGGCAAACCGGGTAAGTAAGTGTTTATGTAAATGTATAAATAGTTTGTATGAATGATATGATTAAGTGAGAAGAATAGCATTCTGTTTTGAGGTTTTTGGTATGTCACGGTGGCAATGAATGTGGTTACCACCGTGACCTACCCCAGATTTGCATTCTGTTTTGAGGGTTTGGTATGTCACGGTGGCAATGAATGTGGTTACCACCGTGACCTCCCGCAGATTTGCATTCTGTTTTGGGTTCATGGTATGTCACGGTGACAACCAACCTGGTTGTGACCGTGACCTACCCTGTTTTTGTAAAAAGTGTTTAATTGTTAAAAGCAAAGTTTGAGTGTTAAGTTAACGAGTGGCATGATAATATTCCATATTTGACTCTGATAAATCTTAGAACCTTGAATAGTGCTAAAGTATGTTGATGGAACTATATCATATGCTTTGTAAAATGAATAGTATGATAATGTTTATTTATTGTCTGATGTGACACATGATTTGAATGATGCATGACCTGCGAGAGTCAGTCTAGTGGATAGTTAGGCATGCCTAATAGAGTCTATGTATGTGTAGCTGCAGCGCCCCTTTGAACGATTTGGACCCTGATCAGGTCCCCGAATAGTTCCTCGTGAACCCCTATTATGTGTATGTGTATGTGTATGGATCTTGTTTAAGATCCTGTGCAATGAAATGTTGCTTTCTGACTTGTGCCTGTAAGGTACATTATATTATGTGTTCGATTTGTACCCGTAAGGTACTTTCTGTAATCGATTTGTACCCGTAAGGTACTTTCTGTAATCGGCTTGTACCCATAAAGTACTTTCTGTATACTCGTTATCCACTATTTTGAGTCAGCAGGTATTCTGTCTATTTTGCCTAATGTGAATATGAGAATATGATATCCGAATGTGTAAGATTTCGGTCATATGAACCAGTTATGAAATCGAATGTGATTATGAATCTCTGATTGGGTTAGATGTAACTCTGACCTGTATATTGTACCTTCGGGGTTATCTGTAAATGGTCTTGTTTATAGTATGCGTATGTGAAGTCGGTCTGTCACATAATATGGATACTACACTTCTGTATAGTAATGAGATAAATTAATATGTATGTGAATGCGAATCTGAATTACTGAATACTATGGTTAAAGTCTATATATATAAACGTGAATATGTATTGTTAATTACTAAGATTAAGTATACTGATTTGTATACTTAGGAATGTGATCTTGAACCAACATATGTAACAAATTTAATACAATGCTATATAGCTCCTTATTGTTAGCTATTGTAGTAATTACAGTATGTTATTATATGTTTATGTTTCATGACATGATAATTTGTAATAGGCTTACGCAGTGGAAGTGTGGTGTTTTGACTTCATCTCTTTGGTATGGGCTGGATTATAACTTTTGGCATATCAAAAATATGTTTGAATAAATATAATGATTTTGGCATAATAATTGGGTGTGTTAATAATATGAGTATATGAGCGTGGTTAAGAACACTTGAGTGCAAGGCTATATTATGCAAGCATGTATATTTATCTGTCAGGATTTTATGTATTCACCTTAGTGTATGTAGTATGCCTTGGCGACCGTTGTGAATGGTCGTCTATATTTTCGTGCTTTTTCCCCACTAAGCGTTATCGCTTAGCACGGGTTCTTTTTCCCGTGCAGGTGGCAGGTTTGCTTCTGTTCGAGTCGCGCATCTGCAGAGTCGGCCACATAGGAATTAGAAGTGATGTATTTTGTTTAGTTTCTGTAGCCTGGATTATGTAATTCTGTATAATATGTATATGTAATAATATGTAAAGATACTTATATAATATTCTGGGCCATGTAAATATTTGTATAGCGATATTTGGAGAATAACTTCTATTGTATGCTGGTAAGTTTTCACAACTGTATGCTTTTGCTTAGTGTATGCGCGTTTGCGAAGTAGGCATGTCCAAATCTACTTCTCAAGTTTTAAATTCTTCCGTATTTTTAGTATGCTTTGTCTCGCTTCTGTTCGGTAACACACCTACTCGTACGGTTTCCTACTCCCTTGCGGATGGGTTCGCCTACGTATGGGTTGGGGTGTTACATTTAGTGGTATCAGAGAGCGGTTTCACGATTCTGGTTGTCTTTGTTTGTTTGAGTGTCAGGTCTTTGTATGCTAGTTGGTATGTGTCATGTTTTGGTGGATAAGTCGATTTTGTGTTGTGGCCTAATGCAGATGCGTCTTGTCCTGTGTGTGTTATGTTAGATGGAGCCTGACCCGAATAAGAAGGTGAATGAGACGACAGAAAGTGTGAACTCAATTAGTACTGATCAAAGTGTTTCGTTTCTGTGCACCTTTTGGTTAGAATTTCGGTCCTGTTTCTAATGATAGAATATTAGTGCAAGGATTGATTCGAATTTTGGATAGGCTGACTGCTCCTAGGATTTCTCAAGGTTTTGTTCAGAGTGTACCTCAGTAAAGAAAGGTGTCGAGTAAGTGGATGAGTATTTGGATTCTATAAGGTTTTGGTAGTACTCTATATGCCTGTCAGCTATCTCCAGAAAGTGTTTAAATGAAAGCATATTGAATCATGGGGATGGGACAAAATGCATCATTATAGCATCAATTGCATCACTCTGCATACATGAAACATCTCAATCTCATTACATCATCATCATCCCTTTGACAATACATGATAAGCATATGCATATATGTTTTGATTGAGAGAAAGCTGACAGGGTATATATGTACTATTTGATATTAAAATTAAGGGTAAAAATGACGCACTCAGCAATCGTTTAGGAAAGTGTTCTGTGTTCGGTTAAAGATTGAACAGAAAGAGTATTTTGGGGCCGTAAAAAAAGATTTTAAAGTTTGATAGGAGTGTTAATGGTAAAGAGAAACGTAAGTATGATGGATATCTTTTAAGTAGTGAAGGATTTACGTATCAATTGGCGAAGTTAGTTGGTTTATGTGTAAAGTGTTCGGGTTTTGATTTCAGTCGGTCATTTGAGTAATGATTGTTCTGATGAATGTGTTTGATTCGAATATAACAAAGAGATTTAAGAGTGTAGCGATGACAATAAGTGTAAGCGAGTGACTAGTTTGAGAGTAATATGTATGAGTTTGTTGGTGACATGGAATGTAATGCTAGGAATTCTTGTCGGTATAAGTGAATTTCGAGGACGAAATTCTTTTAGGAGGGAAGATTTGTCACACCCCGAACAGGGCCTAGTCGGAATATGCTTGCTCGGTCGGAATGAGTGAGGGTAATTCGGTAATTTGTACATGAATAATATGGATAATAAGGATTTATTTGCAAAGAAATTAATTAAATAAGTTAAGTGAAGGAATTATTATGGTGTGCTTGTTGTGTATGGAAGTAGGGTATAAGTGGGTTTTAGGAAATGATTTGGTGTGACTCAAGTGTGGTACCTTGAAGATTTTTATTCAAGAAATGTTTGTATGTGGAGTGAGTATGGTGCAAGGAGTGACTAAGTCAAAGATATTTTGTGAGAACTAGTAGTGTTGTGACATATGGACCTATAGAGGATGGCCATGTGACTTTAGTAGATAAGCAATAAGTGGAAAAAGGGGGAAAAGAGAGGGAGGAGAACACATAAATTCTGAGTTCCCGTCTCCTCCTCACGCTCTCTCTCCTCTTCTTACCTTTCCCCACTTTCTGCTCTCTTCTTCCTTGCTCCTCTTTCGATTGGGCTTGTGCATGTTTAGAGGGTGTTATGATGGAGTATAAGGGGCAAGATTAAAGGTATGTATATGGGTTTTTGATTTTGGATGTTATCTCTTTCTTCTTCCCTGTTTTCTTTTGGTTTGGATGAACTGAGGTTTGGGTTAAGTGAATCCATGATTTGTGTTTGTGCAAGGGATTGATGCTATGAAGAAGTCTAATAAGAGGAAAGGAAAGATGGAGGACTGAGCATAAAGAGTGTTGGTTGTGCTTCTTTGAGGTTTGGGAACTTTCTTTTATCTGTATATGAATTTTTGGTATATTCATGTATGATACAAGCTTCTTGAGTGTATTGTGATGATTTGTGATGATGGTAGTGAGTGTTGGCTCAAATGACTCATTGTTGCATGTGAATAGGTTTTTGGGTGAAAAACTGGATTAGAATACACTGGACCTTTCTTCGGTTATTACACTATTTCGGGAGTTATAGAACTCCAAATGATATGAAATCAGTACCTTTAGAAAGCTAAGATATATGTCTACAAATGTGTTAGAAATAGGTTTGAGCTAATTGTAACTCTAAGTGTCCGAAAAATGGTCAAGAAGTAGACCTATCTTCTTTGGACGGGTTCAGAGAAGCACTGTGGGTTGTTTAGATCATATCTGAATCTATAGATGTCCAATTGACCTGTAATTTGTTGCATTTTGAAGTTAACATCCTATAGAACATTTGTTAAGAAGGAAGTTGTGGCTAAAAATGAGTTCTAGACTTTGATATAGGCTGTACAAAATTGTGGAGTGAACCAGACCCGAAATTTTGCTTCTGTTTTGCAATATTTTGGTATGTCACGGTGGCAACCAAAATGGTTACCACCGTGACCTATGAAAATGCAGGGCAGAATGCTCATTTTTGGACCTCATGGTGACAACCAATTGGTTACCACCGTGACCACCCCCTAATATGCATAATGTGAGTGTTTTTCTTCCCGAAACGTACCCGAACTTCATGGTAAGTTCCTATAGCATGTCTAACTCATTTCTAACCTTAGGAAATGAGTATGTGGGTGGTCGTTAATCCAAATTGTAAGTGATTAAAGCTATAGCATAAGAGTTTAATAATGAAATTAAATGTATATATATATGCTTTTAATTATCGAACAGGATATGCCTGTGGTATTGATCGTGTATGATATGAACAAGTATGCATAATCATGAATTGAGTTTGCTTCATGGAAAATGTGTATAGGGGATATGAGTAATGAATGCACGATTAAAGTAATTTCCTAACAATATTATACGATGCATGCATTGGTAATAGATGTTATTAGAATATGTTAATATGCAAGGTATTTATGATATTTTAACGGTTCATGTGGATACTTGAGTGCCTATATAATATGATAATGATTAAGGTGATTTAATGCTTTTAGATTATGAATTTCTCTTTTAAACAGAGACCTGTAATGTGGCAAACCGGGTAAGTAAGTGTTTATGTAAATGTATAAATAGTTTGTATGAATGATATGATTAAGTGAGAAGAATAGCATTCTGTTTTGAGGTTTTTAGTATGTCACGGTGGCAATGAATGTGGTTACCACCGTGACCTACCCCAGATTTGCATTCTGTTTTGAGGGTTTGGTATGTCACGGTGGCAATGAATGTGGTTACCACCGTGACCTCCCGCAGATTTGCATTCTGTTTTGGGTTCATGGTATGTCACGGTGACAACCAACCTGGTTGTGACCGTGACCTACCCTGTTTTTGTAAAAAGTGTTTAATTGTTAAAAACAAAGTTTGAGTGTTAAGTTAACGAGTGGCATGATAATATTCCATATTTGACTCTGATAAATCTTAGAACCTTGAATAGTGCTAAAGTATGTTGATGGAACTATATCATATGCTTTGTAAAATGAATAGTATGATAATGTTTATATATTGTCTGATGTGACACATGATTTGAATGATGCATGACCTGCGAGAGTCAGTCTAGTGGATAGTTAGGCATGCCTAATAGAGTCTATGTATGTGTAGCTGCAGCGCCCCTTTGAACGATTTGGACCCTGATCAGGTCCCCGAATAGTTCCTCGTGAACCCCTATTATGTGTATGTGTATGTGTATGGATCTTGTTTAAGATTCTGTGCAATGAAATGTTGCTTTCCGACTTGTGCCTGTAAGGTACATTATATTATGTGTTCGATTTGTACCCGTAAGGTACTTTCTGTAATCGATTTGTACCCGTAAGGTACTTTCTGTAATCGGCTTGTACCCGTAAAGTACTTTCTGTATACTCGTTATCCACTATTTTGAGTCAGCAGGTATTCTGTCTATTTTGCCTAATGTGAATATGAGAATATGATATCCGAATGTGTAAGATTTCGGTCATATGAACCAGTTATGAAATCGAATGTGATTATGAATCTCTGATTGGGTTAGATGTAACTCTGACCTGTATATTGTACCTTCGGGGTTATCTGTAAATGGTCTTGTTTATAGTATGCGTATGTGAAGTCGGTCTGTCACATAATATGGATACTACACTTCTGTATAGTAATGAGATAAATTAATATGTATGTGAATGCGAATCTGAATTACTGAATACTATGGTTAAAGTCTATATATATAAACGTGAATATGTATTGTTAATTACTAAGATTAAGTATACTGATTTGTATACTTAGGAATGTGATCTTGAACCAACATATGTAACAAATTTAATACAATGCTATATAGCTCCTTATTGTTAGCTATTGTAGTAATTACAGTATGTTATTATATGTTTATGTTTCATGACATGATAATTTGTAATAGGCTTACGCAGTGGAAGTGTGGTGTTTTGACTTCGTCTCTTGGGTATGGGCTGGATTATAACTTTTGGCATATCAAAAATATGTTTGAATAAATATAATGATTTTGGCATAATAATTGGGTGTGTTAATAATATGAGTATATGAGCGTGGTTAAGAACACTTGAGTGCAAGGCTATATTATGCAAGCATGTATATTTATCTGTCAGGATTTTATGTATTCACCTTAGTGTATGTGGTATGCCTTGGCGACCGTTGTGAATGGTCGTCTATATTTTCGTGCTTTTTCCCCACTAAGCGTTATCGCTTAGCACGGGTTCTTTTTCCCGTGCAGGTGGCAGGTTTGCTTCTGTTCGAGTCGCGCATCTGCAGAGTCGGCCACATAGGAATTAGAAGTGATGTATTTTGTTTAGTTTCTGTAGCCTGGATTATGTAATTCTGTATAATATGTATATGTAATAATATGTAAAGATACTTATATAATATTCTGGGCCATGTAAATATTTGTATAGCGATGTTTGGAGAATAACTTCTATTGTATGCTTGTAAGTTTTCACAATTGTATGCTTTTGCTTAGTGTATGCGCGTTTGCGAAGTAGGCATGTCCAAATCTACTTCTCAAGTTTTAAATTCTTCCGTATTTTTAGTATGCTTTGTCTCGCTTCTGTTCGGTAACACACCTACTCGTATGGTTTCCTACTCCCTTGCGGATGGGTTCGCCTACGTATGGGTTGGGGTGTTACACAATCTCTCCCACACCCTCTCTTGGAAGGCTGCCTGCTCCCTCCTCGACTCACTGAAAGAATCATGAATCATGCTAACTGTAGCCTCAAACCGTGTCATCGTAGCAGTCATAGACCGCATCTCTGATATCAAGGTCTGGACCACCGAAGCATCTAAATATGGAGTTGAGGGTGGAGGGGCGGTAGAAGAAGATGGCTCATCATGCCCCGGAGCATAGCGGCTCATATCTGGAGGGGAGAATGGAATATCACTCCACCGTCTCACCCTCCTACTGGAAGAAGTGGCTGTCACTCGCTGTGGCGGATGTGGTGGTGGAGCATCAATATCATGATCAGCTGGCGGGTGGGCATCATCAGAATCGCTCTCTCCATCATCACCCAAGTCATGGGCCTCCATCTCCTCCGCTCTCTTAAGTCTATATCCACTCTCGGAAGAAGGATCCTCTATAGCGATCCTACATCTGAGCACTACCTCCTCATCAATCAAGTACAATGACCCTAAAGCTGGTCCCATGTCAGGAGTAGGCAGATGTAGGGCTCTCATGATGAAGGTGATCAATCCACTAATCCCAATCCTCTTCCCTGAAGTAGCGTTGGCTCTCTTTAGTTGCTTACACAACCAAGGTACGACATTAACTCTGGTGCCGGTCTCCATAGCATATAGAAAAAATAAGTCTGGCGTGCTCACATTGCTAGGACACCCCGGTCGCATAAACACTGAGGAAGTCATCACTCTGTGTAGGTACTGATAGACTAGAGAGCGGAGCTTCTTTGACTTGGTGTTTCTCGCATGAAAGTCCATATTGGGCTTCCCAATAATAGCCCAATGCACAGCTGAGTCACCCACAATATGCACCTCCCCATCCACTGGCAACCTCAAGTATCTAGCCAGGTCAACAATCGATAGAAAATAAGGGATATTGTGCACTCTAAACTGAATGGTATTCCGATCATCTAAAGATAACCTAGGAGAGTACTGAAATGTACTAAGGAACTCCAATGTTATCTTAGGATAAGTCGGACCATTCAGAGAAAAGAACTCCTCCCATCCAATGTTCCTCAGCAAAGATAATACCCTCTCTTGAATGCCTAGGTCAATGAGTGTCTTCATGCTCATAAACTTACTCGAAATAATAATCTTTGCAGCCAGCTTATTAAAAAGGGTGCGCTGCTCTGGAGTCAACCAATCAAGAGGCTGAATGGGCGCTCCTCTCTATTGCGAACCATGGTTCCTGAAAAAGAAAGTAACCACTTTGTTCAAAACATTCTTGGTTTCATTAAGCGCATACCACATCTATAACTAAATTTGAAGAATAATATCAAAACTCACCAAAACTTTACAACAGAAATTTGCAACATAAATATACTTTCTAGCTAATGATGATGCAAAAATTGAAATATTAAGCATAAGGCAAATGTATAAACATATTGAAGTACAAAGTCTATGCACAAAATAGTAAAAATTGGAAGATTACACAAATTAGAATTTAAAGAAATTAAAAATGAAAAGTACAAGTACAAGGTGGAAAATAAAATACGCACAAGTAATTCATCATTGAAATGCAATTGCCAAGAATAAAATGAATGCAATTATTGGAGAATAATAGAGAAATGCAAAGTTTGCCTAGCCAATGCTCTATTCAAAGCAAAAATATGTAAGATAAATTCAAAGTTGCATGTGAATAAGAATTTGAAAATTGGCATCCATTGCAACTCATCCTAATCCCATCAATTCGGGAGCTAGCAAACATGCATGTTCCTCAAAACAATAAGCATAATATCAATTTCATCTAAATTAAAAAGCTAAAAGCAACAACAACAATATCACACAATACAATTACCAAGCATAATCTCAAGTAATTTAAAATTAAACTTTCAACATCTCCCCATCCATTGCTATGCCCAAATAAATTAATACAATGAAAACATTTAATTTTCCCAATTGAAGTTCAAAATCCCATCGTCCATGATTCTCCCTTTCAATTGACCAAGTAAAGAACAAATGCAAGCTAGATAATTGAAAAGTAAGCCCGAAACCCAGTCAACATGGCAGCCTCTATACCCAGAAAAGAATGACATAAAAATTAAGCTCTAAAGACTGATAATTCCTAAACAAACTGCTCCATTAAAAGTTGGCCAGACTCTCGTCACAGCAGCTGTTTAAATCAGCTCCAACAGTGCCACTAGTAATAAATTTTCATTACATATAAGCACAAAGTTCATGCCATCCAGCTCTAACATAAATTGCATAGTTCAAATTAACAATTTCTATAAGAATTCATGCACAAGAATTGTTGTACAAATCAAACAAAAGCACAAAATTATTCTTTGAACATCCATTGAAGCATTTAAGCAAACAGCTGGTGTGCATGAATATAAACTGGATTTGTGTGCAAATTTAATAACCCCCAACACCCAAAGATCTGTACAAACGCACAAGACAAGTAGCACAATTCACATAATCACAAATAAACATCAAAATCCCAGAGAGATTTAGTGAACGAAAATGCACATTTACACAGTAGCGTTTAGAATAGAGATGAGGGAAATATACATACCCGTAACTTGCAAAAATTACTGGAATGCTAAAGTTAAAAATTTGAAAACTGAGAATTGAAGGAAAGGCTCAGTTCAGTCTATCTCGAACTCAAGCAGAAATCTAGATCTTGTGCAAAAATGGGGAAAAATCAATATCGGGCAGAATTTTGGGGAAAAAGCGAAAATTAAATAGAAAATAAGAATATATTTTCAATTACAGTTCGAAAATAAAAATTAGATTTAAATTACATGTTAACAGCTTGGATTGCGATTGAAGATCGGAGAAAATTTTGATTTTTAAGAATAGGGGGGAACAGAGGAGAAGAAAAGAGAAAAGAGAAAGAAAGAGGAGCGAGAAATGAGCACAGCGTGTGTTAAAGGGGGCTGTGCGAAAACGCACAGCTGTGCTTTTGAAAGAAACACAGCTGTGCTTTTTCCAGCACTGCGTTTTAGCACGCTTTTAATTGAAAGCACAGCTGTGCTTTTGATAGAAGCACAGCTGTGTTTTACACTCAGCGCTTTGTACTGGCGTGTTTTAAATGAAAGCACAGCTGTGCTTTTGAAAGCACAGCTGTGTTCTCGCTCTGAAATGCTTACCGCCGTGTAGATTGCTACTGTCCTCCTTGTCCCAATTTGCACTTCTTGCTCCTTTTGAAATTTTTTTCATTTTCAACTATTAATTTCCAAAACAATGAAACAAATCAAAACCAAACGACACACAAAAATTAAAACCAACATGTTAAACATAAAAAAATAACAAATTAACATTCTAACACACAAAAAATTTAAGGAATATTATTTCATAAAAATATATATAATAATTTTATTTTATTATTATTATTATTGTTATTTTTTTATTTTTATTTTTATTTTTTAAGAAAAATAAAAATAAAAATACAAACAACTAGTAATTAAAAATTAAAACATAAACACAGAAAAATGACAGAAAATTCAATAGGAAGGGTTAAGAAAAATAAAAGTTCTGGTTTATTGAGTCCTAGCTCGACTCATTTCACTCTCGGGTGGACGAGCTTGTGAACCAAATAATGGTCTTTCCGGTTTTTGCTCCTCATTTTCTCCCGTCAGTAGGAGAAAATCATCGAAAGCTACCAAGGTGGGAAATTCCATGTCTTCGATGAAGTATGACTCCACCTTGGGTTCACTATAAACGAACTCCTCCGGCTCTTCAAGCCTAAATAAATCCTTCAAATGGACTGAATTCAGTGCTTCCATTTGAGAATCATACAACTCTTGCTCCTTTGGTGCACTATCCTGCATAGAAAAATTGAAATTAGTTTCCAAACAAACACAAGATTTGTCTTCAACAATACTTGGCTCCTTTTCTTCTTCATGCAACCCATCCTCAAAAGTTTTAATATTCTTGTTAATCTCTATAGGTGCATGACTCAATTCACCACCATCTCTTTGATCACCCGAAGAGACAATTAAAAGCTCCAACTTGGATTCCAAATTTTGGATCTCCAATTCTTAACTTCTTAATAGATTCCCTTGAGCCTTGATCCTTTCCTCTTGCAAGTTGATTGTAGCCTGCAACTCCCCCCTTTCTGCTTGGTATTCCTTCTCTCTACAATAAATGTAGTTTGAAAGGCGTTCGATATGGGCAAAGTGAGACTCTTGTGATACACATGAAGAGTGAGGATCTTCAAAAGACGGTGAATAGGTGACTGGTGAAGTTGAATACAATTGTCATAACTCTTGCATCTCCCTCATCATATCATTCACTTGTGCTCGCAAAAGGACCAACTCATAATCTTGAACACTATCTTGCATCATTTTGAAAATACCTCAAAATTTTCCTGCAAAGATAAATACCAAATTAAAACGAAAAGAAAAATAAAAACCTCAAACTAACTCAACTAAAGATATAAAACAAACAACACCGTTTTCCCCGGCAACGGCACCAAAAACTTGACGGGTCCTCGGCAAGTGTACCGAATCGACAAGTAATAAAGTGGGGTATATTTAGGACCCCGAGTTATCGTGCCCAAAGGAACAAGGATTGTCCAGTTAAATATCTATAGATGAGTGAATTTGAGATGTCTCCAATTTGTTTGGTGGAGAAAACTAAACTAAGCAAGAAAATAAATTAACAATTAAATATAAAATTGTTCATCAAGAAATTACTCAAGGATGAAATTAAATGCTTAGGAAATTCTATCCTCATAGATGTAACTGAAAATTGGTAAAACAATATAACATGAAATTCTGGATAACCCAACTAAGCCCAAGCCTACCATCACGGATTAAGCTATTCTAATTAATAAACCTACCATCCCAGATTAAGTCTATTAATTAGCTTAAGCGCGGGTTACCAAATCCTAGATCTAAGACAGCCTACCATCCCGGATTAAGCTATCTTAAACCTATTTATTCCTCACTATTCTTAATCTAATAACATTAACACCCATAAATCAACCTACCATCTCGGATTAAGCTGGAAATATACATGACAATATTAAAAGAACAGAGCATTTTCACAAACAACAATTTTCGGATTTAGCTCCAATCATCATTATAATTGCAAACAATATATAACAAGAGGAATAAAAGAAAACATGGAAATATTTATTAAATCCAAATATCCAAAATACAAATATGAGTTTAGAATACACCCTTGATGAGAGAGAAAATAGATCTTGAAGTACTTGTTCTTCAACCTTGGAATCCACTTGAATTCCCAAAATATAGATTTAAACTAAATTGATCTAGAATTATTTAAGAAGGAAATTGCAATTCAAAATTTAATCTAAACTAAAACAACAAATTAAAAATTAAAACCTAAACTAAAAATGAAAATAATACTGAAAACTAGAGGAAAAAATGAAAAACTCCATCTAAAAACTTATCCCCCTTTTTTAGAAGATGAAGCGGTATTTTATTTTCAACTCTGGAGAAAAGCACAGCTGTGCTTTGGGAAGCACAGCTGTGCTGTGCTAGGGTTGCGCGACTGCTGGCTAAAAAAGGCGAAGCATAGCTGTGCTTTTCGCTGAAGCATAACTGTGCTCCTGGGCGATAATTGCGCGTCGTTGCTCCGTGCGCGAGCGCCTCTTGCTGCATGACACAGCTGTGCCTTGCAAGGGAGCACAGCTGTGTCGTCAACTGGTCACGCTGATGCACTGTACCTCTTCGAAAGCACAGCTGTGCTATTGAAAAGCACGGCTGTGCTTTAGGCAAATTTTGCCTTCTTTCACCAATTTCTTCTAAAATCACCCCTAAACCTCCAATTTAGCTCCGGATTAAAATAAAACACCTGAAAACATCCCAAAACTTATTAAAAATTATAAAAACATTATAAATTAATAAAAAGATAAAAACTAATTAATTATTATTAAAATTAAATAAATAAAACAGATAATTATGCCAAGAATTAATCTAAAATATTAATATAATTGCAACTTATCAATGAGTCTGTCAGTGCCCTCAAGTTCCGGATAGAGGTTTTGGAGGGTGCTATACTGCCTATATCTACATCCATCAGGGAGTTTCAGGAGCGGACGGAGATCGAGCTCGAAAGCATCAGGGACACGGCCAGGGATCAAACCACGAGATTGTCGAGGGCCTTCACAGAGCTGGGGGGGCATAGTCAAAGGTACCTTGGAGTTCATCGGGGTTTGCGCTCAGCCTTTCCTAGATGGATATGCTCAGGTCTAGTTCCAGCAGGCCACCCCAGTAGCGGGACAGCCAGTATCCACACCGGTCTTCGTCCCTCTATGTACTTCTTGTATTTAAAGCGATTTGTGTATCTACTCCAATGATACTATTGTTTCGTACCATTAGGGAAGAAGATTCGGGTAAAACATACACTTCCTCGGGAATGAAAAAAAAAAGCAATCTACTTTCATTTGGTATTTTGGCTTAAATTCTTTGACTCCCCGATACTCAATCAAATCTTCTTTTTTGAAGATTGAATGCACCCCTATAGCCCTATATTTAGTAATTCCTGAACTCTTTCTTCGGTATTGGAGATTGTTGAAATAAGCAAAAACACTATTTCTACAGAAAATACCATTTATAGGTATTTTAATCGAGATAGCGGAGTGAGTCATTTGCTCTTTAGCACCTCCCAGTCGGCCTTCTACTTCCAGAGCCGGGCCGTCCGTATCTTCGTATCATAGTCAGCCGGTACGCATATCAGATGATGAGGACGACCCAGAGGAGCCCTCAGACTATTTTCCCCTACAGTGTGTTCAAGGAGTTTATGTTGTTGTACTTGTATATAAAATTTGGATTTTATTAATAAAATCTATATTTTATTAAATTTACATTTCATTATGTATATTTACATTGTTGCTGATATCTTACTTGCACTTTCCAAATGTTTGATAACACGATAAGTAAGAAAAAGAAAATAAATGACAACATAAAAATTATTTATTAGTTTACAAAATGAATTAACTCGTAATGAATTAATAAAATCTCTTATAAACCACAGAAAGATGACGCTTCGCCGACCCGAGGATGGTCGACATTTAAGCACTAGGCTAACCAGATGGTGGTTAGCAAATCAGACGCTACGTTGTTCAGATAATGGTTGATATGCAGATCGGATGGGGTTCAACATATCAAAAATCATGTCTTGCTGATCGGATGGGGGTCAGCAAATCAAAGATCATACCTTGCAGATCGGATGGGGGTCAGCAAATCAAAGATCATACGTTGCAGATCGGATGGGGATCAGCAAATCAAAGATCATACCTTGCAGATCGGATCAGCATATCAAAAATCATATCTTGCATATCGAATGGGGGTCAGCAAATCAAAGATCATATCTTGCAGATCGGATGGGGGTTAGCAAATCAAAGATCATACCTTGTAGATTGGATGGGGGTCAGCAAATCAAAAATCATACCTTGCAGATCGGATGGGGGTCAGCAAATCAAAAATCATATCTTGCAGTTCAGATGGGGGTCAGCAAATCGAAAATCATATCTTGTAGACCGGATGGGGGTTAGCAAGATCATGCCACGCAGGCCCGAAAATGGCTGGCAAGATAGAATATTCAATCATACGCCTTGCAGATTGGATGGGGGTTAGCAAGGACACCGCATAAGCCGAGACGAGGCCAGCAGGACACACGCAATAGAACAAATCGCAACTGAGTTATAGTTAGATAACACTACCTCTCACGACAATCGGACACTGTGCAAGCCGAAATGAGGCCAGCGAGACACATGCAATAGAATAGATCACAGCTGAGTTGTAGTTGGATAACACTACCTCTCACAACATTCAGGCATCGTACAAGCCAAGATGAGGCTAACGGTGCACATGCAATAAAACAAATCGGGTTACGGTTGGATAACACTGCCTCTCACGATAGTCAGACATCGTGCAGGCCGAGACAAGGCCCGCAGGATGAAGGTGGTTGAAGGAATCGTCATCCGAGCGATGGGCCGTCGAGGGCTTATACCTCCACCCGTCGGTCGGCCTAGGGATGCCCGTCGCTTACGCGTTATGGGCGGCCGTCCCTAGGCCTTTCCCCCTCCATTTCCTTCACTTTCTTTTCATTTATTCCTTTCTTTTCTTTTCCTTATTTTCATTATAAATTTTTATAGATTCTTTTCTTCCTTATTTATTTTTTATGTATATTTTATTTTAATTGTCGCACTAACATGATTTTTATTTTTGTGAGTTTTATTGCTTCTTTATTGGAGTTGGGTTATTAAAAATGGAAGACACCACAATGATCTGAGAACCTTCGTTTGGGTTTATTTCTCTACCCTTTCTCCTCCTTATTTTAATTTCCATTTATTATAAATATTATTTTATTCCGCTAATATGAAAATGGTTAAGTATTTGTATTAATTAAATTAGAGCTTCCACTAATAAAATGAGGACCAATGTCATATTTCTTTCATCAAATAAAATTGACACTTTAAAGTTGTTTTCGTGAGTATGCATGCGAGGACCAATGTTCTCATCCATAATGAATATCCCGTTTGATGTATGATTCACATGCTATTTACAACGGGGGTTGTATTCCGCCCCTAATTTTGTTGTAATGTATTGGATTTTCGTTTATTCTATTTTAATCTTGCATCTTTACCTCTTTCGTTATTCACTTTCATTACATGATTGTCTTGCGCTTTAATTAATGCATTAAATTGTATGAGAAAAGGAGTAAAATGTTAAATTCAAAACTCAATTATAATTTAACCAAGGTATGAATAAATGGGAAGTCCCGAACCATCTCTGGGCTTAGGCTCAACGAGGTTAGAGGACCATCTCAATGTTCTTGAATTGATGTCAATTTCATGTTATGATTATCACTATACATAATAAAATCAAATGAGACATTGTAAGATAAGCAAAAATGTTCATATCATTAATAGAAAGTAGGAACATTTGTTAATGACAAAGTTAAGAGAATGAAAGTGAAAATCCTAATCAAAGATAGAAGCAACATCATGGCTATAGTTGCTAGTAACTTCAAATTGATTCATCCCTCATTGATGAGATCTTGAAACTTATTCTTAAGCATAGTGCAATCATTAATGAGATGGTTTTTGTGCTTATGGATGTCTAGTACAAGTCGGCCCTATGAGTTGGCAAGTGTCTTCCTTGAGCTGGTCTAGCTTGTAAAGGGTGAAGCAATCCCTATCTTCGTAGCTCCTTAAGGATCCCAGATAAGGGTTTCTCCATATTAGCATAGTTTTATCTTCCTTATTTCTGGCTCTCTTAATAAGATTAGTGTAGACACCGGGTCCCGAGGCAGCCCATATCAGAGTTACCCAATGAGGATTTTGATACCTGTTATACAAGAAAAATGATAAAATTATAGATTTTATCTTTTGTGTTCCATAAATTTTTTAAAGTTATCATAAATTTTTTAAAGTTATTTCTGACCAAAAGTCTTTTGGACTCTCCCATATTTTAGAAAAAGCTTTCTTTCTCGAAAAAATCCATTTTTTTGGTGACTGACGCCCGTTGGTCGTTGGAGGATCCCCTCAGTCTCGTTGAGGCACGGGCGCACATTATAGCGATGGGCCGAACCACCTTTCGCTCGAGGGACGCCCGTCCCTTACACAAAAGATTGTAACTCGCTCGCGCGGAAAGGACGCTCATCCCTCATGTGCGAAGGTGCCCATCTGTCGTTCCGTTGGTGAAAACGAATGTCCGGTATTTTTCGACCGACACCCGTTGCTTGACCGAACGACGCCCATCGGGCATGGCCTTATAACGATTTTTCTTTTTTTTTTTAGCAGAGATGGTTTTAAATCCTAGTTTTAATAGGATAAATGTCACATTTAATTTTTATCTTCGAGGATAATTCTTAGTTATCTTAAAAGATAATTTTAGACTATTTATCCCTATGGATAAATCAAATATTGATATTTATCACCAAGAATAATTCAAAAGAGTTTTTATTTACCTCCAATTTTAATGCTAGCCTATAAATAGAATGAAAGAGGGCATTAAAAAGAGGACTCTTTTGGGGAAGAAAAAGACTTTTAGAGGGAGAAAATTTGGAGAGGCTTTTAGAGAGAAAATAAATTGATTTTTTAAGCAAAATATTAATTTTCTCTTTAGATTCATTTTTTATTTAATATGTAAGAATTAATTAAGGAAGGGAAATTAATTCTCTTTTCTTGGTTTGGTTCCTACATAAATTCCATTAAATTTGAAAATAAGCTTTTTAGAGAGAGAAAGTGATTTTCAATTCAATTAATTATTGTGGAATTCAAGGAGATCTATAATATTCATTACCTTCTGGAGATCAGCGTCTCAAGGTAAACATTCTGGGATTAAAGTAGCCATTATTGCATTAACTTCAACATTTGACATTCAAATTTGCAATTTGGCTTTAAGATATACATTGGTTTATTTTCTTGGTTATTCTATTATTTTTGTGTTAAATTTCTTTTATTTGGGGATTATTTGGTTCAAATGCTTGAAATAACGACCTAAGATCCATAAAAAGGTAAGAAATCTGAGCTTTAAAACCTTTAAAAATGGAGTTTTATTATTGTTTTTGAATTCTGGAGATGACCAACGGGAAAAAGGATTCTCCGACGGCGGTCGCTCAAAGTGAGTGATGGGACATAACAAAAAGCTTCTACCCATCAGTCATCTCTCAAACGGCCGTCCCTCGTTTCCCTTAGGCCGTCCCTGGCTCTTTTTCTCTTTCTTTTTTGATTGTTTTGACCTTTTCTTTATTATGCTTTGTTTTATTAATTTTAGGTAATTTATTTTAATATTTTCTAGTGTTTCATCATTTATTTTTCTTTTGATAATTTACTTTAATGTTGCTAACATGTTATTTTGTTCGATTTTGTGAGTTTTTGTTGAATATTAGATGCTAATAAAGGGGATTAATTGAGATGATTTGGAGACGTCGTCTTGGTTCATTCTTTTCAGCCTCTCTTTAGTTAATCTTTCCAATTTCTGCTCATAATTATAGATGCCATTTTGATGTGCGCTAACATAAATTGCACCTAAAGATTTTTACAGTTAAAATAAGATTTTCTTTACTAAAATGGAACTAATGTCCTGGTTTTGCTCCAAAATATCGCTTAAAGATTGTTTTCTTGGCTACATGTGTGAGGGAACCAATGCTCTCAAATTGAATATCCCGTTTTATGTATGATTTCCATTTATGTTTATTTAATTGGGGTTATATTCCACCCTTATTTTTATTGTAATTTAATATGTTCTTGTTTACCTCATTTTAAATGGTGTTATTTACTGCTTTCATTATCTGCTTGAATTGCGCTTTAATAAATGCATAAGTTGTATGGGAAAAAGAATGGAATTTTAACTTTAAAAACTCATAATGACTTTGACCAAGGTATGAATAAAAGTAAAGTCCTGAACTCTCTCTAGTCTTAGGCTTTATTAAGGTTAGATGAACCTTTCTAATATTTTATTAGGATGGAAATTCCAAAATATCTCCTGTTGTCCAAAATAGACATACACGCATCGTATTAGGCTCATTGAGGCTAGATGAACTATCCCAATGTTCTATTAGGTGGCGACTCCAAAACACTTCTTATTACCCAAAATAGACGCCCCTGTAATCATTACAAGTTTTATAAACCTCCCTTGAATAACAAAAAAGTGGGTTATTCAAAGCCTTCGGGGTTTAGCGCGCATCACAGTGGCGACTTCACTAGGGACTACGAGTCTTTAATTCGAAAGTAACTTGGTTAATAAATATAATTGAGCTTTTAAAATTAAAATTCTATCTTTTTTCTAAAATTATATTTCATCCATGCTAGAACCTTAGATCTAAGCTAGATGGTCCATATTCTTACCCTGGTGCATTCCTGAAGCACGACGCTACGTTCACTTAATGTAGGAAAGTGTTAAGGATAATCACTAGCCCAAGCCTCGTACCTTCATGGTATATTAAATGGAGACCTAATTGGTCATTATGCTTCATGATGAGCTAGACCTATTGGCAGAAACCATGATTGGGTAGCCCTAAAGTATCATTACCTTTGACTAAAGCTCATATAATGGCAATAGAAACTTCCACTAGGTGACAAATACCATAATAATGTGCTTGCTATGTAGGCCACTATATATTGATTAAAGTCAACTGAATTAAATAGACATTCGTCAAAGGCTTCCATGCCCCAGTGAGCCTATCTTAATTTGATTGAAGTGCTCAAATACATAATGGTCAAAATCCATATGTATGTGCTTTATTTTAAAGTGTTATGCTGCCGATTTTTTTGCCGTGCACCATACATGCTCATTGGGTTCTCTGATGACCCGTGGTTTAATCCCACCTAGGAAAAGGACAATACGACCTCATATACAGAAGTAATAAGGTTAGAAGGATCTATTTGCTTGCATGTGGTTGTGGATGTTGTATAAAGCACGACCATGCATTATATGTCATACATGCATCATCCTAACAAGATATGTTTTGCAGCCATTATAGATCCATCCAGGTGGTCTAGAGGTCCTAGTGGATGACTTGTAAAGAATTTATTTTTAGAACTGCCAGAAAAGGTAGCATACTCAGGCTCAGAATCACTCTCAGAAAGCAATGAATCTTACTTTTCCCAATTCTCAATAGAAAGTGACATGGGAAACC
This sequence comes from Excoecaria cochinchinensis, assembly GCA_947683425.1. Lineage (NCBI taxonomy): Eukaryota > Viridiplantae > Streptophyta > Magnoliopsida > Malpighiales > Euphorbiaceae > Excoecaria > Excoecaria cochinchinensis. Next base: position 1,701,469 of record CANTUQ010000183.1, read on the forward strand.
CACCAAGAGAAGTAGATGCAACTCATGCCATGATTGCCGAGGAAGTAGGTAGGAGATTAGAAGAATTGGAGAATCAGATGATGACAATGATGGGCAATTTGACTTCTGCAATAATGGCACCTGCAGGGCAAAATTCAATCGCTCCTCCTATAGTACAGAATGACCAAGATACAGTTAGGGAGGATCCTTCGAAGATAATACTCCCACAAGCTGCTGATCGTAGGGCTACAACACCCACAGGACCAAGAAGAGGGGGAGTCCATAGACCTGAGGATGACCTTATAGAAGAGGAGTATGAAGAACCTATAGTGATGATGGGTAAGGTACCTCAAATAGAAGAGGTCATTTAGAGGAAAATGGAAGAGAAATTTGAAGCGACATCTCGCATGCTGGCCATGGGAAAGGGGATGAACCCAGAAGATTAAGAGTTGGATGGCAAGGATCTGGTCCCTGAGAATTTTAAAATGCCTGATGTTTGAAGTTTGACGGCACTTCAGACCCAATAGCACAAGTTAAGCAGTACTCGTTGGTAATGAAAGGTACGACCTTAACAAAAAGGCAGAAGATAGAATATTTCTGCCTAAGCTTAATAGGGCTCGCGGTAGACTGATATCATGGGCTTCTTAGGAGAATGAAAAAAGATTGGTATTTGCTGACATAAGAATTCCTCGGGCAGTATAACTGGAGTATGAAGATAGAGATAACTCTGAAAGATCTAGAGCTACTTCAGCAAAAATTAGGGGAGTCATTCCATGAATACTTGACTCGATGGAGGAACCGTGTGATGGAGATAAAACAGAAGCCAGACACTCCAGATCAGATCAGGCTTTTATCAGAAATGCTAGCCCATATCTAAAGGATGGGTTAAAGATGAGGGGATTCAAGGACTGGGATTTTTTGAAGGACATAGCTATAGAGGCTGAGAGCGAGTACCTGGCAAGGAAAGCAAGTAACGAGGCCTATGCTAAAAGGAATAGTAACCAAGGAGCTAGCAGATTAGTGGGCTCTAGTAGTAGTAGTAGGGCAGGTAAGACAGTTGAAGTCTCAGCCACAGGAGTCAGTCAGGGGCAATTTTCAAACTTAGGAAGGTCTCTCTCATGGGTATTAAAAAGGCTAATGAATGAGGGGAAGTTACAACCCTTAACTCCTAGACCTGGCCAAAGCTAAGGACGGCTGGGACATAAAGATGATGACTTTTGTGCTTATCATCAACACACCAAGCATACTACAAACAATTGTAAGACACTAAGACATGCCATTTCAGGATCTCATTGACTCCAAACAAATCACTGATCCAGAAAAGAGAGGCAACTAGAAGAAGTTCGATTACAACAACGTCCCCCTACCCATTTTCATGATTGGGTCTAGTATGCCTGAATGGTATGTTCTGAAAGACATGTTTGATAATAAAGACGTTGCTATCATGCGCCTTGAGAAGGCAAGTGAAAAAGGGATTCTCGTGGCAACGATTGATTGTTGGTCCACTATTGAGAGTGGAAGTGAAGATGAGGATGAGGAACCTGCTGACTTATGGTGTAGCGTCCCAATGCCCCTAGGGAGGAAGATCAGGTTGCTACACACACACTCACAAACGCATATGAACATACACACATAAACTAAAGTGAAAGCATACTGAAATAAACACAAGCGGAAGCTTTTAAAACAAAACATACTTTCATTATTGAACTTATAAAGTAAACATACTACAAAACCATTATAATGCCATAGACAAAATTACGTGCCTATCATTACATATACGAAATACTATACAGGAGTCCTACACAAAAAGAATACTATAATCAATACAAAAAGAAACTCTTCAAAATCAAAACTCCTAGCGGCCAGCAGATGGGGACCCTCACTTCAGAACCAAACCTGCAAACCTACATGAAAACAAACATTCGTTCTAAGCGATAACGCTTAGTGGGGATGAACAGAAGCAAAGGACTTCCAAAGAAGTCACAACAATACAAAGCATGCATATACTTATAGGTACTTGCATCAATAATTCAGAAGTAATAGAACATATAACCGATATAAATTCACTTATGTCTCAAAAATATACAATACAAATATAGCCTGAGATCATGATGATTGTTGATACGGCTAACAGAATACTGGCGAGCAGTATCGGAAGATCGAAGTCTAGGTTTTCAGAAGATCGAAGTCTAAAAGCTTTAATACAAAAGATCGAAGTCTAAGTTTTTAGAAGATTGAAGTCTAAAACTGAACCCATACGGGTCGACACCAGCAGCTGTAAAACTCTAGCCCTTTATAAGCATGCTTATCTATCCACTACCTTGACCAATCAAGCTCAACAACATTCAAATCACAATATCACATGCTCAACGTCTATCCTAGTATCCCACCAAGGATACAAACTAAACCACTCATGTACGAGTCAAGTAAATCATCACATAGCTTATGCATTTATATAAAAATACAAATACATAAGCTAAAATGCATGTACATTCATAATCAATGCATAGTTACACATAATTTAGAGCAATTAATCACATTTATTCTCCATAATAAACATAGCATTTAGCATATAACAACCCTCATTGAATGATGTTAAACTAGGTTAAAATGATACTCATACTCGTGCATAAGATTTATAGATGAATATTAGTTCAAAGTGCAAAACAGGATACCTCATGGTCACAACCACTTTGGTTGTCATCGTGACATACCAAAGGTGCAAAATAGAATGTAAACTAGGATACCTCACGGTCACAACCACTTTGGTTGTCACCGTGACATACTGAAGGTGCAAAACAGAATGCAAACTAGGGTACTTCATAGTCACAACCATTTTAGTTGTCACCGTGACATACCAAAGGTGCAAAACATAATGCAAACTAGGGTACCTCACTGTCACAACCACTTTGGTTGTCACCATGACATACCTCACACGAACCGGGCAGAAAACAATCAAGGGTATCTCACGGTGACAACCCCTTTGGTTGTCACCGTGACATACCACACACTTTATGGGAAGTAGCATTTCTTGCATACCTCACGGTCATAACCACTTTGGTTGTCACCGTGACTTATGCAAAAATGCCAAAACACAACTGTATCTTACTAAAACACAGCCATGCTAATTGCACCACAACTCATCTCAAGGTTATTTCTAACCAACATACCCTTCTAATAATAACACTCACAAGCATACTTCCTAAGACTTATCATACAATATGCCAAAAGCATTTCAAGTCTCAAAGTCAATAATTAAAACATAACCATATACCAAATTAAGCAAGAGACATGAACAACTAATCATGAACACGTGTCTCTCAAATACACAACTAAGCATGCACATAATAACCACGCTCTAAAATAGGGTCTAAGATTATCAATATTCAAACTAATACACATGCATATACACAATTCTAACTCATAGCACAACATGCATCAAAATACACAAATCAAATACACATGCAAAAACTACAGAGCACACGATCCCAACATCTAGAAGCAGCTGAACCTCCACCAAACATAGACCTTATCTTCCCTTTCTCCCTTCTTCTAGCCTCAGCTTCTTGCAATATCCAAATCAGAAAACTCTTAATCCAATCAAATCTCAACTAAATCCAAGTACAAAGAAAGAGAAGAAGAAGAAGAAACTCAAATCCAATACACTCTTACCTTCAATACTTAATCTTTAATCAATACTCTTCAATAAATCCAATTCAATAAGTAGAAACCAATCACAAGCCAAAAAACTCAAAGAGAGGAGAATGGAGAGAAGGGAAAAACCGAGAGAAAGAGAGGGAAAGGAAGAGAAAACTGCATGCAATCCAATTGGGGATAGAAAATCCCACTAACCATCACTTATATTGCATGTACACTCCATGTGGCAATCCCCTACAATGCCACATGTCACACATAGCCACTTGTCCCACTTCTTGCAAAGTTACACTTTAAGTCCATAACAATTATCCCTCTAAGTCCCTCTAATCCATTTCTCCTATCTACCAACTTATAATTCCACTTAATCTCAAAAAAAATTACAGAAATAACACCTCTAATTCTACTAGGATGCAAATCGGGTTGTTACATATGGGGCTAAAAAAAAAAAGAGAGAGAAGTTTAGGATATTCCAGTAGTGGGAAACTTCTGATGTGTTTTTGGTAGGGAATACCAGTATTTTTATTAAAGGAAAGATAATGAGTATAAGTAGTATTTGGGAGCGGTGCTTTCGAATATAAAAGAGAACATCAATCAAATGCTAAACTGGCTAAATGAGAATTTTGATTGGATAGTGCCTTCTCTGGGGCACATTGTTTTCTGAGAATATCAAGTAGATCTTGCTAAGATTGATGCAGTAGTGAGTTGGAATTGTGATCAGGAAAGTACTTGAGGTACGCAAATTTTATGGGGGTTAACAGAGTACTGCTATTGCTTAGTGACAGAAAGTTGTTAGTAATTACATTTCTACTCACTAAGTTGCTGTGTAAAGGAGAAAAGTGAAGTGGTTGGAACACTAGTTTTAACTCAACCTACTGAGGGCAAGGAGCGCTATGAATAGCAAAGTCTCCAGAGTTGAATTGGGATAGGAAATGACAAGGAATGGAAAAGAGATAGTCTATTCCTTAAGATAAGAGAAACCTCTTGAACAGAATTATCTAACTTATGATTTGAAATTGATTGCAGTAGTATCCGCTTTAAAGATTTGATGACATTATTGTATGATGTAATATGTAAGACCTTCATTGACAATAAGAGACTTAAGAGTTAACACATTCAGAGAGGGTGGTTGTAATTGCTTGCAATTTATGATTTTAATATGGATTACCATCTGGGTTTGGCCAGGGTGGTAATAGATGCATTAAGCGGATGATCAGATACAACTGGTAATTAAAGATTTGCTTTTGATGGTGCCTTGATGGTACATGTCACACCCCGTTTGCCCCCTAGTAGAATGAGCCTGTCTGTGTGAACATGCATGTGCATGTGTTCGGCATATCATAAGGGTATTTTGGTAAAAATGCATGTTTTTGGGTTTTGTTAGTATATGGGTGCATATATGGCTTTAAGGTGTGAATTAATTGGGTGATAGTTGTGTGCACTTGAGCATATCATTTTATGGTGTTTTAAGTTGGGATATGCTGGTGTGTGTGTGTGTTCATACCATTGTAGGGTGTGCATTAGTTGGGGATGCATTAGGTATGTGTAGTGCATGTTAGTTTGGTGTGAGTGGTTAGCTTCATCAATAGGAAATGGACACATGCTTAGGGCAAAGAAAAGAAAAAGAAAAAGGGAAGAAAGAAGGGAAGATAGCAGATTCACGTTTTCTTCTTCCCCTCACGTTTCTTTTCTTCTTCTTCATTTTCTTCATTCTAAGAATTGTGGGGTAGATTCAAGCTTGTATTGGTGGAGTTAATCATCTCTTTGCATCTTCTTTGGTGAGTAATTGCATTCCTCATCTTGTTTTCCATTTGTTCTTCTTCTTCCTTGGGTTTAGAATTAACTTAGGGTTTACATGGTTGTATGTTCATTGTTGTGTTGTTAGTTGATCTCCCTTGCGATCCAAGGGTAAGGAGATTGCTGGACCTAGTGGAGCTAAGTGATTGAAGTTTAGAATCTCAGGTTTGGGAATTATATTTGTGAATTGTGGTTGAATTGAACTTACTGTAAATTTCTAGGGTTTATGATCTTGTATGTGGTTATGCATGATTTTAGTTGTAATGAGTGTTGAATTAAGTTGATTATATGTCATTTTGATGCTTGAATGATTTTATAGAAGGTAAGAACTGATTTGTGTGATTTTGATTCAAGTTTGGAGTTGATTCTGTATTCTGGGAAATTCTAGAAAATCGGGTTACTGTAGAAAAATTCCTGTTTACTGTGTCTATCGCGTGACTAGCTAAGAAGAGAGGCAAGTCACGAGACGTGACTGCCAGTCACGACTCGTGACCTGCCAGATTGAAGCCAGTCACGAGTTGTGACTGCCTGTCACAACTCGTGACCAGCCGAGGAAGCCAGTCATGAGACGTGACTTCCAGTCACGACTCGTGACCTGCCAGTGTAGGCAGTCACGGGTAGTGACGCCCAGTCACGTCGCGTGACCAGCCGAAAGAAAGAAGCCAGTCACGAGACGTGACACCCAGTCACGACTCGTGACCAGCGAGAGAAGGGATAAGTCACGTCGCGTGACCAGCGAAGGAAGAGAGCCGGTCACGAGACGTGACTCCCAGTTACGACTCGTGACCGGCCTGTGAAGGAGGCCAGTCACGAGTTGTGATGCCAGTCACGACCTGTGATCGGCCAACCTTGTTGGTCACCTCCGTTTGGCATATTTTCTGAAATTTCCCGGTTTTAACTCAACATTGAATTCCGTAATTCTTCTGAATGGATTTATACTGCTGTATCATGCATGTTATATTTTTATATGCTTTGATATGAGTGATACCGTGATTCTTCAGATGAATTATATATTGTGTTCTGAAATATGATTTGAATGACGCATAACCTGCTAGAGTCAAGTAAGTGGATAGTTAGACATGCCTAATAGAGTCTTTTAGCTGCAGCCCTTTGTTTCGTTTGGACCCCGATCAGGTCCCCGTTTGGTTCCTCGCGAACCCTATTGTGTAAGGATCTTGTTTAAGGTCCCTTTTGAAAATGATTTGTAAAAGTTATAAGTAAAATGGTTTTCTCGATTCATACCCGTAAGGTACTGTCTGTAATCGGCTCGTACCCGTAAAGTATTGTCTGTACACTCATTATCCACTACCCAGAGTCTGCAGGTGTTCTTTTGGTGTTCGATTGGTTTGCCCTACTTTTATGACTATATACATGTGATATCTGTATGAGTATATTGATGAAATGTATGTTCTACTAATCTGAAAATGGATATGAATCTGAGATGCAGAATGTATGGCTTTAAATTGTGAGCATGTTCTTATGAATTATGTTATGAGCTGTTGCATTTTTCCATTGTGAATGTGTTATGCCTTGACGACCATTGTGAATGGCCGTCCATATTTTATGTGTGTTTCCCCACTAAGCGTTTATCGCTTAGCACTGTGTTTTTACCTGTGCAGGTACGGAAGGAGTTTTGCTTGTGAGAGAGTCGCCGCCGTCAAGCCAACACAGAAGGTTTTAGTGTAGGGCTTAATTTTGTAATCTGTAATGATTCTTTTTGTTTTGAACTCTCCTGTATCAGTTTTGCTATAGCTTCCGCTTTTGTACTTATATTTTTGGTTATGTAACATCTTTTGTTTCAGCTAGTTGATCAGAACATTATTGTAATGGTTTGTTATATTAATGTATGATCAGCTGTTGCTTTCTTTTCCTTTAAAGTTTTTAATTATCCTGTATTTCTGTATGTATGTTATGAATGAATGAATGTTTTGCTTTGTATCTATTTGGTGGCACCTTTGCTCATACGGCATCTCACTCCTTATCGGATGGGATCGCCTACGTATGGGTAGGGGGTGTTACAGTACAGCTAAAAGTGAAATCTATAACAAGGAATGAGTTGAAAAATACGTAGAAAGGTGATTGTAAGCTACAATAGATTACACATGGTTATAAGACTATTTAGTAACTATTTTGTGAAGGAAGATGAGATACCGTACTTCTGATAACGGTTGTGTTCTACCAATGTCAGGGGAACTAGAGAAAGACTAATACGTGAAGCGAATAATACACTATGCGTACAGGGGACAATAAGATGTATGAGAATTTGAAATAACTCTATGGATAACCTGGAAAGGTATCATGTTTCAAAAAGTCTGAACTGCCAGTAAGAGGAAGCGAAAGCGGATATGTGAGAGTTGAACTCTCAGCTATTTTGCCAAAGTATGAATTTCGCGGACGAAATTCTTTTTAGGAGGGGAGAGTTATAATAGCCCGAATTGCACCCCAGTAGAATATTGGATTAATTGTGGTAAATGGGAAAGAGAATTGGAAGAGTGTGTGATTTAGGACTTAAATGTAAGTGAAATAAGGGCTTAATTGAGTAACTAAAATAATTATAAGTGGCTAAAGTGGAATTGTGCATGCCTAGGATTAAGTGTGGTTAATTAGTGTTAATGGAATCCAGATTTTTATTAATGAAGATTAATGGATTATAATGGAATCCATGTGTCCAGCTGTGGCATTGCCAACCTAACCTATTGCATGCAGTAATTACACCTCATGGTGGGAAGAGAAAGCTCACTCTTGCATGTGCATTTCTGAATTAAGCCTCTCCAAATAATCATCTTCTTCTTTTCAATTCGTAAGATATTACTTAAGTGATAATCATAAGGATTCTGCTGAAGATAGATGATATTTGAATTGGATTACTAAGGTTCTACTTTAACAAGGTAAGTGCTTAACTATTGGATTGTTCTTATACTTCTACCCTTTCTCTTTTGGTTGAACTGGAATTGATATTTGGTGTCCAATTCTGGAAATTTGGTTTGGAATTGTAGTTGAGGAAATGAAGGGAACCAAAAGAAAAGAGAAGGTGATTGATCAAGAGACTAAGTGACTTCTAAGGAGCTAAGGAGAGAAGGTTTGGGAAACATGTGTTTATGTGTTAAGTTGCTTGAGTGTGTGCTGGGTTGTTTAGGACTTTTATGATTAAAAGATGTATGGTTGTGTATTTGAGAATTTGTATGTGTTTATATGCTAATTGATAGAGGGTATAGTTGAAATATGTAAGTGATGTGAGTTAAAATCGTGGATTGAATTGCTATGAGATCAACCTAAAGCATGAACCCTAGTTAGGGAACAATTCTATTTATATGTCACCAGACCTCCATGTAGTATTTAGATCATAACTAGAGTTTCAGAACTCCAATTTGAGTTTTTGTTATTTCATTGGAACTATGACGTCCATACCTATAAATTTTACAGAAATGTCTTTGAGCTAATTCTGACTCTAAGACCCATAAAAATAGCACAAACAGATGTGTCTCTACCTTGTAGGGTTCACTGGAACAGTCTATATTGTTTAATTCATATCTGATGTTTTACAAATCCAATTGACCTAACACTTGTCCCATTTGAAAGATAAGACATAGAGGAAGAAATTTTATGAAGGCACATTTGCCTAAAATTGAGTATAAGACATCCGTCTGGGCTTTACAAAATTATGGTGTGAACCAGTGTTGAAAGTTAGCTTCTGTTTTGCTTAATTTAGTATGTCACGGTCACAACCAATTCATTACCACCGTGACCCCTCCCTGTTTTGCCTTTTTAGGGTGTTTTTCTTCCCGAAATGCACCCGAACTTCACCACGAGCTCTCATAGCTTGTCCAATCCATGTTTATCATTATAAAATGAGTATCTTAAGCATGATGAACTATGCATGCTAATGTATATAAATATGTATGAGCTTTAAGTGTTCTAAGGTTGATGAATTAAGTATGTGAAGGGGTATAAATAAGGATGAAAAACCATGGATGCGAATATGTTACTATGCGAAATAGAGATGCATGATAGCCTAACTAAGCTTGAATGCATCATCATGCGAACATGTGACTATGCGAATTAGAGATGCATGATTAGCCTAACTAAGCTTGATTGCATCATAAAGCAAAATAATTACATATGCAATAAACAACCTATGTGCTTGGATTTTAATATAAGAAAGAGCCTTGTCATGAGAATGTACAATGCCATTAGTATGAATTATACTATGTGAATTATTATACGTCTGTTTAATTAGTATGTGACTGAGTGATGCCATGAGCATGAATTGATATAGAGGTTACTAGAATGAATTATTATGCAAGATATTTAAGGATGTTATATTAGTTCATGCGAATAAATGAGTGACTGTATATTATGATAATGACAAATGTGATTAAATGCTTTTAGCTTGTGAAGTGATTATGAACTATATGAATGTGTACTTTGGAGAGGAATGTGAATATGATTATATGCTTACAAACGTGTGTGAGCTATTATGCGTTATGAGCTATTTCATATGACCATATGAACAATGCGAATTGTGAATGATAGACAGATAACTGGAAATAATAATTAGCCTGCAAGTCAAGTAGTGGATAGATAGGCATGCCTATAGGGTCAAAGTGCTGTAGCCCAATGCGTTCAATGTGTCTGATTCCTTGGGAATCATAATGCGAAAATAATGTGTACAATCCTTGCTGGATTTCTATATGTGGATAATGTACCATGATGGTACCAATGTGGATTCTGTACCTTACGGTACCAATGCGAATGTGATGTATCTACGGATACGAATGTGATTAATGTACCCATGGGGTACTAATGCGATACCCGTTATCCGCATCTTTGAGTTGCAGACAAAGTTAATAATGACAATAATATTGTGATAATGTAAAGAATGCTATAACAATGAGAATATGAATGAGATGTGTTAAGATTTGTTTTGCGATGCGATTACGTGTATATGATTCTTCAGTATGAGTATATATTGTGTGAACTCAAGATGTGTGGATGTCATGACAATATTATGTGCATGCTATTGTGGGTTAAAAGGCATGATTATAGAAATATGATTAATATGTATACCTGATAAGTATAGCAAAGCAATGATGAATGTAAACACATAAATACACATCCACTGAATATAAAGCTTAAGAAGTTAAAATATGCCTCAAACAATTTACATGTTATGAAATGTGTGTATATATATTGTATTGTTTCCCCACTAAGCGTTATCGCTTAGCACGGGTTTTCTTAATCCGTGTAGGTTCTGAAGCGAGGTGATTTGAAGGACAGTCCCGCATTGGCAAGGTCAACACACTAGGGTTTCTAATAGCGTTGGTTTATGAGTAGACTTGTGTTTCTTTTTGTTATGTAATTATTATTTTGGATAGCATAAAGTGTGTAATATATTAAGTAACCAAGTCTGTAATATTTAACCTGGTATAAGTGTGTGTGTAAACACAAATCCATGAGCAAGCGTATGATGAGTATAGACAATTGGCTGCATTTGAATGTGATGGAAACAGAAATTTATTTGCATGAAATCTTTGTATGCGTTTAGACTTTACATGTGTATGAGGAGTGAGTGTCGTGTAACGGCCATTCTCGACTCCGTTAGCTGTATTAGCTGTGTATTCGGGAATGGGCGTTACAAGGTAGGGTACCAGGAGAAAACCTCACACTAATAATTGTAGCAAGTACTTCGGGTAAGGGGCACAATTCCTGATAGGTAAATCTGAAAAATGGAACCTGGGATCCCAGAAGCGAACCACAGCTAATAGAAGGTTCTTGTCCACTTTAAGCCTCCTCAAAAATTTCAAGCCAGAATAAGGAACCAAAGTGCTATTTTCCCAAGTTCGAGGGTCATTCAGAAATCGGTACATTTTGCTAAGGGTCGATGACAACATTTTCAAGACTTCGGGTTAAATATAAGCAAAAAGGGAAAAGAAATGAAAAAGAAAAAGGAAGAAAAGGGGAGAAAATACTTTAAAGAGGAGCTATGACCAAAAGCAAAAGGGGAGAATGCACAAAATCCAAGGAAAAGGCACTTATTTATAGAAAATTATGACCAACGGGCGTGGTTAGAGCGAGTCACAGCTTGTCCATCGATAAATTTAAGACTACTTAGATCGACCTTACTCCTGCATTTCTTCATGCATTTCACACGCATAAACTGTTTGTGCATATTTGTAACTATAAATTCTGCAGGATGAAATTTAATGGATCAATTACTCGAAAAAGTCAAGGTGCAAAATTTTTAGGGAGTATTTGTTTCTCAGTTCTCAAAAAAAAATTTGGAAATTCAAAATGACCGATGGGCTTGTGGGACATCCTGTCACTCGCTCCATGCATAACCAACCCGTCGGTCACGAAATCCTATATAAGGCGAGCTGTTGCACGCCTCTTCACTTTCTTCTCCTTTTTCTTTTCTTCTTCCTTTTTTCCTCTGTGTGAACCAATGCTCCATCTCGATTTTTTGCCATTTTCTCTCTCATTTTCTATCCATTTTGCATGCTATTTGCGCCAAAGGACTCCCCTCACAATCACACACGTTCGGGTCTAAATTTTTTGCAGTATATTTTATTTTTTTCAGACATTCCGTCAACTACCAGGTTAGTTTTATCACATTTTCTTCTTCTTTTTCTTCCTTTTTCATCTATTTTTATTTAAATTTATGTTCTGAATGCATTGCAGATATGCATGCTTCGATATGTAGGGAAACTTTTGCCCATTTATTTTCTGCAATATGAATTTTGTATACCTCCAGTTAAGAAGCAAATAACGAAGATAAATAAATTATAAAATAGCATGATAAAATTTAGGAATGTACCTTTTCACAATTGCCATTTAAAGTGGATAGGAGTAGAATAAAAGGGTAAAATAGGATTTCCCAATTAGATCTTTACTTTTCAATGAAATGATTATGCTAATGAAATTATTATTGGGGCCTGAGGCCTATCCATTTAGTGCTTTTCATGCAGGGGGTTTGGGCACATCCTTGTCGAGATGCTGCCGATTTTTTTTATTAGGCACATCCTTACCGGGATGCTGCCGCAATTTTTTTTGGTTATGCTGTCGAAATTTCTAAAAATTTTAAACGTACTTAGTTTACTTATAATTATCATGCATTAATGCGAAACTAACTTCCTTTTTCAGGATGCCTCCGAGAGGAAACATCCCTCAGGACCAATTCAAACCTTAGGCTCCAGTATGGATGACCCCTAATTTAAGGGAGAGATTTCAGGGCCTAGCCAGCATCCAGTTCCGGACTAGCCGATACATCTCAAAACCTATCCTCTAGCACATGTGGATACTGTATGAAGTCAACACACCTTTGGAGGCAGCGAGGTGGACTGAGTTTCTCCGCCCGTCATTCCAGACTTACCCGGAGGTAGCAAGGGAGTTTCTGGCTACATTACAATATAAAGGGTTCCAGAGACCGGATATCGAGGAGGGTGTTATATATTTTTGAATCAAAGGGGACTATTTCAGCATCACTCACAGGGTCTTTGCCCAGGCACCATTACATTGCCTGGAGCCTCCTACGACCATGACACGGTAAAGAGCACTATGCTCTCACCACAGGCCTTGAGATATGTCTATAGAGTACTGTCAAGCTGGTAATTCGGGGTTGGTCAATGGTGCTGAGATATGGAGCATGTAGACGATGGTGACAGGTTAGAGACTCAACATTTGTCATGAGATCTTGGCTAATCTGGTGAGATTAGCACGTGGGACGGCTCCCTTTATATGTGCTAGGGGTGTGATCACCAGGTTGTTGACATATCTGAGAGTCCCTCTAGCTAACTTCAGGCCTCTATTGGATGAGGATGTGTATGTGGATCTAACTGCAGCCCAGACCATGGGGATGGTAGCTCAGATACCAAGATATCCCGATGAGTACAGGCTCCTAACAGTGGCAGAGACCAAACGCCTCTTCTATCTCCCTCTACTCCAATCGGACCTAGAGGACTTAAAAGAGGAGGTCGAGTCAGAGGGATACCACCCACAGCAACAGCCTAAGGAGGAGAAGCCTCAGACCCCTAAGATCAGGACATCGACATAGATTTGGATGATATGATCTGCACTCCAGCTTCCTAACAGGGTCATATGGAGATATCAAGTCCTGTGCCTCCTCCACCATCAGTTCAGAGACCAAACAGGCAGGCGAAGAGGAGGTGTCACCCTTACTGCTAGCCTGTACACCCGGGGGTATCCACATCTACTGGTTCTCTACAACCAAAGCCTAGTGTAAAGCTAGCACACAGTCATCTTCTCCATTTGCACAGCAGGAGATCATTTCAGTGGTGACTATCGGCCTTGTCGCCATGGAGCAATGCATAGAGGAGAGAGATAGGGTACTTAGCGAGCACCTAGACAGGCAGGAGAGACTCATAGAGGACCTGAGGTAGGGTTTCAGTGCTTCTCAGATGACAGTTGCCTAGAGGATTGATGAGGCTATCTAGATGGTTGATGAGTCCATCACTTCCCTCAGGTTCCGAGTTGAGGTGTTAGAGACTTCTATACTAGCGATATCTAGGACCATCAGGGAGTTGCGTGAGGAGATGGAGGGTAGGTTCAATGGGATTAGAGATGCTACTAGGTGCCAGACCTCAGAGCAGGTACAGGCCTTCACAAGGCTAGCAGGGGTGATTAGCGAGTTCTTGGAGTTCCTCAGGACTTGTGCTTTTCTGGAAGGATATGCCCGGATTCAATTCCAGCACCCTCCATGAGTAGAGCCGCAGGCAGATCCTCGATCTCCACATGTGGATGTTACCCACCAGCAATCTTCCTCCAGAGTTAAGCCTTCTTCCTCCGGAGTCAGGCTGTCTTCCTCTAGAGCAGGGCCGTCGACGTCCGGTGCCCAGCCTATACATGTGTCTAACAGTGATGAGGATCCGGACGAGCCGACTGACTACACACCTATGTAGTACATGTTCAGGGAGATTTGTGTATATATATTTATTGATGTACAAACTTTGCATTATTTAGTGATATTTACATTTTGTTTAAATTTCATTTTGCTTCAAAAAATACTTGATGCACCAAAATAATAAAATAAAAGAAAACAAGGAAAAGAAAGAGTACGAAAGAGAAACAATAAATAACAATTAAGAAAAAGACAAAAGGAAAGACGTTATGTTTACGTTTTAGAAAGGATCCAGTTAATACAATAAATTAACAAAATTCTTTGAAATTACAGGAATTACATTCCAACAGTCTATATCACGACACAAAAACTCGTCATGATAACTCAGTAGCATTAATGATAGGCTAGATCGAAGGAAAATCTTCTGCAAAATGAGTTATGGCGACAATCATATGCTCAAGGCTTCACAGGCGATAATCATATGCCGATGTCTGTATGGTGACAATCACATACCATACGGATCAACTATAGTCTACAAAACAAGTTGTGGTGACAATCATATGCTTATGACTTCACGGTGATAATCATATACCAACGTCTTGAAGGCGACAATCATATGTCGGATGAAAATTATAGTCTACAAATCGAGTCGTGGTGACAATCATATGCCTAAGGCTCAAGGCGACAATCATATGTCGAAATATTGACGGCAACAACCATATGCCTGATAGATTACCAATATACTACCGACGATGACAATCGGATGCCCGACAGATCAAGCACTATCTTCTGAATGACCCGATGGCAATGATCATATGTCAAAAGTCTCGACGACGACAGTCATATGCCTGAAAGATTAACCGAAGTCTTCAAAATGACTTGGTGGCTACAATCATAAGCCAAAACCTTTAAAAAGGTAAGGACTACCTCAGGTACGCGCTTCTTCCCTTTTCTCTAAATTTTAGCTCATCTAGATTCTAGCGCACTAGTTTCCCCAAAATTGGGGGCAACTGTAGACACCGGGTCCCGAGGCAGCCCAGATTAGAGTTACCCAATGAGGATATTGATACCTATTATACAAAAAAAAAGGATGAAATTGTAGGATTTTATCTTTTTTGTTCCATAAATTTTTTAAAGTTATTTCAGACCAAAAGTCTTTTGGACTCTCTCATATTTTAGAAAAAGCTTTCTTTCTCGAAAAAATCCACTTTTTGTTTACCAACTTCCATCAGTCGTCGGAGAAGCCCGTCGGTCTCGTTGAGGCATGGTGTTGCTCGCACGTAAGGGACACCCATCCCTCATGCACGAAGGTGCCCGTCTGTCGTGCCTTTGGCAAAAACGGTATTTTCTAAACGACGCCCGTCGGTCGACCAAACGACGCCCGTCGGTCATTGCCTGATAACGATTTTTCTTATTTTTTTTAACAGAGATGGTTTTAAATCCTATTTTTAATAGGATAATGTGACGCGCGCCGGATCCCGTGCGCCGCCCTTTCGGACCGCCCGCACGTGGGCGATCGGGGCATTTGCGGGTCCGTTGACAGCTTGCGATAAATCGCAAGTGCGTCTATGTTGGGCAACAAGGAGGTTTCATGGAGTCGCCACCCAATAGAACATTGGAAAAGTTACTCTCACCTCGGAGAGCCTAAGACTGCGCTTGGTATCCATTTTGGGCCAGCCAGAGGGGTCATGGAAGGTGAACTTCTCACCCTAAAGAGCCTAGGATTAGCGCTAAAGCCTCGTGACCCAAGAAGTATTTTGGAGGATAACCTCTAACCTCTCGAGCCCAAAGACCAGAGCTGGGTCCGGGATTTCTCATCTATTTCTACCTCAATTATTTTATGATCAAATTTTAATATCATTAATTCGCTCTCTCTCTCCACACTATGCAATTGATTAAAAGGCACACTTATTCACATCTTGAAAGCGATAAATGATCAAATAGATAATGAAAGCAATAGATTACAATAATACAAGGAGCGGAATACAACTCCCTTTCATAAATATGCGGATCATGCATAAATCGGGGCATTGCTTATTTTGAGGACTTTGGTCCTCACATGCATCGTTATTAAAATTGGGGATTTTTATTTGTGATGATCTTTATTGGATAAAAATAGGGCATTGGACCCTTGCTTTTGTGTAAACCTCATTTTATTGAATATAAAACATTGAGTCATTTTTATACATCAACGGGATATGAAAGGAGTACATCCGTATACATAAAATAATCAATAAATAACAAAATGAAGAAAATAGCCAAGAGGGTTAGGGAACTAAACCAGACGAAATCCTCCGAACATGGTAGACAGCCGCTCAAGCTCGGGATTATCCAAGAGGATCAATATACACTCATAGAAAGTTGAGAGATGTTAATATACATAAAATTAACATACAAGAAGTCAAAAAGACTTGAAAGAGATAAAAAACGATTTAAAAAGATGGAGACAGAACCCACCGACGGCCTTCCTTAGCTGACCGACGGGCGTCGGTTAAGGTAACCGAGATGTCCGTTTGTCACTCAAGGAGGGGCGTCTGTAGGTGGGTGACCGACGGACGTCGGTGATAAAGATGACTCGTCGGTCACCACTGTCTCCGAAAAACAGAATGGAGAGAGAGAAAAAAAAACCTTTTCAAAGTCAAAAAGTGGGTTTTATCCCAAAAGGAGATGAGAGAGTCAAAATAAAAGAAAATAATGACAGATATTCAAAAAAAATTCCACAAAATAAGAAATAAATATGAGATAATATGGAGAAGGAATCTGGAATATTTACCCTCAGATAATCGCTTTGGGTGAGATTGTTGTGTTGATTAGAGCCCCGCGCGTTCTACGAGAAGCGAAAGATGAAGGATCAAAGAAAGAAAATGAGCTATTTCTTCTTTAACCCCTCAAAAGATCGATTTTGGAGTCAAAATCTAAAGAAAACTAATTAGTTTTTAGTTCCTTTTGATTGATTTGATCCTTGATTCAATAGATTTCCTTAGTAAATGTGTTTTGTTGGAAGAGAGAGAAAATTTGCTTGAAATTGGGCAGAGTTTCCCCCTTTGAAAATTTTTCCAACCCTTTTCAAGTGAAAATCCGGAGCTTTTATAGCCAGACACGACCGATGGGCATCGGTGTATGGAGGCGGGCATCGGAAGAATCCTTCTGACACAAGGATTAGTCCGAGGGCCCCGCCACATCCACCGACGGGCGTCAGAAAGGTTGCATGCTCCGAAAAGCCAGGCGGCGCTCTGACAGAGGCGGTGATTTTTCGACGGGCGTCAGAAAATACCATAGGCCGTCTGTGACACCAAGCGATGGGCTGGCCGTCCGTAGAGAGAAAAACATTTTTTTATCCGAAAAATAACCCCGTTTTCCCCCCTCTGCCCAGGAAAGGTGGAAAGATTCATTTCTTGTGGAACATGGGACTAAAACCCCTGAATCCAAACCGTTTATGCAGGCTCGAATACTGATTTCATCATAGGGTAACCTCTGATCCGGACCGCTCCGGGACACGGTGCTTACAGATAAATGTCACATTTAATGTTTATCTTTGAGGATAATTCTTAATTATTTGATTTTATCTCTAAGGATAAGTCATATATTTAGTATTTATCTATAAGGATAATTATAAATATTTACGTTTATCTTTAAAGATAATTTTAGACTATTTATCTCTAAGGATAAATCAAATATTGATATTTATCTCCAAGGATAAATCAAAAGAGTTTTTATTTACCTCCAATTCTAATGTCATCCTATAAATAGAATGAAGGAGGGCATTAAAAAGGGGACTCTTTTGGGGAAGAAAAAGACTTTTAGAGGCAGAAAATTTGGAGAGGCTTTTAGAGAGAAAACAAATTGATTTTTCAAGTAAAATATTACTTTTCTCTTTAGATTCATTTTTTATTTATTCTGTAAGAATTAATCGAAGAAGGAAAGTTAATTCTCTTTTCTTGGTTTGATTCCTACATAAATTCCATTAAATTAGAAAAGAAGCTTTTTAGAGAGAGAAAGTGATTTTCAATTCAATTAATTCTTGTGGAATTCAAGGAGATCTGCAATATTCATTACCTTCTGGAGATCAGCGTCTCAGGGTAAACATTCTGGGATCAAAGTGGCCATTATTGCATTAACTTCAACATTTGACATTCAAATTTGCGCTTTTGCTTCAAGATATAAATTGGTTTATTTTCTTGGTTATTCTATTATTTTTGTGTTAAATTTCTTTTATTTGGTGATTATTTTGTTCAAATGCATGAAATAACAACCTAAGATCCATAGAAGGTAAGAAATCTGAGCTTTTAAACCTTTAAAAATGGAGTTTTGTCGTTGTTTTTGAATTCTGGAGATGACCGATAGTAAGAAGGATTCACAGAGGCTGTCGCTCAAAGTGAGCAATGGGTCATAAGGGAAAGCTTCTTCTGCCCGTCGGTCGCCTCTTAGATGGTCGTCCCTCGTTTCCCCTAGGCCATACTTGGGACCTTTTCTCTTTAATTTTTGATTGTTTTGACCTTTTTTTTATTACGCTTTGTTTTATTAATTTTAAGTAATTTCTTTTAATATTTTCTACCATTCCATCATTTATTTTTCTTCTGATATTTTACTTTGATGTTGCTAACATGTTATTTTGTTTGGTTTTATGAGTTTTTGCTGAATATTGGATGCTAATAAAGGGGATTAATTGAGATTACATCGACTTGGTTTCATTCTTTTCACCCTCTCTTTAGATAATCTTTCCAATTTCTGCTCATAATTACAAATGCCATTTTTATGTTCGTTAACATAAAAAGCACCTTAAGATTTTTACAGTTAAAATAAGGTTTTCTTTACTAAAATGGGACCATTTTCCTGGTTTTACTCCAAAATATTGCTTAAAGATTGTTTTCTTAGCTACATGTTTGAGGGAACCAATGTTCTCAAATTGAATACCCCTTTTTATGTATGATTTCCATTTCTGTTTATTTAATTGGGGTTGTATTCCACCCCTATTTTTATTGTAATTTAATATGTTCTTGTTTACTTCATTTTAAATGGTGTTATTTACTGCTTTCATTATCTGCTTGAATTGCACTTTAATAAATGCATAAGTTGTATGGGAAAAGGAATGGAATTTTAACTTCAAAAACTCGTTATGATTTTAACCAAGGTATGAATAAAAGTCAAGCCCCGAACTCTTTCTGGTCTTAGACTTCATTGAGGTTAGATAAACCTTCCTAATGCTTTATTAGGATGGAAATTCCAAAATATCTCTTGTTGCCCAAAATAGACATATACGCATCATCTTAGGCTTATTGAGGCTAAATGAACTATCCCATTGTTCTATTAGGTGGCGACACCAAAACACCGCTTGTTGCCTAAAATGGACGCCCTTATAATCTTTATAAGTTTTATGAACCTCCCTCGAATACCTTAAAAGCGGGTTATTCGAGGCCTCCAGGGTTCGGTGCACGTCATAGTAGCGACTCCACTGGGGACTATGAGTCCTTACTTCGAAAGTACCTTGGTTAATAAATATAATTGAGCTTTTAAAATTAAAATTCAATCTCTTTTCTAAAATTACATTTCATCCATGCTGGAGCCTTAGATCTAAGGTAGATGGTCTATATTCTTACCCCATTGCGTTCCCGAAGCATGACGCTACGTTCACTCAATGTGGGAAAGTGTTAAGGATAATCACCAGTCCAAGCCTCGTACCATCATAGTATATTAAATAGAGAGCTAATTAGTCATTATACTTCATAATAAGCTAGTCCCATTGGCAGGGACTATTCTTAGGTACCCCTAAAGCATCATTACCTTTGACTAAAGCTCATATAATGCCTATAAAAACTTCCACTAGGTGGCATGTACCATAATAATGTGCTTACTATGTGAGCCATTAGATATTGAGTAAAGTCAACTCAATTAAATAAACATTGATCAAAGGCTTCCATGCCCCGATGAGCCTATATTAATTTGATTGAAGTGCTCAAATATATAATGGTTAAAATCCATATGTATGTGCTTTATTTTAGAGTTTTATGCTGCCGATTTTTTCGCCGTGCATCATACGTGCTCATTAGGTTCCCCGATGACCCATGGGTTAATCCCACCTAGGAAAGAGACAATACGACCTCCTGTGTGGAAGTAATAAGGTTAGAAGGATCTATTTACTTTCATATGGTTATGGATATTGCATAAAGCACGACCATGCATTATATGTTATACATGCATCATCTTAACAAGATATGTTCTGCAGCCATCATAGATCCATCCAGGTGATCCAGAGGTCCCGGTGGACAACTAGTCACGAATTTGTTTTTCAAATTGCCAGAAAGAGTAGCATTCTCAAGCTCAGAATCACTTATAGAAAGCAATAAATCTTACTCTTCCCAATTCTCAATAAAAAGTGACATGGCAAGCCCACTAAGAGAAGTAGATGAAACTCGCATAATGATTATCGAGGAAGTAGGTAGGAGACTAGAAGAATTTGAGAATCGAATGATGACGATGATGGGCAATTTGACTGCTGCAATAACAGCACCTGCAGGGCAAAATTCAGTCGCTCCTCCTGCAGCACATAGTGACCAAGATAGAGTTGGGAGGATCCTTCGGAGGTAATATACCCACCAGCTGCTAATCGTAGGGCTACAACACCCACAGGACCAAGAAGAGTGGGAGTCCATAGACCTAAGGATGACCTCATTGAAGAGGAGTATGAAGAACCGGTAGTGATGAAGGGCAAGGCACCTCAAACAGAAGAGGTCATATGGAGAAAAATGGAAGAGAAATTTGAAGCAATGTCTTGCATACTCGCCATAGGAAAGGGGATGAACCTAGAAGACAAAGAGTTAGATGGCGAGGATCTAGTCTCTTAGAATTTTAAAATGCCTGATGTCCCAAAGTTCAATGCGACTTCAGACCCAATAGCACATGTTAAGCAGTACTCACTGGTAATGAAGGGTACGACCTTAATAAAAAGGAAGAAGAAAGAATATTTCTGCCTAAGCTTAATAGGGCCTGCAGTGGACTGATATCATGGGCTTGATAGGAGAACGAAAAAAGACTGGAATTTGCTAATAGAAGAATTGCTTAGGCAGTATGACTGCAGTACGAGGATGGAGATAACTCTGAAAGATCTAGAGTTGCTTCAACAAAAATTAGGGGAGTCATTCCATGAATACTTGACCCAGCGGAGGAACCGTGTGATGGAGATAAAGAGGAAGCCGGACACTCTAGATCATATCAAGCTTTTTATCATAAATGCCAGCCCATATCTAAAGGGTGGGTTAAAGATGAAGGGATTAAAGGACTAGAAGTCTCTGAAGGACATAGCTATAGAGGCTGAGAGTGAGTACCTGGCAAGGAAAGCAAGTAATGAGGCCTATGCTAAAAAGAATAGTAACCAAGGAGCTTGCAGATCAATGGGCTCTAGCAGTAGTAGTAGGGTAGGCAAGATAGCTAAAGTCTCAGCCACAGGAGTCTCTTAGAAGCAATTTTCAAACTAAGCAAGGTCTCTCTCATGGGTGTTAAAAAGGATAGTGAAGGAGGGAAAGTTACAGCCCTTAATGCCTAAACCTGCCCAAAGCCAAGGACGACCGGGACATAAGGATGATTAGTTTTGTACTTACCATCAACACACCGGGTATACTACAGACAATTGTAAGACACTAAGACATGTCATTCAGGATCTCATTGACTCTAAATAGATCATTGATCCAGAAAAGTGATGCAACCATAAGAAGTCCGGTTACTTCAATGTCCCCCCACCTGTTTTCATGATCGGGTCTAGTTAGCCCGAATGGTATGTTTTGAAAGACTTGTTTGATGATGAAGACCTATCACGCGCCTTGAGAAAGAAAGTGAAAAAGGGATTCTCGTGGCAACGATTGATTGTTGGTCCACTAGTGAAAGTAGAAGTGAAGATGAGGATGCGAAACCTGCTGACTTATGGGGTTCGAAAGATGAGAGGAAAGAAATTAGAGCAGTGACCCGAAGTGGAAGGGTAGTTCCAAAAGTGGAAAAGCCGCAAGATCCAATGGCAATGTATGTGGAGAAGGAGCCAGAGGAGGACCAAGTAGTGAAGCAGCTTAAAAAGACCTCGGCTCAGATATCGATTTGGGATTTGTTGAGGCAGCCCCCGTCACATAGGCAGAAGTTAGTAGAAGCCCTATGTGAGTCCACTGTTGCAACTACCATCTCCCCAATAGAGCTATTAGACATTTTAAAAGGGACTGCCGGAGAAAATTTGGTTTACTCAGATACTGATTTGCCGGCAAAAGGTTGTAATCATAACCGTCCTCTTTATATAAGGGCACAGATCAATGAAAAGCATACCGCCTGCATTATGGTAGATGGCTGTTCTTCCATAAATGTGTGCCCGTTAGTGGCAATGTTAGCTTTTGGATTGAAGGAGGATATGTTAAGCAAATCAGATCTTACAATCACTGCCTATGAAAACTCCCGAAGGCAAGTATCAGGGACTTTTGGAGCAATAGTAAAGACATGGCCAGTAGAGATGGAAGTTGAATTTGTAGTCCTTCCTATTCCAGCTAATTTCTCAGCATTGTTGGGCAGACCGTGGTTCCACAAGTTGGGAGTGTAACCCAACCACACGATTAGCTCAACTAAAGTAGTCAAGAATGGTAGCTACACATAAAAATTCCAACATATACGGATGCCAAAACCTGTATTATTAAAGTCGCTTCACATACATTCACATGCAGCGGATATCTCATACTAGCACATGCTTAAACCTACATAATCAAACATACATCATTAACTTAATAATACATAAACTTAGCCACTAGTCCATTACACACTCAATGTTTGAAAATAGGTTATACAAAACATATACAAAATACATTGCCCAAAATCCTAAAACCTACACTATAGGTACTCCTAATGTTGACCGTAATGCAGATTCGATCACTGAGATCACTTCGCGTCTGAACCTACACGGATTAGGAAAAAACCCGTGCTAGGCGATAATGCTTAGTGGGGAAAATAATACACCAAAAGCAATACAAGATATATGCACAAAGTATAACATATTGCCAGCAAGTAGACATGCATACTAATGTTATAATTTTTCACTTATCACATGCATATATTCAATGTACATGCATAATAATAGTCACACCATACTTCACACTATTGCATCACATTCATATACACTTCGTATTTGAATTCACAAGTAGCTCACTTATATTCATATTATTCGGTTAGTGTGGATAACGGGTATCGCATCAGTACCCAAAGGTATAGTAAACACATTAGTATCCATAGATACCACATATTCGCATTAGCACCCGAAGGTACTAGAAAGACCAATAATATCAATAAACTCACATTAGAGAATCCAATAGGGATTCAAATCAGATTGATGATTCCAGAGGAATCTGACGCATTTGGCTACAGCACTTAGACCCTATATGCATGCCTATCTATCCACTATTTGACTCACAGGCTAAAATATTAGTCTGATTTATTCAACATATCACATCTCATAAGTATCAATTATTCATTGCACAATTCAATCGCTCTAACAATTATATATAAGATGATATTCCTATGCACAATATAACAATTATTATCATATGCATGTCCACTTTACACATAAATTGATCAATTTAGGGCAATTAGGAATTATTCAAAATACTCAAAAGTGTCGCGCTCGCGACAGAATTTAATGATAGCTACTGTCGCGCTCACGACAGAACCTATTCACCCTCGATCGCGCTCGCGCACCTACATATGCCCGCGACAAAAAGCAGCAACAGCATTAAAGGGTATTTTGTCGCGCTCGCGACAGAACACCAATCTGCCACAAAAACTTATAACTCAACTCGACTCATCACTTCCACTCCTAGCTCTTCTTTACGTATGCACCCTATTACTTACTAACGAGTTCTTTAGGCATACAATTATCTACCTATTAAAGATACTATAACATAATTTTCCATCCATTTAGAATTATAATATCAAGTTATAATCCACACTAATTCATAATATTAGATACCCTATAAATTATGCTTTACCCTAACTTACATAACCAGTTAATTTGTACCAATTAAGTGAGATTCTAAGACAGGTTTCTAATTCACCACCCAACATGCTTGCTACCTTCTAACTTGCTATTTCTCATACCAGTCCCATTTATGCCATTTATACGCAATTTAAGTTTCATTCCAAAACAGAGCATCACACTCCCATTCAATAACTAGCTCATTGCTCATCATCTCAACTCAATGATTTAAACACGTAATTTCACATTCAATGTTCACCACAAACACATAGTTCAATCATACAAATTCTAGAATTTATAATACGTCAAAAATTGATACACAAAGGTGTTCTCCCAAGATACTAAAAGGTCATTAAGCTCCTGGATCCACCACCTTCTCCTTTCCTTTACTTTTCTTTGCTTCCTCAACTACAAATTTAAGTCCAATTTCCAGAATTGGAACACCATATCAATCCCCAATCCATCAAAATTCAAAACAAGAGGAATTAGAAGATGAAGAACTATAATTATTTACTTACCTTGCTTAATTGACCACAATAGCACAATCTGTAATGCCCCAAAATCTACCCTAGTGGTATGTTGGCCGATTAAGGTAATTAGGTGAATTTAATAGTGAGTTGCTAACTTGGACATAAGTGCAATTAAGAAATCAAGGACCCAATTGTGTAAGATAGATAAGTTTAAGTGGCCAATTTGTAAATGTGCATATAAGTTAAGTGAATTGATTTGAATTAATATGGAATAATTAAGTGGAAGAAATCAGATTTAAGAGTAATTGGGAAATGGAGGACTTCATTGAAGAAAGTAAATAAGTTTAAGTGACTTATGGGTAAATATGTATGATTAAATTAATGAGGGATTAATCAAGAGTTAGTGGGGATTAATTAGGTTAATCTCAATTAAGATTGTGGGAGTGGATTCTAAGTGGAGATTGCTGGAGGTGCCAACTCAGCATTTTCATGCAATGGAGGATGTGAGTGGTGGATTCCAGCTGCCAATTTCTGCCTTTGCCACTTCATCTACCTACATGCAATGTAAAGCTTAAGGAGAGAGAAAACCCACTAGTTTTGCATGTGTATTCAGTCATTCTTTCCTCTCTCTAAAATCTTCTATTCCTTCTTCTTCTTCAACGTGAATTTCCTTTCAAAGTTACCATTTTGTTCTACAAATTCTGCTGGTTAATCATATGTCTAGCTGGTTAATTATTGTTGATTATTGCAAAGGTAAGTGACTAATTATAGTCCTTCATATTCTACTTCTTCTTATTTTGGAATTTATGAGATTGAGGATTGATTATGGTGTTACAATTCTGTAATTTGGTTGTACATGTGGAGGTGGTTATGATAAAAGAAAAGGAAAGATGGAGGTTGATGAGTCAAGTATCAAGTGAGCATTGGAGCAAAGGATAGAGAGGTTTGGGAACTAACCATTGTTATATGTGTGTAAATTAGTTTATCATGTGACAATTAAAAGATGATATAGTTGAAATATATGGTTGATTTGTGTTGAAATTGATGATTGAATTGTTGTGTGCTTAATTTAAGTATAAACCCTAGTTAGGGAAAAATTTTGTTTATATGTCACCAGACCTCAGTGAAGTGTTTTGGTCATAACTAGAGTTTAAGAACTCCAAATTGAGTTATTGTTGCGCCATTTGAACCATTACTTCCATACCTATAAATTTTACAGAAACGACTATGAGCTAATTCTGGCTCAAAGACCCCTAAAAATAGCACAAACGGTCGTGTCTGTACCTTGTAGGGTTCACTGGAACAGTCTATATTGTTTAATTCATATCTGATGTTTTAAAACTCCAATTGACCTGGAACTTGTCCCATTTGAAATATAAGATATAGAGGAAGAAATGTTATGGAGGGAACTTTGCCAAAAATTGAGTGTAAGACTTCGTTTTGGGTTGTACAATATTGTGGTGTGAAGCAGTCCTGAAGTTTAGCTTCTGTTTTGCTTATTTTGGTATGTCACGGTCACAATGAAATTCATTGCCACCGTGACATATGTTTATAGAAGGCAGAATGCCTATTTATGGACCTCACGGTCACAACAAAGTCATTACCACCGTGACCCCTTCTGTTTTGACCATTTTATAGGTTTTTCTTCCCGAATTGAACCCGTATTGCGCCGAGACTTTCTCGGATCTATTTGATTCAAATTTAGGACTATTAAATGGGTATAAGAATAGTTATCACTTGGAAAATAAACATGAATAAGACTAAGATCAATAGCAAACTAATGAAGTAATGATGGGTAATTGTATGTAATAGAACCAAGTCAAGTTTAATGACATTATTGAGGGTTATAATACCTTAATCTATATGAGCATGTATAATATGAACAAGTGTACATAATTATGAATTGAGATTAAGTTATATACACATGAAGGATATCAAATGAAATGAGTTTGCTAAATGTGATATGTTCAATGAATGTGTGATTGAAGTATTGGCCTAGCATTATTATATGAGGTATGAATTGATATAGAGGTTACTAGAATGAATTATTATGCAAGATATTTAAGGATGTTATATTTGTTCATGTGGATAAATGAGTGATTGTATATTATGATAATGATAGATGTGATTAAATGCTTTTAGCTTGTGAAGTGATAATGAATTATATGAATGTGTACTTTGGAGAGGAATGTGAACATGATTATATGCTTGCAAACATGTGTGAGCTATTATGCGTTATGAGCTATTTCATATGACTATATGAATGAGTTATATCAAGCGAATATGTTAACTATGATAGTGAATTATAAAGTGACCTACCCTGTTTTGGCAATATAACCCTAAAATGGTTCGACTTCTAAATGGCAAGGCTTTAAGCTGTAATGAAGGACATTATGAGTAAGTATTATGTGTGTGTAAAGTAATGTATATTTGCATAAACATGATGACTTTTGAATGCAATCAAATATGTGATTATTAACTATGAAAGAATGAGATTGGAAATGCTATGAGTATGCAAGTGAAGAGAATAGCTATGTGCTAATGCAAATGTATAAAGCGAATGTGATGTTGGTCAACAACATATGTGATGCGAAATGTGTTCAATGTGAAATGAATAAAATGTTTAACAACTTAAGCCTGCGAGTCAAGTAGTGGATAGTTAGGCATGCCTATAGGGTCAAGTGCTGCAGCCCCATGCGTTAAATGTGTCTGATTCCATGGGAATCACAATGCGAAAATAATGCGAATAATCCTTGTTGGATTTTATTATAAGTGGATTGAGAATATGTACCTGAGGGTACCAATGCATAAATGAGATCTCAATGCGATTCTAGTACCTGAGTGGTACCAATGCGATACCCGTTATCCACGTCATTGAATTGCAGGCAAGGTTAATGATAACATTGAGCATTTTAAAAGAATGTTATATTATTGGAAATGTGAATGCGATGCGTTAAATTCTGACTCGTGATACAGCCATATGAATATGATTCATTAGTAAGGCTATGAGTAAACCAAGATGTGTGATATGCTATGTTTATACTAAGTTGATCCCAAAGTGTATGTGTGTTCATGTATATATGTGAAAAATTATTCTTATGTGCATGGTAACATATCGTTATCCATTCCTAGAAGTGATGAATATAGAGTATAAAATGAATGTTATGTTATGAGTATAGCAATGTAAGTTTATGCATGATGTAAGAATTATACTATAAGAGAACTTGAGTATGGGACGTATATGCGTAATTACTTATGATTGCATTGATAAGAAAGTTATATGTTGTATATAGATGTGTTAATTCAAGGCATGATAGGACTTAATCAAATGATTGTTTTATATAAGAATGTTATGCTATTGTTCCCCACTAAGCGTTATCGCTTAGCATGGATATTTTATCCATGTAGGTTTTTGAAGATGGAGCTTTTGGAAGACAGTCCAGCATTGCCAACGGCCAACACGTTAGGAACCGCTGCAATAGTAGGCTATTTTGTAATAGTATAAGATCTGTAAATATAATTGATATGTGCATAAGAACTGAAGTGTTTGTAACAAAGATGTTGTATTTTGTAAAGTCACAGCTGATGTAAGACTATGAATGTTATGAAATGTGATGTTTGGATTTTCGAAACGCAATCTAGTATTGCATGTTAAAGAAATTTTATTAATCCTGAACTTTGTTTGTAAAACTATTTGATGCGCATGTGTTTGTGTTGTAACACTCCATAGTCACCTTAGTAAATCTCTACAGGTGGTTAGGGGGTAATTATTAATTATTATAATCACTTTAACAATTATATATAAGATGATATTCCTATGCATAATTAATAATTATTATCATATACATGTCTACTTTACACATAAACATATAAATTGATCAATTTAGGGGCAATTAGGAATTATTCAAAACACTCAAAAGTGTCGCACTCACAACCATTATCATGCTCGCAATAGAATTGAATGATAGCTTCTGTCGCGCTCACGACAGAACCTACTCCACCCTCTGTCGCGCTCGCGCTCGCGCACCTACACGTGCCCACAACAAAAAGCAGTAATAGCATTAAAAGGTATTCTATCGCGGTCGCGACTATTGTCGCACTCGTGACAGAACACCAATCTGCCACAAAAACTTATAACTCAACTCGACTCATCACTTCCACTCCTAGCTTTTCTTTACGTATGCACCCTATTACTTACTAATAAGTTCTTTAGGCATACAATTATCTACCTATTAAAGATACTATAACATAATTTTCCATCCATTTAGAATTATAATATCAAGTTATAATCCACACTAATTCATAATATTAGATACCCTACAAATTATGCTTTACCTTAACTTACATAACCAGTTAATTTGTACCAATTAAGTGAGATTCTAAGACAAGTTTCTAATTCACCACCCAACATACTTGTTACCTTCTAACCTGCTATTTCTCATACCAGTCCCATTTATGCCATTTATACACAATTCAAGTTTCATACCCAAAATAGAGCATCACACTCGCATTCATCAACTAGCTCATCGCTCATCATCTCAACTCAATGATTCAAACATATAATTTCACATTCATTGTTCACCGCAAACACATAGTTCAATCATAAAAATTCCAAAATTTATAATACATCAGAAATTTATACACAAAGGTGTTCTATCAGATTCAGGGTTGTTGGAGATTCATCACTAGTAATCTATCAGATTCGGGGTGAATGGGCCGTAAAAGAAGAACGATTAAAGCCATATATGAAACACTTGAAGATGTTGAGCAGTTAGTTTGAAATTTTTGCTTTTCATTTCATTTCAAGAGATGAGAATCAATTAGTAGATGCGCTCGCAACTTTGGTGTCGATATGGGATAATCCAGAAAGGGTACTTATGAAGCCCATCTTGATCTCAAGTTCTAAGAACCCTGGTGAAAAAGTTTTAAGTCTAATCAAATCATGAAAGTTGAAAACGCTGATGAAAAACCCTGGTATTACAATATTCAAAAATATCTAGAAAAGATGGCATTCCTAGAAGAAGCCATAGAAAAGGATCGAAGGTTGGTACGCAAACTGTTTACCCAATTCATTAGTATAAACAGTGTGCTATACAAAAGGCAAGCCGACGGCATTCAGTTAAGATGTTTAGGTGAGAAAGAAGCTAAGAGGGTTATAGAGGAAACTCATTCTGGCGTATGTGGAGCTCATATGAATGGCCTAGCATTAGCAAAGAAAATCATGCGACTAGGGTTTTACTGGCTCGCAATGGATACGGATTGCTCAAAATATATGAAGCAGTGTCAATTATACCAACAGTACCCGGATTTGAGGCATCTGCCGGTCTCAAAGTTGCACAACTTAATATCACTATAGCCATTTGCAGTTTAGGGTATAGATATCATGGCCAAGATACAAGTTTATAATAGTCGCCATCGATTACTTTACAAAGTGGGTTGAGGCCGAATCTTTCAAAAAGATTGACGCTCGGGACATGACTAAGTTCATCAAGCAAAATTTAATATGCAGGTATGGCCTTCCACCTCACATTGTGTCCAATAATGAGCTACAATTTATGGCTGAAACTAAGAAGCTGCTTTAGAAGTATGGCATCGAGCATCACAAGTCCTCTCCATATCGTCCACAAGCCAATAGGGCAGTTGAAGCGGCTAATAAAAATGTCAAAAAGATCTTGTCTAAAATGGTTCAGAACTATAAGGATTGGGCAGATAAGTTGCATTTTGCACTCTGGGGCTATAGAACCACCGTCAGAACCTCTACGGGAGCCATGCCTTATTCTTTGATGTATGGGACGGAAGCAGTGTTGCCGGTTGAGGTAGAGCTCAAGTCTTTAAGAATAGCCCTGGAAGCTCAAATCACAGAGACCAAATGGATGCAATAGCGGCTGCAGCAATTGAATATATTAGATGAGAATAGGTTACGGGTTTATTATCACCGCCAAATCTATCAGAAAAGACTTGCTTGGTCATTCGAGAAAAAGGTCAGAAGGCATCTGCTAAAAGAAGGAGATCTAGTTTTTAAAAAAATGAGACCTGGTGTTCCAGACATATGCGGTAAATTTTGGAACATGGGAAGGTTCATTTGTCTTTAAAAAGTTTATATCTAAGGGAGCAGCGATTCTAGCAGACAACAATGGAAACGAGTTAAAAGAACCAGTCAATGTTAAAAGACTTAAAAGGTTCCATGGCTAAAGACTAAAAATCAAAAGAAGAGAATAAATGCCCCATAGGTCGAAAATCAAAAACAGGCAACCTTGCTAAAATTAGACACCCAACTACAGTGAAAATCGAAAAAAGGCATCCTGGACAAAAATTAGGGGTTGAGAGAAAATATCCAATCAAGAAAATCCGAGAGGGCTGATTGGGAACAGGAGTTTGAAGCTTACAAGATCTACTTTGAGATTAGATGTAGTTCTGTATCAAATAATGGTCATATACGATGAAATCATGCTGAAATGTACACAACTATGCAAAAAAGGATATGAAACAGAAACAATTCAACTAATCTATTCATTATTAACTAGTTCTTTTATAAAAAGGAAAATACATTATTCTTTACTGAATTTATGTTATATAATAACTATGCTTTTCTACTGTTCTCTCCAGCCATATGTCTAAGTCAATGGGTCCTGTTATCAACTGCAGGACTTATCACCCACCTCTTGTATGCACTAGTAGAAGTGAAGGTACAATCTCCAATCTGTGGTATAACAGTCTTTACAGGTAGCCATGTCCAGATGCTATGATACCTAGAGGCAAAAGCTGAAGACAAAATGCCGCCTTGAAAAGATAAAGGGTGCCTTACAACATCTTGACTCCCTCCGAACTGCCGAACACAGCGGGCGATAATATAAAAGGTAGCTTCATGAAGCCCACACAAAGAAATGCACCTTGAAGAACGATCCAAAGTTACAGAAGAAAGAGGTTGCCAGAGGCACATAAAGTTGATGTTTTTATCTGCCACCTCACCCAATCGAGCAAAACCTTCGTCAGAAGATGCAAAGGAATACAACTGCTGCCTAGGAAGGAAATGCCTCAGCGAATAATTGCTGATCACCCTAAGAGGAGGTTCCGATAGTAATTTCAGCTTCTCTTGTAACCATATCTAGAAAACAAAGAAAATCAGGGAGATTAGAGATACTTATGTATAGGGGACAAATTTATTTGAAAATATAAGGTAAAGAGTTGACTGATCTTACATTTTGCATAAAGAGTGTTAGCCTTTGATTATCCTTGTAACACCCCAAACCTATACGTAGGGGAAACTCACCCGCAAGGAGAGTGAATGCCAGTATAAATAAGTGTGTTAACAACAAACAAACAAACAAATATAACAAAAGCGAAAAAGAGGCATTCAGAATAATAAGTTAAAACTTATAACACAATAGTGGGCCAACTGCAAAAAAAAATCTCATTTCATATATCAAGATATTCTTTACAAAAGGGGGGGGGTACTTTATCCTTACATAAATATAAAAATACATACCTAAAACATTTATAAAATCTAATACATTACAAAAAAATTACATCATAAAACCAAAATACAAAAGTCAAGCTACAAAAAGAATCTCTCTCTCTGACTACTGTGGAACGCACTCCTCAAAAGACTCGGATAGCTTCCACACTTGCATGGATTAAACATATGTGCTAAGCAATAATGCTTAGTGGGGAAAACAAAAGATGGACGACCACTCACAGTGGCCATCAAGGCAAACCACATACGTATGGCACATGCAGAAGTATGCAATTATTCATATAAAATATATCACTTATGTCAAACTTTATGCACAAGAGTAACTTAACATAGTCACAATCATGTCTCATCATAAATAATATTGCATTCATAAGAGAATCAAACATATGTGCCTACAAATTCAAAGTAGTGGATAATGAGTAAACACTGGGTACCAGTAAGTACGAGCAAAAGCAACATCTTTCATTTTCATATAAAAACATTTTCACTAGGGATCTTAAACAAGATCCAAATACTTAGGATTGCGAGGACCCAAATGGTGACCTGATCAGGATCCATAACACTAGGGGCTGGAGCTTACAGAACTATATAGGCATGCCTATCTATCCACTTACTTGACTCTTGCAAGCTAGGCATCAATACTAAAATTACACTCATCACATAAGAATTTACTTATCTTAAGAAAAACACTACAATTACATATCATATGCCAGGCAATATTCTGATAAATAAAAGCTAAAAGCAATGCTAAGTTCAAAATAGACAATTAAGACAAAACTCAAAAATTTAATTTTTCAAAACAGGGGGCTTTTACACAGTGGTATGACAAAACCTTACCGGCGCGTAAGACATTCCATATGGTGGTAGAGAAAACCTGACTGTCGTGTGGCTTGTTAAGCCAAAACACCCCCAAAAACAGAATGCATTTACACGGAGGTAGAGAAATCCTGACTGCCGTGTGATAATGCACAAAAGCAACTCATCAAAATAGAATACATTTACACGGCAGTATGACAATACCTTACTGCCGTGTAACTCCACGGGTCATTAAAACTCAAATGCAGAAATTCGATTACACGGAGGTACAACCCTTCTTACCGCCGTGTAAATCAACCAAAACCCAAAAATTATGCTATTCACAGCTACTATTTCCCAAATCCTAAACCCAACATCCAACACACAATATCCCACTCAACTCATGCTATCAAGACTTAACTCAAACAAGCTTAAACTCAATACAAACATCTCAAGCAACTCAATTCAATAATCTAATAAAAAATCAAACCCAAGATTACAAATTGAAACAACACAAATTCTCAAACTTCATCTTACTATCATTTAACAGGAATTCCTTCAATTTAATAGCACATCTTTCAATTAAGCACATACACATACATTTACACATTCAATTTCCAGAAATCAAAGCATAATTTTCACAAATTAAAAATGCACAAATTCAAATAACTCCCAAAACTTGAACTCCTAAGCTCCAAGATCAAGGGGCTGAACTTCCAGCAACTACTTCCTTCCCTTTCGGATCCTTAGGAGGAAATTCTGAGCTAAAAACACAACCACAACCCACACTAGGTAAACAAACCCACACAGCCACATACTCACTCAAAACCAACGAAAAGTAAGAAGGAGAATAGGAAGAAGAAGAAGAGCAGCAGAAAAACATACCAAAATAGCTTTTTGAATTTGCCAAACTAACTCAAGTCACCACAAGAAGAAGAAGAAAGACAAGGGAAGAGGAGAACAAGAAGGGAGGAGAGACGTGAAGAGCAGGAAACGGGAGAGAAGGATGAAAATGATTTCTCTCTCCTTTTTCCTCTCGTCTTTTATAGCTCCTCTCTTCTCTCTTTCTCTCTCTTGCCACATGTCACAATCTTGTGGTGAGTTGGCAAATTCCTCTTCTAATACTTCATTTTCTTCCCCAAAAACTAATCCAACCACACAATAAAATAAGTAACATACAATTATGCCCTTAAAACTTAATAAATCAAGCAATGACACTCTAACACACACACACACACACACATATGCTCAAACTACTAGGGTGAAAATTGGGGTCTTACAAATCTCCCCTACTTAAAAGAATCTCGTCCTCGAAATTCTCACCTGAATTGAACAACTGCAAATACTGAGATCGCATCGCTGACTCCAGTTCCCATGTAGCCTCCTTAACTCCATGTGTTGCCATAATACTTTAACCAAAGGAATTTGCTTATTCCTAAGCTGTCTCACTTCCCGAGCTAGAATTGCCTTCAGTTTTCATCATACGAATAATAAGGCTGAACCCGCACATCTTGAACCGATAATACATGAGATGCTTCTAATCTGTACCGACGAAAGATCGACACATGGAATACATCATGCAACTTGGCTAATTCCATTGGCAATGCTAATCGGTAGGCAACTGGACCAACTTTTTCCAAAATCTCATACGGTCCTATAAATCTCAGACTCAATTTTCCTTTCCTGCCAAAACGCAAAACTCTCCGCCATGGTGCCACTTTCAAGAACACTTTATCCCCAACTTCAAACTAAATATCCTTCCGTCTCAGATTAGCATAAGATCTCTGTTTATCCCTAGCCACTTTTAAATTCTGCTGAACCACTCTAATCTTTTCTTCGGTATCCCTGACCAAGTCTGGACCCATAAAAGAGCGTTCCGACAACTCATTCCAACAAACTGGAGTCCTATATTTCCTTCTATAAAGGGCTTCAAATGGATACTATCGATGCTCACTTGATGACTATTATTATAGGCAAATTCCATCAATGACACATATCTATCCCAACTCACGAAAAAATCCAAAACACAACCTCTTAACATATCCTTAAGAATCTGAATAACTCTTTTTGACTGACCGTCTATCTAAGGGTGAAAAGTAGTGCTAAAATTCAGTCGGGTACCCAAAGCAGCTTGCAACTCTTTTCAAAACTTCGATGTAATCCTCGGATCTCAATCAGACACAATAGATACTGGTATTCCATGCAATCGAACCACCTCATTTACATAAATCTCTGCCAGCTTATCCATCGAGTACACTATTCGAACTGGCAAAAAGTGAGCTGACTTGGTGAGCCGATCAACAATAACCCAAACCGCATCATGCTTCCTCTGAGTCAAAGGCAATCCCACTGTAAAGTCAATAGCGATGTTGTCCCACTACCACTAAGGAATAGGTAAAGGATTGAGCAACCCAGATGGAATTTGGTGCTCAGCCTTTACCTACTTACAAGTCAAACACTTGGAAATAAAATCCATTATATCTCTTTTCATCCCGGGCCACTAGTACAACTGCTTCAGATCTCTATACATCTTTTCACTTCCAGGATGCACAGTGAAAACAGTAGTGTGTGCCTCTAACAAAAGCTTTCTTTTCACTTCATTATCACTAGGCACACACAAACGATTTTTATAACTTATCACCCCGTCCTCAACAGAAAAATCACTCTGATTCCCACTCCGAGCCACTTGCATAATTTGCTGCAATTTCGGATCATTCCTCTGAGCATCAATAATTAAGTGCTTCAGAAAAGGCACAGCTTTAAGCTTCAGAATCAAATCTCCATCAAACCCGATGCAACAATAAAGCCGAAACTGACTTCCTACTTAAAGCATCTACAACTACATTTGCCTTACTTGGGTGGTAATCAATAATACAATCATAATCCTTAAAAAGCTCTAACCACCGTCTCTGCCTGAGATTAAGCTATTTCTGAGTTAGGAGATATTTCAAGCTCTTATGATCCACAAAGATCCTGCAAGTCTCTCCATACAGATAGTGTCGCCAAATCTTAAGAGCAAACACTACTGCTGCTAACTCCAAGTCATTTGTCGAGTAGTTCTGTTCATGAGGGTTCAGTTGTCAGGATGCATAAGCTACCACTTTACCATCTTGCATCAAAATGCTACCAAGTCCAACACCTAAAGCATCTCTGTACGTAACATACTCTTTACCTGAAATGGGTTGAGTAAGCACAGGAGCTTCCACTAACATCCTTTTGAGCTTCTCGAAACATGCCTGACACTTGTCGGACCACTAAAACTTCACACCTTTTCAAAGAAACCTTGTTAAAGGCGAAGCAATTACTGAAAACCCCTTCACAAACCGTCTATAATATCCAGCTAAACCAAGGAAACTTCTAACTTCCGGTACACTTCTTGGCGGCTTCCAATTCACATTGGCCTCAACTTTAGATAGATCCACTCGGATACCTTCCGAGAAAATAATATGCCCCAAAAAAGACACTTCTTTCAACCAGAAATCACATTTGCTAAGCTTAGCAAATAACTGATGATCCCTTAGCACTCACCAAAATATCGTCAATAAACACAACTACAAATCGGTCAAGATGTGGCCTAAAGACTCGGTTCATCATATCCATGAAAGCCGGTGGTGCATTGGTCAATCCAAACGGCATCACTAAAAACTCGTAGTGGCCATATCGCGTCCGAAAAGCAGTCTTAGCCACATCCGCATCCTTAACCCTCAACTGATAATAGCCTGACCTCAAATCAATCTTGGAGAACACTCCAGCTCCCCTGAGCTGATCAAAGAAATCCTCTATCCTTGGCAATGAATACTTGTTCTTCACAGTGACCTTATTAATCTTGCCGATAACCAATACACATCTTTAAATTGACATCCTTCTTCTTAACAAACAAAATCGGAGCACCCCAAGGAGAAACGCCAGGCCTAATAAAGCCTTTATCCAACACCTCCTATAATTGAGTTTTCAATTCTTTCAATTCCACAAGAGCCATTCGATAAGGAGCTTTAGAAATAGGAGAAGTACCTGGCGTAATCTCTATGGATAGTTCTACTTCCCTCTCGGGTGGCAAACCCCGGCAACTCTTCAGGGAACACATAAGCAAACTCTTTTACAACAGGGATATCCTGAATTTTAACTTGATTTCGCCTAGAATCCAGAACTAAAGCCAAAAATTCCTCACATCCCTTCCTCACAGAATGCCTTGCTTATATAGCTGATATCACATTGCCCAAGGAACTAAAACCCAAACCTTTAACAACCACTACAGACTGACTACCACTCTTAAGCACTACCTTCTTTCTATGACAATACACTACTGCTCGGTGCTTACACAACTAGTCCATACCTAAAATCAAATCAAACTCACAGAAAGGTAGATTAATCAAATCCACAAGAAACTCTACACCTTGCACCATCAAAAGACAGATCCTATACACTCTACTCACATTGACACTATAGCCTAAAGGACTGGTCAACTTAGCATACAATTCATTAGAACTCAAATATGAGTGTGTGGACCCAAGGTCTATTAGAGCATGCAATTCAGTGTCAAGGAGTAGAAACTTACCAGCAATCACTTCGGGTGCATCCTGCTCCTCTCCAGCTCTCATGGCATATGCCCTCGCTGGTGCCATGACCGGGCGATCTATAGATTT
Source organism: Excoecaria cochinchinensis (assembly GCA_947683425.1). Classification (NCBI taxonomy): domain Eukaryota; kingdom Viridiplantae; phylum Streptophyta; class Magnoliopsida; order Malpighiales; family Euphorbiaceae; genus Excoecaria; species Excoecaria cochinchinensis. Next base: position 1,739,126 of record CANTUQ010000183.1, read on the forward strand.
AGATGAAGTTCCATCTCTAGGCCGGCCACCACGACCTCGACCTTTACCACGGCCTCGAATGGCCTGATGGGCATTAGACCCCGCTCTACTCGCTTCTTACCTCCCTTAAACATTCTCGGCTAAATTCGGGCAATTGGCCAAGAAATGATCTGTGCTGCCACACTAAAACAACCACCAGTCAACCAACGACACTCGCCCCGATGGCGCTTATTGCAATGAGAGCACTCTAGTGCTAAATCACCTCGACCACTAGAACCACCTCTACTCGTGCCGGAACCTTGAGAAGCTTTTCTTCTACCTCTCGAAGCTGGACTAGGAGTAGACTCATCTAGAGGATTCCCTTATGAACCCTTAGATCTCTTCCCAGAGGATGACCCTCCACGAGGAGCATTCCTTTTCTGAGCTCTCTCCCTCAAAACAGACTCTAAACGCTTCGCTCGCAAAGCTACTTGTACAATTTGATAGTAACTCATTAAAGAGATCAACATAGCCCTCAAAGTCTCATTCAAACCTGCCTCAAAATGTTGACACCTGAAATCTTCCGTAAGCACACCCGAAGGCACATACTTGCTAAGGCTACTATACTCCTTCTCATACTCAGTAACTGACAATGCTCTCTTCTTAAAGCTTAAAAACCGCGCCCACTTAGCACCCTTATATGCCCTAGTCACATACTTATTATGAAATTCCCTCTCAAAGAACTCCCATGTGACCGGATCAGGCAACTGGGGTTGACTCAAAACTAATCTCCACCAATCATAGGCAGAACCCTACAAGAGTGAAACCGTACACTCCACTTTCTTATCCAAAGGACAATGAATCTCTTCTAGCACCCTCTTCACTTTCTCAATCCATAGATCTGCCTTATCAGATTCATCCAAGCTAGTCCCAAAAAAATCTTCTGCTCAAGACTTCCTTACACTCTCAATCGGAGCTCTCGGGGCCGTCACCCTCTCTAAGACTCGAGCTATATCTGAGATATCTTTAACATAGCCTCAAAAGGCATGGCTGGAGCCTCAGGTTGCACCCTAGCTGCTTGAGCAGGACCAGACAATAATAGATCTTGCTCTTGGTGATTAGCACTCTTGGCTGACCCCTTGAGGGACCTACGGGAAGACTCCATCTAATAACAAAACATAAATAACCGCATCAGGCCAACACAATCCTAAACAAAATTCTATTCTACGGTCGCCCAGAAAAGATTAAACCTAAGCTCTATTACAAATAAAATAATAACACCCCAAACCTATACGTAAGGGAAACTCACCCTCAAGGAGAGTGAATGCAAGTATAGATAAGTGTGTTACCAACAAACAAACAAATAAACAAATATAACAAAAGCGGAAAAGAGGCATTCAGAACAATAAGTTAAAACTTATAACACAATAGTGGGCCAACAGGAAAAAAAAATCTCATTTCATATATCAAGATATTCTTTACAAAAAAAGGGGTACATTATCCTTGCATAAATATAGAAATACATACCTGAAACATTTATAAAATCTAATACATTACAAAAAGATAACATCATAAAACCAAAATATAAAAGTTAAACTACAAAAAGAATCTCTCAAGGTGTTGGCTATGACTGCTGCGGAGTGCACTCCTCAAAAGACTCGGATAGCTTCCACACCTACACGGATTAAACACCTATGCTAAGCGATAATACTTAGTGGGGAAAACAAAAGATGGACGACCACTCACAGTAGCCGTCAAGGCAAACCACATACGTATGGCACATGCAGAAGTATACAATTATTCATATAAAATATATCACTTATGTCAAACTTTACGCACAAGAGTAACTTAACATAGTCACAATCATGTCTCATGATAAACAATATTGCATTCATAAGAGAATCAAACATATATGCCTACAAATTCAAAGTAGCAGAAATCAAAGCATAATTTTCACAAATTAAAAATGCACAAATTCAAATAACTCCCAAACCTTGAACTCCTAAGCTCCAAGATCAAGGGGCTGAACTTCCAGCAACTACTTCCTTCCCTTTCGGATCCTTAGGAGGAAATTTTGAGTAAAAAACACAACCACAACCCACACTAGGTAAACAAACCCACACAGCCACATACTCACTCAAAACCAACGGAAAGTAAGAAGGAGAAGAGGAAGAAGAAGAAGAGCAGCAGAAAAACATACCAAAAGAGCTCTTTGAATTTGCCAAACCAACTCAACTCACCACAAAAAGAAGAAGAAAGATATGGGAAGAGGAGAACAAGGAGGGAGGAGAGACGTGAAGAGCAGTAAACGGGAGAGAAGGCTGAAAATGCTTTCTCTCTCCTTTTCCCTCTCATCTTTTATAGCTCCTTTCTTCTCTCTTTCTCTCTCTTGCCACATGTCACAATCTTGTGGTGAGTTGGCAAATTCCTCTTCTAATACTTCCTTTTCTTCACCAAAAACTAATCCAACCGCACAATAAAATAAGTAACATATAATTATGCCCTTAAAACTTAATAAATCAAGTAATGACACTCTAACACACACACACACATGTGCTCAAACTACTAGGGTGGAAATTGGGCTTTTACAAATCTCTCCTACTTAAAAGAATTTCATCCTCGAAATTCTCACTTGAATTGAACAACTGCAGATACTGAGATCGCATCGCTTACTTCGGTTCTCATGTAGCCTCCTCAACTCCATGATGTTGCCATAATACTTTAACCAAAGGAATTTGCTTATTCTTGAGCTGTCTCACTTGTCGAGCTAGAATTACCTTGAATTCATCATCATATGAATAATCAGGCTGAACCAATACATCTTGAACCGATAATACATGAGACGCGTTTGATCTGTACTTATGAAGCATCAACACATGGAATACGTCGTGCAACTTGGCTAATTCCATCAGCAATGCTAATCGGTAGGCAACTGGACCAGCTTTCTCCAAAATCTCATACGGTCCTATAAATCTTGAACTCAATTTTCCTTTCTTGCTAAAACGTAAAACTCTCCGACACGGTGCCACTTTTAAGAACACTTTATCCCCAACTTCAAACTGAATATCCTTCCATCTAAAATTAGCATAAGATATCTGTCTGTCCCTAGCTGCTTTTAAATTATGCTGAACCACTCTAATCTTTTCTTCGGTATCCCTAACCAAGTCTTGACCCACAAAACAGCATTCCGACAATTCATTCCAACAAACTGGAGTCCTATATTTCCTTCCATAAAGGGCTTCAAACGGAGACATACCGATGCTTACTTGATGACTATTATTACAGGCGAATTCGATCAATGACACATATCTACCCCAACTCCCGGAAAAATCCAAAACACAACCTCTTAACATATCCTCAAGAATTTAAATAACTCTTTCTGACTGATCGTCTGTCTGAGGGTGGAAAGTAGTGCTAAAATTCAGTTGGGTACCCAAAGCAGCTTGCAACTCTTTCCAAAACTTCGATGTAAACCTCGGATCTCGGTCAGACATAATAGATACCGGTATTCCATGCAATCGGACCACCTCATTTACATAAATCTCTACCAACTTATCCATCGAGTACACTATTCGAACTGGCAAAAAGTGAGCTGACTTGGTGAGCCGATCAACAATAACCCAAACCCATCATGCTTCCTCTAAGTTAAAGGCAATCCCACTAAAAAGTCCATAGCGATGTTATCCCACTTCCATTGAGGTATAGGTAAAGGATTGAGCAACCCAGATGGAACTTGGTGCTCAGCCTTTACCTGCTGACAAGTTAAACACTTGGAAACAAAATCACTTATATCTCTTTTCATCCATGGCCACCAATAGAACTGCTTCAGATCTCTATACATCTTTTCACTTTCAGGATGCATAGTAAAAACCGTAGTGTGTGCCTCTAACGAAAGCTTTCTTTTCACTTCATCATTACTAGGCACAAACTAACAATTTCTATAACTTAGCACCCCGTCCTCAACAGAAAATCACTCTGATTCCCACTCTGAGCCACTTGCATAATTTGCTGCAATTTCGGATCATTCCTCTGAGCATCAATAATTAACTGCTTCAAAGAAGGCTTAGCTTTAAGCTAAGCAATCAAAGCTCCTTCAGAATCAAATCTCCATCTAATCCGATGCAACGATAAAGCCGAAATCGAGTTCCTACTTAAAGCATCTGTAACTACATTTGCCTTACCTGGGTAGTAATCAATAATACAATCATAATCCTCAAAAAGCTCTAACCACCGTCTCTGCCTAAGATTAAGCTCTTTTTAAGTTAGGAGATATTTCAAGCTCTTATGATCCATAAAGATCCTACAAGTCTCTCCATACAGATAGTGTCGCCAAATCTTAAAAGCAAACACTACTGCTGCTAACTCCAAGTCATGCATCGGGTAGTTCTGTTCATAAGGCTTCAGTTGTCTGGATACATAAGCTACCACTTTACCATCTTGCATCAAAACGCAGCCAAGTCCAACACCTAAAGCATCACTATATGTAACATACTCTTTACCCGAAATGGGTTGAGTAAGCATAGGAGCTTCCACTAACATCCTCTTGAGCTTCTCCAAAAATGCCTGACACTTGTTGGACCACTCAAACTTCACACCTTTTTGAAGAAGCCTTGTCAAAGGCGAAGCAATGATTGAAAACCCCTTCACAAACCATCTATAATATCCAGCTAAACCAAGGAAACTTCTAACTTTTGGTACACTTCTTGGTGGCTTCCAATTCACAATGGCCTCAACTTTAAATGGATCCACTCGAATACCTTCTGAGGAAATAATATGCCCTAAAAAAGACACTTCCTTCAACCAGAAATCACATTTGCTAAGCTTAGCAAATAACTGATGATCCCTCAGCACTTGAAGTACCAAACGCAAATGCTCTTCATGCTCCCTTTCATCCCTCGAATACACCAATATATATGTCAATAAACACAACTATAAATTGGTCAATGTATGCTTAAAGACTCGGTTCATCAGATCCATGAAAGCCGCTGGTGCATTGGTCAATCCAAACGGCATCACTAAAAACTCGTAGCGTCCAAAAATCAGTCTTAGCCACATCCGCATCCTTAACCCTCAACTGATAATATCTTGACCACAAATCAATCTTAGAAAACACTCTAGCTCCCCTGAGCTGATCAAACAAATCCTCTATCCTCGGCAACAGATACTTGTTCTTCACAATGACCTTATTGATCTGCCGGTAATCAATACACATCCTTAAAGTGACATCCTTCTTCTTAATAAACAAAATCAGAGCACCCCAAGAAGAAACACTAGGCCTGATAAAGCCTTTATCCAATAGCTCCTGTAATTGAGTTTTCAATTCTCTCAATTCCACAGGAGCCATTCGATAAGGAGCTTTAGAAATAAGAAAAGTACCTGGCATAATCTCTATGGATAGTTCTACTTCCCTCTCGGGTGGCAAACCCGGTAAATCTTCACGGAACACATTAGCAAACTCTTTTACAATAGGGATATCCTAAATCTTAACTTGATTTTGCATAGAATCCAGAACTAAGGCCAAAAATGCCTCACATCCCTTCCTCATAGAATGCCTTGCTTGCATAGCTGAGATTAGATTGCCCAAGGAACTAAAACCCAAACCTTTCACAACCACTGCAGACTGACTACCACTCTTAAGCACTACCATCTTTCTATGACAATCCACTACTGCTCGGTGCTTACACAACTAGTCCATACCCAAAATCAAATCAAACTCATGAAAAGGTAGATTAATCAAATCCACAAGAAACTCTACACCTTGCACCATCAAAGGACAGTTCCTATACACTCTACTCACATTGACACTATGCCCTAAGGGACTGGTCACACAAATCTCATAGTCTAAATTCTCCACACTAGGCAACATAGCATACAATTCATTTGAACACAAATATTAGTGTGTGGACCTAGGGTCTATTAGAGCATGCAATTCAGTGTCAGGGAATAGAAACTTACCAGCAATCACTTCAAGTGCATCCTGCTCCTCTCGAGCTCTCATGGTATATGCCCTTGCTGGTACCATGACCGGGCGATCCACAGATTCAGATGAAGTTCCATATTGTGACACGCGCCGAACCCCGTGGCCCCCGAAGGCCCACTTTTAGGGCGATCGGGAGAGGTTCATTAAAACTTGTAAGAAATTATAAGTGCGTCCATTTTGGGCAATAAGGAGGTTACTTGGAGTCGCCACCCAATAGAACATTGGGAAAGGTCGTCTAGCCTCAGTGAGCCTAAGACGGCACTGCTATGTCCATTTTGGGCAAGCCAGAGGTGTCTTGGAGATCCCACCCTAATAGAACATTAGGATGGTCCTCTCGCCTCGTGGAGCCTAGAACTATGCAAATTAAAGCCTTTCTACGGGACAGAAGCGGTGTCTTGGAAGTCCCATTCCAATGGAACATTGAAATGGTCCTCTCACCTCGTTGAGCCCAAAGACCAGAGATGGTTCGAGACTTTCGATTTATTCATACCTTGATTAAGTTTATAATTGAGTTTTGAATTTAGCATTTCATCCCTTTTCTCATTCAATTTTAATGCAATTTAATTAAACGTGCATGTCAAACACATAATAAAAAGCGATGAATAAAGTAAATGAAAGCAAAATAAATTACAATAAAACTAGGGGCGGAATACAACCGCCATTTGTAAATAAAATACAATTCATATATAAATCGGGCTATTTATTAAAGATGAGGACATTGGTCCTCTCATGCATAATTAAAGAAAACAATTTTAAAGTGATAATTTATTTTGGATGAAGAAACTAAGACATTGGTCCCATTTTTATTAAATAAAACCCAATTTAGTTTAATAGAAATATTTTTGTGATTTTTTAATGAACGTGCATAAAAAATAATTATTACAAATTACATATTAGAAATAAAATAATGAGAGCAAAGTAGTGAAAATAATAAAAATAACAAGTCAACTCCCAAATGGATCTTCAAATCTTCATGGGCTCCCACTTGGTAAAAACTCACACATAAAAAATAAGTATTGAAAATAAAAGGAAAAAAACAAATAAATGTGAAGTTAGTAAAAAATTAATTAAACATATAACATGAAAACAATTAAATTAAGGAAATCAAAATTGCATCATAGATGACAAGCCAATTAAAATGACATAATAAAAATATGCAATCTAATTAATTAACCATTTAACATGCATAAAAGATAACATAATAATAATAAAATTCAACATGCATAAAATAATGATGATAGAATTTAACATGCGTAAAAATACAAAATAACAACAATAACATCCAATCATACATAAAAAATATAATATAATAATAGTAATAATAAAATTGAACAAGAATAAGGATAATAATACTAATACTAATGAAGGTAATAACTACAATAATAATAATAACACAATAAGAACAAAGAATAACACAATATGAAAGATGTCTTTATTCGATCCACTATCTTATTAAGGATTTGATTGTACCCTGCATACCCATCCATGACGCTGTACATCATGCAAGCAGCGGCACTATCTACCAGCACATCAATATGAGGCAGAGGAAAATCATCTTTCGGGCAGGCTTTGTTCAGGTCCCGATAGTCCACACATACTCAAACTTTTCCATCCTTTTTAGCCACAGGAACTACATTAGCCAGCCACGTCGGGTATTTCCAGTAGAAACTTAGCCTCAATCTGCTTATGGATCTCTTCTTTCACCTTCTGAGCCCATTCTGGCCTAAGTCTTCTGAGCTTTTGCTTGACCGGTTTACTCTCTGGATAAGTTGGAATGGCATGTTCGGCTATATCTCGATCAATCCCCGGCATGTCCTCGTAGGTCTAGGCAAAGACTTTTTCATATTTTTTCAATATTCTCTCAAATTTTAGCCTCTCCTCAGGAGTTATGTTTGATGCTATCAAAATTTTCTTTGGATTCTCCAAAGTTCCGAGATTAAATGCAGTCATGCTAGTTGAGTTAATGTCAAAGATGAATACATCATGTTTATGATCATGAGGAATGAAATCATCAGAAACATCACACAAGTAAGCAAAGTTATTCATCTCATTAATGTAATCAGAAGCATTAACATTGTCATTAAAAAGTTCTGGCATAAAAAGACTATCTAAACAACTACTGCCTTCATCTTCTGTCCATGATGATGTTGCAGTCGACTGGGCTTTGACTTCCTGGTTTGGTGGAGGCTTTTCAACTACCTCCGGTGAAATCTTCAAATCTTCAAACTTCAGATCTGACTCTACCATCTTTTCCTTTCCCTTCAACCTGGTAGCTAACAGCTTATCAGTGACAATCTCCTCGGGCCCATCCCTATCCCAGACACTGCACTGAGTCATGATCTCCTCATCCCAGAAGTTCTCTGCGTACTTGATAACTCCAACATCCCAGTCGAAGACATCATTAAAGATTTCAAACCCTGGAACAATCTTTCCATCTACCCATTGGGGCTCCTCTTCTCCCGTGTAAGCATAGACCGAGGATGCTGACACAAAGCTCTCCGAAATGTGGGGAATCTTCTCTGACACTTTCTTCTTACCATGCTCTCCTTTGTAGCCCAGACCCTTCCAATCTTTCTGGCCTTGCGTTGTGATAGCAGACTGCAGCCCTTGCGAATTTTTACCCAATCCGGCCCCTGGGAGGAAGTGCATCCTCTTCATCATGTTCATCACCTGAGGGCTACCTGCCAAGCCCTGCTCATCACCAATCACTGATACGTGAAAGCCACAAAATGGCTGATTAGAGATCCCCAAGGTAGACACTTGGTTCTCTCTCACTGCTTTTATGGTCACCACCTCCCCTTCATGAGGTATCTTTACCATTTGGTGTAGGGTGGATGGCACTCCTTCCAAATTATGGAACCACGGTCTTCCCAGTAGGGCTGAGAAATTTGCTGGGATAGGCAAGACCACAAATTCTGTCTCCATCTCAATGGGCCCAGTCCTAACTAGAGCTCTGAATGTTCCCGATGCCTGTCTCTGAGAATTATCGTAGGCTGTGATGGTCAGATTAGACTTACTCAACATACTCTCGTCCAGCCCAAAAGCCTGAAGTGCCACCAAAGGGCAGACATTTATAGATGACCCATCATCAACCATAACACAAGCGGTATGCTTGCCATTAATTTGAGCCTTGATGTATAGTGGTCGGTTGTGATTGCGGCCTTCAGCTGGCAAATCTACATCAGAAAACACCAGTTGCTCTCCGGATCCCCCTTTGACGAGATCTAGCAGCTCGGATGGAGAAATTGTGATGGCTACGGTGGACTCACTCAAAGTCTCAACTAACTTTTGTCTATGAGAAGGGGATTGCCTTAAGAGGTCCCAAATAGATATCTGAGCCATGGTCTTTTTCAGCTGCTTTACTATGGAATTTTCTTCCGGCTCCTTCTCCACAGGTGCTTGCACTGAGTCCTACTGCTTCTCAACTTCGGGGACCACTCTCCCACTTCTTGTTACAGCCCCAACTCTCTCCTCCTCCTCGAAATCCCATGGATCTGTGAACTCTCCATCTTTCTCCTCTTCATCTTCGTCTCCACTCTCATTAGTGGACCAACAGTTTATCGCCGCCACGGGAATCCCTTCTTTACTTGCCTCAGGGAGAGTGACAACGACGTATTCATTGCCATACAAATCTTGAAGGACATACCATTTGGGTAGGCTCGACCCAATCATAAAGACAGGTGGTGGCACGGGTAAGCTCGACCTAATCATAAAGACAGGCAGTGGCACAGCATTGAAATTAGACTTCTTCTTGCTCTCCTTCTTTTCAGGATCGGTGATCTGCTTACTATCAATCAGATCCTGAATCTGGTGCCTCAACCTAAAGCAATTATCTATCAGATGCCCAGTACGTTGGTGAAAGGCATAGTATTCGTTCTCCTTATGCCCCGGTTCCCCTTGGGTCCTAGCTGGCCTTGGTGGCAGGGGTTGTAGCTTCCCCTCCTTCATCAACCTCTTCAGTACCCATGACAAAGGCCTGTCCAAATTTGAGAAGTACCTGTAATTCACGCCTGTCGCCGACACCTTAGCTGTCTTCCCATTTCTATTACCACTGCTGGAACTAGCTGACTTGGTTGAACTTTGATTGTTGTAGCCCTTCTTGGCATAAGCCTCACTGCTTGCCCTTCTGGCCATATATTCTCCTTCTGCCTCTATAGCAATGTCCTTCAAGGACTCCCAATCTTTCAGCCCCTTCATTTTCAGTCCATCTCTCAAGTATGTGCTGGCATTCCGAATGAATAATCGGATCTGATCAGAAGTGTCGGGCTTGCGCTTCATCTCCATAACCCGGTTCCTCCACTGAGTGAGGTATTCATGAAAAGACTCCCAGCCTTCTGTTGCAGCAGCTCTAGATCCTTCAGTGTGACCTCAATCCGAGTACTGCAATCGTATTGCCTTAGGAACTCTTCAGTCAACAAGTCCCAGTCTTCTTTGGACCTCCTGTCCAGCCCATGGTACCTGTCAATAGCAGCACCTGTAAGACTCAAGAAAAAGTACTCTATCTTCTGCTTCCTTGTTAAAGTCGTCCCCTTCATAACTAGTGAGTACTGCTTGATGTGTGCAGCAGGGTCAGAGGTGCCGTCAAATTTTGGAATATCAGGCATCTTAAAGTTCTGGGGGATCAGATCATCCCCATCCAGCTCACGATCCTCCGGGTTCATTCCCTTTCCTACCGTCATCATCCTTATCATAGCTTCAAATTTCTCCTCCATCTTCCTCCACATTGCTTCCTCTAGCTTAGGCGACTTTCCCTTTGCCACCATCTGTTCCTTTTGGTCCTCTCATAAGTCAACCTCAGATTTAGGGCCTTCTCTATGCTCTACAGGCACTGGTTCTCTTTGCTCAACCACAGGTGGGTCAACTACAGTAGGGGGATCCTCTCTCACAGCCCCTTGTTCATCTTGCCCCCTAATAGGAGCAGCAGTTTGTTGCCCCGCAAGTGGAGCTAAGGTAGTGGCAAGGTTGCCCATCATTGCCATCATTCTGGCCTCAAACTCCTCTATTCTTCTTCCTACTTCCTCGGCAATCATTGCCCGAGTTGCATCAGACCCACTTGATTGGTTAGACATACTTGTATCAGCTGATGATTCTGAAGAGAAAGTCTCACTACCCTCTGAAAGAGAATTCGAACTCTGATATGATACTAGCTCTGGTAACCCCAAGAGTGGAATCCTTCTCAATCGACCGTCGGGACCCCTAAACCACCCGGACGAATCTATTATGGCTGAAAAAAATACATCTCGTTAGGATGATGCATGATTGAAATGCAATACATGGTCGTGCTGATGCAATATAGACAAACACATGCAAGCAGATAGATCCTTCCAACCTTATCTCTCCCACACACGAGGTAGTATAGTCTCTTCCCTAGGTGGGCTTTATCCAAGGGTTAACAAGGAACCCATCGGACACGTATGGTGCACGATGGAAAACCGGCAGCATAACAACTCTTATCTAATGTACACACGTATGAGTGTTTGGCCATTATGTATTTAAACACCTCAATTAAATTAAGATGGGCCTACCGAGGCATGAAAGCCTTTGATGAAAGACCATTTAATTTAACTGATCTTGTTCAATATGTAACGGCCCAAGTAGCAAGCACAGTATTATGGTACATTTCACCTAGTTGAAGTATCTATTGCCAATACATGAGCTTTGGTCAAAGGTAGTGATACTTTAGGGCTACCCAAGCATGGTCCGTACCCAAGCATGGTCCCATTTTTATTAAATAAAACCCAATTTAGTTTAATAGAAATATTTTTATGATTTTTTAATTAACGTCCATAAAAAATAATTATTACAAATTACATATTAGAAATAAAATAATGAAAGCAAAGTAGTGAAAATAATAAAAATAACAAGTCAACTCCCAAATGGATCTTCAAATCTTCATGGGCTCCCACTTGGTAAAAACTCACACATAAAACATAAGTATTGAAAATAAAAGGAAAAAAACAAATAAAAGTGAAGTTAGTAAAAAATTAATTAAACATATAACATGAAAACAATTAAATTAAGGCAATCAAAATTGCATCATGTATGACAAGCCAATTAAAATGACATAATAAAAATATGCAATCTAATTAATTAACCATTTAATATGCATAAAAGATAACATAATAATAATAAAATTCAATATGCATAAACAAGCATAAAATAATGATGATAGAATTTAACATGTATAAAAATACAAAATAACAACAATGACATACAATCACACATAAAAAATATAATATAATAATAGTAATAATAAAATTGAACAAGAATAAGGATAATAATACTAATACTAATGAAGGTAATAACTATAATAATAATAATAACACAATAATAACAAAAAATATGAACAATCAATAATAATAATAATAATAATAACAACAACAACATCAAAGAAGATGAACAATCCAATTAAATATGGATGAATAAAATGAAAATAAGATAAGCCAATTATGCTAAAACATGTTAAATGATAATACTAATACTATTTATGAACAAAAAATGATGACAATAACATGAACATGAACAATTAAATAAGAAATAAGAATAAGAAATAATAATATGAACAATTAAATAAAAATAAAAAAATAAGAAGTAAAAGTATGAACAATTAAATAATAGATCTAAAAGAATTTACATGATAATTAATTAAATAAAATCAAAAGAATCAGAAAATAAGAAGAAAATGATAAACCTGAAAGAATTTACATGTTAACTAATTAATTGGAAACAAAAAAATGAAATTAAAAATTAAATTAAGAAATTGAGCCAAGAATGTTTACCCTCAAAATTTGTCTTGATGAAATGAAGGTAAGATCCAATTCCTTGTCTTCATTGTAAGAATAAAGTTAGAAAAATAAAATATTAAAAATGGATTTTTACTCAAGAACAAATAATTGATTTATTTGTCTCAAAGTAAAAATTGTTTGATGAAAAGAAGAAAAATTACTAAGAACAAAAATTGTTATTTTTTGTCTCAAAAATTCACTTGGAAAAATTCTTTAGAAATTGAGAGAATTTGTTTGAGAGAAGAAAGAAGAAGAAAAATAATTTTCTAAAGAAAATCCCTCCCCCCCAAAATTCTTTTAAAAAATCCTTTTTATAATTAAAAAATTCAAAATTTTTTAATTAAGAAATTAAATTGATTTAATTCAAATAACTACAAAAAACCACTGAATTTCATGGGTTGGAAGATAAAAAGCTTTTAGAATTAAATAATGCAAAAAAAAATGAGTTAAAAAGCATTAAAAATGAAGAAAATATGGCCAAAAAGGCCATTGGGGCGAAAACGGGCGCACAGTACGGGCGTCTCCAGCGCGCGGCGGGCAGGCCGTTGACCGCTTGCGCAGGCGACGGCTAGCGCACGCGCTGGGCGCTGCGCGTCACCCAGCTCGCGGGCGAGCGCGCTCCGCCTGCGCGCCTAGCTCTGCCACAGCCCGACATTCGCGCGGAAATTTTTTTTTTTCCAAATTTTCTATAAAACACAAAAAATTAAAAACTCACTTTTTTTACCCCAAAATAATTTTTAAAATATTTTTAAAAATATTTTTAAAATACATTTTTATTTATTCCTAACAAATAAAACGACAAGGAAATTATCACTTCTGACTTTCATTTTTTTTGCCTATAAATCAGCACACTTAATTTTATCATTGGGTAATCCTGATCAAGGCTACTCAGGACCCAGTGTCTACACATATCTAGGCTGGCCACCATAACCTCGACCTCTACCACGGCCTCAACTGGCCTGAGGGACATTAGACCCCGCTCTACTCGCTTCTTGCCTCCCTTGAACATTCTCAGCTAAATTCGGGCAATTGGCCAGGAAATGATCTGTGCTGCTACGCTTAAAACAACTACCAGTCAACCAATGACACTTGCCCCAATGGCGCTTATTGCAATGAGAGCACTTTGATGCTAAATCACCTCGACCACTAGAACCACCTCTGCTCGTGCCGGAACCTTGAGAAGACCCTTGTCTTCTACCTCTCGAAACTAAACTGGGAGGAGACTCATCTGGAGGATTCCCTTGTCCCTAGATCTCTTCCCAGAGGATGAACCTCCACAAGGAGCATTCCTTTTCCGAGCTCTCTCCCTCAAAACAGACTCTGAGCGCTACACTCACAAAGCCGCTTGTACAATTTGATAGTAACTCACTATTGGAGAACTCATCAAAGAGATCAACATAGCCCTCAAAGTCTCATTCAAACCTGCCTTAAAATGCTGACACCTGAAATCTTTCGTAAGCACACCCGGAGGCGCATACTTGTTAAGCCTACTATACTCCTTCTCATACTCAACAACTGACAATGCTCTGCTTAAAGCTTAAAAACTGCGCCCACTAAGCATCCTTATATGCCCTAGTTACATACTTATTACGAAATTCCCTCTTAAAGAACTCCCGTAGCTCTGACTTTTCAAATTTATCCAAGCAAGTCCCATAAAAATTTTTGGCTCCAGACTTCCTTACACTCTCAATCGGAGCTCTTGGGTTGAGATATCTTTAACTTAGCCTCAAAAGGCATGGCTGGAGCCTCAGGTTGCACCCTAGCTGCTTGAGCAAGACCAAACACAGATGGATCTTTCTCTTGGGGATTATCACTCTCGGCTGACCTCAAGGAACGTACGCACAGACTCCATCTAATAATAAAACATAAATATCCGCATCAGGCCAACACAATCCTAAACAAAATTCTATTTTACGGTCACCCAGAAAAGATTAAACCTAAGCTCTGATACCAGTAAAATTATAACACCTCAAACCTATACGTAGGGGAAACTCATCCGCAAGGAGAGTGAATGCCCGTATAGATAAGTGTGTTAGCAATAAACAAACATACAAATATAACAAAAGCGGAAAAGAGGCATTCAGAACAATAAGTTAAAACTTATAACACAATAGTGGGCCAACAGAAAAAAAAAATGTCATTTATATATCAAGATATTCTTTACAAAAAAAGGGGGATACATTATCCTTACATAAATACAGAAATACATAACTAAAACATTTACAAAATCTAATACATTACAAAAAGATTACATCATAAAACCCAAATACAAAAGTCAAGCTACAAAAAGAATCTCTCTAAGGTGTTGGCTCTGACTGCTGCGAAACGCACTCCTCAAAAGACTCGGATAGCTTCCACACCTGTACAAATTAAACACCCATGCTAAGCAATAACTCTTAGTGGGGAAAACAAAAGATCGACGACAACTCACAGTGGCCACCAACGCAAACCACATACGTATAGAACATGCAAAAGTATACAATTATTCATATAAAATATATCACTTATGTCAAACTTTCGCACAAGAGTAACTTAACATAGTCACAATCATATCTCATCATAAATAATATTGCACTCATAAGAGAATCAAAAATATATGCCTGCAAATTCAAAGTAGCGGATAATGAGTCAACACTGGGTACCCGTAGGCACGAGCAAAAGCAATATCTTTCATTTTAATATAAAAATATTTTCACTAGGGATCTTAAACAAGATCCAAACACTCAGGATTGCGAGAACACAAATGGTGACCTAATCAAGGTCCATAACACTAGGGGCTGCAGCTTACAGAACTCTATAGGCATGCATATCTATCCACTTACTTGACTCTTGCAAGCTAGGCATCAATACTAAAATTACACTCATCACATAAGAATTTACATATCTTAAGAGAAACACTACAATTACAAATCATATGCCAGGAAAGATTCCGATAAATAAAAGCTAAAAGCAATGCCAAGTTTAAAATAGACAATTAAGACAAAACTCAGAAATTCAATTTTTCAAAACAGGGGGCTTTTACATGGCGGTATGACAAAACCTTACTGCCGTCTAAGACATTCCACACGGTGGTAGAGAAAACCTGACTGCCATGTGGCCTGTCAAGTCAAAACACCTCAAAAATAGAATGCATTTACACGACGATAGAGAAATCCTGACACCGTGTAAAAATGCACAGAAGCAACTTATCAAAACAAAATACATTTAATCGACGGTATGACAAAACCTTACCGCCGTGTAACTCCACGGGTAAGTAAAACTCAAATGTAGAAATTCGATTACACAGAGGTATGACCCTCCTTACCGCCGTGTAAATCAACGAAAACCCAGAAATTACGCTATTCACAACTACCATTTCCCAAATCCTAAACCCAACATCCAACACCCAATATCCCACTCAACTCTTGCTATCAGGACTCAACTAAAACAAACTTAAACTCAATATAAACATCTCAAGAAACTCAATTCAATAATCTAATCAAAAATCATACTTAAGATTACAAATTGAACAAAAACAAATTCTCAAACTTCATCCTATTATCATTTAACAGGAATTCCTTTAATTCAATAGCACATCTTTCAATTAAGCACATACACATACATTTACACATTCAATTTTCAGAAATTAAAGCATAATTTTCACAAATTAGAAATGCATAAATTCAAATAACTCCCAAACCTTGAACTCCTAAGCTCCAAGAATAAGGAGCTGAACTTCCACCAACTACTTCCTTCCCTTTAGGATCCTTAAGAGGAAATTCTGAGCCAAAAACACAACCACAACCCACACTAGGTAAACAAACTCACATAGCCACATACTCACTCAAAACCAACGGAAAGCAAGAAGGAGAAGAGGAAGAAGAAGAAGAAGAGCAGCAGAAAAATATACCAAAAGAGCTCTTTGAATTTGCCAAACCAACTCAAGTCACCACAAGAAGAAGAAGAAAGAAAACGAAAGAGGAGAACAAGGAGGGAGGAGAGACGTGAAGAGCAGGAAATGGGAGAGAAGGCTGAAAATGCTTTCTCTCTCCTTTTATCTCTCATCTTATATAGCTCCTCTCTTCTCTATTTATCTCTCTTGCCATATGTCACAATCTTGTGGTGATTTGGCAAATTCCTCTTCTAATACTTCCTTTTCTTCCCCAAAAACTAATCCAACCACACAATAAAATAAGTAACATACAATTATGCCCTTAAAACTTAATAAATCAAGCAATGACACTCTAACACACACACACACACACACATGTGCTCAAACTACTAGGGTGAAAATTAGGGTGTTACAATCCTATACTCTCTAATTGGGTTTTTAGCCTTCCGAAAAAAGGGTCGCTGGGTTGGGCGGGGTCCACTCTAAGCAAAAATAAGGCATAGGGTTAAGTAAAAATTCGAAGGGACGCATTTCCCGCTGAGGAAAAGCTAGTGTAAAAATTCACAAGGGACGCTCTACCTTTTAAAATAATGACGAAATGTTTACCTAGAGTAATAATGGGCTTCCGGTGAAAGCAGCAAAAGGATCAGTATAGACAGCATCCAAGCTTAGACTGGTCTCAGCAAGAATCAAGGGAAATGGGGTCATCACAATATTGAATAATTTATAATCGCCAATTAATTCCTTAGAAACCACCACCAGATATGTGGATAAGCAGAATAGCAGAACAATACTAGCCCGATAGGTGGGTACATCATAAACTCCTTCTAATACCTCAATCAACGGTTCTAAAACAAAAGTGACATCCCGAGGGACCAATCTAATAGCAGTAAATGGTGAAATACCTAAGAACAGTGCTACATCCCTCGCTTGAAACAATCGACAGCTCGGGATGCAAGGCAGGGTACCAGGAGAAAACCTCACACCAATAATTGCAGCAAGTTCTTCGGGCAAGGGGCACAATTCCTAATAGGTAAATAAAAAAAAATACCCAGAAGCAAACCACAGCCAATTGAAGGTTCTTGTCCACTTTAACACTCCTCAAAAATTTCAAGCCAGAATAAGGAGCCAAAGTGGTATTTTTCCAAGTTCCAAGGTCAACGGTCGATGACAACATTTTCAAGACTTCGGGACAAAAATTAAATATAAGCAAAAAGGGAAAAGAAACAAAAAAGAAAAAGGAAGAGAAGGGGAGAAAATACCTAGAAGAGGAGCTATGACCAAAAGCAAAAGGGGAGAATGCACAAAATCCTAGGAATAGGCGTTTATTTATTGAAAATAACGACCGACTGGCATACTAGAACGAGTAACGACTTATCCATCGGTCAACCTAAGACCGCTTGGTTGGACCTTACTCCTGCATTTCTTCATACATTTCACACGCATAAACTGTTTGTGCATATTTGTCATGATAAATTCTGCAGGATAAAATTTGATATATCAATCACTTGAAAAAGTCAAGGTACAAAACTTTTAGGGAGTATTTGTTTCTCAATTCTCAAAAAAAATAAAAAACTAGAAATCCGAAATGACTGATGGGCTTGTGGGATGTCCTATCGCTCGCTCTATGCACGGCCAGCCCGTCAATCACGAAATCCTATATAAGGCGAGCCATTGCCCCTCTCTTTACTTTCTTTTCCTTTTTCTTTTCTTCTTTCTTTTTTCCTCTGTGCAAACCAACGCTCCCTCTCGGTTTTTTGCCATTTTCTCCCTCATTTTCTATTCGTTTTACATGTCATTTGCGCCAAAATGCTCCCCTCACAATCACACACATTCAGGTCTAAATTTTTTGCAGTATATTTTATTTTTTTCAGACAGTTCGTCAACTACTAAGTTAGTTTTATCACATTTTCTTCTTTTTTTTCTTCTTTTTTCATCTATTTTTATTTAAATTTATATTCTTAATGCATTATGGATATACATGCTTCGAAATGCAGGGAAAATTCTACCCATTTATTTTCTTTAATATGAATTTTGTATACTGCCAGTTAAGGAGCAAATAACGAAGATATATAAATTATAAAATAGCATGATAGAATTTAGGAATGTACCTTTTCACAATTTCCATTTAAAGTGGTTAGGAGTAGAATAAAACGGTAAAATAGGATTTCAAAATTAGATGTTTACTTTTCAGTGAAATGCCAATGAAATTGTTGTTGGGGCCTGAGGCCTATCCATTTAGTGCTTTTCATGTAGGGGGCTTGGGCATATCCTTACCGGGATGCTGCCGGATTTTTTTTGGCTAGGCACATCATTGCCGGGATGCTGCCGAATTTTATTATTAGCTGCTGAAATTTATAAAAATTGTAAACATACTTACTTTACTTATAATTATTATGCATTAATGCGAAACTAACTTCCTTTTTCAGGATGCCTCCGAGACGAAACATCTCTCAAGAGCAACCCGAGCTTCAGGCTCCAGCATGGATGACCCCCTTATTTGAGGGATAGATTTTAGAGCCTAGCCCGTGTCTAGTTTCGGACTAGCTGATACATCTCTAAACCTTTCCTCCAGCGCATGGGATACTGCATAAGGTCGATACACTTTTGGAGGTAGCGGGGTAGACTGAGCTTCTTCGCCCGTTATTCCAGACTTACCCGGAGGTAGCAAGGGAGTTTCTGGCTAGATTGCAGTATAGAGGGTTCCAGAGACCGAATACTGAGGAGGGTGTTGTACAGTTTCGGATTAGAGGGGACCATTTCAGTATCACTTGCAGGGTCTTTGCCCAACCAATGGGACTCCCATTTGGGGCAGACGTGATGATACCACAGAGGGCCACCCAGAGACAACATTGGGAGGGCATTACATTGCCCGGAGCCCCCTACGACCATGACACTGTGAAGAGCACTATGCTCTCATCACAGGCCTTGAGATATATCCATAGAGTACTATCCAGCTCCTACTTGGGCCGAGCTGGTAATCCAGGGTCGGTCAACGGTTCTAAGATATGGAGTATGTGGGCAATGGTGACAGGTCAAAGACTCAACATTAGCTATGAGATCTTGGCTAATATGGTGAGATTAGCACGTGGGATGGCTCCCTTTTATATGTGCTGGGATGTGATCACCAGGTTGTTGACATATCTGAGAGTCCCCCTAGCTGACTTAGGGCCTCCATTGGACAAGGATGTGTATGTAGATCTAGCTGCAACCTAGACTATGGGGATGGTAGCTCAAATACCAGGAAGTCCCGATGAGTATAGGCTCCTTACAGTGGCAGAGACCAGATGCCTCTTCCACCTCCCTCCACTCCAGCCGGACCTAGAGGACTTAAAGGAGGAGGTCAAGTTAGAAGGAGACCCACAGTAGTAGCCTGAGGAGGAGCAGCCTCAGACCCCTCGAGGATCAAGACATCGACATAGATTTGGATGAGATGATCCACACTCCAGCTTCCCAGCGGGGTCATATAGAGATGTCAGGTCCTATGCCTCCTCCACGATCAGTTTAGAGACCAGACAGGCAGGCAGAGAGGAGGTATCACCCTTACAGCCGGCCTGGACACCCGGGGGCATCCACATCTACTACTTCTCCACTACTAGAGCCTAGTGTAGAGCCATCACGGCCTAGCACACAGTCATCTTGTCTTTTTCACAGCAGGAGATCATTTCAGCAGTGACTACAGCCCTTGTCGCTATAGAGCAGCGCATGAAGGAGAGAGATAGGGTACTTGGTGACCGCCTGGACAAGCAGGAGAGACTCATAGAGGACCTGAGGTAGGGTTTGACTGCTTCTCAAGCAGAGGATCGATGAGGCTATCTAGATGGTTGATGAGTTCGTCACTTCCCTCGGGTTCTGAGTCAAGGTGTTAGAGACTTCTATACCAGCGATATCCAGGACCATCAGGGAGTTGCGTGAGGAGATGGAGGGTAGGTTCACTGGGATTAGAGATGTATCCAGGCACCAAACCTCATAGCAGGTACAGGCCTTCACAGGGCTAACAAGGGTGATTAGCGAGTTCTTAGAGTTCCTCAGGACTTGTGCTCGGCCTTTTCTGGAAGGATATGCCCGGATTTAATTCCAGCACCCTCCACAAGCAGAGCCGCAGGCAGCTCCTCTATCTCCACCTGTGGATGTTACCCACCAGCCATCTTCCTCCAGAGCCGGGCCCTCTTCCTCTGAAGCAGGGCCGTCGACGTCCGGTGCCCAGCCTATTCATGTGTCTGACAATGATGAGGATCTGGACGAGCCAACTAACTACTCACCTATGTAGTACATGTTCAGGGAGATTTGTATATATATATATTTATTAATGTACAAACTTTGCATTATTTAGTGATATTTAAATTTTGTTTAAATTTCATTTTGCTTCGAAAAATACTTGATGCACCAAAATAATAAAATAAAAGAAAACAAGGAAAAGAAAAGAGTAAAAAAGAGAAATAATAAATAATAAATAAGAAAAAGAGAAAAGGAAAGACGTTAAATTTATGCTTTAGAAAGGATCCAGTTAATACAATAAATTAACAAAATTCTTTGAAATTACAGGAATTACATTCCAACAGTCTACATCATGACACAAAAACTCGTCATGATAACTCAGTAGTATTAATGATAGGCTACATCGACGAAAAATCTTCTGCAAAATGAGTTGTAGCGATAATCATATGCTCACAGCTTCCCAGGCGAAAATCATATGTCGATGTCTGCATGGCGACAATCACATGCCATACAAATCAACTATAGTCTACATAACAAGTTATGGCGACAACCATATGCTTACGACTTCACGGCGACAATCATATGCCGATATCTCAAAGGTATATGCCGGACAAAAATTGTAGTCTAAAAATCAAGTCGTGGCGACAATCATATGCCAAAATATTGACGGTGACAATCGTATGCCCGATAGATTACCAATAAACTCCCGACAATAACAATCATTTGCCAGATGGATCAAACACGGTCTTCTGAATGACCCGGTGGAGATAATCATATATCAAAAGTCTCGACGGCGACATTCACATGCCTGAAAGATTAACCAAAGTCTTCAAAATGACTCGGTGGCGACAACCATAAGCCACAACCTTCAAAAAGGTAAGGACTGCCTCAGGTACGCGCTTCTTCCCTTTTTCTCTGAATTTTAGCTCATCTAGATTCTAGTGCACTAGTTTCCCCAAAATTGGGGGCAACTGTAGACATCGAGTCCCAAGGCAGCCCAAATTAAAGTTACCCAATGAGGATATTGATACCTGTTATACAAGAAAAATGATGAAATTGTAGGATTTTATCTTTTTTGTTTCATAAATTTTTTAAAGTTATTTCTAACCAAAAGTCTTTTGGACTCTCCCATATTTTAGAAAAAGCTTTCTTTCTCGAAATAATCCATTTTTTGGTGATCGACGCTCATCGGTCTCGTTGAGGCACGGTGTCGCTCGCGCGTAAGGGACGCCCGTCCCTCATGGCCAAAGGTGCCCGTCTGTCATTCCATTGGCAAAAAAGGATGTTTGATATTTTTCGACTGACACCCCTCGGTCATGGCCTGATAACGATTTTTGTTTTTTTTTAACAGAGATGGTTTTAAATCCTAGTTTTAATAGGATAAATGTCACATTTAATGTTTATCTTTGAGGATAATTCTTAATTATCTGATTTTATCTCTAAGGATAAGTCATATATTTAGTATTTATCTATAAGGATAATTATAAATATTTACGTTTATTTTTAAAGATAATTTTAGACTATTTATCCCGAAGGATAAATCAAATATTGATATTTATCTCTAAGGATAAATCAAAAGAGATTTTATTTACCTCCAATTCTAATACTAGCCTATAAATAGAATGAAGGAGGACATTAAAAATGGGACTCTTTTGGGGAAGAAAAAGACTTTTAGAGGGAGAAAATTTGGAGAGGCTTTTAAAGAGAAAACAAATTGATTTTTTAAGCAAAATATTACTTTTCTCTTTAGATTCATTTTTTATTTATTTTGTAAGAATTAATTGAGGAAGTGAAATTAATTCTCTTTTCTTGGTTTGATTCCCACATAAATTCCATTAAATTTGAAAAGAAGCCTTTTAGAGAGAGAAAGTGATTCTCAATTCAATTAATTGTTGTGGAATTCAAGGAGATCTGCAATATTCATTACCTTCTAGAGATCAGCATCTGAGGATAAATATTCTGGGATCAAAGTAGTCATATTTCTATCCGTTAATCCATAATTTCTCAGACTTTTTGAGCCTCTTGCTCTTTTAGAGGTCTGTTTCATCATTAGGTTCATACGAGCTAAGTAGTCTTAAATCCTAATGTCTACATATAGGTCTGTCTAAGATTGAATTATAAGTAAAAGGCATGTCTAAAATCATGAAAGTGAATTTGGGTGTTGATGTTATTCCTTCATCTCTTAATTCTATGTAAAGGTTGATCGAACCAAACATAAGGACTAATCTTTACTAATGTCGATCAATGTTAACTGGGGCAAAGTCATTCATTGAGAGCTTCATCAGTTTGTAGGTATCAAAGGTCTAAAGGTTCACAACACTATCGTTGTCTATCGATATATTTTTCATCAAAAAATTTGCTATGTAACATTAAACCACTAAAGCATCTTTATAGGGGAATTTTAGGTCCTAAACGTCTTTTGGGGATATAACAATTGATGGCATTTGTTTTTGCTGAAAAATATAATCGCTTAGGGTTTTTCTTTCTTTTCCCTAGGTTTTCTCCTTTAGAAACTTCGCATATTTTCATACTAATGATGCTTGCCCTTACCCAATTAGTATTGGCACCCTTCTTTAATTGGCATTTAAAGCATACTTTTTATCAAAAGAGGTTTTGACTCCTTTTTGGGTCTTTTGATGAATCTTTTAAATATTCCCTCTTACTAAGCCTCTTAATTTCTTCCTTCGAGATTCTATATTTGTCAATTATATAACTATCATGTTTGTGAAATTTGCAATACTTGTTTTTGTCCCTTGTATGATAGGTTCTTTCATCCATCTTCTTTGACCAGTAGACCAAGCCATAGTTATACTTTTTTAACATCAAGATCTTTTTAGCTTTTCATTAAGGGGTGTGAACTGTGTTTCTTAGTAGTTGGTCGATTGGTGTCTCTCAAACTAGAGGAATTTTTCCTATCTGGGCTTTTCCTTTTAAGGATTTGTCTTGAAGGCCAATGTTGTCATTTTCCATGTCATTAATGCATCTCCCCCTGCATGTAACACCCCAATACCCATTGGGAGGATATCAAGTCGCTACACACACACCAACACAAACCAATACTATGGGGCAACCATAAAACATTAATAAAAAAAATAACATACATTTTAACTAAATAACTTAATATAAAAAAAATATTCAAATTATCATCATCCATTACATTACAAGATTATACCACTACTATCATTTATACTATACAAAAATATTCTTTACAAATATCATTATACTTAGCATTACAAAAAGTATCATATACAAAAGCAAAACTCCACTAAACTCCTAGTGGCCTGCAGATGAGCGACTCCCAAAATTTGAACCGATCCTACATACCTACACGGGAAAACACTCATAGTAAGCGATAACTCTTAGTGGGGATATACAGAAACAACACTTCTAACGAAGTCACAACAACAATAATATACATAACAAATAATCATGCTAATATCAAACTACACACAATAGTATAAACCTCATACTGTAAGCTATAATCTTGATATCATACATGCTAGCTAACATCTCATTTATGTTCATTTATATACATATACATGCACAATTAATATACTAATATGCCTTTATTAATTAATCACATCTACTTACTCATATTCTCTACTATAACATTTCTCATATCAAGAAAGTGATAACTAGCCACTACTTCTCATACATATCATTTACATGGTGCAACATATAACAAACATAGCCTGGATCCCATTAATAGTGGATACGGGTGCTCTAGATACTGACTGGCAGTATCAAATCTTTAGAGACCGAAGTCCCAAATCTCTAGTTACCCGAAGGTAACAAACTCTAGACCCTTACGGGCCAAGTCTAGACCCTTACGGGACAACTCTAGCTGCTACAAACTCTAGCCCTTTATAAGCATGCTTATCTATCCACTACTATGTATCACTCAGGCTTATCTTAAAAGTACACAATTAAATACTCTGCTCATATACATATACTTTATAATCACTCAAATATCAAAGCATTACCCATCAACTCAGTTCATGCATAAGCTAATCAAGCCATCATACATATAATTCATAACTCCATTCATGTTATCACATACAAACTTTACTATGTATGATCATACGTATA
This sequence comes from Excoecaria cochinchinensis, assembly GCA_947683425.1. NCBI lineage: Eukaryota > Viridiplantae > Streptophyta > Magnoliopsida > Malpighiales > Euphorbiaceae > Excoecaria > Excoecaria cochinchinensis. The sequence continues at coordinate 1,764,027 of CANTUQ010000183.1, forward strand.
CTAATGCAATACAATACATAATCAAGGTCCAAAGATTCATATGCAAAACTCTGGCAATGTCGTGCTCGCGATAGAACCCACAACTCACGACTATCGCGCTTGCGGGCAGTGTTGCACTCGCGATAGAATGCTAAAGTAGCTTCTGTCGCGCCCGCGACGGAGCTCGCTCTCGCGACCCAACTCGACGAAAGCAAAGCTCGGTGATACAAGCTCGCCCAAGAAGTGTTCTGTTGTGCTCACGACCGTTGTCATGCTCACGACAGAATTGAACTAAGTGTTCCAAAACTCCAAACAACATAAAAACTCATGCACAAACTTTACACATAACACCCTATAAGCACATGCATTCATCCTAATCATGACATATACATCACAAGGCTCTAAAATCAAATATGAATAAGATCAAATACTAAACTCAACCAAAATGATCATTAAGCAATATGGTCAAAACAAGTACTTTATATAAATAACCTATAATATGCTCCTAATTTCCACATAATCGACATGCAGCTAAAGCAATTTAGTTAACAACTAAAAAAGCTATAGAATCAGTTCAAAGCTCACTTAATTTCATATACCAAAGCATGCATTTGACCAAAACTAATACATAATCTTAACATGCATATACTAAGAATTAAGCATAAACTTAACTCAACACAAATACATTAACAGGAAATCACACACGATCCCAACCTCAAAAGTAGCTTGAATCACTTCCTCTTTTAGATCAAACCTTCTCCTTACCCTTCTCTTTCCTCTTATCCAATGCTTATTGCACAACCACAACAAATACACATGTACTCTTAATCCATCAAACCAACCAACTCAACTAAAGATAGAAAGGTGAAGAAGAAGATCATAACAAGTTCTTAACCACACTTACCTTCTTTGCTTCTCACGAAAACCACTTGGGAGCTCACCACAAGTTCTCCCTACCTATACGTAAGGGAGCTCACCATAAGGGAGAGTGAGACCCCGCATAGATAAGGGTGTCACCAAAACGAAATACAACCAAGCATACAAATAACTAAATGAACAGAAATAAATAAAACATTCAACATCATAAAGAACAGGCTCACAAAAATCTCAAATCCTTCATTGATATAACTATATGTTCATTACAAAAAAGAGATAGGAATACAATATCTATCTATACAAAATTTCAAATACACAGCTAGAGAATTGCATATTCAAAAAGGAACTACAAAGATTATATAAAAGATATAATATACAAAAACATAAGTCCCTTCAAAAAGCTTTCCTACTGTGTTGGCCTAGACTGCTGCTGACCTCCCAAAAATTTCACAGAACACCCGTACTAAGCGATAACGCTTAGTGGGAAAATAAAAGATGAATGACCATTCATAATGGCCATTAAGGCAAAACACATGCATATGTCACAAGCATATCAAAGTTTCCATAAAAGCATAATAACTTTATATCATGCATTGCATTCAGCAAAGTTCCATAACATATATTTATTAATATAGCAATAACACATTCACAATAAAATCATACATGCGCCTGCAAACTCATGGTAGCGGATAGCGAGTGAACGCATTAGTACTTATGGGTACGGTCAAAAGCAATTTCTTTACTTTCATCCAAAAATATTTTCACATTGAGGATCTTAAACAAGATCCGAACACATTAAGGATCGCGAGGACCCAAATGGGGACCTGATCAGGGTCCAGCACACATTGGGGCTGTAGCTAACAGAACTCTTTAGGCATGTCTAATTATCCACTAACTTGACTCTTACAGGCTATGCATAAAACATTTCATATATTGGAGCACATAATAATTCATACAAAAAAGTATTTACATCATAAGAAGAATCATTCATGTCAATTACTGTAAAAGAAACCAGAAAAGCAAATATGGCAGCTGTCATGCTCGCGACGGATGTCGCACTTGCAACAGAGGTGAGACTCGCCTACTGTTGCGCTCGCGACAGCCCTCGCACTAGAGCGAGGAGGCTAGACAGGCCTCTGCCTCGCTCGCGACAGAGGGCGGGGAAGTTTACTGTCGTGCTCGAGCATCTAAGCGTGCTCACGATAGTAAAAAGCCCGGTAGAGCAGAGATCTCTATCGCGCTCACGACAGAGACCCTTCTCTATAGGAGCTCGGAACACCGTGCTCTATCGCGCTCGCGATAGAGTCGATTTCTAGCTCCCATTGCCAAAAATCTGCAGAAACCCATGCCAAAAATCAGCCCAAACATGAAATTGATTCCTCAAATTTCAACATAATCCAAATCAAGCATTCAATAAATGTTATACAATATAAAACCCATGTTGGATACCAATTATCCCAATTAAAACATTCAAATTAGACAATCAAAATCAAGGGTTCATCAAACCCTGAATTTTGCTCTAAAACTCATTCAAATTCAAATTTTAATTCAATACAGCACAACCATGGCATCTCTTTTCAAATTAATCAAAAACCCACAACATTTATATAAGCATAAACAAGTTTAACCTCGTAAATTCCAGAAAATCATAACAAAACACAAAATCCAAAATATGCACAAATTCACAAATTCCCAAACCTTCAATCCTAAGCTCCTTAATCGATCACTCTACAGCACAGCACTTCGTCCAACCTTTTCCTTACCCTTGGGATCCTTAGATGAAATTTCTTGAAAATAACCCTATCAAACCAAAACTCAAAACCTAAACAACCATACACATATCCAACAGAAATCAAAGAGGAAAAAGAGTAAAAAGGAGAAGAGGAAGAACAAGAAGAGCATAAACTTACCAATTTAGCTCTAGAATTGTCAAATCCCACCAACTCACTTGAATATACTAGGGCACAAGAGAAGAAGAAGGAGAAGAGGAGAACGGGGAGCGGAACGAGAGAAGGCAAATTGCTCTTAACCAATGAAACTTGCTTATTCCTGAGCTGTCTTACTTCCCGAGCCAAAATAGCTTTCGATTCCTCATCATACGAATAATCTAGTTGAATCCGCACATCTTGAACCGATAGTATATAAGATGCATCCGATTTATGTCGTCGAAGTATCAACACATGAAATACATTGTGCAATAACTTATAGGCAACTGGATCAACTTTATCCAAAATCTCAAACGGTCTAATAAATCTAGGGCTCAACTTTCCCTTTTTGCCAAAACAAAGAACCTTTCGCCAAGGTGACACTTTTAAGAACACCTTGTCTCCGACCTCAAACTGAATGTCTTTTCGCTTTAAATTAGTATAGGATCTCTGTCTATCCTTAGCTGCTTTCAAATTCTGCTGAACCACTCGAATCTTTTCCTCGGTATCCCTAACCAAATCTGAACCCACAAAAGAATGCTCAGTAAATTCGGTCCAATAAACAGGAGTTCTACACTTCCATACGGAGCTTCATACGGTGACATTCCAATGCTTACTTGATAACTGTTATTATACACGAACTCCATCAAAGGCACATATCTATCCCAACTACCTGAAAAGTCTAAAGCACAACCCCCAAGTATATCCTCTAAAATCTATATAACCCTCTCTGATTGCCCGTCTGTCTAAGGATGGAAAGCTGTAATGAAGTTCAATCGAGTACCCAAAGCCACTTGTAACTCTTTCCAAAACTTTAATGTAAACCTAGGATCCCGATCTGATACAAATGACAATGGAATTCCATGCAGTCTGATCACTGTGATGCGCGCCGAACCCCGGGGTGCTATGAAGACCCACTTTTAAGGCTTTCGGGAGAGGTTCATAGAAACTTGTAAGGTATTTACAAGTGTGTCTATATTAGGCAACAAGGAGGTTTCTTGGAGTCGCTACCCAATAGAATATTGGGACAGATCGTCTAGCCTCGGTGAGCCTAAGACGGCGCACATATCCATTTTGGGTAAGCCAGAGGGATCTTGGAGACAATCATCCCAATAGAACATTGGAATAACTCTCTAACCCCATGGAGCCTAGGTGTAAGCACCGTGTCCCCGAGCGGTAACGATCAGAGATTACCCTATGATGAAATCAGTATCCGAACCTGTATAAATGGTTTGGATTTGGAGGTTTTAGTCCCGCGTTCCATGAGAAGTGAGTCTTTTTACCTTTCATAGGCAGAGGGGGAGAAAACAGGGGATTTTCGAGTAAAAAAGGTATATTTTCCTCCACAGACGGACAGCCCGTCTGTGAGGCCAGCCCGTAGCTTAGGGTCACCGACGGCCTGTGTTATTTTCCGACGCCCGTCGGAAAATCACCGCCCTTGTCAGAGTGCCGCCTGGTTTGCCGGAGCACGCAACCTTTTCGACGCCCGTCGATGGATGTGGCAGGGCCGTCGGACGAATCCTTGTGTCAGAAGAATTCTTCCGACGCCCGCCTCCATACACCGACGCCCGTCAGTCGTGTCTAGCTTATAAAAGCTCCGGATTTTCACTTGAAAAGGGTTCCAAAAATTTTCAAGAGGGGAAACTCTGCCCAAATTCAAGCATATTTTCTCTCTCTTCCAGCAAACACATTTCATAAAGAAATCTCTTTCAAAGGAGGATCAAATCAATCAAAAGGAACTAAAAACTAATTAGTTTTCTTTAGATTTTGATTCCAATGACAATCTTTTGAGGGGTTGAGGAGGAAATAGTTCATTTTCCTTTCTTTGATCCTTCATCTTGCTTTTCGTGGAACACGCAGGGCTCTAATCAACACAAGAATCTCACCCAAAGCAATTATCTGAGGTAAATATTCCGGATTCCTTCTCCATATCATTTCATATTTATTCCTTATTTCATTGATTCTTTCAATTTTTGTCATTATTCTTCTTTATTTTGACTCTCTTTATCTCATTTTGTGTTAAAACCCTTTTTTGACTTTCAAAAAAGAGTCCTTTTTTACTATTTTTTCGGAGACAGTGGTGACCGACGGGTCATCTTCTTTACCGACGCCCGTTGGTCACCCCACTCACAGATGCTCTTCCACTTGAGTGAGCGACGGACATGTCGATCAATTTGACAGACGCCCGTCGGTCACCTAAGAAAGGCCGTCGCTGGGTTCTGTCTACACATCTTCAAATCTTTCCTATCTCTTTCAAGTCCTTTTGACTTTATTTATGTTGATTCTTTTTATATTGACATCCTTTAACTTTCTGTGAGCAATGTATTGATTTCCCGGGACCATCCTGAGCTTGAGGGGTTATCTACCATATTCGGAGGATTTCGTCCAGTTTAGTTCCCTAACCTTCTTGATTATTTCCTTCATTTGTTATTCATTGACTATTTTATGTACATGAATATACTCTTTCCATAGCTCGTTAAGTGTAAAAATGGATCAATGTTTTATACTCAATAAAAATGAGGTTTGTATAAATGCAATGGTCCAATGCCCTATTTTTATCCAATAAAAATCATCACAAATAAAAACATCCAATTTTAATAATGATGCATGCGAGGACCAAAGTCCTCAAAATAAACAATGCCACGATTCGTGTATGTATCGCACATTTACAAAAAGGAGTTGTATTCCGCTCCTTATATTATTGTAATTTATTGCTTTTGATATTTACTTGCCCATTTACGGCTTTCCAAATGTGAATGAATGCGCCTTCAATTAATTGCATAGTGTGGAGAGAGAGCGAATTAATGATGATTAAAATTTGATCATAAAATAATCGAGGTAGAAATAGATGAGAAATCCCGGACCCAGCTCTAGTCTTTTGGCTCAAAGAGGCTAGAGGTCTACCCTCCAAGACACCTTTTTGTGCCACGAGACTTTAGCGCTAATCGTAGGCTCCTTAGGGTGAGAGGTTTACCTTCCAAGACCCCTCTGGGTGGCCCAAAATGGATACCAAGCGCAGTCTTAGGCTCTCCGAGGCGAGAGTAACTTTCCCAATGTTCTATTGGGTGGCGTGTCACACCCCGTTTGCCCCTAGTAGAATGAGCCTGTCTGTCTGTCTGTATGTGTAAGCATTTGCATGTGTTCAACATTTCATAAGGGTATTTTTAGCAAAATATATGCTTTTGGGGTTTGTTAGTATGTGGGTACATACATGGCATTAGTGTATTAATGAAATGAGCAATATTTGTGTGCATGTGTTCATACCATTGTATGGTATGCATAAGTGAAGAGGGTTTTAGGTGTGAGGAGTGTAGGTTATTTTGGTGGGGGTGATTAGTTTGACCAATAGGAAATGGACACTGATTTAGGGTAAAGAAAAGAAAAAGAAAAGGGAAGGAAAGAAAAGGGACTTAGAGATTTACGTTTCTTTTCTCACTCTCTTTCTTCTTCTTCATTTTCTTCATTCCAAAGTACTGTGTTGAGAGTTCAAGTTCTTATTGGTGAAATTAATCCCTTTGCATTCTCTAGCTTGGTAAGTGCATATCCTTGTCTATATCTTGCTGTAATTTTTCATCTTCTTCTTTAGGTTGAGTTTTAATTTAGGGTTGCATGTTGATGTTCATTACTGTGTTTGTGTTCTAGCTGAGGCTCCACGCGATCCCAAAGGCAAAGAGGTTGCTGGGAGCAGTGGGACTAAGTGTTAGAAGCTTAGAATCCAGGTTTGGGAATGTTTATTTGTGAAATTGTGTGATTTTGAATCTACTGTAAAATTCTAGGGTTTATGTTCTTGTAAGTTTGAATGCATATGTTCTTGATTTGATTTGGTTAATTATTGGATGAATTGAGTTGTATGATTGTGGCCTATGTTGTTTGAGATGATTTCTGGAAGGTAAAAACAGGTTTGTATGGTTTTAAATCAAATTGGGATTGAATTCTGTGTTCTGGAAATTCTGGAAAATCGAGGTACTGTTGAAGTTCTTCTTTGTCGCATGACTCGCTACGAAAGAAGGCAAGTCACGAGACGTGACCCTCGGTCACGCCGTGACCTGCCTGCTGAGAAGCCAGTCGCGTGACCAGCTGAAGAACAAGCAAGTCACGGGACGTGATCTTCGGTCACGTCGTGCGACCTGCGAAGGAGAGGCGTGATCTGTGAGATCACGCAAGCGAGGGAATAGCACGTCACGAGACGTGACGCCCAGTCACGCCGTGACCTGCGAGAGCATTGCGTGATTTGTGAAGATCACGCAACGTGACCGGCAAGGAACAAGCAAGTCACGTCGCGTGACCCTCGGTCACGTCGCGTGACCTGCCTGTTGGGAAGGCCAGTCACGCTTGTGACCAGCCAATCTCGCCCGCTTCTCTGTTCAGCTTGTTTTTCCGAAATTTTCTAGTTTTTAACTCAAAAATGAATTTGGTATTCCTTTTGAATGGACTTTACTGTTGTATGATGCATGTCTTACTGTTTGATGCTTTGATATGCGTGATACCATGATTTTCTGATGAGTTATATTCCGTACTCTGAAATGTGATTTGAATGTCGCATAACCTGCTAGAGTCAAGTAAGTGGATAGTTAGGCATGCCTAATAGAGTCTTTTAGCTGCAGCCCTCAGTTCAGTTTGGACCCCGATCAGGTCCCCGTTTGGTTCCTCGCGAACCCCTCAGTATTAGGATCTTGTTTAAGGTCCCCTTAGTATATGAATAACATGTTTTGATAAATAAATAACATTTGACTTGTACCTGTGAGGTACCCTCAGTATTCGATTCGTACCCGTAAGGTACCCTCAGTACACTCGTCATCCACTATCTAGAGTCAGCAAGTGTTCTTAAAATGTTAATGGAATTGTTCTGATCTGATCTGACTATGAATGGAATGTCTGAATGAGCTTAATGATGAAATACATGCTGGATTATTCTGTAATGAATATGTTTATAAGATATTGATTATATGGCTTCTAAATATGAGCATGTTTATATGGATTATGTTATAACCTTTGCATTCTGCCATTGTGAATGTGTTATGCCTTGACGACCATTGTGAATGGCCGTCCATTATTTTTGTGTGTTTCCCCACTAAGCGTTTATCGCTTAGCACGGTGTTTTTACCCGTGCAGGTGCGGAAGGCGTTTTGCTTTGGGAGAGTCGCCGTCTTCAAGCCAACACAAAAGGGATTAGTGTAGGGCTCAGTTTTGTATCAGTTATTGATTCTTTTTGTATAGAACTCTCTGTATCAGCTTCCGCTTTTGTATCTATATTTTGTATATGTAATATTATTTTGTATCAGCTAGTTGATCAGATCATTATTGTAATAGTTTATTATAGTAATGCATGATCAGCTTTTGCTTTCTGCATGTAAAGTTTTTAATTATTCTGTATTTTCTGAATGTATGTTTGAATGAATGTATGTTTTGCTTCGCTATTGTTTTGGTGACACCTTTACTCATACGGCATCTCACTCCTTCTCGGATGGGATCGCCTACGTATGGGAAGGGGGTGTTACAGTTAGTGGTATCAGAGCATAGGTTTAGGCATTTCTGGGTGTTATTGTGATTGTTCTGAGTTTCTTAGATGTGTTTGTGTCTAGATCTGTGTTGGCTGATACGGTTGTTTCTTGTTTGTTTAGATGGCTTCTAATTCTGCTCATGGTGCGCGTGAGGAATCCGCCGAGAGTGTGAATCCTCCCGCTGTAGATCAGTCTGTTTCTGTTACTGCATCGGCTCAGCATGCTAGGGTCCAGCCCGAGGCCGCAGCCATGCCCTTTGAGGCTATGTTTAGACTGCATCAGGACATGGCTAGGGTTATGGAGAGAGTGACTGCTCCTAGAGCACCTATGGAGAATTTGAGAAGGGCAGGAGTTGAGGATTTCTATGGTACTGGTTTGAATGAGTCTGCGATCGCAGAGAGATGGTTAGACAAAGTGAAGCGTGCCTTGAGAGAGATTCGGTGTCCTCCTGACCAGCAGCCAGAGTGTGCATTAGCTCTTCTTCAGGGGTCTGCTTTTGAATGGTGGGAATTGGTTTGCAGGCATCCTCAGCTACCGGATCCGATTACTTGGGAGTTCTTTGAGGGTGAGTTCACAAAGAAGTACATCACTCAGACTTATAGAGATGCGAGATGGGCGCAGTTTTTGGGTTTGAGACAGAGGGCCATGTCTGTAGCGGATTATGAGAAAGAGTTCAACAGGTTATCTCGCTATGCCCCACGAGGAGTTGTGACTGATGACTTTAGATGCAAGCATTTCGAGGCTGGGTTAAATGAGTCATTGAAGATTGCTTTGATTTCCTTGATGTGTATACCTGGGGTCAGTTACTACCAGATTGTAGAGGCTGCTGTGAGAGCTGAGTTGTCTGAGACTGTGATGAGAGAGAGAGCTCAGAGGAGGAGTTCTTCTCGTGGAGGATCTTCTTCGGGTAAGAGATCTAGGAACCCACAGGATGAGTCATCTTCTGGCCCGGCTTCTAGAGGTAGACGACAGGGTTCTATAGCTGTGTCAGGTTCTGGTAGGGGTAGTAGAGCTGAGACTACATCAGTTTGTCCTCATTGTAGTAAGTCACAACGGGGTGAGTGTAGGTGGCTCTCCGGTGCATGCTTCAGGTGTGGGAGTTCGGAGCATCAGTTGGCTGGTTGTCCGAGGTTGCTTGAGGATTCAGGTTCCCAGAGAGAGGGCAGTAGGGTTGGTTCGAATGCTTCTCAGGCTACCCGTGGCAGAGGCCGAGGTAGAGGTAGAGGTCGTCGGCATAGAGAGGGAGCTGCTTCTGAGACTGTTGAGCATCCTCCTCAGGGTGCCGTTAGAGCTTATGCTATGAGAGCCAGAGATGAGCAGGATGCGCCTGACGTTATTGCTGGTAAGTTCCTACTCCATGACACTGAGTTGTATGCTCTAATTGATCCTGGTTCCACACACTCATATTTGTGCACAGATAGAATTATTGATAAATTGCATTCAGTTGATCAGTTAGATTATGAGATTTGTGTGACCAGTCCATTAGGGCATAGTGTCAGTGTGAGTAGAGTTTTTAGGAGTTGTCCTCTGATTGTTGAGGGAGCTATGCTTCCAGCGGATCTGATTGAGTTACCCTTCAGAGAGTTTGACTTGATTCTGGGTATGGACTGGTTGGGGAAGCATCGGGCTGTAGTTGATTGCCATAGGAAGACAGTTGTACTTCGGGATAGAAGTCAGTCTCTTGTGTTTTTGAAAGGTTTGGGTGCTAGTTCTGTGAATAATGTTATTTCTGCGATGCAAGCCAAGAGATTTATCAGGAAAGGTTGTGAGGCTTTTTTAGCAGTTGTGTTAGATTCCAGGAGGGATCAGGTTCAGATTGAGGATATTCCTGTAGTGCGGGAGTTTAGTGATGTGTTCCCGAGCAAGTTGCCTGGTTTGCCTCCTGAGAGAGAGGTTGAGTTGTCCATTGAGATCATGCCAGGTACTACACCTATTTCGAGAGCACCTTATCGGATGGCTCCTGTAGAGTTGAGGGAACTTAAATCTCAGCTACAAGAGTTATTGGATAAGGGGTTTATTCGACCTAGCATATCTCTTTGGGGAGCTCCAGTTCTGTTTGTCAAGAAGAAAGATGAATCCCTGCGGATATGTATTGACTACCGCCAGATTAATAAAGTTACAGTGAAGAACAAGTATCCATTGCCTAGGATTGAAGATTTATTTGATCAGCTTCGAGGTGCGGGTGTCTTTTCCAAGATAGATCTTCGATCAGGGTACTACCAGCTTCGTGTTCAGGATGCAGATGTGGTTAAGACTGCATTTCGGACTAGGTATGGCCACTATGAGTTTCTTGTGATGCCGTTTGGTTTAACTAATGCTCCAACGGCTTTTATGGATCTGATGAACCGTGTGTTTAGGCCATACTTAGATCGATTTGTGGTAGTGTTCATTGATGACATCTTGGTGTATTCCAAGGATGAGAGTGAGCATGAGGAGCATCTCCGATTAGTTCTTCAGATGTTGAGAGAGTATCATCTGTTTGCTAAGCTTAGCAAGTGTGATTTCTGGCTTCGAGAAGTATCATTTCTGGGTCACATTGTTTCAGCTAGAGGTATTCAGGTTGATCCAGCCAAGATTGAGGCGATAGTTGATTGGAAAGCGCCTCGAAATGTTCAGGAAGTGAGGAGTTTCCTCGGTTTAGCAGGTTACTACCGTCGGTTCGTTAAGGGATTTTCTGTGATTGCTGCTCCTATGACTAGATTGTTGAGGAAAGGAGTTAGATTTGAGTGGTCAGACAGGTGTCAGTCTTGTTTTGATCGGTTAAAGCAGTTGCTTGTTGAGGCTCCTATCCTTACTCAACCCATCTCGGGTAAGGAGTTTGTTATTTACAGTGATGCTTCTGGAGTTGGTCTTGGATGTGTGCTGATGCAGGAAGGAAAAGTAGTGGCTTATGCTTCTCGTCAGTTGAAGCCACATGAGAAGAACTATCCGACGCATGATTTAGAATTGGCAGCTGTGATCTTTGCCTTGAAGATTTGGCGTCATTACCTGTATGGGGAAAAGTGTAGGATCTTCTCGGACCACAAGAGTTTGAAGTACTTCCTTTCACAGAAAGAGTTGAACATGAGACAGCGCAGATGGCTTGAGTTGTTTAAGGACTATGACTGCATTGTGGATTACCATCCTGGTAAGGCCAATGTAGTTGCAGATGCTTTGAGTCGTAAGTCGGTTTCAGCCTTGTTCTTGAGGCGATTCAGATGGCGTTTTGGTTCAGATGGGGCTTTGCTTGCCCAGTTGCGTGTGAAGCCTACATTGAGACAGAGGATAGTGGATGCTCAGAGTGATGACCAGAGGCTTCAGCAGATTGTGCATGAGGTTAGATCGGGTGACCAATCAGAGTTCTCAGTTCAGGATGGGGTACTTATGTTCATAGATCATTTGTGTGTGCCAGAATCTGAGGATTTGAGGAGACAGCTCATGAGTGAGGCGCATAGTTCAGTCTTTACTATGCATCCGGGCAGTGAGAAGATGTACAGAGACATGAAGCAATTCTATTGGTGGTCCGGTATGAAGCGTGATATAGTGGATTTTGTTTCCAAGTGCTTGACTTGTCAGCAGGTAAAGGCTGAGCATCAGGTTCCTTCAGGTTTGCTCACACCTTTATCCATTCCTGAGTGGAAATGGAATGATATCGCCATGGACTTTGTTTCTGGTTTACCTTTGACTCAGAGGAAGCATGATTCGGTTTGGGTTATTGTGGATCGGCTTACGAAATCAGCTCACTTTCTGCCGGTTAGAGTGGACTACTCCATGGACAGATTGGCCAGTATCTATGCGGATGAGATAGTTCGGTTGCATGGTGTGCCTTTGTCCATAGTGTCAGATCGGGATCCGAGGTTTACTTCCAAGTTTTGGAAGGAGTTGCAGAGAGCTTTGGGCACTAGGTTGAACTTCAGTACAGCGTTTCATCCTCAGACCGATGGTCAGTCAGAGCGAGTTATTCAGATTCTGGAGGATATGATGAGAGCTTGTGCTTTGGATTTTCCGGGTAGTTGGGACAGATATGTATCGTTGATGGAGTTTGCCTACAACAACAGTTTTCAGTCGAGTATCGGTATGGCACCATATGAGGCTTTGTATGGTCGTCAGTGTAGGACTCCGATTTGTTGGACCGAGCTATCCGAGAGATCTATGATTGGACCAGACTTGGTTAGAGATACTGAAGAGAAAATCAGAGTAGTGCAGCGGAATTTGAAAGCAGCCAAGGATCGACAGAAGTCTTACACCAATTTGAAAAGGAAAGATGTGCATTTTGAGATCGGGGACAAGGTTTTCCTTAAAGTTTCTCCTTGGAGGAGAGTGCTTCGATTTGGAAAGAAGGGTAAGCTTAGTCCTCGTTTCATTGGACCTTATGAGATTTTGGCTAAGGTAGGACCTGTTGCCTATAGATTGGCACTACCGATGGAGTTAGCAAAGTTGCACGATGTATTCCACGTTTCGATGCTTCGTCGGTACAGATCAGATCCTTCGCATGTTCTGTCAGTTCAGGATATCCAGGTTCAGCCAGACTTCTCTTATGATGAGGAACCGCGAGCTATTCTAGCCCGAGAGGTGAGGCAGTTGAGAAATAAGCAGATTCCTTTGGTTAAAGTGTTGTGGATCCATCATGGAGTCGAGGAAGCGACTTGGGAACCAGAGGAGTCGATGAGAGCTCAGTATCCACAGTTATTCAGTTCAGGTGAGAATTTCGAGGACGAAATTCTTATTAGTAGGGGAGAGTTGTCACACCCCGTTTGCCCCTAGTAGAATGAGCCTGTCTGTCTGTCTGTATGTGTAAGCATTTGCATGTGTTCAGCATTTCATAAGGGTATTTTTAGCAAAATATATGCTTTTGGGGTTTGTTAGTATGTGGGTACATACATGGCATTAGTGTATTAATGAAGTGAGCAATATTTGTGTGCATGTGTTCATACCATTGTATGGTATGCATAAGTGAAGAGGGTTTTAGGTGTGAGGAGTGTAGGTTATTTTGGTGGGGGTGATTAGTTTCACCAATAGGAAATGGACACTGATTTAGGGTAAAGAAAAGAAAAAGAAAAGGGAAGGAAAGAAAAGGGACTTAGAGATTTACGTTTCTTTTCTCACTCTCTTTCTTCTTCTTCATTTTCTTCATTCCAAAGTACTGTGTTGAGAGTTCAAGTTCTTATTGGTGAAATTAATCCCTTTGCATTCTCTAGCTTGGTAAGTGCATATCCTTGTCTATATCTTGCTGTAATTTTTCATCTTCTTCTTTAGGTTGAGTTTTAATTTAGGGTTGCATGTTGATGTTCATTACTGTGTTTGTGTTCTAGCTGAGGCTCCACGCTATCCCAAAGGCAAAGAGGTTGCTGGGAGCAGTGGGACTAAGTGTTAGAAGCTTAGAATCCAGGTTTGGGAATGTTTATTTGTGAAATTGTGTGATTTTGAATCTACTGTAAAATTCTAGGGTTTATGTTCTTGTAAGTTTGAATGCATATGTTCTTGATTTGATTTGGTTAATTATTGGATGAATTGAGTTGTATGATTGTGGCCTATGTTGTTTGAGATGATTTCTGGAAGGTAAAAACAGGTTTGTATGGTTTTAAATCAAATTGGGATTGAATTCTGTGTTCTGGAAATTCTGGAAAATCGAGGTACTGTTGAAGTTCTTCTTTGTCGCGTGACTCGCTACGAAAGAAGGCAAGTCACGAGACGTGACCCTCGGTCACGCCGTGACCTGCCTGCTGAGAAGCCAGTCGCGTGACCAGCTGAAGAACAAGCAAGTCACGGGACGTGATCTTCGGTCACGTCGTGCGACCTGCGAAGGAGAGGCGTGATCTGTGAGATCACGCAAGCGAGGGAATAGCACGTCACGAGACGTGACGCCCAGTCACGCCGTGACCTGCGAGAGCGTTGCGTGATTTGTGAAGATCACGCAACGTGACCGGCAAGGAACAAGCAAGTCACATCGCGTGACCCTCGGTCACGTCGCGTGACCTGCCTGTTGGGAAGGCCAGTCACGCCTTGTGACCAGCCAATCTCGCCCGCTTCTCTATTCAGCTTGTTTTTCCGAAATTTCCTAGTTTTTAACTCAGAAATGAATTTGGTATTCCTTTTGAATGGACTTTACTGTAGTATGATGCATGTCTTACTGTTTGATGCTTTGATATGCGTGATACCATGATTTTCTGATGAGTTATATTCCGTACTCTGAAATGTGATTTGAATGTCGCATAACCTGCTAGAGTCGAGTAAGTGGATAGTTAGGCATGCCTAATAGAGTCTTTTAGCTGCAGCCCTCAGTTCAGTTTGGACCCCGATCAGGTCCCCGTTTGGTTCCTCGCGAACCCCTCAGTATTAGGATCTTGTTTAAGGTCCCCTCAGTATATGAATAACATGTTTTGATAAATAAATAACATTTGACTTGTACCTGTGAGGTACCCTCAGTATTCGATTCGTACCCGTAAGGTACCCTCAGTACACTCGTTATCCACTATCTAGAGTCAGCAGGTGTTCTTAAAATGTTAATGGAATTGTTCTGATCTGATCTGACTATGAATGGAATGTCTGAATGAGCTTAATGATGAAATACATGCTGGATTATTCTGTAATGAATATGTTTATAAGATATTGATTATATGGCTTCTAAATATGAGCATGTTTATATGGATTATGTTATAACCTTTGCATTCTGCCATTGTGAATGTGTTATGCCTTGACGACCATTGTGAATGGCCGTCCATTATTTTTGTGTGTTTCCCCACTAAGCGTTTATCGCTTAGCACGGTGTTTTTACCCGTGCAGGTGCGGAAGGCGTTTTGCTTTGGGAGAGTCGCCGTCTTCAAGCCAACACAGAAGGGATTAGTGTAGGGCTCAGTTTTGTATCAGTTATTGATTCTTTTTGTATAGAACTCTCTGTATCAGCTTCCGCTTTTGTATCTATATTTTGTATATGTAATATTATTTTGTATCAGCTAGTTGATCAGATCATTATTGTAATAGTTTATTATAGTAATGCATGATCAGCTTTTGCTTTCTGCATGTAAAGTTTTTAATTATTCTGTATTTTCTGAATGTATGTTTGAATGAATGTATGTTTTGCTTCGCTATTGTTTTGGTGACACCTTTACTCATACGGCATCTCACTCCTTCTCGGATGGGATTGCCTACGTATGGGAAGGGGGTGTTACATGGCGACTCCATGAAACCTCCTTGTTTCCCAACATAGACGCACTTGCGATTTATCGCAAGCTGTCAACGGACCCACAAATGCCCCGATCGCCCTCCAGCGGGCGGTCCCATGGGCTGCCGCGGGGATCCGGCACGTGTCACAGTGGCGACTCCGCTGGGGACGTTTATGGTTCGAGATTTCGATTTGAAAATACCTCGTTTAACACTTATGATTAAAATTTAATTCATAAATTTACTTTCTCTCAAATTTTGCATTCGCATATCATTAGAGCCTTAGAATTTGCTAGTTTGGTCCCTCTTTTAGCCCCGATACGTTCCTAAAGCATGACCCCATTTTCACTCAATTTGGGGAAGTGTTAAGGATAATCACCAGCCCAAGCCACGTACCTCAATGGTATATCGAAATGATGACCCGATCGGTCGCTATACTCGTGATGAGCTAGCCCTGTCGACAGGGATCATGCTTGGGTAGCCTTAAAGAAACATCTCCCTTATCCAAAGCTCATGTAATGGCCGTAGTTACTTTCCACAGGTGAAATGAACCCTAATTCCGTGCTTGCTGTATGGATCCTCATGTATTGGGTGAGTCCAGATGTCTCGCTTGGTAACCTAGCCAAAGGCTATCATGCCCGGTAGGGCCATGTCGAAATTTGTGGAACGTCCAAATACGTGACGATCATTATCCATCCGCTTGTACATTAGCATAGGAGTGTCATGCTGCCGGTTTTTTGCCGTGCACCATGCGTGTCCATTGGGTCCCTCGTTGACCCTTGGGCTAATCCCACCTAGGAAAGAGACTGCACGACCACGTGTGTGGGAGAAATAAGGGTGGAAGGACCTACTTGCTTGCCTGTGCTCTGTGAATGTCGCATATCACGACCATGCATTACACCTGCATTTTATGCATCATATCTAACGTCTTGTCCCTGCAGCCATCATAGATCTGCCCAGGTGGACTAGATCACCAACCGGATGACTGATCCGAGTTCTTGCTTCCGAGCTGTCAGATAGAGAAGGCCTGCCAGAAATTTTACCAGAAATCAGTTGCACTGTATCTGAGATGGCAAACTCGCCTAGAGGGGATGACGCCACCAGGGCCATGATCGCGAAAGAAGTGGGCCGACGATTTGAGGAATTCGAGGGCAGAATGATGAATATGTTAACCGCCCTGGCACAGCAGAATGCTCCACAGAATCCTCCTCCTCCTCCTCCCGTGAGACAGAATGAGCCGGAGGAAGAAAGAGCCGAGAGGCGAGAGGAGCCCATTAGGCCGCCGCCAGTAGAGTTGAGGTCAGTAGCCTCAGGAGAGCAGAGAAGAAGGCCTGTACTGAGGATTGATGATGATAGAGATATCGAAGATGACAGGGTGAGTATTGCATCGGAGAGGGGGAAGGCACCTCAGACTGATGACTTTATTTTAAAGAAGATGGAAGAGAGGTTCGAAGCTATGGCCCGTATGCTGAGCAGGGGTCAGGGGATGAACCCAGAGGATAAGGAATTGGAGGGAGAGGACTCGATTCCCTACAACTTCAAGATGCCAGACGTGCCGAAATTTGATGGTACTTCTGACCCGACCGCTCATGTGAAGCAATATTCTCTAGTCATGAAAGGGACCACGTTGTCTAAGAAGCAGAAAGTAGAATACTTTTGTCTGAGTCTGACCGCTCATGCCATTGACTGGTATCATGGTCTTGACCGTCGCACTAAAGAAGATTGGGATCTGCTCACTGAGGAGTTTTTGAGACAGTATGACTGCAACAATAGAATGGAGGTGACTCTGAAAGATCTTGAACTGCTCCAGCAGAAGGCCGGGGAATCTTTCCATGATTATCTCACCCGATGGCGGAACCGAGTGATGGAGATGCGGAGAAAACCAGACACCCAGGACCAGATTCGTTTATTTATAAAGAACGCAAGCCCGTACTTGAAAGATGGGTTGAAGATGAAGGGGTTGAAGGACTGGGAGTCTCTCAAGGATATCGCCATCGAAGCAGAGGGAGAGTTCTTGGCTCGGAAAGCTAACAATGATAATTTTGCCAAAAGGTCTAACCCCGGTCAAGGAACCAGTAGGCCAGCGGGTCCCAATAGTAGCACCAGAAGAATAGGTGAGGTGTCTGCTACTGAGGTAACCACCCAGAGGAAGTTTTCGAACTTGGGGAGACCATTATCTTGGGTCTTGAGAAGGTTAATGAAGGAGGGAAAATTGCAGCCCTTAGCTCCTAGGCCTACTATGACGCAGGGGAAGCCTGGGCACAAAGACAATGAATTCTGTGCATTTCACCAGCACTCAGGCCATATCACAGATAAGTGTAAAGCGCTGCGGCACTCTATCCAAGACTTGATTGATAGCAAGCAAATTTCTGACCCTGAGAAGAGGGAAACTGAGAAGAAGCCCGATTATAATGTCGTACCACCACCCGTGTTTATGATCAGATCTAGCTTGCCAGAGTGGTACGTGCTACAAGATCTATATGGAAGCGAGAATTTTGCTGCTGATTGTTCCGAGGATAGAGAGGAGAAAGCAGTCGTGGCGACCCTTGATTGTTGGTCTAGCGGCGAGAGCGGTGTAGAAGCCGAAGAGGAGGGAGAGATGAACCTAGATTTGTGGAGGTCTGATGAACAAGAAGAGGAGATAGGGGCTGTAAAGAGGAGTGGAAGAGTGGTCCCTGAGATTACGAGGCTACCTGAGCCAGTGCAGCCATCAATAGAGAAAGAGCCCGAGGAGAATCAGATCGTTAAACAGTTGAAGAAGACCGCAGCTCAAATATCCATCTGGGATCTCTTGAGACAGTCCCCCTCTCATAGGCAGAAGGTAGTAGAGGCTTTGGTTGAGGCCACGGTCGCCACCACGATTTCCCTATCAGAGCTTTTGGGCTTAGTTGAGGGAGGATCCGAGGAGAGATTAGTCTTTTCTGATGCCGACCTACCGGTCGAAGGCCGCAATCATAACCGACCCCTGTACATCAAAGCACAGATTAACGATAAGCACACTACTTGCGTTATGGTAGATGATAGGTCCTCTATCAATGTATGCCCTCTGATAGCTCTGCAGGCTTTTGGTTTAAACGAGGATATGCTCAGTGGATCAGATCTGACTATCACAGCCTATGATAATTCAAGGAGGCAAGCCTCGGGAACCTTTAAGACCCTGGTCAAGACAGGACCCATTGAAGTGGAGGTAGAATTTGTAGTTCTGCCCATCCCTGCTAACTTCTCAGCTCTGCTCGGGAGACCCTGGTTTCACAAATTAGGAGGAGTGCCATCCACACTGCATCAAATGATAAAGTTCCCACATGAAGGGGAGGTGGTGACTATCAAGGCAGCCAGGGAGAACCAGGTCTCAGCGCTTGAAATAGCTAATCAGCCATTTAGTGGCTTCCACGTGTCCATGATAAGAGAAGAATGCGGGTCAGTGGATAACCCATCTGTGGTTAATATGATGAAGAAGATGCACTATCTCCCTGGGGCTGGTTTGGGCAAAGACTCTCAAGGATTGCAAACCGCGATCACCACTCGAGGTCAGAAGAACCGAAAAGGTCTGGGGTACAGAGGCGGCTTTAGCAAGAAGAAGGCAACAGATAAGATCCCTCACATTTCAGAAAGCTTTGTGCCAGCATCCTCAGTTTGCGCTTATACGGGCGAAGATGAGCCGCAATGGGTGAAGGGGAGAATTGTTCCCGGATTCGAGATCTTTAACGATGTATTTTACTGGCGTGTCGGGTCTATCAAGACTGCTGAGGACTTCTGGGATGAAGAGGTCATGACTCAGGGTATCACTTGGGACAGATGCGAGCCTGAAGAGGTCGTTACCGAGAAGATGATAGCTGCCAGGCTGAAAGGGAAAGAGAAGATAGCAGAATTAGAACTGAAAATGGGGGATTTGAAGATTTCCTCCGACATGCCTGAGGGGCCTCTGCTGAATCAGGAAGCCAATGAACAAGCTACAACAACATCAACCTCTGGAGTGGCAGAAGAAGACTCTAGCTTAGACTGTCTTTTTATTCCATAACTCTTTTATGATGTAAATGACAATTATAATATTATTAATAAGGCAAACGATTTCTCTTACTTGTGCGATGTTTTTAATGATTTCAACATGCATGAACATGATCATATTCCATCAATTTTTGACATCGATTCCACCGATACAATGCCTTTTAATCTTGGAACCTCAAAAAATCCGAAAGAAATTTTAATAGCATCGAATATAACTCCTGAGGAGAGAAACAATTTTGAGAGAATAATAAGAAAGCATGAAAAAGTCTTTGCCTGGACCTTTGAGGACATGCCAGGGATTGACCGAGACATGACAGAACATGCTATCCCGACTTATCCGGACTATAAGCCTGTGAAACAGAAGTTGAGAAGGCTCAGGCCAGAATGGGCTGACAAGGTCAAGGAGGAAATTCGACAGCAGATTGAAGCCAAGTTTCTTGTTGAAGTGCAGTATCCTACATGGTTGGCAAATGTGGTCCATGTAGAGAAGAAGAATGGAAAGGTCAGGGTGTGTGTGGATTATTGATATCTGAACAAGGCCTGCCCTAAAGATGATTTTCCACTACCCCACATCGATGTGTTGATAGACAGTGCCGCCAATTGCGCGATGTACAGCTTTGGAGATGGTTATGTGGGCTACAGCCAGATCCTGAACAAAATAGCTGACCGGGTTAAGACCGCTTTCATCACAGAATGGGGAACCTACGCCTACCGAGTCATGCCTTTCGGCCTGAAGAATGCGGGGGCCACATACTAGAGGATGGCGACCAAGATTCTAAGCGACCTGATCCATAAGGAGGTGGAGGTGTATGTCGATGACATGATGGTCAAATCAGCCACCCGGGAGGGCCACTTTGAAGCTCTAGAGAAGTTCTTCACCAGGATCGACAAGTATAATCTGCGATTTAACCCCAAGAAGTGAATTTTCGGACTGACTTCAGGAAAACTATTGGGACATATCGTCAGCCAGAGGGGAATAGAAATTGACCCGGACAAGGTGAAGGCCATCAGAGAGATGCCCGTGCCGCAAAAAGAGAAGGACGTAAGGAGTTTCCTAGGCAAGTTGCAGTATGTCAGCCGATTTATTGCCAAGCTCACTTCAATATGCGAGCCTGTTTTAAGCTGCTTAGAAAGAATCAACCTGTGGTCTGGAACGAAGACTGCCAGAAAGCTTTTGACTGCATCAGGGAATACCTGTTGAATTCGCCAGTGCTAAGGTCGCCGCAGCCGGTCAAACCGCTTATCCTGTATCTGGCAGTAGAGGGAGTTCTGTGGGCGCCATGATGGCTCAAGAGGATGAATTTGGGGTGGAATTCGCAATTTATTACCTCAGCAAGAAATTCCTGGCTTATGAGATTTAATATGCTGAAGTAGAGAAAATCTGCCTCGCAGTGATTTGGGCATCAAAGAAATTGAGATATTACTTCCACTCATACAAAGTTCAGGCAGTGGCCAAGCAGAATCCGTTAAGATATTTGCAGGAAGCACCGTCTTTGCTTGGAAAGATGGGGAGGTGGCTGCTCTTGCTGCAGGAGTTTGATGTGCAATACATCACTCGCAAAACTATTAAGGGGCGAGCCGTAGCTAAATTTCTTGCTGAGCATCCTATTCAAGGGGACACTCCCGAGTTTACCTTTCCTGATGAGAGCATAGTCGCGATTTCTGTCCAAGGATGGCAGTTACACTTCGACGGAGCAGTGAATAACAGAGGGGCCGGAGTCGAAATCATCTTGACAACCCCAGATGATGAGAAACTCCCCCTAGCCAAGAAGCTGAGGTACAAAGCAACCAACAATGAAGCCGAATACGAAGCATGCACTTTCGGGTTAGAAGCTTTAGCTGCATTGGGGGCAAAGAATATAGAAGTCTTTGGTGACTCATCCTTGGTGATCAACCAGATCCGAGGTGAGTGGGCTGTGAAAGAAGAGCGTCTGGTACCCTATGTTGAATATTTGAAAGAGGTATGTGGGCAGTTTGAGACTTGCACTTTCCACTTCGTGCCGAGAGATGAGAATCATCTAGCTGATGCGTTGGCAACCTTAGTATCAATGTGGGATAATCCTGAAGGGGTAGCTATGAAGCTAGTGCTGATTTCGAGTTCTAAGAAGCCCAGCTTTGAGATCAAGCCTGTAATGGAAGTAGAAGTGGCGCATGGGAAACCATGGTACTTCGACATCATGAATTACTTGGAAAATAATAAATTTCCAGAGGAAGCTACTGAGAAAGACCAGAGGATGATCCGGAAGCTTTCTACTCAGTTCATATCCTTGGAAGGGGTGTTGCACAAAAGACAGTCAGACGGGATTCAGCTCAGGTGCTTGAATGAAAAAGAAGCCCGCAAAGTGATGGAGGAAACCCATGCAGGTGTCTGTGGGGCCCACATGAACGGTTTGACCTTGGCTAAGAAGATCATGAGATAAGGCTTCTATTGGCTTACGATAGACAATGACTGCTTGAAATATGTCAAGCAATGCCAGTTGTGCCAACAATACGCAGACTTGAGGCACTTGCCAGTATCAGAGCTACATAACCTGACATCACCTTGGCCTTTCGTTGCTTGGGGGATAGATATCATTGGAGAGATTCGCCCTACGGCATCCAATGGGCACAAATACATCATAGTCGCAATTGACTATTTTACCAAATGGGTAGAGGCAGAATCCTTCAAAAAGATTGACGCGAGGGATATGGCCAAGTTCATAGAGAGGAATCTGATCTGCAGATATGGCCTCCCTCATCACGTAGTATCTGACAATGGGGTGCAGTTCATGGGGGAAACCAGGAAGCTCCTCGAGAAGTATGGTGTCGAGCATCATAAATCTTCCCCCTACCGACCACAAGCAAATGGAGCAGTAGAGGCCGCGAATAAGAATATAAAGAAGATCCTGTCCAAGATGGTCCAAACCTACAAAGACTGGGCTGAAAAGTTACCCTTCGCCCTGTGGGGATATAGAACAACGGTAAGGACGTCTACAGATGCTACACCATTTTCCCTGGTATACGGAACGGAAGCAGTGTTGCCAGTTGAGATAGAGCTAAAATCACTGAGGGTGGTCATAGAAGCCCAAGTTCCGGAGGCCGAATGGGCGCGGCAAAGGCTACAGCACTTGAACTTACTAGACGAGAGTAGGCTGAAAGCTTATTATCATAACCAGATTTACCAGAAGAGATTGGCCAGGACTTTCGAAAAAAATGTGAGAAAGCATCCGCTGAAAGAAGGAGACTTGGTGTTCAAGCAGATGAGGCCAGGCATACCAAATATTAGAGGGAAATTCAGACCTACCTGGGAGGGGCCGTATATCCTTAAAAAGCTGCTGTCCAAAGGAGCTGCAATCTTGTCGGATAGTGATGGAAATGAATTCAAAGAACCGATCAACGTCGACAGACTCAAAAGGTTCCATGGCTAAAGACCCAAAATAAAAAGAAGAGAATAAAATGCCCTGCAGGTCGAAAACCGAAAAAAGGCGGCCGTGCTAAAATTGGGCGCCTCGACAGGGTGAAAACCCAAAAAAGGCATCCTGTGCAAAAATTAGAGGCATGAGAGAAAATGTCCGATCGTGAAAACCCGAGAGGGCCGATTGGTAACAGGAGTTGATGTTGTTAAAATTCGGTTTCATGTATTAACGGAGCGTAAGCAGCTGAGTAAATGTCAAAACTGATCATGTATGCTGAAATTATATGAAAATGTACACAAATTCATGAAATAGAGTCAATATTATTCTTTTTATTTTTGTCATTTTCTAGTTCTGCATTAAAAAGAAATGTAACACTAAAAGAAATACATATGTAAGCTAAGCTAAGTCCTGCTGCTGCTCTCGCCGACCAGATGCTTGAGCCCTCGTGTCCTATTATCAGATGCTAGACTAAGGATCCACTTCTTGTACTCGCTAGTTGAAGACACAGAATGATTGCTGAACCTCGGGATAACAATCTTCACTGGTAGTTTGCCCCACAGCTCATGATACCGAGAAGCAAACTCAACTGAGAGAGCTCCTCCCCGGAAAGATAAGGGAACCCTCACTACATCCTGGGTCATCCCGAGCTGACGTGTACATCGAGAAGTGATGCAGAAGGTAGCTCGACGGAGCCCACAGAGGGGAACACACCCCGATGGCCCATCAATGACCACATGAGATAGTGGGAGCCAGGCAGATGTGAAACTGATGTCATCATCTGACAGCTCGCCACATCTGGTAATGCCTTCACCAGTAGTGGCGCACCCATGCAATCGTCGACACGGAAGAAAGTGGCTCGGCGAGTACTGTGGGGTAACTCGAGGAGGTGGCTCAGACAGCATCCTCGGCTTCTCTTGCAGCCAGATCTGAGAAAAAATATATATATATATATATAATAATAATAATAATAAAATAAAAAAAAAAGAAGAAAGAAGAAAAAAAAGAAAAGAAAAAAGCCGCTGGAGTGAGTAGGGTTTACTTCAGGCAAAAATAAGGCATAGGGTTGTGTGAAAATCCGAAAGGACGCGCCTCCCGCTAAGAAAAGTTAGTGTGAAAATCCATAAGGAACGCACTACCTTTAAAATAATGACGTACCTGGAGCAATAAGGGGCTGCCGGTAAAGGTTGTGGTGGATCCAAAGCTCACAGCATCCAAGCCCAGAATGGTTTCGGCCAGAATGAGTGGTAAGGGTGATAATCCCAGATGAAAGTCGTTCAGAACTCCAAACAGGCGAGAATCACCTGTCAAACCCCCTGGAACAACAGTGAGGAAGTTCACCATGCAAAACAAGAATATGATGCTTACCCGGTAGGTAGGGATGTCAATGAACTGATCCAGAGCCTCGATCAGTGGCCCCAGAGTAAAGGAAGAGCCCGGAGGAATCAGCCGGACGGCCTCAGAAGAAGGTATGCCAAAAGCCATAGCTATGTCCCGGGTCTGGAATAGGCCGCAGTGGGGGACGCAATGTAGAGCGCTAGGAGGGAACCAGGCTCCAAGAATGGTAGCTAACTCTTCAGGCAAAGGGCACAGTTCCTGGTAGGTGAACCAGAAGACGTGAAACCGGGGGTTCCAGAAGTGGGTCGCCGCCAGAAGGAGGTTCTGATCAACCTTGACCCGGCACAGATATTTCAGCCCAGACAAAGAGGAAAGGGCGCCCTCTTCCCAAGTGTGTTTGTCGTCTAAGATACGGTGCATCCTTTGGGCTAGAGGGGAAGACATGCTAAGAAAAATGAAAGGCTCAAGATGTTGGAAAATGAAGAGACACAAGAGGAGCAAAAATTTTGTAAGAATTTATAGGGAAGTGTCACCGACGGCCTACCCGCCTCTCCTAAGAGACGGCCTGCCCGTCTGTAGAGACCCACCTGACAGACGCATACGTCAGCATTGCATTCATCACGCGCATTAACTCGCATTTATTGAGAGACAGATGGCCAGCCCGTCGGTCGCTCCTACAGACACCCAGCCCGTCGGTCATGAAATTCTATATAAGGGCGAGTGACAGACAGTGCAGCGCCTACTGTCCCTTTCATTTTCTCTCTCAAACCGTTCTTTTAGCATTTTTTTTTTAGTGTTTTTCAAGCATTTCTTCTTCTTTTTTCGCGATTCTTTCCATATTTTCGCATTCTCTACTCACCGGGTGCTTGGATATTTATATTTCTTCAGTTTCTACACTTCTCGCGACTACAAGTAAGTAAATAACTACCTTTTTTTGAATTTTATTCAATTTATTTCTTCATTTCTTCTTCCTTTAACCTTTAAAATGATTAGAATGCTTTAGATGCCTTAGAAATTTAGGGAGAACACTGCCCATTTTCTTTAATCTTTAGTAAAGTCAAATCTGAACCTTTGCATGATCACATAGAAATAGAATTTTTCTATAACTTTGGTGCTTTAGAATTACACTTTCTAGCGCACTTTTCTGTGCATATTTTGCTTTTGAGGCCTGAGGCCGTTATTTTTGTGTTGTTGGGGACACACTCTTGCCGGGGTGCGTCCCATTTACATGCATATATTGTTGTTGAGGCCTGAGGCCTAATTTGATGCCTTTTTATGCAGGAGGTTGGGCATACCCTTGCCGGGGTGCTGCCCAAATTTTTATTATTTATTCTAAAATTGAATATTTTTGTGTATAATGCATGCCTTAGGGCCTAGAAAGCCCATTTTTATTCGCTTTAAATTATTTCCATGCCAATTGCATGTTTCTTTTCCCTTCATATGTGCGAGGCATGTTGGGCAACTTCCTTTGACAGGACGTTCGCCCCTTTTTTATTTATTATCAGCTTATTACCTCGTTTTCGGGCCACCATTGCCCTGGTAAGGCCTAAATGGGCCTTCACCTTGAAAATAAGTCTAATAATACTTGTTTTGTCAAATTTTTGCTATCTAATTTTTTCTCCTGTGCAGGATGCCTCCTAGACGCAGAGCACCATAGGCCCAGCCCGAGGTCGTAGTTCCGGATTGGATGGATGATGAGTCAGCTCAGAGGTATAGAGCGTTGGCTCAGGTAGAGCTTCGGGCCAGCCGTTTCGTGTCTCGGCCGTTCTAAGAGGCCCTAGGGATGGCCCCAGAGTTTGATTTGCTTGTCGAGGGTGCTGGGTGGATAGAGTTCCTTGACCCCTCCTTCCAGACTTTTCCAGAGGCTACTCGCCAGGTCCTAGCCACTCTCCGCTATACCGGTTTTCAGAGTTCAGATACCGAGCCAGGGGTGGTCCAGTTTCGGTTTGAATCGCACAGGCCATGGGGCTCCCTATAGAGGAGGGGGTCGAGATCCCACGGCGAGCTATGAGACGCGCCCATTGGGCGGCCATTGCCCTACCAGGAGTGCTGTATGATCATGATACAGCAAAGAGCACCGTAATGGTGTCTCAGGCACTCCGGTATTTGCACAGAGTGCTATCCAGTTCGTACCTCGGTCGAGCTGGTAATCCAGGGTCGCTTAATGTGGCCGAGATCTGGAGCCTCTGGGCTATGGTGGCAGGCCAGTGTCTCAACACTAGCCACGAGATCTTGGCCAACTTGACTAGAGTTGGCAGAGGGCTGACACCGGTGGTGATAGTGGGAGGAGTTATCACCAGGCTGCTTTTGAGATTGGGAGTTGCCCCAGACAGGTTGAGAGGACCCTTGGAGGAGGGGATCCATGTGGATGCCGCAGCAGCAGTGCAGATGGGGATGATCTCCCCGATATCAGGACAGGCGGAGGCCTACAGGGTGCTGACCATTCACGAGACCCGGCGGATGTTCTCACTTCCACCCTTGGGTCCAGATCCAGACCACCCGGAGCAGCCAGAGCATCAGTCTCCTCAGCCCGAGCCTCAGCCAGAGCACCAGCCTCATCCTCCACACCCAGAGCCAGAGCCTCAGCATCATCAGCCTCCTCAGCCTCAGACTGTGCCACCGCCACTGCAGCAGGAGCAGCCCAGGACTCCATCGGACTTCGACATGGAGTTCACTATGGATGAGCTCTTTGCCGCGTCACCGGCATCGAGAGCGCCGACTCCTGTCCCGTCGCCGAGTGTCAGGGTGCAGAGGGCTACCCACGGGCCCCCCAAGAGGTATCATCCGTATTCTTGAGGCGACCCAGGGGCATCCACCTCCACAGCACCGCCTCCAGAGCCACCATAGCAGCAGCCACCACAGCCTGACTTCTCTCAGCTCCTCACTTCCATGTTCACAGCCTTAGAGCAATGATAGGATGAGAGGGACAGAGCTATTCACGAGAGGTTGGACCGCCAGCAGGCTACTATTCAGGAGCAGTCCCAGTCGGTAGAGCGGTTAGCCCAGGAGCAGGCCGGCTACATCGAGCATACGGCACGGGAGCAGGCTCGGATCATAAATGCTTTCAGGGATGAGCAGGCTCGGGTCATAGAGGCCTTCAGAGGTGAGCAGGCGAGGCTGATCGAGCAGGTTGTCCAGGGTCAGAGGGAGCTTAGGCAACAGCTCGCTCATGATTTGAGGACGTCTCAGGACCAGGCATCTCAGAGGGTTGACATGACCCTACAGATGATCGACGAGTCGCTCGACTCTCAGAGATCCCGCGTCCAGGCGATAGAGGGGATCCTCCCACCCTTGTCTCAGACCATGAGGGAGTTCAAGGAGCAGACAAAGCAGCGCCTAGAGCACATGAAGAGGACCGCCAGTGAGCAGACCACTCAGTTGAGCCAGGCATTCAAGAAGTTGGGAGGCACAGTATCAGAGACGTTGGAGTTCATGAGAACTTGCACCCAGCCTTTCTTGGATGGCTACGCTCAGATCCGGTTCAGGCAGACCCACGATGCTGAGGCAGGACCCTCCACGGCTCAGCCTCCACCTCCGGCACGGCCAGCTCCGCCTCCACCTCCGCCAGGGACAGTGCACATATCGGATGATGAGGACCCCGATGAGCCCTCTGACTACACACCCCTATGACATTCAGGGAGTCATATTTTTGTACATTTATGCTTTGTATATACGTTGTACAAAATAGATATCTCTAGTGACAAACTTTTGTTTTCAAGATTTATGCATTTATTCAGTTATTTATGATTCATTCATATAGCAGATGAATATATGCCTTCACATTCACTCATATTCCAAAACAAAAATGATGAAAAATGATGAATAACAACTCAATAAGAAAGAATATAAATGAAACATGGCATAGCAAATAAAGCAAGATCACGCCATTAATAGACAGATTAAAAGATGACCACTCAAACATGAACTAACAAAACCTTTTATCACACAGGTATAGAGAAACACCGATCCGAACACAAGCATCGATTAGCAATCCGAACAAGGACACCTAAGATTCTTTTTTGGAACGAGGAACCCGGCGAGGTCTCCTCCTCTTCACATCGAGTTTGTAGCCAAAGAGCGCTACAACTCTTTAACCCTGCGCAAGCCGAGACGAGGCCAGCAGAAGTCGAAGCTGCGGTTAGAGAAACACTGCTCTTCATTTCGAATTTGTAGTTAGAGAGTGCTACATCTCCTCAACCCTATGCAAGCCAAGACGAGGCCAGCAGAAGCAGAAGCTGCGGTTAGAGAAACATTGCTCTTCACCAGATCGAGATCGTGGCCAGAGAGAGCCGCATCTCACAGTTCGCGCGGCAGCCAGAGAGTGCCACGCACCTTGCAGATCGGATGGGGGTTAGCAAGGGAACTTCAGATCGAAGCTGTGGTTAGAAAAACACTGCTCTTCACATCGGGATCGTGGCCAGAGAGTGCTACATCTCACAGTTCACGCGACAGCCAGAGAGTGCTACGCACCTTGCAAATCGGATGGGTGTTAGCAAGGGAACTTCAGATCGAAGCTACAGTTAGAGAAACACTGCTCTTGACCAGATCGAGATTGTAGCCAGAGAGAGCCGCATCTCACAATTCGCGCGGCAGCCAGAGAGTGCTACGCACCTTGCAGATCAGATGTGGGTTAGCAAGGGAACTTCAGATCGAAGCTGTAGTTAGAAAAACACCGCTCTTTGCATCGGGATTGTAGCCAGAGAGTGCCGCATCTCATAGTTCACGCGACAGCCAGAGAGTGCTACGCACCTTGCAGATCGGATGGGGGTTAGCAAGGGAACTTCAGATCGAAGTTGCAGTTAGAGAAACACTGCTCTTCGGTTCGAGTTCATAGCTAGAGAATGCTACGTCTCACCAACACCTATAGGTCGAGACGAGACCGATAGGGGTATCTTCGCATCGCCGAACGGACCGAGACGAGGTCTACCCGGCAAGAGGCACGGAAGGTAAGAACCGTCACAGGTACGCCTTCTTTCTTTCTGTCCTTTCT
The DNA here is from genome assembly GCA_947683425.1 of Excoecaria cochinchinensis. Classification (NCBI taxonomy): domain Eukaryota; kingdom Viridiplantae; phylum Streptophyta; class Magnoliopsida; order Malpighiales; family Euphorbiaceae; genus Excoecaria; species Excoecaria cochinchinensis. The sequence goes on from CANTUQ010000183.1 coordinate 1,793,173, forward strand.
CTGAGTTTTGACTTATCTAGGAACTTGTGCACTAGTTTCCCCAAAATTGGGGGCAACTGTAAGCACCGTGTCCCGGAGCGGTCCGGATCAGAGATTACCCTATGATGAAATCAGTATCCGAGCCTGTATAAATGGTTTGAATTTGGAGGTTTTAGTCCCACGTTCCACGAGAAGTGAGTCTTTTTACCTTTCATAGGCAGAGGGGGAGAAAACAGGGGATTTTCGAGTCAAAAAGGTATATTTTCCTCCACAGACGGCCAGCCCATCGCTTAGGGTCACCGACGGCCTGTGGTATTTTCTGACGCCCGTCGAAAAATCACCGCCCCTGTCAGAGCGCCGCCTGGTTTCCCGGAGCACGCAACCTTTCCAACGCCCGTCGGTGGATGTGGCAGGGCCGTCGGACGAATCCTTGTGTCAGAAGGATTCTTCCGACGCCCGCCTCCATACACCGACGCCCGTCGGTCGTGTCTGGCTTATAAAAGCTCCAGATTTTCACTTGAAAAGGGTTCTAAAAATTTTCAAGAGGGGAAACTCTGCCCAAATTCAAGCATATTTTCTCTCTCTTCCAGCAAACACATTTCATAAAGAAATCTCTTTCAAAGGAGGATCAAATCAATCAAAAGGAACTAAAAACTAATTAGTTTTCTTTAGATTTTGATTCCAAAGACAATCTTTTGAGGGGTTGAGGAGGAAATAGTTCATTTTCCTTTCTTTGATCCTTCATCTTGCTTTTCGTGGAACACGCGGGGCTCTAATCAACACAAGAATCTCACCCAAAGCAATTATCTGAGGGTAAATATTTCGGATTCCTTCTCCATATCATTTCATATTTATTCCTTATTTCGTTGATTCTTTCAATTTTTGTCATTATTCTTCTTTATTGTGACTCTCTTTATCTCATTTTGTGTTAAAACCCTTTTTTTGACTTTAAAAAAAGAGTCCTTTTTTACTGTTTTTTCGGAGACAGTGGTGACCGACGGGTTATTTTCTTTACCGACGCCCGTCGGTCACCCCACTCACAGACGCTCTTCCACTTGAGTGAGTGACGGACATGTCGATCAATTTGACAGACGCCCGTCGGTCACCTAAGAAAGGCCGTCGCTGGGTTCTGTCTACACATCTTCAATTCTTTCTTATCTCTTTCAAGTTATGTTGATTCTTTTTATATTGACATCCTTTAACTTTCTGTGAGCAATGTATTGATTTCCCGGGACCATCCTGAGCTTGAGGGGTTATCTACCATATTCGGAGGATTTCGTCCGGTTTAGTTCCCTAACCTTCTTGATTATTTCCTTCATTTGTTATTCATTGACTATTTTATGTACATGGATATACTCTTTCCATATCTCGTTAAGTGTAAAAATGGATCAATGTTTTATACTCAATAAAAACGAGGTTTGTATAAATACAAGGGTCCAATGCCCTATTTTTATCCAATAAAAATCATCACAAATAAAAACATCCAATTTTAATAATGATGCATGCGAGGACCAAAGTCCTCAAAATAAACAATGCCCCGATTCGTGTATGTATCGCACATTTACAAAAAGGAGTTGTATTCCGCTCCTTGTATTATTGTAATTTATTGCTTTTGATATTTACTTGCCCATTTACGGCTTTTCAAATGTGAATGAATGCGCCTTCAATTAATTGCATCGTGTGGAGAGAGAGCGAATTAATGATAATTAAAATTTGATCATAAAATAATCGAGGTAGAAATAGATGAGAAATCCCGGACCCAGCTCTGGTCTTTTGGCTCAAAGAGGCTAGAGGTCTACCCTCCAAGACACCTTTTTGTGCCACAAGACTTTAGCGCTAATCCTAGGCTCCTTAGGGCGAGAGGTTTACCTTCCAAGACCACTCTGGCTGGCCCAAAATGGATACCAAGCGCAGTCTTAGGCTCTCCGAGGCGAGAGTAACTTTCCCAATGTTCTATTGGGTGGCGACTCCATGAAACCTCCTTGTTGCCGAACATAGACGTACTTGCGATTTATCGCAAGTTGTTAACGGACCTACAAATGCCCCGATCGCCCTCGAGCGGGCAGTCCCATGGTCGACCGCGGGGATCCGGCGCTCGTCACACTAGGATTGTAAATTTGGGTCTTTTGGTGGAACACAAGAGGTGTCTTGGAGGTCCCATTCCAATGAAGCATCGAAATGGTCCTCTCGCCTCGTTGAGCCCAAGACCAGAGTAGGTTCGGGACTTTTCATTTATTTATACCTTGATTAAGTTTACAATTATGTTTTGAGTTTATTATTTCACTCTCCTTCCACATGATGCAATTAATTAAAGCGCAATTCATTCACGTCAAAGCGATAAGTAAAGCATAAAAAATAAAACATCCAAAAATAAATTACAACAAAAATAGGGGCGGAATACAACCCCCGTTGTAAAGAAGGTGCAGAACATACATAAACCGGGATATTTGTTAAGAGCATGGACATTGGTCCTTGCATGCATTTATTATAAAAGTGATTTTGATGTGATGGTTTTATTGGATGGAAATAGGACTTTGGTCCCTATTTTGCAAAAATCCCAAGTTAATTAATATAAAACATCAAGCCATTTTTATTATGACGAGACAACAATAATTTTTACAATTAAATAAGTGAATAAATAAAAATACAGATAAAGAAAAAAATATCGAGTAGAGATTCTCTGATTTGGGCGACCACCATCATCTCAATTCCAATCCACCCAAAAATAATTAAACGACTCACAAAATAAACAAACACATTAGTGCAAAAATCAGAAATAACCGAAAGAACAGCCAAAAAAGGAATTTTGAAGAAAAGTATTAAAGAATGAAAGAAAACAAATGAAAAAGGAGCAAATAAATTGAAAAACATGAAGAAAAGCACAGGGATGGCCTTCTGTCAACGACCGACAGGCGCCCCTGGCGTGACTGGCGGGCAGTGCAGTGCGCTACCTACGTCTCGTTCCTCAAACGAGCGACAGGCGTCAGTAACCCCTCTGCCCGTCAGTCACCCTTGTTCCTAAAAAAAACCACAAAAAACCAGATTTTTACAAGAAAATTCTTTATTTTCACAAAAGATTTAAAATAAATGCAAATAATTAAATTTAATCAACCAAATATTAAGTCCAGAATATTTACCCTCGGATTTTACCTTTTTGGATGAATGTAGGATAATTTTCGGTCCCGCGCGCTTCACAAGAATTGAATAAAAATCAAGAAAAGAAAACTTATATTTCTTTCTTGAAAATTTAACAGTAATTCGAATGTCGGGAATAAATAAATTGATGGAAACAAATTAATTTTGTTCCCTCAATTTAATTTGATTCACAAATAGAATTTTGAGAAGAAATCAAAAGATGAAAAGAACTTTATGGAATAAAAATCCTTAAGAAAAAATACTGAAAATATAGATTTTTAGAGGAAAGTAGCTAAATTGTCCCACCCCCAAAAATTAATCCTAGTTCCTCCTTATAGAATTTGGAAAAACTTAATTTTTGTTGGAAAAAGATTCCCCAAAAAAACCTTTTTTTTTTCTTTCTTTCTCCTTTTTCTCTTTCTTTTTCTTTTTTTCTTTTTTTTTTAATGAAAATAGGAATCCTAATTTTAGTTGGAAAACCCTCAATCCTATTTCCCCTAGGATTCAGGAAAAAATCTTAACTGTATCCCCCAAAATTCGGCGACCAAATCAGCGACCGACGAGCATCTGAAGCTAACCGACAGGCATCGGTTAAAAGGGCACCCGCTGTCATTTGGCCAACGGACGAAACGAGGCACAGGAATGATAGACGAGCGTCGGTTTACGGACACATGTCCGTCGCTCGCCTCACCGACGGCCCATCTCTCATAGCGAGAGATGGATTGTCTCAGCGACCGACGGGCGTCCTTCCACCGACGGGTAGGCCATCTGCGGAGAAAGAAAAAACATTTTATTGTAAATTTTCTCAAATTCCATGAAATTTTTCGCTGTAAATAAATAAAAAATTTAACCCTTGTGAATCTAAAGGACCAAAAAATGAATGAATTTCATCCATTCATTCGAAAACGGACATCTCTAATCTGGACTGCCTCAGTGTCACACCCTAAATCGGGCCAAGTCAGATTTAGCAAGTTAAGTCAGATAAGTGATGGATATTTCGGTAATTTATGCCTATGAAATTTGGATGATAAGGACCTAATTGAAAAGATAATTAAAGTTTGTAAGGAAAGAATTATGCTAGTGAGTAAAGTGCAAGTTTGTCAAAAGATTAAAGAGTAATAAGACAAGATATTTTGGTTAGAGCCAATAGGAGGCTGCCATGTGCCTTGGTAGGTGGGCAATTAGTGGGAAAAGAAGAAAAAGAAAAAGAATGAGAGGGAGGAGCAGATCACGTTTTACGTTCTGCTCTCTCCTCTCCTCTTCCTTGCTCTTCTTTCTTTCCCTTTTCTCATTTCGTGTTCTCCATTCCTTGGCTGTTTGTGAATTGGTGTCTTGGTAGAGCTCGAAGAGGTAAGTTGGGGTTAGGGTTTCCTGCATGTTCTTCTTCTTCCTCTTCTCCTGATTTTGCTATTTTGAGTTAGGGTTTTTGGAAGAGTAATTTGTGGGTTTTGGTTTGTGCAAGCATTGGGTTGCAAGAGGAAGCTTAAGGGCAAGGAAAGGATGGAGGATTGAAGCTTGAAGTGTGGTTTTAAAGCTAGGATTACAGGTTTGGGAATTTTGGCATTTCCTGTGTTCTTATTGTATTTGCTCCTTTTGTTGGCAACCCGCTGTGTTGATAATGCATGCTGGGATTGAATGAATGGATTTTGGTTGTGGTTAATGCCTGACGATTGAAACCTGGAAAATGGAGTTGATGTGAATATGAGCTTACTGTTATTTTTCTAGATTTTGATATTCTGAGTTTTGATTTGTTTATCCTCTGTTTTGGGATGGGTAATTGTTGAAAAAGTGATTTTGTATTGTTTATGTTGGTTTTTACGTGCCTGAGGAAGCTACTTTCAGGTAAGATTGATGTGGATTTAAGATGGGATAAAATTCTGGGTTCTGTCAAAATTTCACGATGTTAGGGTTATGAGTCGGATCGGGAGATTAAGGTCTCGTGACTCCAGTCACGAGTCGTGACTCCCAGTCACGACACGTGACCCTGGTCTCGCAGTCACGGCACGTGAACTTAAGGATATTCGACTGGCCAGAAGGCCAGTCATGGGTCGTGATCATCAGTCATGACTCATGACTGTCCTAGAGACCAGTCACGAGCCGTGATCTAAGGTCACGACTCGTGATTGTCCTATGAAGCCAGTCACGAGTCGTGATAAGACTCGTGACCGACCTCCGTTTGGCCTATCTTTCTGAAATTGCCTAGTTTCAAAATTTCGTATCTTTTCTGAATGGACTTACACTACTGTATGATACATGTCATGCTTTTATATGCTTTTATATGAGTAATACCATGATCTCTTCAGATGAAGTGTATATTGTATCACTCCATGATTAAGATTATGCGTCGTGAAGCATTGGCATAATATGGTTCCACATTTAATTCTGATATGTTTTAGAATATTGAATAGTGCTAAAGTGTGTTGATTGAATTATAATGCATGCTTCATAATATGAATTGTATGAGGTAAGATTGATATTACGAACATATGTATTTGTCTATTAGACTCTGGATTATGGATGATGACCTATATATGTATATATATAGATATATATGTATATGTATTTTGTGAATTGACTCATGATTTGGATGATGCACGGGGATAGTGTAAACTTATTTATATGCCTATTATACTCAGTATGGTGCATGATGAACTATGTCATGTGACTTGAAACATGCTTTCGCTTATGTATGACCTGCGAGAGTCAGTCTAGTGGATAGTTAGGCATGTCTAATAGAGTTCTTTACCTGCAGCCCTCTGGACATTTGGACCCTGATCAGGTCCCCTGTGTGGTTCCTCGCGAACCTTTAATGTGTTTGGATCTTGTTTAAGGTCCCCTCAGAAAATGTTTTTGAATGTGAAAAATGATGTTGCTTTTTGATTCGTACCCGTAAGGTACTGCCATGCGTCAATTCGTACCCGTAAGGTACCGCCATGTGTACACTCGTTATCCACTATTTTGAGTCAGCAGGTATTCTGTCTGTTTTGTCGGATATGAACAAGAGAATGTGATATTCGAATGAGTATGATTTTGGACATGTGAATCAGTTATGTATCCGAATGTGATTATGAATCTCTGAATGGGTTGGGTGTGACTTAAACATGTGAATTAGACAGATTTATCTGTATATATATATATATATATATATATATATATACGTATATCATATTGTGAATGTATTTGTATGCCATCAGTTATGGATATAGGTACTGAAATTAAGATGTGCATGACTGTGACCATGATCTTTCAAATGCCATGAATATATATTTTATTATGCTTATGAGAACGTGAATCCAACTAGTTAGGTTATAAGCATATGAAATAATATGTATATGAATGTGAGCTTAAATTACGGACTGATAGGGTTAATTAGTATGTATATGAATGTGATTCCGTACTGTTAACTATTATGGTAGCATGTGAATTAGTATGCATGATAAGGCGATCTGGACTATTGAATGGTCACATATGTATTATTTGGGGTGCAATGCATATGGATCGGCTTTTGTAGTGTATATGCAGTAATGGATGATGATGAGGCAAGTTAAAGTGTTTAAGAATCTGATCTTGAGCTAGTGTATGCTCTGAATGTAATATTTTGCTATATGTTCCTTTGGGCTCAACTATCATAGTATCTTCGGCATGTTGTCATGTGTCTATGATTATGGCATGATATTTTATGTGATAGAGTCTTGCAGTGGAAGTGTGGTGTTTTGACGTCTTCCCTTGGGTTCGGCTAGTGTGTGTACTATGTCATGACAAAAAGTAGGTTTAATTAGCTCGTGTTCTTGGCATAATAATTGTGTGCATTATTGCATGGTAATCTTATAATATGTGAATGATGTATAAGTAATTGGTCATGATAATTGCACGGATAAATGTCATGCGACTATGAACGGTAAGGTGCTGATGTCCGATACCTTGGTAAGTATATGCATGTGAGATTGTATGTAGTTTTGCATGATAATACTTGTATCGTGTATGGTGTTATGTCTACTTCGGCTTATTTTCGACATAAGTATATGGATATGGATGTGAGTTTTAGAATGAATGCCTTTCTATGCAAGCCGGATTTTATATGTGTTGAATGTCCGCATTTGCCATTGTGAATGTGTTATGCCTTGACGACCATTGTGAATGGTCGTCCACATTGCTGGTGTGTTTTCCCCACTAAGCGTTTATCGCTTAGCACGGGTTCTTTTCCCGTGCAGGTGGCAGGTTTGGTCTGTTCGAGTCGCGCATCTGCAAGGTCGGCCACATAGGAGTTAGAAGTTTTGTATTTTGTTCAGCTTCTGTATTTTGGATCTTGTATTTCTATAACCTTTTGTATATGTAATTATTATGCAATCATCTTGATGTAATATTTCTGATGATGTAAGCGTTAAAATGCTTATGTATTAAGTTATTCCTCGGTTTTATTATTCGCCTTATGCTTCCGCTGATTGAAAGAGTGTATGTGTGTGTGTATGTGCTTATGCTTCCACGTAGTGCTTGCGAGTGTGTGAGTTAATACATGACCAACTTTTGCCGCAAGGTAAGTTTTTAATTATTCTGCATTTATGCATGTATGATTATGTATGAATGTATGCTTCTGCATAGTGTATGTATGCATGTATGTGAGTGATCGTCGGTAGCGCTCTCCGGCGTCCTTCCAATGGGGACGTAGGGGGTGTTACACTCAGGGCACGGTGTTTATAGTTGCCCCCAATTTTGGGGAAACTAGTGCACAAGTGCCTAGATGAGCCAAAATTCAGAGAAAAAGAAGAAAATAAACATGTACCTGAGGCAGTCCTTACCTTCTTAACGTTGCGTAGGAGCAAAAGGTTGTCTGTCACACCCCAACCTATACTATGGAGACTTCTATCCCGGTGGAGGGAGAAGGGTCCCGATAGATAGGAGTGTCACATTACACATACCAAAACATTCGGTCGCAGCAAGTAAACAAATAGTACAAGGATAATATAAAGCTTATAAAAGAGAAGCACAACGGTACTGAACAGGATAAATTCTTTCCTTTCTATTATAATTTCATAAACAGAGTCTACACATATTACAAAAGATTTCATATACAAAGCCCAAAGAATACGGTTCCATAGGGCACACAAAATCTTACATCGTATACAAAAGAAACAGGAAAACCTATACTATAAAACTCCGATCCCTAGTTGTGATGGCCTTCCCGATGCGGCACGCCTCAACCGAGCATACCAAAACCTTCCACATCTGCACGGATAAAACACCCGTGCTAAGCAAAATCGCTTAGTGGGGAAAAACATAAAATGCATTACCGCCACTCACAGTGGCGTTAATAAACAATTACAAGCGAATGGCACATTTACTTATTAAATGTCATCATTTAACCTTACGCATAATATCACTATAATTATATCATTCTCAAGAAGCAATAATTCAGAACTTATACATAACATCCAATAACACTTTTGCACCTGCTATATCAATATAGTGGATAACGAGTACACATAGATACCCGGAGGTACCAGAAATATTCTCATAACACATAGATACCCGAGGGTGTCAAAACAATCTTTTTATTCTTGTTCTAAAACATTTTCACATAGAATCTTAGGTAAGATTCAACAAAAAGATCATGAAGATCCATTCGGGGGACCTGATCAGGGTCCAAATCGTACACATGGCTGCAGCCACACATAACTCTATTAGGCATGCCTAACTATCCACTTATTCGACTTTAGCAGGTCATGCATAATCCAAGGCACATTTCTTTCCACCACATATGTTTACATCATGTGTTATGCATGGTATAAAAACATATAATGCATTCACACTTATATATATTATCCACAATTCTAGACATGATACAAATTGAAAGGTTAAATATTGAAATTATACGAAAAACAAGAAGAAATCAAAAGAAAATCCAGAAGGTGTCGCGCTCGCAATAGAGGCGAAGTAGCCTACTGTCGTGCTCACGGCGAACCTCGCGACTCGCGTGGAGATAAGATGGATCTCACTGTCACGCTCGCGACAGTGAGTACCCGCAAGAACTATCGAGGGCTCGCGACTAGGCGCGTGCTCGCGACAGAAACTTGGCCAACTACAAAGCTCTCTGTCGCGATCGCGACATAGTCGCGCTCGCGACAGTGAGTTCCCATTGCGCACGCCCAGCCGCTCGCAGCTCGGCGCGCGCGGTGGAATGGAAATCACCGAGCTCTATCGCGACCTCGCGACATCGTCGTGCTCGCGATAGAGTCGGGATTTTCAGTCCCAATGCCAAAATCTGCAGAATTCACTCTCCAATTTCACCCACTCACTTGTTTGGTTCCAAAACCCAGTTCTAAGTAAAATCATTCAATCAAACCATTAATTATAACTCAAAACATGTCCTTTAAACTCATTAAGGTCATCAAAACCAGCAAATCACAAAAAAAATCCAAAAGTTCTCAAACTAGAAATTTTTAAGAAACATGCAAAATTTCCGCATTTCAACTCCATTCATCACAACCCTTAGTTCTCACCTCAAATTAAACAATACCCATAACTCATAGAAGCTAAAGCACCCAATTCATATCATCAATAAGCATAATTCACCAAAATACACAAAATACCCAAAATACACAAATGTTCCCAAACCTGATTTCCTTCGCTCCTAATCTTGAGCTCCGCTTCCACTCGCTTTCTCTTTCCCCTTATATGTTCTAGGAAGCTCCTCTGAACCATAAATCAAGCACAACCCGATTTAATTCCAACAATTAACACATAAATGAAAATCAAACCTAGAGAGGAGAAAAAAAAAAAGAATCTAAGATATTACTAACTTACTCTCACCTTTTGAACTTATGAGACACAACCCAGTTAAATAATCACCCAAGGAAGAAGAGAAGAGCAGAAATATGCAAGGAAGGAGATGGAAAGATGAAGAAAAGGAAAAGAGAATGGAAATGGCGTGAGGGAGAGGAAGGCAACGGGAAAAAGGGAAGAAGAACTAAAGTGATTTACAGTTGTCCTCTCTCTCATCAACCACTAAATTCAATCCTATCCACTTGCCATGTGTCACTCTCTCATAAGAAATGATCCCACTAGCATACCCTACTCCCATACTCTCACTCACACACAAAAACATCACTTATTCACATCCTACTCCCCTATCCTATGCACACACATTAACAAACCCCTCTCCTCACATAAACCCACACACTTAAATAAATTAACATGCATGCAACATCAAATTGCACATAAGTACACACACGTAGATACAGACAAGCACATTCAGACTTAGTCAGGCTCAGACTACTAAGGCGGTTTTGGGGTGTTACATTGTCTGTCTTCATCTGGCAGGCCTCGTCCTGGTCTGCTCAGCGGTGAATGTCTTGATGTCCTTACCAGTCTCATCCTGGCCCGTAAGGTATTTATGAGATGTAGCATTTTCTAGCTATGACCTCATTGCGAAGCGCAGTGTTTTCTAACTACAACCTCAATTGCGATGTGTTTTATCGCTGTTGTTCTGCTGGCCTCATCCCGACTCGCGCAGTTTTGGTGAGCTGTAGTACTCTCTGACTACAAATCTCTATTAGTGAGATGCAATGTTCTCTAATTGCAATCTCGTCGTGACCTATTCTATCACTGGTACCCTGCTAATCTCGTCTCGGTATGCACGGCGGCTGTGAGATGCAGTACTCTCTGACTACAACCTCGACTTGTGGTTTGTTCTACCACGAGTGTTCTGCTAGCCTCATCCCGGCCTGCACGGAGTTTGTGAGATGCAGTACTCTCTGACTACATTCTCGATTTATTGGACTTTCCCTACTAACCCCCGTCTGATCTGTAAGGCGTGTAGTACTCTCTACTACACCATGGACTGTGAGATGCAGCACTCTCTGACTACAATCTCGATTTGTTGGAATTTCCTTGCTAACCCCCATCCGATCTGCAAGGCGTGTAGTACTCTCTGACTACACCATGGACTGTGAGATGCAGTACTCTCTGACTACAATCTCGATTTGTTGGAATTTTCTTGCTAACCCCCATCCGATCTGCAAGGTATGTAGTGGAATATGACCTTGAAGGATGTAGTACTTGGTCTATTTATCTTCCACTTAAATTGATGTCCATTCTTGGATTGATTGTGAAATCATGCTCCTGTGTCATAAAGGATTTTTGTTAATTCGTGCACAAGTTGATCTGACTGATAATTTTATGAGCACTTCTTATGTTGCTATAAAGTATTTATCATTTTTATTGTTACATCATCCTTATTATTTCACCATCTTTTTAAGTGTAAGTCAAATATTAACATGACAGATATAAAGAAATGACATGTAAATTTAGCAAGCTGAACATGAATATTTTCACTAAAAGAACCAATTTTGTGCAATATATACAAATATGATGACAATAATGAAAATACAAGAAGTGATGCCAAAACTCCCTGAACAGTCTATGGGAGTGGATAATCTGAGGGTCCCTCCTCTGGATCATCATCATCCGATATGTGAACTGGCTGAGACTGTGATGAGGAGGCAGAGGGTCCAGCTCTCGAGGTAGATGGTTGGCTAGGAGGCGCTGATGGTCCAGGCTGCCGAGAGGCTGAGAACCCAGGCTGCTGGTGAAATCGAGGAGGAACGACCATTGGCATAGACAAAGGCTGCGCTCTCGCTGTGTCCTGCTGCCGGAACTGGACCTGAACATACCCATCAAGGAAGGGCTGTGCACAAATCATCATGAACTGTAGTGTCTCTCTGATCACCCCTCCTAGCTCTCCAAATGCAATACCCAGGCGGAGGTTCTGGTCCGTGGCAGCAGTCCTCATGCCCCCTAGTCTATCCTCTGTCTACTCTCTAAACTCTCGGATAGACTGGGCGATAGGAGGTATGGCCCCCTCCAATACCTGAATCCAAAATCTGAGAGCCTCCACCGACTCGTCCACCATTTGAAGGGATGCATCCACCCTCTGAGCTATCTGATCCTGAGAGGCCCTCGTCTCCTGTCTCAGCTGACCTATAAGCCTCTCGTGCTCCTGCCTCAAATAATCAATGAGCCTCCCCTACTCCTGAATAATACCCTGCTGCTGATCCAGCCTCTCTAACATAACCCTGTCTCGCTCATCTCACTCCCCGAGCTGCTCTAAAAGGATCATGTCTCTCTCCACTTGTCTGCGCTCGAAGGATGTGAACATAGAGGAGATGACAGCCATGAAGTCCGGCTGTGCTTCTAGAGGTGGAGCTGTAGAAGTAGATGCTCCCGGGTCCCCCCTAGCGTATGGATGAAATCTCTTGGATGGTTGTTGAGCTGTCCGTTGCACCCTCGATGATGGAGGAGGGGTAGGACTTCGTACCCTCGGCGTTGGAGGAGTAGCAAACAGCTCATCCATAGTGAACTTGATCCCTATGTCAGATGGTGTACTCGGCTGCTCCTCCTCGGGCTGTGGCTGTGGAGGCTGACCCTCCTAGTGCTGTGGCTGTGGAGGCTGACCCACCCTCCTAGTGTTGTGGTTGTGGAGGCTGACCCTCCTGGGGCTGATCCTCAGCCTGCTCCTGTACTGGCTCTAATGAGGGAAGGCCAAATGAACGTCAGGTCTCGCGAATAGTGAGGAGCCTGTATGCCTTGGTCTGACCCTGTATCTGTATCACCATGCCCATCGTGACAGCTGATGGGGCATCTACATACATGCTCTCCTCTACAGCCTGCCCAAAGATCCCTGGAGGAACGCCCAATCTCAACAACAATCTAGTTATTACTCCGCTGACAAAGACTACCGAGGTTGTCCCCCTAGATAACCTCACTAGGTTAGCCAAAATCTCATGGCTAATGTTGAGCCGCTGGCCTGCCACCATGGCCCATAAGCTCCATATCTCCGCAGCGTTAAGCGACCTAGGGTTACCAGCCCGTCCTAAGTAAGAGCTGGATAAAACTCGGTGAAGATACCGGAGAGCCTGCAATATAAGCATCATATTCTTTGCCATATCGTGGTCGTATGGCACTCCTGGTAGAGCAATGGTCGCCCAATGATGGCATCAGATTGCTATCTGGGGCACCATAACACCCTGCTCATGAGGAAGCCCCATGGCCTGTGCGAAACGCTGGCGCGTAATAGTGTAGTGGTGGCCCTCAATCCAAAACTTGATAACACCAGGCTCAGTATCAGATCTCTGGAACCCTGCGTACTGTAAGGTGGCAAGGAACTGCCTCACCATCTCTGGATGAGTCAAAAAAGTTGGAGTCAGGAACTCGGTCCACCCAATGCTTGCCATCAAGGCATCAACCTCGCCCGCTATCCCCAGGGCCTCAAGGAATGGCCTGGAGATAAAACGGCTGGCTCGGAACTCCACTCGAGCCAATACTCCGTATCTCTGCCTAGTCTCGGCAGTCATCCAGTCAGGAGCCTGTGGCTCAGGCTGATCACATGGAGCACGTCGTCATGGCAGCATCCTGGAAAGAAAGTAAACAATTAGTTTAACATTATGGTTGTAAATGGAACTGATTCAACAAATGGAAAATTGGGCAGCATCCTGGAAAGGATGTGCCCAACCTCCTGCATAAAAACAAGAACAAGGAACAGGCCTCAGGCCCCAACACAATACATTGATTTAAAAAATTTGGGCAGCACCCTGGCAAGGGCGTGCCCAACTTCCTGCACAAAGCTCAAAACGACAGGCCTCAGGCCCCAAGCAACAGCTCATGTATATTAATCTCAATGATAAGAAAATTAGACTGCTCAAGCTAACTTACGCACTTTAAACTGTTTTACATATGCACTTAAAATCAAACAGCATTTAAAAATTACATTTACTAAAGAACAATGTTTAAAATCTCAGTTAAACAAATAAGAGCAATATCAATAGAAAATATTTATATCATGCTAAACTAAAAAAATAGCATTTAAATGCAAAACAAATTAAACTAACCTAAAAATATATTAAAAGAGAATTAAATTTTACTTACAATAAATAAAAAGGAAGAAAAGTTGGTTACTGACCTGTAATTGCGGAAAAATGAAACTCGACGAAACGCTAAGAAAACGGTGTAATTAAAGTGCAAAATGGTGCAAAAATGGAGAAGATATGAGGAAAAAACGGAACCTGGTTGTCGATGAACAGGAAAACAAAAAGGAAGAAGAGGAAAAAGACTGTTAGCCCGTCGGTTCGACAGGCTTATATAGATTTTCATGACCGACGGGCGTCCCGTCTCCAAGAGCGAGCGACGGGCTGACCGTCTGTCGCTTCAGATTCCCCACTTTAAATACGCAATAAATGCCCTCGATGCACGTGATATGCAATGATGATGATGCACGGATCAGCCAGGTGGACAACGACAGACGGGCAGGCCGTCTGAAATTAGAGACGGGCAGGCTGTCGGTGGAGCTATACCATAAATTTTACCTTTTCTTTGGACTCCGTGCCTTTTCTCTTATTTTACTTCTTTTTTCCAGTTTTTCCTTCTTTCCTTGCCTATTTCCTTCACTGACTTCAAGTTTTAACTCTTAAAGAATGACTCTCCCTTTTCTTCAGAAAATGTACCGCATTTTAGACGATACTCGAACTTGGGAAAATAGCACCCTTATCCCACTTTCTAAGTTGAAGTTTTTAAGAAGAGTCAAAATAGATTACAACCTCCTTCTGGCTGCAACCTGCTTCTAGGACCCACGCTTCCATGTTTTCAAATTTACTTATCAAGAGCTATGCCCCCTGCCTGAGGAATTCGCTGCTGTCGTCGGAGCATGGTATCCTCCTAATGCTATGTGTAAGCACCGTGTCCCTAGGCAGTTCAGATCAGAGATTACTCGATGAAGAAATCGATGCCAGATTCCGAATGAACGGATGAGATCTGGAGATTTTTATCCTCTAGATTCACGAGAAATATGGATTTTTATTTGCAATAATGAGAAAAAGAAAATTGGGGGTTTTTAGGCTTGAAAAGAAGGTTCTTCCTCAATCGGCGGTCAGCATGTCGGTAATGGGCCGTCCGTCGCTCGCTGGAGGGTTCGTCTCTCATCATGAGGGACGAGTCGTCGGTGAGATGGGCGACGGACATGTGTCCTTGCACAGACATTCGTCTATGGCTCTCCAGTACCCATCGGTTAAATCCTATTTCCTACAGGAAAAAGGATTTAACAGACTCCCGTCGGTAGACTTCCGACGGCCGTCGGTTTTAGGGTTTTGAGAAAAAAACAATATAAAAAGGGTTTTTTTGAACCATTTTGGGGGTTGGACGATTTTAGCTACTGTTTACCCTAAAAAATCTTTTCTGATTATTGATTCTAACCTTTTTATCTCACTAAAAAATTTTCTCCATTTTCATCTTTATTTTATTTTGATTTGGGGAATCTAATTAACTGAAGGGAGCTAAAATCGATTAGTTTCCCATCAATATTTATAGATTCCAACACTTGAAAACTTTTGTGATTATCAGGAAAGAAAAAACCCAAATTTCTTTCCTTGATTTTTGCTCTTTTCTCGTGAAGCGTGCGGGATTCGAATTATCCGAAATCCATCCTAAAAGGTAAAATCCGAGGGTAAATATTCTGGACATACATTCCGTTTAATTTATTTTAAATATTTGCATTTATTTTGGGTTTTTGTGTTGGGAAAATCATTTTTGTTGTGAAATTATGAATAGTTTTATTTCTACTGCTTTTTTTTTTAAGAACAAAGGTGATCGACGGGCAATAAGGTCACTGACGCTCGTCTCTCGACTGAGCGACGGGATGTAAACGGTGCCCCTATTACCCGCCGGTCACCCCAACAAACGCCCGTCGGTAAAACTTTTATGGTCGTCCCTAGGTTCTGTCTCTATTTTCCCAAGCTGTTTTATCTCCTTTTGTTATTTATTTCTTTTATTATTTTTTTTATTTTCCAAAATCTTTTCTTTTTTGTAAATAAGAAGAATATCAGTAGTTTTTATTTATTTTGAATTTTAATCTTCATTTACATTTATTCTTGCTTTGTTCATAAGTATTAATATTATTGATTATTTTGTGAGATTGTAATTTATGGTCCTTGGGATGGTTTGAGCTTGAGAGGAAGTTGTCATGCGCAACATGGAGGACTCCAATGGGTTTAATTTTTTATCCCTTTGCCACTTATTTATTTAATTACGCATTTCTTATTATCTTTATGTTTATGTAAATTGTTTTATTTTGCGTTAAATAAGGATGGACAAATGTTTTATATTAATTAATTTGGCCATTTTTTGCAAATAAAGGACCAAAGTCCTATTTTAGTCTATGAAAACATCACATAAAAAAAAATTCATTTTCATAATAAATGCATGCGAGGACCAAAGTGCTCAAAATAAATGAATTCCCTATTTTATGTACGTATCGCACCTTTTATAAATGAGAGTTGTATTCCGCTCCTAGTATTATTGTAAGTTATTTTGAAATGTTTATTCTTATTTTTATTCTTGTTTTATTTATTTATTAAACGCTTTTGACATGAATAACTGCGCCTTTAATTAAATTGCATCTTGTGGAGAGAGAGTGAACAAATAAGCTCAAAATTTAATCGTAAAATTAATCAAGGTAGAAATAGATGAAAAGTCCCGAACCCATCTTTGGTCTTTGGGATCAACGAGGCGAGAGGTTTGTCCGATCACTCATTGGAACGAGACCTCCAAGACACCTCTTATGTCAAATGACTCAATAAATCCTAGTCTCCATAGGGCGACAGGGTCATTCCCAATGTTCTGTTGGGGTGATTACCTCCAAGACCCCTTTGGCTGGCCCAAAATGGATATATGCGCCGTCTTTGGCTCACTGAGGCGAGACGAACTTTTCCAATATTCTATTGGGTGGCGACTCCATGAAACCTCCTTGTTGCCCAAAATAGACGCACTTGTAATTCATTGCAAGTTGTCAACGAACCTCACATGCCCGATCGCCCTCAAGCGGGCGGTCAAGGGGCTCCCACGGAGTTCGGTGTGCGTCACACTATGCCCTGCATTCCCCGCTGTGGGCTGACTCAAAGTCGGGATATTGTTCTGTCCTTGGGTATAGCTCCTTTTGAAGCTGCTCGTTTAGGTCCTCAGGGACCCACCTTTTCTTTGGAGCCATTGGTTGAGGCATTGGACAGACTTTTTGATTTTCCCACATACCACGTAAGTGTCTTCTTCATGTTCTGTATGATGAGGTATTTGACTGTAACCTCAGATGAGCTGATTGGCGATCCCCGCCTATTTGGGATTCTGGATGATTTTCACCGCGGGCTGACCCCTTTCCCACTTATTCTGGCTGAGACCATCCTGGGCTTGGATTCCGCTTGTTCCAGGTCTACCACTTCATTCACTGGAAGCCCCTTATTACTCCAGGTAAGACATTATTTTAAAAGATAGTGCGTCCCTTGTGGATTTTCACACTAGCTTTTCTTAGTGGGAAATGCGTCCTTTCGAATTTTCACACAACCCTATGCCTAATTTTTGCCTGAAATAAATCCAATTTACTCCATCGGCTTTTTTTTTTTTTTAGATATGGTTGCAGGAGAAATTAAAGCTGCTATCAGAACCTCCTCCCCAAGTCATTGCGCAATATTCCCCAACACACTTCCTCCCACGTCAACGGCTGTACTCATTTGCAACTTCCGATGAAGGTATTGCCGGATTCAGCGAGATATCAAACGAGGATATTAACTTCGTGCATGCTTGACTTCCCCTTTCTAGTGCAATCATTGATGGCTCTTCGGGGTGTGTCCCCTTATGCGGGCTTCATCAAGCCACCTTTTACATTACTGCCCGATGTGCTCGTCAGCTCGGGATGACTCAGGATGTGGTGAGGATTCCCCTATCCTTCCGAGGAGGACTGCTTTCTGCAGTTTTTGCTTCTCGTTATCATGAGCTTTGGAGCCAACTTCCACTGAAGACCGCCATACCTCCATTCGGGACTCACTCCATGACTTCTACTAGCTAGTATAAGAGGTGGGTACTTAGCCTGGCATCTGACAACAGGACACGACGACTTATGCATTTGGCTGGCGAGAGTAGTAATAGAGCATAGTTTAGCTTAGCTTTGTATGCCTTTTTGAGCATTATGTTCCTTTTTCAAAACATAACTAGAAAATGATGTAAATGAACAAATCAAGTTTATTTTCGTTTCACAAAGTTGTGTACATTTCCGTAAGATTTCAACATACATGATCACTATTTGTCACTAATTCAATTATGCAAACCACATTCGTTCATGGAACCAAATCTAGCCAAATTTTGATAGCATCAAACTCCTGTTACCAATCAGCCCTCTCGGGTTTTCTTGATTGGATATTTTCTCTCAAGCCTCTAATTTTTGCTCAGGATGCCTTTTTTCATTTTTCACCCTGACGAGGCGCCCAATTTTAGCAAGGCCGCCTTTTTTCAGTTTTCGACCCGCGGGGCTTCTTTTCTCTTCTTTTCATTTTATAGTCTTTAGCCATGGAACCTTTTGAGTCTATCGATATTGATCGGTTCTTTGAACTCGTTGCCATTGCTATCCGACAGAATCACAACTCCTTTCGATAATAGCTTCTTGAGGAGAAATGCCCTTCCCACATTGGTCTGAACTTTCCTCTGATATCTGGTGCACCTGGTCTCATCTGCTTGAACACCAAGTCCCCTTTTTTCAACGGATGCTTCTTGACTTTCTTTCCAAAGGACCTGGCAAGTCTCTTATGATAGATCTGGTTATAGTAATAGGCCCTCAACCTATTTTTATCCAGTATGTTCAGGTGTTGTAACCGCTTTTGTGCCCATTTAGCTTTTGGGATCTGTGCTTCCATGACCATTCTTAACGACTTGAGCTTGATTTCAACCGGTAGCACTGCCTCCATCTAATATACTAAGGAATACGGCATGGCCCCTGTAGACGTTCTGATGGTTGTTCTATAGCCCCAGACCGCAAAAGGTAACTTTTCTGTCCAATCTTTATAATTCTGCACCATCTTAGCTAGGATCCTTTTGATATTCTTGTTGGCAGCTTCTACTGCCCCATTGGCCTGAGGACGGTATGGGGATGACTTGTGATGCTCAATACCCTACTTCTGAAACAACTTCATCATTTCAGCCATGAACTGGACCCCATTGTCAGATACCATGTGGTGTGGAAGGCCATACCTACAAATCAAATTTTTCTCAATGAACTTGGCCATATCCCGAGTGTCAATCTTTTTGAAGGACTCAGCTTCTACCCACTTGGTAGTCAATGGCGACTATGATGTATCTGTGTCCATTGGAGGCCGTGGGACAAATTTCCCCAATAATGTCAATCCCCCAAGCTGTGAACGGCCAAGGTGACGTCAGATTGTGTAATTCTGAGATGGGCAAGTGCCTTAGATCTGCATACTGCTGACATAACTGGCACTGCTTTACGTACTTTGAGCAATCGTTATCCATGGTAAGCCAGAAAGAACCTTGCCTCATAATCTTTTTGGCCAGTGTCAGCCCGTTCATATGGGCCCCGCATACACCGGCGTGAGTTTCTTCCATTACCCTTTTAGCCTCTTTCTCATCCAAACACCTCAACTGGATACCATTGGCCTGTCGCTTGTATAATAGCATCCGCTCCTAGTATTATTGTAAGTTATTTTGGAATGTTTATTCTTATTTTTATTCTTGTTTTATTTATTTATTAAACGCTTTTGACATGAATAACTGTGCCTTTAATTAAATTGCATTGTGTGGAGAGAGAGTGAACAAATAAGTTCAAAATTTAATCGTAAAATTAATCAAGGTAGAAATAGATGAAAAGTCCCGAACCCATCTTTGGTCTTTGGGCTCAACGAGGCAAGAGGTCTATCCGATCACTCATTGGAACGAGACCTCCAAGACACCTCTTTTGTCAAATGACTCAATAAATCCTAGGCTCCATAGGGCGAGAGGGTCATTCCCAATGTTCTGTTGGGGTGATTACCTCCAAGACCCCTTTGGCTGGCCCAAAATGGATATATGCGCCGTCTTAGGCTCACTGAGGCGAGACAAACTTTTCCAATGTTCTATTGGGTGGTGACTCCATAAAACCTCCTTGTTACCCAAAATAGACGCACTTGTAATTCATTGCAAGTTGTCAACGAACCTCACTTGCCCGATCGCCCTCAAGCGGGCGGTCAAGGGGCTCCCACGGGGTTCGGCACACGTCACAGTGGCGACTACGCTGGGGAATGTTCGAGACTTTGATTTGAAAATACCCTGATTAAAATTTATCATTAAGTTTTGGTTTATAAATTTGCTTTCTCTCAAATTTGCATTACATCCCATTAGAGCCTTAGATTACGCTATATTGGTCCCTTTTAAACCTCGGTGCATTCCCGAAGCACAACCCTACGTTCACTCAATATAGGGAAGTGTTAACGATAATCACCAGCCCAAGCCTCGTACCATTTGGTATATAAAATGGAGACCCGGTCGGTCGTTACGCTCACGACGAGCAAGACCCGTTGGCAGGGACCATGCTTGGGTAGACCTAAAGTAACACCACCCTTGACCAAAGCTCATGTAATGGCCATAAATACTTCCCCTAGGTGATATGAACCATAATACCATGCCTGCTGTATGGATCTTTATGTATTGGGTGAGTCCAAATGTCTTGTTGGGTTACCTAGCCAAAGGCTTTCATTCCCCGGCAGGGCCATGTCAATATATTTGGATTACCTAAATATGTAATGATCATTATCCATGCGCTTGTGCATTAGTATAGGAGTGTTATGCTGCCAATTTTTTTCACCGCACACTATGCGGATCCATCGGGTTTCCTGTTGACCCATGGGCTAATCCTGCCTAGGAAAGAGACTATGACCACGTGTATAGGAGTAATAAGGGTGGATGGACCTATCTGCTTGCATATGATTTGTGGGTGTTGCATATCACGATCATGCATTTCATTGCATTCATGCATCATTCTGACTTCTTGTCTATGCAGCCATCATAGATCTGCCCATGTGGACGAGGGGACCTGCAGAACGATTGATCCGAAATCTTGTGATTGAGCCACCAAAAAGGGAGAACTTCTTAGAGATTCATTCAAAGACCAGCTACGCTGTTTTAGAGATGGCTAATTGACCAAGAGGGACTGATGCCACCAGAGCTTTGATTGCAGAAGAGGTTGGCCAAAGGTTTGAGGAGTTTGAGGGCCGAATGATGAACATGATGGCCGCAATGACCCAGCGCGCCGCACCACAGAACCCGCCTCCTCCTCCCATGAGACAAAATGAACGGGGGGAGGATAGAAAAGAGAGGCAAGAAGAGATCCGACCACCGCCGGTAGATTTAAGGTCAGTAGCATCGGGGGTACAGAGGAGAAGACCGGTTCAGAGGTTAGAGGATGACCGTGGAGAGGAAGATTATGAGGATAGCATTGTGTCAGAAAGGGGAAAAGCGCCCCAGTCAGAGTAAACCATTTGGAAGAAAATGGAGGAGAAATTTGAGGCGATGGCCCGAATGTTAAGTAGGGGTCAAGGAATGAATGCTGAAGATAAAGAGCTGGAAGGGGAGGATCCGATCCCATACAATTTCAAGATGCCAGATGTTCCTAAATTCGATGGCACCTCCGACCCAACTGCCCATATGAAGCAATATTCATTGATTATGAAAGGGACCACCTTGACGAAGAGACAGAAGGTGGAGTATTTTTATTTAAGTCTGACTGGCCCAGCTATAGACTGGTATCACGGCCTTGACCGCAGAACTAAAGAAGACTGGGATTTGCTGACGGAGGAGTTTTTGAGGCAATATGATTGTAACACGAGGATGGAAGTGACCCTCAAAGATCTAGAACTGTTGCAGCAAAAGGCTGGCGAATCTTTCCGTGAGTATTTAACCCGCTGGAGAAATAGGGTGATGGAAATGAGGAAGAAACCGGAGACTCAGGACCAGATCAGATTATTCATCAAGAACGCAAGCCCGTATCTGAGAGAGGGGTTGAAGATGAAAGGATTAAGAGACTGGGAATCCTTGAAGGATATAGCCATAGAAGTGGAGGGAGAACACCTGGCCCGAAAAGCAAATAATGATAACTATGCCAAGAAGGGGAGTGTTGGTCAAGGGGCAAGTAGACCAGCAGGTCCCAGTGGTAGCGCGAGAATGACGGTTGAGGTATTCGCTGCTGACGCAACCCCGAGGCATTTTTTGAACTTGGGAAGGTCTTTATCATGGGTTTTGAGGAGGTTAATGAAAGAAAGAAAGTGGCGGCCGTTACCACCTAGACCTGCCATGACTCAGGGGATGCCAGGTCACAGAAATAATGAATACTGTGCTTACCACCAGCACACAGGGCATGTGACTGATGACTGCAAAGCTTTGAGGCATGCAATTCAAAACCTGATTGACTCAAAGCAAATCACAGACCCCGAGAAGAGGGAAGGCCAGAAGAAAGCCGGGTATAACAAGGTGCCCCCGCCTGTGTTCATGATTGGGTCTAGCCTGTCCGAGGAGATTGTATTGAGAGAGTTGTACGGCGATGATGTAAACACTGCTGTCACAAACCTCCATGAGGTGAGTGAAAAAGGGATGCCCGCTGCAGTGATCGATTGCTGGTCCACTGATGAGAGTGGAAATGATGATGATGATGTCGTTAAGTTTCCCGACCCATGGGGTTCGGAGGAGGAGGATGAAGAAGAGAGGGGAGGAAAAGAGAAGGTAAGAGTGGTGACCCGTAGCGGAAGAGTAGTGCCGGAAGTAGCAAGGCCTCAGAGCCAGTGGGAGGTCAGAAAGAGAAAGAAAGGAGCCAGAAGGAGATCAGATAGTGAAGCAGCTGCAAAAGACACCGGCTCAAATTTTCATTTGGGATCTACTGAGGCAATCCCCCTCCCATAGGCAGAGATTAGTAGAAGCCTTATGCAAAACGACTGTGGCTACAACGATTTCGCCCACTGAGCTGCTGGAAGTGGTGAAAGGAGGAGCTGGGGAGAGTGTGGTGTTCACAAATACTGATTTGCCGGAGAAAGGCCGTAATCATAACCACCCTTTGTACATCTGGGCCCAGATCAACCAAAAACACACTTCTTGTGTAATGGTGGATGAAGGGTCATCAATCAATGTGTGCCCACAGGTAGCCATGGCGGCCTTTGGAGTGACGGGAGACATGTTAGCCAAGTCGGGCTTGACAATCACAGCTTATAATAACTCTCGCCGACATGCTTTAGGGACTTTCAAGACGGTGGTTAAGATGGGGCCAGTGGAAACTGAGGTCGAATTTGTAGTACTGCCTATCCCTGCCAATTTCTTGGCTTTATTGGGGAGACCGTGGTTCCACAAGTTGGGAGGTGTTCCCTCTACACTTCATCAGATGGTCAAGATACCGCATGAAGGGCAGGTGGTGACCATCAAGGCTGCAAGAGAGAATCAGGTGTCAATACTCGAGATAGGGAGGCATCCTTTCAGTGGATTCCATGTGGCTATGATCAGTGAAGAAGAGACAATGGAAGGAAGCCCTTAAGTGCTAGCTATGATGAAGAGAATGTCGTTTCTCCCGGGTGCTGGGTTAGGCAAAAATTCCCAAGGGTTGCCAGAGATCATTGCCACCAAGGGCCAAAAAGACAGAAAGGGCCTAGGCTACAAAGGAGAAGTGCAGAGAAAAGTGAAGCCAACAAAGGGGATCCCTCATATTTGGGAAAGTTTTGTGTCAGTGGCGGCAGTCTGTGCGTACACCGGGGAAGCCGAGCCTCAGTGGGTCAACGGAAGAATCGTGCCGCGATCTGAGGTATTCAACGATGTTTATGATTGGGACGTGGGGGTGATCAAGCCAGCTGAAGACTTTTGGGATGAGGAGGTCTTGACTAATGGAGCTGTATGGGACAGAGAAGAGCCCGAGGAAGTTATGACCAAGGCTATGGTGGTCGCTCACGTCAAGGGAAAGGCGAAGATAAGAGAAGTTGTTCAAGAGGTCGATGAAGAGCCCTCGATCAACCAGGATGATGCAGGACCATCAGCAGTGACAGACCCGACGAGAGAAGAGGAAGAAGCCGGTTTAGATTGTCTTTTCGTTCTTGAACTTTTTAATGATGTAAA
Source organism: Excoecaria cochinchinensis (assembly GCA_947683425.1). NCBI lineage: Eukaryota > Viridiplantae > Streptophyta > Magnoliopsida > Malpighiales > Euphorbiaceae > Excoecaria > Excoecaria cochinchinensis. The sequence continues at coordinate 1,817,227 of CANTUQ010000183.1, forward strand.
TGACAATTTTAATTTTATTAATGAAATGAATGATTTTGCTTACTTGTGCGATGTTTCTGATAATTTCAATATGCATGATCATGATCATATTCCATCCATATTTGATATTGATTCTACTGATACTACCCCATTTAATCTTGGAACCTTGGAAAACCCGAAATAAATTTTGATAGCATCAAACTTAACTTCTGAGGAAAGAGAAAAATTTGAGAGAATACTAAAAAAATATGAAAAGGCCTTTGCCTGCACCTACGAGGACATGCCGGGGATCGATCGGGACATCACAGAGCACGCTATTCCGACATATCCAGATCACAAACCTGTGAAACAGAAGTTGAGAAGGCTTAGGCCAGAATGGGCAGATAAAGTAAAAGAAGAGATTTGACAACAGATTGAAGCTAAGTTTCTGGTGGAGGTGCAGTATCCTACGTGGCTAGCCAATATAGTCCCTGTGGCTAAAAAGAATGGAAAAGTGAGGGTATGCGTGGACTATCGGGATCTAAACAAGGCTTGTCCGAAGGATGATTTCCCGCTACCCCATATAGATGTGCTGATAGATAATGCCGCTATCTGTGCAATGTATAGCTTCGTCGACGGGTATGCGGGCTATAATCAAATTCTCAACAGGATAATTGACAGGATCAAAATAGCTTTCATCACAGAATGGGGAACATACGCCTACAGAGTAATGCCCTTTGGTCTAAAGAATGCAGGAGCTACCTATCAGAGGATGGCAACCAAGATCCTAAGTGATTTGATTCATAAGGAAGTGGAAGTGTATGTCGATGATATGATGATCAAACCAGACACTAGAGAAGGCCATTTCGAAGCGTTGGAGAAGTTCTTCCAAAGGATAAGCAAGTATAACCTTCGATTGAATCCTAAGAAGTGCATCTTTGGGGTTACGTCGGGAAAGTTACTGGGGCATGTGGTTAGCCAGAGGGGAATTGAGATTGACCCAGACAAAGTTAAGGCCATCAAAGAAATGCCAGTGCCGCAAAAAGAAAAGGATGTGAGAAGTTTCCTCGGCAAGTTACAGTATGTTAGCCGGTTCATCGCAAAGCTCACCTCAATATGCGAGCCAATCTTCAAGCTCCTCAGGAAGAACCAACCTGTAGTATGGAATGAGGATTGTCAGAATGCCTTCAATACTATCAGGGAGTACCTGCTGAATTCGCCCGTACTGAGGGCACCACGACCAAATAAACCTTTGATTCTGTACCTAGCCATAGAGGGCAGTTCTGTAGGCGCCATGATGGCTCAGGAGGATGAGTTTGGGGTGGAATTTGCTATCTATTACCTTAGTAAGAAGTTCCTGGAGTATGAGATCAAGTATGCTGAAGTGGAAAAGATCTGTCTCGCGGTTATCTGGGCATCCAAGAAACTAAGACACTACTTCCATTCTTACAAGGTACAAGCAGTGCCAGAGAAGAATCCTTTAAGGTACTTACAAGAAGCGCCGAATCTATTAGGGAAGATGGGTAGATGGCTATTGCTGCTACAAGAATTTGATGTGGAGTACGTCACTCAAAAAACCATCAAAGGACGTGCAGTAGCTGAGTTTTTGGCTGATCATCCCATACAAAGGGATTCGTACGAATTCAATTTTCCTGATGAAAATATAGCGGCAATCTCTGTTCAAGGTTGGCAATTACACTTCGATGGGGCTGTTAATAATAAGGGGCCAGGAGTAGGAGTTATTTTGACAACCCTGGATGGCGAGAAACTCCCGTTAGCCAAAAAGTTAAGGTACAGAGCCACTAACAATGAGGCCGAGTATGAAGTATGCACTTTTGGATTAGAAGCTTTAATTGCTTTGGGGGCAAAGGATGTGGAAGTTTTTGGAGATTCATCCTTAGTAATCAACTAGATTCGGGGAGAATGTGCTATCAAAGAAGAACGATTAGTACCATATATTGAATATGTGAGGGAGCTGAGCAGTTGGTTTGAGACTTGTACGTTCCATTTCGTGCCGAGGGATGAAAATTGATTAGCTGATGCGCTTGCAACTTTAGTGTCAATATGGGACAATCCGGAAGGAGTAGCCATGACGCCAGTCCTAATCTCCAGTTCTGAGAGGCCTAGCTTTGAGATCAAGCCAATAATGGAAATAGAGGTAGTGGATGAAAAGTCGTGGTATTCCGATATCATAAAATACTTGGAAAGCGCGACATTTCCGGAAGAAGCTACCGAAAAAGACCAAATGTTGATTCGTAAGTTGTTTACTCAGTTCATATGCATAAACTGGGCGTTGTAAAAGAGACAGGCCGATGGTATTCAACTGAGGTGCCTGGATGAAAAGGAGGCTCGGAGGGTGATGGAAGAAACTCATGCAGGTGTGTGTGGAGCTCATATGAATGGGTTGACACTGGCCAAGAAAATTGTGAGGCAAGGGTTTTACTGGCTCACCATTGATAATGATTGTTCGAAGTATGTGAAGCAGTGCCAGCTGTGCCAGCAGTATGTAGACTTGAGGCACTTGCCTGTGTCAGAACTATATAGTTTAACGTCGCCTTGGCCGTTTGCAGCCTGGGGAATAGATATTATTAGGGAGATCCGTCCTACAACATCCAATGGGCACAGATACATTATAGTCGCCATCGACTACTTAACCAAATGGGTAGAGGCGGAGTCTTTTAAGAAGATTGATGCATGGGATATGGCAAAATTCATTGAGAAGAGTTTGATTTGCAGATACGGCCTTTCGCATCATGTAGTGTCTGATAATGGGGTCCAATTTATGGGAGAAACATGGGAACTACTCGAGAAGTATGGGATCGAGCATCACAAGTCTTCTCCATATCGACCGCAGGCCAATGGAGCAGTAGAGGCTGCTAATAAGAACATTAAAAAGATCCTAGCCAAAATGGTCCAGACTTACAAAGATTGGGCGGAGAAGTTACCTTTCGCGCTTTGGGGTTACAGGACAATGGTTAGAACATATACAGGTGCTATACCGTACTCTCTGGTATATGGGACAGAAGCAGTGCTGCCAGTTGAGGTAGAGCTCAAATCATTAAGGGTAATCATGGAGGCCCAGATTCCTGAAGCTGAATGGGCACAGCAAAGGTTACAACATCTAAACCTGCTGGACGAGAGCAGATTGAGAGCCTACTACCACAACCAGGTCTATCAGAAAAGACTCGTCCGGTCCTTTGGAAAGAAGGTTAAGAAGCATCGATTAAAGGAGGGAGACTTGGTGTTTAAGCAAATGAGACCTGGGGCACCGGATATCCGAGGGAAGTTCAGACCTACCTGGGAAGGGCCATTCATCCTTAAGAAGCTACTGTCAAAAGGAGCTGCAATCCTATCGAATAGCGATGGCAACAAATTTAAGGAACCGGTCAACATAGACAGACTCAAAAGGTTCCACAGCTAAAGACTATAAAATAAAAAGAAGAGAATAAAATGCCCGCAGGTCGAAAACTGAAAAAAGGCGGCCTTGCTAAAATTGGATGCCTCGACAGGGTGAAAATCGAAAAAAGGCATCCTGTGCAAAAGTTAGAGGCATGAGAGAAAATGTCCAATCGAGAAAACCCGAGAGAGCCTATTGGTAACAGGAGTTGATGCTATCGAAATTTGGTTTCATGAATTAATATGGTTTACATAGTCGAGTTAGTGTCAAATACTGATCATATATGTTGAAATTCTACGAAAATGTACACAATTTGGTGAAATAAATAAGAATTATTCTTTTCATTTCCATCATTTCCTAGTTCTGCTTTGAAAAGAAACATAATACCCAAGAGGGTGTTCAAATTTAAACTAAACTAGGCTCTACCGCTACTCTCGTCGGCTAAACGTTTAAGTCCTCGTGTCCTATTCTCAGACGCTGGACTGAGGACCCATCTCTTGTACTCGCTGGTGGAGGCCACAGAATGAGTTTCGAATCGAGATATGAGGGTCTTCACTGGAAGGTGGCTCCACAGTTCATGATAGCGAGAAGCAAAAGCAGCTGAAAAAGCTCCTCCCTGAAAAGATAATGGGACTCTTACCACGTCCTGGGTCATCCCGAGTTGACGAGCACATCGGGCTGTAATGTAGAAGGTGGCTTGACGAAGCCCGCATAGGGGAATGCACCCCGACAATCCGTCAATGACTACGTGAGACAGAGGGAGCCAAGCAGGCATGAAATTGATATCATCATCTGACATCTCACTGAATTTAACGATGCCTTCGTCAAGAGTTACAAATGAATACAGTTGTTGACGCGGGAGGAAGTGTCTCGGTGAATATTGTGCAATAACTCGGGGAGGTGGTTCTGACAGCATCTTCAGCTTCTCCTGCAACCATATCTAAAAAAAAGAAAAGAAAAGAAAAGCCGCTTGAGTAAGTTGGGTTTACTTCAGGCAAAAATCAGGGAAAGGGTTGTGTGAAAATCCAAAAGGACGCACTTTCCGCTAAGAAAAGCTAGTGCAAAAATCCACAAGGGACGTACTACCTATTAAAATAATGATGCACCTGGAGTGATAAGGGACTCCCAGTGAACGAAGTGGGATCCCGAGCGAACAAAATCCAAGTCCAGAATAGTTTCAGCCAGAATAAGGGGAAAGGGAGACAGCCCGCAATGAAAGTTATCTAGAACCCCGATCAGGCGAGGGTCACCGACCAAGTCTCCTGAAGTTACGGTCAAGAGGCTCATCATACAGAATAAGAAGATAATGCTTACTCGATATGTAGGGACGTCAGAAAATCTGTCCAGTGCCTCGATCAGTGGCTCCAAGGAAAATGTGGGACCCTGTGGGGCCAATCGAGCAGCCTCGGAAGGAGCTATACCCAGAGATAAGGCGATATCCCGAGTCTAAACCAGACCACAGCAGGGGGTGCAAGGCAGAGCATTAGGAGGATACCATGCTCCGATGATGGTGGCAAACTCCTCGAGCAGGGGGCACAGTTCCTGATAAGTGAACTTGAAGACGTGAAAGCATGGATTCCAAAATGGGTTGCAGCTAAGAGAAGGTTGTGATCTATTTTGGCTCTGCATAAATATTTCAGCCCAGACAGAGTAGTGAGGGTGTTGTTTTCCCAAGTGTGAGTGTTGTCCAAGATACGATGCTTCCTTTGAAAAAGGGGAGAAGTCATCCTTCGAGAGTCAAAGATTGAAGGTCGCAAAAGGTTAAAGTAAGTGAGGGGGCACGAAGTCCAAGAAAAATAGTAAAATTTATAGTGAAGCTCCATAGACGGTCTGACCGTGACTCAGTATAGGTGGCCTGCCCATCGGTTGTCGTCCACCTGGCAGATGCATGCGTCATCATTGCATTCATCACGCGCATTTATTGCGCATTTAATGGGGAAATGTGGAACAACAGACGGTCAGCATGTCTGTCGCTCCTGGAGACGCCTAGCCTGTCGGTCATAAAAACTATATATACGTTGACAGACCGACGGACAGAAAGTTTTCCTCCTCTTGTCTTTTCGTTTTCTTCTTTCAAACTGTCCCTCATTGCGGTTTTTGCTTATTTTCTCCATATTTTCACATCTTTTCACATTTTTATTTATATTTTCACATTCCTTGCATTACCGGGCACCTATCGGAGTATATTTTCTGCCTTTTCATCAAGTTTCATTTTTCTGCGAACTACAGGTTAGTAATTAATTCATCTATCTTTTTTTAATATTCAGTAAGTAAAGTTTAATTTTCCTATTTTATTTATTATTGAATGTTGTTGTTAGTGTACATAATTTACCTTAATATTTAGCATTAGATGTTGTTTACATGATTAATTTTAATATCGCTTTGGTATTTTTTTTTCTCTTTTACTTGGATTATTGATTAGCCTTGCATGAGTATTCTTATTGCCTTGAATTTTAATGCCTTCATGCTCTTTAATAAAGCATGCTTTCATGTAAAATGACATTTAATTACAATATTGTTGCATATCTAGAAATAAGACATTCTTATGCATATGTTAATTGTAAAGTCGATAAGTGTCGTTGAGGCTCGAGACCCGTTGCTCTCTTTTCTTGCCTTTCTTACGCAGGAAGTTGGGCACATCCTTGCCGGGATGCTGCCCAATTTTATTTTTTTTAATTTTAATTTTATTTTATTTTATTTTATTTTTTATTTTATTTTTTGTTTTATTTCTTTTTGGGCCAGACCATCCTTGCCTGGGGATGCCCGAATTGTCTCATCTCTAAAATCAGGCCCGTTAGTAGCCATTATAATTGGATTAATTGCATAATCTTTCTCTTGTAGGATGCCGCCTCGACGACGTGTTCCGCAGGGACAGCCTGAGCCATAGGCCCCGGATTGGATGAGCCCTGAGGCCGGACAGAGGTATAGGGCGCTGGCTCAAGTGGAGCTCCGAGCCAATCGCTTCATTTCTAGACCATTCCTGGAGGCCTTAGGGATGGCAGATGAGGTGGATGCACTTTTAGCCAGCGCAGGATGGACCGAGTTTCTGACACCAGCCTTCCCGATACATCCAGAGGCAGTGCGGCAGGTCCTAGCCACGCTACACTATGGAGGGTTCCAAATGTCAGATACAGAGCCCTGGGTGGTGCAGTTTTGGTTTGATGGTTATCATTTCAGTATCACGTGCCAGCGATTTGCAGAGTCCATGGGTCTCCCACAGGGTGATGGTGTGACGGTGCCTCAGCGGACGGTGAGGCACGACTATTGAGCGACCATAACCCTACCTGGAGTGTTGTATGATCACGATACAGCAAAGAGTACTGTGCTTATTTCACAGGCGCTCCGATACCTACATAGAGTGCTCTCCAGTTCATACCTTGGACGGGCTGGTAACCCAGGGTCGCTCAATGCTGCAGAGATCTGGAGCCTATAGGCCATGGTTGCAGGCCGGCATCTTAATGTTAGCCATGAGATTTTGGCTAACATGGTGAGGATTTCCAGGGGGACAGTCCCAGTGGTGATTATTGGAGGAGTCATTACCAGACTATTATTGGGGTTAGGAGTTGGCCCAGACAAGCTTGGGGATGCCTTAGATGAGGGCATATATATAGACGCACCGACCGTCATACAGATGGGGATGGTGCTACAGATACCAGGACAGGCCGAGGCGTTCAGGCTCCTCACCATTCATGAGACTCGGTGGGCTTTTGGTCTCCCTTCACTAGCACAGGAGCAGCCACAGGAGCAGCAGCCCCTGCACCCACAGTATCCGGAGGGCCAGCCTCCCCAGCATCAGGACTACCAGGAGGGGCCACCACCACAGCCACACCCAGAGGAGGAGTAGCCTAGGACCCCATCAGACTTCGAGGTGGAGTTCACCATGGATGATCTGCTTAGTACTCCTCCAGCACCGAGGGCGCGGAGCCTCACTCCTCCTCTAGCTTCGAGGGTACAACGAACCACTCTCCAATAGTCAGGGAGATTCCACCCTTACACCAGAGGGGACCCGGGGGCATCTGCCTCAACAGCTCCACCGCCAGAGCAGACTCCTGAGCTTGTTCCACCTCAGCCATCGCAGCCTGACACCTTCGAGCTCATAGTCTCCATGTTTGCATCTTTTGAGCGCAGGCAGGAGGAGCGGGACAGTGTCCTCCACGAGCAGTTTAGGGAGAGGGATAGGCTCACCTAGGAGAGGCTAGACCAGCAGCAGGCCACCATCTAGGAGTAGGCAAGGCTCATTGAGTGCATGGGCGAGGAGCAGGCTAGGCTCATCGATCATATGGTCCAGAAGCAAGCCAGGCTCATAGAGCGTATGGGGCAGGTGCAGGCCAGACTTATAGAGCACATAGCACAGGAGCAAGAGAGGCCCAGGGAGCAGCTGAGACAGGAGTTGAGGACGTCTCAGGACGAGGCGGCTCAGAGGATTGATGTAACTCTTTAAATGATAGATGAGTCACTCGACTCTCTCAGGTTCAGAGTCCAAGGATTGGAGGGGATCATTCATCCCCTTGCCCAGACTATTCGGCAGTTCAGGGAGCACACAGAGCAGAGGCTAGACCATATGGGGACCGCTTCTCTCGAGCAAACTCACCAGTTGAGCAGGGCCTTCAAGGAGCTAGGGGGATGATCATAGACACCTTGCGCTTCATGACAGTGTGCGCGCAGCCCTTCCTGGATGGATATGTTCGGGTACAATTTCAGCAGCAGAGTTCTGAGAGACCACAGCCTTGATCCGTGCCGGTGGCGATTCCTCCTAGGTTCCAGCCCATGGTTAGAGTATGGGGCTCTCAGCAGGTCCCTCTAGCCAGCCGTCCACTTCTGCAGCCGAACCTTCTACCTCTCAACCTCAGCCTCAGCCCCAGCCGTAGTCTCAGCCGATACATCTGTCTGATGATAATGATGACCCCGAGGAGGAGCTCACAGATTATCCGCTATTATAGTCATTCAGGGAGTTTGGATGACATTCTTTTTGTATTTTGTTTATTATCACAATTGTATATACGTTGTACAAAATTGAGTTTTAGTGAAAAACATTTACTATCAGAGTTGCATGTTTTTATCTTTTTAAAGATAACTGAGTACTTTCTCTTTATTTACATTAAAGCTAAATGACCATATAATCATAAAAATGATGATGCACAGAAAATGATGATAAACAATAAACGGTAATACAAAATCATTTATGAGCCCATCAAACAGGGATAACTCACATAGGAATTAACAAAAATTCTTTGCCACACAGGAACATTGCTTAACATCGGCCCAAGGACGGACATCAATCACATTGAAGGATGGACAGACCATGCGTTATGCCCTTCAAAATCATACTCAACCAAGGCACACACCCTGCAGATCGAATGGGGGTTAGTAGGGGAACTTCACGATCGAAGTTGCAGTTAGAGAACACTGCTCTTCACACTGAGATTGTAGTCAGAGAGTGCTACATCTCACAGTTCACACGGTAGTCAGAGAGTACTACGCACCTTGCAGATCGGATGGGAGTTAGCAAGCGAACTTCACCTAGAGATTGTAGTCAGAGAGCGCTGCATCTCACAGTTCACACGATAGTCAAAGAGTACTATGCACCCTGCAGATCGGATGGGGGTTAGCAGGGGAACTTCACCTAGAGATTGTAGTCAGAGAGCGCTACATCTCACAGTTCACGCGATAGTCAGAGAGTACTACGCACCCTGCAGATCGGATGGGGGTTAGCAGGGGAACTTCACGATCGAAGTTGTAGTTAAAGAACACTGCTCTTCACACCGAGATTGTAGTCAGAGAGTGCTACATCTCACAGTTCACGCGGTAGTCAGAGAGTACTACGCACCTTGCAGATCGGATGGGGGTTAGCAAGGGAACTTCACCTCGAGATTGTAGTCAGAGAGCACTACATCTCACAGTTCACGCAATAGTCAGAGAGTACTACGCACCCTGCAGATCGGATGGGGGTTAGCAGGGAAACTTCACGATCGAAGTTGCAGTTAGAGAACACTGCTCTTCACTACGAGGTCGTAGCTAGAGAATGTTACATCTCACCAGCACCTTACAGGTCGGGACGAGACCGGTAGGGATACCTGTATCAAATTCACTCTCCGCTGAGCAGACTGAGATGAGGTCTACCCGGCAAGGAACGCAAAAGGTAAGGATTGCTTTAGGTACACTATTCTTCCTTTAGTTTTCTTTTCTTCTCTGAATTTTGGCTCATCTAGGCACTTGTGCACTAGTTTCCCCAAAATTGGGGGCAACTGTAAGCACCGTGTCCCGAGACTGTCCAGATTAGAGATTACCCGATGAAAAAGATTCTGAATGAACGGATGAGATCTGGAGATTTTGGTCCTCTAGATTCATGAGAAATATGGATTTTTATTTGCAATAGTGAGAAAAAGAAAATTGGGGATTTTTAGGCTTGAAAAGAAGGTTCTTCCTCAATCGGCGGTCAGCCCGTCGGTAATGGGCCGTTCGTCGCTCGCTGGAGGGTTCGTCTCTCGTCATGAGGGACAAGCCATCGGTGAGATGGGCGACGGACACGTGTCCTTGCACAGACATCCGTCTATGGGTCTCCGGCACCCATCAGTTAAATCCTGTTTCCTATAGGAAAAAGGATTTAACAGCTGCCCATTGGTAGACTTCCGACGGTCGTCGGTTTTAGGGTTTTGAGAAAAAAATAATATAAAAAGGGTTTTTTTGAACCATTTTGGGGGTTGGACGATTTTAGCTACTGTTTACCATAAAAAATCTTTTCTCATTATTGATTTTAACCTTTTCATCTCACCAAAATTTTTTTCTCCATTTTCATCTTTATTTTATTTTGATTTGGGGAATCTAATTAACTGAAGGGAGCTAAAATTGATTAGTTTCCCATCAATATTTACAGATTCCAACACTTGAAAACTTTTGTGATTATCAAGAAAGAAAAAAGCCAAATTTCTTTCCTTGATTTTTGCTCTTTTCTCGTGAAGCGTGCGGGATTCGAATTATCCGAAATCCATCCTAAAAGGTAATATCCGAGGCTAAATATTTTGGACATACATTCCGTTTAATTTATTTTAAATATTTGCATTTATTTTGGGTTTTTGTGTTGGGAAAAATCATTTTTGTTGTGAAATTGTGAATAGTTTTGTTTCTACTGCTTTTTTTTAAGAACAGAGGTGATTGATGGGCAATAAGGTCACCGACGCTCGTCTCTCGACTGAGCGACGGCATGTAAACGGTGCCCCTATTACCCGCCGGTCACCCCAACAAACGCCCGTCGGTAAAACTTTTATGGTCGTCCCTGGGTTCTGTCTCTATTTTCCCAAGCTGTTTTATCTCCTTTTGTTATTTATTTCTTTTATTATTTTTTTTATTTTCCAAAATCTTTTCTTTTTTGTAAATAAGAAGAATATCAGTAGTTTTTATTTATTTTGAATTTTAATCTTCATTTACATTTATTCTTGCTTTGTTCATAAGTATTAATATTATTGATTATTTTGTGAGATTGTAATTTATGGTCCTTGGGATGGTTTGAGCTTGAGAGGAAGTTGTGATCCGCAACATGGAGGACTCCAATGGGTTTAATTTTTTATCCCTTTGCCACTTATTTATTTAATTACGCGTTTCTTATTATCTTTATGTTTACGTAAATTGTTTTATTTTGCGTTAAATAAGGATGGACAAATGTTTTATATTAATTAATTTGGTGATTTTTTGCAAATAAAGGACCAAAGTCCTATTTTAGTCAATGAAAACGTCACATAAAAAAATCGTTTTCATAATAAATGTATGCGAGTACCAAAGTCCTCAAAATAAATGAATTCCCTATTTTATGTACGTATCGCACCTTTTATAAATGGGAGTTGTATTCCGCTCCTAGTATTATTGTAAGTTATTTTGAAATGTTTATTCTTATTTTTATTCTTGTTTTATTTATTTATTAAATGCTTTTGACATGAATAACTGCGCCTTTAATTAAAGTGCATCATGTGGAGAGAGAGTGAACAAATAAGCTCAAAATTTAATCGTAAAATTAATCAAGGTAGAAATAGATGAAAAGTCCCGAACCCATCTTTGGTCTTTAGGCTCAACGAGGCGAGAGGTCTATCCGATCACTCATTGGAATGAGACCTCCAAGACACCTCTTGTGTCAAATGACTCAATAAATCCTAGTCTCCATAGGGCGACAGGGTCATTCCCAATGTTCTGTTGGGGTGATTACCTCCAAGACCCCTTTGGCTGGCCTAAAATGGATATATGCGCCGTCTTAGGCTCACTGAGGCGAGACGAACTTTCCCAATGTTCTATTGGGTGGTGACTCCATGAAACCTCCTTGTTGCCCAAAATAGATGCACTTGTAATTCATTGCAAGTTGTCAACAAACCTCACATGCCCGATCGCCCTCAAGCGGGCGGTCAAGGGGCACCCACGGGGTTCGGTGTACGTCACACTATGCCCTGCGTTCCCCGCTGTGGGCTGACTCAAAGTCGGGATATTGTTCTATCCTTGGGTATAGCTCCTTTTGAAGCTGCTCGTTTAGCTCCTCAGGGACCCACCTTTTCTTTGGAGCCATTGGTTGAGGCATTGGACAGACTTTCTGATTTTCCCACATACCACGTAAGTGTCTTCTTCATGTTCTGTATGATGAGGTATTTGACTGTAACCTCAGATGAGCTGATTGGCGATCCCCGCCTGTTTGGGATTCTGGATGATTTTCACCGCGGGCTGACCCCTTTCCCACTTATTCTGGCTGAGACCATCCTGGGCTTGGATTCCGCTTGTTCCAGGTCTACCACTTCATTCACTGGAAGCCCCTTATTACTCCAGGTACGTCATTATTTTAAAAGATAGTGCGTCCCTTGTGGATTTTCACACTAGCTTTTCTTAGTGGGAAATGCGTCCTTTCGAATTTTCACACAACCGTATGCCTAATTTTTGCCTGAAATAAATCCAATTTACTCCAGCGGCTTTTTTTTTTTTAGATATGGTTGCAGGAGAAATTAAAGCTGCTATCAGAACCTCCTCCCCGAGTCATTGCGCAATATTCCCCAAGACACTTCCTCCCACGTCAGCGGCTGTACTCATTTGCAACTTCCGATGAAGGTATTGCCAGATTCAGCGAGATATCAAACGAGGATATTAACTTCGTGCATGCTTGGCTTCCCCTTTCTAGTGCAATCATTGATGGCTCATCGGGGTGTGTCCCCTTATGCGGGCTTCGTCAAGCCACCTTTTACATTACTGCCCGATGTGCTCTTCAGCTCGGGATGACTCAGGATGTGGTGAGGATTCCCCTATCCTTCCGAGGAGGACTGCTTTCTGCAGCTTTTGCTTCTCGTTATCACGAGCTTTGGAGCCAACTTCCACTGAAGACCGCCATACCTCCATTCGGGACTCACTCCATGACTTCTACTAACGAGTATAAGAGGTGGGTACTTAGCCTGGCATCTGACAACAGGACACGACGACTTAGGCATTTGGCTGGCGAGAGTAGAAGTAGAGCATAGTTTAGCTTAGCTTTGTATGCCTTTTTGAGCATTATGTTCCTTTTTCAAAACAGAACTAGAAAACGATGTAAATGAACAAATCAAGTTTATTTTCGTTTCACAAAGTTTTGTACATTTCCGTAATATTTCAACATACATGATCACTATTTGTCACTAATTCAATTATGCAAACCACATTCGTTCATGGAACCAAATCTAGCCAAATTTTGATAGCATCAAACTCCTGTTACCAATCAGCCCTCTCGGGTTTTCTTGATTGGATATTTTCTCTCAAGCCTCTAATTTTTGCCCATGATGCCTTTTTTCAGTTTTCACCCTGACGAGGCGCCCAATTTTAGCAAAGCCGCCTTTTTCAGTTTTCGACCCGCGGGGCTTCTTTTCTCTTCTTTTCATTTTATAGTCTTTAGCCATGGAACCTTTTGAGTCTATCGATATTGATCGGTTCTTTGAACTCGTTGTCATTGCTATCCAACAGAATCGCAACTCCTTTCGATAATAGCTTCTTGAGGAGAAATGTCCTTCCCACGTTGGTCTGAACTTTCCTCTGATATCTGGTGCACCTGGTCTCATCTGCTTGAACAACAAGTCCCCTTTTTTCAACGGATGCTTCTTGACTTTCTTTCCAAAGGACCTGGCAAGTCTCTTATGATAGATCTGGTTATGGTAATAGGCCCTCAACCTATTTTCATCCAGTATGTTCAGGTGTTGTAACCGCTTTTGTGCCCATTTAGCTTCTGGGATCTGTGCTTCCATGACCACTCTTAATGACTTGAGCTCGATTTCAACCGGTAGCACTGCCTCCGTCCTATATACTAAGGAATAAGGCATGGCCCCTGCAGACGTTCTGATGGTTGTTCTATAGCCCCAGAGCGCAAAAGGTAACTTTTCTGTCCAATCTTTATAATTCTGCACCATCTTGGCTAAGATCCTTTTGATATTCTTGTTGGCAGCTTCTACTGCCCCATTGGCCTGAGGACAGTATGGGGATGACTTGTGATGCTCAATACCGTACTTCTGAAATAACTTCTTCGTTTCAGCCATGAACTGGACCCCATTGTCAGATACCATGTGGTGTGGAAGGCCATACCTACAAATCTAATTTTTCTCAATGAACTTGGCCATATCCCGAGCGTCAATCTTTTTGAAGGACTCAGCTTCTACCCACTTGGTAGTCAATGGCGACTATGATGTATCTGTGTTCATTGGAGGCCGTGGGATAAATTTCCCCAATAATGTCAATCCCCCAAGCTGTGAACGGCCAAGGTGACGTCAGATTGTGTAATTCTGAGATGGGCAAGTGCCCTAGATCTGCATACTGCTGACATAACTGGCACTGCTTTACGTACTTTGAGCAATCGTTATCCATGGTAAGCCAGAAAAATCCTTGCCTCATAATCTTTTTGGCCAGTGTCAGCCCGTTCATATGCGCCCCGCATACACCGGCGTGAGTTTCTTCCATTACCCTTTTAGCCTCTTTCTCATCCAAACACCTCAACTGGATACCATCGGCCTGTCGCTTGTATAATACCCCATCTATACAAATGAACTGAGTAGACAATTTGCGAATCATTCTCTGATCTTTCTCGGTAGCTTCCTCTGGAAAGGCCGCATTCTCTAGATAATTCATAATATCGTAATACCACGGCTTCCCGTCTGCCACTTCTATCTCCATTACTGATTTTGATTCGAAACTAGGTCTCTCAGAGCTAGAAATCAAAACTGGCTTCATGATTATCCCTTCTAGATTGTCCCACATAGATACTAAAGTGGCGAGCGCATCGGCCAACTGATTCTTGTCCCTGGGAATGAAATGGAACGTGCACACCTCAAATTGACTGCTCAAACCTCTCAAGTGCTTAATGTATGGCATTAGCCTTTCTTCTTTAACAGCCCATTCTCCTCGAATTTGATTGATCACTAGGGATGAATCTCCAAATACTTCAACGCTCTTTGCCCCCAAGGTTATTAATGCTTCCAACCCAAACATACACGCTTCATACTCAGCCTCATTATTGGTAGCTTTGAACCTCAGTTTCTTTGCCAAAGGGAGTTTCTCATTCTCCGGGGTTGTTAAGATAACCCCTACTCCTACCCCTTACTGTTCACGGCTCTGTCGAAGTACAATTGCCAACCCTGAACTGCTATAGCTGCCACATCCTCATTTGGGAAGTTGAACTCGTAAGAGTCCCCTTGAATTGGGTGTTCTGCTAGGAATTCTGCCACTGCATGCCCTTTAACTGTTTTTCGAGTAACATAATCTACATCAAACTCTTATAGCAGCAACAACCACCTGCCCATTTTCCCCAGTAAGGATGGTGCTTCTTGTAAGTATCTTAAGGGATTCTCCTTTGCCACTGCCTGCACCTTGTAAGAGTGAAAATAGTGTCTCAACTTCTTAGAGGCCCAGATTACCGCAAGACAGATCTTCTCTACTTCAGCGTGCTTAACCTCATACTCCAGGAATTTCTTACTCAGGTAGTAAATAGCAAATTCCACCCCGAACTCGTCCTCTTGGGCCATCATGGTACACACAGAACTATCCTTTATGGCTAGGTACAGAATCAGGGGCTTACTCGGCCGTGGCGGTCTCAGCACCGGTGGATTCAGTAAGTACTCTCTGATAGTATCGAAGGCCTTTTGGCAATCCTGGTTCCATACTACAGGCTGATTTTTCCTGAAGAGTTTAAAGATTGGCTCACAAATCGAAGTTAATTTGGCAATGAATATACTGACATATTGCAATTTGTCCAAGAAACTCCTTACATCCTTTTCCTTTCGAGACACCGGCATCTCTCTGATGGCCTTAACCTTATCTGGGTCAATCTCAATTCCCCTCTGGCTAACTACATGTCCCAGCAACTTTCCTGACGTAACCCCAAAGATACACTTCTTAGGGTTTAACCACAGATTGTACTTATTTATTCTCTGGAAGAACTTTTCCAAAGCTTCAAAATGGCCTTCTCTAGTGGCGGACTTGATCATCATATCATCGACATACACCTCCACCTCTTTATGGATCAAATCACTTAACATTTTTGTCACCATCCTCTGATAAGTAGCTCCTGCATTTTTTTAAGCCAAAGGGCATTACCCTGTCGGCATACATCCCCCATTCTGTGATAAAAGCCGTCCTGATCCGGTTAATTATTTTATTGAGAATCTGATTGTAACCCGCATAACCATCTCCAAAGCTATACATCTCACAAGCGGCTGCGCTTTCTATCAATACATCTATATGGGGTAACGGGAAATCATCTTTTGGATAGGCCTTATTTAGATCCCGGTAATCCACACATACCCTTACTTTACCGTTCTTTTTGGCTACTGGGATGACATTGGCCAACCAGGTTGGATACTGCACCTCCACTAGAAACTTAGCCTCAATCTGTTAGCGAATTTCCTCCTTTACCTTATCTGTCCATTCCAGCCTGTGTCTTCTCAGCTTCTGTTTTACGGGTTTATGATCTGGATACGTCGAAATAGCGTGTTCTGCGATTTCCCGATTAATTCCTGGCATGTGTTTGTAGGTCCAGGCAAAGACTTTTTCATATTTTTTTAATATTCTCTCAAATTTTCTCGCTCTTCAGGAGTTATATTTGATGCTATCAAAATTTTTTTTGGGTTTTCCGTGGTTCCAAGATTAAATGGGGTAGCATCAGTTGCATTAATGTCAAATATAGATGGATTATGATTATGATCATGCATGGTGAAATCATTAGAAACATCGCACAAATAAGCAAAATTGTTCACTTTATTAATAAAATTAAAATTGTCATTAACATCATTGAAAAGTTCTGGATTGAAAAGACAATCTAAACTAGTTTCTTCCTCTCCCTCTGCTAGTGCATCTACTGTGGTTGACGGTCCTGCATCGCTTTGGCTTTTTGGAGGCTCTTTGGTCACCCCTTGAATGGCTTCCTCGACCTTTGCTTTTCCTTTCAGCTGGATGGTTACCATCTTCTCAGTGATTACCTCTTCGGGCATGTCACGGTCCCAAATTGTCTTGCTGGTAATGATTTCCTCATCCCAAAAGCCCTCTACTGGCTTGATCAATCCAATGCCCCAGTCGTAGACATCGTTAAAGACCTTGAACCCTGGCACAATTTTTCCATCCACCCACTGTGGTTCAGCCTCTCCTGTATAGGTACATGCTATGGTTGCCGGCACAAAACTTTTCTGAATATGGGGAATTTCCATCTCTGGCTTTTCACTCTTCTTTACAGCACCAGTATAACCCAAACCCCTTCTGTCCTTCTGGCTTTTGGTAACCATGGCTTTTAGCACCCCCTGAGACTTCTTTCCCAACCCAGCGCCAGGAAGGAATGACATCTTCTTCATCATGTTTAGCACTTGAGGAGTTTCTTCCATCCACTCTTCCTCTTCTATCATGGCAACATGAAACCCACTGAATGGCTGCCTTGCGATCTCCAGAATTGAAACCTGATTCTCCCGTGCAGCCCTTATGGTTACGACCTGACCTTCATGGGGTATCTTTACCATCTGATGAAGCGTAGAGGGGACTCCACCCAACTTGTGAAACCATGGCCTACCCAAAAGAGCTGAGAAATTGGCGGGTATGGGTAGCACCACAAACTCCACTTCAGATTCTACCGGTCCTGTCTTCACCGTTGCCATAAATGTTCCCGAAGCATGTCTGCGCGAGTTATCATATGCAGTGATAGTGAGATCGGACTTGGCCAATATATCCTTCGTCACTCCAAAAGCTGCTATTGCCACTTGAGGGCATGCATTTATCGATGAGCCATCATCTACCATTACACAGGCTGTGTGCTTATGGTTAATCTGTGCCCTTATGTACAAAGGGCGATTATGGTTGTGGCCCTCTGCTGGCAAATCAGCACTGGTAAAATGACACTTTCTCCCGCTCCTCCCTTCACTACATCCAGAAGTTCCGTCGGCGAGATGGTGGTGGCCACAGTTGCCTCACATAAAACTTCCACTACCTTTTGCCTATGGGATGGAGATTGCCTCAAGAGATCCCATATAGAAATCTGAGTCGGCGTCTTTTTCAGCTGCTTAATAATCAAATCTTCTTCCGACTCTTTCCCCTTTTGGCCTGCTTCTGGCTCTTGAGGCTTCTCAACTTCTGGAGCTACCCTTTCGCTCCGAGTCACGGCTCCTACTTTACTCTTCTTCTTCCCTTCGTCTTTTTCTTTTGCACCCCACGGGTCTGGAAACATCTCAGCATTATCATCCTCCTCTCCACTTTCATCGGTGGACCGGCAATCTATCACAGCCACCGGTAACCCTTCTTCGTTTGACTCAATAGCATGCATATCATTACCATACAATTCCCTCAATACAAACTCTTCAGGTAGACCTGGCCCAATCATATTCACTGGTGGGGGCACATTGTTGTACCCAATTTTCTTCTGACATCCTCTCTTTTCTGGGTCTATGATATGTTTTGAATCAATCAGATCCTGAATTATATGCCACAACGCCTTGCAATTATCAGTTGTGTGGCCAGTGTGCTGATGGTATGCACAAAATTCATCATCTTTATGCCCTGGTTGGCCCTGCGTTTTAGCGGGTCGAGGTGGCAAAGGCTGCAATTTCCCCTCTTTCATTAGTCTTCTCAATACCCATAACAAAGACCTTCCGAGATTTGAAAAACGTCTCAGAGTAGAATTGGTAGTTAATACCTCTGTGGTCTTTCAAGGGCCTATCGATTTACCAGCTCCAGTGCTACCCCTCCTATAATTCTCAGCGTTCACTTTCTTAGCCAGGTATTCTGCTTCAGCTTCTATGGCAATATCCTTCAGAGACTTTCAATCTCTTAAACCCTTCATCTTTAAACCCTCTCTCAAATATGGGCTCGCATTTCTGATGAACAACCGTATTTGATTTTGAGTATCCTGTTTTCTTTTCATCTCCATCACCATCACCCGGTTCCTCCATCGGGTTAGATACTCATGAAAGGACTCGCCTCCCTTTTGCTGTAGTAGCTCTAGGTCTTTCAAGGTCACCTCCATTCTCGTACTACAGTCATATTGTCTAAGAAATTCCTTAGTCAATAAATCCCAGTCCTTTTTAGTCCGGCGATCCAACCCATGATACCAATCCATTGCTGGGCCGGTCAAGCTTAAGCAAAAGTATTCAATCTTCTGCTTCCTTGTCAAAGTAGTACCCTTCATCACCAGCGAGTACTGTTTAATATGTGCAGTAGGGTCGGAAGTACCGTCGAATTTCGGCACATCTGGCATTTTAAAGTTCATTGGGATTGGGTCCTCTCCATTTAATTCCTAATCTTTAGGGCTCATTCCTCAACCCTTTGTCAAAGTCCTAACCATCGCTTCAAATTTCTCCTCAACTTTCCTCCAGATGGCTTCTTCAGTTTGAGATGCCTTCCCTTTCTGAAACATGTGCTCTTCATAATCATCATCTAATCCCAGAGCTTATTTTCCCCTCTATACCCCTAAAGTAGCAGCTCTTAGGTGTACCAGCGGCGGATGATTCTCCTCTAGTGGGTTTTCTCTGACCTCCTCCGCTTCATTACTTCTCATGGGAGGAGGCGGTGGGTTCTGCTGAGCAGCTGGTTGGCCCATCCTGGTCATCATGGCCAATATGCGATTCTCGAAATCCTCAAATCTTCGGCCCACCTCCTCTGCGATTAAAGCCCCGGTGGCATCTGCCCCTCTTGGTGAGTTTGACATTTCTTCGGATGTGGAAACTTGGGTTGAACCAGTTTCTGAAAAAGTGCTTGAATAATTCACCCTTTCTGGTAACTCAAAAAGAGGATTCCCGACTAATCACCCACTAGAATCTCTTGTCCACATAGGCAGATCTATGATGGCTGCAAATAGAAAAGAGTTAGAATGATGCATGAATGCAATAAGATGCATGATCGTGCTATGCAACACCCATAAATCACATGCAAGCACATAGGTCCTTCCTACCTTGTTACTCCCGCACATGAGGTCATGGTCTCTTTCCTAGGTGGGATTAGCCCATGGATCAACCGGGGACTCGATGGATGCGTATGGTGCACAGTGAAAGACTGGCAGCATAACTCTCCTAACTAATGCACAGGCACGTGAGTCACGATCATTATGTGTTTAGGTGGTCCAAATAATTTGAGATGGGCCTACCGGGGCATGAAAGCCTTTGGCTAGGTAGCCAATCAAAACATTTGGGTCCGCCTAATACAAAATGACCCATACAGCTAGCACAGTATTACGGTTCATACCACCTAGGGGAAGTGTCTATGTCCATTACATGAGCTTTGGCCAAGGTAATGTCGCTTTAGGGCTACCCAAGCATGGTCCCTGCCAATGGGTCTAGCTCATCACGAGCGTAGCAACCGGTCGGGTCTCTATTTTATATACCAAACGGTACGAGACTTGGGCTGGTGATTATCCTTAACACTTCCCTATATTGAGTGAACATAGGGTCGTGCTTCGGGAACGCACCGGGGTCTATAAAGGGACCAAACTAGCATAAATCTAAGGCTCTAATGAGATGTAATGCAGCTTTGAAAGAAAGCAAAACTTTTTAAACTAAAACTTAATTGTAAATTTTAATCAAGGTACTTTCGAATCGAAGTCTCAAGTATGTCCCCAGCGGAGTCACCACTGTGACGCGCGCTGAACCCCGGGGTGCCCCGAAGACCCACTTTTAGGGCTTTCGGGAGAGGTTCATGGAAACTTGTAAGGTATTTACAAGTGCGTCTATGTTGGGCAATAATGAGGTTTCTTGGAGTCGCCACCCAATAGAACATTGGGATAGGGTCGTCCAGCCTCGGTGAGCCTAAGACGGCGCATGTATCCATTTTGGGCAAGCCAGAGGGATCTTGGAGACAATTATCCCAATAGAATATTGGAATGACTCTCTAACCCCATGGAGCCTAGGATTGTAAATTTGGGTCTTTTGCTGGGACATAAGAGGTGTCTTGGAGGTCCCATTCCAATGAAGCATCGAAATGGTCCTCTTGCCTCATTGAGCCAAAGACCATAGTAGGTTCGGGACTTCTCATTTATTTATACCTTGATTAAGTTTACAATTATGTTTTGAGTTTATTATTTCACTCTCCTTCCACACGATGCAATTAATTAAAGCGCAATTCATTCACGTCAAAAGCAATAAGTAAAGCATAAAAAATAAAACATCCAAAAATAAATTATAACAAAACTAGGGGCGGAATACAACCCCCATTGTAAAGAAGGTGCAGAACATACATAAACCGGAATATTTGTTAAGAGCGTGGACATTGGTCCTTGCATGCATTTATTATGAAAGCGATTTTGATGTGATGGTTTTATTGGATGGAAATAGGACTTTGGTCCCTATTTTGCAAAAATCCCAAGTTAATTAATATAAAACATCAAGCCATTTTTATTATGACGAGACAACAATAATTTTTACAATTAAATAAGCAAATAAATAAAAATAGAGATAAAGAAAAAAAAAACGGGTAGAGATTCTCTGATTTGGGCGGCCACCACCATCTCAATTCCAATCCACCCAAAAATAATTAAACACCTCACAAAATAAACAAACACATTAGTGCAAAAATCAGAAATAACCTAAAGAACAGCCAAAAAAGGAATTTTGAAGAAAAGTATTAAAGAATAAAAGAAAACAAATGAAAAAGGAGCAAATAAATTGAAAAACATGAAGAAAGGCCCAGGGACAGCCTTCTATCAACGACCGACGGGCGTCCCTGGCATGACCGGCGGGCAGTGCAGTGCGCTACCTACGTCCCATTCCTCAAACGAAACCCCTCTGCCCGTCGGTCACCCCTTTTCCTAAAAAAAATCACAAAAAACCAGATTTTTACAAGAAAATTCTTTATTTTCACAAAAGATTTAAAATAAATGCAAATAATTAAATTAAATCAACCAAATATTAAGTCCAGAATATTTACCCTCGGATTTTACTTTTCTGGATGAATGTAGGATAATTTTTAGTCCCGCGCGCTTCAAAAGGATTGAATAAAAATCAAGAAAAGAAAACTCATATTTCTTCGTTGAAACTTTAACAGTGATTCAAATGTCGGGAATAAATAAATTGATGGAAACAAATTAATTTTGTTCCCTCAATTTAATTAGATTCACAAATAGAATTTTGAGAAGAAATCAAAAGATGAAAAGAACTTTGTGGAATAAAAATCCTTAAGAAAAAATACTGAAAATATAGATTTTTAGAGGAAAGTAGCTAAATTGTCCCACCCCCAAAAATTAATCCTAGTTCCTCCTTATAGAATTTGGAAAAACTTAATGTTTGCTGGAAAAAGATTCCCCAAAAAAACCCCTTTTTTTTTTCTTTCTTCTCCTTTTTCTCTCTTTTTTTTTTTAGTGAAAATAGGAATCCTAATTTTAGTTGGAAAATCCTCAATCCTATTTCCCTAGGTTCAGGAAAAAATCTTAACTGTATCCCCCAAAATTCGGCGACCAAATCAACGACCGACGAGTGTCTGAAGCTAACCGATGGGGGTCGGTTAAAAGGGCACGCGCGGTGATTTGGCCAACGGACGGAACGAGGCACGGGAATGAAAGACGGGCGTCGGTTTACGGACAAGTGTCCGTTGCTCGCCTCACCGACAGCTCGTCTCTTATAGCGAGAGACGAATTATCTCAGCGACCGACGGGCGTCCTTCCACCGACGGGTAGGCCGTTTGCGGAGAAAGAAAAAACATTTTAATATAAATTTTCTCAAATTCCATGAAATTTTCCGCTGTAAATAAATAAAAAATTTAACCCTTGTGAATCTGAAGGACCAAAAAATGAATGAATTTCATCCATTCATTCGAAAACGGACACTGATTTCTTCATCGGGTAATCTCTGATTTGAATTGCCTCAAGGCACGGTGTTTATAATCACCTTATTAACATATATCTCTGCCAATCTATCCATCGGATAATCAAGCCAAACCGGTAGAAAGTGAGCCGACTTGGTGAGTCGATCAATTATAACCCAAACCGAATCATGCTTCCTCTGAGTCATTGGCAGTCCCGTCACAAAATCCATCGTGATATCATCCCACTTCCATTGAGGGATAGGTAAAGGGTTGAGCAACCCAGATGGAACTTAGTGCTCGGCCTTTACCTGCTAACAGGTCCGGCACTTGGAAACAAAGTCCACAATATCCCTCTGCATAGTGAAAATCGTAGTGTGTGCCTCCAACAAAAGCGTTTTTCTCAACTCATCATCATCAGGCACACACAAACTATCTTTGAAACTTAGCACCCTATCCTTAACAGAAAACTCAGTCTAACTCCCACTCTGAGCTACTTGTATCATTTATTGCAATTTCGAATCATTTCTCTAAGCATCAACAATCAACTGCCTCAGAGAAAGCTTAGCTCACAACTGGGCTATCAGAGCTCCTTCCGAAGCAAACCTCCACTTACAATGCTCAATACTAGAGCTGAAACCAATTTTTGACTCAACGCATCTACAACTACATTTGCTTTACCCGGATGATAATCCAAAATGCAATCGTAGTCCTTGAAAAGTTCTAGCCACCGACGTTGCCTCAAATTCAATTCTTTCTGCGTAAGGAGATACCTCAAACTCTTGTGGTCCGTGAAAATCCTACATGTTTCCCCATACAGATAATGACGCCAAATCTTAAGAGCAACGACCACAGCAGCCAATTCCAAATCTTGCGTCGGATAGTTCCGCTCATGAGGCTTCAGTTGTCGAGGTGCATAAGCTACCACTTTACCCTCTTGCATCAGAACACAACCAAGTCGAATACCAGAAGCATCACTATACATAACATACTCCTTACTCGAAATGGGTTGAGTAAGTATAGGAGCTTCAACTAATAAACTCTTCAACCGATCAAAACTTGCTTGACATTGGTCGGACCAAACAAATTTTACTCCTTTCCAAAGAAGTCTTGTCATAGGTGCAACAATCACTGAAAACCCTTTCACAAAACGCTTATAATATCCGGCTAAATCCAGAAAACTCCTTACCTCTAGCACATTCTTCGGTGGCTGCTAATTCACAATAGCCTCGACCTTTGACGAATCCACTCGAATACCTTCAGAAGAAATAATGTGGCCCAAAAATGACACCTCCTTGAGCCAAAAATCACACTTACTGAGCTTCGCAAATAAATGGTGATCCCTCAAAACCTGAAGCACAATCCGAAGATGCTTTTCATGCTCTTGCTCATTCTTCAAGTGTACCAAGATGTCATCAATGAATGCCACAACAAATCGATCGAGATATGGCCTAAACACACGGTTCATCAAGTCCATAAATGCTGTTGGTGCATTCGTTAAACCAAACAACATCACTAAAAACTCATAATGACCATATTGCATCCGAAAAGTAGTCTTAGCTACATCTGAATCCTTAACTCGAAGCTGATAATAACCGGACCGCAAGTCTATCTTAGAAAAGACTCCAACACCTCTCAACTGATCAAAAAGGTCCACAATCCTAGGCAATGGATACTTGTTTTTCACAATAACCTTATTAATCTGACGGTAGTCAATACACATTCTTAGTGTCCCATCCTTCTTCTTAATAAACAACACCGGAACACCCCACGGAGATACACTGGGTCTGATAAAGCCTTTATCCAATAGCTCCTGTAATTGAGTCTTAAGTTCTCTCAATTCCATAAGAGCCATTCGATAAGGTGCTTTAGAAAGAAGAGCAGTACCCTGCATAATCTCTATGGATAGCTCTACCTCTCTCTCTGGAGGTAAACCAGGCAATTCTCCCGGGAACACATCCTCAAACTCTTTAACTACAAAAATATCCTGAATCTTAACCTGACTACGCTTAGAATTTAGCACTACAACCAAAAATGCTTCACACCCTTTCCTCAAACAACGCTTAGCTTGCATAGTTGAAATAATATTACCCATAGAAATCTTCTGCCACAGACTTCCTCATACTCTCTATCGGGGCTCTTAGTGCGGTCACCCTCTCTAAAACACTCCCCATGTCTTAGGATATCTTTAACATAGCCTCGAAAGGCATAGCTGGCGCCTCAGGCTGCACCCCAGCAGGCTAAGCAGGCCCAGACACTGATGGATCTGGCTCTTGGGGATTAGCATTCTCTGCTGACCCCTCGAGAGACCCACGCGTGAACTCCATCTACTACAAAACATAAAGACACCGACATTAGGCCAATACACTCCTAAACATATATCTATACTCTACGGTCATCCAGAGATGCCTAAACCTAGGCTTTGATACCAAAAATTATAACACCCCCTACCTATACGTAAGGGAGCTCACCATAATGGAGAGTGAGACCCCGCATAGATAAGGGTGTCACCAGAACGAGATACAACCAAGCATACAAATAACTAAATGAACAGAAATAAATAAAACATTCAACATCATAAAGAACAGGCTCACAAAAATCTCAAATCCTTCATTAATATAACTACATGTTCATTACAAAAAGAGATAGGAATACAATATCTATCTATATAAAATTTCAAATACACAGATGGAGAATTACATATTCAAAAAAGAACTACAAAGATTATACAAAAGATACAATATACAAAAACATAAGTCCCTTCAAAAAGCTCTCCTACTCTTTTGGCCTAGACTGCTACTGACCTCCCAAAAATTCCACAGCTTCCGCACCTACACGGATAGAACACACATACTAAGCGATAACGCTTAGTGGGGAAACACATGCGTATGTCACAAGCATATCAAAGTTTCCATAAAAGCATAATAACTTTATATCATGCATTGCATTCACCAAAGTTCCATAACATATATTTATTAATATAACAATAACACATTCACAATAAAATCATACATGCGCCTGCAAACTCATGGTAGCGAATAACGAGTGAACGCATTAGTACCCGTGGGTACGGTCAAAAGCAATTTCTTTACTTTTATCCAAAAATATTTTCACATTAAGAATCTTAAACAAGATTCGAACACATTAAGGATCTCGAGGACCCAAACGGGGACTTGATCAGGGTCCAGAACACATTAGGACTGCAGCTAACAGAACTCTTTAGACATGCCTAATTATCCACTAACTTGATTCTTGCAGGCTATGCATAAAATATTTCATATAAGACATCTATTGGAGCACATAATAGTTCATACACAAAAGTATTTACATCATAAGAAGAATCATTCATGTCAATTATTATAAAAGAAACCAGAAAAGCAAATAGGGCAGATATCGCGCTAGCGATGAATGTCGCGCTCGTGACAGAGGCAAGACTCGCCTACTGCTTCCACTCACGACAGCCCTTGCGCTCGTGCGAGGAGGTCAAACAGGCCTCTGTCGCTCTCGCAACAGAGGGCGGGGAAGTTTACTATCACCCTCACGCATCAAAGAGCGCTCGCAACAGCAAAAAGCTTGACAGAGCCGAGCTCTC
Source organism: Excoecaria cochinchinensis (assembly GCA_947683425.1). Classification (NCBI taxonomy): domain Eukaryota; kingdom Viridiplantae; phylum Streptophyta; class Magnoliopsida; order Malpighiales; family Euphorbiaceae; genus Excoecaria; species Excoecaria cochinchinensis. The sequence goes on from CANTUQ010000183.1 coordinate 1,843,410, forward strand.
TGTCGTGCTCACGACAGAGGCCCTTCTCTATAGGAGCTTGGAACACCATGCTCTATTGCGCTCACGACAGAGTCGATTTTCAGCTCCCACTGCCGAAAATCTGCAGAAACTCATGCTAAAAATCACCCCAAACATGCAATTGATTCCCCAAATTTCAACATAATCCAAATCAAGCATTCAATACATGTTATACAACATAAAACCCATGTTGGATACCAATTATCCCAATTAAAACATTCAAATTAGACAATCAAAATCAAGGGTTCATCAAACCCAGAATTTTGCTCCAAAACTCATTCAAATTCAAATTTTGATTCAATGCACCACAACCATGGCATCTCTATTCAAATTAATCAAAAACCCACAACATTTATATAATCATAAACAAGTTTAACCTCATAAATTCCAGAAAATCATAACAAAACACACAAATTCACAAATTCCCTAACCTCAATCCTAAGCTCCTTAATCGATCACTCCACTGCACTTCCTCCAACCTTTTCCTTGCCCTTGGGATGCTTAGATGAAATTTTTGGAAATCAACCCAATCAAACCAAAACTCAAAACCTAAACAACCATACACATATCCAACAGAAATCAAAGAGAAAGAAGAGTAAAAAGAACAAGAAGAAGAAGAAGAAGAGCATAAACTTACCAATTTAGCTCTAGAATTATCAAATCCCACCAACTCACTTGAACATACTAGGGCACAAGAGAAGAAGGAGAAGAGGAGAACGGAGAGAGGAATGGGAGAAGGCATATTGCTCCCTCTCTCTCTCCTAGGCTTTTATACCCCCACTTCTTTCTCTTACCACATGTCAATTAATCATTGGTGGGTTTTGGCAAAATCCTTCTAATCCTTTTTTTTAACTCCTTAAACCCCAAAACTAACTCCATAAATAAATAATACTACTCAAACATGCCCTTAAAACCAAACAATTCATGCAATAGACTCCAAAATTAAAATACCACACGTAATAATACACATAAAATTGCTCGAAATTACTAGGGTATAAATCGGAGTGTTACAAGGGTATTATTATATCTTATGCATATACATGTCTTTTACATTTTACAATAAAATTTTACTACTAGATTACAAACATTTAAATACTTATCATAAAAGACTACAATATTTTAAAGCCTTCATACTCAAAATTCTTTTCTTGTACTGGGCTTTAGGATTGCGGATTATCCCGGAAACTGATTAAATTCTCCTGAACCTACATGGATAAAACTTCATGGTAAGCTTTCTAGCTTATTAGAAGGAATAACATAATGTGGATGACCTCGCACATAAGTCATTCAATGCACATGCATAAATATTATCATATATTTATGAATAAATAACATAATTATACCAGTAAGTATGCACTTTCATATCACAAATATACGTCATTCAAGCTGCATGCATTTAAAGCTTATATGCCATTGCTTTCATTATCCTATTGGAGTTATGTATTTTAAAAAAAAGAGATTATATTAACTTAGTAGACTGTCTCATATTTCCTTCATTTCATAATTATCATTAGGTATGAAGTAAATAGCAACGAATGTAGGTATGTATGTTCACACTATCATCATATTCTTTGTAAAATATTTATTTTCAAACATATATTTCATAACGGATTCACATATTTCAAACAGAAGTATATACGTGTATACCAAACTTAATTCCTTGAAAAATTTTTCATTTCATGCAAGAATACTATTTAGAACTCATATTCTAAAGTGGCATTTGATTAATTACATCATAAATCATATTTCATATCATTCTCTTATATGCCTTTTGAAAATATATTCTTATTAATGCATCTTCTTTATATCTTAGCCCTTTTTTTAGCCCTAGCGGTGTCCTCGAGTTTTTATGGCTTGGCATTGCTTTACTATATTGGATTCAATCTCTTTGTAAAATCCCTGCATCACTTGTTGGAGGAGCTTCAACATCATAGGTGTACCCCCATTTACTTTTTTATAACACTATTAATTGGTAGATTGGTACTATTTTTAAAACATTTTAAACCTTTTATGACGAGAAAAACTTTGAGGACAAATAAATTTTTGAACCCAAATGTCAAAGACATATAAATTCAATTTCCTTGCATAAATACTAATTACATTGCACACTTAAAAAGTAACTTTAGTATTTTTTATTAATAAAAATGTCTTATGTAATTTAATAAAGGGATTTTTTTTGCCCTCGCATTATTAGAAAGGGTGTGAAAATGCTCTAGAACTTTTTTTAGTCGGTTTTTACCCTAAACTCAGTTTAATGGTTGGAAAATATCCTCACGATAGACGAAAAGTCAAGCTAGCAAACGGGGTTAACGACAGCCAATCACTCGTCGACACGTCAACATCCACATGACAAATATCTTTCCTAATCAGATTAAAAAACATTAAAAAAAAATTAAAAAAGTGACGTGGAAAGCTCCCTCCCTCCCCCTTCTCTCTTTCTGTGTGTTCAAATCAATGGCACTGAATTTGAAATTTCCATGAATCACCGTTTTTCAGCAACAGCAACAATGATCCTCTTTGCCATTAGTGTCTCCAACCTCACCTCTAATCCCATTTCTGTTTCCTCCACCACCACCACTCTCTTTTCCTTACTCAACCCTGTAAACAACCTCATGCCATTGAATACTCTTCCTTGTCTCTTAAACCACTTCTTCTCTCCACCGGTGCTTCCACTTCCTCATCCTCCTCCCTCACCACGAACACTACTACCAACAATAGCAACAACAACAGTAACAACAACTCTACTCTTCTTCACCAATTGACACGCACGTTCCCCGATGACAAACCAGAGGGGATGATGGAGATGCTGTCCTCCTGTGGTTACTATCGCCATTCGCAGTGGCTCAAATTCTTTGGTGGAGTTTGTGCAAAAGATCGAGAAGTCTGAGAACAACAAATTGATGCTTCCTAGTGTGGAGTTTTGTAGACTTTGCGTTAAACAGTTAGACCTCTTTCATAGAATCATTGATTTCGATGCTAGCCTTTCGTTCAGTTCTCCCTCTGTTTGGATGCCAAGAAATAGATAGGGACATGAAATTTAAGTTAGAGAAATTAGTACAAATTTCATTGTTATTTTGCATTTTTTGTTGATTTATATGAGGCTAGGAACAAATGTATTTGATATTGTGATATTAATTTGTAATTTCAATGTTTCGAATGGTGAAACATCCATTTGTTGTTAGATTTTTGCAGATCTAGTGCCATTGATTTGCACAGAGAGAGAGGGAGCTTTTCACGTCACCTTTTTAATTTTTTTAATTTTTTTTAATTTGACTAGGAAAGATGTTTGCCACGTGGATACTGATGTGTCGATATGTGATTGGCTGCCGTTAACTCCGTTTGCTAGTTAAACTTTTTGACTATCGTGAGGGTATTTTCCAACCATTAAACTGAGTTCTGGGGTAAAAACCAACAAAAAAAAATCGAGAGCATTTTCTGTAACACCCATTACCCGTACTTAGGCGATCCCATCCGATAAGGAGTGAGATGCCGTATGAGTAAAGGTGCCACCACACAGATACAGAATATACATACATCCCTACAAAAACATACATACTGAATTACAAGGTAATTTAAAACTTTACAAAGCCATTCATGAAAAGAGCTGATCATGCATTAATATAATGGAAACCATTACATTACTGTTTGATCAACCTAAGGGTACAAAAGATAATTATAAATCCCAAAATACATGTACATAAGCGGAAGCTATTACAAAACTGATATAAGAGAATTCTATACAAAAAGAATCCTCAAAATACAAAATAAAGCCCTACATTAAGACCCTGCTGTGTTGGCTTCGATGGCTGCGACTTCCCAAAGCAAAACTCCTTCCGCACCTGCACGGATAAACACACCGTGCTAAGCGATAAACGCTTAGTAGGGAAACACACATATGAAAGGGGCGGCCATTCACAATGGTCGTCAAATATAACACATACAGATGGCATCATCAGAAATACTCATTAGATATGAATATGAACATACGAACATATAGAGTCATACATTTGATATTATAACTGCCTTCATATCATCTCATTATTGCACAAATTCGAATAAAACATTCTCATAAATATCAAAACAATTAAAAGCAATTTAGCACCTGCTGACTCAAGGTAGTGGATAACGAGTGAACGGACAGTACTTTAGGGGTATGAGCCGATTACAGACAGTACCTTACGGGTACGAATCGATAACCAATATAATTTATCATTTGCAAAACATTTCATAAGGGACCTTAAACAAGATCCAAAAAAATTAGATGTTCGCAAGGAACCAAACAGGACCTGATCGCGGTCCAAACAGAACTGAGGCTGCAGCTATAAGACTCTATTAGGCATGCCTAACTATTCACTTAGTTGACTCGCAGGCTAAATTTTACAGTTAACAACCATAATTCAATTATGACGTGTAAAGAAATCACATACTTTGATAAATCAATACATGCACAAATATAGCTCATATTAAGTGATATTGTGTGCTAAAATTTATAATTAAACATCCTTAAAACATGCAAAATAAATAGTATTTTATTGCAAAGACAGGGTAGGTCACGGTGGTAATCAGATTGGTTGCCACCGTGACATACTAGGGATCTTCGACAGAATGCAAGTCTGGGGTACCTCACGGTGGTAACCCATCTGGTTGTCACCGTGACATACCCAGACCTCAAAATAAAATGTATCTATGGGGTACCTCACGGTGGTAACTAAATAGGTTGCCACCGTGACATACCCACTGCCCAAATAGAATCTAAAGTTTGGACACCTCACGGTGGTAACCAGATTGGTTGCCACCGTGACATATTCAAACTCACGGCAGAATGCATCTGGTTCGTGCCTCACGGTGGTAACCAGATTGGTTGCCACCGTGACCCATGCCCAGATGCGATTCCTAAAGGCGATTTCCAGGTCATTCAAGCCAAAAATCCCAAAACTCTCACTTCAACCAACATATCCATACTCCAATAATAGTAATAAACCAAATCAAAAATCATTAAATCATGCTTTAAAATAAATCCTACTCATGAATTCAAGGAACAACATCTATTTACATAATCCATTTCATCACTATTTATACCACAATTCCATCAATCATACCTTTGGTTCCAAAACACACAATCAAGGTTTAATAGACAAAGAAAACCACAACCCATAACATAATAACTAGTAATAACATCAAGAACATCAAAATTTCCAGAATTTCATTCAATTAAACATGCCAAAAATACATATAGCACAAATTCCCAAACCTCAAAACAGGAGCTCTATCACTTGGTTCCACTAGATCCAGCAACTTCCTTACCTTTAGGATCCCTTGTAGGCTCAGCTACACACCCAAAACCACAAGACACACGTACAAAAGCAACCCTAATCAAAACCCTAAATAAAGAAGATGAAGAAGAGAAGAGTACATGAAAATCGAAACGGAAAATGCAGAGAAACTTACCCAAAATAACACAATGAGTGACCAATCTCCACCACACAAGCTTGGACCAAGGGAAAGTTGGCTAAGAAAAACGAAGAAGAAGAAGAAGAAGAAGAAGAAGAGGGAACGGGGAAATGGAACTCAAATTCCGAATTTCCCCTTTTCTTCTTTCTCTTTCTTTTTTCACTCTCCACTTGTCACAATCTTGGTGGTGGAACCCACTCACTCACACAATGGATGCACATGTCACACACACACACAATGAAACACTCCAATAATGCACCCTACACATGTATGAGCAACACACACAATGCAATCCCATCTAATACACACACATAATAATATGCTCACATGTATGTGATCACAACTCCACTTATACACACCTTATTTCGATATGCACATCCACACAGGAACAAACCCACAAAATATGCATATATACCAAAATACCCCTATGATATGCCAAAACCATGCAAATGCACACACATACACACATATGGCTCGCTCAACTAGGGGGCAAACGGGGTGTGACATTTTCACACCCTTTCCAATAGCACAAGGGTAAAAAAATCCCTTATCCCTTTAATCAATTTATATCTTGTTTGTAACTAATCAATACAAATTATATGTACAAAATAATAAAGAATGAATATGTTTTATTGAAATAATAATAATAGTAGTATGTTACGCCATCCATTCCATTGTGATAGTTTTAAAAAATTTCGTGTTTCACCTAAAGTGATAATTTTAAATTTTAAAAATATTAATTATATATTTTTATTTTACATTTATTTATGAAAAAAAGATAATTAATATGGATGAGAATGTATAATTATAAAAAATTAGTAAAATGATATTTTAGTAAATTATAATAAATACTTTATAAATCTTTTTGTGTTTCACACAAAGTGACAATTTTAAATTTAAGAAATATTAATTATATATTTTTCTATTTTATACTAACGTATGAAAAAGTAATTAATAAGGGTGGGAATATATAATTATAAAAAATTAGTAAAATATTATTTTAATAAATTATAATAAATATTTTATTAAAATTTTAATTAATAATTTTTTTTTAGACGTAAATAGTTAAAAGTTATTGTGTGAAATGAATGGAGTATTTAAATTAAGAATTGTATAAAAAAATTGGATATTACCATTTCTATCAACCAAAACACGTCATTGGGAGACAGAGAGATTGAGAAAAAAAAAAGGAAAAAGGTTAGGCGGAACCAAAACTAAAAGAGGAGCAAGGAAAGCCTAAGAAAACATAGATGTGGAGTAGGGGTGAGAAAAAAACCGATGGATTCGGTTAACAGAAAAAAAAATCCGAAACCGAACCGATAGACTGGTTAACCGATTGTAATGGATTGGTTAATAGTTAATATTTTGAAAAAACCGATATTAATGGACTGGTTAATGGTTTTGACTCATGTGACCGGTTAACCGAACCGAAACCGAATTTTTAGTTAATTTATTAATTATTCAATATATCCATATTTTTATTTTTTATTATTTCTTGTTTTATCAAATTTTCAATAAATAAAATCAAAATATATTTGAAAAATTATATAACAATTTATCCTAATTAAAGGTAATTATATACTTTTTTTAATTATACTAATTATTTTGAAAATTTTAAATTTTTTAATTGGCGATTAGTAAGTATAACAATTTATTTAATTAAAAGTAATTATAGACCGATTAATTTATTTACTTATTAAATATTAATTTTTAAAAACAAATTTGTTTATATCGACCAAATATTTTTATTTTAACAATAATAATGTTATATTATAGTGAAAAAATTTTAATTTTTAAGCATGTTGAATATTTTAATTTTATTTATGAATATATTTTATAATTGTAGTGGTTAACCGAAAGATATTGAGTAATCGGTCCGAAAATTCGAAACCAATAGACTGATTATCCGATAGTAACAGACTGATTAATGGTTAGTATTTTGAAAAAATTGATATTAATAGACTGTTTTTTTTACTTATGTACCGATTAATCGGTTTATGCCCGCCACCTCTAATGTGGAAGTGAGGTTAAAAAGGCAAAACTCATTTTTCTATATAAAAAAAAAGCAAAATTCATTTTAATAGAAAATAAAATTTGAAAAAGGCGGTCCTATCCTTTAATTAGTTTTCTTACATAAATCAGCTTTTTCTCGTATACTACATTACTTATACTGACTTGAGTTCCCCGTCCCACTAACCACGTGTTCTTCTTTCAAACTCCAACATAACATGCTTTTCCGGTTTTATTACCAACAACTAATCAAAAGTCCCGCGTTTGACGCCTCTCTCTCTCTCTCTTGCCTACTTGAGTTTCGTCCTCTTCTTTACTTCCCCTTTCCACTATTTGAGATTAAATCTTAATTTAATTGGATAACTATATCTTTAATCCCAACATATTAGTTTGTAAACAATAAAGTCCTTTAATATAAAAAGTTCCAAAGCATTTATATTTTTCTCAATTCATTTATCGTTCACTTTTTATTTTCGAATTGATTTAAAATTAATAAGTGCATACTCTATTAATTTTAAAAGAATCTATAAATAATAAAAAGGATGAACAAAAAATGCATAATTACATTGTCATTAAATATGTTAATTTTTCATTAGTTTTAAATGGAAAATTAAATGGATTAAAAAATAATATTCAAAATTAGGATTCAATTGTATGATTGAAACCAGCTTCACCACTACAATATCTAAAATATCTAATCGGGGATGAGTTCTTTTTTATAAACACCAATTTGAGATTTAATTGTTGGTAAAATAATAATACTTAATATATTGGGAGTTAAATGAAATTATTTCTAGTTTAGTTAAATAAAAGAAAAATAAATAAATAATTAAATAAAGAAAAGAAAAGAAAAGAAAAGAAAAGGAAAATGCCCTGTCACATCTTCACCCAGTCCATTTTCATGTGCCCACTTCCTTCTTCACCGTAGACCACCCTCTCCTCCTCGCCAATACCAAAAACCTAGGGTTTCTTTCTCTCTTTCTTTTTCTTCTTCTTCTTCTTCTTCTTCTTCTTTTCTTTTTTTTTTTCTTCTTTTATTTTTACATCTTCTTCTTCTCTATATTTTGATTTCGATTTCGATTTCAATTTTATTTACTCAGTAAGCACACACGGAGAGATAGAGAGAGTAATTGTAATCATTAATCAAATTTGCCACTTCAATTGAATTCAATTCTATTCTTTTCTCTATACATGACGGACCAACAACAACACTTACAAAAGGAGGAGGAGAAGCAAGAAAAAGAGTACAGACCTTGTCTTCAAGAAGATGGAGAGAAGAAAAACTTTGATAATATAAACGGCGCTGACTTTATGACCATCGATCAATGCGAGAGGATTCGAGAAATGGAGGATTCGCAGCTTGTAGGGCCTCCGCCTGATGCTGCTGCTGTTGCTGCTAGTGGTTTGGTTGCGATGGGAGATGTGAACATGGTGGATGTAGAGGTTAGAACAGCCCCGACTGTTGTCGATGTTAGTTCCTTCAAGCGGAAGCGTGGCCGGCCTCCTAGAATTCACGGGAAAACGGGGCCGTCTCCTCCTCCACAGAGAAAGAATGATAAGGATGAGGAAGATGTTTGCTTTATTTGTTTTGATGGTGGTAGCCTCGTACTTTGTGATCGCCGGTGAGTTTATTTGTTTTTTGTTTTCTCAAATTTTCGTTGATTTTCTTGGAACAGTTACAAATCGCGGAAGCTGTGGGTGCTTAAAATGTGCATGTTTTGTTTTATTCTTAAGTGATTACAATTTAGATTGTTTTGGAATTTTTTCTGTGAGCTGCTGCTATTCAGTTGGTTAATTATGTTGGGTTGCTATGTGTCAGGGGTTGCCCTAAGGCTTATCATCCTGCTTGTATAAAGAGGGACGAAGCATTTTTCCGATCAAAGGCTAAATGGAATTGCGGTATGTCTCAATAAATGACCCATAATTTTTTTGACTTTTTTCAGTTCTCTACTCCTAGCAAGTAGTTTTTGCAAAATGAGGGCCTAGATATTCTGCAGTCTGAGGGTTTTTTAATGGGATGACAAGTTCCTTTTGTTTGTTTTCAAATGTAAACGAACTTGACTTGCACATAAAAATAAAAATTTCTTGTTTGTTTAAAGCTTATAGTTCTGCTTACTTTATTGCTATTTAATGAGTTCCCACATTGGCTTCCCTCTAATTAATGGTTGACATCTGCATGCATTTCATTTTAGATTAACTGTAGTTGAAGTCCATCTTTATAAAGTTTCCATTTTTCTATCTATTATTAGCATGAGTTCTCAGTTGGACGCATCTAATTATGATATATTCTCAGGGTGGCATATATGTAGCAGTTGTCAGAAAGCTTCATATTATATGTGCTATACTTGTACGTTCTCTTTGTGCAAAGGATGCACCAGGGATGCTGACTATGTGTGTGTAAGAGGGAATAAAGGATTTTGTGGAACATGCATGAGAACTATAATGCTGATTGAAAACATTACTTTGGGAAATCCAGAAAAGGTATGCTAGGTTTCCTCTGCTTTGTTGGTTATTTAGCTTTCTTGGTTAAATTATGTGTAAAGGGCATATATCTTTAGTTTTTTGGCAGCTTACTCTCCTGCAGATTGTCATTGATTCTTTCATCTAGTATTTTACATTGTTTCAAGCATTGCTCAGAGTTTACAGTATACCATAAAATATTTCAATTTACTCTTGGAATTTCTTTTTCATTTTTTTTTCTTTTGTTAAAGCTCGACGGTTTACATCTTTGGATTCTGTAGTTGCTTGAAAAACACACCTGGACTTAGTGATTTATGCCATCTGATTATCTTTTACATTTTCTCTGTTCATATAAATTTTGCAGGTTCAAGTGGATTTTGATGACAAAACTAGCTGGGAGTATCTCTTTAAGGTCTACTGGATATACTTAAAAGCTAAGTTATCTTTGACTATAGATGACCTATCTAATGCTAAAAATCCCTGGAAAGGAGATCAGGTACCTAAAGTTAGAAATTCCTGGAAAGGAACTGGAGTTATGGGTCCTAAAGAGGTATGCACAGGTGAACTTTTTCATGCTAATAATGAGAACGACTCTTGTTTAGATAACTGTTTTGGGAATGAGGAGGCAAATCATTCTAAGAGAAGAAAGACTGAGGACCAATCTGATCAATTAAATCAACCAAAGCTTCTCAATGAGATGAATACTCAAGTTACAGAAAGATTAACTATTGACAAAGTCACACATTTGCATGAAGGCACAACATGGGCAACAAAGGAGCTTTTAGAGTTTGTTTCACATATGAAAAATGGGGATACATCTATACTATCTCAGTTTGATGTCCAGTCTCTTTTATTAGAATATGTGAAAAGAAACAATCTTCGTGATCCTCACCAGAAGTGTCAAATTGTATGTGATTCAAGGTTCATAAATCTGTTTGGAAAGGCACGTGTGGGTCATATTGAAATGCTGAATCTTCTTGAAAACCACTTTCTCATAAAAGAAAAATCTCAAGGTTATGATGCTGTTAGAGTGACAGTTCCTGATCCTCTTAGTAGCCTGTTAGAGGGAGCTGGTAGCAGTGATAGTCAGCTGGAGATGATCAATGATAGAAGGCGCAGAACTCGTAAAAAGTTGAATGAGAAGGAATCACCAGTTAATCCTTATCCTGATGAATATGCAGCAATTGATGTTCACAACATTAATTTGTTGTATTTAAAGCGCAATCTGATGGAGAACCTAATGGATGATGCAGAGAAGTTTGATGAGAAGGTCTGTTGGGTCATTTGTACGGATTAGGATTTCTGGTGGTGACCAAAAGCAAGATATGCATAGGCTTGTTCAAGTTCTTAGGTATTATTCTTATGGCCACTTGCTCCTAGTTACTTTTCGTAAAATTAAAAATGAGTCTCCAAGATTTTCTTAGAGCATAGTATTTTGAAGCATTAGTTTGCTGATCCTGTGTTTAGGTACTAGCAAGGTGGATGAATCGTATAAAGTTGGCTCAAGAACAACTGATGTCAAGCTTGAAATATTAAATTTGGATAGGAAGGAGGTTGTATCAATTGATGGAATTTCAAATCAGGACTTCTCAGAGGTGAGTGAAGGCATACTATAAAAGATACTTGTCTTTCCTGGTCCCAGTTGTTTTATGTACTTTTTTTTTTCTGTTTACCGTATAGTTGGTAGAATGGTTTCTGTAGTGGGAGCAATTTCGAGGTCATACGGATAGGTTGATACGTTGCATTGTTGAATTTTTTAGATATAAGGTTGAGTCAGAAGTTCATCAATCATGGTGTGCTGGTAGCTTCTCCTTCTTTTCCTTTTTTATTTTTCAGAATTTTTTCTACATATTCCAGTTACTAGGGGTGCACTTTATATGTTAAGTGGATTAGATAATGGTAATCAGTTATTGGCAATCATGGTTTTATTGTTTAGACTGTGATCATGTAAAGTTGTCTTGTCCAAAGGCTAACGGTTTACAGGTGCTATCTAGAAAAGGGGGGGGGGGGGGGGGGGGGGGGGGGTGGGGTATATGTGGATAGTCTATAATTGCTGTAATGATAGAGTGTAGTGGTATGTGGTGGATTGTAAATTTGTAATGGACCATTCACCATTCACTAGTGATTCTTAAACAGCAGGCAACATGAAAATTAATAACCATATGAACAGATTTTAAAAAATGTGAGTTAGCATAGTCAAAGTCTTGGGTCATATGTAATTATTTGGTTTTAAAGCAATAAAGCGCCGATTTGTTCTTTCTAGGGTATTTTTTCCTACATTATTTTTATGACATCGAGTGTCATAATTTTTCTGCTTGTGTTGTTGATATTTTAAATGTCTGCCAAAAATTTTGTGCCATAAAGTGAACTTAAATGTAGCAATGCATATCTGTCGTTGCCTCCATCACATGCCACCTAGGAGGTTCTTGAGGAAGCCCACAACTATTTAATTTCTTCCTCCTCTCAATCATTGCATCCATCACATGCCACCTAGGAGGTTCTTGAGGAAGCAAACAACTATTTAATTTCTTCCACCTCTCAATTTTGTGATTGGAGGGTGCTTTTTTTGCTGCTGCATTTTTTTCCATGTCTGTTTTGGGGATTGCTATTAACTCCCAAATTTACTGCTTTTCCTCTTTGAGTTTTTCTGGTAAAGTTCATGACATACCTGCTCAAGAAAGGACTTCCTTTCGCTGATGCTCTGAAAAATGTTATATGTTGTTCATACTAATTAGACAAAGGAAAGAAAAAGATATGTTGTTATGAAACTAGGTGTAGTATTTTCTGAATAAAGAATAACGATTATATATCTGCACCACAATATTGTATATGCCAAATACTATAAATAGGAAAAGGTTTACTCTTTTTGATGAGATTCTTGAGTGAGAAGATCATTTTTCAAGTAGCTGTACTTTCATAGTTGTCTTCCTTGGACTAACTTGAGATTCATAGGAATTTTTTTTCTGAATATTTATCTGTTTTTAATTATTGAGTTGATTCTTGTAAATGCTTCAGTTCAATTTTATTTTCATTTTTCAATTTTTTGGGACTCAAATCATGTGATGATGCTCGGACTAACCGCACTATCATCTTTATGTTTGCCATTAATGTTGGGCATTCAAGGGACTTAAAATTCAGTTAATAACTTGAAGCCTTTTTAGACGAAAATACACTATTTTTTGTCTGTATCATTGATGTGTTTGTTATGTCTCTAGGACGAATGCAGACGTTTACGCCAAAGTATAAAATGTGGACTTATCAAACCGTTGAAAGTGGTAAGTGTTTTTCCAATGTTCATTTCTGTGTTTCAGCTTAAGTATGTGTCCCTGTTTGTCCAAAGTAGACTTCTGTTTGGTTATAGGGTGAAATTCAAGAGAAAGTAATGGTGCTGCAACCTGCCAAAGTTATTGATGTGAGTTTCTCTCTTTCTAGTTTGTTGCATGAAATATGAACTAAATTCCTGTATTAAATTTGACCCTTTTATTTAAGGCCTAATGACTTAATTCCGAATTTTGTAACTTATTTTCTGTTTGAATTGGATACTTTTGTAGTGGAAAAATAGGCGCATATTTTCAGTAATAATTGTATCTAATAATCAATGGACTTGTGTCATTTTTCATAAAATTGCCACATTGATTAGTGGATGTCATTACCCTAACATTGTAACACATTAAGTGATGTTATTTTCACCAGAATTGCCTTCAGTTAATCTAATCTTCCTAAGAATCTAAATGTTTTTCTTAGGTTTAACTAGAAATGGTTAGGTTAAGTGCATAATATTTGCTAAAACTGATACGCTCTATATATTATAGACCATATAATTAGGTTCACTTACTAACATGGTAATTTGTGTTGTACATATTGCATCGCCACATGTTCATGGAGCATTGAATGCAATTGTTACTGAAAAAACAAGTAGTTGAATTGGATTTAAAAATTGTTCTGAAGTTTGGGTTTATTGGGATCATTAGGCCTTCTTTAAATGGTGTTATTTTGGTTTTATATGATTTGATGTAATTACTGAAATTTTTCTTGGATATGCAGTCTCTGGAAGCAGAGATATTACGGTTTAATCATCTTCGAGATCGAGCTAGCGAAAAGGGACTGAGAAAGGAATATCCTTTGCTTTATGATATTACTCTGATTTTTCTTGATAAAAGTTTTCTTTTTTCTCCATCTTGGTTGATTCACTGGTTCATATTATGGATATTTAGAATCAGACACTGATATAGTCGAAATATACTTGGGGAATGATTTTTATTTTTTTATTTGTATATCTTGTACACTAAAGAGTAGCTATAAGGGGGTTAGGGTGGTGAAATGGATCATTGGTCACATCCTGAAAGGTCAGAGGTTGTAAGATAGTAGAGGTCTGACAATTTTTTATGCAATAATTTTGTGTTTCCCTCTCAATACATTGCAAGCTCCTTACCTTGACGCCGCTTGTTTGTGAACCGTGTTACTTGTTGATGGACTGTTATGCCATTATGTACCTTCATTGTTGCATTTAATTTGTGTGTCTGAGTTCCTGGAATGAATATTATTTGGGCTGTTATTACATCACTCTTTGTAGTAAACAAAATTGGATAAAAAGTTAGATTAACTGCTGTCAATTGTGTGGAAAACTTTGTCAGACTTCAATTAAGTATTGTATTGTTCCTTGACTATGTTGCACGCTTAGAGAATGTGTTGAAAAATTAGAGCTTCTGAAGTCCTCTGAGGAACGTCAGCGCAGATTGCTTGAGATTCCCAGTATACACATTGACCCGAATATGGATCCAAGTTATGAATCTGAAGAAGATGCTGGAGATTCAGATGACAAGAAACAAGGTCCTGAGCAATGGCTTAGAAGTGGAATAGTTTGTGATTCATGTTTGAATTGGATGTGGAAACGTTCTGCTGCTGTTAACTTTTCTATTTTATGTTGCAGGTGGCCATGTGAGACCAAGAAATAATGGTGTTGCTAGAAAGGGTTTAGAACTCAATTCTCCACCTGCAGAAGGTGATCTGAATGATGTAGGAAACAGGGCACTAAATACTTTAGCTATGGCTTCTGAGCAAGTTAGAAACATGGACAAGACATTTTATGTGGATCCTGAGGGTACTATTCGGATTCAGGAGGGAATAAGTGAATCTATGCAGTGTCAGCAAGGGGGGCCACTAAGGTTAAATAGCCTGAACATATTAAAGAACGAGTTGGGTGGTACTGGCTCCATAACTATTGATTGGAATGGCCAAGCAGCAGTGAAATCTGAATCACTTCCTGCAGCTGCAGCATCTGTTATAGCTCCACCTGTGCCCTCAGGGGATGAGCTGCCCGTTTGTGATGTTGATATGGAAAAACTGTGGCTTTATCAGGATCCCTCTGGTAAAGTTCAAGGGCCATTTTCAATGATGCAGTTACGTAAATGGAGTGCAAGTGAGATTTTTCCTCTTGATTTCAGAGTATGGAGGATAAATGAGAGGCAAGATGATTCTATTCTGTTGACTGATGCATTGGTTGGGCGGTTTCCTAAAGAGCCACGACAGCCACAGGACACAAATTCATTACCTCAAGGAGCAACAGTTACCTCTAATGATGCAGATAAAAAATGGGAATATGGATTAAGACAAAGTACTGATGTAACTTGGTTAGATAATAAAAGAATTGATAACAACCAGAAGCCAGTGCAAAATGATGTGCAGATCCATGGTAAAGGTGATAATGAACTTGTAAAGAGTAACGAATTGGGCTCCCATTCATCCACATGGACTAAGGCTGCAGATGTTGCAATTACCGATGATGCAAAGCCTCAAGGTTCCTTGCAATGCTGGGAGTTGCCCGGAGGTAGCAAGTCTTGGGCTGATCAGTCCCGGATTTGTAGTTCTCAGTCTGCACCTTCATCTTCTGGAAAGCCTTATGAAGCTCCATCCCTTCATGAAAGGGAAGGGCACAGAGATGAAAAGCGGAGTTTATCTCCAAGTAATGAAAATGAGGACTCACACAGGAGCACTGAGGGTCAAACTTATGTCAAAGAGAGTGATGAGAAACGTGTTAATAGTGAGGGTCATTCTGGGCAATTGAATGGACCAGAGTGGAGGCCTCATAGCATGAACAGTTCCTCAAGTGGATGGGATTTTGTGTCTGTGGCCAAGTCAATTGAGAAATCTGAGCAGAATCATGAAATTGATTTCTCTAATATGCTAAGTCCGGCTGTGAAGAAAAGTCACGAAGACTTGAAGGTTCAGGTTGCTGAAAACAGACTCTCTCTCTCTTCAAATTTTCCTGTCCAGGATTCGGGACCTAGTTGGAGCACTGCTTCCAGTTTAGTGATTGGTAGTGGACAGGTTCCTGAAGTAGCTGGTGAATGGGTTGGTTATTCTTCAACTCCTTCTAAACCTGTAGAGGAATGGGACTCAAATATTGTGTCTGCATCTACACTGAAACCTACTGAAGGGACTTCTGATCATGCTGCTACGCCAACTTCAGGAACTGATCAACTGACTCTTTCGTCCTCAACCCACCCAACAATTGATGCATCTAGTTGGCAGCCAATTGTTCCGGAACCCAATGAGTTCTGCTCTTTAGTCGATGAATCAGTTTCAGATCTATTGGCTGAAGTTGAAGCAATGGAATCTCTTGGCTTGCCTTCTCCTACTTCAAAAATGAGATGTCATGGAGAGTTGACACCAGGTTCTGATGATGATTGCTTCAGTCCTGTTGAGCCTTTCAGCCCAGCACCTGATCCAGGGAAAAGTGATGCATTGAGCTCCACTGGTGATATACAAATGTCTTCTCAGTTGGCCGCGGCTGAGGAACCACTACGGCTATCTCTGATGCCATCACAGCCTACTATAAGAGATGAACCACTTGCAGCATCGCAAATGCCTTCTCAGTTGACAGTGATAAAGTCTCCTCAGTTGGCTCTGATGACATCACAAGGCATTGTATCAGATGAGCCCCTTAGAGCATCTCAAATGCCTTCTCGGTCAACTTTAACTGAAGAGCCACTTAGGTTATGGCAAAACGATACCCTTGATCTTCAAAAGAGCTTCAGTGGTCATTCATCCTCAAGTGCTGAAGTGGAGGGAGATACAAAGCGCAGTGAGGTTTCAGTTAACCAGTGGGACACACGTTTGGAAATACAACCTCTGGCATTGTTTACTGTCAAACAAGGAGAAGCAGGCTCAGACATCAAGGCTCCTACTCGACCCACAGTAAGCCGATGGGAAGCTGGCTCCAACAATCATCATCCTGCATCAACAGTAGATGCAAGCCAGGGGACTGTTAAGGGAAATGTGAACTTGAATCGGGGAGTGCCTCATGGAAATACAAACATGGTTTGGGGATCTGTTCATGGGTCAGTTCAGCAACAAGGTAGTACAAATTCAGATGTTTCTACAGGGAATCAAGGTAGTTGGGGAGGCCAACCAAGATATGGAGGGGACAACAGATATTCAGGTCAAAGAGACCATCGCAATCACTTTCAAAACAGAGATTTAGGTTTTGGCAGGGATAGATGTTCATGGAACCGGCAGCCAGCACACAGCGTTGGAAATGGAGGTTCATCAAGGTCTCAAGGTAAAGGGCAGCGAGTATGTAAATTTTATGAAAATGGGTACTGCAAGAAGGGGGCATCATGCAGCTATTGGCACCCTTGAAATTACATTTGAATGTGCACGAAATTGTGCATTCAATTCTGTAATCAGCAATTGTAGTAGGAAATTTGCCCATGGTCAATGTTCTAATTTAATATGTGAGTATTAAAAGTGGCATGATGTATTTGTTCTTTTGATAGCTGCCACAGTTTAGAGCTGCATTTGGCAGTGGATATAAATTCTTTTTGCTCTCTGGGCAATGGAAAAGGTATTGTAGGAACATGTCTTCCTCTCAGATTCGTGCAACTCTTCATTCTTTGTTGCCTACAGGTTACTCCATTGATGCCTGTCCATATAACAGTGTAATATTATTTATACAAATATCCTTGGCCTAAACGTAGAACTCTTTCTTTGATAAATACAGGTATTTACCTTTTACGGGTACTCCAATTCTACTTGAACACAGTGTGCCAACTAAGGATGGGTGTGAGTAGGGATGACCATGGACCGGTACTTGTTTAATTAGTAATTTTTTTTTAATTAGTCCATTAATTTTTTTTAAAAATAATTAACTAGTAAACGGTATGTTAAATTCGGTTAATTGGTTTATTAGTTTTGATTTTTGCATTTTGGTTAATTAATATTTTTTGATGTAACTATTAAAATTTTTAGCATATATATATAAAATTTTAGCATACAATTATATATATATATAAAATAAAGTGAAGTTTAATTTAATTTCAAATATTCAAAATAATTCAAAATAAAAATTACAAAACAAACATAATATAATAGTGAAAATTCATATTTTACTTTCATAAATTATTAGCTAAAATTATAAAATAAATTTGATATTTGTTGGAAATGACTAATGACATGCACCGAGAAATCTTAAGTTAGATCCTTAAAATTGAAAAAACTGAGAAATCATCCAGAATATAAAAAATATGTTTAGTCTTATATATAAAGAACTTGTATTTAATAGGTAAGATTTAGTATAGGTTTTAATGCCTTAACGTTTAAATTAATAAATACTTATTGCCATTATGAGTATTTGTAACGTTCGTCGGTTAAATCTTCACATGTCCGTTTAACTAGTTTGATTAACCCGTGAGTTCGGATTTAATTAGTTTTGTTATCATATGTCCCTCACCAATATTAATTACATTTATGTTACGATGATAGTATGGTACTAAACACGCACCTAGTATGAGCAATCCGCACCTAGTATGAGCAATCTTATTTGTATTAATGTGTAGTTTGGTTAGCGTATAGCTAGAGTAAGTGATTTATTTGTGTAAATGTGTAGCTCGATTAGCATATAGATAGAATGAGTCGATACATGTATTAATGTGGAGCTTGATTAACGTATAATTAGAATGAGCGGATATATAATATTATGATGGTGTATAGATCTTCTACCGATATTCATAATATTTATGTTACGGTGAGACTATACTAGTTTATACACAATTAGCATGTAGAGCTCAAATATATTATTTTGGCTGTAATAGCCTAAGAATTATGCATTGATTTGGAAACTCGCTTTTGCAGAATGAACCGTAAAATACTATAGAATTTGGATAGCCCGTTTTAGAAATTTGGTTGCATGAGAAGTGGAAAAAAGGTAGAATTCAAATAGCCCATCTGGTATCTTTGGTTGTATGAACTTAACTTAAAATTTTGTAGAGTTTGGCTAACTCGTTTTTGAATTTTGGGTGCATGAGTTCAACTTAAAATTTTTTGTTGAAAGAGCCGAACTTAAATAATGAATTGTACTTTAAAAATATATAAACAGAGGAGAATACTCATCATTTTTGAAATGAGTTGTATGCTTTGCTTATCCCACTGAAAGCAGGAAGAAGATGTAGATCTCATTAGGCTGAAAAGGATATCCTTTCCATCTTAGGCCCAGATTTTCCTATATCTCACCATCCACCACGCTCCGCAAGCGCGTCTCTTGCCAGGCTAACGGGACTTACACTCTTTTTGCCCTTCTGCGCCCCTCGGGATTCGAACTTGCGACCTCGTGGGAGATGAGAGAGTATAGGTAGGCTCTGATACCATTAGGCTGAAAAGGATATCCTTTCCATCTTAGGCCCAGATTCTCCTATATCTCACCATCCACCACGCTCCGCAAGCGCATCTCTTCATAAGACCCCAGAGCACGTAGAACCCAACGCCAATACTAGGTATCAGTCAAGTATGACTATCCTAAACGGCTCTTCCTGGCCAACTGATGGACTGTCATGTTAGACTGCATAACATAGATAAAGAAAATCTGTTTTACGAATTAAGGAGTTTAAGATAAAAGGATCCCAGACTAATTAATAAGAGTATCTTAATGAAAGAGAAAAGGAAAGCTTAGAAACTCATGATAAAAGGAGAGAGGATTTTTATTACTGGAAAACTACTTGATCCTTAAGAGGATTCAAGGTACATATTTATAGATCCAACTAGAGTTGGCTTACATCACACAATATGTCACAAAAGATAAGGAGGAATCTCCTTTACAAAAAGTACTTTAATAAAGCTACTTTAACTAAAGTGGGAATATATTCCCTACTTTTACAAAAGCTAAAAGATAAAGCAATTTTAATCTTTAGTGCAGATGGGTTCATGGGATGGTGACAAGTTGAAATCCTTGGGATCAATATCATCAAAGTGGAGATGCGGGGTCCAATCCAGTTCATCATTATCTTTTTCTTTTCCTTTGTCCTTTTGTTCAGGTATCATGGGGAGGACATTTTCTGCTATATTTTCATGAAGAGGTATGCTCAACTGCATATATGGATCTTGCGAATCTTGAAACAAAGAGTCCAAATAGTTTGGTCTCTGAGAGGATTTAGCAGTATCAAATGTTGGTTGTAGCAGAGATAAGGACGTCAACTCAATGTTTTTTAATTCACATAATGTATCATGGAGGGTCCTTTTGAAAGTAGAGGATTTGTGCAGGTTATAATCTTCTACTACCTCCCAACACCAGGCTTGTGTTTGGGTCCAGACTGAGTTGTGGTTAGAATTCCACATATAAGGACGATAGAAAAAATAGATGACAGCGAGTTGTTGAGCCTGTTCAAGTGGTTTCTGCCAAATTTTCCGGGCTTGAATTTGTCGAAGGAATTCATGCCACCACCAGGAGAGTGGTGCGTACCATTCTAAGAACTGCCATAACATGGATCCTTGTTTGGCCGGATCAGTGAGGACATCATATTCTATAAGAGGAAAGATAATTGCATGAGTATAGAACTGAAAGGCACCAGAGAAACCAAAGTTCCTCTATGCAGAAAGGCTCATTAGGGTAAATTTTGAATAGCATGGCCCAAGGTTTATCAATAGGAAAGAGATTCTTTGTGGATGCAAGTTTTCTTTTGATGGAAAAGAGGTGAACATAATAGAACATATTACGAGTGGCAAAGTGTTTGATTTCAGCAGGAGAGGTGAGAGGACATTTAGGAGGGTGAGACTGCTTATTTGTAGCTGCAAGGTAAAGGGTAGATGATTGGTTTTTCCTGGGACTGGGATCAGGGCGAAACCTATCCATGGAGAAGAGTAATGGAAAGATTGAAGATTGCAATGGGAGAGTAGGTTTATGAGTAAGTCGTGAAAGATAATCAGGAATAAGGTTCTTATCCCCTTTTATATGCTCGACTTGGAAGTTGTATTTACTAAACCATTCTGCCCATCTCAAAAGTTGATAATGTTGCACTGACTTCCCTTTGAAGGTAAGTATCTTTGGGAAGGAAGAGCAATCCATTATGACAGTGAAATGATGACTAATCAAGTGGAACTCAAACCTTTTGATTCAATACTTTACAGCTAGGATTTCTTTGAAGGTTGAGTGGTAGTGACATTCTGACTCTCTGAATTGACCACTCGCATATCCACAAATACTGTGGATGTTGTCTTTTTCCTCTAAAAGTACTGCTCCCCAACACTCATCACTTGCGTCAGTTTGCAATATCCTTTTGCCAGTGGAGGGAATATGAAGAGGTGACAAATTCTGAGTGATCGCTTTAATTTGGTGGACTGATCTGGAGTGGATATCTGACCAGGTGGGTGGATTCTTTTTCAAAAGCTGTGTTAGTGGTTTGGACAGGTGGCTAAAGTGATGGATAAATTGTCTGATGTAATTGGCGATTCCAAGGAATTGCTGAACTTGCTTTTGAGAAAAGTGGTGATCTGGAAAGTTGAGCAATTCTTTAGCGAGATGTGGCTGAGGTTGATAGGATCCATTTGCAAAATGCATACCAAGAAAATCAATTTCTTTCTGTGCAAGTATCATCTTTGATGGCGAAAGCATGATTCCATGTTCCTTTGTGAGTGAAATGAATTTTTGTAGATGAGCTTGGTGTGTAGGAACATCTGGAGAGAATATCAATACATCATCAATATAGATGAGTGCAAAGGAAAGTATTGACTTATAGACTCTTATCATAGACTGTTGGAAAATGGAAGGTGCGGTTTTGAGACCGAAAGGCATAACAGTCCATTGATAGTGAAAGTTTGGAATGCAAAAAGCTATTTTGGGTCTATCTTCTGGAATTATTCCGAGTTGCCAAAATCCTGCTTTGAGGTCAAATTTGGAAAAGATTTGGGCATTATGAAGATAGGGGAAAAGAGAGGAAATATTTGGTAGAGGGTATTTATTGTCTTTGAGAAAAAGATTGAGTGGTGTATAGTCAATAACAAGTCTTTTCTTGCCTCGGACTTGTTCAGAATGTTTATTAATATAGAAGGCTTGACAGGCCCAATCAGATTGAGTGGGCTCAATTAAGCTTTGGGCTAAAAGCTGAGAACATTTATCCTGGGCTAAAGCAAAATCTTCTGGTGACATTCCTGGATGGGTAGCTTTAGTAGGATTTATATTTTCAGACTTTTTGAAAGGAAGAGTAATGAAGAATTCTGGTCTTGTCCATAAGGGATTTGGATTTTTAGAGAGAAAATCAGTATGAGATGTAGCACAACAGTGAGTTTCAAGCTCATTTCGAATTTGAGCAAAGGGACCTGGGTCAAAGACAGGGAAAAGGGAGTGGGTAGTAGTATAAGGCTGGAAGGATTTTTTATGTTGAAGGTCATGAGGTTTAATCCTGAGGTGAGATAATTTGCAATAAGCATCAAAGCCGAAAACAAGATCTTTTCCTGAAAGTTCTGATCCAAAGACATGGATCCAAACAAAACAGTCAGGAAATAACTGAATTTTGATTGGGTTTTTGGTTTTGAGCTTTATTGTAAGAACACCTTGGTTGGCTGCCTGGAAATGTTGGGTATATGGAATCCAGTAGGAAGAGGGAAGGATTTTTGGATTTAGAATGGTGTTATGAGCTCCAGTGTCTATGAAGGCAATTATGCTAATAGGATTAGCATATTTATCAGGAAATATTTTTATTGGGACTAATGGAATTGGATGGGTGGATAAGATGGATTTGGTTTGAGACAGTGTGAATGGTTCAATGGTTGAGATTTCAGAAATACTATCATCTTCTTCATCTGAGGAATCAGAATCTGAGAAATCAGAATCAGTATACTCAATTGCAAAAAGAGTATATGGGTCTGGTTCTTCATTTTCAGAGAAGAGTGATTCGATGTCATCATCTTGGATATTGATGGGAGAAGTCTGTTGAATCTGTTGAAGAAGTTGTTGAGACTTTTTCCGTTGAGGACATTTCTTAGCAAAATGACCTTTCTGGCCACAAGCAAAACATCTATCACCTTTTGGTTTGTGTCTCTTTCGTCTGAAAAATCGAACTTTCTTTCCTTAATAAGGAAGACGATGCTTGTAGAACTTCTTCTTGTGGAATTTGAATCTTTTATGCTTCTTGTAAGGAGAACATAAACAATCTTTCTTAGAAAAACATTTGATTTCTAGATCAGGTCGTTTGCAAGCCGCTTTGATCTGAGGATCTTTTCCTTTTAAGAAAGTGTTCTTGATCATTTTTTGAGAAGCACAAAGTCGTTCTAGAGCCATAAGAACTCGTTGATAGATTTGTCCCAATGAGAGAGAATTTAATTGAATACCTTGTTCCCGAAGATAGAACATTGTACTATCAGAAAGTTGTTCTGGAATGGAAGACAAGAATCCTTGTTTTAGATTTGGATCATTGGCTCCATTAAGTATATAAAAGAGTTTAGACATTCTTTTATAGTGCTTATTGAGATCCTTTGGAAGGAGGGAACAACATTTCATTTTGAAAAATTTGTCTCTGGAGGTATTCTCAAAATCTCGAACATCACCTATGAACTCAGCATGATCTTACAAATGGTAGGCTCTGATACCATTAGGCTGAAAAGGATATCCTGTCCATCTTAGGCCCAGATTCTCCTATATCTCACCATCCACCACGCTCCGCAAGCGCGTCTCTTGCCAGGCTAACGGGACTTACACTCTTTTTGCCCTTCTGCGCCCCTCGGGATTCGAACTTGCGACCTCGTGGGAGATGAGAGAGTATAGGTAGGCTCTGATACCATTAGGCTGAAAAGGATATCCTTTTCAGCCTAATGGATACCATTTGAACGAAAAGGATATCCTCAAATTGGAACCATGGACCACCTATTGGTCTGGAATCAGCAGGAAGTGGAGTGTTGTTAGCCATTTCTTCTTCTGGCTCTTCTGCCTCATAATGAGTAGTAGTACTTTCAGCAGGTGGATCTGCCATGAATAAAGGAAAATGCTTTGGATCTAGTTCGTCATCAGAAATAGAACTAGTATCACTTTCATCTGTTTCCGTGGTATCAGAAGAATCATCAATAGTGGCAGATGAAATAGCAGGTAAAGTCTGCAAGGCCTTTTGTTTCAGTGTTTGGATTATAGGATTTGGATATGAGGGTTGTTGGATCATATGAGATGCTGGTGGTTCAGAGATAACAATGCCTTTTTGTTTGAGATCTGGAGAAGGGATTGTTGGTGTGGTTGTCACATCAGAAGTTGAGGGTAAATTGGTGGTGAGAGATGTAGGGATCGTATGGGGTAAAGATTGAGGAGGTTGCTTTGGTGGTTTAACTTGTCTAGCAAAGTTTTGTCTCATGAACATCTCATGAGAATAACCTAATGCTTCAAGTTCGTCTTGTGAAGGTTCAGAATAAGGAGGGATTTGTACGGAAGGTTGGTGTGTATATGGCATAAAAGTGGAATGATAAAAAGGTAAAGATGGTGCTAGAGAAGGTTGTGGTTTGGCTAGATCTCTTTTGATTGTTTCAATTTTTGATTTCAATCTTGTAGCTTCAAGGGCCTTAGCTTTAAAGGTAGCATCATATGTCCGTTGATTGATGGATGTCATCAGTTGCTTGTCTAACTCAGCAACTTGATTTTGTAATTTTGCAAGAAGCTGATATGTAGCAGCATTTTGACTTGTGATCTGAGAGTTAAGCGTATCTACACGAGTAGAAACACGATCAACCTTTGTTTCTATTCGTTGCAATAGCTTGTTTTGGGCAAGTGAATTCTCAGATTGCTGATTTAGAATTGCTTCTGCTGGTGATACAGATTTGGGAGTTCCTTCAGTGGAAATACCAGGGGATTTAACAAATAGTGTTGTTCTGATTTTTGTGGTAGGGTGAACGGTCTTAGAAAGAGAAGGAAATTCTTCTGTATATTGTCTAGTGGGATGGTACATATAAACAGAAGGAGGAGGAGGAGGAGTTTGCTGTATTTTAGGTTGCCATTTGAGAGAGGATGTTGAACATGGTTTTGGTGGAGGTTTGTACACATTTGGTGGAGATTTGCATGTTTCTGGTGAAGGAGTTGGTTTAATAGGGGGTTTATACCAAGCAGGAGGAGTATAACGTACTGCATAATCATATTTACCAGAAGGTTGGCCAAGTGTACCAACTGTAGGATCATCATCTTCATCCAAGTGATCCTGAAAACAAGCTTCTGAAGAAGTTTTCTTTTTGGCTTTTCGTCTCCGTCTTCGGAGATCTTCATTGTTAAGTTCTGCTTCCATGTAATCCTGGTAACAATCATCACAGTCACAAAGATCCCAATAACAATGACCATTTTTTTTATAAGCATAAATTGGACGGCCATCACTGTTAAAAGCTTCGATTGGGATTCCATCCTCTTGTGGAAAAGGCTGCATCATAAATTGTGTGAAAAAAACAGGTGCTGTAGTGGAATCAGCTGAATCTGCCTCAGGTGGAATGAATTGAGTTTCAATCATACCATCCGGTTTCTGAAGGAAAACAGGAGTAGTAGACTGAACTGGCTGTTTTTGTTCATGGAGTATCTCATAGCTCGTAAGCCATGACTTTGGGAAGTATTCAAGCAATTGTTCTCTTGTTAACTGTTTCGAAATCTGAACACAGGTAGGAACCTGGTTAGAATCAGCAGAGATGAGTAGAGCATCATTGGATCCTGGGAGAGAGATGTCTATCGCATGATTTTGGACTCTATAGATCATCTGATAATGGAGTGTTGCTACTTCAGTTGTTTTCACCTGATCTGCTCCAGTAATCTAAATCTGGACTTTCAGATTGTCAAGTATATGAGGATCATCCAACCTCATATTGAAGTTGGGGTAAAAAGTAAACATAACTGTCCCAGCATTTAAGAAAGTTTGTACAGTACCAATAACTGCCTGAGAATAACGGAGCTACCGAGTATCAAGGAGAGCAATCCTTGCAAAAACAGGGAGTCCTTTTCGCCCATGGTATGTAACAGCAATTTTGACAGCTCCAAAATGGAGGTGAGTCAGTCCATGGTTTATCCAATAAGGAAGAGATTCTGAAGGAACATCAAGAGAAATGAACTGTTCCTGTCCTGTAGCTTCTATGGAATGCTGTAAAAAGGAAGAGAACTGAATATATTCTTTAACATGAGATTTTGATTGTCGAATAAGGGTTTTAATATTGGAAAGAACATTGGATCTGAGTGTTTTAGTGAAAGCATCATAAGGATTGAGGAAGGGTAAATGAGAATCATGAATTTTTTGGGATTCATCCAGGAAATTAAGTTCATAAAGATAATCAAGCTTTTTTACAGTTGAAGGTGTAAGAGAGAAAGATGATCTTGAAGAAGAGGAAGAGGATAAAGATAAACTACTGAGAGAAGCCATGAATCAATAGAAAATTTCCCTTTCATTAAAATACCTTATAATTAATCTGATAGGCTCTGATACCACTAGGCTGAAAAGGATATCCTATCCATCTTAGGCCCAGATTCTCCTATATCTTAATCTGGGCCTAAGATGGACATGATATCCTTTTCAGCCTAATGGTATCAGAGCCTACCTATACTCTCTCATCTCCCACGAGGTCGCAAGTTCGAATCCCGAGGGGCGCAGAAGGGCAAAAAGAGTGTAAGTCCCGTTAGCCTGGCAAGAGACGCGCTTGCGGAGCGTGGTGGATGGTGAGATATAGGAGAATCTGGGCCTAAGATGGACATGATATATCCTTTTCAGCCTAATGGTATCAAAGCCTACCTATACTCTCTCATCTCCCACGAGGTCGCAAGTTCGAATCCTGAGGGGCGCAGAAGGGCAAAAAGAGTGTAAGTCCCGTTAGCCTGGCAAGAGACGCGCTTGCGGAGCGTGGTGGATGGTGAGATATATAGGAGATTCTGGGCCTGGGTTGCATTAGGCTGAAAAGGATATCCTGCCATCTTAGGCCCAGATTCTCCTATATCTCACCATCCACCACGCTTCGCAAGCGCGTCTCTTGCCAGGCTAACGGGACTTACACTTTTTTTTTGCCCTTCTGCGCCCCTCGGGATTTGAACTTGCGACCTCGTGGGAGATTAGAGAGTATAGGTAGGCTCTGATACCATTAGGCTAAAAAGGATATTCTTTCCATCTTAGGCCCAGATTCTCCTATATCTCATGGCTTCTCTCAGTAGTTTATCTTTATCCTCTTCCTCTTCTTCAAGATCATCTTTCTCTCTTACACCTTCAACTGTAAAAAAGCTTGATTATCTTTATGAACTTAATTTCCTGGATGAATCCCAAAAAATTCATGATTCTCATTTACCCTTCCTCAATCCTTATGATGCTTTCACTAAAACACCCAGATCCAATGTTCTTTCCAATATTAAAACCCTTATTCGACAACCAAAATCTCATGTTAAAGAATATATTCAGTCCTCTTCCTTTTTACAGCATTCCATAGAAGCTACAGGACAGGAACAGTTCATTTCTCTTGATGTTCCTTCAGAATCTCTTTCTTATTGGATAAACCATGGACTGACTCACCTCCATTTTGGAGCTGTCAGAATTGCTGTTACATACCATGGGCGAAAAGGACTCCCTGTTTTTGCAAGGATTCCTCTCCTTGTTACTCGGTATCTCCGTTATTCTTAGGCAGTTATTGGTACTGTACAAACTTCCTTAAATGCTGGGACAGTTATGTTTACTTTTTACCCCAACTTCAATATGAGGTTGGATGATCCTCATATACTTGACAATCTGAAAG
Source organism: Excoecaria cochinchinensis (assembly GCA_947683425.1). Classification (NCBI taxonomy): domain Eukaryota; kingdom Viridiplantae; phylum Streptophyta; class Magnoliopsida; order Malpighiales; family Euphorbiaceae; genus Excoecaria; species Excoecaria cochinchinensis. Next base: position 1,871,331 of record CANTUQ010000183.1, read on the forward strand.
TCCAGATTCAAATTACTGGAGCAGATCAGGTGAAAACAACTGAAGTAGCAACACTCCATTATCAGATGTTCTATAGAGTCCAAAATCATGCGATAGACATCTCTCTCCCATGATCCAATGATGCTCTACTCATCTCTGCTGATTCTAACCAGGTTCCTACCTGTGTTCAGATTCCGAAACAGTTAACATGAGAACAATTGCTTGAATACTTCCCAAAGTCATGGCTTACGAGCTATGAGATACTCCATGAACAAAAACAGCCAGTTCAGTTTACTACTCCTGTTTTCCTTAAGAAACCGGATGGTATGATTGAAACTCAATTCATTCCACCTGAGGCAGATTCAGCTGATTCCACTACAGCACCTGTTTTTTCCACACAATTTATGATGCAGCCTTTTCCACAAGAGGATGGAATCCCAATCGAAGCTTTTAACAGTGATGGCCGTCCAATTTATGCTTATAAAAGAAATGGTCATTGTTATTGGGATCTTTGTGACTGTGATGATTGTTACCAGGATTACATGGAAGCAGAACTTGACAATGAAGATCTCCGAAGACGGAGACGAAAAGCCAAAAAGAAAACTTCTTCAGAAGCTTGTTTTCAGGATCACTTGGATGAAGATGATGATCCTACAGTTGGTACACTTGGCCAACTTTCTGGTAAATATGATTATGCAGTACGTTATACTCCTCCTGCTTGGTATAAACCCCCTATTAAACCAACTCCTTCACCAGAAACATGCAAATCTCCACCAAATGTGTACAAACCTCCACATCCTTTTGCCTAATTTCACTGATTTCTCTCCGAATTACAGCGGCTCTAGAGGCTGGAAAAAATTTATCCAGGAACATTCTTAACATATCAGTCTACGTTGTGATCGTTCCTGATGGTAAATTCAATAACCACTCTTTTGCCGAATCAGCCAATGAGAATGGAAAGGCCCTTAATTTCACTTGCTCTTCAGTAACTCCTTGTGGCCTCATACCAGAACAAACCACATGAAATTCCTTCAAATGTTTGTGAGGGTCTTCATTCTCTAAGCCACGGAATGTGGGTAATAAGTGAATCAGCCCCGATTTTAGTTCCAAAGCGGTGTCCAAGGCTGGATAAGTTATGCACAGGGGCTGTTGGTTCAAAGGAGGTCCATTTAATTCTCTTAAAGTCCGTTCTGCCATTCTTTCCTCTTCTATTTCTGCTGGAAAGTCAGTGAGATCAGTTTTCTCCTCTTCTTGCTGCTGTCAGGAAGAATTTCCAGCAAGTTCCTTGCGTATCCTTGTTTCTTTTCTCAATCTCCGGGCTGTTTTTTCAATCTCTAAATCGAACAAAATTTCTCCCTGAATTTCAGACCTGGTCATTAACAAATTAAATCAAGTTAGACTAATCCCTGGCAACAACGCCAAAATTTGATGGATGTCGAAGCCACCAAAAACAAATACCTCAATTAACCTACCAAATAAATTGCAAATAGTGTAAGAAAGGGTCGAATCCACAGAGACTAGTACTGAAATAATTCTAAATAACCAGATTTTTAATAATAAAAATATAAAAAGGGGGAATTTTCATGAAACAAAAGCGATCAAATACTGAAATTGAAGAAATAAATAAATAAATAATAAATTGATTAAAAGAGAATTCAATATGCATTAAATTTCAGTTAAAGATATTCATAGCGCAGGTTTAATTCAACTGATCATTGACGAAAAAATAAATCTAAAAATCATATAATGTGCCAGTTATAGCCGTCGGTTTCGCGCTCTCGACCTAATCTCTCCGTATTATTGAATTAATCAAGTAAGACTATAATTAATTCCTAATCAATAAATAACCCAAAACACGCACAAGGATTTAATTTATTGACAGCATTAATGAAATAAAAAGACCTGACCTAAGCCAACCAAGCTCACGCGAGATCAATTTAGACTCAATCATGCATCTACTCAACATAACAGCCCTTGTGAGGAAGCCATGCTAATTGCCACTTTTTGTTAACTTCACCAAACAATTACGGATTTAGTAAATTTAACTAGCAATATATTATTTAATTAAATGAACAACGGCGCCTCATTGAACATAAAATAAATAATAATCGAGATATAGTTTCTCTAAACTCCAGTAAATAACATGAACATATATGAAATTAAGAACAATAAATAATTGCAACGATCTCACAGTGGAGAAAAGCCTGGCTTTGAATTGATCTTTAACTGAAATAAGAGTATTTAGCCACACATAATTGAAATAAAATCAAAATAAAATTAAATTGAAGAAATAAACTCCCTGTTACAGCCTTGAGAAAAACTTAGATGAAGAAGGAATAGTAGAGATGTTACTGTTCACGTTTTCTCTAGGTGATATAGGAGTAAAAACCTAGATAAGTTAGGAAAGAGATAAAATCCTATCTAAACTTGGAAAATAAATTACAAATATTAAATGTAATATTATCCTACTAAAAATACTGTCTAATATCCCCTTAATTACAGAATAATTATCCCTAAATATCTGATGAAGACCAGCTGGCGGCTAGGATAAAATCTCAAAATAAAAACTAAATCTGCATTTGCTGTCATGCCTTGGCCTTTAGCCTTGGGCAAGCCAGTTCCTTACCCTTGCCCCCTAGCCTTGGGCAAGGCTAAGTCCAAAATCAGCTTTCTGCTTCTAAATTCCTTGTATTTCCATTGCTGCTCTAAATTCATTCCACTTGGCTTCAATTGCTTCATTTCCATCACTTTGACGCTAAAATGACAAAAATCATAAAACAAGTGAAAAGTACTAATTTAAGCCAAAATAAAGTACAATAAAGTGATGAAAAACAGACTAAAACATGCAAGTTTAGGCACACATCAGTATGCCAACATATTCTGAACTAAACTTGACTACCGGATCACTATATAGGACAATATTATTTTATTTTTCACCTTATTAATATAATATACTTATTTTTTTCATGGTATATCATCATAATATTTTATTTTTTTTCATACCATTTCATCATTTCACATGTGATTATCATCATTATATCATCACATGTCATGTAAATTTATTATTTCATCATGGTACACATGCATACATACATACATGTATACGGCCCACATACCAATTTATTTACATTAATTCTTTTTATCAATTTTATCATTTAATTAGGCCAATTTCATGATGTATAACATCACCATACCATCAATTTCCATGAAAACACATAAAAATCATGACTTTACACATGACATACATTCGGCCATACATACATCACATGCCTCATGATGTTTTCACATGCTCTAACACATACCATACATTAGTTCACATGCCAAATACCATATATCCATCATAAATATACATAAAATATCATGAAAATCACATGAATACCATTCGGCCAAAGAAGGAACTTTTCACACAAAATTTATTTCTTCAATTTAATCATCCATACCATTATTTTTAACATCCCTAAGCATGAATATCATGTTACTTTCAATTAAACATGCATAAATCACATACTTTCTTCACAAATATAACTTAAATTCATGCTTTTACCATGGAATTAAATGGAATTTGCAATCACAAACCTCAAATCCATGTATTATACTTTTCAATTATCCTTTTCCTTGCCCTTAGCTTGCTTAGAGGTTCTTTCACCTATTGGACATAATTATGTCAAAACACAAAAATTAAGATTTAATCAAATCTAAGCTTCCTTTCAAAAATCAAACTTCATAAACATCTTATTAACATCCTAGAGTACCCTTAGGAACCTTAAAACCAAATTAAAATCACTTAAATCACTTACCTTAATTTTACACCTAAACTTCAAGTCTAGTTTTCACCCACTTTTACTTCTCCAAATGAAATTATGAGACCACCAATGGATTCTAGAGGGGTTTTATTATGTTATAAAGGTTTGATCTTGAGGTGAGATGAAGAAAAAATGAAAGAAAATGAGAGAGAAGAGAGGAAAAATAATTCGGCCAAGAGAGGAAGATGAGGGAGTAGAAAAAATGGAATCCAAGGGGATTTCCAGATTTTTAGGTCCTTTTATATGGGTCCAATTGGACACAACCAGGTCCAACCAAAGTGGTCGAGCCGATTTGGTCCAATTTTCATTTTTCGGGTCATTTTCTACTGTTTTGGTGAAATTTAATCTTCCCGAATTCCTTTTCACTCCCAAACAATTTCATCATTCTTAGAATATTAAAATTAGTCTCCCTATAAAATTTTAGCTCAATCGGAGTTCGTTTGAGATCCGGTTCACTTAAACCGATCCAATTCGGTTCAATCTGGTTTTACTGTAAAACACAATTCTAATGTTGTCAAAAATTTCTAAAAATTATTCTAAGCCTTTTATCATCTTATAGTAGACCATTTTATCCACTCTAACAATTTATAAAAATTCGGTCAAAGTTCAGTCAAACCTTGGTTCAATCGAATCGAACTAGAGAAATTTTAGACTGAATTTCGGAAGTTTATTTGATCTCGTTGTTACACCAAATTATACCAATTTACTACATTTTTCATCCTCTTTCTAATGGTGAAAAAAATATTTTCGGGTACTATTTATCTTGGATTCACTATTTTATGGGCCCCACAGTTACTAATCATGGACCCACAATTACTATTCACAGACCAGTCAAAGATACTGTCACTATTCATTGGGACTCAGTGATGATGATGTTCCACTCTAAGGGACACAGTTACTATTCATTATCATGACATTGCTGATGTCATCATGGTCCCACATTTACTATTCAGGAGGCCCCACCTGGGCCCACTTTTACTGTTCAGTGGGTCCCACCTGGACTCACTTTTACTGTTCAGTGGGTCCCACCTGGACCCACTTTTCACTTTTCAGTGGGTCCCACCTTGGCCCACTTTTCACCGAAGTAAATACTTTTGCTTATTATTTTGGTTATTTCGAACTCGTTTGACCTCCGATTGATACGAAATTTATGCATACGGACTCGTATTGACAAGCTCTATCTAATGGTCCAATAAAATATTTTTTGATTCCAAGAAGTACTATTCATCTTGGAAGCACTATTCACCCTAGAAATATATTATTTACGACTAACCCGTTATGGGGCTATTACAATCTCCCCTACTAATTAAAAATTTCATACTCGAAATTTACCTGAATTGAAGAGCTAGGGATACTGTTGTCTCATGGTCTCTTCTGGTTCCCACGTGGCTTCCTCGACATTGTGGTGATTCCAGAGAATCTTCACCAGTGGGATCTGTTTGTTCTTGAGCTGCTTCACTTCTCTAGCCAGGATCTTCATTGGATACTCCTCATAAGTCATGTCTGGCTGAACTCGAACTTCTTCAAGCTTGATGACATGACTGGGGTCTGAACGGTACCTTCGAAGCATAGAGACGTGGAAGACGTCATGAATCTTCTCTAACTTTTGTGGAAGCTTCAGTCTGTAAGCTACTGGTCCAACCCGCTAAATAATTTCATAAGTGCCAATGAATCTCGGACTCAGCTTGCCTTTCTTTCCAAATCTTAGAATCTTCTTCCATGGAGAAACTTTCAGAAATACTTTATCTCCCACTTAAAACTCTATATCTTTCCTCTTCAGATCTGCATAGGACTTCTGTCGATCCATGGCTTCTTTCAATCTATCTTTAATCACTCGAATCTTTTCTTCTGTTTCTCTAATCAGATCCGTCCCCACAATCTTACTCTCACTGAGCTCTGTCCAACAAAGAGGGGTTGTGCACTTTCTACCATACAAAGCTTCATACGGAGCCATCTTGATACTAGTCTGATAACTGTTGTTGTAGGCGAATTTTGCTAAAGTCAAGTACCGCTCCCAACGGCTACCAAACTCAAGGATGCAACATCTCAACATATCTTCCAGAATCTGAATCACACGCTCAGATTGTCCATCAGTCTGAGGGTGGAAAGCTGTGCTGAAATGTAATCTGGTTCCCAAAGCTTCCTGAAGTCTCTTCCAGAACTGAGAAGTGAATCTCGGATCATGATCTGAAATGATGGAGGAAGGAACTCCATGCAATCTTACAATCTCACTAATGTACAACTCTGCCAGCTTGGACAACGAATTACCCAAACTGCATCATGTTTCTTTCTCTAGAGAGGAAACCCCGACACAAAATCCTTGGTTATCCTATCCCATTTCCATTCAGGAATGACAATAGGCTGAAGTAAACCTGAAGGAACTTGATGTTCTGCCTTGACTTGCTGACAAATCAAACACTTACCCACAAATTTCGTCACATCATGTTTCATGCCTGGCCACTAATAAAGCATCTTCAAATCCCGATACATCTTGTTACAACCAGGATGCATAGCGAAGCTGCTATGATGAGCTTCTGAGAGAATATCCTTTCTCAGATGAGCTTGATCAGGAACACGCAATCCCTGTTTGTAATATAACCCACCATCTGAACCCAATGAATAATCACTGACATGGCCATCTTTCACCTGAGATATAATGGTAGACAACCGATCATCTTGCTTCTGAGCATCTTTCACTTGCTGGAGAAAATCTGGCTTAACTTGCATTTCTGCAATCAAAGCTCCATCATCTGATAAGTCTAGACTAACATTCATAGCTCGTAGAGAAGCCATGAACTTCCTACTGAGAGCATTAGCTACAATGTTAGCTTTACCAGGATGATAGTCGATGAAGCACTCATAGTCTTTGATCAATTAAAGCCAACGTCTCTGCCTCTAGTTAAGCTCCTTCCGAGTAAGCAAATACTTCAGATTCTTGTGATCAGTGTAGATGTAGCATCTCTCACCATAGAGATAATGTCTCCAGATCTTCAATGCAAATACAATTGCTGCCAACTCAAGATCATAAGTAGGGTAATTCTTCTCATGAGTCTTAAGCTATTGGGAGGCATAAGCAATCACCTTGCCTTCCTGCATCAATACACAGCCTAATCCATTTTTGGAAGCATCACTGAAGACCACAAAATCCTTATCAGATTCAGGTTGTACTAACACTGGAGCTTCAGTCAGCATACACTTAAGCTTCTCAAAGCTCTCCTGACATTTATCTGACCATTCAAACTTGAGATTCTTTTGTAATAACTTGGTTAAAGGAGATGCAATCAAAGAGAAACCCTTGACGAACCTTCTGTAATAACTGGCCAAGCCAAGAAAACTCCTAATCTCGGTAACACTACTGGGTGTCTTCCACTGAAGGATCGCTTCAATCTTTTTAGGATGAACTTTAATACCCTCTGTTGATACTACGTGATCAAAAAATGATAACTCATCTAGCCAGAATTCACATTTACTGAACTTGGCATAAAATTGCTTATCTCTCAGAGTCTGTAGAACAACCCTCAAATGCACATCATGCTCCTCTGGAGTCTTCGAATACACCATATCATCGATGAAAACAACCACAAACTGGTCCAAGTAAGGGTGGAAAACCCTATTCATCCGATCCATAAAAGCTGCAGGAGCATTTGTCAATCCAAAAGGCATGACCATGAACTCGTAATGACCATATCTGGTGCGGAAAGCTATCTTAGGCACATTTGACTCTTTAATCTTTAGCTGATGGTAGCCCGATCTTAAGTCAATCTTGGAAAACACGCCCGCACATTTTAACTGATCAAATAAATCATCAATCCGAGGCAGTGGATACTTGTTCTTTATGGTGACTTTATTTAGTTGTCTATAATCAATACATAACAGAAGTGACCTATCCTTCTTTTTCACAAAGAGGACTGGTGCTCCCCAAGGTGAAACACTCGGTCTGATGAAGCCTTTATCAATTAATTCTTGCAACTAAATTTTCAATTCTCTCAATTCTGAAGGCGCCATTCTGTAAGGAGCAATAGAGATAGGTGCAGTACTAGGTACTAAGTCAATAGTAAACTCTAACTCTTTATCAGGTGGCAGACCTGGAAGTTCTTCAGGAAAAACATCCTGAAACTCCTGAACAGTGGGCACATCGGAAGCCTTAAGTTCATCCTTTTTAGTCTCCATTGCATAGCACAAGTAGGCTACACACCCTTTTCTGATAAGTCTCTTAGCTACTGTAGCTGAAATCACATTGGAAAGAAAATCTGATCTCTCACCCACAATGACAATCTCCTGATCGTCTGCAGTTCTTAAAGTTACTCTCTTCCTCTTACAGTCAACAGTGGTCTGGTGAGTGGATAACCAGTCCATACCCAAAATCACGTCAAACTCTCGGAATGGAAGGTCAATCAAATCAGCCGAAAACACAAAACTCTGAGCACTAACAGGACAATCTCGATATACTTTATTCACCACTACACTATACCCTAAAGGATTACTCACTAAAATATCCTGGTCTAACGGACTGTCATGCAACCCTTTATCTCGAGCAATAGCAGCACTAATATAGGAATGCGTAGAACCAGGATCAATTAAAACATAAACTGGATGAGAAAGCAGTGACAATTTACCAACAATGACATCTGGAGTATCATCCTGTTCATGGGCTCTAACAGCATAATGACATCTAGTGTTACGACCCTGAGGTGGCTGTACTGAAGGGCCCGAAACTGCTTATGGAGAGCTGCTCCCCTGCCATGTCCTCTCTGAGGGACTGACCCTCCACCCAAAGCTGGTGATGCTGCAGTGGACGGCTGAGCTTCAGGACAATCTCTGATATGGTGTTCTCGGGACCCACATCTGAAACAAGCCCTGCTCATATATCTGCACTCACCCGAATGAAACTTCTTACAATGAGGGCACTATGGAACTGGATCTCGTACTCTACTCCTGGGTACACTGGCTACTGATGTGACTGGGGCACTGCTGCCGACTGGGTTCTTCTGAGTAATAATAGATGCTGCTGATGCACGGCTCTGTGAATGAGGAGGCCCTCTAAACTTCTTACTCTGACCAGCTGTACCAGAAACCTGGCCCGGTTTCCTCTTTTGCTTGAACCGGGACTGTCTATCTGCCTCCTCTGATATAATAGTCTCTACTCTAAGGGCTTCTTCAACCAAGGTCCTCATATCCGAATGTCTCTGTGGACCCAAAGCCAATCTGATGTTGTTATGCAGACCTCTTTCAAACCTGTGGCATAATTTCTGCTCAGTCATGGATTCATCATACGGATAGGCACTAAGTCGCTCTAATTCTCGCTCATACTCGCAACTGACTTGTTCCCCTATCTGAGCCTCCAAAAGGCATCTTGCATAGCAAATTTATACTTAGACCCGATGTATTTCTTCTCAAACTGAGTCTGAAAGAACCCCCAAGTAACCTGATCCGCTGGAGTGTGTTTACGAACTGAACTCCACCACGTATAAGCTGGACCCTGAAGCAAGGCTACTGCTCCTTGAAGCATCTCATCTGGTTGACTCTGAGTGGTCTTAAACATCCTCTTTAACTTAAACAACCACTCCTCCACCTGAACCGGAGTCAAAGGATCTCGATCGTAAAAATCTTTAGCTCCTAACCTCTTAATCTGTTCTAGAATAGGTCTCCATCTAGATGGAGCTAGCTGTTGTACAGGACCTTGAGGTTGTTGCTGTGATTGCATAAACTGGTAGAAATTTGGCATCATGTTCATGAACTCAAGCTGCTGCTGAGGAGGGGGAACAATCGACGGAGTAGCCTGATGACGAGGCAACCTCGATCGACTCATACTGACTGATGCAGCACTCTCCACATCACTATCACGACGACCTTCATCTGATGCCATACTCGCAATCTAACACAAGGAGCAAGCATACATTAGCCTCACATAACTATACTATCCAAAAATTAGTTGGCATGTACATGTACTTATACTAATCCCATTGACCCACTCCGATCTTAGAACCACCTAAACCGGAGCTTTGATACCACTTACTTGTAGCTCCCTATACCCGTATGTGATACGGATACCGGATGCCACCGCACTGAACTAACATATCCTCTAATTCTTTACTTATCCGATTAAATTATTGTTCCTTTTAATCTGATTAACCTAATTAAACTATTCATGTTATTAAATAGACCATTAATTAAAATCGGTAAATGTTTTTTGAATAGTACCGTATATCTGAATAGTATCGTATGTACGAATAATACCGTATGTATAATACTGTATGAATAGTACTACATGAATAGTCAACTTACTTAAGTCTATTAATACTTATTAATTAATTATCAAACTTAATATTTATTATTTTTAATTCACTATTAACTATACCGATTGACCTATAACTGTCTAAGTTACTATTTATTTGATCAATTTTCCTTTAACTTGAAAATCTATATTTTACTTTACCAATTGTATTAACTTAATTTCTACCAATTATTAGGCATGCTCAGACAAATATACTAAAGACAGTTATATTAATCTTTTACAGTCGAAAACCCAAAAGCAGTATTAAAAGACATATACATTCCAAAATCTTAACATACTTAATATTCTAAATAATATCTTCCATACTACTTCCAAAGTATGAGGTATGCACTGCTCCAAAACTCTTACGGAGTACCTACACGCAGTCAAATAAAACTACGTGCTGAGCATTAAATATGCCCAGTGGTGATTTCAATTCCATAAATTTCCTACTTAAATTATTTTATCATGCATAAATATTAATCACAACAATATCGTTTAATATTCATAAATAAACATATTTAATTTAATTCCCAACTAGGCATGCAATATTACATGTAATTATTTTTCAATTTCATAATTGGGCAATTATACAATTAACACATAAATAATTTTTTTACCATTTTACACTTAACTTAAGGCAATATTTCATTTACACTTCACCAATTTTACATGTATGCCATTGGTTCACTTTAATTTCACTAATATTACTATATTGCCACTAATTCATTTTAATTTCAATAATATTACAATTATGCCACTATTTTAATTAGTTTTACTAACATTAAAGTTTTATCATTAATTTATATGCCAAATTACAGTTTTACCCTCCAATTATTATTTTCATGCCAAATTACATTTTTACCTATATCAAGTTGCCAATTTTCATATTTAACCATTTATTTACATTTTTACCCTTATTAATCATCCTTAACACATATATGCACAAAATTACAATTTTGCCCTCAAACCTTTTATTTAATAATATTTATGCCCTTTTTCCACATAAATATTATTTTAATCACATTTTAACCATTTTAATCTTATTTTTACAATTATGCCCCTGTAACACACTGGTAGACTCTATATACAGGATAAACGAGACGTGAACTCCAAAAATTCACAGAAATACCAGCAGAGTCTTGTGGGACCACCACTGTCTTTTAATACAGAACAGTACAATTCAGATATTCAGATATTCAGATACAGAAGTAGGACCATAATTGGCCTACTAAAAAGTGAGACGCCATGCTCACACCCGCGGTCTTATGTCCCTATGGCATGCCAACATATCCTGAACTAGACTTGACTACCAGATCACTACATAGGGCAATATTATTTTATTTTTCACCTTATTAATATAATATACTTATTTTTTTTCATGGTATATCATCATAATATTTTATTCTTTTTCATACCATTTCATCATTTCACATGTGATTATCATTATTATATCATCACATGTCATGTAAATTTATTATTTCATCATGGTACACATGCATACATACATACATATATACGGCCCACATACCAATTTATTTACATTAATTCTTTTTATCAATTTTATCATTTAATTAGGCCAATTTCATGATGTATAACATCACCATACCATCAATTTCCATGAAAACACATAAAAATCAGGACTTTACACATGACATACATTCGGCCATACATACATCACATGCCTCATGATGTTTTCACATGCTCTAACACATACCATACATTAGTTCACATGCCAAATACCATAGATCCATCATAAATATACATAAAACATCATGAAAATCACATGAATACCATTTGGCCAAAGAAGGAACTTTTCACACAAAATTTATATCTTCAATTTAATCATCCATACCATTATTTTTAACATCCCTAAGCATGAATATCATGTTAATTTCAATTCAACATGCATAAATCACATACTTTCTTCACAAACATAACCTAAATTCATTCTTTTACCATGGAATTAAATGGAATTTGCAATCACAAACCTCAAATCCGTGTATTATACTTGTCAATTATCCTTTTGCTTGTCCTTAGCTTGCTTAGAGGTTCCTTCACCTATTGGACATAATTATGTTCAAACGCAAAAATTAAGATTTAATCAAATCTAAGCTTCCTTTCAAAAATCAAACTTCATAAATGTCTTATTAACATCCTAGAGTACCCTTAGAAAACTTAAAACCAAATTAAAATCACTTAAATCACTTACCTCAATTTTACACCTAAACTTCAAGTCTAGATTTCACCCACTTTTACTTCTCCAAATGAAATTCTGAGACCACCAATGGATTCTAGAGGAGCTTTATTATGTTATAAAGGTTTGATCTTGAGGTGAGATGAAGAAAAAATGAAAGAAAAATGAGAGAGAAGAGAGGAAAAACCATTCGGCTAAGAGAGGAAGAAGAGGGAGCTGAAAAAAAAATGGAATCCAAGGGGATTTTCAGATTTTTAGGTCCTTTTATATGGGTTCAATTGGACCCAACCAGGTCCAACCAAAGTGGTTGAGCCGATTTGGTCCAATTTTCATTTTTGGGGTTATTTTCTACTGTTTTGGTGAAATTTAATCTTCCTGAATTCATTTTCACTCCCAACCAATTCTATCATTCTTATAATATTAAAATTAGTCTCCCTGAAAAATTTAACCTCAATCGGAGTCCGTTTGTGGTCCAGTTCACTTAAACCGGTCCAATTCGGTTCAATCTAGTTTTACCGTAAAACACAATTCTAATGTTGTCAAAAATTTCTAAAAATTATTATAAGCCTTTTATACTCTTATAGTAGACCATTTTATCCACTCTAACTATTTATAAAAATTCGGTTAAAGTTCAGTCAAACCTTGGTTCAATCGAACCGAACTAGAGAAACTTCAGACTGAATTTCGGAATTTTATTTGATCTCATTTTTACACCAAATTACAAAAATTTACTACATTTTTCATCCTCTTTCTAATGGTGAAAAAAATATTTTCGGGTACTATTCATCCCGGAGTCACTATTTTGTGGGCCCCACTGTTACTATTCACGGACTCACAGTTACTATTCACAGACCAGTCAAAGATGCTGTCACTATTCAATAGGACCCAGTGATGATGTTCCTAACCAAATGATGATGTTCCATTTTAGGGGACACAGTTACTATTCATTATCATGACTTTGCTGATGTCATCATGGTCCCACATTTACTATTCAGTAGGCCCCACCTGGGCCCACTTTTACTATTCAGTGGGTCCCACCTGGGCCCACTTTTCACCGAAGTAAATACTTTTGCTTATTATTTTGGCCATTCCGAAGTCGTTTGACCTCCGATTAATACGAAATTTATGCCTACAGACTCGTATTGATGAGCTCTATCTAATGGTCCAATAAAATATTTTTTTGATTCCGGAAAGTACTATTCATCCTGGAAGCATTATTCACCCTAGAAATATACTATTTATGACTAACCCGTTATTGGGCTATTACAACATCAAATTCCATACCAATTCAAAAATCAGAGAACCAGATGAAAAGATGAAGAATAAACTAACCCAACAACTTACCTTTATCAAGAACAATTTAAGTTCAATCCATCAACTATCCAACTCTATAGGCATGCCTATCTATCCACTTACTTGACTCTTGCAGGCTAGGCATTAATTCAATAAAGAATAACATAATCAAGCATGTAATAATAATACATGGATACATTATTAGATTAAAAATGAGAAACCATGTAAAGAGAACAAAATAATAAACATTTAAAAATAGGGGAGTGTAGCGTTCGTGATAGAAGCATTTTACACATAAAAGCGTGCATGCGACACTCAATCGTGCTCATGAGGGACAAGCAGAAAGGCTATGTCGCACTCACGATAGAGGGCAGGGAGGTCACTATTGCGCTCGCGTGCGCAGTCGTGCTCGCAATAGCGATCAGTCCGGTAGGTGCTCGGCTTACCGAGCTCTCTGTCGCGCTCGCAATTGAGGTCATGCTCACGACAGAGGTACTCCTCGGTAGAAGCTCGAATGATCGAGCTCTATCGTGCTCGCGACAAAGTTGAGTTTCCAACTCCCTTTTTTCGATCTGCAGAAATCCAACAGTGCCTAAACCATCCCAAACATGCAATTAACCCACCAAACTTGCACACAATCTACTACAAGCATCCAAAACACATTACCCATCATATAGCCCAAGTTTTATTCTATTTAAAAATAATTATCAAGAGATCAAAAGAACAAATTGAACAAAAGATAAGAAATCCAGAAAATTTACTCACAAACCATACAAAAAACACTTTAAGATTCAATCTCTACCTTCCATACTAGAATTTCACTACTAATCATCCAAAACACACTTCAATTAAGCATACACACACAATTCCACTCTCGATTTCAAGAATTCATGATAGAAATTCAAAAGACAAAACATGCAAAATTAAGCAATTCCCAAACATTTGGCTCCTTAGCTCCACACAATCAAAAGGCTTCACTACCACTTGCTTTTCCTTCCCCTTGGGATCTCTAGTAGGAATCTCTAATCAAACAAATCCAAACACACCAAAACTCAAAACCCCAAACATAGTCACAAAGGGAAAAACGGGAAGAAGAAGAAGAAGAAGAAGAAGAAGAAGAAGAAAAAGAAGAAGAACAGAGGAAAACACTTACCCACACCTGGAATTTACCAAAACCACTTCAAAATTTCAAGAGCTTGAGGAGATGATAAAAAAGCAAGAAAGAAGAAGAAGCAGAGATGAAGAGACAAAGAGGAGGAGAGTTAAACGGGAAAGAGGGTAGATAACTCTCCTCACGTTCTCTCTCTCTCTCTCTCTTTTAGTCAACTCTTCTTTTCCCCTTTTCCTTCATCTCTACCATCCAAGTGTCAAGATCTTATGGTGGGTTTGGCAAATTCCCCTCTAATCTTTCTTCTTTTCCACACAACATAAACTTAAGCCACACAATTAAAACTATCATGCAAATATACCCTTAAACTTATAAAACACACATACACACACACACACACAAACACAAGCTCAAAACTACTAGGGTGAAAATCGCGGTGTTATATGGGATTAATTGTACTTGATTCTTATTAGATGTATGTCTATTTGAATTGGGGAATTATGGGTTTTGAAGGGTTCCATAACTCTTCTAGTGTTTGTAATGGCCGAAAATGTACCCTAGTTATAATTGGTATAATTGGATTAACTAAGGGTGTAATGTGGACTTGATTGTAATAAAAGAAGGACCTAATTGAGAAACTAAAGGAAAGTTAAGTGGCTAAGTTCTAAGTTTGCATCATTAAGCTAATTGTGGATTAACTAACATTTAAGTGGGGATTAACTAATTAATTGAGAGGTAGGAATGTGAGTGGAATCCAGGTGGCACTTTATTGTACTTTTACAACCACTATCTACATGCATATATATTGTGTTGAGGAGAGAGAAAGGACCATGAGTGCATGTTTCCAGCCATTTCCATTTTCTACAATTCAGCTCTCTCTCTCTTCTTCTTCTTCTTCTTCTTCTTCTTCTTCTTCTTCTTTCTGTGTGATTTCGTAGGAAGTGTTAAGTTGATTCTATGAATTATTGCTTTGTTGACTAGGATTAAGTTCATAAGATTGAAAGGTAAGTAGTTATTTGTAATTCATCTTCTACTCTTTCTGGTTTTGGTTTGATGTGGATTGAGGATTGATGAATTGTGTCTAATTCTGGAAATTGGAATGGTATTTGTAGAGAGAGGAGTAAAGAAAGACAAGGGAAAGGCAAAAATCAGAGAAGCTACTGCTCAGTGAACGTTAGGAGCATAGGAGACGAGGTTTGGGAACTAACCCTATAAGTGTATTGGCATGTTTTGTATTTGCTTGTACAATTTGACTAAGCATGAACTAAATTAGCAGTAGAAATCCCTAAAGATGTAAATGAATAAGATGATTAGGTTTAATAGGTTATGAAACTAATGTTGTGTTCGTGAAGATTTGAATGGAATGATAGGATTGAGCTATGTAAGTGTGTCATGTGAATGGTGTGAAAGTGGTTGTGATTTGTGTTCAATTGAATAAGATTGGCTTAATGGAAATCAAGTATGTATTAATTGTTATTGTTGTAAAATGAGTTAGTTTGAATGAGAAAAAGGAAATGAGCTTTGAGGTCTTAAAAGTGATATGAGAATTGAGACAGGGAGCACAGTTACGCTTTGATATAACACAGTTGTGTTTTGGTATTTTTGCATAGGTCACAGCGACAACCGAAATGGTTGTGACCATGAGGTATGCAAGAACTCCATTCTGCCTGACTGATCAAGGCATATCACGGTGACAACTAAATTGGTTGTGACCATGAGGTGCCAAAGTTTGCATTCTGCCCGTAAGTGTGATGTATCTCACGGTGGTAACCAAAATGGTTGTGACCATGAGATACCTCATTTTGCATTTTGTTTTGGGAGTGCTTGTTATGTCAAGGTGGCAACCAAATTGGTTGTGAGCGTGAGGTACCTTGGCTTGCTTTCTGTTTTGAAGACCTCAGTATGTCACGGTGACAACCAAAATGGTTGTGACCGTGAGGTACCCTGTTTTGGCAAGTAACCCTAATTTATTTTGGTTTGATAATTTTGTGGCTTTTAACCAAGCTTGTGGCTATTTTATATGAGCATGAAATCTAGGTTATATGAGGCAAATATACATATAAATATGATGATTAAAGAATGCAAATACTTGTTGGTTAATGATTTAATTGCAAGTTATCCAAGAGTTATAAGATGTGTAAAAGAATAATGTGGATTTGTTAATGTTTTATAAATATGCAAAGTGAAGAATTTGATGTTGCTTTATGTATGTGTTATTGGAATTAATGATTATGAAATCAATAATGAAATTAATCAACTTTAGCCTGCGAGTCAAGTAGTGGATAGCTAGGCATGCCTATAGGGTCAAGTGCTGCAGCCCAATGCGTCCGATTCCTCTGGAATCACAATACAAAATAAATCCTTACTGGATTCTTTAATGCGGAATATTGATCTTGTCGAGTTATTGTACCTTAGGGTACAAATGCGTATATGTGTGTATCCACGGATACAATGAAGTTATAGTACCTCAGGGGTACCAATGTGATACCAGTTATCCGCGTCTTTGAATTGCAGGCAAACCTAAATATAAAGGATAAAGATAATCTTAATGGTTAAGTTGATGTGTGAATGCTTTGTATTTGATGAATTTATGCAAACCCTATGAAAGCTATTCAGTCATGTGATTAAGTATTATGTATACACCAAGCAAATGCATGCTCTATTAAAATGTGAATTAGTAACAATGCTATGAATATAATGATATATAAATGTTTTAGACCTGTAGGTCTAAGCATGATTCTAGTATGATGCATGCTTAATATTAATGCTATGTTTGAGCCTGTATGTTATATGCGTTCCCCACTAAGCGTTATCGCTTAGCACGGATTCTTTAGGTTTGGACGCGAGGTGATTTTAGAAGGACACATCTGTGTTAGCAACGGTCAACTCTAGGGCTACATCTTTAGTGTAAGTTTTGGGGTTTAACTATGTGTTTGTATAAGTTACATAAGTTATTATTTTTTGCAATGGAAAATATATAAAGCTGATATAACTAAGTATTGTAAACTTAATGAAGGCCTGTATATAAGTAAGTATGTGAGTAAGTTGGATGGCATGGGAACTTATGATATATGATGCATGGGAATGTATGCTGATGATGAAATTTTATTATTCGTGTTGCTGGCATGAAATTGTGATAGTAAAGCTTGTGTGAGTTTTTGTGTGGAACGACCATTCCTGACTGCATTAGCGGAGCTAACCTAGTGGTTGGGAATGGGCTTTATAGTGTTAAATTGTAGATGGGATAGTATAAATATGTGATAAAGTCCTGTTTAAATGTGTTATGTTTGATTTTTATATGATGATTATGAGTTTACTTTAAATTGTGAATGAAAAGTTACTTTTATGTGATATTATAGCTTGAAGGTCATTTTCGCTTATATTGGTGTTTAATAGAGTCAAAAGATGAGTTCTATTGCTTTGAAGTGAATGTGGCAAGATTTTGGTTGACATAGTAGTCATGCATGTGAATAAAGGAAAGTTTTGGTATGGTTTGTGCTAGAGACTTGTGGAGTTTGGAGTTTGAACTCTGAGTTCAAGCTCTGTCGCGAGCACGACAAGGGTCACAAGCGCGATAGAGTGCTCCATAAATAGGTTAGTCACATTGTGTTTGATCGTGAGTGTGAGCTTCGTCGCGGGCGCGATAGAAGGCAATTTGGTAATTTATCGCGAGTGTAGCATCTACCGCGAGCACGACTGTTGTATATTTGGGTTCTATCGCAAGCGCGACAAGGGTCGTGAGTGCGACACTGTTAAGAGTCTTGAACATAAGATATTTTTTCTTATATATGTGTAATATCGCATTGGATTATGTATGACCATGCATAAGAAAGATTAAGTGTGTTTAAATAAAAGAATATATGAGATGTATGATGAAATTTGGTATAAGTATTATGTAATAAGAATATGAGATATTTGTGTGTACTATATGAGCATGTTAGATAGATATTGCTATGGCATGACCGATAAGTAAACATGTATGAATGTATGTTCATAGTGGCAAAGTTAACATAAGATGTGAGATGAATGTGCATTGGTTTGTTAAAGTATTTGAGCAAATGTAAAGTATACGGTATTGTGAATAGAGTTTTTTTTGTATAAGCCTGAATGGTCATAGTAGTGGATAGATAGGCATGCCTATAAAGGGTTAGAGTTTGCAGCTGTCAGAGTTTGGCACCTGTTTGGTGTCTAGAGTTTGTCATCGTTTGGTGTCTAGAGTTTGGTACCTTCGGGTATCTAAAGATTTGAGACTTTGGTCTTCAGATGTTTGATACTGCTAGTCGGTATCCAGAGCACCCGTATCCACCATCAATGTGAATTCAGGCTATAACTATTGTATGCTTGTGAATGAATAAGCAGAGCTACGACATGTTATATGTATAGGAATGTATGAGTGATGTAGTGATAGTTATCACTTATAGTACATGACAAATGTTAAGCTAAAGATTATATGCATGTTAAAGTACATGTAAATGATATAGATGTGTTATTATTATGCTTGTATTGATGTACTTATTAAAGAATGATATTATGTTACAAGTGTGATATTGAGGTTATTCCATTATTATTGATGTTTGCGACTTCATAAGAAGTCTATTTGCTTTTGTGTATCCCCATTAAATGTTATCTCTTAGCACGGGTGTCGTCCCGTGTAGGTATGTAGGTTCGGTTTGGAGAGTGTTCACCTGCTGGCCACTAGGAGTTGAGCTTGAAGTGTCTTTTTATTTATGAAGTGATTCTTTTTATAATGGATAGTGCAGAGTTTTGTAAAGAGAATTGAGTTTATGAAATGTAAAAGTCTTTAACATTGGCTATGTAATTTGAATATTTAGGTAATATATGTAAGATAATGATATTTTGTATTATGATAACTTAAGTTTGTTTATGCATGTTCAACTAGTGATAGTAATAATAATATTCCACTTATAAGATAATAATAGTGTTTAATTGAATCGAATTGTAATTGTATGCCTTGTTTGCATGTGTATGCGTGCGTAGCGATTTCGATATCCTCCCAGAGGATATACGGGTGCTACATCTAGTGTATGAAATAGAGGAATAAATGATAAATGAGAGATTTCTACCGGATTGATACTAGGGGCAAAATGGTAAAAATGAATAAGATTGAGCAAATTGGAGTTAAAATAAGAAAAAGGGCTGAATCATAATAAATTAAAAATTTTAGGGACCAAATGGTAAAAATGTAAATAAATTAGTTAATAAGATTAAATAAAGGAAAATAGGTGTTAATTAACAAATAAATGAATTAATAATTATGTAGGGACTAAAATATAATTTACCATGAAAAGAGGAAAAAATGAGGACTAGAAGGTAATTTGTGGGTTAAATAATGAATTAAGGTAAAAATTTTGGTTAAATAATGACATTATTGTAAATAAGGTAAAAAAAGGGTAAAATTTGAAATTGATGGAAGTTTTGGGATTAAACTGTAATTTAACCATAATAGTGTTAAATTAATGATTTAAGTGTGATTGAGTAGTAAAGTAAGGGTTAATTGAACAATTAGATAGTAATTAGTGGTTAAGTGATTAAATGATAATAAATAATGAATATAATAATATTATTAATTTTAAATAAAAATATGATAATCAATTATTTATGAGGTAATTAATAAATTAAAATGTAGACTAAGGAATGAATTAAATGTACATTTTAGAATGTGTCTAATTAAAGATTTGATAATTTAAGTAATTTAACTTGTATGTTTAAACAAATAAGATTAGTGGAAATCTCTTGATTTGTAACTACCACTGAGCATATTTAATGCTCAACATGTAGTTTTCTGTTGACTGCGTGTAGGTATTGGTTAGGAGTTGGAGCAAGCATACTACATTTTTGGGAGCCGTCTTGGACAAGAACTATACAATGAATGTTTTGTATGTATAAGATGAAGGAATATGTCATGGTATGTGTATGTAGATAACGCAGCGGAAAAATATCGAAAAAACGATCATACACATCAAACAAATCCACGACAAGAATCGAAACATGCACTTTTAGGGTTTTTAAAAACTTACAACTTTAGATGCCTATTCCGAATTGAATTTGATGATGACCAGCAACTAAGATGATATTGTCCACCTTTGATCTTCACCACCAATGCCAAGGAATAGCCTTTGCGCCAATCCTCTCTATGCTCACACACACACTTTCAAGCAAGGCTTAAAACCGAGAATGCTAGCTCTCAATATAAGTATTTTGTAATGGCAAGGGTTATAGCTACAAGATTTTTTGATCTTGCACTTTCTTTTGGTGCTATTAATGCCTAATCACACAAGAAAGCAAGAAAGAATTCTTCTCCTTATGTATTTCGGCCAAGAAAAGATTTTTGAGAGAGAGAGAGGGAAGTTCACGCCTACTATCTCTTTTCACTAGGGTTTTTCTTTTTTTTCTTTATCCTCATCTTATGGCAAGTGTTTATTCCGAATTTTACCACCTAAAAGTAGTTTATTCAACCTTAAACTCTTCCTATATATAAGTAACAAACATTAATTTAAACCCTTTTGAATTTAAAATTCAATTAGGATTTAATACTCAATTAACTTAATCAATATTATTAAATTAATTGACATTAAACCATGTGGGCCGAAATCTTCCTCTCTCATGGACCAAGGTCCAATAGCAATTTAATACCCATTACATACATTAGCTTGACTTTTATTAAAAGCCCAAATTAATGCTCAATGCCTTATTTAAATATTTTAAGCCCAATGCTTTGTGTGCGATCCTATAGGTCCATTTAATATTGGCAATTGAATTAATGAATTAATTCAAAGGCTATATATATTCTCTAGCAAGATATTTATAGCATTCCAAATTAAATGAAAATGCAAATGGCATTTGATGACCTAATGCAATTTTGCATAGTCCCTTACCCATAAATATCAGAATTAATATAAGGCATGGAACTAGTCATCCTTATATGTAAGTTAATTCCTTTCTTGATATTCCAGTGACACTGAACTCTCAGATAAATAATGGTTACTCATTATTTCATCTCGGTATGGCCATACACTTCTCAGTTCACTGATCAAGTGGCCGATGATATTTTCTCTCTTATAGAGAGGGGTAATCCCTTCACTTCTCTCATGCTCTCTGACATGAATCAATGTATACCCAAGCATACCCATACTTGTCACTCTATTACGAGCACGTTAGGTGTATGTCAAAGTACACAGTAATTCATAAAGAGTTTCATAGAGATTTCAGGTCTAAGAACTCCGATACAAAACTTGCATATGAGAAACACTTATGACTTGTACCATGTAGTGTTCTCATTAATGGATCGAATCCAGATACCATATTGTAAACATCTATCTATGATCTCTGATTGACACTCTTGTCCTTATGATCCGTAAGGCAGAACTCAATTTATCAGAGAGAGCATACTAGTCTTAATTCATTTGTTATTCCCATAACAATGACTGACTAGGGATATTTAGAATGAAGTCTCATTTGTTTCAAGGTCTTACAACCATGTGCCTCACACATGATAACTTAAACTGAAACAACATTCTTGGATAGTTCTATCAATTGACATGCACAGGAATACAATGGATAAAACAAATGCCTCATTTATTAGCTAAAGTGTTTTATTACAATGTATTGGGGCTAGGGCTAACACTAACAATCTCCCACTAGCACTAGTCCCAATTGGGCATAGCCCTAAGACCGAATGCTCTCAAATGAGCTTCGTGCAGATTTGGACGCAACTGTTTCGTCAAAGGATCTGCTACATTATTTTCACTTGCTATCTTGCTAACCTTGACGTCCCCACGATCAATGATCTCTTTGATCAGGTGGTACCTCCTGAGTATGTGTTTGGATTTCTGGTGTGACCGGGGCTCCTTGGCCTGTGCAATGGCCCCGTTGTTGTCATAAAAAATTTCTAATGGATCTAGGATGCTTGGGACCACTCCTAATCCAGAAATGAAATTTCTAATCCAAACAGCCTCTTTTGCAGCCTCACTCGCTGCAATATACTCAGATTCTGTAGTTGAGTCGGCAACGGTCTCTTGCTTTGAGCTTCTCCAGCTGACAGCACCACCGTTTAAAACAAAAACAAATCCAGATTGCGATCTTGAGTCCTGAGTGCTGGTTTGAAAAGCAGCATCGGCATAGCCTTGTATGACGAGCTCTTCCTGACCACCATACACCAAGAAGTGATCCTTAGTCCTTCGTAGGTACTTTAGAATCCCTTTTACAGCAGACCAGTGCTTTTCACCAGGGTCTTGCTGAAACCTACTGGTTATACTCAGTGCATGAGCAACATCCAACCTAGTACATAATATAGCGTACATTATAGATCCAATAGCAGATGCATATGGGATTCTACTCATGTTGTCCCTTTCCTCTTTGGTTTTAGGGCACTGTTCTTTAGTCAAAGGAACTCCCAAAGTCAAAGGTATGTACCCTTTCTTTGAGTCTCCCATACTAAAACGCTTTAGTACTTTGTCTATGTACTTTTCTTGACTTAGTCCCAAAAGCCGATTCGATCTGTCTCTATAGATCCGAATACCAAGTATTGTCTCAGCTTCACCTAAGTCTTTCATCGAGAAACATTTCCCCAACCATTGCTTAACCATTTGCAATGTTGGAATGTCATTCCCAATGAGAAGGATGTCGTCCACATATAGGACCAAAAATACTATTATGCTCCCACTAACCTTCTTGTACACACAAGGCTCATCTTCGTTCTTGACGAAGTCAAAATCTTTGACTGCCTCATCAAAATGAAGATTCCAACTTCGGGATGCTTGCTTTAATCCATAAATGGATTTCTGAAGCTTGCAAACCTTCTTAGGATGCTTGGGATTGACAAAACCTTCAGGCTGTGTCATAAACACCTCCTCTAGTAAATTTCCATTGAGGAAAGCAGTTTTGACATCCATTTGCCATATCTCATAATCATGATATGCAGCTATGGCAAGCAAGATCCTAATGGATTTGAGCATGACTACAGGCGAAAAGGTTTCATCATAGTCTACACCATGAGTTTGTCGAAAACCTTTTGCTACTAGTCTACCTTTGTAGGTCTTATCAGCTTTGAGTTTAAATAGCCACTTGCATTCAATTACCTTAGCACCTTCCGGTGGATCAACCAAGGTCCAAACCTGGTTATCGTACATTGATTGCATCTCTGATTTCATGGCTTCAAGCCAATTTTTCGAGTCTGGGCTTTCAATAGCTTCTCGGTAGGTAGTAGGATCCTCACGATCTACTAACTCAATAGTGTCACTGTCAGTGATTAGAAATCCATATCTCTGAATCTCCTGACGTACCCTACCAGACCTTCTAGGTACTTGTGTAATGGGTTCTTGTTCCACAAGTGGTTGTGAACTTGATCCCATTTCCAACTCATCCTCTATAGGAATTTGTGGCGCTTGAATTTCTCCAAGTTCTACTTTACTCCCACTATCTTTCTTGAGAAGGAACTCCTTTTCCAAGAAGACAGCCTTGCGAGCAACAAATACTTTGTTCTCGGCTTGTGAGTAAAAGTAGTATCCCTTTGTTTCTTTGGGATAACCCACAAATAAGCAGACAGTGGATTTGGACTCTAGTTTGTCAGATGTTAATTTCTTAACATGTGCTTCACAGCCCCAAATCCTAAGAAATGACATATTGGGTTCTTTCCCAGTCCATACCTCGTATGGTGTCTTCTCAACTGCTTTAGTTGGAGTACGGTTTAGTAGAAACGCAGCAGTTTCTAATGCATAGCCCCAAAAAGAGATAGGAAGATTTGCTTGACTCATCATAGATCGAACCATGTCCAATAGAGTTCGATTTCTCCTTTCGGACACACCATTCCATTGTGGTGTTCCAGGAGGAGTGAGCTGTAAAATAATACCACACTCCTTTAGATGACAGTCAAACTCTTGGCTTAAGTATTCGCCACCTCGATCTGACCGAATGGCTTTTATACTTTTGCCAAGTTGGTTTTCTACTTCGGTTTTAAACACTTTGAATTTCTCAAAAGTTTCAGATTTATGCTTCATCAGATAGACATATCCATATCTACTGAAGTCATCTGTGAATGTCACGAAGTAGCTAAAACCACCTCTGGCTTGTGTACTTAATGGTCCACATACATCGGTATGTATTAGCTCCAATAAGCCATTAGTCCTCTCACCTTCTTGTTAAAAGGACTCTTTGTCATTTTTCCATGCAAACATGGCTCGCATGTATCATAAGATTCTAAGTCGAATGACCCAAGCACTCCAGTTTTGTGGAGTCTTGAAATGCGTTTTTCATTTGCATGTCCTAAACGACAATGCCAGAAGTAAGTAGGGTTTAACTCGTTTGCTTTAACCCTCTTTGTATTAATGTTGTATATGGACTCTTTGTTTGATAGATCAAGGATATAAGGCCATTTTGCAACATGGCATTGCCATATGAAATGCCTTGGCGACGAATATGAGCATTGCCATTTTTAATAACAAAATCAAATTCATCCAAATCCAATAATGAAACTGAAATAATGTTTCTGCTCATAGCAGGTACATAATAACAATTTTTCAAAACTAAACAAAGTCCGGAAGGTAAAGTGAGTTGATAGTCGCCTATCTCCATGGCAGCAACTCGTGCTCCATTCCCCACACGGAGGTCCACTTCATTCTTCCCAAGTAACCTCCTATTTCTTAGCCCCTGCACATTTGAACAAATGTGAGAACCACAACCGGTATCTAGTACCCAAGTGGTAGAAATAGAAAGGTTAATTTCAACAACAAAAATACCTGAACTGGACGCCTTGGCTCCATTCTTTTTTTGTTCTTCCTTGAAGAGAGCACAGTTCTTCCTCCAATGCCCTATTTTGTTGCAGTGGAAGCAAGTGCTCTCGTTCTCCTTGAGCTTCTGTGCCTTGGGCTTGGATTGGGCCTGAGGTGTACTCCCATTTGACTTGAGCCGAGTCAGGTCATTCTTGGGTTTTGCCTTTCCCTTTCCTTTTCCTTTAGCGGGTCCCTTCTTGATGCCCCCTTGAACCATCAGTACGGGATTGGTCTTTCGAATGTTTTCTTCAGCATTCTTAAGCATCCCATGAAGCTCAGTAACTGACTTGTTCATCGCATGCATGTTATAATTCATTACAAATGGATCATAATCATCAGCCAATGATCCTAAAATCAAGTCAGTGGCCAATTCCTTTGGTACTTGTACCTCAAGCTTCTCAAGAGTATCAAGATACCCTTTCATCTTGAGTACATGCGTACTAACAGGAGTACCTGCAGCCATCTTACAGGAAATTAAGGCCTTAGTTGTCACAAACCTCTCGTGACGAGCTTGCTCTTGGAACATCTCCTTTAAGTGCACCATGATCGCATAAGCCTCTTGGTCCATAAATTGCTTTTGCAAGTCAGGCACTATAGTGGCTAGCATCAAACAGGTCACATCATTGGAGTCGCTCTTCTTGGTCTCAAAAGTTTCCCTTTGAACCGCAGAGGCGTTCCTACCAGGTTCTTGAGGCAAGGGTGCATCCAAAACATACGACTTTTTCTCTTGCTTAAGAACTATCCTTAAGTTTCGAGACCAGTCTATGAAATTGGTGCCATTCAATTTGTCCTTTTCAAGGACCGATCGCAATGAGAAATTGTTGTTTGAAGATGCCATTTTTTCAATCTACAATAAAATTTAGCCAGATTAAATGAGGTCTTATTAATAATCCCACAAACCGAATTAATATCCCTTTAAATAATTCGCGTTAGTGATTTAATGTGGGCCAAGATCCACTTTTCACAACAACCTTATTAGTCAAGCTGAGCTTGTACACCTAACAAGTTAAGTTACTTAGGTAGGATAACTCCAATCATGACTCGTACATGACTCTTGGATCAAATGGGCTAACATCTTAAGATGTTATAGCACAAACCCATTTATTAGTTGCCTAGGTCCGGGCATCCCTTTCCATGTTAAGTCCAACCTACATTCACAACTCATGCCTCACAAAGATAATCGGGCGCATCTAGGACTCCTAGTCTACGTTACCGATGATCGATGCCTTGACATGTTTCGAATTAGGAAGGCAACTTTGTGACTTACTATTTTAGGGATTCATTTTATTACGGCTTACATGGCATACGCTTTGTCATCCATTCATAGCATGCATATATAAATAATTGCATAAAGTAAAGCGTGACAAACATGGGCCCATAAAACCTACAACTAGGATTCTATACTATTACACAAGAATCTTCGAGTTGGGCTTCACCACTCCGGTGGGCTTCATCTTGATTTACAAAGTCTTCAAGTAAATTCTATTCTAAGAAATAAATGAAACTTTTACAATAATACATAATGGCTCGCAGGCCATAATTAATTACAAAAACCCAGGGCCCATGAATGCACCATGCATATCCATTCATCATACCAAACAAGTAAATAAATATACATAATATTCATGGATTAAACAAAGTCCAATTTTAATTAATTTAGCCAAGCCCATTAATGGAAATTGTGTACTTGAACCTTTAAGAGATGACCCCATGATGGGCCTGGGCCGAGGCCCAATGGACTAAATCCTCTTATTGAATAAGTTCTCTTAAAAGCCCAAAACACAAACTAGTTAGATTTGTGCTATAAATCAACTCTAGTATAATTTCCAATTTTTTCATTTTTAATTTTATGTCATATTGCCCATAAACATTAAAAAAAAACATATATAATATATACCGACATGAATTAAAACATGAAGAACATATATATGATACACGGCATACATATAAAAACAAACAAACAACAAAACTAGTTGTTTAATGCTTATGTGATGCCACAAAAATGCACAAACCCTTAAATCAATTTTATGAGTCAATTAATAATTCAAATAAGGTCATAAAAATGATTTAATATATTGTACCAATCTGATCTAAATGTGTTTTTACCATTTTAATCAAATCAAAACAAACAATGTTGATTAAACATGTAACAAACACAAACTAGTCATTGTTTTAAGTGATATTAAAATTAATCAATTAAATTGTCATGGACCAGAATTAAAACCAAATTTTAAAAATGTCCAGACCTGATATTTAATCATTAAAAACCACTTACAAACATGCCAAAAACGTTTTTACATTTAATATTCAAAACTAGTTGTTAAACTAACAATTAACATGCCAAAAAGCACCTAGTTTTAATATTAACATATACCATCAGGTATTACCAATTAAATCTGACCAATAACAGCTCCTAGAACATCTTAGGACAGTATATTAACATGTCATATTAATTATAATACCTATCTAATCAATTAAAATCGTTTTTACACCAAAACAATGCAAAAAACTCAAAACAGAAAATTTCAGCATTGCATGTATTAAAAGTAACGATTTTTAATTAATTATTTCATGCATCTAAAGCACTAAAATAAGCATGTTTAGGCTCTAATACCACTGAAGGAATATGTCATGGTATGTGTATGTAGATAACGCAGCGGAAAATATCGAAAAAACGATCATACACATCAAACAAATCCACGACAAGAATCGAAACATGCACTTTTAGGGTTTTTAAAAACTTACAACTTTAGATGCCTATTCCGAATTGAATTTGATGATGACCAGCAACTAAGATGATATTGTCCACCTTTGATCTTCACCACCAATGCCAAGGAATAGCCTTTGCGCCAATCCTCTCTATGCTCACACACACACTTTCAAGCAAGGCTTAAAACCGAGAATGCTAGCTCTCAATATAAGTATTTTGTAATGGCAAGGGTTATAGCTACAAGATTTTTTGATCTTGCACTTTCTTTTGGTGCTATTAATGCCTAATCACACAAGAAAGCAAGAAAGAATTCTTCTCCTTATGTATTTCGGCCAAGAAAAGATTTTTGAGAGAGAGAGAGGGAAGTTCACGCCTACTATCTCTTTTCACTAGGGTTTTTCTTTTTTTTCTTTATCCTCATCTTATGGCAAGTGTTTATTCCGAATTTTACCACCTAAAAGTAGTTTATTCAACCTTAAACACTTCCTATATATAAGTAACAAACATTAATTTAAACCCTTTTGAATTTAAAATTCAACTAGGATTTAATACTCAATTAACTTAATCAATATTATTAAATTAATTGACATTAAACCATGTGGGCCGAAATCTTCCTCTCTCATGGACCAAGGTCCAATAGCAATTTAATACCCATTACATACATTAGCTTGACTTTTATTAAAAGCCCAAATTAATGCTCAATGCCTTATTTAAATATTTTAAGCCCAATGCTTTGTGTGCGATCCTATAGGTCCATTTAATATTGGCAATTGAATTAATGAATTAATTCAAAGGCTATATATATTCTCTAGCAAGATATTTATAGCATTCCAAATTAAATGAAAATGCAAATGGCATTTGATGACCTAATGCAATTTTGCATAGTCCCTTACCCATAAATATCAGAATTAATATAAGGCATGGAACTAGTCATCCTTATATGTAAGTTAATTCCTTTCTTGATATTCCAGTGACACTGAACTCTCAGATAAATAATGGTTACTCATTATTTCATCTCGGTATGGCCATACACTTCTCAGTTCACTGATCAAGTGGCCGATGATATTTTCTCTCTTATAGAGAGGGGTAATCCCTTCACTTCTCTCATGCTCTCTGACATGAATCAATGTATACCCAAGCATACCCATACTTGTCACTCTATTACGAGCACGTTAGGTGTATGTCAAAGTACACAGTAATTCATAAAGAGTTTCATAGAGATTTCAGGTCTAAGAACTCCGATACAAAACTTGCATATGAGAAACACTTATGACTTGTACCATGTAGTGTTCTCATTAATGGATCGAATCCAGATACCATATTGTAAACATCTATCTATGATCTCTGATTGACACTCTTGTCCTTATGATCTGTAAGACAGAACTCAATTTATCAGAGAGAGCATACTAGTCTTAATTCATTTGTTATTCCCATAACAATGACTGACTAGGGATATTTAGAATGAAGTCTCATTTGTTTCAAGGTCTTACAACCATGTGCCTCACACATGATAACTTAAACTGAAACAACATTCTTGGATAGTTCTATCAATTGACATGCACAGGAATACAATGGATAAAACAAATGCCTCATTTATTAACTAAAGTGTTTTATTACAATGTATTGGGGCTAGGGCTAACACTAACATAAGATTGATGGCATGTGTATGTAGTGATATGGATGTATGCATATGTAATTATGGATGTATATGGACTATATGTAACTGTATGGATGATGTTGACAGTGATTGATGATGTTGCTTGTTTGGTTGTTAAATAAGTACAATGTGGATTATATTATTTGTTGTGCCCTGTGAAGGCTGTGAATTGGTTGGTTTGCAAGATGGGTAGGATAAATTATAGCCGGCATACTACCAATTTTTTTTAAATGAATAGTAAACTGGACAGTTATAGGTCCTCGATGAGAATCCATATGATTAAGTTTTAAATAGAACCAAGCATGAATAAAATAGACGATTTAAGTAAAAGATGACCAAGTTATAATTATTAGGAAACAATTTGTACCAGTATTTACATTAAGGAATTTCTTTTAGTATCAACGAAATCATGGTAATCGCATAGTATATCAAATGATACGTACGTTTAGTATAAGTTTAGTAAGGGTGTTACACGACGGGCATTGCCCAACACCGACGGGCGTCCCTGGGCAGAATGGCTTCCCAAACAGAATACACTACTTCCAAAATAGAATATAATCCTACTTGTTCAGTTTGAAACACTATGTAAACACCATTTTTAGCCAAAATGGTCTCTTAAAAAATGATCCCCAAGATGTTTGCTTTCTAATTGTACAAATTTCAGGTCATTTTAAGTTGTAACCTAGGAGATATGACATCAGAAATAGAGACTGCTCCAAAGCCCTGTTCCAAGAAAAATGCTACTGTTTTGGACATTTTTGGGGACCTTAGAGCTAGAAATAAATCCTTCTATTTTGGCCACTTTTGAGGGTCTTAGAGTAGGAATTATCTCATCGTCATATTTGGGACAACTGCAGGTATAGAAGTCACAGTTCAAATCCAATTAGACTCACTTCATTTGGAGTTCTAAAACTTCATGTATACCCAAAAAAGTCACCATAGGTCATTCTACACCTTTGGGCAAAATTGCACTATGTAATTCAACAAGCTTATAATCAACTAATTTGACACAACCAATCGACCAAATTCAATCAAAACCAACATAACACATATACAAATACCTCAGAATATTCAATTCATCAATAAATATTCATTAACACAAAAATTAACACAACAATTCCCAAACCTCATTTGATGTCCTCTTTCTCTTCACTTTTGCTTCTCATTGCTCCACTTTACTTTCTTTCTTCTGTAACATCCTGATTTGGACCCTAGTAGGATTTACTGAGTTAATTTCTTGGTTAAGGGTATAAGTGTAATTTTACAAGTAAGAGTTGGGTTAATTAAGGACTAAATTGAAAGAGGAAATAAGTGATTAAGAGAAAGAATTTAATTAAGTGATTAGATGGATGTTTGCCAAGGATTTAAAGAGAATAAGTCAAGGATTTTAAAAAGTTGGCCTTTAGAGAGTGACACCTAGGAGGGGGTTGTTGGGGAGCATTAAATGAAAAAGAAGAAAGAAAGGTGGAGAGAGGAAGAGCAAAGGCAGTTTTTCCTTTTCTTTCCCTCCTCTCCCTACATGATCTTCTTGTTCTTACTTCTTCTTCCTCATTTCTTTAGTTCCTCTTCTTCTTTTTCAGTGGATCTCTTGGTGCTTGAAGTTGGATTTGAAAGAAAGTTCAATGTTTGATTGAAAGGTAAGTAGAGTCGAGCTTGTTCTTCTCCTTTTTCCCTTCCGTTTGGTTGTGTTTTGGATTAAGTGTTTTCTTTGGTTTAATTTTTGCAAGAAGCTAGTGATAAGAGAAAGGACAAAGGTAAAGAGAAGATTGGAACTTAAAGAATAGTAGTTTTGAGCTTCCTTGAGGTTTTGAATTTTTGTGTAATCGTATAATTGTGTTTTGATTTATTAATTTGAATTTCTGAAAACTTTGAGGTTTCGAGCATGTTCTTAAGCATGATTGAATTGGGTTTTGTCATGGTTTGAGTAAAATTTGAATATGGTTTTGTGTATGAGAGTTGGATAAACTTTATGGGATTTTATTGGTATTAAGATTTGAAAACTGGTTTTGGGTAATTATTTTGTTATGTTAATTTGGTTCTTATAATGAATGTATTATGTTATTAGTTTGATTAGAAGTATGTTTAGGATGCATGTGTTGAGTGATTTGGCATTTGAGTTGTGGAAGTTTTGGCTTTAGGAGGAGAGTTCAGATCGGCAGTAGGGGCGAAGAGCTCGTTTCTGTTGCGAGTGCGATAGAGCTCAGTCATCCAAGCTCCTGCCTAAGTGCCCTATGTTGTGAGCGCAACCTCGATCGAGAGCGCGATAGAGAGCTCAGTAGCTGAGCTCTCTGAGGCAGTTTCTGTCTTGAGCACATTGCACGCGCGAGCGTGGAAGGAGCTTGCTTGCCCCTTGTCGCGAGCGCGATAGAGGCCAATCAGCCCCCTGTCGCGAGTGTGACTCCTCCCTGTTTCGCAATTATTTATTATTTATACCTCTTTGCATGGTTTCTCATTTATGATTAGTATGTGTTTTGAAATTGAACTATATTATATTATCTTATCCATGTCTTACTTGAGTTATGTGCATTAAATTGTTCGGATTTATTTTAGTCAAGTGTCAAGTTAGTGAATAAAGAATAGAGTTTTTATTTTTAAGCCTAAAGGGTCAAGGCAGTGGATAGATAAGCATGCTTATAAAGGGCTAGTGATTGGAGTTGCTAGTGTTGATCCCGTTTGGGTCTAGTGTTTGATACCTTCGAGTATCCAAAAGATTGTTTTTAAAAGTTTTGAGACCTCCGTCTCTAATATTTGATACTGCTTGTAGTATCCAGTGCACCTGTATCCACCATCGATGTAATTCAGGCTATTGTTATGTCATGTAGTTTGTGAAAAAAAAGCATTGATCGCGACATGTATATGATAGTACATATATGTGACTATGTGTTACCTAGCGATATTTTGACATTTACCGGTATTACTAAAGTCCAGTTGTATGCATGAAATGATTTATGCATGTGATATTATTGAATGCTATCAATTTGTGTATTGTGCTGCTTTTGCATTATCACTTTGATAAAAGTCTTTTGTTCCTCCTTCCCCACTAAGCATTATCACTTAACACAGGTGTTTTTCCCTTATAGGTTTACATGTTTGGCTTGGTTGGGACATCTGCAGGTTTTGGCCACTAGGAGTTAGAGTTGGATTCTTTTTGTATTTTGTTACAGTATTTTGTATAGTTGAGTATAAGTACTTGTATAGAATTTTTGTATAAGTTAATCATAAATTGTATAAAGATATTCTTGTAATATGTGAATTATATTATTATATGATATTAATGTTATCTTATTATTATTTTCTTATTTAATTATTTATTTCAATTCCGCTATTGTATGGATGTGTATGAGCTTGTGTGTGTGTAGCGCTTCGATATCCTCCCAAGGGGTATTGGGTTGTTACTGTTTTATTGGTATCAGAGCATAGGTTTAGGTAATTCGAGACTATAGGATGTCAGAGTATAGAGTATGTGCGTGTGAGTCAATCTAGTATTGTGGCCTAATGCAGATGCTATCTTGTGTAGTGTATAGATGGAGTCTGATTCGAGTGAGGAGATAGGTGAGATGACGTGTAGGGTTAATCCAGTGAGGGGTAATTGGCTTGCACTAGAGCGACGTCCAGTGAAAGGTCCCGGTCTGCTCATTAGAATCCAGTGCTTGTGCAAGGGCTATTGCCGTTGATGGATAGGTTGACCGCTCCCAAGGCTCCTTTGGACCTTGTGAGAAAGAGGGGAGCGAAGGAGTTTAGTGGAACCTCCTTGGATCAATCTGAATTAGCTGAGTTCTAGTTGGAGAGGACTGAGAGGATATTACAAGAAATCAATTGTCCCTAGAACCAGCGAGTAGCATGTGCAATGTCGCAGTTACAAGGATCGGCATATGATTGGTGGATGCTTGTACTTCGCAACCCTTAGAGACCAGCTGAGCTATCTTGGGAATTCTTTATCCAAGAATTCAAGAAAAAGTATCTCACTAAGGCCTACCGAGAAGCAAAATGGGAAGAGTTCATAAGTTTGAAGCAGAGGAACCGATCAGTCAGTGAGTATGAGAAAGAGTTCAGTCGATTGAGAGATGCCTTGTTGACTGAGGACTTTAAATGCCGTCAATTCGAAGATGATTTGAGAGAGATGATTAGAGGACCTTTATCAGTAATGGCGGTTATGCATCAAGTGGGTTATTATCAGCTAGTTTTAGCGGCCATAAAGTTAGAAGAGTCTGAGTTTTTGAAGCAAAGGAGAGAGCAAAAGAGAAAAGTGTCGGATAGTGGTGTTGTTGGCAACAAGAAGGCCCGTGATGTTTTGAGTGGGCAAGTGGCTAGAGGATCGATTCAAGCAACATCTGGGGTAGGAAGTGTTGCACTGCCCTCTAGAAGAGGAAGTTTTGCACCTGAGTGCGAGCATTATCGGAAACACCATTGGGGTATGTGCCAAAATCTCAAGGTAGTGTGCTTTAAGTGTGGCAACATGGAGCACATGCTTGCTAATTGTCCAGAACTGAAGGAGAAAAAGGTTTAGCAAGGGAGTAGAGCTAGTGGAGAAAGATCTAGAGCTGCTAAAAGTGGCAGAGGTAGGGGTAGCATCGCCCCAGTGCCATTTGAGACCGAGGACCAGCCAGCTGCTGGTGGTGGTCTGGCTAGAGTCTACGCCATGATCAGAGAAGATGTAGAAGAGCTTGCAGGTCCTTTCGGTAAGTTTAAGCTTATTCAATTTTTTATTGTATAAGTTATTGTCGGAGCTTGATTTGGTCCTTGTGTTTATTGATGTGGAAATTTTGAGGATAAAATTTCTTAAGGGGGATGTGACGTGCGCTGAACCCCGGGGTGCCCCGATCTGCCCGCTTTTAGGGCTTTCGGGAGGAGGTTCATGAAAACTTGTAAGAAATTTACAAGTGCGTCTATTTTGGACAACAAGGAGGTTTCTTGGAGTCGCCATCCAATAGAATATTGGGAAAGGTCGTCTAGCCTCACTGAGCCTAAGACAGCGTATGTGTGTCTATTTTGGGCAATCAAAGATATTTTGGACACCTCCTTCCAATAGAACACAAGGAGGATCGTCTAATTTCGCGAAACCTAAGACGATGCATAAACATCTATTTTGGGCAAACCAGAGATATTTTGGACACCTCCTTCCAATAGAACACTGGAAGGATCATCTAATCTCGTGGAGCCTAAGACCATGCAAATTGGACCTATTTTGGCAACAAGAGATATTTTTGAGGCCCCATCCCAATGAAACATTGAAATGGTCCTCTAACCTCGTTGAGCCTAAGACCAGACTGGGTTCGAGACTTCTCATGTATTTATACCTTGATTAATATTATAATTGAGTTTTGAATTTATTGTTTCATCCCACTTCTCATTCAATTCAGTGTAATTTAACTAAAGCGCAGGTTGTCCATTCAGGGAAAGCGATAAACAAAGCATAATTAAAATAAAGTGCATGGAAATATATTACAACAAAACTAGGGGCAGAATACAACCCCCACTGTAAATAAAATATGAAACATGCATAAAACGGGGTATACATTAAAGGCGAGGACATTGGTCCTCGCATGCACATTTATTACAAAATGACGTTAAAGTGTCGGTTTTATTTGCTTAGAAATGGGACATTGGTCCTTGATTTGTCAATAAAATCCCGATTTAATTATTATAGAAAACATTTAACAATTTTTACATTAGCAGGATAATATAAGAAGAACATTATTCACAATAACGATATAAGTTAAACAAAAAGGGATAAAGTCTAGAAAGTAAACCCGGGAGAAGACCTTTGGGTCTTTGTAGTGGCTTCTACATCAAAATGGCTCCAAATTCACCAAACAAGTCAACAATAAAAAACTCTCAAAAATAAAAAAAAATGTGTTAATGTAAATAATTGAGAGTAGAATAAAGCAAGAAATTAAATGATAAGAAAGAAAAAAAAAAGAAGAAATTGTATGAAAAACGTTAAGAAAAACAAAGAGAAACGGAAAAGGGACAAAAGGGGGTAAAGAAGGCCCAGGGACGTCCCAAGGCACGTGACCGACGGGCGTCCCTGGGCATGACAGACGGGCATAAGGGCAACCCTTGATGGCCCGTCAATCGCTAGAGCGATGGCCGTCGGAGGTCTTTATGCCCGTCGGTCACCTCTGTTCCCGAAAAAACACAAAATTAAGGTTTTCTTTTTGTTTTAATTTGAATAAAAATGGATTTTTATACAAGAAATTACTAAGAATAATTAAATTCAAAATAATAGACCCACAATGTTTACCCTCGAATTTTTACCTCGTGAAGGTGAACGTTGCAAGATTTTGACTCCTCGAGTTCTACAAGGATCGAATTGTGATCACGCGATCTAGAGAGATTTTTGGTAGCAAAAATCTTACTTTGAAAAATAAACCAAGAGAAGGAAATTATTTTCTCTTTCTTGGAATTTTAACAGTGATGAATATCTGAATTAGCTAGATTGACAAAAATGAATGGATCTCGTTTCCTCGGATTAGCGTAATTCGAGAATAAAATAAAATAAAAGAATAAGAAATTTTGAAAGAAAATTCTTTTTGTAGAAGTCGAAAATGAAATCTCTGTGCAAAATTGTTAAGCTTTAGTTTTCTAATTAAAAGTTTTCTAATCAAGATTTTTTCAGCAAATTTTTCCAACCCCCAAAAACTAAATCCTCTTCCCCTATTTATAGATTTAGAAAGAAATTCAAATAAATTTAAATTTAATATTCGAATTTGAAAAGGATTTATGAAATCAAATCGTAACCGAATCGATTATCAGAATATTTACAAAATCAAATCTAATATTTGAAAAGATTTAGAGGATTTTAATAAGATTTATAAAATATTTGATAAATCTAACAAAATCCTACCAAAATCCGGCGGTTTCTATAACCTGATCACCGATCGACGGCCGTCGTTGGAATACAGACGAGCGTCGGTGGGAAGGGTACTCGTGGTCATTTGACCGGCGGGCCACCCACGGACAGGGAGCCGAGCGATGGCTGTCCCTCGAGAGGGGCGAGCGTAGCTCGAACGAGAGACGGCCATCTCTCAATCGCGAGAAATGGGCCCCGCTTTTGAGCGATGGCCTGTCACTCATCGTGAGAGACGACATCCTCGTGCAAGCAATGGGCGTCCCAGCACAGACGGGTAACCCATCCGTGGACCCAAATTTTCTTTTTCAAAGTTTTCACCATCCGAAATCTCCTGTTGCTGAGAAAATCCTCAATCCTTGTAAAACCAAAGAATGAAGCCCCCAAATTCCATCCATTTGTTTGAAAAAAGACATTAATCTCTTCATTGAGTAACTCTGATCCGAACTGCCTCAGGACCCGGTGTCTACAGTTGCCCCCAATTTTGGGGAAACTAATACACTAGTATCTAGATGAGCAAAAATTCAGAGGAGAAAAGGAAGAAATGCATACCTGAGGCAGTCCTTACCTTTTCGATGTTGCGTGGAAACATGCGATCATCCATCCGGCGGGCCTCATCTCGACCTGCTTGGCGTCTGAGTGTTTTGAGAGGCAGTGTTATCTAACTGCAACCCAATTACAATTTGTTCTATTGCAAGTGTACCGCTAACCTCATCTCAGTTTACATAGTATCTGTGAGATGTAGTGTTTTCTAACTACAATCCTGCTGTGATCTATTCTATCACAGGTGTTCTGCTGGCCTCATCTTGGCTCGTGCAGTGTTTGTGAGGTGTAGTGTTCTCTAACTACGACCTCTGTTGCGATCTGTTCTATCGCTGGTGTCCCGCAGGCTTCATCTTAGCTCGAACGGTTTCTGTGATGTACAGTATTCTCTAACTGCAATCTCTGTTATGATCTATTCTATCGCATGTGTCCCAGCTGGCTTTATCCTGGCCTGCAAGATGTCTGTGAGGTGCAGTGTTCTCTAACTGCAATCTCTGTTGCGATCTGTTCTATCACTGGTGCTTCGCTGGCCTCGTCTCGGCTCATGTAATGTCCCTGCTAACCCTCATCCGATCTGCAAGGCATGTGATTGAATATTCTGTTTTGCTGATCCCCATCCGATCTGCAAGACATGTCTTTTGATCTACCAACCACCATCCGGCTAGCAAGGTACCACTTTTGGTTTGCTGACCACCATACGATCTGCAATGTGTGACTTTTGATTTGCTGACCCCCACCCGATCTGCAATGTATGACTCTTGGCTAGCTGACCATCATTCGATCAATAAGATATGGTTTTGAATGAATATAACCTGAGTGATGCAGTATCCGATTCGCTAATCATTCTGTTGACCATCCTTGGGTCGGCGTGGAGTCATGTTCCTGTGTTATGAAAGATTTTTGTTAATTTATTGCAGGTTGATATGATTTGGCTGATTTATAAGCATTTTTGTGTTGTCATTTCATTCATCACCTTTTCCTTTTCATGTTATCAAATGTCCATTAAGAGAAAGCAAGGTAACAACAGGATAAATATACAAAATGAAATGTAAATTTAAGAAAATGTAAATATAAGTTCCACTAACAAAATATAAGTTTTGTACAATGCATATACAAATACACCAAAATTATAGAATACAGTGTAACAAACTCCCTAAATGGTCTAAAGAGGATGGTAATCTGAGGGCATATTCGGGTCCTCATCATCCGATACGTGCACTGGCTCGCTCTGCGATGTGGACGTGGAAGGTCTAGCTCCCGAAGTGGAAGGCTGACTGGGAGGAGCTGAGGATCCGGGCCACGGCTGATAAAGAGGAGGGATGGCGACTGGCATAGATAAGGGCTGCCCCCTTGCTGGTCCTGTTGTCGAAACTGAGCCTGGGCGTACCCATCAAGGAAAGGCTATGCACACACTGCCATGAACTCTAACGTGTCTCTAACCACCCCTCCTAGCTCTGTGAAGGCGCTGGACAGTCTGAGGGTCTGATCTTTGGATGCATCTCTCATGTGCCCGAGTCTATCCTCTGTCTACTCCCTGAACTCTCTGATAGACTGGGAGATGGGAGGTATGGCACCCTCAAGCTCCTCCATCCTGAAACGAAGAGCCTCGACTGACTCGTCCACCATCTAGGTGGCTGTATCTGCCCTTTGAGCCGCAGCACCATGGGAGGTGCTCAAATTCTGCCTCAGCTACTCGATAAGTCTCCCCTGATCCTCAATGAGCCTCCCATGCTCCTATATGACTCTGTCCTACTGATTTAGCCGCTCCAGAATCACCCTATCTCTCTCCTCCTGTCTACGCTCCATAGAGGCAAAGAGAGAGGTCACTACTGCTAATAGATCTAGCTGAGTTGGCTGTGGTGATGATGGTGATGCAGGGGGAGCTGACTCTGGTGCTTGCTCGGGAGGTGGTGTTGTAGAGGTGGATGCCCCCGGGTGCCCCGCTCTACTATAAGGGTGGAACCTCTTAGGATCCCGGGATACAGTCCGCTGTACCCTAGACGGAGGGGGAGGAGTGGGGTTCTGTACCCTCTGCGCCGGAGGAGTCAAGATCAACTCGTCAATACTGAACTCTATCCCCATATCAAAAGGGATTTGTGGCTGCTCCTCATCTGGTTACTGTTGGGGAGGCTGGCCCTCCTGGTACTGGGGCTGCTCGGGAGGCTGCTCCTCCATCCGAGGCTGCTCGGGGGGCTGCTCCTCTGCCGGCTGGAGTGAGGGAAGGCCGAAAGCGCGTCGGGTCTCATGGATAGTATGCAGCCTAAACTCCTCAGGCTGACCCTGCAGCTGAACTATCATCCCCATAGTCAGGGCCGACGCTGCATCCACATAAATGCTCTCGTCCAAAGCAGGCCCAAAATGGTCTGGACGAGCTCCTAGCTCTAGCAATAATCTGGTAATTACTCCTCCCACATATACTATAGGGGTTGCCCCCCTAGACACTTTGACCAAATTAGCCATGATCTCGTTGCTAATGTTGAGCCGATGCCCTGCAACCATGGTCCAAAGACTCTAGATCTTCGGGGCATTAAGTGAGCCCGAGTTACCAGCCCGTCCTAGGTAGGAGCTGGAGAGAACCCTATGAATGTACCGGAGGGCCTTTGATGAGAGCACCGTGCTCTTCGCCATATCATGGTCATACGGCATTCCCGGCAGAGCTATGACCTCCCAATGCTGGCACCTAACGGCCCTCTGAGGTACTGCAACATCGTCTCCGAAGGGTAATCTCATAGCCTCTGCGAACCACTGGTGGGTGATACTGTAGTGATAGCCGTCGACCCAAAACTGAATGACCCCCTCCTCTGTGTCCGATCTCTGGAATCCCCAGTAATGCAAAGTAGCGAGAAATTCCCGGACAACCCCCGGGTGGGTATGGAATGAAGGCCATAGGAACTCCGTCCATTCGGCAGCTGCTACCTATGCAGCAACCTCATGTAGCATCCCCGTGGCCTCTAAGAATGGTCTGGCGATGGCTGGCTTGGAATTGTACTCAGGCCAACGCTTTAAACCTCTGCCTGGCCTCATCATTCATCCAGGCCGAAGCCTAAGGCTCAGGCCGATCACGCGGAACATGTCATCGCGGAGGCATCCTGAAAAGAAAATGAAAAAAAAATTAGCTTTGCATTATGCCCGCAGGCAGTTAATTAAAAACTTTCAAATCTCTGCAATGTTTTAACTGAAATGTGTTTATCAAAATTTTGGCGGCATTCCGACAAGGAAATTAAAAAGAATTTGGGCAGTATCCTAGCAAGAATGCGGCAAACCAGAAGAATAAAAGAAATAAAATGGATTTGGGCATCACCCTAGCATGGATGTGCCAAACCAGAAAATAAGAGAAATAAAAGAAAATAAAAAATTTGGGTAGGATCCCGGCAGGAATATGCCTACCCCAAAAATTTTTGGGAAGCATCCTGGCAAGGATGTGCCCCACTTCCTGCATAAAAAAGATATAATATATGGACAGGCCTCAGGCCCCAAGTAACATTTTCAAACAATTTTTCTAATCTTGTTTAGTTCATATTAACCCTAAAACTAAGTTAAAAATGATTTAACTGTACAAGTTCAATAGTTTTTCTATCCTATTGGTTCTAGTGTGCATGCATTCCTATAACTACATTTTGTGCCAGTTTAAGGAAACTAAATAAAAATATGTAGAAAATACTACATTTTGCTACACATGCATTACTCATACAAATTATTCAAAAATAAATAGAAAAGGAGCAGAAAAATTGACAAACTAACCTTTAAGTCGACGAAAATGCACTAAAAGAAAACTTGACGAAATATGAAAACGATTACTCCTTAAGATGCGTGACACTGTGAGGACCATTTTGGTGTGAATGGCACTCAAAACCGACGAAAAATGAGTGAAAAAAATGAGGGGAAGCGACAACCAGCGAGAAGAAAAGAAAAAAAGAAGGAAAGAGGTGGTTGTCCCGTCGGTTGGCCTTCTTTATATAATTTCTCATGATCGACGGGATGCCCGTCCATAGAACCGAGCGACGGGCAGTCCGTCTGTCGCTTGAAATTCCGAACTTATCCCCTCATTAATTACACAATTAATTGTAATTAATTTCTAAGTAATTAACGCCCCTTTTTTTTGTACTTCCTAAATATTCCTCGACTTTCGTGTCTAGCTCGTGTCCCTGTCAAATTGACAAAACAATAATAAAAAAAATATATGAAAATTAGTTTATGCGCGTGACATGCATGGAAAATATGCAGGGAATAAATCTGCAAGGTGGTCAATGACCGACGGGCTAGCCATTTGAAGGATGACAGATGAGCATCCCGTCGGTCATGTCCTTATAAATTTGCAGCATTTTCCTTGGACTTCGTGCCTTCTCATCATTTCAAGTCTATACCGGGTTCCTTTCTTAGGTTTTCTCCCTTTTTCCTTCCTTATTTCCTTTGCTAATTTAGAGTTCCAATTATAACCCTTGAAAAATGTCTTCTCCTGCCATGCACCGAATTTTAGACAACCCTCAAACTTGGGAAAATTCCACCCTTGCTCCGCTTTCTGGTTTGAAATTCTTGAGAAGATTTAGGATAGATTACAACCTCCTTTTGGCTGCAACCCACTTCTTGGAACCGTGATTCCATGTTTTCAGATTTACTTATCAGGAGTTATGCCCCCTACTTGAGGAGTTTACTACCATTGTCGGAGCCTGGTATCCCCCCAGTGCTTTACCTTGCATCCCTCGCTGTGGTTTGATGCATACCCGGGACATCGCCTTAGCCTTGAGCCTTGCTCCTTCTGATGCTGCTCGTTTGGCTCCCCAGGGTCCCACATTCACGTTAGAGCCACTGATTGAGGCATTGGATGAGTTCCCTGATGTTCCTCTGTACCGCGCGGGTGTTATCTTCTTATTCTGTTTGATGAGGTACTTGATTGTGGCCTCAGAGGAGTTGACCGGTGACTCTCGTCTGTTCGGGATTCTGGATGATTTTCATCCCGGCTGACCCCCTTTCCACTAATCCTTGCTGAGACTATCCTAAGTCTTGACTCTGTCTGTGCCGAATTTTCTACTTCATTTTCTGGGAGTCCCTTATTACTCCAAGTAAGTCATTATTTTAAAGGTAGTGTGTCCCTTGTGGATTTTCACACTAGCTTTTCTTAGCGGGAAGTGCATCCTTTTCGGATTTTCACACAACCCTATGCCTTACTTTTGCCTGAAGTGAATCCAATTCACTCCAGCGGCTTTTATTATTATTTATTTTTTCCTTTTCTTTTTCTTTTGTTTTTATTTTCCCTTTTTGTTTCCTTTTTAGATATGGCTGCAAGAGAAGTTGAAGCTGCTCAAAACCACCTCCTAGGGTCATTAGTCAATATTCTCCGAGGGATTTTCTTCCTCGTCAGTGACTGTACTCATTTGTGACCCCCGATGAAGGTATTACCAGATTCAGTGAGGTAACAGACAAGGACATTAGCTTCACGAGCGCTTGGTTTCCCCTATCTGCTGCGATAGTCGATGGCTCTTCGGGATGTGTTCCCTTATGCAGACTTCGTGAGGCCACCTTTTATATCACGGCACGATGTTCTTGACAATTCAGGATGACTCAAGATGTGGTGAAAGTCACTCTATCTTTTCGAGGCGGAGTTCTATCTGCAGCTTTTGCCTCCCGGTACTATGATCTTTGGGCTGAATTACCGGTGAAGACTGTTATTCCCTCCTTTGGAAATCATTATGCCGTTTCTACTAGCACATACAAGAGATGGGTGCTTAGCGCTGCCGTTGACAACAGGACTCGACGACGTAGACATTTGGCTGGCGAGAGTAGAGGTAGGGTATAGTTCAGATTTGTATGCATTTTGAGCAACATGTTTCTTTTTAGAACAGAACTTACAAAATAATATGAATGAATAAATTCAGTTTATTTCATTTCACAAAATTGTGTACATCGCAGTATGATTTCAATATACATGATTGTTATTTAACATTAATTCAAAAATGCAAAACTACATTTATTCAAGGAGCCAAATCTTGATAACATCAACTCTTGTTACCAATCAGCCCTCTTGGATTTTCTTGATTGGACATTTTCTCTCAAGCCTCTAATTTTTGACCAGGATGCCTTTTTTCGATTTTCACCCTGACGAGGCACCCAATTTTAGCAAGGCCGCCTTTTTCGATTTTCGACCCGCGGGGCTATTATTCTCTTCTTTTGATTTTTATTGCCTTTAGCCATGGAACCTCTTGAGTCTATCAATGTTGATCGGCTCCTTGAATTCATTACCATCGCTATCTAATAGAATCGCCGCTCCTTTTGACAACAGCTTCTTGAGGATGAATG
The DNA here is from genome assembly GCA_947683425.1 of Excoecaria cochinchinensis. Taxonomy (NCBI): domain Eukaryota; kingdom Viridiplantae; phylum Streptophyta; class Magnoliopsida; order Malpighiales; family Euphorbiaceae; genus Excoecaria; species Excoecaria cochinchinensis. The sequence continues at coordinate 1,914,826 of CANTUQ010000183.1, forward strand.
GGCCTTCCCACGTGGGCCTGAATTTCCCCCTTATATCTGGCGCGCCTGGTCTCATCTGCTTGAACACCAAGTTTCCCTCTTTCAACGGGTGCCTCTTGACTTTCTTCCCGAATGGTCTGGCAAGTCTCTTTTGATAGATCTGATTATGGTAGGAGGCTTTCAACCTGCTCTCATCCAGCATGTTCAAGTGTTGCAGCTGCTGCTATGCCCATTCAGCTTTCGGAATCTGCGCTTCCATAACTACTCTCAATGATTTGAGCTCAACCTCGACCGGCAGTATTGCTTCTGTCCCATATACCAAGGAATACGGCGTGGCTCCTGTTGAAGTTCTGACAGTTGTTCTGTAACCCCAGAGTGCAAAAGGCAACATTTTTGCCCAATCTTTGTAACACCCCCAACGTCCCCATTGGAAGGACGCCGGAGAGCGCTACCCGATGCTCACTCACAAATAAGCACACATACACTATGCAGAAGCATACATTTATCTAAAACACGGGGAAATTAAAAACTTATCTTGAGAAGCAAAACTGGACATATACGTTAACTCACACCCACGCAGGCACTAAGCAGAAACATATACACATGTATACATATGATCATTCAGCGGAAGCTTAAAGCGGAAGACAAAACGAAGGAATAACTGAAAGCTTAATTACAAATACCATAATACAGAAATACAAAAGCTGAAATACATAAGCTGAACAAATTACAAAACTTCTAACTCCTATGTGGCCGACCTTGCAGATGCGCGACTCGATCCGAACACAACCTGCCACCTGCACGGGAAAAGAGCCCGTGCTAAGCGATAAACGCTTAGTGGGGAGAACACACAAGTAATATGGATGACCATTCACAATGATCGTTAAGGCATAACACGTACACAAATGACATATGTAAATAATCACAACAGATGGATATACAATCCTGCATATGAAAGCCATGCATTCGGAAGTTCATATTCACATGCAATACAATTATCAGGCAGTAACGAACCCAATTATCATGCCGAGAACACTAGGTATCAAAACATATTTTTATCATGCCACAAGGCGCATACACAAAATGAAACCCAGGGCATAGCATCAAACCACCACACTTCCACTGCGCAACTCTAAACCATACAATATCATGTTATGAACTGCAAACATATAACAAAGTACCGAAGACACCACGGTGACTGAGTTCAAAGGAACATATAGCATACCATTAAATTATGGCACATGCTCTTACCGGACGTCGACCCAGATGCATTGCATCATAATAGTGCATATACTCATTCACACATTTAACCTTAACATTCAATGATTCAAATCAGCGTACTTATACATATTAGTTCACATGCTTACAATTCTAACCAATGAAATCAAACACATTCCCAATACGATATATATATATATATATAGGGGAAAACAGATACAAAATACATATTGAGTCACATTCGGCCCACTCAGGAATTCATAATCTTATTCAGAAAGATGGCTGATTCACATTACTGAAATCTTACCCATTCAGTTATCATATTCTCATATTCATATCAGACAAAGCGAACAGAATACCTGCTGACTCAAAATAGTGGATAACGAGTATACAGAAAGTACTTTACGGGTACAAGCCGATTACAGAAAGTACCTTACGGGTACAAATCGCAAACTATTTTACTTTTCATTCACAGACATTTTTATGGGGGATCTTAAATAAGATCCAACCACATTACAGAAAGTTCGCGAGGAACCAAACGGGGACCTGATCGGGGTCCAAACGAAAATGAAACAGAAGCTGCAGCAAAGACTCTATTAGGCATGCCTAACTATCCACTAGACTGACTCTTGCAGGCGGAGAATTACACAGTTAATGGCCGTAGTTTAATTACGACAAGCAGAGAATTCACATTCTATGATAATCAGAACATACATACTTATAGCTCAAAACACATGGTATTGGGTGCTAAAAATCCATAATTAAACATTCCTAAAACGTGCGTGATAAAAAGGATTTTATTGCACAAATAGGGCAGGTCACGGTGGTAATCAGATTGGTTGCCACCGTGACATACCAGGGATCATTGGCAGAATGCATGTTTGGGGTACCTCACGGTGGTAACGAAATGGGTTGCCACCGTGACATACCCAGACCTCAAAACAGAAAGTATCTGTGGGGTACCTCACGGTGGTAACGAAATGGGTTGCCACCGTGACATACCCACTGCCCAGACAGAATCTAAAGTTTGGATACCTCACGGTGGTGACCAGATTGGTTGCCACCGTGACATGTTCAAACTCTGGGCAGAATGCATTTGGTTCATGGCTCACGGTGGTAACTAAGTTGGTTGCCACCGTGACCCATGCACAGATGCGATTCCTGAAGGCAAACTTCCAAATTTTCAAGCCCAAAATCCCACAATTCACACATCAAAAAGCATAGTCTCACCTCAATAATAAAATTAAACCATTCAAAATATCATTAAATCAGTCATGCATCATACAATTCATATTGCAAAGCGTATAATATAATTCATGCCAACACACTATACCCAATTCTTTATTCTATAACACCAGGGTCAAGTAGGGGAACATTATTATGCCAATACTTAACAATGCAAAGTCTTAATTATGCAATGATACAATTTACACTTAAGCATAGCATAATATTCTTAGAGGAGGATCATAAGTTCAGATATGCATAATACCTTTCACATCCAATATTACATGTTCAAGATGAACAACCATGAAATTGGCATTCATAACTCACTCGATTTCAGATGGCGATATACGATACCACCCACAACAACTAACATTAATAAATCACATCAAGCAACCCCAATTCATTCGATATCCTTTAAATGTGTATAACTTAATCATGTTACACATGCTCATACAGATTAAGGTATTACAACCCTTATATGTCATTTAACTGGACTAGATTCTAATCATACAATTACACCTAATCATTTCATTCGTTTGTATTAATCTTAATCCTATTCATGTTTATTTTCCAAGTGAAAACTATTATTATACTCATTTAATAGTCCTAAACATGCATTGGATGGATCCTAGGAAGTTCCGGTGCAAAACGAGTGCAATTCGGGAAGAAAAACACATAAAGTGGTCAAGACAGAAGGGGTCACGGTGGTAATGAATTTGGTTACCACCGTGAGGTCCCAAACTAAGCATTCTGTCCAGGAATTACATATGTCACGGTGGTAATGAAATTGGTTACCACCGTGACCTACCAAAAACTTGCAAAACAGAAGCTACGATTCAGGACTGCTTCCCAACTCACTTTTGTTCAGCCTAAACGGAAATCTAAATGACATTTTTAGGCCAACATTACTTCTTAACATTTATTTATTAGGATGTTAAGTTTACAATAGGACAAATTTCAGGTAATTTTGACATCTAAAACTCCAGATATTAGCTAAACAATCCACACTGTTCCAGTGACCCGACCCAACCAGAAACACTTCAGATTTTAACTTATTCAAGGGTCTTAGAGCCAGAACTGGCTCATGGTTCTTCAGAGACAATTTTAGATCTATATCTTAGCTTCCAAATGGAACCAGAATTACTCAATTTGAAGGTCAATAACTCTACTTATGACAAAAACAATACACAAAGGTCTGGTGAAAACTGAACAGAATTCCCCAAAGTCATACCTTACACATCAAAGCTATATGAAACAATCTAACACATCCAAAAATCATGCAAAATTTATCCAATACATAACCATGCATCATTTATACATCAATAATAATATAACACATAGCTCCCAAACCTGATTTCTCCGAAGCTTCAAAACCCCATATTCACCATCTCTTTGCCCTTCCCTCTTTCTTCCTTCCTCCAATTCTTATACAAAGCCCAGCCAAAACACAAAAATCAAACCATAGAAGAAGAAGAAACAAAATCAAAATACAAGAACCCTAACTTACCTCTTCAATTTAGCTCCAAACCCAAACAAAATCACCTTAAGCAAAGCACAATCCAAGCCAAAAGAGAAGAAAAGGAAAAATGAGAGAGGGAGGGCAACGGGAATTGTAAATTTCTGTGTTCTCTCTCTCTCTTTCCCTTCTTTTCTTACTTACTCATAAATGCCCACCAACCAATGCCACATGGCAAGCTCCTATTGGACCACAATTCCCACTTTTGACTTATTCCTCCTTGCACCATACACCATCCACACATTAACAATCTCTTATAATAATATCTCCAAGGTACCATACTCAACTCACACTATAACTTTTCTTAAAAACCCACTTACATCCTACTCCCATACACTACAAGCACACACTAGATTAATCCCAAATAACATACCCTACATCCATACATCACCTGCACACCTTAATATTTTCCCTTCTTAACATAATTAATTAATTACTTTGCAATTAAGTCCTTATTATCCAATTTCCTCATGAACAAAATTACCAAAATGCCCTTCACTTATCCGACTTAGCTAGTCAAATCCGACTAGGTCCGATTTGGGGTGTGACAACTCTTCCCTACTAAAAGAATTTTGTCCTCGAAATTCACATACACCGGAAGGATTCACAACACCACATTCCAAGTCACCGCCAAAACTCATACACTTCACGTATAAACCACCCGACTTTCACCGACAGCTATACATATCCTTTTAACACTTCAAAGATGTCCATTATACATGCTATTTCCTCTTACTAGCAATACATCTATTAAACCCCAAAAATCATTTTACATTCACTGTATAAGATTCCGAAATACTCTTTTCACTCAACTTAACCAAACACAGGACACTTTCCTTAACAGTTGATATACTCATCACTTATGACCCTTAGTCATAACATCAAATACTCCAGTACACCCTATCAGCTTTCTCTCAATCAAAACACATATGCAAATTTTTCTCATGTATGGTCAAAGGGATGATAATGCAATGAGAATGCGATGGCTCATGTATGCAGAGTGATGCAGAAGAAATGCAATTGATGCTATAATGATGCACTTTATCCCATCCCCATGATTCAATATGCTTTCAATCAAAAACTTTTTCTGGAGATAGCTGACAGGTATACAGAGTACTACCAAATTCTTACAAAATCCAAAGACCCTTGCACTAACGTTCTATCATCGGAAACAGGACCGGAATCCTCAACCAAAGGATACTCAGAAACACTCTGATCAACACTAACTAGGTTCACACATTCCGTTGTCTCGCCCACATTCTCACTAGGATCAGACTCCATCTAAACATGACACAAGACACGACACATCTGCATTAGGCCACGACACAAACCGACTCACATGCAAAGACACGACACATAACAAACAACACACCCAGAACCGCCAAACCGGCGCTCTGATACCACTAAATGTAACACCCCCAACGTCCCCATTGGAAGGACGCCGGAGAGCGCTACCCGATGCTCACTCACAAATAAGCACACATACACTATGCGGAAGCATACATTTATCTAAAACACGGGGAAATTAAAAACTTATCTTGAGAAGCAAAACTGGACATATACGTTAACTCACACCCACGCAGGCACTAAGCAGAAACATATACACATGTATACATATGATCATTCAGCGGAAGCTTAAAGCGGAAGACAAAACGAAGGAATAACTGAAAGCTTAATTACAAATACCATAATACAGAAATACAAAAGCTGAACAAATTACAAAACTTCAAACTCCTATGTGGCCGACCTTGCAGATGCGCGACTCGATCCGAACACAACCTGCCACCTGCACGGGAAAAGAGCCCGTGCTAAGCGATAAACACTTAGTGGGGAGAACACAAAAGTAATATGGATGACCATTCACAATGATCGTTAAGGCATAACACGTACACAAATGACATATGTAAATAATCACAACAGATGGATATACAATCCTGCATATGAAAGCCATGCATTCGGAAGTTCATATTCACATGCAATACAATTATCAGGCAGTAACAAACCCAATTATCATGCCGAGAACACTAGGTATCAAAACATATTTTTATCATGCCGAGAACACTAGGTATCAAAACATATTTTTATCATGCCACAAGGCGCATACACAAAATGAAACCCAGGGCATAGCATCAAACCACCACACTTCCACTGCGCAACTCTAAACCATACAATATCATGTTATGAACTGCAAACATATAACAAAGTACCGAAGACACCACGGTGACTGAGTTCAAAGGAACATATAGCATACCATTAAATTATGGCACATGCTCTTACCGGACGTCGACCCAGATGCATTGCATCATAATAGTGCATATACTCATTCACACATTTAACCTTAACATTCAATGATTCAAATCAGCGTACTTATACATATTAGTTCACATGCTTACAATTCTAACCAATGAAATCAAACACATTCCCAATACGATATATATATATATATACGGGAAAACAGATACAAAATACATATTGAGTCACATTCGGCCCACTCAGGAATTCATAATCTTATTCAGAAAGATGGCTGATTCACATTACTGAAATCTTACCCATTCAGTTATCATATTCTCATATTCATATCAGACAAAGCGAACAGAATACCTGCTGACTCAAAATAGTGGATAACGAGTATACAGAAAGTACTTTACGGGTACAAGCCGATTACAGAAAGTACCTTACGGGTACAAATCGCAAACTATTTTTCTTTTCATTCACAGACATTTTTATGGGGGATCTTAAACAAGATCCAACCACATTACAGAAAGTTCGCGAGGAACCAAACGGGGACCTGATCGGGGTCCAAACGAAAACGAAACAGAAGCTGCAGCAAAGACTCTATTAGGCATGCCTAACTATCCACTTGACTGACTCTTGCAGGCGGAGAATTACACAGTTAATGGCCGTAGTTTAATTACGACAAGCAGAGAATTCACATTCTATGATAATCAGAACATACATACTTATAGCTCAAAACACATGGTATTGGGTGCTAAAAATCAATAATTAAAACTTTCCTAAAACGTGCGTGATAAAAAAGATTTTATTGCACAAATAGGGCAGGTCACGGTGGTAATCAGATTGGTTGCCACCGTGACATACCAGGGATCATTGGCAGAATGCATGTCTGGGGTACCTCACGGTGGTAACGAAATGGGTTGCCACCGTGACATACCCAGACCTCAAAACAGAAAGTATCGTGGGGTACCTCACGGTGGTAACGAAATGGGTTGCCACCGTGACATACCCACTGCCCAGACAGAATCTAAAGTTTGGATACCTCACGGTGGTGACCAGATTGGTTGCCACCGTGACATGTTCAAACTCTGGGCAGAATGCATTTGGTTCATGGCTCACGGTGGTAACTAAGTTGGTTGCCACCGTGACCCACGCACAGATGCGATTCCTGAAGGCAAACTTCCAAATTTTCAAGCCCAAAATCCCACAATTCACACATCAAAAAGCATAGTCTCACCTCAATAATAAAATTAAACCATTCAAAATATCATTAAATCAGTCATGCATCATACAATTCATATTGCAAAGCATATAATATAATTCATGCCAACACACTATACCCAATTCTTTATTCTATAACACCAGGGTCAAGTAGGGGAACATTATTATGCCAATACTTAACAATGCAAAGTCTTAATTATGCAATGATACAATTTACACTTAAGCATAGCATAATATTCTTAGAGGAGGATCATAAGTTCAGATATGCATAATACCTTTCACATCCAATATTACATGTTCAAGATGAACAACCATGAAATTGGCATTCATAACTCACTCGATTTCAGATGGCGATATACGATACCACCCACAACAACTAACATTAATAAATCACATCAAGCAACCCCAATTCATTCGATATCCTTTAAATGTGTATAACTTAATCATGTTACACATGCTCATACAGATTAAGGTATTACAACCCTTATATGTCATTTAACTGGACTAGATTCTAATCATACAATTATACCTAATCATTTCATTCGTTTGTATTAATCTTAATCCTATTCATGTTTATTTTCCAAGTGAAAACTATTATTATACTCATTTAATAGTCCTAAACATGCATTGGATGGATCCTAGGAAGTTCCGGTGCAAAACGAGTGCAATTCGGGAAGAAAAACACATAAAGTGGTCAAGACAGAAGGGGTCACGGTGGTAATGAATTTGGTTACCACCGTGAGGTCCCAAACTAAGCATTCTGTCCAGGAATTACATATGTCACGGTGGTAATGAAATTGGTTACCACCGTGACCTACCAAAAACTTGCAAAACAGAAGCTACGATTCAGGACTGCTTCCCAACTCACTTTTGTTCAGCCTAAACGGAAATCTAAATGACATTTTTAGGCTAACATTACTTCTTAACATTTATTTATTAGGATGTTAAGTTTACAATAGGACAAATTTCAGGTAATTTTGACATCTAAAACTCCAGATATTAGCTAAACAATCCACACTGTTCCAGTGACCCGACCCAACCAGAAACACTTCAGATTTTAACTTATTCAAGGGTCTTAGAGCCAGAACTGGCTCATGGTTCTTCAGAGACAATTTTAGATCTATATCTTAGCTTCCAAATGGAACCAGAATTACTCAATTTGAAGGTCAATAACTCTACTTATGACAAAAACAATACACAAAGGTCTGGTAAAAACTGAACAGAATTCCCCAAAGTCATACCTTACACATCAAAGCTATATGAAACAATCTAACACATCCAAAAATCATGCAAAATTTATCCAATACATAACCATGCATCATTTATACATCAATAATAATATAACACATAGCTCCCAAACCTGATTTCTCCGAAGCTTCAAAACCCCATATTCACCTTCTCTTTGCCCTTCCCTCTTTCTTCCTTCCTCCAATTCTTGTACAAAGCCCAGCCAAAACACAAAAATCAAACCATAGAAGAAGAAGAAACAAAAATCAAAATACAAGAACCCTAACTTACCTCTTCAATTTAGCTCCAAACCAAAACAAAATCACCTTAAGCAAAGCACAATCCAAGCCAAAAGAGAAGAAAAGGAAAAATGAGAGAGGGAGGGCAACGGGAATTGTAAATTTCTGTGTTCTCTCTCTCTCTTTCCCTTCTTTTCTTACTTACTCATAAATGCCCACCAACCAATGCCACATGGCAAGCTCCTATTGGACCACAATTCCCACTTTTGACTTATTCCTCCTTGCACCATACACCATCCACACATTAACAATCTCTTATAATAATATCTCCAAGGTACCATACTCAACTCACACTATAACTTTTCTTAAAAACCCACTTACATCCTACTCCCATACACTACAAGCACACACTAGATTAATCCCAAATAACATACCCTACATCCATACATCACCTGCACACCTTAATATTTTCCCTTCTTAACATAATTAATTAATTACTTTGCAATTAAGTCCTTATTATCCAATTTCCTCATGAACAAAATTACCAAAATGCCCTTCACTTATCCGACTTAGCTAGTCAAATCCGACTAGGTCCGATTTGGGGTGTGACAATCTTTAGGACAATACAGAGAAGACTTGTGGTGCTCAATACCGTACTTCTGAAGTAACTTCTTCGTTTCAGCCATAAACTGGATCCCATTGTTAGATACCACGTGGTGTGGGAGGCCATATCTACATATCAAGTTCTTCTCGATGAATTTTGCCATATCCCGAGCATCAACCTTCTTGAAGGACTCGACCTCTACCCATTTAGTAAAGTAGTCGATGGCGACTATGATGTATCTATGTCCATTAGAGCCGATGGGACATATCTCTCCAATAATGTCTACCACCCAAACTGTGAACGGCCAAGGCGACGTCAAGCTATGCAATTCCGAAATGGGCAAGAGTCTTAAGTCCGCATACTGTTGGCACAGCTGGCATTGCTTTACATACTTTGAGCAATCCGTGTCCATGGTGAGCTTGTCTCATGATCTTCTTGGCCAATGTCAACCCGTTCATGTGGGCTCCGCACACACCAGCATGAGTTTTTCCATCACTTTCTCAGCTTCTTTCTCATCCAGACACCTCAAATGAATACCATCAACCTATTGCTTGTACAGCACCCCAACTATGCAGATAAACCGAGTAGAGAGCTTGCGAATCATCCTCTGATCTTTCTCGGTAGCCTCTTTTGGAAATGTCGCATTTTCTAGATAGTTCCTGATATGATAATACCACGGCTTCCCATTTGCTACTTCCGTTTCCATTACTAATTTGAACTATTTTCACTAATATTAAAATTTTACCATTAATTTACATGTCAATTTACGGTTTTACCCTACAATTACATTTTCATGCCAAATTACATATTTACCCCTAAAAAGTGGCTTATTTTCATATTTAACCATTTATTTACATTTTTACCCTTATTAATCATCCTTAACACATATGCACAAAATTAACATTTTGCCCTCAAACTTTTTATATCATTCCATTTATTCCCTTTTTCCACATAAATGTTATTTTAATCACATTTTAACCATTTTAATCTTATTTTTTACCATTATGACCCTGTAACACACTGGCAGACTTTATATATAGGATAAACGAGACATGAACTCAAAAAATTCATAGAAATACCAGAGGAGTCCTATGGGACCACCACTGTCTTTAAATACATTACAGGATAATTCAGATATTCAGATACAGAGAGGTAGGACCATCATTTGCGTACTAATAAGTGAGACGCCATGCTCACACCCGCGGTCTTATGTCCCTATGGCATGCCAACATATCTTGTACTAGACTTGACTGCCAGATCATTGCATAGGGCAATATTATTTTATTTTCCACATTATTAATGTGACATACATATATTTCATGGCATATCATCATAATATCTCATTCTTTTTCATGCCATTTCATCATTACACATGTGATTATCATCATTACATCATCACATGCCATGTAAATCATCATTTCATCATGATGCACATGCATACATACATACATGCATACAGCCCACATACCAATTTATTTACATTAATTCTTTATATCAATTTTATCATTTATTTAGGCCAATTACATGTTGTATAACATCACTATACCATCAATTTCCATGAAAACACATCAAAATCATGACTTCACACATGACACACATTCGGCCATACATACATCACATGCCTCATGATATTTTCACATGCTCTAACACATACCATTCATTAGTTCACATGCCAAATAACATAGATCCATCATAAACATGCATAAAACATCATGAAAACACATGAAAATCACATGATTTCCATTCGGCCAAAGAAGGAACTTTTCATACAAATTTTATTTCTTCATTTTAATCATCCATACCATCATTTTTAATATCGCTAAGCATGAATATCATGTTATTTTCAATTAAACATGCATAAATCACACACTTTCTTCACAAACATAACATAAATCCATACTTTTACCACGGAAATAAATGGAATTTGCAATCACAAACCTCAAATCCGTGTAATGTACCTCTCAATTATCCTTTTCCTTACCCTTAGCTTGATTAGAGTTTCCTTCACCTAGTGGACATAATTATGTCCAAACACAAAAATTAAGATTTCATCAAAATCTAATTTCTTTTCATCAAATAAAATTAACAAACCTCTTATTCACATCCTATATTACCTTTAGGAACCTTAAAACCAAATTAAAAATACTTAAATCTCTTACGCCAATTTTACACCCAACTTTCAAGTCTAGATTTCATCCACTTTTACACCTTCAAATGAAATTATAAGACCACTAATGGATTCTAGATGTGCTGAATTATGTTAGAGAGGTTTGATTTTCAGGTGAGATGAAGAAAAAATGAAAGAAAAATGGTGGAGGATGGAGGAGAAGCAATTCGGCCAAGGGAGAGGAAGAAGAAGGTGGGTACCAAAAGGGAATCCAAGAGATTTACAGAAATTTGAATATATTTATATGGGTCCAATTGGACCGAACCAGGTCCAACCAAAGTGGTTGAGCCGATTTGGTCCTATTTTCAATTTTCGGGTCATTTTTCATTGTTTTGGTGTAAATGAATGTTCCTGAACTCCTTTTCATCCCAACCAATTCCACCATTCTTAAAATATCAAAAATAGTCTCCCTGCAAAATTTTAAATCAATCGGAGTCCGTTTGGGGTCCGGTTCACTTAAACTGGTCCAATTTAATTCAGTTCGGTTTTGCCGTAAAATACAATTCTAATGTGGTAAAAAATTTCTAAAAATCATTCTAAACCTTTAATCCTCTTACAGTAGACCCTTTTATCCACTAATCATTTATAAAAATTCGGTCAAAGTTCGGTCAAACTTTGGTTCAACCGAACCGAGCCAGAGGCAACTTCAAATTGACTTTCGGGGGCCTATTTGACCTCATCTTTACATCATATTATACCATTATTCTCCATTTAACATCCTCTTTCTAATGGTGAAATAAAATATTTTTGGGCACTATTCATCCTGGAGTCACTATTTGTGGGACCCATAGTTACTATTCACGGGACCCACAGTTACTATTCACAAGTCAAAAATGTTGTCACTATTCATGGGACCCAATCAATGATGATGCTACTATTTATGGGACCTAGTCAATTATGACATTACTATTCATAGGGTCCACCTCTCCTATTATGGGCCCCACCTGGGCCCACTTTTACTATTCTTTGGCCCACTTTTACTATTCATCTGCTCCACTTGGGCCCACTTTTACTATTCAACGAAGTAAATCTTTTTGGGCCATTACAATGTCTAACCTCCCTCGTTGCGGCATCTAACCTGTTCGATGTCTAACCTTAGCCGGGTCGGTATCTAACCTGTTGGTGTGGTGTCTAACCTCCTCCGTTGTGGCATCTAACTTGTGCGGTGTCTAGCTTTAGCCGGGTTGGTATCTAACCTATTCGTGTGGTGTCTAACCTCCCTCGTTACGGCATCTAACCTGTGCAGGTGTCTAACCTTAGCCGGGTTAGTATTTAACTTGTTTCAGATTTGAAGTGGTGCCCTTTAAGGGCCCTTTGGTTGATTGCCCCATGAGAGGTCTTTGGTTGATTTGCCTCTTAAGAGGTCTTTGGAGAATTTGCCTCTTAAGAGGACTTTGAAGGTTTGCCTCTTAGGAGGACTTTGAAGGGTTTGCCTCTTGAGAGGACTTTGAAGGGTTTGCCTCTTAAGAGGACTTGGATTTACCTCTTAAGAGGACTTAGGGATTTGCCACTTAAGAGGACTTTGAAGAGGTTTGCCTCCTAAGAGGACTTTGAAGGGTTTGAACCCGTGTAGGCTTTCTCTTGGTTGGATTGTCAAGTACGAGTGAGTGCTCAGGTTGTGTTGAATCCATCTTCGACCCGTTTTCATGCATGTAGTCCTTATCTGGACTTTTCCTGCAAAAATATATGCACAAGGATATGTACAAAAAATTGTGTGTGCAGGTGAAAAGTTATATGCAAATATTTGAAAAAAAAAGTATGATATGACATGCATGCAAAAATGAATAGACTGAGCCTTGAGTGGTTAGGGGTCCGTTGAGGGCACAGCTTAGCTACTCGCATTGTTTGATACTTCCCAGAGACCTAGAGGAGTGTCGTCTTGGCTTAAGAATTCTGAGCCATAATTTTTCTTCAAAGAGAACCCATTCGTGCGCCTCTTTACCCCCGGTCAAATGAGCATTTTGCCCCTAAGGCCTTAACTTGTGTCCTGAATCATGCATTATCTGCTCGAAAAGGAGATTATCTGAAGTAATGTCGCCTTATCACTCCAGGTATCAGAAGTCATTATTTTAAAAGTAGTGCGTCCCTTATGGATTTTCACAATAGCTTTTCTTTGCGGGAAATGTGTCCTTTTCAGATTTTCACATAACCCTGTGCCTAACTTTTGCCTAGAATTGACTTAACTCAATCCAGCAACTTTCATTTTTTTTCGAAATATAGACTGCCTGTTTCTAGAGAAAGCCAATTACGGTTTTCATCTCTAATGGATTTTTTTTTTATTTTTGCTGAATTGTAATTGGGTCTGAAGATGTTATTGAAGATCCCTTAAGGGTGACCTACATGTGCTTACTTCCTAGATCACTGTTGCATGGGCTTGCCCTCATGAAGGTGCTATAGGTTTGGCTTTAGAACTGATGGTAGGATGAATTGACCGAAGCATCTGAGCGGTGAGAATAGCAGAGCGTAAATAGCAACAATGGTGCTAGCCTTACACCGAAACTAGACAACTTCAAACATCAAACATGGATTGCTTTGATCATATCAACATATCGTTACAAAAATGCATACGTTTCAGTCTGATTTCATAACACATGATCATTATTTGGCATTAATTTCAAAAGTACAAAATCTCATCTAATCTCAAGATAGATCCTGAAAGCATTAAACTCCTGTTACCAACTAGCCCTCTCGGGTTCTTGTGATTGAAAATTTTTTCTTAGCCCTCAGTGTTTTTTTTTTCGAAAGCAGATTCTAGATGCAATGCTAGGGACGAGACTCAACTCAAATGCACTTGTGGCTTCCCACTTGAAGCTCAAGAAACACCATATACCTCTTCCTATGTATCAAACCTTATTACAAGGTCGTCTCCACTAATCGGATAAGACTGAACCAAGAATCAAGAGGTCTTATTTTGGTTGCAACGTTAGGCTTAGGTAGATAGCTGTTAAAGAATGATCAGGTTGCTAGGGAAAAATAGCCGCAATATTTACTCAACTGATGGGAGGACCATTCTCAGCTCAGTTGCATATATAAAGGTATTCTTGAATTTGGGCTTGATAACACTTTAGCTCATCAAGATCAGAATAACAAAAAAGATAACCATTGAAACTCGTCAAGTGGTTATTATCTTGAGCTCTACTTCTTTATTCTTTTTTTTTTATGTCTCTGACCATGCAGAGTTTGTGAATGACTAAACCCTCTTCCTGAAGTGTAAACTCATCCTTATACGGGTGAGTTTTGATAGCCTAAAAGATTATCAATGATGTACATCTATCCTCATTAGAGTGGCCATTTTTCTAAGGGGAGGCAAAAATCATTTTAGGCGAAGGGTAGTTTCAACATGTGTAACAACAAAATCAGTACGCATTTAGCATTCCAGCATAGAGGCTCAAAGAGCTAGCAAGCGATTGCGAAATAAAGGTAGAAAATAGTCATTTAGAGAGTTATACAAAGAACGGCTGCTTAAATCATTTTCTAGGTTCGGTCTTATCTAGTGATCGTTTTGACGGGTAATCAGAAAGGATCTAGTGCTCTTAGTGAATTTTCCCCCAATCCCCTAATTGCAAATAATTTTTTTTCTTTTTATTTTTATATTTTTCTTATCTCTCAGAATTTTTCACTCTTCAGGAGTTACATCAGATGCTATGAAGATTTTCGTCACACTTGTGAGGTACGCCCTCACAACGCGAGGTGCGCGGGGGCTGCTCGCCTACGGCACCCCACGCGCGCTGCCCGCGCACGACACTTCATGCATACTGCCAACAGACTCTGTACTTCATGCTCGCCACGCCAGCGCATGGCCTCAGGCTACCGTAAGCAAGAAAAAACTAATATTTTTTATTTTTTATTCTTTTTCTCTAATTTATTGAAACGAAGGGCATTTTTCAATGAAATCATCACTTATACTTTTTCTTTTTGCCTGTGAATAGGTATCATTTTCATCACTGGGTAACCTTGGTCTAAGCTGGCTCAGGACCTGGTGTCTACACACTTGTTTCCCTCGTTATTGACAAATTTACATCTAAGTTCCTAGACTTCTATCAATTTACAGTTTTACCCTTTACTTTTCATTTATTTACAATAATGCCATTAATTAACTTATTATTATCCTTATTTCATTATCTAACTTGCAATAATATTCTTACTGTCAAGTCACTCATTCAAGGACCTATACATATATAGTAAACATAAAATTATATATTTGCATTTAGGCCCCTTAACTATGGCATAATTACATTTAAGTCCTCACATTATATCATTTTTACATCTAGGTTCTTTAACTTTGCTATATGGATTCTTAGGTTCTCAACTTTTTAAATAATTCCAATTATGTCCTTATGTTTTCCAATAATTTCATATACGTCCCTACTTTTTCAATAATTCCATATAGGTCCCTTCTTTACCACTTTTATACTAAATTACCATTTTATCCCCATATTTTGTCTAAATTACAAAATTACCCTTATGTTTACACTTTTTACCTAACTTATACCCCTTTTTACCTACTAAGTGTAAATTTACTATTTTACCCTTAACTTGCTCATATTTACCATTTAGTCCCTAAACATGGCAAAATTACAATTTAATCCTTAAACTTTACCAAAATTGTGAAAATGCCATTGTTCATTCTTTTTACCTTTTTAACCATTATTTAACATACAAATTATCGTTATGCCCTCATACTACCAATTTTATGCCAAATTACATTTTAGTCCCTAAAACGTGATCAACTTTCATATTTAACCAATTAATTATATTTTTGCCCTCATTAACCTTTATTAACCTATTTATGGTCAAAATTACCATTATGTCCTCAAAACTTTTTATTTATTCTAATTAAGTCCATTTTTCATACAAGTATCATTTTAATCACAACTTAAACATTTAAGATCATTTTTACCAAATTACCCCCTGTACAGAACTGACAGATATCTATGGTCAGGATAAACGAGACATGAACCTGATAGGTTCAATACAGAATAGAGGGACCCTATGGGACCACCCCTATAGGTTTAATATAGAATAGAGGGACCCCGTGGGACCACCCCTATGATACAGACAACAAAAATATAGATCAATATTGTATTAAGACAGAACAATATACGGAATAAGACCGTCATTGGCCTATAATAAGTGAGATGCCATGCTCACACCCGCGGTTTTATGTCCCTATGGCTAGCCATCATATCTTGAACTAGACTTGACTACCAGATTATTACATAGGGCATCAAAATTTCCACTTTCCACATTTTTAAGTTACCAATTATACTTTTTATCAAATTTCATCATTCTATTCCATTCTTTTTCGTACAATTCGATCATTATATATTTAATTTTCATCCATGTGTCATCTTATGCCATAAAACTCGTGAAATCATCATGGGACACATGGATACACAAATACTTACCATTCGGCCATGATTTCAATTTTTTTACCATTAATTCTTTTCAACACTTTTAACATTTATTTAGGTGATTTACATGTCAAATATCATAGCAATGCCATTATTTCACATCAAAATACATCAAAATCATATCTTTATATACATTGAACAATTCGGCCAACATATTCATCATAAATTCTTTAGATCACCATTTTCATTCATTTAGGTAAATTACATGTCAATTAACTTATTTATATCATTAGTTTGCATTAAAACATATCAAAATCACATTTTTACTCACTTATTCAATTCGGCCAAAGCACACATCATCCATCATGTGAATTTTTGTTTCTCTAATTCATTCCATTAGCTAGATTACATGTTAATTTATCTAGTTATATCATTAAATCACATTAAAACACATAAAAATCTCATTTTTACCCATATATACCATTCGGCCTACATGTTGTCCATGGTATATGTTTTATTTATTTTCATTTTAATCATTTAAAATCTCATTTTTTAACCTTTCTAAATATGATTATATGCTTTGATTTAATTAAACATGCATATTGCACATACTTTATGTTTAAACATAACTAAAAATCATACTTTTAGCATGGAAAAAGGAGGATATTGTATCCACTAACCTTATATTCATGCTCTCCACACTAAAATCTTCCTGTTATAGCCATAGCTCCTTAAAATACCATCACTTTCCTTATGCTCCAATAGTGGCCGAATATAAACACCAAAGAAAACACCATAAATTTACTTCTTTTACGCCAAATAATTACATAAACATACTCTAGACATCCTAAAATACCCATTTGAACCTTTGAACAAATTTAAAAATATCAATTTTACATACCTCAATTTGACACATAAACTTTTTCACTTATTTTCTCCCACTTATTCCACTTCAAATGAACTCCAATCACCATCACTAGATTCTAGAGAGGCTGAACGTTACTTAGGAGGCTTGGATTTGGGGAGAGATGAGAGAATTGAAGAAAATGAAGGAAGAATCAAGATGAGCAATTCGGCCTAAGGGAGAGAGGGAAGAGGTTGCTGGATTTCTAGGGTTTTCTCTAGAGAAATCTAGTGTTTCAGCCTTTATATAGCCTCATCTAATGGGCCAAGCCATGGCCCAACCAATTTGGGCCAACCCAAAAGCCCATTTAGGTTAATAAGCCCATTTTTCAATCCAAAATTATTTTTATTACTTTACAAGCTTAATTTCTCTCAAAGTAAATTTCTTAATTCTTAAAATATATAATTTAGCCTCCACATAAAATTTTAGCTCAATCAGAGACCATTTTTTGATCTGATAATTTTTTACCAGTCCAATAACTCAATTTTCTGTCTAACCATAAAATTTATTTTTCATTACCATTTGATTCTCCATAATATTTCAAGCAAATTCATCCTTTCAGATAATTATTCTGAGGTCCATAACTCTATTTAGAGTTCAGTCAAAGTTTGGTCAAACTAGTTAAACCAAAGTCAACTGGTCCGACCGATCCTATTCGCTAGTTGAACCGGTTCGGTTCACTTTTCATCATTGACCTTATTTTTACTTTTTATAACTCATTTAACCTTGATTTCATCTCAATTAAGGTCCTTATCTGGTCCGGTTCAATTAAATCGGTCATGTCCAGCAATTTTTCAATGTCACCGAAAACTTTATTTTTCACTACCAAAAATTCATAAATATTATTTAGAGTTTATGTATGCCTTCAAAACAATTTTTAGAGGTTATTTACTATTTTTAAAAATTCGGTAAAAGTTTGGTCAAATCCTTGGTTACTATTGAATCGAACTAGAAGCTTTTCTTCAGTTTGACTTTCGGGGACCTAGTTGACCTCATTTTCACTCCAAATTATACCTCCAGACTCGTTATAGCCTGTACTTTCCAATAGTCCAATAAAATATTTTTCACTTCCGGGTTCTTTGGAAGTCACCCATCAAGGGCTTCCATGACTTGAGCACGTCTAACGTTTCTTCTCTTTTCTTTTTTAGGGCACAATCACTGATACTTTCACACGCAATTCATACTTTAAACTTTACAGAATCCACTGATTACTATTAACCCGGTATTCAGGCAATTACATCCGAGGTTCGGTGCACATCACACTCTTCCTTGAAGATGAGCCTCTACAGGAGGGATTCCTCCTTTGAGCCCTTTCTCTTAAGATGGTTTTAGAACGTTCGGCTTGCATCGCTGCCTGCACAATCTGATAATAATTGATAGTTTGAGAGTTCATCAAAGAAATCAACATTGCTTTGATGGACTCATTTAGTCCCTCCTCAAAATGCTGACAGTGGAAATCTTTAGTGAGAACACCCTGCGGCGCATACTTGCTAAGCCTACTAAATTCCTTCTCATAATCCGCTACAGACAAAGCCCTCTACTTAAGATTCAAAAACTACTTCCATCTAGCCTCCTTAGAAGCCTTAGTTAGATACTTAATATGAGATTCTTGCACGAAAAATTCCAATGTAACCGGGTCAGGTAACTGCGGATGTCTTAGAACTAGTTTCCACCAATCATAGGTAGAACCTTGCAAGAGAGACACAACACAATCAACTTCCCTCTCCGAGGGACATTGAATATCTTCTAGTACTCTTCTTACTTTTTCAATCTAAAATTTCGCTTTGTCGGACTCATCCAAACTTGTCCCATAAAAATCCTCAGCCCCAAACTTCCTCATCATCTCGATTGGAGCCCTCAGTGCAGTCACCCTTTCCAAGACTCTAGCCATATCCTGCGATATCTTAAGCATGGCCTCAAAAGGCACGACTAGAGCCTCAGGTTGCACCCTCACTGACTGAGCTGGACCAGAAACTGACGAATCTTGATCTCAAGGATTCACACTCTCAGCTGAACCCTCATGCGATCCTCGCACGGAATCCATTCTGACTACAAAACACAAGGGCATCCACATCAGGCCAACACAATTCTAAATGCATTTATACTCTACAGTCGCCCAGAAAAGTCTAAACATATGCTCTGAATTAAACAAAATTGTAACACCCCTTACCTACACGTAGGGAAGCTCACCCTCCTTAAAGGAGTAAGTGCCCCGATAGGCAAGGGTTGCACCAACAGAGAACCACATCATGCAGAACACAATCAATATAACATATGCATAACCTTACATACATTTATAAACAAATAATAGAATCGGGGTTAATCAAAATTTTCTTTCGCATACATTTCATATAGTATCATTTATATAATTTGCATTATTCCATGTCATATTCACACACATAGTTATGCGTACAAACTCAGAGTGGTGGATAATGGGTAAATGCATAAGTACCCATAGGTACAAATAGGTAATCTTTTTTTTTAAAAATAATGCATAGGGATCTTAAGCAAGATCCAATTCATAGGAATCCCTAAGGATTCAAATGTATAGGGACCTAATCAGGGTCCAAAGAAAATGCATAGGCTGTAGGAAACAAAACCCAATAGGAATGCCTATCTATCCACATCCCAACTATTGCAGGCTAAATATTAATTCAATCGTGGTTTGCATGGTATAACATATAATAGCTCATACATTGATTCATTCATATAAATTATAAGTGAGAAACCATGCAAAGTATGTCAAACGAGGAACATTCATAACACACAGGAGGGTCGCCCTCGTGATAAAGACGAAATACACTAAAGGTCGCGCTCGCGACTACCCATTGCGTTGGCAACAGAGAGCTGGATAGCCTCTGTCACACCCTTGCCCAAGGTCGCACTCGCGATAGAGAACACTGTTAGTGTTAGCCCTAGCACCAATACATTGTTATAAAACACTTTAGTTAATAAATGAGGCATTTGTTTTATCCATTGTATTCCTGTGCATGTCAATTGATAGAACTATCCAAGAATGTTGTTTCAGTTTAAGTTATCATGTGTGAGGCACATGGTTGTAAGACCTTGAAACAAATGAGACTTCATTCTAAATATCCCTAGTCAGTCATTGTTATGGGAATAACAAATGAATTAAGACTAGTATGCTCTCTCTGATTAGTTGAGTTCTGTCTTACGGATCATAAGGACAACAGTGTCAATCAGAGATCATAGATACATGTTTATAACATGGTATTTGGATACGATCCACACATGAGAACACTACATGGTACAAGTCATAAGTGTTCCTCATATGCAAGTTTTGTATCGGAGTTCTTAGACCTAAAATCTCTATGAAACTCTTTATGAATTACTGTGTACTTTGACATACACCTAACGTGCTCGTAACTGAGTGACAAGTATGGGTATGCTTGGGTATGCATTGATTCATGTTAGAGAGCATGAGAGAAGTGAAGGGATTACCCCTCTCTATAAGAGAGAAAATATCATCGGCCACTTGATCAGTGAACTGAGAAGTGTATGGCCATACCGAGATGAAATAATGAGTAACCATTATTTATCTGAGAGTTCAGTGTCACTGGAATATCAAGAAAGGAATTAACTTACATATAAGGATGACTAGTTCCATGCCTTATATTAATTCTGATATTTATGGGTAAGGGACTATATAAAATTGCATTAGGTCACCAAATGCCATTTGCATTTTCATTTAATTTGGAATGCTATAATATCTTTCTAGAGAATATATATAGCCTTTGAATTAATTCATTAATTCATTGCCAACATTAAATGGACCTATAGGATCGCACACAAAGTATTGGGCTTAAAATATTTAAATAATGTATTGGGCATTAATTTGGGCTTTTAATTAAAGTCAAATTAATGTATGTAATGGGTATTTAAATTGTTATTGGACCTTGGTCCATGAGAGAGAAAATATTCGGCCCACATAGGATTAATTTCAATTGATTAATTAAATCAATTAAGTTAATTGAGTATTAAATCCTAGTGGCATTTAAGTCAAATTAAATCACCTAATAATTACCATGTCCTAGCCGAAATTCCAAGTATGATATACAATGGAATTTCAGCACATGATTAAGTGATTGTATATTTGATTAAATATATGTTAAGGTAATATTTCAAATTAATTTGAATTTTGAATTCAAAAGTGAGTTTGAAATAAATTGTGTTACTTATCTTTAGGAAGGATTTTGAGTTTGAATCAGATTATCTAAAAGTAATTGAAATTCAAATCAAAGACTTGCCAAAAAGATAATATACAAAATATAGAAAAGATAAAAGAAAAAAAAGAAGAAACAAAAGGGTGGTGGCTAGGTTTTTGCGTGAAACACATCTTATTCTCTCTAAGTTTTCTCTTGGTCGAGATACTCAAGGAGAAGGACCTTCCTTGCTTGCTTGGGTTATTAGGCATTAGAAGCACCCAAAGAAAGTACAAGATAAAATCTTGTAGCTTTAATCATTGCCATTACACAATACCTAAAGTTGAGAGCTAGAAATCTCGGTTTTAAGCTTTGCTTGATAGTGTGTGTGTGAACATAGAGAGGAGTGGCGTAAAGGCTGTTCCTTGGCTGTGGTGATCAAGATCTAAGGTGGATTATATCATCCTGGTTGCTGATCATTATCAAATCCAAGTCTTAAGAGCATCTAAAGTTGTAAGTTTTAAAACCCTAAAAGTGCATGTTTCGATTCTTGTTATGGAATTGTTTGATGTGTATGATCGTTTTTGATATTTTTCCGCTGCGTTATCTACATACACATACCATGACACATTCCATCAGTGGTATCAGAGCCTAAACATGCTTATTTTAGTGCTTTAGATGCATGAAATAATTAATTAAAAATCGTTACTTTTAATACATGCAATGCTGAAATTTTCTGTTTTGAGTTTTTTGCATTGTTTTGGTGTAAAAACGATTTTAATTGATTAGATAGGTATTATAATTAATATGACATGTTAATATACTGTCCTAAGATGTTCTAGGAGCTGTTATTAGTCAGATTTAATTAGTAATACCTGATGGTATATGTTAATATTAAAACTAGGTGCTTTTTGGCATGTTAATTGTTAATTAAACAACTAGTTTTGAATATTAAATGTAAAAACGTTTTTGGCATGTTTGTGAGTGGTTTTTAATGATTAAATATCAGGTCTGGACATTTTTAAAATTTGGTTTTAATTCTGGTCCATGACAATTTAAATGATTAATTTTAATATCACTTAAAACAATGACTAGTTTGTGTTTGTTACATGTTTAATCAACATTGTTTGTTTTGATTTGATTAAAATGGTAAAAACACATTTAGATCAGATTGGTACAATATATTAAATCATTTTTATGACCTTATTTGAATTATTTATTGACTCATAAAATTGATTTAAGGGTTTGTGCATTTTTGTGGCATCACATAAGCATTAAACAACTAGTTTTGTTGTTTGTTTGTTTTTATATATATGCCGTGTATCATATATATGTTCTTCATGTTTTTTTTTTATTTTTTTTTAATTCATGTCGGTACATATTATATGTATTTTTAATGTTTATGGGCAGTATGACATAATATTAAAAATGGCAAAATTGGAAATTATACTAGAGTTGATTTATAGCACAAATCTAACTAGTTTGTGTTTTGGGCTTTTAAGAGAACTTATTCAATAAGAGGATTTAGTCCATTGGGCCTCGGCCCAGGCCCATCATAGGGTCATCTCTTAAAGGTTCAAGTACACAATTTCCATTAATGGGCTTGGCTAATTTAATTAAAATTGGACTTTGTTTGATCCATGAATGTTATGTATATTAATTTGCTTGTTTGGTGTGATAAATAGATATGCATGGTGCATTCATGGGCCCTGGGTTTTTGTAATTAATTATGGCCTGCGAGCCATTATGTATTATTGTAAAAGTTTCATTTATTTCTTAGAATAGAATTTACTTGAAGACTTTGTAAATCAAGATGAAGCCCACCGGAGTGGTGAAGCCCAACTAAGAAGATTCTTGTGTAATAGTATAGAATCTTAGTTGTAGGTTTTATGGGCCCATGTTTGTCACGCTTTACTTTATGCAATTATTTATATATGCATGCTATGAATGGATGACAAAGCGTATGCCATGTAAGCCGTAATAAAATGAATCCCTAAAATAGTAAGTCACAAAGTTGCCTTCCTAATTCGAAACATGTCAAGGCATCGATCATCGGTAACGTAGACTACGAGTCCTAGATGCGCCCGATTATCTTTGTGAGGCATGAGTTGTGAATGTAGGTTGGACTTAACATGGAAAGGGATGCCCGGACCTAGGCAACTAATAAATGGGTTTGTGCTATAACATCTTAAGATGTTAGCCCATTTGATCCAAGAGTCATGTACGAGTCATGATTGGAGTTATCCTACCTAAGTAACTTAACTTGTTAGGTGTACAAGCTCAGCTTGACTAATAAGGTTGTTGTGAAAAGTGGATCTTGGCCCACATTAAATCACTAACGCGAATTATTTAAAGGGATATTAATTCGGTTTGTGGGATTATTAATAAGACCTCATTTAATCTTGCTAAATTTTATTGTAGATTGAAAAATGGCATCTTCAAACAACAATTTCTCATTACGATCGGTCCTTGAAAAGGACAAATTGAATGGCACCAATTTCATAGACTGGTCTCGAAACTTAAGGATAGTTCTTAAGCAAGAGAAAAAGTCGTATGTTTTGGATGCACCCTTGCCTCAAGAACCTGGTAGGAACGCCTCTGCGGTTCAAAGGGAAACTTTTGAGACCAAGAAAAGCGACTCCAATGATGTGACCTGTTTGATGCTAGCCACTATGGTGCCTGACTTGCAAAAGCAATTTATGGACCAAGAGGCTTATGCGATCATGGTGCACTTAAAGGAGATGTTCCAAGAGCAAGCTCGTCACGAGAGGTTTGTGACAACTAAGGCCTTAATTTCCTGTAAGATGGCTGCAGGTACTCCTGTTAGTACGCATGTACTCAAGATGAAAGGGTATCTTGATACTCTTGAGAAGCTTGAGGTACAAGTACCAAAGGAATTGGCTACTGACTTGATTTTAGGATCATTGGCTGATGATTATGATCCATTTGTAATGAAGTATAACATGCATGCGATGAACAAGTCAGTTACTGAGCTTCATGGGATGCTTAAGAATGCTGAAGAAAACATTCGAAAGACCAATCCCGTACTGATGGTTCAAGGGGGCATCAAGAAGGGACCCGCTAAGGGAAAGGGAAAGGGAAAGGCAAAACCCAAGAATGACCTGACTCGGCTCAAGTCAAATGGGAGTGCACCTCAGGCCCAATCCAAGCCCAAGGCACAAAAGCTCAAGGAGAGCGAGAGCACTTGCTTCCACTGCAACAAAATAGGGCATTGGAGGAAGAACTGTGCTCTCTTCAAGGAAGAACAAAAAAAGAATGGAGCCAAGGCGTCCAGTTCAGGTATTTTTGTTGTTGAAATTAACCTTTCTATTTCTAACACTTGGGTACTAGATACCGGTTGTGGTTCTCACATTTGTTCAAATGTGCAGGGGCTAAGAAATAGGAGGTTACTTGGGAAGAATGAAGTGGACCTCCGTGTGGGGAATGGAGCACGAGTTGCTGCCATGGAGATAGGCGACTATCAACTCACTTTATGTAACACCCCCTTCCCATACGTAGGCGATCCCATCCGAGAAGGAGTGAGATGCCGTATGAGTAAAGGTGCCACCAAGCAAGTACAAAGTATAACATACAATCATTCATAACATACATTCAGCAAATACAGAATAATTAAAAACTTTACATGCAGAAAGCAAAAGCTGATCATGCATTACTATAATTAAACTATTACAATAATGTTCTGATCAGCAAGCTGATACCAAAATAATATTACATATACAAAATATATATATACAAAGCGGAAGCTGATACAGAGAGTTCTATACAAAAAGAACTAAACTACTACAAAACTGAGCCCTACACTAAACCTTCTGTGTTGGCTGGTTGACGGCGACTCTCACAAGGCAACAATCTCATTCCGCACCTGCACGGGTAAACACACCGTGCTAAGCGATAAACGCTTAGTGGGGAAACACACATAATTTATGGACGGCCACTCACAATGGTCGTCAAAACATATCACATTTAGAATGGCATTATGCAAAGGTTGGCATAATTCAAATCAACATGTTTACATTCAAAAGCCATATAACCAGAATCTCATAATCACATTCATTCAGATATCACATATATAGCCAAACAGAACTGAGCATTATAACCAAACATACTATGAATACCTGCTGACCCTAGGTAGTGGATAACGAGTGTACAGACAGTACTTTACGGGTACGAGCCGATTACAGACAGTACCTTACGGGTACGAATCGATTACCGTTATACATTTAACTTTCACATTTTATATTCAAAAGGGACCTTAAACAAGATCCTTATACAGAAAGGGTTCGCGAGGAACCAAACGGGGACCTGATCGGGGTCCGAACAGAACTGATGCTGCAGCTAAAAGACTCTATTAGGCATGCCTAACTATCCACTTACTTGACTCTAGCAGGTTATGCGTCACTGATCACATTTCAGGATATAGAGTATAATTCATCAGAAAATCATGTTATCACGCATATCAAAGCATCAAACAGTAAGACATGCATCATACAGCAGTAAAGTCCATTATGAAGAAATAACAAATTCAGTTCTGAGTTAAAAACCAGGAAATTTCGGAAAAACGAGCTGAGCGGAGAAATGGGCGAGATCGGCTGGTCACTGGGCGTGACTCGCCTTCTCAACAGGCAGGTCACGGCGTGACCTAGGGTCACGTCTCGTGACCTGCTTGTTTCTCGCCACACGCGTTGCGTGATCCTCGCGGATCACGCAATGCTTATGCAGGTCACGGCGTGACCGGGGGTCACGCGACGTGACGCTGCTTCTCCCTCGCAGATCACGTTGCGTGATCTGCCTCCATCTGCGTAGGTCGCACGACGTGACCGAAAATCACGTCGCGTGACTTGCTTGTTCTTCAGCTGGTCACGCGACTGGCTTCCCAGCAGGCATGTCACGTCGTGACCGAGAGTCACGCGACGTGATTTGCCTTCCTGCGTAGCGAGTCACGCAACGAAGAACAGTACCTAAATTTCCAGGATTTCCAGAATTTCCAGAATCGAGAATTCAACCTCAATTTGATTAAAAACCATTCAAACCTGATCTTACCTTCCAGAACTCATCTCAAACATCATAGGCAATAATTATACAACTCACTTCATCAACTAATTCACCCAATCAATTCAAGAACATATGCATTTAAACTCACAAGAACATAAACCCTAGAAATTTACAGTAGAATCAAAATCACACAATTTCACAGTTGAACATTCCCAAACCTGAATTCTAACTTCTATCACTTAGCTCCACTAGGTCCAGCAACCTCTTTCCCCTTTGGATCACGTGGAGCTTCAGCTAAACACAATCACAGCAAGAATATCCACAAAGAAAACCCTAAGTTAAACCTAGCTCAAGGAAGAAGAAGATGCAAATTACAGTAAAACAAAGACTAGATCTTGCACTTACCAAGCTAAGGAATGCAAGGAGAGGATTAATTCCACCAATAAGACCTTGAATCAAAATACACAGTACTTGGAAATAAAGAAAGTGAAGAAGAAGAGAGTGAGTGAGAAAGAACGTGAATCTGTAAGTTTAGGTTCCTTTTTTTTTTCTCTCATTCCCTTTTCTTTTTCTTTTCTTTATTCTAAATATGTATCAAACTCCTATTGGTGACACTAATCACTCACACTGAAATAACCTACACTACACACACCTAAAACCCTCTTCACTTATGCATACCCTACCATGGTATGAACACATGCACACAAGTATATTTCATTTAATTAAACACACTAATGCCATGTATGCACCCACATAAAAATAAACCCCAAAATCATACATTTTACTGAAATACCCTTATGAAATACTGTACACATGCGAATGCTTACACATACAGACAGACAGACGAACAGACAGACAGACTCATTCTACTAGGGGGCAAATGGGGTGTGACAACTCTCCCCTACTAATAAGAATTTCGTCCTCGAAATTCTCACCTGAACTGAATAACTGTGGATACTGAGCTCTCATCGACTCCTCTGGTTCCCAAGTCGCTTCCTCGACTCCATGATGGATCCACAACACTTTAACCAAAGGAATCTGCTTATTTCTCAACTGCCTAACCTCCCGGGCTAGAATAGCTCGCGGTTCCTCATCATAAGAGAAGTCTGGCTGAACCTGGATATCCTGAACTGACAGAACATGCGAAGGATCTGATCTGTACCGACGAAGCATCGAAACGTGGAACACATCATGCAACTTTGCTAACTCCATCGGTAGCGCTAATCTGTAGGCTACAGGTCCTACCTTATCCAAAATCTCATAAGGTCCAATGAAACGAGGACTCAGCTTACCCTTCTTTCCAAATCGAAGCACTCTCCTCCAAGGAGAAACTTTAAGGAAAACCTTGTCCCCGATCTCAAAATGCACATCTTTTCTCTTCAGATTGGCATAAGACTTCTGTCGATCCCTTGCTGCCTTCAAATTCCGCTGCACTACTCTGATTTTCTCTTCAGTATCCCTAACCAAGTCAGGTCCAATCATAGATCTCTCGGATAGCTCAGTCCAACAAATCGGAGTCCTACACTGACGACCATACAAAGCCTCATATGGTGCCATACCAATACTCGACTGGAAATTGTTGTTGTAGGCGAACTCCATCAAAGATACATATCTGTCCCAACTGCCCGGAAAGTCTAAAGTACAAGCCCTCAACATATCCTCCAGAATCTGAATAACTCGCTCTGACTGACCATCGGTCTGAGGATGAAACGCTGTACTGAAGTTCAACCTAGTGCCCAAAGCTCTCTGTAACTCCTTCCAAAACTTGGAAGTAAACCTCGGATCCCGATCTGACACTATGGACAAAGGCACACCATGCAACCGAACTATCTGATCCACATAGATACTGGCTAATCTGTCCATGGAGTAGTCCACTCTAACTGGCAAGAAGTGAGCTGACTTCGTAAGCCGATCCACAATAACCCAAACCGAATCATGCTTCTTCTGAGTCAAAGGCAAACCAGAAACAAAGTCCATGGCGATGTCATTCCATTTCCACTCAGGAATGGATAAAGGCGTAAGCAAACCTGAAGGAACCTGATGCTCTGCCTTTACCTGCTGACAAGTCAAACACTTGGAAACAAAATCCACAATATCACGCTTCATACCGGACCACCAATAAAATTGCTTCATGTCTCTGTACATCTTCTCACTGCTCGGATGCATAGTAAAGACTGAACTATGCGCCTCACTCATGAGCTGTCTCCTCAAATCCTCAGACTCTGGCACACACAGGCGATCTCTGAACATAAGTACCCCATCCTGAACTGAGAACTCTGTTGGCTTACCCGCTCTAACCTCATGCACAATCCGCTGAAGTCTCATATCATCTCTCTGAGCATCCACAATCAACTGTCTCAAAGTAGGCTTCACACGTAACTGGGCAAGCAAAGCCCCATCTGAACCAAAACGCAATCTGAAACGCCTCAAGAACAAGGCTGAAACTGATTTCCGACTCAAAGCATCTGCAACTACATTGGCCTTACCAGGATGGTAATCCACAATGCAGTCGTAATCCTTAAACAACTCAAGCCATCTGCGCTGTCTCATGTTCAATTCTTTCTGCGAAAGGAAGTACTTCAAACTCTTGTGGTCCGAGAAGATCCTACACTTTTTCCCATACAAGTAGTGACGCCAAATCTTCAAAGCAAAGATTACAGCTGCCAACTCTAAATCATGCGTCGGATAGTTCTTCTCATGTGGCTTCAACTGACGAGAAGCATAAGCCACTACCTTACCCTCCTGCATAAGCACACAACCAAGACCAACTCCAGAAGCATCACTGTAAATGACAAACTCCTTACCCGAAATGGGTTGAGTAAGGATAGGAGCCTCAACAAGCAACTGCTTTAACCGATCAAAATAAGACTGACACCTGTCTGACCACTCAAATCTAACTCCTTTCCTCAACAATCTAGTCATAGGAGCAGCAATCACAGAAAATCCCTTAACGAACCGACGGTAGTAACCTGCTAAGCCGAGGAAACTCCTCACTTCCTGAACATTTCGAGGCGCTTTCCAATCAACTATCGCCTCAATCTTAGCTGGATCAACCTGAATACCGCTAGCTGAAATAATGTGACCCAAGAATGACACTTCTCGAAGCCAGAAATCACACTTGCTAAGCTTAGCAAACAAATGATGCTCTCTCAACATCTGCAAAACCAATCTGAGATGCTCCTCATGCTCACTCTCATTCCTGGAATACACCAAGATGTCATCAATAAACACTACTACAAATCGATCTAAGTATGGCCTAAATACACGATTCATCAGATCCATAAAAGCCGCTGGAGCATTTGTCAAACCAAACGGCATCACAAGAAACTCATAGTGGCCATACCTAGTCCGAAATGCAGTCTTCACCACATCTGCATCCTGAACCCGAAGCTGGTAGTACCCTGATCGAAGATCTATCTTGGAAAAGACACCCGCACCACGAAGCTGATCAAATAAATCTTCAATCCTAGGCAGTGGATACTTATTCTTCACTGTAACTTTATTAATCTGGCGGTAGTCAATACACATCCGCAGGGATCCATCTTTTTTCTTAACAAACAGCACTGGAGCTCCCCATGGAGATATGCTCGGTCTAATAAACCCCTTATCCAATAACTCTTGTAGCTGAGATTTAAGTTCCCTCAACTCTACCGGAGCCATCCGATAAGGTGCTCTCGAAATAGGTGCAGTACCCGGCATGATCTCAATGGACAACTCAACCTCTCTCTCAGGAGGCAAACCAGGCAACTCGCTCGGGAAAACATCACTAAACTCCCGCACTATAGGAATGTCCTCAATCTGAACCTGATCCCTCCTGGAATCTAACACAACTGCTAGAAAAGCCTCACAACCTTTCCTGATGAATCTCTTAGCTTGCAACGCAGAAATCACATTATTCACTGAACTAGCACCCAAACCTTTCAGAAACACAAGAGACTGACTTCTATCCCGAAGTATAACTGTCTTCCTATGGCAATCCACTACAGCCCGATACTTACCCAACCAGTCCATACCCAGAATCAAGTCAAACTCTCTGAAGGGCAACTCAATCAGATCCGCTGGAAGCACAGCTCCCTCAATAATCAGAGGATAACTCCTAAAAACTCTACTCACACTGACACTATGCCCTAATGGACTGGTCACACAAATCTCATAATCTAACTGATCAACTAAATGCAATTTATCAATAACTCTATCTGTGCACAAATATGAGTGTGTGGAACCAGGATCAATTAGAGCATACAACTCAGTGTCATGGAGTAGGAACTTACCAGTAATAACATCAGGCGCATCCTGCTCATCTCTGGCTCTCATAGCATAAGCTCTAATGGCAGCCTGAGGAGGACGCTCAACAGTCTCAGAAGCAGCTCCCTCTCTATGCCGACCACCTCTACCTCGACCTCGGCCTCTGCCACGGGTAGCCTGAGAAGCATTCGAACCAACCCTACTAGCTCCTCCCTGAGGTCCTGAATCCTCAATCGCCTGGGGACAACTAGCCACACGGTGCTCAGTACTCCCACATCTAAAACATCCCCCAGTAAGCCACCTACACTCACCCCGGTGAGCCTTGCTGCAATTCTCACAAATAGGTACGGCATCAGATTTACCTCCCCTACCAGAACCTGACACAGCTGCTGAACCCTGACGTCTACCTCTAGAAGCCGGACCAGATGCTGACTCATCCTGTGGATTCCTAGATCTCTTACCCGCAGAAGATCCTCCACGAGAAGAACTCCTCCTCTGAGCTCTCTCTCTCAACACAGTCTCAGATAACTCTGCTCTAACTGCAGCCTCCACAATCTGATAATAGTGAACCCCAGGTATACACATCAGTGAAATCAAAGCAATCTTCAAAGACTCATTTAACCCTGCCTCGAAATGCTTGCATCTAAAGTCATCAGTCATAACTCCTCGTGGGGCATAGCGCGATAACCTGTTGAACTCTTTCTCATAATCAGCTACTGACAAAGCTCTCTGTCTCAAACCCAAAAACTGCTCCCATCTCGAATCTCTATAGGTCTGAGTGATGTACTTCTTTATGAACTCACCCTCAAAGAACTCCCAGGTAATCGGATCCGGTAACTGAGGATGCCTGCAAACCAACTCCCACCACTCAAAAGCAGACCCCTGAAGAAGAGCTAAAGCACACTCTGCCTGCTGGTCGGGAGGACACTGAATCTCTCTCAAAGCACGCTTCACTTTATCTAACCATCTCTCTGCAGTCTCAGACTCATTCAACCCAGTACCATAGAAATCCTCAACTCCTGCTCTCCTCAGATTCTCCATAGGTGCTCTAGGAGCAGTCACTCTCTCCAAAACCCTAGCCATGTCCTGATGCAGTTTAAACATAGCCTCTAAGGGCATGGCTGCGGCCTCGGGCTGAACCCTAGCATGCTGAGCCGACACATTAACAGAAACAGACTGATCAACAGCGGGAGGATTCACACTCTCGGCGGACTCCTCACGCGCACCATGGGCAGAATTAGAAGCCATCTAAACAAACAAGAAACAACCGTATC
Source organism: Excoecaria cochinchinensis (assembly GCA_947683425.1). NCBI lineage: Eukaryota > Viridiplantae > Streptophyta > Magnoliopsida > Malpighiales > Euphorbiaceae > Excoecaria > Excoecaria cochinchinensis. Next base: position 1,947,409 of record CANTUQ010000183.1, read on the forward strand.
AGCCAACACAGATCTAGACACATACGCATCTAAGAAAATCAGAACAATCATAACAACACCCAGAAACGCCTAAACCTATGCTCTGATACCACTAACTGTAACACCCCCTTCCCATACGTAGGCGATCCCATCCGAGAAGGAGTGAGATGCCGTATGAGTAAAGGTGCCACCAAGCAAGTACAAAGTATAACATACAATCATTCATAACATACATTCAGAAAATACAGAATAATTAAAAACTTTACATGTAGAAAGCAAAAGCTGATCATGCATTACTATAATTAAACTATTACAATAATGTTCTGATCAGCAAGCTGATACCAAAATAATATTACATATACAAAATATATATATACAAAGCGGAAGCTGATACAGAGAGTTCTATACAAAAAGAACTAAACTACTACAAAACTGAGCCCTACACTAAACCTTCTGTGTTGGCTGGTTGACGGCGACTCTCACAAGGCAACAATCTCCTTCCGCACCTGCACGGGTAAACACACCGTGCTAAGCGATAAACGCTTAGTGGGGAAACACACATAATTTATGGACGGCCACTCACAATGGTCGTCAAAACATATCACATTCAGAATGGCATTATGCAAAGGTTGGCATAATTCAAATCAACATGTTTACATTCAAAAGCCATATAACCAGAATCTCATAATCACATTCATTCAGATATCACATATATAGCCAAACAGAACTGAGCATTATAACCAAACATACTATGAATACCTGCTGACCCTAGGTAGTGGATAACGAGTGTACAGACAGTACTTTACGGGTACGAGCCGATTACAGACAGTACCTTACGGGTACGAATCGATTACCGTTATACATTTAACTTTCACATTTTATATTCAAAAGGGACCTTAAACAAGATCCTTATACAGAAAGGGTTCGCGAGGAACCAAACGGGGACCTGATCGGGGTCCGAACAGAACTGATGTTGCAGCTAAAAGACTCTATTAGGCATGCCTAACTATCCACTTACTTGACTCTAGCAGGTTATGCGTCACTGATCACATTTCAGGATATAGAGTATAATTCATCAGAAAATCATGTTATCACGCATATCAAAGCATCAAACAGTAAAACATGCATCATACAGCAGTAAAGTCCATTCTGAAGAAATAACAAATTCAGTTCTGAGTTAAAAACCAGGAAATTTCGGAAAAATGAGCTGAGCGGAGAAATGGGCGAGATCGGCTGGTCACTGGGCGTGACTGGCCTTCTCAACAGGCAGGTCACGGCGTGACCTAGGGTCACGTCTCGTGACCTGCTTGTTTCTCGCCACACGCGTTGCGTGATCCTCGCGGATCACGCAATGCTTATGTAGGTCACGGCGTGACCGGGGGTCACGCGACGTGACGCTGCTTCTCCCTCGCAGATCACGTTGCGTGATCTGCCTCCATCTGCGCAGGTCGCACGACGTGACCGAAAATCACGTCGCGTGACTTGCTTGTTCTTCAGCTGGTCACGCGACTGGCTTCCCAGCAGGCATGTCACGTCGTGACCGAGAGTCACGCGACGTGACTTGCCTTCCTGCGTAGCGAGTCACGCAACGAAGAACAGTACCTAAATTTCCAGGATTTCCAGAATTTCCAGAATCGAGAATTCAACCTCAATTTGATTAAAAACCATTCAAACCTGATCTTACCTTCCAGAACTCATCTCAAACATCATAGGCAATAATTATACAACTCACTTCATCAACTAATTCACCCAATCAATTCAAGAACATATGCATTTAAACTCACAAGAACATAAACCCTAGAAATTTACAGTAGAATCAAAATCACACAATTTCACAGTTGAACATTCCCAAACCTGAATTCTAACTTCTATCACTTAGCTCCACTAGGTCCAGCAACCTCTTTCCCCTTTGGATCACGTGGAGCTTCAGCTAAACACAATCACAGCAAGAATATCCACAAAGAAAACCCTAAGTTAAACCTAGCTTAAGGAAGAAGAAGATGCAAATTACAGTAAAACAAAGACTAGATCTTACACTTACCAAGCTAAGGAATGCAAGGAGAGGATTAATTCCACCAATAAGACCTTGAATCAAAATACACAGTACTTGGAAATAAAGAAAGTGAAGAAGAAGAGAGTGAGTGAGAAAGAACGTGAATCTGTAAGTTTAGGTTCCTTTTTTTTTTCTCTCATTCCCTTTTCTTTTTCTTTTCTTTATTCTAAATATGTATCAAACTCCTATTGGTGACACTAATCACTCACACTGAAATAACCTACACTACACACACCTAAAACCCTCTTCACTTATGCATACCCTACCATGGTATGAACACATGCACACAAGTATATTTCATTTAATTAAACACACTAATGCCATGTATGCACCCACATAAAAATAAACCCCAAAATCATACATTTTACTGAAATACCCTTATGAAATACTGTACACATGCGAATGCTTACACATACAGACAGACAGACAGACTCATTCTACTAGGGGGCAAATGGGGTGTGACACTTTACCTTCCGGACTTTGTTTAATTTTGAAAAATTGTTATTATGTGCCTGCTATGAGCAGAAACATTATTTCAGTTTCATTATTGGATTTGGATGAATTTGATTTTGTTATTAAAAATGGCAATGCTCATATTCGTCGCCAAGGCATTTCATATAGCAATGCCATGTTGCAAAATGGCCTTTATATCCTTGATCTATCAAACAAAGAGTCCATATACAACATTAATACAAAGAGGGTTAAATCAAATGAGTTAAACCCTACTTACTTCTGGCATTGTCGTTTAGGACATGCAAACGAAAAATGCATTTCAAGACTCCACAAAACTGGAGTGCTTGGGTCATTTGACTTAGAATCTTATGATACATGCGAGCCATGTTTGCATGGAAAAATGACAAAGAGTCCTTTTAACAAGAAAGGTGAGAGGACTAATGGCTTATTGGAGCTAATACATACCGATTTATGTGGACCATTAAGTACACAAGCCAGAGGTGGTTTTAGCTACTTCGTGACATTCACAGATGACTTCAGTAGATATGGCTATGTCTATCTAATGAAGCATAAATCTGAAACTTTTGAGAAATTCAAAGTGTTTAAAAACGAAGTAGAAAACCAACTTGGCAAAAGTATAAAAGCCATTCGGTCAGATCGAGGTGGCGAATATTTAAGCCAAGAGTTTGACTGTCATCTAAAGGAGTGTGGTATTATTTCACAGCTCACTCCTCCTGGAACACCACAATGGAATGGTGTGTCCGAAAGGAGAAATCGAACTCTATTGGACATGGTTCGATCTATGATGAGTCAAGCAAATCTTCCTGTCTCTTTTTGGGGCTATGCATTAGAAACTGCTGCGTTTCTACTAAACCGTATTCCAACTAAAGCAGTTGAAAAGACACCATACAAGGTATGGACTGGGAAAGAACCCAATATGTCATTTCTCAGGATTTGGGGCTGTGAAGCACATGTTAAGAAATTAACATCTGACAAACTAGAGTCCAAATCCACTGTCTGCTTATTTGTGGGTTATCCCAAAGAAACAAAGGGATACTACTTTTACTCACAAACCGAGAACAAAGTATTTGTTGCTCGCAAGGCTGTTTTCTTGGAAAAGGAGTTCCTTCTCAAGAAAGACAGTGGGAGTAAAGTAGAACTTGGAGAAATTCAAATGCCACAAACTCCTATACAGGATGAGTTGGAAATGGGATCAAGTTCACAACCAATTGTGGAACAAGAACCCATTGCACAAGTACCTAGAAGGTCCGGTAGGGTACGTCAGGGGATTGAGAGATATGGTTTTCTAATCACTGACAGTGACACTATTGAGTTAGTAGATCGTGAGGATCCTACTACCTACCGAGAAGCTATTGAAAGCCCAGACTCGAAAAATTGGCTTGAAGCCATGAAATCCGAGATGCAATCAATGTACGATAACCAGGTTTGGACCTTGGTTGATCCACCACAAGGTGCTAAAGTAATTGAATGCAAGTGGCTATTTAAACTCAAAGCTGATAAGACCTACAAAGGTAGACTAGTAGCGAAAGGTTTTCGACAAACACATGGTGTAGACTATGATGAAACCTTTTCGCCTGTAGTCATGCTCAAATCCATTAGGATCTTGCTTGCCATAGCTGCATATCATGATTATGAGATATGGCAAATGGATGTCAAAACTGCTTTCCTTAATGGAAATTTACTTGAGGATGTGTATATGACACAACCTGAAGGCTTTGTCAATCCCAAGCATCCTAAGAAGGTTTGCAAGCTTCAGAAATCCATTTATGGATTAAAGCAAGCATCCCGAAGTTGGAATCTTCGTTTTGATGAGGCAGTCAAAGAATTTGACTTCGTCAAGAACGAGGATGAGCCTTGTGTATACAAGAAGGTTAGTGGGAGCATAGTAGTATTTCTGGTCCTGTATGTAGACGACATCCTTCTCATTGGGAATGGCATTCCAACATTGCAAAAGGTTAAGCAATGGTTGGGGAAATGTTTCTCAATGAAAGACTTAGGTCAAGCTGAGACAATACTTGGTATTCGGATCTACAGAGATAGATCGAATCGGCTATTGGGACTAAGTCAAGATAAGTACATAGACAAGGTACTAAAGCGTTTTAGTATGGGAGACTCAAAGAAAGGGTACATACCTTTGGCTTTGGGAGTTCCTTTAACTAAAGAACAGTGCCCTAAAACCAAAGAGGAAAGGGACAACATGAGTAGAATCCCATATGCATCTGCTATTGGATCTATCATGTACGCTATGTTATGTACTAGGTTGGATGTTGCTCATGCACTGAGTATAACCAGTAGGTTTCAGCAAGACCCTGGTGAAAAGCACTGGTCTGCTGTAAAAGGGATTCTAAAGTACCTACGAAGGACTAAGGATCACTTCTTGGTGTATGGTGGTCAGGAAGAGCTCGTCATACAAGGCTATGCCGATGCTGCGTTTCAAACCAGCACTCAGGACTCAAGATCGCAATCTAGATTCGTTTTTGTTTTAAACGGTGCTGCTGTCAGCTGGAGAAGCTCAAAGCAAGAGACCGTTGCCGACTCAACTACAGAATCTGAGTATATTGCAGCAAGTGAGGCTGCAAAAGAGGCTGTTTGGATTAGAAATTTCATTTCTGGATTAGGAGTGGTCCCAAGCATCCTAGATCCATTAGAAATTTTTTGTGACAACAACGGGGCCATTGCACAGGCCAAAGAGCCAAGGTCACACCAGAAATCCAAACACATACTCAGGAGGTACCACCTGATCAGAGAAATCATTGATCGTGGGGACGTTAAGGTCAGCAAGATAGCAAGTGAAGACAATGTAGCAGATCCTTTGACGAAACAGTTGCGCCCAAATCTGCACGAAGCTCATTTGAGAGCATTCGGTCTTAGGGCTATGCCCAATTGGGACTAGTGCTAGTGGGAGATTGTTAGTGTTAGCCCTAGCCCCAATACATTATTATAAAACACTTTAGTTAATAAATGAGGCATTTGTTTTATCCATTGTATTCCTGTGCATGTCAATTGATAGAACTATCTAAGAATGTTATTTCAGTTTAAGTTATCATGTGTGAGGCACATGGTTGTAAGACCTTGAAACAAATGAGACTTCATTCTAAATATCCCTAGTCAGTCATTGTTATGGGAATAACAAATGAATTAAGACTAGTATGCTCTCTCTGATTAGTTGAGTTCTGTCTTACGGATCATAAGGACAACAGTGTCAATCAGAGATCATAGATACATGTTTATAACATGGTATTTGGATACGATCCACACATGAGAACACTACATGGTACAAGTCATAAGTGTTCCTCATATGCAAGTTTTGTATCGGAGTTCTTAGACCTAAAATCTCTATGAAACTCTTTATGAATTACTGTGTACTTTGACATACACCTAACGTGCTCGTAACTGAGTGACAAGTATGGGTATGCTTGGGTATGCATTGATTCATGTTAGAGAGCATGAGAGAAGTGAAGGGATTACCCCTCTCTATAAGAGAGAAAATATCATCGGCCACTTGATCAGTGAACTGAGAAGTGTATGGCCATACCGAGATGAAATAATGAGTAACCATTATTTATCTGAGAGTTCAGTGTCACTGGAATATCAAGAAAGGAATTAACTTACATATAAGGATGACTAGTTCCATGCCTTATATTAATTCTGATATTTATGGGTAAGGGACTATATAAAATTGCATTAGGTCACCAAATGCCATTTGCATTTTCATTTAATTTGGAATGCTATAATATCTTTCTAGAGAATATATATAGCCTTTGAATTAATTCATTAATTCATTGCCAACATTAAATGGACCTATAGGATCGCACACAAAGTATTGGGCTTAAAATATTTAAATAATGTATTGGGCATTAATTTGGGCTTTTAATTAAAGTCAAATTAATGTATGTAATGGGTATTTAAATTGTTATTGGACCTTGGTCCATGAGAGAGAAAATATTCGGCCCACATAGGATTAATTTCAATTGATTAATTAAATCAATTAAGTTAATTGAGTATTAAATCCTAGTGGCATTTAAGTCAAATTAAATCACCTAATAATTACCATGTCCTAGCCGAAATTCCAAGTATGATATACAATGGAATTTCAGCACATGATTAAGTGATTGTATATTTGATTAAATATATGTTAAGGTAATATTTCAAATTAATTTGAATTTTGAATTCAAAAGTGAGTTTGAAATAAATTGTGTTACTTATCTTTAGGAAGGATTTTGAGTTTGAATCAGATTATCTAAAAGTAATTGAAATTCAAATCAAAGACTTGCCAAAAAGATAATATACAAAATATAGAAAAGATAAAAGAAAAAAAAGAAGAAACAAAAGGGTGGTGGCTAGGTTTTTGCGTGAAACACATCTTATTCTCTCTAAGTTTTCTCTTGGCCGAGATACTCAAGGAGAAGGACCTTCCTTGCTTGCTTGGGTTATTAGGCATTAGAAGCACCCAAAGAAAGTACAAGATAAAATCTTGTAGCTTTAATCATTGCCATTACACAATACCTAAAGTTGAGAGCTAGAAATCTCGGTTTTAAGCTTTGCTTGATAGTGTGTGTGTGAACATAGAGAGGAGTGGCGTAAAGGCTGTTCCTTGGCTGTGGTGATCAAGATCTAAGGTGGATTATATCATCCTGGTTGCTGATCATTATCAAATCCAAGTCTTAAGAGCATCTAAAGTTGTAAGTTTTAAAACCCTAAAAGTGCATGTTTCGATTCTTGTTATGGAATTGTTTGATGTGTATGATCGTTTTTGATATTTTTCCGCTGCGTTATCTACATACACATACCATGACACATTCCATCAAACACCCCGGCAGAAGTTTAGCTTACCGAACTATCTGTCGTGCTCACGATAGAGGACACCTTGGCAAAAGATCGGATGACCGAGCTCTCTGTCGTGCTCACGATAAATTCGAGCTTCACGCTCTCATACCGACCTGCACAGCTCTCCACACCCAAAACCTCTTCAAAAATATGTAATTAACCTTAGATCTTCTACACAAACATCATAAGGCAATCAAAACATGTTACCCATCACATTATCCAAATTTTACACTCAAGGGGAGTGACTAAAGGGCAAAAAGGGACAATTTAAAACTATAAGCTTTAAAACACCAAAAATTTCCCATTTTCACATAAAGTCACTCCTAAATTCTATACTCTACTTCCAATTTCCAAATTCTACTTCAATCACCAAAACATAATTCTAAGATGCACAAAAACACAATTTTAATCTCAATTTCTCAAAAATTATATCAATAATTCAAAAGCAAAACTCATACAAAATCACATAAATTCCCAAACCTTAGCTCCTAAGCTCCTCAAGGCTCAATTACCTACACTTCCGCCAACTTTCTCTTTCCCTTTTACTTCTCTAACTTAAAGTTTTGATCAAATCAATCCAACAATACAATTCACAAAACACAGCCAAACAGCCACCAAAAGAAGAAAAAGAAAAAGAAGAAGAAGAAGAAGAGAACTATTCACTTACTTGAATAATTCTTGAATTACCAAAAAAACCAACCAAAAATTACAACAGCTTGAGGGATGATTTAGGGTAAGGAGGATGAAGAAGAAGAAGAACATAGGAGAAAACGGGAGAAAGGATGGCGAATATGCTCTCTCATATTTTCTCTCTCCTAGCTTTTAAAGTCAATTCTTATCTTCCTTTCTCTCTCCATATCCCACCATCCACTTATCACTCCTTTATGGTGGTTTGGAAAAACTCTCTTCTAGTCCTTCTTTTCTTCTCAAAACCCACTCAAACCACATAATAGTAAAATCTATCACAAAATTATACCCTTTAAACTTCTTAAAGCAAGCAATTAAGTCCCTAGAGTCAATAATAATATTAACCCAGACTTCTACAAAAATACCGAACACATCCTAAACATACATACATATATAACTCACTTAGGCCACACTCATACCTCAATAACACTCAAAATTACTAGGGTATAAGTTGGGGCCTCACAATGATTGCTGATGAGGTAGGTAGGAGACTAGAAGAATTCAAAAATTAAATGATGACTATGATGGGGAATTTGACCGCAGCAGTAGCACCACCTGCCGGACTAAATCAAACTACCCCCTATAGGAAAAAATGAGCAGGAGATAGTTAGGGAAAATCCTCCTGAGGTGGTACGTCCACCACCTATTGATCTCAGAGCCACCACACCTTCAGGCCAGAGAAGAGGCAAAACCCACAGGCTAGAAAATGATTTTGTAGAAGATGAGTACGAAGAACCCGTAGGGGTAAGAGGAAATGCACCTCAAATGGAAGAGATAATGTTGGAGGGAGAGGATTTAATTCCTTAGAACTTCAAAATGGTTGACGTCCCAAAATTTGATGGTACATTGGACCCAATAGCACATGTGAAATAGTACTCCCTGATAATGAAAGGTACAACCTTGATAAAAAGGCAGAAGATAGAATATTTCTGGTTAAGCTTAACGGGGCCCGCGATTTACTGGTGTCATGAACTTGATAGGAGAACGAAAGAAGATTGGGATTTATTAATAGAGTAATTCCTCAAGTAGTACAACTGCAGTATGAGGATGAAAATAACTCTGAAAGACTTAGAACTGTTGCAGCAAAAATTAAGGGAGTCATTTCACGAGTAATTGACATGATGGAGCGATCGTGTAATGGAGATGAAAAGGAAGCTCCAGATCAAATCATGCATTTTGTTAGAAATGCTAGCCCGTATCTGAAGGATAGGCTGAAGATGAAAGGGTTGAAAGACTGGGAGTCTCTAAAGGATATAGCTATAGAGGCTGAGAGCGAATACTTGGCGAAGAAAGCAAGTAACGAAACCTATGCCAAAAGGAGCAATAGCAACCAGGGAGTTAGCAGATTAGCAGGCTCTAGCAGTGGTAATAAGGTAGGTAAAACAGCAGAGGTCTTAGCCATAGGAGTCGGTCAGAGGCACTTTTCAAACTTAGAAAGGTCGCTCTCATGGGTGTTGAAAAGGCTGATAAAGGAGGGAAAGTTACAGCCTTTAACCGCATACCAGCTATGAGTCAAGGACGGCTAAGGAATAAAGATGATGAATACTATGCATACCATCATCAGCACACCGGACATATTATGGATAATTGCAAGATGCTGAGAAATGCAATCCAAGATCTTATTGATTGTAAACAAATCGTTGATCCATAATAGAGGAACAACAAGAAATTCAGTTACAATAATATGCCCCGCCTGTTTTGTGATCGGGTCAAGTCTGCCCGACTGTTACATTATAAAAGACTTGTTTGGTGATGAAGACATTGTTATTATATGCCCTGAGAAGGCAAGTGAAAAAGGGATTCTCGTGGCAATGATTGATTGTTGGTCCACTAGTGAGAGTGGAAATGAAAATGAGAATAAAGAACCTGCTGACTTGTGGGGTTCAGAACATAAGAGGGAAGAAATCAGAGCAGTGACCCGGAGCAGAAGGGTAGTTTCGAAAGTGGAAAAGCCGTAAGATCTAGTGACAGTACATGCGAAGAAGGAGTCGTGACCTAGTGATGAAACATCTGAAAAAGATTTCGGCCCAGATATTAATTTGGGATTTGTTGAGGCAATCCCCATTGCATAGGCAGAAGCTAGTAGAGGCCTTATGCGAGTCCACTACTGCAACTACCATCACCCTAAAAGAGCTATTAGACATTGTGAAGGGAAGTGCTGGGGAAAATTTGATTTATTCAGATGCTGATTTGCCAGTAAAAGGTTGTAATCATAACTGTCCTTTGTATATAAGTGCACAAATCAATGAAAAGCATACTACTTATGTTATGGTAGATGATGGTTCTTCCATAAATGTGTGCCCTCTAGTAGCAATACAAGCCTATGGATTGAATGAGGATATGTTAAGCAAATCAAATCTTATAATCACCGCCTACGACCACTCTCGAAGGCAAGCATAAGGGACCTTCAGAGCAATAGTAAAGACCCGACCGATAAAGATGGAGGTTGAATTAGTGGTCCTTTCTATTCCAGCCAACTTCTCAGCATTGTTAGGTAGACCATAGTTCCACAACTTGGTAGGGGTGTCATCTACCTTGCATCAAATGATAAAGATTCCATATGAGGGATAAGTAGTGATGATCAGAGCTGCTAGGGAACATTAGGTGTCCATCCTAGAGATTGCAAAACAACCTTTCAACAGTTATCATGTGGCTATGATAAATAGAGAAGATGATATTACAGGGAGCTCTCAGATGGTGAATACGCTGAAAAAGTTGTCTTTCCTTCCCAGAGTCGGTTTGGGTAAGAACTCCCAGGGGCCACAGGTGTAACACCCCCTTCCCATATGTAGGAGAACCCATCCATAAGGGAGTGAGACTCGTATGAGTAAGGGTGTCACCAAATAGAACAGTACACAATCATCCATTCATAAGATATAAACATACATATGAATAGCGAAAATTAAAAACTTTAGAAACATTAGAATGATCATGCATTAATATAATAACATTCATTACAGTAATGTTTTGATCACAATTGATATTACAAAATAATTACAACTGTTAGAGATACATAGAGGAAGCTTACAAAAACGATATACAATAGAGAGTTCTATTACAAAAGAATCATGCTACAAAAATAAAGCCCTACACTAATCCCTCTGTGTTGTCTTGACTGGTGGCGACTCTCCCAAAAGCTAAACACCTTTCGCACCTGCACGGGTGGAAACACCATGCTAAGGAATAACGCTTAGTGGGAAAACAAACAATAGTATATGGATGGCCATTCACAATGTTCGTCAAGGCATAACATATACGACATGGCATACAGAATATCACTAGATATCATCACCATAGAATTCCATTCATAGCTATTTAAAGGTTCAATAAACACATTCATATGCCAATAGATTCATAAGCTCATATCAGAGTCATTCAAATTCAGATGCTCATATTAATACTCATTTGGATTCGCATACTTTTGGTCATATCAGAACAAACCATAACACACACACATACCCAACAAGCATATTAATACTCATATTCAAATTCAAATTCAGATGCTCATATTAATACTCATTTGGATTCGCATACTTTTGGTCATATCAGAACAAACCATAACACACACACATACCCAACAAGCATGCACTACACACACACAAGGCTATGCTCACTAATGCACACCCTACCAACATGTGAGCATGCACACACTAATGCCACCCACACACTCACATCCTATAGCTCTACATGCACTCAAACTATAATAAAACCCACAAAACATGCATTTTACCTAAAATGCCCTTATCACATGCCTTCACACACATAATTTACACACGCACAAATGGGTCGAACTTCTAGGGGGCAAACGGGGTGTTACAACTCTCCCCTACTAACAAGAATTTCATCCTCGAAATTCTCACCTGAACTGAATAGTTGTGGATACTGAGCCCTCATCGTTTCCTCTAGTTCCCAAGTTGCTTACTCAACTCCATGATAATGCCATAACACATTGACCAAAGGGATTTGCTTATTCCTTAACTGCCTCACTTTCCAGGCTAAAACGGCCTTCGGTTCCTCATCATAAGAATAATCTGACTGCACTTGCACATCTTGAACCGATAACACATGCGAAGGGTCTGATCGATACCGATAAATCATGAAAACATGAAAAACATCGTGCAACTTCGCCAACTCCATCGGCAAAGCCAACCTATAGGCTACCGGACCAACCTTATCTAACACCTCATAAGGTCCAATAAACCGAGGACTAAGCTTACCCTTCTTACCAAATCTCAGCACTTTTCTCCAAGGTGAAACCTTAAGGAAAACTTTATACCCGACCTCAAACCGAATGTCTTTCCTTTTCAGGTTAGCATATGACTTCTGTCGATCCTTAGCCACTTTCAGATTCTGCTGCACAACTCTAATCTTCTCCTCGATATCTCTAACTAAATCTGGCTCAACAACAGAACGCCGGTCAACTATGTCCAACAAACTGGAGTCTTACATGGCCGACCATACAAAGCCTCATACGGTGACATATTGATACTCGACTCATAACTGTTGTTGTAGGCAAACTCCATAAGCTGCACATAACGATCCCAACTACCCAAAAATTCCAAAGTACAAGCCCGCAACATATCCTCCAAAATCTGAATGACTCTCTCTGACTACCCATCTGTCGGAGGATGAAATGCTATACTGAAATTCAACTTGGTACCCAAAGCTCTCTACAACTCCTTCCAAAACTTTGATGTGAACCTTGGATCCCTATTTGACACTATAGACAACGGCACTCCATGCAATCTGATCACCTCATCCACATAGATACTGGCTAACTTATCCATCGAATAATCCACTTTAACCGGTAGAAAATGAGCTCACTTCGTAAGCTGATCCACAATAACCAAAATCAATTCATACTTCCTCTGGGTCAATGGAAAACCCGACACGAAATCCATAGCGATGTCATCCCATTTCCACTCGGGGACAGGCAAAGGAGTGTGCAATCACGAAGGGACTTGATGCTCAGCTTTTACCTGCTGACAGGTCAAACACTTGGCCACATAGTCCACAATGTCTCTCTTCATGCTGGACCACCAATAGAATTGCTTCATGTCCCGATACATCTTCTCACTACCATGATGTATAGTGAAAACCGTAGTGTGTGCCTCACTCAAAAGTTGTTTCCTCAATTCAACATTCTCGGGCACACACAAACGATTCCTATACATAAGCACCCCATCCAAAATTGAGAACTTTGACTGCATACCCTGCTGAGCCTCTAGCAAAGTCCGTTGCAATCTCACATCATCCTTTTGAGCATCCACTATCAACTGTCTCAAAGTAGGCTTCACTCTCAATTGGGCAACCACAGCCCTATCTGAATTAAATCTCCAACTGAATCGTCTAAAAAACAAAGCCGAAACTGACTTTTTACTCAGAGCATCTGCAACCACATTGGCCTTACCCGGATGGTAATCTACAATGCAGTCGTAGTCCTTAAACAACTCTAACCATCGGCGTTGTCTCATATTCAACTCCTTCTGTATGAGGAGATACTTCAAACTCTTATGATCCGTAAAGATCCTACACTTCTGCCCATACAGATAATGATGCCAAATCTTCAAGGCAAAGATCACAGCTGCTAATTCTAAATTGTGTGTCGGATAATTCCTCTCATGTGGCTTTAACTGATGGGAAGCATAAGCCACTACTTTACCCTCTTGCATCAAAACACAACCAAGTCCAACACCGAAAGCATCGCTGTACATCACAAACTCTTGACCTGAGATGGGTTGAGTAAGTATAGGAGCTTCGACTAACAACCTCTCCAACTTCTCAAAATAAGCTTGACACTTATCTGACCATTCAAATCTAACTCCTTTCCTCAACAATCTAGTCATCAAAGAAGCAATGAGCGAAAAACCCTTAACAAACCGACGGTAATAGCCTGCCAAACCGAGAAATCTTCTCACTTCCGGAACATTCCTAGGCACTTTCCAATTAACAATCGCCTCAATCTTAGTCGGATCAACTTGGATACCCTGAGCTGAAATAATATGCCCTAAGAAAGACACTTCCCGAAGCCAGAAGTCACACTTGCTAAGCTTTGCAAACAACCGATGCTCCCTCAACACTTGCAAAACCAACGAGAGATGCTCCTCATGCTCACTCTTATCTCTAGTGTAAACCAAGATGTCATCTATAAACACCACTACAAATCGATCAAGATATGGCCTAAACACTCAGTTCGTCAAATCCATGAAAGCCGCAGGTGCATTGGTCAAACCAAACGGCATCACTAAAAACTTATAGTGGCCATATCGAGTCCGAAATGTAGTCTTAACCACATCCGCATCCTGAACTCGCAACTGATAGTAACCTGACCGAAGGTCAATCTTGGAAAAGACACCCGCACCTCTGAGCTGATCAAATAAATCCTCGATTCTAGGCAAGGGATACTTGTTCTTCACTGTGACCTTGTTAATTTGCCTATAGTCGATACACATCCTCAAAGAACCATCCTTCTTCTTCACAAACAACATCAGAGCTCCCCATGGGGATATGCTGGGTCTGATAAACCCCTTATCTAATAGCTCTTGTAGCTAAGTTTTGAGTTCTCTCAATTCTACAGGAGCCATCCGATAAGGTGCTTTCAAAATGGGCAAAGTACCGGGCATAATCTCTATGGACAACTCCACCTCTCTCTCTGGAGGCAAACCAGGCAATTCACTAGGGAACACATCACTAAACTCCCTAACAATGGGGATATCCTCAATTTCAACTTGATCATGCTTCAAATCCAAGACAACTACTAAGAATGCCTCACAACCCTTTCTCATAAACTGCTTAGCTTGCATGGCGGATATCACATTACTCAAAGAATTAGGACTTAAGCCCTTAACAACCACAGAAGACCGATCTTTATCCCGAAGCACAACCACCTTCCTATGACAATCCACAACAGCCCGATGCTTACTAAGCCAATCCATACCCAAAATCAAATCAAACTCTCTAAAAGGCAATTCAATCAAATCTATGGGAAACTCAGCTCCTTTAATCAAAAGAGGACAATTCCTATGCACCCTACACACATTGACACTATGCCCTAAAGGACTGGTCACACAAATCTCATAGTCTAACAAATCTACATCATGCAACTTATCACTTAACTTATCCGTGCACAAATATGAGTGTGTGGAACCAGGGTCAATTAGAGCATATAATTCAGTGTCAAGGAGTAGAAACTTACCAGCTATCATATCTGGAGCATCCTGCACCTTCCAAGCTCTCATAGCATAGGCTCTAGCTAGCACTACCACGGGACGCTCAACTGACTCAGATGCAGCTCCATCTCTAGGTTGACCACCTCGACCTCTACCTCGGCCTCTACCATGACTTGCCTGCAAAGCATTCGATCCCACTTTACTGGCCTGTCTCTGATCACCAGAAAGCTCACTCAACTTCAGATAGTTAGCTAGGTAATGATCAGTACTACCACACCTGAAACAACCACCCGTAAGCCACCTACACTCACCCCAATGGCGCTTCTTACAGTGAGAACACTCAGGCATAACATCCGTCCTATTTCCAGAACCACCTCTGCCAGAACCCATACTCAAGGCTGAACCCTACCTCCTGCCTCTCGAAGTTGGGCCTGAAGATGACTCATCTTGCGGGTTCCTAGACCTCTTACCCGAGGATGATGATGATCCAGATCCACCACGAGGGGGATTCCTCCTCTGAGCTCTCTCTCTCAGAACAGACTCAGACCTCTTAGCCCGCACAACCGCTTGCACTATCTGATAGTACCCAATACCTGGAGTACTCATCAGCGAGATCAGAGATTCATTCAATCTAGTCTCAAAATGCTTACATCGAAACTTCTCAGTCAGGTGTATACTTAGCCAATCTGTTAAACTCCTTCTCAAATTCTGAAACCGTCGTTGCCCTCTACTTCAGACTTAAAAATTGTGCCCAACTGGCATCCTTGTACTCCCGAGTCACATACTTACTTATAAATTCCCTATCAAAGAACTCCCATGTGACTGGGTCAGGAAACTGGGGATGCCTTCGAACCAACTTCCACCAGTCGTAGGCGGATCCTTGCAATAGGGCCACAACACACTCTACCCGCCTCTCTTGAGGACACCGAATCTCATCCAAGGCTCGCTCTACCTTCTCTAACCACTTCTCAGCATATTCTAATTCATCTAAACCAGTCCCATAGAAGTCCTCTGAATCGGCCTTTCTCAATTCTCAGTAGGGACTCTAGGAGCAGTCACACTCTCAATGACCCTAGCCATGTCCTGCAAAATATTTAACATAACATCAAAGGGCATGGCTGCAGCCTCAGATTGCGACCTAAGAGGTTGAGTCGACACAGACATAGAAGGATCAACTGCTTAGGGATTCACACTTTCAGCGGACCCCTCAAGCGACCCTCGAATATAATCAGAATCAATCTAAAAGAAAGACAAAGACATCCGCATCAGCCAACACAGTCCTAAACATATATTTATACACAACAACACCCAGAAATGCCTAAATCGGAGCTCTAATACCAAAAACTGTAACACCCCCTTCCCATACGTAGGAGAACCCATCCATAAGGGAGTGAGACTCATATGAGTAAGGGTGTCACAAAACAGAATAGTACACAATCATCCATTCACATGATATAAACATACATATGAATAGTGAAAGTTAAAAACTTTGGAAACATCAGAATGATCATGCATTAATATAATAACATTCATTACAGTAATGTTCTGATCACAACTGATATTATAAAATAATTACAACTATCAGAGATACATAGCAAAAGCTTACAAAAATGATATACAATAGAGAGTTTTATTACAAAAGAATCATGCTACAAAAATAAAGCCTTAACACTAATCCCTCTGTGTTGGCTTGACTGGCGGCGTCTCTCCCAAAAGCTAAACACCTTTCGCACTTGCACGGGTGGAAACACCATGCTAAGCGATAATGCTTAGTGGGGAAACAATCAATAGTATATGGACGGCCATTCACAATAGTCATCAAGGCATAACACATACGACATGGCATATAGAATATCACCAGATATAATCACCATAGAATTCCATTCATAGTTATTCAAAGGTTCAATAATCACATTCATATGCCAATAGATTTATAAGCTCATATCAGAGTCATTCAAATTCAGATGCTCATAGTCATACTCATTTGGATTCGCATACTTTTGGTCATATCAGAACAAACCATGAACCTGCTGACTCACAGTAGTGGATAACGAGTAAACGCATAGAGGTACCTTACGGGTACGAATCGTCACATAGCAGTACGGTATCTTACGGGTACGAATCGAAAAATAGTATCACTTTATATCTTTTCAAAACCTTTTACAGAGGAATCTTAAACAACATTCAAACACATAGAAGTTCACGAGGAACTAAACAAGGACCTGATCAGGGTCCAGAACAGTACAGAGGCTGCAGCAAAAGGACTCTTTTGGGCATGCCTAACTATCCACTAGATTGACTATTGCAGGTCATGCATAATACAATTCATGCTCAAAGCGTAACATATAATTTATCATGGAGAAATCTTTAGTACACATATATAAACATAATCATTCTCATTCAGTAGTAAAAACCCAAAAAGAAGTGATACAAAATTTATTTTGGGAAGGAAAGGCAAAATCGAAAAAATAGGGCATAAAAAGGGTTACTGTCGCGATCGCGACGTCCGTCGCACTTGCGACAGTGAGCGGCCACAAAGGCTGTCGCGACCTCGCATAGACGCGCGTGCTCCGACAAGGGAGTGACCAGCGGCTCAACAGCTGAGCGCTCTGTCATGCTCACGACATGCGTTGTGATCGCGATAGTGGGTTCTGCTGCACCGCTCGGCGAAACTACCCGCTCGACAGCCAAATCCGCTCGGCAAATGAGCACCCTGTCGCGTTCGCGACAGTGAGCTCTACTGCGATCGGCTTGGCTGCCCACTTTCGCTCGGTCACGCGCAGGAGCTAGCTTCACCGAACTATGTTGTGATAATGTCGCGATCACGATAGCGTCGGGATTTCCAATTCTTACGCGATTTTCTACAGAATTTTTCCAAAATCAAAGCACCCAAACCTTCAATCTCAACTACAACTCAACCCAAACATCATCTTACCTAAAATCAACCTTCTATGCGTTATAAGAGACATAAAATACAATTGTTCTAATAATTAACCAAATCAAAAACATACATTAACATAATCAACTTCTCAAGAACACAAACCTAGAATTTTTAACCAAAAACTCATCAAACTTCACATTTGCTTCAATAGTTCAACAATCATGCATAACAACTCCAATCAGTGGAATACCCATAACATCAACACCATAATATATGCCATCAAACATCAATTTTCTAGAAATTCTCATGTAAACACAAAAATCACAAAATGTACAAAATCAATAAATTCCCAAACCTGAAATTCCTTAGCTCCAAATCTACTCGGTACCACTTCCACTCGCCTTCTCCTTACCTTTGGGATCGTGAGGAGGCTCAACTAATCAAGAACACCCAAAATTCAAACAAACACAAAACCTAAATTAAAAACCCAATCTAACTAAAATCAAGAACAAGAGAAGAAGAAAAGAAGATGAAGAAGAAGAAATACTACAAAACTTACCAAATGAGGTCAAGAGATGATTAATTCCACCACTCTTCCTTGGATCCAAGCTAGGGCACACTAAGAAAAGAGAAAAGGAAGAAGAAGGGTAGAGAGAAGGGAAAAACGGAAAATGAAGAACAATTTCTGCTTTTTCCCCTTTTCTCTTTCTTCCTCTATTTCTTTTCCTAACCCTAGACACATGTCATTTCCTCATTGGTGGAGATTAACCACTCATACCCAACAAGCATGCACTACACACACACAAGGCTATCCTCACTAATTCACACCCTGCCAACATGTGAGCATGCACATACTAATGCCACCCGCACACTCACATCCTACAGCTCTACATGCACTCACACTATAATAAAACCCACAAAACATGCATTTTACCCAAAATGCCCTTATCACATACTTTCACACACATAATGCACACACGCACAAATGGCTCCAACTTGTAGGGGGCAAATGGTGTGTTACAATAGACATCCATCATTATGAGGGGTTAGAAAGATCAGAGGGGCCTTGAGTGTAAAGGCATAATAATGATGAGTAAGAAGACGGTAGGTTAGATCCCTCATATTACGAGAGTTTTGTGCCAGTCACCTCAGCATGTGCTTATGCTTGAGAAGATGAACCCCAGTGGATAAACGGGAGGATCATATCGGGATTCGAGGTTTTTAACGACATATTTGATTGGGATATTAGATTTATCAAAATAGTAGAGGGCTTTTAGGATGAAGAAATCATGACCCAAGGCATTGTTTGGGATCGAGATGTGCCCAAAGAGATCGTCACTGATAAGCTAATGGCTACTCGAGTGAAGGGTAAGGAGAAGGTAGAAGATGAAGCTGCAGGTTTGAAAAAACAAGACAAGGTTTCATGGGAGTTTGCTAGAGAGCCTCCAAAGAGTCAAGATGCTACTCAACTGTCGGCTGCAATGTCTGCATTAGCAGAGAAAAAAGATAATAGTGAATTAGATTTTCTTTTTGTTCCATAACTTTTTAATGATGTTTATGATATTTCTAATTCCATTAATAAGATGAACAATTTTGCTTACTTGTGCGATGTTTCTAATGATTTTACTATGCATAATTATGATAATTACTCATTCATATTTAACATTGATTCAACTAATGCCACTCCATTTAATCTCGAAACTTTGGAAAACCCAAAAGAAATCTTGACATCATCTGACATAACTCCTAAAGAGAAATTAAAATTTGAGAGATTCTTAAAAAAATATGAAAAAATCTTTACCTGGACTTATGAAGGCATGCCAGGAACTGACTGTGAAATCGCTGAACATGCCATACCAACATCTCCTGACCATAAACCAGTTAAGTAAAAAGTCAAAAGGCTGCTGCCAGAATGGGCAAAAAACGTTAACAAAGAGGTTCACAAATAGATTGAGGTCAAGTTTCTCATAGAAGTTCAATACCCGACTTGGTTGGCCAATTGTAACAACCCAAAATGGCCCTAGTCGGAATTTGTATGCTAAGTCGGGAATTTAAGGGTATTTCAGTAATTTATGCTTGAGGAAAATTGGATAATAAGGATTTAATTACAAAGGAAATAATTAAATAAGTTTAGTGGAGGAATTTTATGGTGTGCTTGTGGTGTATGGAAGTAGGATGTAAGTGGATTTTTAAGAAATGTTTTGGTGTGAGTTGAGTATGGTGCCATGGAGATATTATTGTAAGAAGTGTTAGTGTGTGTTTTGTGTATGGTGCAAGGAGGAATAAGTCAAAAGATGGATTAAGGAACCAATAAGAATAGGACACATGGCTTGGGTAGGTGTGCATTAAATGAAAAGAAAGAAAAAGAGGGAAAATGAGGAGAGAGAACGCAAGAACAATTATGCTCCCCGTTCTCCTCTCTTCTTTGGTTCTTCTTTCCCATTCTTTTCTATTTTCTGCACTTTCTCCTTTTCTTTCTTGTGGCTGGTGTTTGGGCACATGCTTGGGTGATTTTGATTGAGTTTTGGAACAAGATTGAAGAGGTAAGTTGGGGTTTTAGGGTTCTTGTGTTTGGATTCTTCTTCCTCTTCTTCTTTTGATTTTATTTAAGCTAGGATTTTGGAAGAGTAATTTTGTGGGTTTTGGTTTTGCGCAAGCTTTGGGTACCAAGAGGAAGATTAAAGGCAAAGAGAAGGTGGAGGTTTGAAAGAGAAGATTAAAGCTGCAAATTTCAGGTTTGGGAGCTATGTGGTTTGTGTTTTCAGTTTGGATGTTTTGTCTCTAGCCCAATTCTCCTTGGATCATGAGTTTGTGTTGTGTTTGTTTTTCAGAAATTTGAGTGTTTTGATATGAGTTTATGCATGAATTAATTTGGGTAAATGTGTTAGTGATCCATGTTATTGATTGAGATGAATGTATATGAGGGTTGACTTGAAATGCATGAGTTTTGGCAACTCTGTTCCGTTTTTATTTGACCTTCGTGTATTGTTTTTGTCATAAGTATAGTTTCAGACCTCCAAATCTTGTGATTCTTGAACCATTAGAACCACGACTTCCATGTATTTAAATGTCCTATAAATAGTCTTGGGCTAATTCTTGCTTTAAGACCCTGAATTTTGGATAAAATCGTAGTGTCTCTGTTTGTGTCGGATTGTTTGAACAGTATGGGTTGTTGAGAGCATATCTGTAGTAATAGATGTCCTTTTGACCTTAACTTTATTTCATTTGAACGTTAACATCCTAGGGAACATTTGTTAAGAAGGAAGTTTTGGCTAAAAATAGGTTTAGAGGTCAGTTTAGGCAACACAAGTCAGGGGCGTTAAGCAATCTTTTATGTAACTGAGGTGAGCCTCTGTCGCGAGCGCGACAGCGTCGCGACAGAAAAACTTGTTTTAAGCCTTTTCTTCTTTATTTTTGAGCCCCTGGTTGACCCGGATCAATCCCCTACCCTTCCCCTCAGCTTAGTATGTATGTTTAGGGTAATTAAATGACTAGATAAGTGGTTGTCTTTGGGAAAACTTATGATTATGATTAAGATTGGTGATTTAACTAGTAAATAATAATAGATACAGCTCTGTGAAGGATGGATTATGGATGAGTATTAATATGTGTTGATCTTATGAGTAACCTAAGCATGATGTACCATATGTGTGAATGCATACAACATGGGTGCGATTGAGATGAATGGCAAATAGTGTTGACATTATAAATTGTGCAAATGGATATTGTTTGTGGCATGATTTATTTGGAATTCTTGGTGTGGATGTTGTGTTTATGTTGTCAATGATGTGTGGCTTGCTGGATGTCACACCCCAAAATAGCCCTGGTCGGATTGTGCATGCTAAGTCGGGATCGGAAGGGTATTTCGGTAATTTGTGCGTGAGGAATTTGGAGTGTTAAGGACCTAATTGAAAAGATAATTAAGTTTGTAAGGAAAGAAATGTGTAAGTGAGTGAAGTGTTATTTGTCTAAGGACTAAAGAGCATTAATGGATTTGGAATAGTCTTAGTGGAGTTTGGGGTCCAATTGAGAGCTGCCAAGTGGACTGTTAGGTGGGCATTGAAAGAAGAAAAAGAAGAAGTAAGAGGAAGAGAGAAGAGGGAACACAGATTTTTGGTTTGGCTTCCCCGTCCCCTCCTCTCACGTTCCTTCTTCTTCTTCTCTTCTCCTTTCTCTGCTCTTCCTTTCTTTCTCTTTTGGCTTGGGTTGTGTTGGCTTGGGTTGTGCTTTGCTTGAAGAGGTAAGTTGGGTTAAGGTTTCTACGTACTGTTCTTCTTCATCTTTCTGGTTTTGTCTTCAATTAGGGTTGAACTAAGGAATTGTGGGTTTTGTTGTGCAAGCCTTGGATTGTAAGAAGAAGCAAAGTAAAGGCAAGGAAAGGATTGAGGACTGATCTTGAAGCTGAAAGTGTGATTTTTGGATCGTCATTTCCAGGTTTGGGAGCATTTTGAATGCATGCAATGTTTGAACTTCTCTGTTCTTCAATCTCAGTTGAATGTCTCTGCCCTATTTCTCACTAGACTTATAATGTGTTTGCATGGTCTAATTTCTGGAATTTGGTGTGTTTTAGAATGTGTACATGCATGATTAAGTGAGTAGATGTGTTAGTAAGGCATGGCAAGTATTGATTTGGAAGTTCTGAGTTTGTGTTTTGAACCTACTGTAACTTTTAGGGTTTATATTCTTGAATGGGTTTATGCATGATTTTGATTGTTTGATTGTGAAATTAATTGCAATTATCTTGTTTATGATGTTTGGAAGATCGACTGTAAGGTAAGATGAGTTTGGAGGTGTTTTGAATCAGATTGAAAATGATTTTATCGAGTTCTTTGAATTCTGGGTAGCTGGGAATGGGAAATCGCGTTTCTGTGGAATTTTCCATTTCCAGTGTGTCGTGACTTCCCTGAGAGAGACAAGTCATGAGACGTGACTCCCAGTCATGCCACATGACTCTGCCTCCCAGTCACAACGCGTGACTTCTCGGCGGGCTGGACGAAGTCGTGAGGCGTGACCCTCAGTCGCGAAGCGTGACTGCCTTGTGAGGGGCAAGTCACGTCTCGTGACATAGAGTCACGTCCCGTGACTCTTGTGAGGAGACGTGACTTAGAGTCACGTCTCGTGACTCCCTTGGAGGCATGTCACGAGACGTGACATAGAGTCACGATTCGTGACCCTTGTGAAAGGCCAGGCGTGACATAGAGTCACGTCCCGTGACTCTCTTGCAGGTCACGAGGCGTGACACTAGGTCACGACTCGTGAGTCACGACTCGTGAGTCACGACTCGTGACCCTCCCTGAGGTCAGTCACGAGTCATGACACGGCTCGTGACCGACCCCTCTTCAGCCCCATTTTCTGATTTCGCCCAGTTTTAATCAAAATGAATTTCCTATCTCTTCTGTAGGGTGATGTACTACTGTATTACTCTTGTCATACCTTTATGTGCTCTTGTATGACTTGGTATGACCTTTTCTGTTTTGATTTGTTTCCCCGTGACTGGTTTTATTATAAAATGACTTTCAAAGGCTTTTATGGCTTTTTCCTCTACTATGTGCTATCTTATCTTACTTATCTGATTGGTTAGCCTATTTTAGTTGTGTTTAGCATTATGTTATGCCTGTCCTTGATCGGATTCTTATCTAGAATAACATGCCATTTTTGAGAATATTGTACCATTCCATGAGTTTTTATTCATTGGCATGGTATTGCTTCTTTACCTGATCTTGGTATGCTTTAGAATAGTGTTTAAATGTTAAAGTATATTGACTGTAGTATGTTTTGCAATGGGAATTGTATGAGATATGACCAACTTTATAAGCATATTTATATGTCTATCAATCTCTAGTTTATGCATGATATTTACATATTTATGCGATATGCGATTCGAAGCGTGAATTGTTTTATGCATGACATGCGAGAGTCAGTCTAGTGGATAGTTAGGCATGCCTAATAGAGATCAGTTAGCTGCAGCCCTTTGAACGTTTGGACCCTGATCAGGTCCCCCGACTGGTTCCTCGCGAACCCCCCATCAGTACGGATCCTTGTGATCCTTTTTAATGTATTTGGATCGGGTTAAGATCCCCCATCAGTAAAATGCTTTTATGACAAAATAAAGTTGTTTTCGATTCGTACTCGTAAGGTACCCTTTGGCCGACTTGTACCCGTAAGGTACTAATCAGTACACTCGTTATCCACTATTGTGAGTCAGCAGGTGCCTTGATGGTTTGTTTTATGTTTCTTTGAAATAGCTATCAGAATGTGATATCCGATTGATTATGATAAGGATTTCAGGAATCAGTTTATATGTATATGAATGTGACTTTGGGATTCAGAATGTATGTCTGTTTTAAGTAAGCATGATTTAATATCTAACATGATTATCCGTACTTGTCATGTGATTTGTTATAAGTTTCTGAATGCTTTGAAATGATTCGATTGATGTATTTAAGTATATGACTTAAGCATAGTTTTGTTATTGATATTAGCATGTGAACCGAAGCAGTTGTGTTGGTAAGTATGTGATGATTACTGTACTTTCTGCATGTTGATGATATGAATGTAATGTTATGTGATTATGCTTTCAGTCTTCGCTATCAGAGTGTTTTTGCATGATGCTTAATAGATATTAGAGTTGCGCAGCGGTATTGTGATGCTCTAAATGTTATCCTTTGGATATTTGACTAGTATGTGTGTTTAGCATGTCTAAGTATGTTGGTTAGCTAGCATTATTAACATGATGGTTTGGTTGTCGGTTCATGCATGGGTATTTAGTTATGTCAATTGCATGTGTAAAGCTCATGTGACTCCGTACGGTAAGATGTTGATATTTACTACCCATGTAGGTTTATGCATGTGATATAGTATGTAGTTCAGCATGATGATACTTGTAACGTGTATTGTATTATGTCTGTTTTGGTCTATCCTGGACATGAGTTTATGGTTTGATCGTGAGTATTGAAACGAATGCCTTTATTATGCAAGCCTAATTATTTATACGTATGAATATCCGCATTTGCCATTTGAATGTGTTATGCCTCGGCGACCATTGTGAATGGCCGTCCATATTCTGGTGTGTTCTCCCCACTAAGCGTTTATCGCTTAGCACGGATTTCCATTCCGTGCAGGTGGCAGGTTTGGTTCTGTTCGAGTCGCGCTTCTGCAAGGTCGGCCACGTAGGAGTTAGAAGTTCTGTATTTTGTTCAGCTTCTGTATTTCAGCTTTTGTAATTCTGTAGTATTGTATATGTAATTAATTATGTTTTGATCTTGAGTTTTCTTTTGGGAATGTAATAGTTAGTATGTTTTTATGTTTAGTTATTCCTTTGTTTTATTATTTCGCTTATGCTTCCGTTGAATGGTCATTATGTATGCTTCTGTGTATGCTTCAGCTTAGTGTCTGCGTGTGCGTAAGTTATTGCATGATCAATCTGTGCCTGCAGGTAAGGTAAGTTTTTAATTAATCCGTATTTTCGTATGCATGTTATGTATGAATGTATGCTTCCGCATTGTGCATGTTTCTGAGCACAACATATAATTCATCAAGTATAATTCACAATATAATAGACATATAAGCACATTCATAGAGCATACGGTAAGGATGAATCATAGTCAAGACATTTGAAATTCATTATTGCAGAAAAAGCAAAATCAGAAAGCAAGGATGGCAAAAGGCACTGTCGCGATCGCGACATCGTTGCGCTCGTGACAGAGGCAGTCTTGCCCAGGTTGTAACCTCGACATTCATCACGATCTCGCAAGGGTGTGAGCGCGACATTGAGCTACCAGCCCAGAACATAACGACAGTCGAGCTCTCTGTCGCGCTCGCGACGGGCATCGCGCTCATGACAGAGGCTTTGCTGCATGGCTCGGCGGAGAGCTCGGACACGTGCGAGGGCTGCTTTCATCGGGCTCTGTTGCGACCTTGCGACGATGTCGCGCTCGCGACAGGGTCGTGAATTTCAGCCTTTGCCCTGAAAATCTACAGAAAATTCCCTCTTCACAACACTCAAACACACACATTCAACTCAAACCTCTTCTTACCTCAACTCCAGCAACCCAAATATAATTAGCAACATAAAATACAACATCTATATTAAGAATTCCAATTAAATCATGCCAATAACCACATCAATTTACACAAATTGGAATATCAGCACTATTCATCATCATCTCACTCAAGAACACAATTAAGTTCATTAACCCACAATTAAACCTTTTTAACACATCTCAATCATAACCCATAACATTTAAACCCTTAATGAACATCAAGAACCCACAAATTTCAAGAAATTCATGCATATCCAAAAACCCATATATGAACATCACTTAAAAGAAAATTCCCAAACCTTATCTCCTTAGCACCAAATCTAATGAGCTCCACTAGAACCAGCCTTCTCCTTGCCTTTCGGGTCACGGGGAGGCTCAACTAAGCACAACACATCAAAGAATACCCAAAATACGAACCCTATATTAAAAACCCAAACCTTGAAGAAGAAGAAGAAGATGGTGAACAAAGAAGAACCAGATGAAGAAATGCAAGGAAATGCAAGGAAACTTACCCTATTAGAGTGCAAGAAATGATCAATTCCCACTAATAATGTCTAAAATCCAAACTAGGTTTTTTAAGGAAAGAGAAGGAAGAAGAAGAGTAAGGGAAAGAGGGGCAACGGGATTTGAAGAAAAAAAATCTGCCCTCTCCCTTTTCTCTTTCTTTTTCTTTTTCTTTTTCTTTTTCTAACCCTAGACAAGTGTCACTACCATATTAGTGGGATTTGGTCACTCACACCCTAAACTCATGCTTCACACACACACAATGCATTCCCAACTTATAATACCCTACAAGTGTGTGGGCACACCCACACAAACACAACCTCTCAAACACATCCTAGTATGATATGTTCAAGCACACCTAAATATAACCCAACTAATTCACACCCAAAACACCATCCATGCACTCTCATACTAACAAGACCCTCAAACATGCATTTTTACCCAAAATGCCCTTATCAAAAGCCAAAACACACCCAATACATGCACACACAAATGGCTCATTCTACTAGGGGGCAAACGGGGTGTGACAATGTGCCCATGAGTTAGGGGTGAATCATGTTTATTAACAAAATGCAATAACTAATTAACAACCCAATAAGACCAACATACATCCTTATGCTTATGCACACACCACATCAAAACTAACTCATGAAAAGAAACTCTATTAAATTCAGACCTATTAAAAATCAAAGAAGCAAAAATTTTATGCAAAATCCAATATTTTAAATCCTTGATAAACATGGATTTAGCATCTCTTGCTCTATATGGTGTTTGCAAACCAGTTACAAATGGCCAAAATGCATTAGGTTTAAAAGATTTTGGTGGGTTAAATAAACCAGTTTGTGAAAACCCAAACTTGCGATTCATCATAAAATAAGTCAGAGTGTGTGCTTTTCCATCCAATCGAAAATTTAACCAGTGTTCATTATCCTCATTCTTGTGCAAAGTTGTGTAAAATTCTAACATCAAATCAGGATAAATATTCTCTTGCATATTGGCAAACCTCAGAAAACCACAGTTAGGCAACATATCATTCACAGTATCTAGCATGCATACCTGTTCTAGCAGAGTTGATGTAAAATACTTACATTGTAAAAATGGTCTGTCATGAAGAGTAAGAAATCTACTACCTTCATCCACAGAAAAGATTAAAAAACTAGCACCAAATATGGAAGAAATATCTCCCTCTTTAGCCTCCTGTCTTACTTGTTCAATTCTTGAAGATGTTCTAAACATTGTGTGTGTTAAACAGAGATTGAAAAAGACACAGGAAAGTAAAATCGAAGATAATGAAAGAAGAAGAATGGAAGCAGAAACTTGAAAGAAAAACGATAAACTGGACTCGTGCTATTAATAGAAAAAATTGTGACCTATCAGAAGAATAAAAGAAGAAGAAGATGATGAAGAAACTAAAGACCAATGTGTGACTCGTGAAATGCAACACGATAAGTGAAAGAATAAAAAAAAGAAGAGGGAAAAGTGAAAAGTTAAGTGAAATAAAAAGAAGAGGGCAGAATACGAAAGGTCACGACTTTTGGGGTTTTGAAATAAAAATTTTCCTCTTTTAATTTCTAATTTTGTGTTTTAAGGGTTTACGGTTAAATTAATTTAATTTAATTTAAATTAAAACACATTAATCTGAGGAGAAAGAAAATTAAACAAATTAGTAGAAAGGTAATAAGAAAAGAAATCAAAGTAATAAGAAAAGAAATCAACTAAACTTACAGTACCCTCTACGCTGCACGCTTCACGAGTCGTGAATCATCTTCACGACTCATAAAGTGGCCTTGCTTACCTATTGGACTCGTGAATCTCCATCATGAGTCGGATACCCTGCCTTGCGTAGCCAAATCTGCATGACTCGTGAACTGCAAGCACGAGTCATGCGACACTAGGAAGCAGCACATTCTGTCGCGAGCGCGATGCACATCGCACTCGCGACAGAAACATCGCCTCGCTCCCTCGCAAAGCATTGCCCGCTGTCGCAATCAAGATGTTTGTCGCGATCGCGATAGGGCAACCAGTTTTTTATTTATTTTTTATTATTTTTTATTTATTTTTTATTTTTCACAATAAATAACACTACATATAATTTTACTAATTTTACCTGTAGAACAAACATTAACTGTATTAGTAATATTAAAAATCAAAATATAAAAATTAATTAACAAATTAACATAAAATAACTTAACACTACATAAAGAACATAAATAGAAAGAAAATCTAAGTTAGCAACCGAAATAAGAGACTATAAAAAGACTAGGATTTAATATGCTCTCTAGGATTTTCTTATTGGTCCTAATTTCTTAAATGGGCTTAGAATTAGGTTGGCCCAATTGGTTGGACCAAGCGCAACCCATCACAACCACCTATTTAAACCCCTAAATATCAGAAAACCCTAGAAAGCTCTCAATTTCTCTCCACCTTTCTCCATGGCCGAATGATACCTCTCACATTTCTCTTGAATTTTCTTCATTCCTCTCTCAAGTTCCCACTAAATCCAACCTTCCCAAGTAAAATCCATCCTCTTTTTTCCATGATAATGGTCTCAAAAGTTTATTTAAAGTGGAATAATTGGGAGAAAATAACTGGAAGAGTTTATGTGTCAAATTGAGGTATGTAAAGTTGATATTTTTAAATTGGTTTAAGGGTTAAAATAGGTACTTTAGGATGTCCAAAGTGTGTTTATGTAAATATATTGCATAAAAGAAGAAAATTTATGGTGATTTCTTTGGATTGTATATTTGTTCACTTAAGGATTCCAAAGGAGATGGTGTTGTTTCTTGGAGTAAAGGCATGGCAAGCATGCTTATGATGTGGAGAACAAGAAAATAAGGTAAGTGGATATAATATCCTCTTTTTTCTATATTAAAAGTATATTTTTTTATTATTTTTAAACATAAAGTATGTGAAATAGGCATGTTTAATTGAATGAAACTAATATAGACATGTTTAGGAAGGTTAAAAATGATGATACGAATGCTTAA
Organism: Excoecaria cochinchinensis; assembly: GCA_947683425.1. Classification (NCBI taxonomy): domain Eukaryota; kingdom Viridiplantae; phylum Streptophyta; class Magnoliopsida; order Malpighiales; family Euphorbiaceae; genus Excoecaria; species Excoecaria cochinchinensis. The sequence goes on from CANTUQ010000183.1 coordinate 1,977,012, forward strand.
AGTGAGGAAAAAAAGTTTGTAAGAAAAGTTACTATGTAAGCCGAATGGGTTTTATGTGATCTCTATGTGTTTTGATGATGCTTATGACATATTTATGATTTATACATGATATTTGGCATGAGATCTATCAAATGGTATGTATTAGAGCATGTAAAATTTACATGATGCATGATGTGCATGTATAGCCGAATGGATATCACATATAAAGGCATGATTTTGATGTGTTTATATGAGAAATAATGGCATGGCTATGATATGCAATATGAAAATGACCTAAATAAATGTTAAAGTTGATGAAAATAATTGAGAGTGAAAGATTAGTATGTAGGCCAAATGGTATCCATGGGTTTTTCATGATGTATGAAGACGTTTATGGCTTGTTTATGGTGTATACATGGTATTTGGTAAGTGAACTAACTAATGGCATGTGTTAGAACATGAAAAAGTTGCATAATGTATGATGTACATGTGAGGCCGAATGGGTTATGTATGTAAATGTATGATTTTGATGTGTTTTAATGTGAAATAATGGCATGGCTATGTTATTTAACATGTGAATAGCCTAAATAAATGTTAAAGTTGATAAAAAGAATTAATGGTGAAAAGTTAGTATGTTGGCCGAATGTGTGCATGTATGTTTATATGTGTACCATGATGAGATAATGATCTTTTGTGGCATGTGATGGTATGATGATGATAATCACATGTATAATGATTGAATTATATGAAAAAGAATGGAATAATATGATGAAATTCCATAAAATATATGAATGGTAACTTAAAGATGTGAAAGATGGATTATTGATGCCTTATGTAGTACTCTGGTAGTCAAGTCTAGTTCAGAACATGTTGGCCAGCCATAGAGACATAAGACTGCGGGTGTGAGCATGATATCTCACTTTTCTATAGGCTAATAACGGTCCTACCTCACTGTATTTAAAAGTTAAAATATTTTGAAAAGTATTTAAAGACAGGAGCGGTCCCTCGGGATTCTCTAATATATATTAAAGACTGAAGTGATCTTTCAGGGTCTTTCAGGTTATTCAAGCCTTTAGGGGTTCGTGTCTCGTTTATCCTGGTCATAGATGTCTGCCAGTATCGTACATGGGGCAATTTGATAAAAATGAGCTTAAAATGTTTAAATTGTGTTTAAAGTGATATTTGTGTGAAATAGGGACATAATTGGAATTTTTGAAAAAGTTTGAGTGCATAATGGTAATTATGACCATAAGTATGTTAATAAGGGTAAAAATGTAATTAAATGATTAAATATGAAAATTTATCACTTTATAAGGACTAAAATGTAATTTGGCATGAAATTGGTAATTGAAGGGTAAAATTGTAATTTACATGTTAAATAATGTAAAATGGTAAAATAAAATGAACTAGTGGCATTTTGGTAATTTTGGTAAAGTTTAAGGACCTAATTATAATTTTGCCATATTTAGGGACTAAACGGAGAATATGGACTTTTATGCTTGTTAGATGTGTAAATTCCCTTAATTAAGTGATTTAATGGTAATCTGCTTGTTAATTAATGAAATAAATAAATTGATAAATTAATTTGGTGGCATATTTGTAAATATGAAAAAGTTAGGGGTAAAATTATAATTTAGACATAAATATGATATAATATGAGGACCTAAATGCAAATATGTAATTTTATGTGCACTATATATGTTTATTTCCTTAAATGAGTGATTTAATTGACATTAAGAATATTTTTGCATGTATAGAAATTAAATGAATTAAATATTGGGATAATTGATATTAAATGTATTATTTATATTCATGAGGCATGCATGTGAATTTAGTGATGAAGATGGTTAATTGTACTAAGTGCCTGAATGATTTTAAATGAAGATTATTGCATATAAATAATTGAATGAAGTAAATAATTGTTCAAGGGAAAAATTGTAATTTTAGTATTGTTTAAAGGATCTAAGTGTAAAATAGTAAAAGAATAATAATTTTATAAGGACTAAGCGGCAATTGCATGATAGATAATAAATAAAGACGATAATAAGTAAATTAATGGCATTATCATAAATAAGTGGGAACGATAGGTAATACTGTAAATTAGTGAAAAGTTTAGAGATTAAATTGCAAATTGATGATGGTAATGTAAATTTAGGAATTAAAATGTAATTGATAAGTATTACGAATGATAACTGTATTATTGAATGTTAATGAAGAAATTCATAATAAGAATAATTATAAGGATAGTATAAATACTGATATTAATATTAAAGTTTATGGCAATATTTAAATTAAGGTTAAGACATAAGTATGTAATTGTTAATGTTAATAATAATAATAATAATAATAATAATAATAATAATAATAATAATAATAGCGGCATTAGTCGAAATAATATTAATTATAATAATGAATAATGGCGATGCTGGTAAAAAAATGAACAGGTTTATATATATATATATATATATATATATATATATATATATATATATATATATATAAGGTAAGTGAATTATTAGAAATAAATAAAAGATAGTGTAAAATAATTAACTAGTAGCATAATTATGAGCTAGTTATGTGGAAAATAAAATAAATGGAATTTAAGGTCCTTAGTATATAGTACACATGAAAGTAAAAATGCTAATAGATAATCGAAAAGTTATTGGAAGGTTAGGGTATTAGTGAGTCATAAAACCTTATAACTGAAGAAATTTAGGACTGTCAGTAAAATGTTAAAAGCTAATGAGGAAATAATGTTAACCACTATGATGATGATATTAATAATATGAGTAATTTAAATGTTGTTGTTAATAATGGTATCATTAATCACAATAATACTGAAATAAATTATGAAATAGTTATTAATAGGAATATTAAGTGTATAAATAAGTGTATTGAGAGATGATAATGATAATTTAAGAGTATTATACAAAATGTAGCTGATTGAGATTAAATAGGAAACAATGTAAATGTATTTTGGATTACAGCTTTAATCATGGTGATGTAAAAGAAACGATTAAATGAAAAATAGTAACGTAAACATAAAGTGTAAAAAGATTGGTATTAATAGAATAGAGTAAGGGACATAGTCAAGGAACAATAACCATTCTAGCAAATAATTCAGTAACTGATACTGTACCCAAATATGACTGAATATTAAATAGTGGACTGAACGTAAAAGTATTAATGTTAAGGATAACAGTTCAGGCAAAAGTAATGCTAATAACTGAAATGGAAATGTTAAGGTATAATTATAGAATAATATAATAGATTCAACGATAATCAACTGAAATAAAGGTCTGATTAAGACATTATTGTAAGACAAAAATTAAGTAAATTTAAAGATTGCAATGTTCATATAGTCTAAATAAATAGAATGGTTTGTGTGCTCATGCATATTATATTAGTCATGGAAAATTTAGGATATGTATCCACAACTGGGCATTTCAATACTCAGCGCGTAGTGTTGTTGCTGCATGCAGGTTGCAAAGATAGGAAGTTTTTAAGTGGCCGATATATCGATGGCAGTTGAGTTGTGGATCAAATGTAGATGTGTAAGCATAGGTATGGAATGTATACAATTTTCAGTGCACTACTTTATTATTGTTATTGTTTTGCTTATGAGTATTATTGATGTTGGAATGCGAAATTTTTTTACTGAACTGTCCTTTGTAGCATCCGATTATCCGGTTGTTGTACCAGTATTCATATCAGTATACGTAAGGTATAAGAGTGTTACAAGAATGAATTAAAAAAATAAAAATTCACATAATGGATGATAAACACGTTGGCCGAATGGTATAGGTATGTAAAAATAAGATTTTGATGTGAATTAATGGCATGGCTATGTTAATGGACATGTATATTACCTAAATAAATGATAAAGGTGATGAAAAGAATTTATAGTGAAATATTGACATGATGGCCGAATAGTATACATGTATATATCCATGTAATTTAATGAGATTCATGGCATGTAATGGCATATGATGGAAATTAAATGTACAATGCATGATTGGGATGAAAAAGAATGCAATAGTATGATCAAATTCCATGAAATGCATGAATGGTAATTGGAAATGTGGAAATAGAATAATGGATGCCATATGTAGTAATCTGGTAGTCAAGTCTAGTTCAGGATATAGTGGCTAGCCATAGGGACACATGATCGTGGGTGTGAGCATGACATCTCACTTATTATAGGCCAATGACGGTCCTACCTCAATGTTTTGGAATGTATAAATGTCAAATGGAATGTATTGGAATGTAGGGGTGGTCCTTCGGGGTCCCTCTAACTGTATTATTGTGAACCTTTGGGGTTCACGTCTCGTTTATCCCGTTTATAGATTTCTGCTAGTATTATACAGGGAGCAAAATGGTAAAAATAAGCTTAAAATGGTTAATCTGTGATTAAAATAATATTTATGTGAAAATTGGACTTGAATGGAATAAATAAATAGTTTTAGGGGCATAATGGTAATTTTGACCTTAAATAAGTTAATAAATGTTAATAAAGGCAAAAATATAATTAAATGAATATTTATGTAAATTAGTTACTTTTTAGGGACTAAAAGTAATTTGCCATGAAAATGATATTCCAAGGATCTAATGGTAATTTGTATGATAAATAAGAAGTTAAATAAGTTAATAAGTCAAATTGATGGTATAATTGTAATTAAGGTAAACAAGAAAAGTAAAATCGTAATTTGAATGAAACTAAAGGACCCTAATGTAAATAGATTATAACTCTAATTGTATTAGAACTCTAAATTGATTAGAAATCTAATTGGATTAGAACTCTAAATGGATTAGAAGTCTAATTGGATTAGAACTTTAAAGGGATTAAAGTCTACTTGGATTAGAATTCAAAGTGAATTAGAATTTCAATTTGATAATTAATTGAATTATTTATGGAAATAATTGTTAAAGAAAATAATGATAGTAAAATGCAAATATTTTAGATAATAAAATAATGGTTAAAAAGGTAAGTAAGATGAAGTGATGGCATTTTTGTAATTTTAGTAAACTTTGAAGACTTAATTGTAATTTTATCATAATAAGGGACTAAAACGTAAATATGAACTTTTATGTGTACAATTTGCATATTTACCGCTAATTGAAAGATTTAAGTGCAACTATGAATATTTTTGCATGTATAGAAATTAAATGAATTAAATATTGGTTTATTTTCTATTAAATGTATTATTTATATTCGTGAAGTATGCATGTGAATTTAGTCTAGTGGATTAAATAAATAAATAAAATAAATTAGTGGCTTTTGTGTAAATATAAGGAAGTTCAAGGACCTAAGTATAATTATGCTATATTTTAGGAATCAAAATGTAAATATGACATAGTTGAAGGACCTATATGTAAATATGACATAGTTGAAGGACCTAGATGTAAATATGATATAGTTGGAGGACTTAAATGCAAATGTGACATAATATGAGGACTTAAATGCACATATAAAATTTTATATGTATTAATTATATATATGTCCTTAAATGAGTGATTTAATTGAAATTAAGAACATTATTGCATGTAAATAATTATCTAAGGGTAAAATTATAATTTTACTAATGTTTTTAAGGACATTAGTGTAATGTAGTATAAGAATAACTTTAAGGACTAAGTGGTAAATTACATGTTAGATAATAACATAAGTATGATAATAAGATAATTAATGGTATTATTATAAATAAGTGAAAAGTGAAGGGTAAAACTGTAAATTGGTGAAAGTCTAGAAATTTAAATGTAATTTGTCAATAGCGAGGTAAAATAAGGGATTTAAAAAAATAATTAATAGGTAATTTGAATGTAATCATGTAATTAATTGACAGTAGAGAAAATAATGATATTTATGTTAATATTAATAGAATTATTACTGTTAATGCTAATATCATGGAAACGGCAATAGGATTAAATGTAAGAAAAATAGATGAGTAATATTAGAATTAATGAATGAATGAAAAACGTCTTTGGACTACTAAAGGATTATTATTACTGATTAGGGATAACCGATATGTAGATTCAAATCCGTCAAATGTAATTGAAGATAAGATAAATAATAATGTTTTAGGTAAATTTAATTGAATAGTGTGAATTTTATATTTAAGTCACAATGAGTTAAGAATGTGTAATAGAATATGTAAAAGACATTGTTATCGAATTGTTATAAGTATTATAAGTTGGGTCAATTATCTAAAGTGTAAAATATGATAATTAATATTTTCATAATATTGTACATGTAAAATTAAGTAATGGGATCACCTAAAAATGTTAGTAACGGAGCTAAAAACATGAAAGAGAATATAACTATCAATAAGTGTTAAAGGTTAATAGTGAAATGATAATTACTGAAATAATGATAAATAAACAATATAAGTAATTCAGGTGTTAGTATACTAATAAATATTTAATGAAATTCAGGTGTTAGTCACGGCAATAAGGAAATTAAATGTAAAATATTATCGATAGATATTTAATGAAATAATGTTAATAGAAAGTGTGTAGAAAGTTAAGAGAATAATGATGTTAAGCCTACAAAATAAGTTAGTGGATTAAGTAATAGCATTGACAATTCAAGTATACAATATGAAATATAACTGAGTAAAATTAAGTAGGAAAATAGAGTAAACATATTATGGTTATAGTTTTAAAAATGATACTGTAAAAGAGATAATTGAGTGAAAGATAATAAAATGTACATGAAACGTAAAAAGAATAATGTAACTGAAAGAGTAAAAGAAATATTAAGGATATAAAGGAAATGATAACGATTAATTAGTCTATTATTAACGATAATGATGACTGTTTAATAGATATGTTAGTAACTAATGATGTGCCCAAGTGTAGACTGTAACTGATGTAAATAAGTTATAAGCAAATAATGAAAAATAAATGAATACGTTAACAAGATAATTGCAAATATTGTTAATATAATTGGTTATTGAATTAGCAAACTAAACATAATGGTATTAATGTTAAAGTTAACAGTAAAGATAATAAAGATCTGATAACAGTATTAGTAATGTTAAAGTATGGTTATTTAAATAATGAGAAAGGTATAAGATAAGGGATTTATGCAAAAGATTGGCTAGAACATCAAAAGTAAGGCATAAATTATCTAAAAGTCTTAAGAATTAATGTTCATATAATAGGAATAAAGATATATGCTTGTGTGTGCATGCAAGTTGTAATAGAATGGAAAATTTAGGATATGTATCTAACACTGGGCATTTCAATGCTCAGCACGTAGAGTGTTACTGCGCGCAGGTTGTGATAGATGATGATGTGGCTGAAGATATAGTGACGATCGAAAGAAGTATTCGACAGCAAGGATAGAAGGACTGGCGTGGCATGTATACGACCGCAATAGATAAAAGCAATGACATATGGTATAAGTATTGGAATTGTATGTTAGTGTACTGTTAAGTTTTTGTATATGTATGCGTGTGATTGCTATGGAAAAAAAAATGCCTACTAAATCTTTTGAGTGCATTACAGTGTATTTCAGTGCAATGTTGTGACGTCTGATATCCGTACTACTTACGAGTGTAGGGTGTTACACGTGGCGACAATCATATGCTTACAACTAAACGGTGATAATCATATGCCGATGTCTCGAAGGCGATAATCATATGCCGGATAGGCCAACTGCAGTATATCAAAAGAGACGTAGTGACAATCATATGTTTACTGCTCAACGGCATCATATGCTGATGTCTTGAAGGTGACAATCATATGTTGGACAGAAAAACTATAGCCTACAGAACAAGTCGTGACGATAATCATATGCTTACGATGCGATGACGACAATCATAGTCCGAGATCTTGATGGCGACAATCATATGCTGGACAGATTATCTATAGTATTCAAGATATTCTGATGGTGACAATCATATGCCAGATGGGTCGAGAGCAGTTGTGACGCGTGTCGAACCTTAGCAAAGGCCCTTGTAGGCGAGACCCACTTTTAGGGCTCGAGGGATTGGTTCGCATCTTTTGATCTTTGGTGCCGCGAGACATCTTGGACACCTCTTTCCCAATAGAACATTGGAAAGGATCATCTAGCCTCATAACACCTTTAGGCACCTTTGAGGTATTTTGGAGTCGCCACCCAATTTACAAGAAATTGGGAAAGGTCTCTAACCTCGAGGGTCTTAAACCAGAAAAGGTATTCGGAACTTGACTCTTATCAATGACTTAAGTTAAGTTTATAGATGAGTTTTTAAGAAATCGAAATTCCATCTCTCATTCCACACGATCATGCATTAAATTTAAAGCGCATTGCAAGCACATCGGAAAGCAATAAATAAAGCGATAAAAAATAGTAAATAAATTACATAAAAAATGGGACAGAACAATCCCCCAAAACAAGAAAGCATAAGAAATCACTACAAGAAATAGCAGATTTCAGGACGGAAATTTAGCGACGGCACAATTTTCGTCGCTAATTAGCGACGAAATTGTTCTTCCTCGCTAATTAGCTACGGAAAAAAAATTTTGTCGCTAATTAGTGACGGTAAAAAATTTTCGTCGCTAAAAATGGCAGGAATAATTTTCCTCCAGTTTTAACGATCGAAATTACGACGGAAATTAAAATTCGTCGCTAAAATTAGCGATGGAATTTCATTTTTCGTCGCTAAAATTCAAAAAAAAATTTTCTTTTATTAGCGATGGAAATTAAAATTCGTCGCTAAAATTAGAGACGGAATTTCAATTTCCGTCGCTAAAATTATAAAAAAAATTAATTTCTTTTATTAGCGACGGAAATTTAAATTCCGTCGCTAAAATTTAAATTTTCGTCGCTAAAATTATTAAAAAAATAATTTCTTTTATTAGCGACGGAAATTAAAATCCGTCGCTAGAATTTAAATTCTGTCGCTAAAATTATAAAAAAAATTAATTTCTTTTATTAGCGATGAAAATTTAAATTCGTCGCTAAAATTAGCGATGGATTTTAAATTTCCGTCGCTAAAATTATTAAAAAATAATTTCTTTTATTAGCAACGGAAATTAAAATCCGTCGCTAATTTTAGCGACGTAAATCAATTTTTGTCACTAAAAATTTCCTATAAATTCTAACTTTTCTCTCTCTCTCCTTCCCCTCTCTCCTCCCTCTCCTCTCTCTCCCGATCCCCCCTCCTCTGCGCCTCTGCCCACCGCCGCCCTCCTTTGGCGTGCCCCCTGTTCGCCAATCTCCCCTCCCCCTCCCCTACCGGCACCGATCTCTCCACCCCCCTCTCCCTCTCTTTCCTTTTCTCCCCCGCTCCCTTCCCCCCCGCCCCCGATCTCCCTCGCCGGCGAGCTGCGGTTGGTGCTGAGGCCGGTGACGCGTGGATCTCCGCCTCTCCTTGTCGTTCCGTCGCCGGTTCTGCCTTCGGTGGTCTCCTCCTCTGTTGATCGATTTTGGGTAAGTTGGTTTTTTTTATTATTTTTCTAGTATTTTATTAATTATAAATTTAATTAATAATATTAATATTAATATTTAATGGGTAGGTTAAATATAATAATTATGAGTATTATTAAATATTTATCTTAATTATTATTATGAGTATTATAATTTTTATTAAGTATTTATGTTAATTATTATTATTATTATTATTATTATTATGTAATGGAAAGGTTAATTAGTATTATTAATAGATATTATCTAAAGCTCTTGATTTGGTCACTATTATAATCTATGCTATTAGTTTAAAGGACAACAATTTGTTAATTTATGCTGGCTGCCTGGGCAAGAACATCCCTTCTGCCCTCTTATGCTATTATTTTCTTTGTTGATTGGGGAGAAAAGTTAAGGCTTAATGAATTCAATATTCTTCATAGTTTGGTGGCTTTGGGGATGATATACATATGCTCCCTTCAAATCTTCCAAGTTTGAGTTATGGTAGGTGTAGAGGACTAGAGAATATCTTTTATTTTCTGGCCAAGTTATTGCAGGTATAGAGGATTATTTACTATAATTGTGTGATTTTCATATGTTGTATTGCTTTTCCATCAATGAACAAAGTGAATGGGAACCACCTGCCCAGAGTTAGAATCCCATTCTCCCCAAAGATGTAATTAAAAAAAAGAAGAAGTGAGCATTCCATTTGCAAAATTGTGGAGGCTTCAAATTGAATGTAATACCATTTTCAAGATTTAAAGAAATTCTAGTGTAAAACATTTTCTGCATGTTTTTGCAAGAAGTCACTTCTTTGAAGTTTGTCCTGCTAATCGTCAACTGCCATGTAAATGTACCCCTCTCTATGTTGTCTCATTAAGGCATTGGTTTATTTAAATTATAATTATAATATTTTATTATAGTGGATCATGAAGATGTAATTAGAAATGGACAGAATCATTCCAATCAAATTATTACGTTCTTCTATATAGTTCCACTGACTGTAAGATAAATAAATGTGATCTATTTAAGATGAGAACTATAGTTCTTCATTATTGCTTTTACAGTTTTTGTTGAAATTTTTCCATTAATTCCCCTCTTTTGCAATCTAATAGTGCAGCTTTAATAAGATTACCCGTTGCCCTGTTCCCCCATTTTATAATTTTCCACTACTTTTATCAATTGTATTCGCTACCGTCGCCTGTATTGTTGTTATTATTATTTTTTTTTATTTGTAAAAATTCCCGATGGAATTTTGCCTACGACTAATATATCGGCGGAATGAATTTCCGTCGGCAATTTCATTTCCCGACGGAAATTCCTTATTTTTCGTCGAGAATTTCCGTTAGGAAATGCTTTTTTTCTTGTACTGAATAAAATTTGCCCCAAATTAATTACAAGGACCCAAAATGAATAAATAAACAGATACAAAATATTTAAAAATCCATCATACATAAATCGGGAGATTTATTGAATTTTAGGAACATTGATTCCTTTTTGTTAATTTAAAAAATTAGAGAACTATTTTTGGGTATTAATTGAGAAAACGGGAATGAGTGATCCCATTTTGTGAAAACTAGTTCTCTATTTGATAGTGAGGTTTTATTGGTTAAAATAGGACATTGGTCCATTCTATTAAGAAAAATCCCAAGTTATTAATTATTGTAAAAAAGCATAATTTTCTATAATGCAGACGAATCTAAAATACATTTTACATACAATACAAAGATAATATAATAAAAGGAAAAACAATAATTAAAAATGCAAACCCTAAATCTGAAGGTCTTTGGTCTCCCGATCCTCTATTTCGTGCACAAATATAACTCGCATAAATAAATTTTAAGGCAACAAAATAAAAAAATAAGATAAAATGTTAGTAAAGTAAATTAAATGAATAATTATATAAACAAACAGTTAAATAAAAACTAACAAATAAATGAATTAAATAAGCCAATGAAAATGATGAAACCTTGACAAATAATACAACAATAGCATTAATAATTATTAATAGAGATAAATTGGGTAAAAACTAAAAATTAACAAAATAAATTAAGACAGAAATTGACAAGGAAAAATAGGGTAAATTAATATTTCATATCATGCATATTAATATGTTACCACGTCCGGGTACTTAGGTAAACCAGGAAGGATGTTCGGGTAAGGAAGTAAAGACGCTCGGGCTGAATGAGGGGTGAGGGACAAGTGCACGACTCGTGCATTCCCTGCACGAGTCGTGCAATGCCTTCATGACTCGTGCAAGAATGCACAAGTCATGAAGACTGCCGTGCAGGAGATGCGAGTCGTGCAAAAAATACACGACCCGAACGGGCAATCGAACGAGCGCGACACGTGAAGCATGGACTCGACCCAGACAGAAACTCACGATTCGGTCGGAAAACCAAAAGCACGATCCGATCAGGAGATCACGATTTTAACAAAACAAAGACACGACTCAAATGGCAAGTCATGACTCGGACAAAATAAAGGTACGATTAGACAAACATAAAAATAGGGATGAACAGAGTAACATTAACAGACAGAATAAATATGATAATATACCATCAAACATGCATAATAAAGCAACAAACATGCCGATTAATCATAATAAATACTTAAGGTTCATGTCTGATAACAAACAACAACAAACATAGGATAAATAGACTAATAAGATCAAACGAGAAACAAACAGAGTATGTACAATGAAGAAAACCCAGTAAAGAAAAATAAGAAATAGAAAGAAGAAGGAAAACAGGAGGTTTATCCCAGTATTTACCCTTAGATATGACTTTAGATTGCAAGTTAAGAAGCTCTGGTTTCCTTGTTGATTTGCTTGAGAAGAAAATCAAAACAGAGACCAAAAAAACTTTAAATGAGATTTACGTTAATGAAAAATGAAAGATGAGAGATGATTGAGTCTCAAACGTCAGGAATTAATTTCCTAGATTCAAGAACAATCTCAAAATGCTTTGAGAACCAAAAATCATTTTCTTGCTCTCAAAGCTCCTCTCTGTATTCTTTCGGCGTTTTCAAAATAACCTCCTCTTTTTTTTTGTTTTTAAACTTTTTCTTTTATATGTCCTCAAAAACTAGGGTATCCCTAGGCATATCCCTTTGTAAAACCCCTGATTCAGTTTTCCAAATCAGGATTTTCCTTTTCAAATCAGACATCTACCTGTATTTTTCAACAAAATCCCGGTAAAAGCGAAAAAGTGGGGCTAGGGGCAGTGGCGTGAGTGAAGCTCACACCTCACCTGTGAGATGTGCCTCACTATCGTGAGCTGCATCTCACATTAGTGAGATGGGCCTCACACCACAGGTCCAAAATTTTATTTTATTTTATTTATTTTTAATTTTAAAAATGAAAAGCATTTTTTTCTGAGGAAATCATCACTTCTATTGGTCTTTTGCCCATGTACAGGCATCATTCTCATCATTGGATAAGTTCGGTCTGGGATGCCTCAGGACCCGATGTCTACAGTTGCCCCCAGTTTTGGGGAACGTAGTGCCTAGGTGCCTAAGTGAGCCAAAACTCAAAGAAAGAGAGAAGAGGCACGTACCTGAGGCAGCTGTCTTCTTAAACTGGGTGATGCTATTATCGTGGTGGTTGTCGCCATGTTGCTAGCGTGTTATCCTTTATTGAAGTGGTAGTGTTGTGGTCGTGCTAACCTCCCGTAGAATGGTAGCGCCGCCATCATGCTAACCCTTCTGAGATTTGAAGCTGTAGTGCCGTGATAGTGCAAACCCTCTGTGTAGCGGTAGTGCCGTCATCGTGCAAACCTTTCTGAAGTGGTAGTGTCGTGGTCATGCTAACCTTTCGTAGAATGGTAGTGCCGCCGTCGTGCTAACCCTTCTGAGATTTGAAGTGGTAGTGCCGTGATCGTACAAACTCTCCGTGGAGTGGTGGTGCCGTCATCGTGCTAACCCTTCTCAGATGGTGCCCCCTAAGAGGTCTTTGGTTGGCTGGCTGCCCCCTAAGAGGTCTTTGGCTGGTTGGTGCCCCCTAAGAGGTCCTCAGTTGATCGGCTACCCCCTGAGAGGTCTTCAGTTGATCGCCCCCTGAGAGGTCTTCTGTTCATCGCCCCCTGAGAGGTCTTCGGATGGTTGCCCCCTGAGAGGTCTTCGGTTGATCGCCCCCTGAGAGGTCTTCAATTCACCGCCCCTTTAGAGGTCTTCAGTTGGTTACCCCCTGAGAGGTCTTCGGTTGATTGCCCCCTGAGAGGTCTTCGGTTTACCACCCCCTGAGAGGTCCTTGGATGGTTGCCCCCTGAGAGATCTTCAGTTGATCACCCGCTTAGAGGTCTTTGAATGATTGCCCCTGAGAGGTCTTTGGTTGATCGCCCCCTAAGAGGACTTTGGATGGTTGATCGTCCCCTGAGAGGTCTTCGGTTCACCGCCCCCTGAGAGGTCTTCGGATGGTTGCCCCCTAAGAGGTCTTCGGTTCATCGTTGTATTGGTATTTGGACTGATGTCGTCACCCGCCTTTCGTTGGTGTCCACATCAAATCTCCCTTTTTGTAAAACTTAGAAGGCCAGATATGCAGGAAAAAAGTGAACATGCACGTGAAATGTATGTCTCATGCAGTGATGCAGGATAAGAATTCATCTAAGTGGACTTGGGGGCGAAAGCCGGTTTGGTCGCAATTGGCTATAGGATTTGTGCCCTTTGAAATTGCCTTCGAATTTTATGCCTTTGGGGATTATGAGGTTCTCATCTAAAACCTGTAGTCATTCTTTTAAGGTAGTACATCCCTTGTGGATTTTCACACTAGCTTTTCTTAGAGGGAAATGCGTCCTTTTCGAATTTTCACATAACCCTGTGCCTTATTTTTTTTGCCTAAAATGGACCCAACCCAATCTAGCGGCTTTTATTCATTTCATTTTTTGTAGGACAGATTGCCTGCTTCCAGGTTTTCACCATGCCCTATGGCCTAACTTTTACTTAGAGCGCCAATTACGGTTTTCATCTCTAACGGCCTTTTTTTTTTTTTTTTTTTAGAGAGAGGCTGAAGTTGTTTCCAAAGATCTTTTAGGTATGATCGGCATTTACTTACGTCTCAAATCATGATCAAATAAGCTTGTTCCTATCACGAAAGTGCTGTAGAATTGGCCTCACAGTTGATAGCAGGATGAGTCGACTGAAGTGCTTGAGTTAGCAGAGCACCGGAGGGTATATAGTATTAATGCGCTGATTCCATGCCAGAACCAGACAACTTTGAGTATGGGAGATGAACTACTCTGGTCACATCAATAAGTTATTGCATAAATGTATATATTTTAATTTGATTTCATAACACATGATCACTATTTGGCATTAACTAGAAAAATATGAGACCTCATCTAATCTCGGAATAGATCCTGAAAGTATCAAACTCCTGTTATTAATCAACCCTCTCGGGTTTTCATGATTGAATATTTTCTCTCCTTTTTATTATTTATTTTTTTATTTTTTTAGCCTTTTCCATGAACCCTCCTTCATTCCGTCGGTATTGATTGAATTTGCTTTCATCTTCGTTAGCCGAGGAGGCTACTCCTTCTGACGGTGTTCCTTCTTTGGCCCTAAAGTCCTTTCCTTGGCCCTTATACAAACTGGCTGAGATGATGAGCTCCTTATTTAGGGCTTGAATGTGAAATCCCACACCTTACTTTTGTCAGCTTTGGTGGTTCAATTTCTAAAGTGACTTTCAATGGTTGAGATTGGGGAACAGGTTAGGCTCAGATGGTTTGGGGCAAAATTTTGAGTTTTATTCGTCCAACTTCTGATGTAGCTCTCGGAGTTTGATTTTATTTTTCAGTACCATATGCGACCCAGATGTTGTGGATGCAAAGGAATGGCTTTTAAAATTCTGTTTGTCATCATGTTGGCACGTGGAAGTAGCATGGTCTTAAGAATGTCCTTGTCAATTTTCAGCATATCGTACCTGGTCTAGGCAAAGGCTCTTTTCTTTTTCTTTTCTTTTTTTTTAACATTATCTCTCAGAATGATCCTCTCTTCAGGAGTTATATCAGATACTATCAAGATTTTGTTTGGATTTCCCAAAGTTCCGAGATTAGATTGAGCTGTATCAATTGGGTTAATGTCAAAAATGAATGAATGCATAGTGATCATAGGAAATGAAATCGTTAGAAACACCACATAAATAAGTAAAATTGTTCATCATATCAAAATAACCAAACTATCATAAGAAGTTCTTGAAATAAAAAGAAATAAAGCATCTAAAAACATAGTCTTCTTCTCCACTCTCCTGACGAGTGATAGCGACGTATTCATCTCCATGTAGTTCTTGCCTAGCCTGCCTTCTTCTTCTTCTCTCTCTTCTCAGGATTAGTGATCTGTTTGGTGTCAATAAGATCTTGGATCTTATTTCTCAAAGTTTGGCAGTAATCCGTCAGGTGCCCAGTGTGTTGATGGTAGGTACAGTACTGGTCATCTCTGTGTCCTAGCTATCCTTGAGTCACAGAGGTCATAGTTTACCCTCCTTCATCGGTCTCTCCAATACCTAGGATAGAGAGCGGCCTAAATTAGAGTAGTACCTCTGACCCTGTCTAACCTCAGTAGCTGCAACCTCAGCCGTCTTTCCATTTCTATTACTGCTTCCAGAACCACCTGATCTATACCCTGACTCGTTCCCAAAGTTCTTTCCTGCAAAGTTATTTTGACTTACTTTCTTTGCCAGGTAAGCCCCCTCAGCCTCTACAGCAATGTCTTTAAGTGACTCCCAATCTCTGAGCCCCTTAAAGCTGAGCAAGTCCCTCAGGTAAGGGTAGGAGTTCCTGATAAATAGCCTGATCTGGTCAGCAGTGTCAGGCTTTCACTTCATCTCCATGACCCTATTCCTCCACCTGGTGAGGTATTCATGGAATGACTCGTCACTCTTTTACTGTAAAAGTTCAAGGTCCTTCAGGGTGACCTCCATTCTGGTGCTGCAGTCGTGCTACTTCATGAATTCATCAGTCAAAAGGTCCCAGTCCTCTTTAGATCTCCTATCGAGCCCATGATACCAGTCTACCGTCGGACCCATTAGACTGAGGCAGAAATATTTCACCTTTTACCTCTTGGTCAACCCTGTGCCCTTCATCACTAGGGTGTATTGCTTAATGTATGCAGACGGGTCCAAAGTACCATCAAACTGCGGTAGCTTAGGCATCTTAAACCTCTGGGGAAATAGCTATTCATCTCCCAAATCTTTGTCCTCGGGGTTGATCCCCTTTCCAGCCGATAACATACGGGTGATAGCCTTAATCTGCTGTCTCATCCCTTTCATAGCCTCATCTTCTACCCTGGGTACCCTACCCCTCACAGCTTGATGGTCAACTTCCTCTTCCATCACAAAATCCTCATCAGGGTTTGGGACCCTTGCCCTTCTTAGCTCAGCGGGGACAGTAGCAGCTTTAGGCTCATTGATAGGTTGGTGAGTAGCATTACCTATAATTGGGACCTCTTCACCGACAGGCAGCTCAACTTGCCCCCGAGGAGGGATTACTGGTGGTTATTGAGCGACAGGTGCTTGTGGAGCCATAGGTGCTTATGGGGTAGGAGGATGAGCAATCCTTTCGGCCATGGCGCCCATTATTTCTAACATCCTCCACTCAAAATCCTCCAGTTTCCTGGCAAGGTCTTGAGTGGTTAGAGTTTTGATCTCTTCTGCTATCGAAGATGATGCACTAGTTGTTGAGAGTGACTCAGAATCCCAAACAAGTACTAATTCTAGCAATCCAAAGGGCGAGTCTGTCCTCACTAGTCGACCGTCAGAACATCTAGTCCACTTGGATGAATCTATGGTGGCTGAAAGTTTCAGATTGTTAGAATGATGTATGGATGACAGGTACAATGTATGATCGTAAGTTGTTCAACATTTTGCAACCATATACGAGCAAGTAGATCCTTCCGACCTTGTTACTCCCACACACGAGGTCAAATAGTCTCTTCCTAGGTGGGCTTAACCCATGGGTCAACGAAGAACCCAATCGGCACGTATGGTGCATGGTGAAAAACCAGCAGCAGAACACTCTTGATTTAAAGCACATACGCATGGATTTTGGCCATTATATATCTGGGCCTTTCAAACTGACTAAAATAAGCCCATCGGGGCTTAAAAGCCTTTGATGAGTGCCCAATTAATATATTTGAATTGGTCAGATACATAAGCGCCCACGTAACAAGCATCGTATTAAGGAGCATATTACCTAGTGGAAGTTTCTATTGCCATTACATGAGCTTTGGTCAAAGGTTGTGTTACATTACGTCTACCCAAGCATAGTCCCTGCCAACGGGTCTAACTCATCACGAGCATAGCTAACGATTGGCTCCCCATTTGATATACCATGATGGCACGAGGCTTGGGCTGGCGATTATCCTTAGCACTTCCCTACATTGAGTGAACGTAGGGTCATGTTTTAGGAATGCACCGGGGTAAAATAGGGACCTACTAATATAATTCTAAGGCGCTAGTGGATGCAATGCAATTTTGATTAGAAATGGAATTTTTGATTCTTAACAACTCAATTATAATTTTAACTTAAGTCACTTTCGAAGCGAAGTTTCGATCATCCCCAATGGAGTCGCCACTGTAATGCGCGCCGAACCTTAGCAAAGGCTCTCGTAGGCGAGACCCACTTTTAGGGCTCGAGGGATTGGTTTGCATCTTTTAATCTTGGATGCCACGAGACATCTTGGACACCTCCTTCCCAATAGAACATTAGAAATGATCATCTAGCCTCAAAACACCTTTAGGCACCTTTGAGGTATTTTGGAGTCGCCACCCAATTTACGAGAAATTGGGAAAGGTCTCTAACCTCGGGGGTCTTAAACCAGAGAAAGTGTTCGAAACTTCACTCTTATTAATGACTTAAGTTAAGTTTATAGATGAGTTTTTAAGAAATCGAAATTCCATCTCTCATTCCACACGATCATGCATTGAATTTAAAGCGCATTGCAAGCACATTAGAAAGCAATAAATAAAGCGATAAAAAATAGTAAATAAATTACATAAAAAAATGGGACAGAACAATCCCCCAAAATAAGAAAGCATAAGAAATAAAATTTGCCCCAAAATTAATTACAAGTGCCCAAAATGAATAAATAAACACATACAAAATAATTAAAAATGCATCATACGTAAATCGGGAGATTTATTGAATTTTAGGAACATTGGTTCCTTTTTGCTAACCTAAAAAAATAGAGAACTATTTTTGGGTATTAATTGAGAAAACGGGGATGAGTGATCCCATTTTGTGAAAATTGGTTCTCTGTTTGATAGTGAGATTTTATTTGTTAAAATAGGACATTGGTCCATTCTATTAAGAAAAATCACAAGTTATTAATTATTGTAAAAAAGCATAATTTTCTATAATGCGGACGAGTCTAAAATACATTTTACATACAATCCAAAGATAATATAATAAAAGGAAAAACAATAATTAAAAATGCAAACCCTAAATTCGAAGGTCTTTGGTCTCCCGATCCTCCATTTCGTGCACAAATATAACTCGCATAAATAAATTTTAAGGCAACAAAACAAAAAAATAAGATAAAATGTTAGTAAAGTAAATTAAATGAATAATTATATAAACAAACAGTTAAATAAAAACTAATAAATAAATGAATTAAATAAGCCAATGAAAATGATGAAACCTTGACAAATAATACAACAATAGCATTAATAATTATGAATAGAGATAAATTGGGTAAAAACTAAAAATTAACAAAATAAATTAAGATAGAAATTGACAAGGAAAAATAGGGTAAATTAATATTTCATATCATACATATTCATCTGTTAACACGTCCGGGTACTTAGGTAAACCAGGAAGGACGTTCGGGAAAGGAAGTAAAGACGCTTGGGCTGAATGAGGGGTGAGGGACAAGTGCACGACTCGTGCAAGAGAAGCACGACTCATGCAGTAATGCACGAGTCGTGAAGACTACCGTGCAAGAGATGTGAGTCGTGCAAAAAATACACGACCCGAACGGGCAATCGGACTAGCGTGTCACGTGAAGCAGGGACATGACCCAGACAGAAATGCATAATTCGGTCGAAAAACCCAAAGCACGATCCGATCGGGAGATCACGATTTTAACAAAACAAAAACACGACTCGAACGGCAAGTCACGACTCGGACAAAACAAAGGTACGATCAGACAAACACAAAAACAGGGACGAACAGAGTAACGTTAACAGACTGAATAAATATGATAATATACCATCAAACATGCATAATAAAGCAACAAACATGCTGATTAATCATAATAAATACTTAAGGTTCATGTTTGATAACAAACAACAACAAACATAGGATAAACAGACTAATAAGATCAAATAAGAAACAAACAGAGTATGTACAATGAAGAAATCTCAGTAAAGCAAAATAAGAAGTAGAAAGAAGAAGAAAAGAAACAGGATGTTTATCCCAGTATTTACCCTCAGATATGATTTTAGATTGCAAGTTAAGAAGCTCTAGTTTCCTTGTTGATTTGCTTGAGAAGAAAATCAAAACAGAGACTAAAAAAACTTTAGATGAGATTTACGTTAATGAAAAATGAACGATGAGAGATGATTGAGTCTCAAACGTCAGGAATTAATTTCCTGGATTCAAGAACAATCTTAGAATGCTTTGAGAAACAAAAATCACTTTCTTGCTCTCAAAGCTCCTCTCTGTATTCTTTCGGTGTTTTCAAAATAACCTCCTCTTTTTTTTGTTTTTCAACTTTTTCTTTTTATATGTCCTCAAAAACTATGGTTTCCCTAGGCATATCCCTTTGTAAAACCCCTGATTCCCTTTTCTAAATCAGGATTTTCCTTTTCAAATCAGACATTCAACAGGCATCATTCTCATCATTGTGTAACTTCAGTCTGGGCTACCTCAGGACCTGATGTCTACAACAGTCTTTAGGATATATCCTGATGGCGATAATAATTTGCTAAACGGGTCGAGAGATGTCTTCAGGACAACTCGGTGGCGACAATCATATGCCAAGGTCTTGACGGCGATAATCATATATTGAAAAAATTTAACCGAATTCTTCAAAATGACTGAGTGGCAACAATCATATTCCATAATCCATGATCTTCAAACAACACAACAAAAAGGTAAGGACTGCCTCAGGTACGCGCTTCTTCCCTTTTTCTCTGAATTTTGGCTCATCTAGTCACTAGCTCACTAGTTTTCCCAAAATTGGGGGCAACTGTAGACACCGGGTCTCGAGGTAGCTCAGAACAGAGTTACCCAATGATTATATCAATACCTATTTCACAAGTAAAGGAGTGATGCTGTAGGTTTTTGCCCTTGATTTTCACAAATTTTAAGGATATTGGCGACTAAAAATCCTTTTGAGTCTCTTTTATTGTGAAAGAAGCCTTTTTAGATGAAATTTTTTTCTCTTGGTTGACCGACACTCATTGGTCAACGAGTGGGTGTCTGTTGCTTGGCAGGTGAGGCTATCCCTAGTTGACCAATGCCCTTCCCTCGGCTGCGGGACGTCCGTCAGTCGGGTCGAGACAACGAAGTTCTAGATGTTTGAGGATAAATAAAAAATTTTAAGATGTTTATTCTTAAGGATAAGCTAAAGGTGTTTGATTTTATATCTAAAAATTATTTGAAATCACTATATCTCTATGGATAAATCAAACATTTGATATTTATCTTCAAATATAAATATAAGTATTTGATTTTATCCACCAAAAGATAATTTGATATCGTTTATCCATAGAGATAAATCAAAATTAATATTTATCTTTAACGATATTTGGAATTTTGCATTTATCTTTAAAGATAAATATTTAATTTTTATCTTTATCTCTAAATCAGCATTAGACTATAAATAGAGGGCTAATGAAGGAGAAAGGGAGTATTTTTTTTCGAAAACCTTTTGGAAACGCAAAAATCAATTTTTATAAACAAAAGTTTTCTCTTTATATTGATTTTCTTTTGAAATTTACTGAAAAAGAATTAGAAGTGAATTCAAGAAAGGGAAATCAATTCTCTTTTCTCGATTTACCTTCCTAAAGATTCCAAATTATTTCAAAACATAGAAGTGAATTTGAGAAAGGGAAATCAATTCTCTTTTCTTGATTTACCTTCCTAAAGTTTCGAATTATTTCAAATGAATGATTTTTTTGTAGGGAGAAAATTGTTTTTAATTTATTCAACTGTCAACCAATCCTTGTGGAATTCAAAGGGGATATATTCAACCTTTGCATCCCAAAGATCAATATTCTGAAGGTAAATATTCAGAGTTAGTCATTCTTGCGTTAATTTCAATATGTTGACATGAAATACATGATTTAATCAGAATATAAATTAATTTTTTTGCTTTGTATTTTTGTTATTTTGTGTTAGATTTATATTATTAACGATTTATTTAACACAATTACATGAAGTAGTGGCCTAGGATTCATAAAATTCGCAAAAAGGTAAGAAATTGAAGCTTTTTGCGTAGTTAAAATAGAGCTTTTCTGTTGTTTTTAACTCCTGGAGATGACCGATGGGAATAAGGGCCTTTCGACAGCCGTCGCTCAAAGCAAGCAATGGCACGTCATGGAAAACTCCTTCTGCCCATCGGTCACCTCTTGGATGGCCATCCCTCGTCTTTCCTTGGCCGTCCCTAGGTCTTTTCTTTCCCCCTTTTAATTGTTTCAATTCCTATATTATGTCTTTGCATTATTAATTTTCGGTATTTCATTAATATTCTTCTACTGCTTTGCCATTTATTATGCTTTTAATATTTTATTTTAATGTTGCTAATATGTTAGTCTATTTTGGTTTTATGAGTTCTATTTTGTTGTGTATGGATGGTAAATTGAGGCTGAAAATTGGGATATTTGGAGACATCATTTTGGTTCATTCTGTTCATCCTTTCTTTTTTATTAATTAAGCCTTTTGTTACTCTCCACTTTTATTTTTCTATTCGTTAATATAAAAAGCACAAAAAGCATTTTTACAATAAAAATAAGGTTTTCATTAACATAATGGGATCAAAGTCCTAATTTTTTCCTCCAATGAAATGCCACCTAAAATCATTCTTTTAAGTATATATGCAAAGACCAATGTCCTCACCTTGAATAAATGTCCCGTTTTATGCATGATTTATATTTCCTTTTATTGGGGTTGTATTCTGCCCCTATCTTATTATAAGCTAATGAACTTTTATTTGTTTTATTTTAATCATATTATTTACTGCTTTTCACTATGTGTTCTAATTGCACCTTAATAATTGCATTAGATCGAATGAAAAAGGAATGGAATTTTAACTTCAAAAAACTCACTTATAACTTTGACCAAGGTATAAATAAAACTAAAGTTCCGAGCTCTCTCTGGTCTTAGGCTTCTAGAGATTAGATGAACCTTTCCAATGTTCTATTAGGATGGGAATTTCACAATATCTCTTGTTGCCCAAAATAGACATATGCACATCGTCTTAGGGTCAACGAGGCTAAATGAACTTTCACAGTGTTCTATTGGATGGCGACTCCAAAATACATCTTGTTGCCTAAAATAGACGTCCTTGTAATCTTTACAAGTTATATGAACCTTTCTCGAATACCCTAAAAGCAGGTTTTCGAGGCCTCCGGGGTCCGACACGCGTCACACACGGTAGTTAACAATTTCTAACCACCGTGTTACCTCTTCTAACTGCCGTGTAAAATGATTCTAGAAAGCATCTTTTAGGAATCTTTTAGATTATCTGGCTTACACGGCTGCCAGGGAATCCTGACTGCCGTGTAACCCACTAAAATTGTTTTGTAAATTGGATTTCTTACTTTATTATGAAATGATTTTTGGACATGAATCTTTTGTAATGTGTTAAATAATTAAATAATGGTTTGAAATTAGTAAATATACATGTGAATTATTAAGGGGGATTTATTTGTTAAATGAAGTTGAGGATACTATGAATGTTATATGAAGTGATAAGTGATAATAGAATTTAGAGATGAAATTTGGAATATGCATAAGTGACTATAAATGAACTGTTTTGAATTCACTAATATACTTTGAGTATCATATAAGAATAATTGTACACATACATGATAAACGTATATGTATATATGTTACACACATATAAGTGTGTGTGTAATTTATATATGGTTGGATGAAAACTTGATAAAATGTCTAGAAGACCATTTGCCTACTAGTGACGTTTTCATATTGATTTTAGCTACACAATTTGTGGTGATAAGTTTGTACTGTGAATTCTATTTTGGATGTAGGAATAACTATGGGTCATGATTGGCACCAAATCCTCTCAACCATGACCCATGCCTCTAGACAGCATGTTGCAAAATAAACAAGAGTCACGGTTGGCACTAAACTATCTCAGCCGTGAGCCCCCCTGTGTTGACTATATTTTGCATTTTTATTCCCCGTATTGAACCCAAACTTCCCGGGACTTATCCAATGCATATTTATGAATATATAATGGATATTTGAATGATTAATAATTGGAAATAATTAAAGGAGAGTAATTAAGTGTGGTGATGTTATATGTAAATTTTACATGAAATGTATTTTATATAATTAATGGTTGAAAGTTATAAAACACATGAAAATGGCTATGTAATTAGGATTGATAGTTATAAATAGATTGCTTATGAATTGAGTTACACGGCGATTAAGAATTTCACTCCGCCGTGTAACCTCTTCTGACCGTCGCGTAGCTTTCCTGGACCGCCGTGTAAAATGATTATGGAAAGTACCTTTTAGAAATCTTTTAGATTCTTTGGCTTACACGGCTGACAAGGAATCATGACTGCCGTGTAACCCACAAAAATTGTTTTGCAAATTGGATTTCTTACTCTATTATGAAATGATTTTTGGACATGAATCTTTTGTAATGTGTTAAATAATTAAATAATGGTTTGAAATTAGTAAATGTACATGTGAATTATTAAGGGGGATTTATTTGTTAAATGAAGTTGAGGATACTATGAATGTTATATGAAGTGATAAGTGATAATAAAATTTAGAGATGAAATTTGGAACATGCATAGGTGACTATAAATGAACTGTTTTGAATTCACTAATATACTTTGAGTATCATATAAGAATAATTGTACACGTACATGATAAACGTATATGTATATATGTTACACACATATAAGTGTGTGTGTAATTTGTATATGGTTGGATGAAAACTTGATAAAATGTCTAAAAGACCATTTTGCCTAAAAATGACGTTTTCAATTGATTTTAGCTACACAATTTGTGGTGCAAAGTTTGTCCTATGAATTCTATTTTGGATGTAAGAATAACTAGGGGTCACGACTGGCACCAAATCCTCTCAGCCATGACCCATGCCTCTAGACAGCATGTTGCAAAATAAACAAGAGTCACGATTGGCACTAAACCATCTAAGCCGTGAGCCCCCCTGTGTTGACTATATTTTGCATTTTTCTTCCCCGTATTGAACCCAAACTTCCCGAGACTTATCCAATGCATGTTTATGACTATATAATAGATATTTGAATGATTAATAATTGGAAATAATTAAAGGAGCGTAATTAAATGTGGTGATGTTATATGTAAATTTTACATGAAATGTATTTTATACAATTAATGGTTGAAAATTATAAAACACATGAAAATGGCTATGTAATTAGGATTGATAGTTATAAATAGATTGCTTATGAATTGAGTTACACGGCGATCAAGAATTTCACTCCGCCGTGTAACCTCTTCTAACCGTCGTGTAGCTTTCCTGGACCATCGTGTAAAATGATTCTTTAAAGCACCTTTTAGGAATCTTTTAGATTCTCTGACTTACACGGCTGGCAAGGAATTATGACCGCCGTGTAACCCACTAAAATTGTTTTGCAAATTGGATTTCTTACTCTATTATGAAATGATTTTTGGACATGAATCTTTTGTAATGTGTTAAATAATTAAATAATGGTTTGAAATTAGTAAATGTACATGTGATTTATTAAGGGGGATTTATTTGTTAAATGAAGTTGAGGATACTATAAATGTTATATGAATTGATAAGTGATAATAGAATTTAGAGATGGAATTTGGAATATGCATAAGTGACTATAAATGAACTATTTTGAATTCACTAATATACTTTGAGTATCATATAAGAATAATTGTATGCATACATGATAAACATATATGTATATATGTTACACACATATAAGTGTGTGTGTAATTTGTATATGGTTGGATGAAAACTTGATAAAATAATGATATGAGTATATATGTATAAGCTCAAATGATTATGAAATTTATTTAGCATTGCTATGAATGTTTCGTGGGATGATGCTATTGTTTTATTTGAAAGTGTGATGATTATTATGAGAACAAAGTAAATGTTTGTAAATATGATGAATATGTGCGTGATACGAATATTATAAGAATGACAATATTATGTGAATGATATGGATTGGAATATTATGTGAATATTATGCGAACGATATATAATTATGAGTAATAGCCTGCGTTAATCGAGTCGTGGACTTCTACCCTCCGAAAATAAACTTTTCAAGCGTAAACATTATGGACTAAATGTGAATTAATTCATTTTAATATACTAATTTTTATCATTTTCTTGCTTTATTGATAATTTATTGCAAAAAAAAAAGGATTAAAAGTGAAAAGTTTGGTTTTTATTTGGTCTTTCCCCTTTTTTTGAGGTCTAGGATGATAACTTCAATTTAGTATGTAGTTTCGTTAGTCTTTTCATGTGATTTTTCAGTTCTTAGTTGTGTTTATTGTTGTGTTGTGGTTACTTTTGGGTAATTTTGTCAAATTTAGTTAATTTAGGTTTTTATGCATTTTGGAGGACATTTTAATTGAGTTTGATTTTGGATTGTAGGAATTTCAGGTACCTCACGGTCACAACCAAATGGTTGTGACCGTGACATACAATTTTGTCAAAGACAAAATTCTGGTTATGTGGACCTGACGGTCACAACCAAATGGTTATGACTGTGACATAGATTCTTATCCGGTAGATTGCAAAGAGGAATTACCTCACGGTGGCAACTTTTCTGGTTGTCACCGTGACATAAAGATTTCCAAGGCAGAATCGAGGGTTAAAGTACGTCACGGTGACAACCAATGTCATTATCACCGTGACATAGACTTATCCAGGCAGTAGCTGAAATCAGGCATCTCACGGTGGTAACAAAGTTGGTTGTCACTGTGACCCCCTCCTGTGCATCCAGGCAGATTCGTTTCTTCGACAACCTCATGGTGACAACCATTTGGTTGTCACCATGACCTATGGTGCCCCACGGTGACAAGCATTTCATTGTCACCATGACCCTTCTGGATCTATAAATACCAGATTCCTGTTTGGCTACTGGGGAGATTAATTTTTATCTGTTTTTAAAATAGGGTTTTTAGATCTGGAATTTTTTAAGCTTTTCTTTTGTTCTTAACATTAGGGTTTATTTATTTCCTTGATTTTGATATTACAAATAGAGAGAATTCCAATAAAAACTCATTGATCAAATTTAAATACACAGTATTTATATTCAGATTTCCATAGTTTCGAGTATTTTTCCATCGAAGATTCGAAGAAGAAGATTGAAGAACGTGGGATTTCTTCCTCAATGAATTTATGGGTTTATTTTATCCTTTTTCCTCTATATTTTGTAATGGATCGTGAGTAGTTCCATAGTTGTTTGGGGGATCTTTGAATCCCCTACCCATGATGTGAATTTTAAACATCTATAGAATTTATATATATGAATGGATGGTTTATCTCACTGTTGCTTATTGTTTAATTTATAGTATTTATTTTTTCAAGTTATTTTTCAGCTTTGATGTATGGTTTTTATCATGTATCTTTGTTGGTTATTAAGCTTGTATGGATTGAATGCTATGAATGTTTATACTCAATTTTTCCATCATGTATGCTGTATCTTTTAGACTACTCCGAAATGGGACTCCAGATGTGCAGCATTCTATGGTTTAAGTCTAGAGTGGGGAGTGAGATAAATGAGTTTTGGGTTGTTTGGCTCTGGAATGGGAAAGCAAACCGAACTTAGGATTTTAGGCCCGTGCTTAGGCTAATTGTATGGCTTGCTCCAGAATGGGATGCCATGCAATTAGAGTAGCTTGCTCCGGAATGGGACGCTTAGGTTAAGAGGGTTATCCTGAATTCATTCATATATGTTTTTCAGATTAATTTAATTCATATTTGGATATAGGGTGGATGAGTGAACCCGAGCAATGTTTCTTTTATATTGATTTCTTTACTTGTCAATTTTCGTCAGATTAATTCTTTCTGTAAAACTTTTGTCAGTTTAATTTATTAAGTTTTACTCGCATATTTTAAGCTGCTTAATTTCTAATTTAATTAATAGATAACTCATACACACAACAAATTGGGAATTCTTAATTATCTTAACTTGCACGCACAATCCCTTGGGTACGATAACTCCGGGTCCTAATTATACCCCACTTTATTACTTGCCGATTCAGTACACTTGTTGAAATCGCGACATAGGGTGACCGACGAACTGAAGCCTTCATCAACGGCCATCACTCAAGCGAGCGACGGGCTATCGGGAAAGATATTTTTTGCCCGTTGGTCAACCAAGGGACGGCCGTCGCTCGCACGGTTTGGCCGTCCCTGTGCCGCCTTTTCTCCCTTTCTTTGTTATTTCTTTGATTCCTTTCTTTAAAATTTATTTTCTTTTCATTTTAAGGTAATTTATTCCTTTTTTTATTCCAATTATTTATTTTACCTCTGATATCTCATTTTGTCATCATTATTTTATCTTTATTATTCCACTAACGCGTTATTTGTATTTTGTGAGTTTCGTTATTTTACTAAATATGGAATGCTGAGAAAGAGATCCAGCTAGGATGATTCGAGGACGTCAATTTGGTTTATTTCCTTTACCCTATTTTTAGTTTATTCTTTTCAATTCCAATTTATCATAAATGTTTTCTTTATATTTATGAATATAAAAAGTGGCAAGCAATTTCTACAAATGAATGAGGCTTTTCCTTAAATAAAACAGGACCAATGTCCTAATTTTTCCTCCAAACCAAATTGTCACTCTGATATTATTTTTTCTGAACATACATGTGAGGACCAATGTCCTCACCCCAAAAAGAGTGTTCCTGCTTTATGTATGCTTTTTTATTTTCCATTCATTTACCTTGGGGGTTGTATTTCGACCCTAGTTTTGTTGTAAATTATCGTACTTTTATAATTTTGTTTTGGGGTTTATTCGATTTACCACTTTCCCCTATGTGATTGATCTGAGCTTTAATTACTACATTGAACTATATGAGAAAAGGGATCAAATCTTAAATTCAAAACTTACTTATAACTTTAATCGAGGCATGAATAAGAGTAAAGTCCCGAACTGTCTTTGGTCTTAGGTTTCACGAGGTTAGATGAACCTTTCCAATGTTTTGTTGGGAAGGAAATTCCAAAATATCTCCTGCTACCCAAAATAGACCCATATGCATTGTCTTAGACTTCATGAGGTTAGATGAACCTTTTCGATGTCCTATTGGAATGGGAATTCCAAAATACCTTTAGTTGCCCAAAATAGACATATACACACTGTCTTAGGCTCAGTGAGGCTAGATGAACTTTTCCAATATTTTATTGGGCGGTGACTCCAAAACACCTCCTGTTGCCAAAAATAGATGCCCCCATAATCCTTATGGGTCTTATAAACCTCTCTCAAATACCCTTAAAGCGGATTTTCGGGGCCTCCCAGGTTCGACATTCGTCATATTGGTAACTCCACTGGGGATAATTGAGGCCTCGCTTCGAAAGTACCTTGGTTAAAACATATGATCGAATTTTAATTTAAAAATTTCATCCTCTTTCGACACTATATAGCATTTTATTAGAGCCTTAGATCTACGCTAGTTTGGTCCCTCTTTTAATCCCGGTACATTTCTAAAGCACGACCCTACGTTCACCCAATGTGGAGAAGTGTTAGGAAAAATTACCAGCCCAAGTCTAGTACCATTTGGTGTATTAAATGATGACCCAAACGGTTATTATGCTCATGAGGAGCTAGACCCATTGGCAAGGATCATGCTTGGGTAACCTAAAAGTATCATTACCCTGACCAAAGCTCATATAAAGGAAATAGATACTTCCCCTAGGTGGTATGAACCATAATACCATACTTGCTGTATGGATTACTGTGTATTGGATAGACCCAAATAAATTGATTGGTCACCTAATCAAAGGCTATCATTCCCCAATAAGCCCATGTCAATTTATTTAGACAACCTAAATACACAATGATCAAAAGCCATATGTATGCACATTAGTTAAGACATGTTATGCTGTCGGTTTATCGTCGTGCACCATATACATCCATTGGGCTCCCTGTTAACCCATGGATTAAGCTCACTTAGGAAAGAGACAACGTGACCTCATGTGTGGGAGTAATAAGGGTGGAAAAATCTATTTGCTTGCATGTGGTTGTGGATGGTGCATAGCACAACCATGCATCATATGTCATTCATGCATCATCCTAACAACTACATTTTATAGCCATCATAGATCCACCTAGGTGGTCTAGAGGTCCCCGCTGATGATTGGATAAAAACTTGATCTTCAAACTACCAGAAAGGGTGGAATATTCAGAGTCACTCTCGAAAAGCAGTGAAGCTACCTCCTCCAAATTCTCCATAGACAGTGATATGGCAAACCTACCGAGAGAGGCAGATGCAACCAGAGCCATGATCACAGAGGAAGTCGGTCGAAAGTTGGAAGAATTTGAGAACCGAATGATGGCCATAATGGGAAACCTGACAGCAGCCATGGCACCCTTTGCTAGGCCAAACCCAGTCGCTCCCCCTGTAGGTCTAAATAAACGGGGAGGCGGCTAGAGATGATCCCTCGAAGGAAGTACATCCCCTACTAGTGGATCTTAGAGCTACTTCAGGTCAAAGAAGATGAGAGGCTAGAAGAAGACTATGTAGAGGATGAGTATGAATAACCCATAGTGGTAAGAGGCAAGGGACCGCAGACAGAGGAGGTTATATGGAAGAACATGGGGAAAATGTTCAAGGCGATATCTCGAATGTTGACAATAGGGAAGGGGATAAACCCTGAAGATAAAGAGCTTGAGGGAGAGGATCTAATCCCTCAAAATTTCAAAATGTCGAATGTCCCGAAGTTTGACGGTACATCGGATCCCACCACACACTTCAAGCAATACTCCCTAGTAATAAAGGGAACGACGTTAGTGAAGAGGTAGAAGATAGAATATTTTTTCTTGAGTTCGACAGGTCCCGTGGTGGACTGGTACCACGGATTGGATAGAAGAACCAAAGAAGA
The DNA here is from genome assembly GCA_947683425.1 of Excoecaria cochinchinensis. Classification (NCBI taxonomy): domain Eukaryota; kingdom Viridiplantae; phylum Streptophyta; class Magnoliopsida; order Malpighiales; family Euphorbiaceae; genus Excoecaria; species Excoecaria cochinchinensis. The sequence continues at coordinate 2,007,649 of CANTUQ010000183.1, forward strand.
CTAAGATCTACTCACTGAAGAGTTCATCAGACAATATGACTACAGCACACGAATGGAGGAACCAGGTAATAGAGATGAAGAGAAAGCTGGATACTCCGGACCAGATCAGGTTGTTTATCAAGAACACTAACCCTTATCTGAAAGAGGGGTGAAGATGAAGGGTTTGAAGGACTGGGAGTCCTTAAAGGATATAGCCATTGAGGCTGAAAGTGAGCACTTGGCAAGGAGAGCGAGCAATGAGGCCTATGCCAAGAGGAGTGGTGGTAATCAAGGAATGAGTAGACATACGAGCTCTAGTAGTGGCAATAGAATGGGAAAGATGGGTGAGGTCTCAGCTGCAAGTGCCGGTCGAGGCACTTTTCAAATCTAGGGAGGTCTCTCACATGGGTGCTAAAAAGGCTGATGAAGGAGGAAAAGTTACAGCCTTTACCACCTAGACCTTCCCAGAGCCAAGGACGACCAAGGCACAAGGACGATGAGTACTGCGCTTACCACTAACATACCGAGCATACTACTGATAGTTGCAAGGCATTGAGGCATGCAATTCAGGATCTGATTGAGGTAAAATAAATCACAGATCCAAAGAAGAGAGGCAACCAAAAGAAGCCCGATTACAACAATGTGCCCCCGTCCGTGTTCATGATCGAGTCAAGATTACCCGAGTGGTACGTATTGAGCTAGTTATACAGAGAGGGGAACGTTGCTATCATCTACCTTGAGGAGGCAAGTGAAAAAGGGATTCTTGTGGCAACGACAGACTATTGGTCTACTAATGACAGTGGAAATAAAGATAATGACAATGATGATAAAGGATCTACTAACCCGTGGGGTTCAGAAGATGAGGAGAAAGAGATCGAAGTAGTGACCTAAAGTGGAAGGGTAGTTCTGGAAGTCAAGAAGCCGCAAGATCTCATGGCAATACGTCCAGAAAAGGAGCCGGAGGATGATCAGGTGATGAAGCAATTGAAAAGGACGCCGGCTGAAATATTAATACAAAATCTATTGAGACAATCTCCTTCGCATAGGCAAAAGTTAGTAGAGGCCTTATGCGAGTCTACGGTGGCAACCACCATCTCCCCTACAAAGCTGTTAGACATAGTGAAGGGAAGTGCCGATGAAAGTGTAGTGTATTCAAGTGCAGATTTGCCAGTAGAAGGCCGTAACCATAAACGCCTTTTATACATAAGGGCATAGATCAAAGAAAAGCACACTACTTGCATCATGGTGGATGATGGTTCCTCTATAAATGTATGCCCTTTGGTGGCAATGGTAGCTTTTGGGGTATCAGAGGACATGTTGAGCTAGTAAGATCTTACCATCACTGCTTATGACAACTCTCGGAGGCAAGCGTCGGGGACATTCCAGACAATGGTTAAGATCGGGTAGATAGAGACAGATGTGGAGTTTATAGTCCTCCCTATTCTAGCTAATTTTTCAGCACTATTGGGTCGACTATGGTTTCACAAGTTAGGAGGGGTGCCATCTACCTTGCATCGAATGATAAAGATCCCACATGAGGAGCAGGTAGTAACAATCAAAGCTGACAGGAAAAACCAGGTATCCATGCTGGAGATTGCGAAATAGCCGGATTTTATCTGGCTATGATTGGTAAGGAAGATGACATCGCAGGAAGCCCTCAAGTGGTGAACATGATGAAGAGGATGTCTTTCCTTCCGAGAGCTGGTTTGGAAAAAAACTCTAAGGGGCCACAAGCTGCCATTACAACGAGAGGTTAGAAGGATCGAAGGGACCTCGAATATAAGGGCGCGACGATGCTGAGGAAGAAGGCAGCTAGTGAGATCCCTCACATTAAGGAAAGCTTTATGCCGGCCGCCTCAGTATGTGCCTATGCAGGAGAAGATGAGCCTCAGTGGGTGGACGGAAGAGTCGTACCAGGATTTCAGGTTTTTAAAGATGTATTCGATTCGAAGATATTAGATTGATCAAGCTAGTAGAGGGCTTTTGAGATGAAGAAATCATGACCAAGGGGACTGTCTGGGACCGAGAATCACCCAAAGAGATTATCATCGAGTGGTTAATGGCCAATGAAAAGCACACTACTTGCATCAGGATGGATGATGGTTCCTCCATAAATGTATGCCTTTTGGTGGCAATGGAAGCTTTTGGGGTATCGGAGGACATGTTGAGCAAGTCAGATTTTACCATCACTGCTTATGACAACTCCCGGAGGCAAGCGTCAGGGACATTCAAGACAGTGGTTAAGATCGAGTCGATAGAGAGAAAGGTGGAGTTTGTAGTCCTCCATATTCTAGCCAATTTTTCAGCACTATTGGGCAAACCGTGGTTTCACAAGTTAGGAGGGGTGCCATCTACCTTGCATCAGATGATCAAGATCCCACATGAGGAGCAGGTAGTGACAATCAAAGCTGATAGGGAGAACCAGGTATACATGTTGGAGATTGAGAAATAACCCTTCAATTGATTTCACGTAGCTATGATTGGTAAGGAAGATGGCATCGCAAGAAGCCCTCAAGTGGTGAACATGATGAATAGGATATCTTTCCTTTCGAGAGCTGGTTTGGGATAAAACTCCAGGGGCCGCAAGCTGCCATTACAACAAGAGGTCAGAAAGATAGAAGGGACCTCGGATATAAGGGCTCGACGATGCTGAGGAAGAAGGTAGCTAGTGAGATCACTCACATTAAGGAAAGCTTTATGCCGGCCACCTCAGTATGTGCCTATGCGAGAGAAGATGAGCCTCAGTGGGTGGACGAAAGAGTCATACTGGGATTTGAGGTTTTTAAAGATGTCTTCAATTGGGACATTAGATTGATCAAGCTAGTAGAGGGCTTTTGAGATGAAGAAATGATGACCAAGGGGACTGTCTGGGTCTGAGAATCACCCAAAGAGATTATCATCGAGTGGTTAATGGCCACTAGAGTGAAGGGCAAGGAGAAGATGGTAGATGAAGCTCTAGAGGAGCAGGTTGAAGTTTTATAGGTGGTTGGTGCAGGGCCTTCGAAATGCCAGAATGATACCCAACTATCGGCTGCAACATCTGCATCGGCAGAGAAAGAAGAAGATAGTAATTTAGATTTTCTTTTTATTCTTGAACTCTTTGATAATATTTCTGATGTTTCCAATTCAATTAATAATATGAACAATTTTACTTACTTGTGTGATGTTTCTGATAATTTCACTATGCATAATCATGGTCATAATTCATTTATATTTGGCATTGATTCAACTTATGGTACTCTATTTAATCTCAGAACTTTGGAAAATCCGAAGAAAATCTTGATAGCATCTAATGTAACTCCTGAAGAGAGAATAAAATTCGAGAGAATTTTAAATAAATATGAAAAAGTCATTGCCTAGACCTATGAAGACATGCCAAGAGTTGATCACGAAATCACTGAACACGCTATACCAACGTACCCAGACCAGAAACTAAGAAAACTTAGGCCAGAATGGGCAGAGGAGGTAAAGGAAGAAATTCATAAGCAAATTGAGGCCAAGTTTCTTATTGAAGTTAAATACCCGACTTGGTTGGCCAACATCGTCCCAGTAGATAAAAAGAATGGTAAAGTGCGAGTATGCGTGGACTATCGGGATTTGAACAAAGCTTGTCCAAAGGATGACTTCCCTTTGCTATATATTGACGTCTTAGTAGACAGCGCAGCGGCTTGAATGATGTATAGTTTCGTGGATGGAAATGTCGGGTACAATCAGATCCTTAATAAGATAGCAGATCGAATTAAGATAGCCTTCATCACCGAATGGGGCACGTTTGCCTATAGGGTTATGCCTTTTGGCTTGAAGAATGCAGGAGCAACTTATAAAAGGATGGCTACTAGGATTCTTGATGACTTGGTCCACAAAGAGGTCGACGTGTATGTCGATGACATGATGAACAAGTTAGCTACCAGGGGAGGTCACTTTGAGGCCTTAGAAAAATTCTTCAGGAGAATCGACAAGTACAATCTGCGATTGAACCCTAAGAAGTGCATCTTTAGAGTTACCTCAGGAAAACTGTTAGGAAATGTAGTTTGCTAGAGAGGAATCTGGGTCAACCAGGATAAAGTCAAGGACATCAGAAAAATGCCAGTACCTCGAAAAGAAAAGGACGTCGGAAGCTTCTTAGGAAAACTGTAATACATCAGCAGGTTTATTACTAAGCTCACTTTGATTTGTGAGTCGATCTTCAAGCTACTCAGGAAAGACCAGCCGATAATATGGAATGAAGATTGTCATAAGGCTTTCGACACCATTAGGGAATACTTGCTGAATCCCCCGGTTCTAAGACCACCTCAACTAGTCAAGCCTTTAATCCTATACTTAGCAATAGAGGATAGTTCTGTAGGTGCCATGATTGCTCAAAAGGATGAGTTCGGAGTAGAGTTTGCAGTCTATTACCTTAGTAAGAAGTTACTTTCCTATGAGGTCAAATATACGGAAGTTGAAAAGATTTGCTTGGTAGTAATTTGGCTCTCAAAGAAGTTAAGACACTACTTGTAATAGACCAAATACCAGCCTAGTAGTAATCAATGAATTATGTACAGTCAGTAGTGTGGTTTTGGTGTAAAAGTATCAGGTTTAGTACATTTACTACAATATAGTTAAAAAGGTTAAACGTGCTCACGCCAGGGAAGCCCCCTGATCGGTGACTTTCCGGGAAGCCAGAAGAGCAAAATATTTTATTAGACCATCAGAATATATGAGTTAAAAGGAGACTAATGATATAATTTGGTGCAAAAATGAGGTCATATAGGCCTCTGAAAGTCAAATTGAAGTTAGCATCTAGTTCAATTCAAATAGTAACCAAATTTGACTAAATTTTGACTTAATTTTTAAAAATAGTAATTGAAGTCTAAAAGGTGTTTTGTAGGGAATAAAATGGTTTAAAATAATTGCTCAAATTTGGCAATTTCGCCATTCAAGCACTTAGTTTTTCTTTCAATCGCTCATTGGCAATATCGACAATCAAGCATTTAGTTCGATTTATCTTATTTATTGCTTAGTTCATCTATACTGCCATTCAAGCATTTGTACAAGCAAAATTATTAATAAAGATATTTGTTCATTCAAAAGCTATTCGACATTATCGTCATTCCAGCACTTATTTATTATTAATTTGCTCAATCCAGCTATATTGCCATTTGAGCACTCAATACTATTACAAAAGTTGTTAGACATTATTGCCATTCGATTATTTTTCATTAATTGTTTAGTTCGATTAATTTGTAGCTTAGAACCGTTCAAACGAGAAATGCATATATACTTATCTTGGAAATTGTTTATTACTTCGCACATATCAGCTTTATCGCTACTCGAGCAACTATTCATCGATTGCATTATCAACTCGGCCACTTCTTTAAGTTATTGATAACTTGTCCATACAAACAGTAAGTTCGGACAACCGTAACAACAACGCAACCATTTTAGCGAAATACTGATTCTATTGAATTTTTTAAACAATTTTACAAAGCAAAAAGAGCAATACAGGAGTCCTATCTATTCATTTGGATAAACATCATCCAGCCAGGACCAATTTATGTTTGGATGACATTCTTTCACTTCTTGAGAAAGCTTAGTACTAGACGCAAGACATTTCTCAATAGCTAAGTCTATAAATTTTCTCCTCTATTTCGATGCATTTTTCCTCAAGTTCAGCTTTTTCCTTTTTTGCCTTTTCTAGATTAGCCTTGCTCTTTTAGAGTTCGATTTCAATCTCGGCTCTCCTCTTCTCAGTAGTTGTTGCCTTCTTTGTGGCCTCAGTTGCCTTATTTTCAGCATTAAGGGCTTTTATTTCAAAGTCAAGAGCTTTCTTCTCAGCCTTTGCCAATTTACTCTCGGCAGTATTAGCTCTGAACCATTGTCTGACTACAGCTTGCTTCTCTCTCTTCCAAGCAAGGATGAGCTTGTTCATCTTAGTGATAACAGCTTCTCCCAGCAAAGACCCTTGTGAATAAATACATGATAATCTATTGGTTTTATTTGATAAGCAATAAGGCTAGAAATTTACCTCCACTTGGTGGCTTTTGATGGAATTACTTAGCAACTCAGCATTTAGTCTTATTAAGGGAGCCACCTCCCTCAGTACATAGGACGCTTGGTGAATAAAAGTAGTGAACTCATGGTTATCCTTGGATCGAGCGCTCCCTTGCTCTTAATAAAACTTCGCTACATCATTAACAAGAGCATTTATATCTTTCCATCCCAATGCCTTAGAAGTATATGTTCCTGCCTTTACTTTGTTTTAAGGCAGTTGGGTTCGGAGGCAACACTATGTTCGAATGTCCTTACAATTAGGCTCTGAGCTCTAGCAGGTGAGTTATTTGCCGCCTCAATAGGAGTGGATGCTAGAGAAATTGAGCTTGGAGCAGGAGCTAAAGCTGATCTCGGAGTAGTCGCCACTATACTCTCTCCGGGTATAGTTGAGGGTGCTCGGCTCCCTTCACCCTTTTGCCTTTTGGCCCTCATCAGTTCGGCCATACTAGGGCAAGAAGTCCTTTTCATGGATTCAAAAAAGCAAACAATGAGAAAATATCAAAATCGAAAAAGAGAATTAAGAAAATTTACCCTTTTTCTTTGGACGATATGACGCGCAAGAAATCGATTGCTTCCCGGATGCCCCCTTTTAGGGCCTGAGAGGGTTCGCATCTTTAGATCTTGGGTAACATGAGATATTTTGAAATTCCTTCCCAATAGAACATTGGGGAAGTTCATCTAATCCCATGAAACCTATAGGTACCTTTGAAATATTTTGGAGTCGCCACCCAACTTATAAGAAATTAGGAAAGTTCGTTTAATCTCGGGGTCTAAACAAAGTAGTTCGGAACTTTACTCTTATTAATGTCTTGGTTAATTATACATGATTTTTTTATATTAAATTTACATCTCTCTCTTACACATCATGCATTAACGCACATATCAAGCATCGAAAAAACGATAAAATAATAAAGAAAACTACAAAAATAAATTAAAATATAAGATTGGGACAAAAATACAATCCCCCTAAATGTAAAATTAAAGTAACATAAATAAAACTTATACATAAAGCGGTGTATTATTTAAAATAGGAACATTGGTTCCTTCATGAACACTAAAAAAATTAAAGAGCTATTTTTAAGAAAATCGGGATGAGTGATCCCATTTTAAGAAAAGTTAACTCTTCTTTTTAAAAGTGAGATTTCATTGGTTAAAATTAAGACATTGGTCCCATTTTATTAGAAAAAATTTCAATTTATTAATAAAAATGTTATTTGTGATTTTATTTTTAACGTGCATAAAATAAATAAATTTATTACAAATTAAATGATAAAAATGAATAAAAGCAACATAATGAAAAATAATAAAATTAATAAAAATGACAAATCCAACCAAAAGATAAGATTGGGACAAAAATACAATCCCCCAAAATGTAAAATTAAAGTAACATAAATAAAGCTTATACATAAAGCGGGGTATTATTTAAAATAGGAACATTGGTTCCTTCATTCACATTAAAAAAATTAAAGAACTATTTTTAAGGAAATCGGGATGAGTAATTCCATTTTAAGAAAAATTAACTCTTTTTTTAAAAAATAAGATTTCATTAGTTAAAATTAGTACATTGGTTCCATTTTATTAGAAAAAATTCCAATTTATTAATAAAAATGTTATTTGTGATTTTATTTTTAACATGTATAAAATAAATAAATTTATTACAAATTACATGGTAAAAATGAATAAAAGCAATATAATGAAAAATAATAAAAATGACAAATCCAACCAAAAGGGCACCTTCGAATCTCCATTAATCCCCATTTGCCATTGAAAATACTCACACAAAAAATAAGAATTGTAGACAATAAAAACTAATATTTGTAAATAAATCTAGAAAATCAATTAAATTAAATAAAATAATAAAAATAAATATTATCATATAAAATAATCAAAAATAAAATAAACATGATAAAATAAAATTAAAATCACACAAAAAACTATGCAAAATACGAATTGAAAAGTATAAAAACGGGACAAAATAAGTTAAAAAGGGCAAAAAAGATTAAAAAAAATAAAAGCTAAGGGGCAGCTAGGGGTGAGCATGGACCGGTTAACCAGTCCATGAGCCCAAAAAAAAATCAGCCCATTAATATCGGTTTTTTGAAATTTCAGTCCATTACCATCGGTTAACCAATCCATCGGTTTCGGATTTTCGGACCGATTAACCAATATTTTTCGGTTAACCACTATAATTATAAAATGCATTTATAAAAAAATTAAATTGTCGAAGACACTTAAAATTTAAAATTAGAAAACAAACATAATCCAACATAATAATTAAATATGATATTCAAACAACAAACATAAACTTAAAATATTCAAAAATATTATTTTCACATATATTAAAAATTTTATTTTATTTGAAATTTTTAGTTAATATATTAATTTTATATAACTTTTCGAATATATTTTGATTTTAATTAATGAAAAATTAATATATCGGGAAATAATAAGAAATACTAAATATGTACATATTAAACAATTAATAAATTAACTAAAATAATTTTAAAAAAACTAAAATGAAATTGAAATATTTTAAAGTAAATGAAAATTAAAAGGATATAAATAATTAACTATGAAAATAATGAAATAAAAAATTATAATAAAAATAAAAAAAAAGAGTGAAATATAATTATAAAATATAGGGGTGTTCATTTATCGGTTTCGATTCGGTTAACCAATTTATAAGCTAAAAAATAAAAACCAGTCCATTAATATCGATTTTTGTAAAACACTAACCATTAACCATAAATATCGGTTCGGTTAACCTATTTTTTGAATCGATTTCGGTTCGGTTTCTTGGTTAACCAAATCCAACAATTTTTTTGCTCACCTCTAGGGGCAGCCTAGCCACGATGGGCAAGCAGGTCACCCCTCACCTTCTTCCTGCCCCTCATGGGTAGGAACAAGGATGGAGCAAAAAAAAACCACACTTCCTCCAAAATCCTCAACAAAATTGCAATTTTAGTTTGTTTTACTTGATTCTATATCATGTTCACGCAAAAACCATTTAAATTAACTTAAATCTTAAACAAAAAAAAATAACAAATCCAATAATTGAAAACACAAAATATTCAAACTTTATGAACAAATGTAAGAATAAGAGGGAAAAAAATAAAATTATGCAATTGAGCATAGAAATTTACCCTTAGAATTATTCAATCTGAAAAGTAAGAATGCGAATTGATTTCCTTATCAATAATCTTGAAGAAAAAACAAATTCTCTTGTTTTTTGAAAACAAAATCCCATATTTACTTTTTCTTCCGAATTTTTTCAGCAAAATCCCCCTTTTTGGAAGCAAAAACTCCCAAATTAAATTCAAAACTTTAATTTTAAAACCAAAAAAAAACCGTTTTGGCACTCCAAATACCCGAAAAAATGTTAGAATTAAATTTCGATAGGAATTATATTATTTTTAGGGAGCAAAAATGCCAGAAACACGAGAGGGATGACAAAGGGCGGCCTCTCAGCGAGAGATGCCCTGCGTAGGCTCCCGCCCCTCGCCAGGCAAGGCACCCGCCCCTCGCGAGGGGTGGCCTGATGACGTCAGCAGCTTTTTTTTAAAGAACTTGACAACGAAACATCACTTCTCACCTTTTCCCTTATGAACAGGCATTAATGTCATCATTGGGTAACCCTGATCTAGGCTGTCTTGGGATCCGGTATCTACAGACGAGTTGGTTCTAGAAGAGGAATTTCGCATTGTAACTACTCTCTAATATCAACTTCATTTTGGGCGGTCTCCCTCCATCGAGCTAATGTGTTCTCTTCCTCTGAGAGGTACGATTGGTTGTCATTCTTATTGACGAACAAATCCCAATGAGTTTGAAACGAATTTTGTCGCTCTCAATTACAAAGAATCGGGTTTTCCAATTCTTTAGGGACTTTGGATTCCCTGAGAAAAATCCATAGCCTGCTCAGGCTTGGATATAATTATGGTCTTCTGTAGCAATTCAGAACCCCACGATATGAGTAGCTTATAATGTCCTAACAGTCAAGTTAATACTGTGCTCGGCTACCTATATTTGTAGAGTTGATAGAGTGTGCCAAGCATTTGGGATGTATTTGCCCAATCGTGAGGCTGTCATAGTGTAAGAAGTCAAGTTCAAACTGTGTTAATGAGAGATTTACTCCGGCTTCAAAATTCTCTTTATAAACCACTATAGTCTTTTTGACTTGGAATTTGGCATTTGCTCGTATGGAGGGTCTAGGGGCACGGATCCTATAGTTGTGGGGAATGCTCAACTTCTCCCTTAGTTCGACCATTTGATCGCTCTTAAAAATCGAACTAATGCTCCCTACACTAGGAAGTCTTCTTGATTCTTTTCTTCTTTCCTGTTCTGGTTGACTGGCACTTGGTGATCCAGGGGAACTGTCATCAAGAAGCCCTTCCTCTACCCTAACTCTCTCTTGGCACTCATTATACAAAAGCAAGAAAAAATAGGGATACAAACATGAGATTTTGAAAGAGATTTGGAGAAGAAATTTGAGATTGCAGCACTAGGAAACACCTTGGAATGAAAATAAAACTTAAAACCAGCAAGCTTGAAATAGATGAAACAAAGAAGAAAATACAGGAAAGTAAATGGTTTGGAGCAGTAAAATAGCAAAAGAGATGAAGAAACAAAGAATGAAGAAGTAAAAAGCAAAACGGAGTGAAAATGAAGAGGACATATATGTATAAGAGCAAACCAACAAAGGTCAAGCATGTTGTAACACCCCCTTCCCTTATGTAGGAGAACCCATCCGAGAATGCAGTAAGAACCCGTATGAGCAGGGGTGTCACCAAGCAAAACGGTACAATAACATTCATCCACATATAATATACATACAGAAATACAGCGGAAATAAAACTTTAAAACCAAACCGATCATATACTCATAGATAGAATAATAATATTCATTACAACTGTTCAGATATTACCAAAATAATTAAATCTTTCAGAATTAAAAAGCGAAAGCGGAACAAAAGACTAAATACAATGAGAGATAACTATTACAAAAAGAATCATAATACTAAAAGAAGCTAAGCCCTAACATCAATCCCACTAAGTTGGCTTGACTTCCGGCAACTCTCCCAAAAGCTATACACCTTCCGCACCTGCACGGATAAAACACCCTTGCCAAGCGATAATGCTTAGTGGGGAAACAAACAACAATAATATGGATGGCCATTCACAATGGTCATCAAGGCAGGTCATATACATATTGGCATATGCTAATAATCATATAAGATATAATCATAATCGAAACACATTCATAAACATTCCAAGGTTCATAATCACATTCATAAGCTACTGATTCATATGCTCATAAATAGAGTCATTTAGATTCAAAAACTTATAATCATAGTCATTCGGATTCACATTCTTATAAGCATAACCAAATAAAGCACAACACCTGCTAACTCACAGTAGTGGATAATGAGTGAACGCATGGCAGTACCTTACGGGTACAAATCGAAAAGCAACATTACATTTTCTTTCTCATTTCAAAACATTTTACGGAGGGGATCTTAAACAAGATCCAAACACATTGAGGTTCGTGAGAAACCAAATAGGGGACCTGATCAGGGTCCATAACAGAACTGAAGGCTGCAGCTATGGAACTCTATTAGGCATGCCTAACTATCCACTTATTTGACTCTTGCGGGTCATACATAATCCATCATATCACATTCACATAATTCATCAAATTATCAATGCATAATACATCCAATAATATTCATATACTTCATAAAATAGTCCATGTATAAACTAAAAGCATCACAAGTTCGGAAATTAAACATCGGAAGTCACACAAGAAAACTCAATTTGAAGCCAAGGGTGTCGCGCTCGCAACAGAGGCCAAACTAGCCCCAGGTCGCGATCGCGGTAGTCTTTGGGCTCGCGCGGAGGCAGAAGTCCATATCACTATCGCGCTCACGACAGTGAGCGGCCAACAAAGGCTGTCGCGCTCACGCGCAGGCGTGCGCTCACGATAAGGAACTGCCCAAAACTGCTCGGCAGCCGAGCGCTCTGTCGCGCCGCGATAAAGAGCTCTCGCTGTGGCCGATCGGTAACCCAAATCCGCTCGGCACGCGCGAGAGCTAAATTCACCGAGCTCTGTCGTGACCTCGCAATAGTGTCGCGCTCGCGACACTGTCGCGCTCGCTATAGAGTAGTGATTTCCAGCTCTTACACGAAAATCTGCAGAATTTCACACTTCCAAAACACCCAAACCTCCAATCTCAAACACAAATCAACCCAAACTTCATCTTACCTCAAACCAACCTTTCCATCATCATAAATAACATAAAACACAACTGAAATTAACAATTAATACAATCAAAATCATGGATCAATATAATCAAACTACTCAAAAACAACAAACTCAGAAAATTTCAGCAAAGTTCACTAAACTTACAATTGGCTTCAATAAATCATCATTCATGCATCATAACTTAAATCAAACCAAAACCCATAACATTTACACTAATATGAGAATCATCAAACCTCAAATTTCCAGAAATATCAATCAACATACCAAAACACAAAAATATACAAATTCAAATAATTCCCAAACCTGAAAATTCCTATGCTCCTAGTGGCAAGCTCCGCTCCCACTCGCCTTCTCTTTCCCCTTTGGATCTCGAGTTGGCTCTTCTAAACCCAGAAAACCCAAGAACCCAAACAACACACAAAAATCTTAAGTCAAGAACACATCTAACCAAATCAAAAGAAGAAGAAGATGAAGAAGAAGAGAAAACCCACTAACTTACCAATAAAGCTCTTGAGAATTACCAATATCCACCAATAAGACAACCAAGAAGAGAAATAATCAAAGTGTAGCAAGAGGAAGAGGAAGGAAGAAGAAGCAAAACAGGGAAGGAGGAAGAGAACGGGAAAGCTAGGGCAAAATTCTACCCTCTCTTTCTCTCTCCTCTCTTTATATAACCCTTCTTAATTTCCCTTGCCACATGTCACCTTGAGATTGGTGGGTTTTGATAATTCACACCCTACTCCCATGCAAGACACTACACACAAGGCTAACCGTTACTAACTCACACACTACTCCCCTATGAGCATGCACACACACTAACAATACTCATACACTCTAATAAAACCCACAAAACATGCATATTATCCAAAATACCCTTAACACATGCAAAAACACTCACACATGCACACATATACATGGCTACAAACACATGGCTCAAACTACTAGGGGGAAAACGGGGTGTCACAACTCTCTCCTACTAACAAGAATTTCATCCTCGAAATTCTCACCTGAACTGAACAACTATGGATACTGAATCCTCATCATCGTCTCTGGTTCTCATGTCGCTTCCTCAACTCCATGATGCTACCAAAGAACCTTAACCAGAGGGACTTGCTTACTTCTCAACTGTCTGACTTCTCAAACTATAATGGCTTTCGGTTCCTCATCATAAGAATAATCTGGCTGAATACGAACATCTTGAACCGACAACACATGCGACAGATCCGATCTATACCAACGAAGCATGGAGACATGGAAGACATCGTGCATCTTAGCCAACTCCATCGGTAACGCCAACCTATAGGCTACCGGACCAACTTTCTCCAAAACCTCAAAAGGCCCAATGAATCAAGGACTAAGTTTACCTTTCTTACCAAATCTCAACACTTTCCTCCAAGGTGAAACCTTAAGGAAAAGTTTGTCCCCAACCTCAAACCGAATATCCTTTCTTTTCAAATTGGCATAGGATCTCTGCCTATCCTTAGCCACTTTCAGATTCTGCTGCACAACTCTGATTTTCTCATCTGTATCCCTAATCATCTCTAGCCTAATAAAAGATCGTTCGGTCAACTCTGTCCAACAAACCGGAGTTCTACATGATCGACCACACAAAGCCTCAAATGGTGGCATTCCGATGCTCGACTGAAAGCTGTTATTGTAGGCAAACTCCATAAGCCGCACATACTTGTCCCAACTGCCAGAAAAATCCAAAGCACAAGCCCAAAGCATATCCTCCAAAATCTGGATAACCCACTCTAACTGACCATCTGTCTGAGGATAAAATGCCGTGCTGAAATTCAACTTAGAACCCAAAGCTCTCTGCAATTCCTTCCAAAACTTCAATGTGAACCTTGGATCCCGATCTGACACTATCGACAATGGCACACCATTCAGTTGGACTACCTCATCCACATAAACACTGGCCAACTTATCCATCGAGTAGTCCACTCTGACCGGCAGAAAATGAGCCGACTTCGTAAGCTGATCTACAATCACCCAAACTGAATCATGCTTTCGCTGCGTCACTGGAAAACCCGACACGAAATCCATGGCAATATCATCCCATTTCCACATAGGAGCAGATAAAGGAGTGAGCAATCCTGAAGGGACTTGATGCTCAGCCTTTACCTGCTGACAAGTCAGACACTTTGCCACGAATTCTACAATGTCTCTCTTCATTCCAGACCACCAGTAGAACTGCTTCATATCCCGATACATCTTCTCACTACCAGGATGCATAGTAAAGACCGTAGTGTGTGCCTCACTCAAAAGCTTCTTCCTTAACTCATCACTCTCGGGCACACACAAACGATTCCTATACAGAAAACTCAGACTGCTTACCCTGCTGAACCTCTCACAAAACCCATTGCGATCTAACATCATCCTTCTGAGCATCCATAATCGACTGTCTCAAGGTCGGTTTCACTCTCAATTGGGCAACCAAAGCCCCATCTGAATCAAATCTCCACCTGAACCGCCTTAAGAACAAAGCCGAAACTAACTTCCTACTCAATGCATCCGCAACCACATTAGCTTTGCCCGGATGATAATCCACAATGCAGTCATAGTCCTTAAACAACTCCAACCATCGGCGCTGTCTCATGTTCAACTCCTTCTGTGTGAGGAGATACTTCAAACTTTTATGATCCGTGAAGATCCTACACTTCTCCCCATACAGATAATGATGCCAAATATTCAAAGCAAATTATTACAGCTGCCAATTCCAAATCATGTGTCGGATAGTTCTTCTCATGAGGTTTCAACTGACGAGACGCATAAGCAACAACTTTACCCTCTTGTATCAACACACATCTGAGCCCAACACCTGAAGCATCACTGTACATCACAAACTCCTTACCCGAGATGGGCTGAGTAAGTAGAGGAGCTTCAACTAACAATCTCTTCAATTTCTCAAAGCACGCTTGGCACTTATCCGACCATTCAAATCTAACTCATTTTCTCAACAATCTCGTCATAGGAGCAGCAATAACTGAAAAACCCTTCACAAACCGACGGTAATAGCCGTCAAACTAAGGAAACTTCTCATTTCAGGAACATTCCTAGGCGCTTTCCAATTCACAATCACCTCAATCTTAGCTGGATCCACTTGAATACCCTTAGCTGACACAATGTGACCTAAGAAAGACACCTCTTGAAGCCAAAAGTCACACTTACTAAGCTTCGTAAACAAACGGTGCTCCCTCAAAACTTGCAACACTAACTAAAGATGCTCTTCATGCTCACTCTCATCCTTCGAGTAAACAAAAATATCATCAATGAACACTACTACAAATCGGTCGAGATATGGCCTAAACACTTGGTTCATCAAATCCATAAAAGTCGCAGGTGCATTGGTCAAACCAAATAGCATCACAAGGAACTCATAGTGGCCATACCGCGTCCGAAATGCAGTCTTAACCACATCCACATCTTTCACCCGAAGCTGATAATAACCCGACCGAAGATCAATCTTGGAGAAGACACCTGCACCTCTGAGCTGATCAAACAAATCCTTAACTCTAGGCAACGGATACTTATTCTTCACTGTGACCTTATTAATTTGCCTATAGTCGATACACATCCTCAAGGTACCATCCTTCTTCTAAACAAACAACACCGGAGCTCCCCATGGAGATATGTTGGGTCTAATAAACCCCTTATCCAATAACTCTTGTAGCTAATTTTTAATTTCTCTCACCTCTACAGGAGCCATCCGATAAGGTGCTTTCGAAACGGGCGAAGTACCCGGCATTATCTCTATGGACAACTCCACTTCTATCTCGGGAGGCAACCCAGGCAACTCACTTGGAAACACATCACCAAACTCCCTAACAACTGGGATATCCTCAATCTCAACCTAATCATGCTTAAAATCCAATACCACTGTTAAAAATGCTTCACAGTCTTTCCTCATGAACCTCTTAGCTTGGATAGCAGAAATCACATCACTCAAAGAACTCGAACCCAAACCTTTGACCACAACAGAAGACTGATCTCTATCTCGCAACACAACTACTTTCCTATGATAATCAACTACAACCCGATGCTTGCTCAACCAATCCATACCCAAGATCAGATCAAACTCTCGAAATGGCAACTCAATCAAATCCGTAGAAAACTCAACACCTTGAACCAAAAGAGGGCAATTCCTATACACTCTACTCACAATGACACTATGCCCTAAGGGACTGGTCACACAAACCTCATAATCTAACTGATCAACATCATGCAATTTATCAAATAACTTACTCGTGCACAAATATGAGTGTGTGGAACCAGGATCAATTAGAGCATATAACTCAGTGTCAAAGAGTACGAACTTACCAGCAATCACATCCGGAGCATCCTGCTCATCCCGAGCTCTCATGGCATAAGCTCTAGCTGGAATCATCAAAGGACGATCAACAGACTCTGATGGAGCTCCCTCTCTAGGCCGACCACCTCGACCTCTACCTCGACTGGCTTGCGGTGTATTAGATCCAACTCTGCTAGCTTCATACTGATCACCAGAAGCCTCACTCAACTTCGAACAGTTAGCTAAATAGTGATCAGTGCTCCCACATCGGAAACAATCACCCATGAGCCACCTACACTCACCCCTGTGTCGCCTGCTGCAGTGAGAACACTAAGGCAATGCCTTAGTCCTAGTACCAGAACCACCTCTGCCCACACTAGAACCCATGGCAGAACCTTGCCTCCTACATTTCGAAGCAGGCCCTGAGGAAGACTCATCATGCGGGTTCCTAGACCTCTTACCCGAAGATGATGATGATCCTCCACGAGCGGGATTCCTCCTCTGGGCTCTCTCCCTCAGAACTGACTCAGATCTTTTGGCCCGCATTGCTGCTTGCACAATCTGGTAGTACCCAATACCCGGAGTACTCATCAAAGAAATCAGCATAGCCCGCAAGGACTCATTCAAACCAGCCTCAAAGTGCCTACATCTGAACTCCTCTGTCAAAACACCCTCTGGAGCATACTTAAAAAGACGATTGAACTCTTTCTCAAACTCCAAAATAGTCATAGCTCTTTGCTTCAAACTCAAGAACTGTGCCCACTTTGCATCCTTGTAAGCCCTTGTCACATACTTACTAGTAAACTCCCTCTCAAAGAACTCCCAAGTGATCGGGTCAGGCAACTGGGGATGCCTATGGACCAACTTCCAACAATCGTAGGCGGATCCCTGAAGCAAAGCCACAACACATCCTACTTGCCTATCAGGAGGGCACCGAATCCCATCCAGAACACGCTGCACTTTCTTTATCCATTTCTCAGCATACTCAGACTCATCTAGACTGGTCCCATGGAAATCCTCTGTACCAGCTTTCCTCATACTCTCTAAAGGGGCTCTCAAAGCTGTCACTTTCTCTAAGACACGAGCCATTTCCTGAGAAATTTTCAACATTGCCTCAAAGGGCATGGCTGCAGCCTCAGGCTGAACCCTAGGTGTTTAAGCCGAAATAGACACTGAAGGATCTACTACTTGAGGATTTACACTCTCAGCAGACCCCTCAAGCGACCCACGTACGAAATCAGAATCCATCTAAAACAAACACAAAGAAACCCGCATCAGCTAACACAGTCCTAAACATATATCTATGCACAACAACACCCAAAAAATGCCTAAATCGGGGCTCTGATACCAAAAATGTAACACCCCCTTCCCTTACGTAGGAGAACCCATCCGAGAATGGAGTGAGAACCCGTATGAGCAGGGATATCACCAAGCAAAACGATACAATAACATTCATCCACATATAATATACATACAGAAATACAGCGGAAATAAAACTTTAAAACCAAACTGATCATATACTCATAGATAGAATAAAAATATTCATTATAACTGTTATGATATTACCAAAATAATTAAATCTTTCAGAGTTACAAAGCGAAAGCTGAACAAAAGACTAAATACAATGAGAGATAACTATTACAAAAAGAATCGTAATACAAAAAGAAGCTAAGTCCTAACATCAATCCCACTTTGTTGGCTTGACTTGTAGCGACTCTCCCAAAAGCTATACACCTTCCGCACCTGTACGGGTGTTAAGCGATAACGCTTAGTGGGGAAACAAACAACAATAATATGGACGGCCATTCACAATGGTCGTCAAGGCAAGTCACATACATATTGGCATATGCTGATAATCATATAAGATAAAATCATAATCGAAACACATTCATAAACATTCCAAGGTTGATAATAATATTCATAAGCTACTGATTCATATGCTCATAAATAGAGTCATTTAGATTCACATACTTATAATCATAGTCATTCGGATTCACATTCTTATAAGCATAACCGAACAAAACACAATACCTGCTGACTCACAGTAGTGGATAACGAGTGAACGCATGGCGGTACCTTACGGATATGAATCGAAAAGCAACATTATATTTTCTTTCTCATTTCAAAACATTTTACGGAGGGGATCTTAAACAAGATCCAAACACATTGAGGTTCGTGAGGAACCAAATGGGGGACCTGATCAGGGGCCAGAACAGAATTGAGGGCTGCAGCTACTGAACTCTATTAGGCATGCTTAACTATCCACTTATTTGACTCTAACAGGTCATGCATAATCCATCATATCACATTCATATAATTTATCAAATTATCAATGCATAATATATCCAATAATATTCATATACTTCATAAAATAGTCCATGTATAAACTTAAAAGCATCACAAGTTTGGAAATTAAACATAGGAAGTCACACAAGAAAACTCAATTTGAAGCCAAGGTGTCGCGCTCACGACATCTGTCGCACTCATGAAAGAGGCCAAACTGGCCCCAGGTTGCGATCGTGGCAATCTTCAGGCTCGCGCGGAGACAGAGAGCTCTCGCTGCGGTCGATCGGCAACCCAAATCCACTCGGCACGCGCGAGAGCTGAATTGATCGAGCTCTGTCGCGACCTCGCAATAGTATTATGGTCGCGAAAGAGTCATGATTTCCAGCTCTTACGCAAAAATCTGCAGAATTTCACACTTCCAAAACACCCAAACCACCAATCTTAAACACAAATCAACCCAAACTTCATCTTACCTCAAACCAACCTTTCCATCATCATAAATAACATAAAACACAACGTAAATTAACAATTAACACAATCAAAATCATGGATCAACATAATCAAACTACTCAAAAACAGCAAACTCAGAAAATTTCAGCAAAGTTCACTAAACTTACAATTGGCTTCAATAAATCATCATTCATGCATCATAACTTAAATCAAACCAAAACCCATAACATTTACACTAATATGAGCATCATCAAATCTCAAATTTCCAGAAATATCAATCAACATACCAAAACACAAAAATGTACAAATTCAAATAATTCCCAAACCTGAAAATTCGTATGCTCCTAGTGGCAAGCTCCGCTCCCACTCGCCTTCTCTTTCCCCTTGGGATCTCGAGTAGGCGCTTCTAAACTCGAAAAAACCCAAGAACCCAAACAACATAAAAAAAATCTTAAGTCAAGAACACATCTAACCAAATCAAAAGAAGATGAAGATGAAGATGAAGAGAAAACCCACTAACTTACCAATAAAGCTCTTGAGAATTACCAAGATCTACCAACAAGACAACCAAGAAGAGAAAGAATCATAGAGTAGCAAGAGGAAGAGGAAGGAAAAAGAAGCAAAACAGGGAAGGAGGAAGAGAACGGGAATGATAGGGCAAAATTCTGCCCTCTCTTTCTCTCTCCTCTCTTTATATACCCCTTCTTAATTTCCCTTGCCACATGTCACCTTGAGATTGGTGGGTTTTGATAATTCACACCCTACTCCCATGCAAGACACTACACACAAGGCTAACCGTTACTAACTCACACACTACTCCCCTATGAGCATGCACACACACTAACAATACTCATATACTCACATCCTAATATCAAATATGCACCCACACTCTAATAAAACCCACAAAACATGCATATTACCCAAAATACCCTTAACACATGCCAAAATATTCACACATGCACACTTACACATGGCTACACACACATGGCTCAAACTACTAGGGGGAAAATGGGGTGTGACACATGTGGCCACAAGCGGTTGGATGTGTCATATCTATCATTACTTAGCGCGAGAACCAAAGTGTCATGTTCTGCTCTAGAACTGCTCTGGCCATCAAATTGCAATAAATGAGGCGTCATCATGTCCTTTATTGCACCACGCGCTTAGGGTTTCTTTTTGAATTCAATTTTACCGCCCAACCTGACGTAAATGTCATACACTAGAAGGGGGACTTATGATAACCGGACACTCAGTTAAAGAGTTCGGAGCACCGAGCTCATCGGAATACTTATCCAATGAATAGCTCGATTCCTCCACATATCTCGTCATCTGAATAGTACTCAAAGAGCTTCCTCTGTTTAGAACACTTTCAAAGTCCTTAGAAGACTCCAGTTCCACCATAATGGGAATTCTGCGATTTGCCTTATCTGATTCTACAAATCAGGAATCAACAAGGATTCTTTTTGATTTGGGACTCCTTTTCCTATTTGAACTCTACTATATATTCCTATCAGGTATGAAGAGGAGGATCAAACTCTTGCTCTTAATTTCTCTAAATACTTTCGTCAATTTACTGACTTAACCATCGGAGTCTCTCCTGCCGAAAATTCGCCAGATTTCTTGTGTTTTTAGGTGACTTGCTCTATCTGATCAATCCGAAAACTTTGGACTGTCATCACAAACAAATATAATCATAAATATTAACTAACAAAAAAATCTCTTTCTGCCTTTCTTTTTCTTTTCTTCCTCTGCCTTCTCATATTGCTTTATTCTATTAAGTAATCCCCATATAACATTTTTTACCTGATCAGGAAATTCTTCATCAACCCATCTAAAGTATCCACAACCTCCTTCTTCATATCACAAATCACAAAATAGTGGGATTCAATTTAAAACAATAAATCAGAAAACAGAGCAATCCAAATATAATTACCTTTCTAAGCCTGCATGCAATAAACCTTCTTCCAAGATTCGATTACTTCCATTCGATATTCATTACCATATAATCACCAAAACAACACAGATGTACTTGCTTATACATGGAATTACCTAATGTAGAACTGCGAGATGAAGGAGAAGACTAAGAAGACGATAATAATCTTTGCTCTGTCGAAATAAAAAGAATCAGATTAGGAAAACTTTGATTAACACTCTGAAATTCTTATGGTTGGATAACATGGACAACAAAACCAACACAAAAAACTGCAACACAAAGGGATGGAGATTTGGGAGAGACAGGGAGGAAGTTTTATATTTATATTCATAATTTGTTACTGTTGACAAGCGGTAACAAATTATTTCACGCGCTCCATTTCAGTCCAAAATCACAATTGCATTCATGTCAACATTTTGTGTTTAAAAATATCACAATTTAGAAATTTAAATATTTATTCGATTATTAGAAAAATTTAAGGTATCAAAATAAATTTTTTTATTTTTTTGGATGTCACCCGATAGATTCATCCTGATTTTATTTTCACTTTAACGCAATAATGGATTAAGCAACAAGTACTCCCATATTTTCTTATGAATTATTTTTTGTACTTTCAGGAAAAACTTAAAAAGTTATTATTATGTATATATAATAATTTTATTAAATTAAGTCATGAAAAAAGATAATAACAAGTGCAAGTAATTGCCTTTTACTGAACACCAAGAAATTTCCTTTTGCACACATACATAGCTTTTTTTATTTTCTTTTCATAAAAATTCATTGTTTTCCAGCCTTTTTCTCTTAACTTTTTTTTTTTCCAACCGAACTTTTTTCGTGGGCATAAGTGTCCTGTATATGTGGAATGTGGCAAGCATGTGCAGGTCAGCAGACTCAGCAACCATTTGCAATAGGTAAAGATTAAAACAATGGTTCTATTTTTTTCTTTTTATTGTTTTATGGTTTTGTTTTTGTCAAGTCCCACTTCTATTCGTTCATCAACAATTGATTTCTTTATCTTCACACCGCATAATATCAATTTACTGGCAAAACTTTTCATTACTTTATCATTCGTCCAACTATCGTAGGAGATTTAAGTGCAAATGATAAAATGAGTAAAGACAAAACACATTTCATTAAATTAAGACAAAATAACATAGTAAACGCTGTCAGTCAACAAAGCTTTTCTTTTCATCTTCCGCTAATTCTTTCTCCATTTTCTTTTGCTTAAGCAAATTGATAACTTCAGCAAGAGCAATGTCAGGATTATCACTCTTCAATAACTCTTCAGCCAAAGCAGCAGGTGTCACCTCTACACTTTCAATCAAATCATCAATTTCTTCAAACAATTGATGATCTTTAATTCCAAGATAATTATAGGCCAAAACTCTGAATCCTCGAGTAGTACAATAAGACATATGAATGTGCATATCCATTCGACCCGGTCGAAGCAATGCAGGATCTAATACTTCTTTATGATTAGTTGTGAACACTATAATCCTCTCCTCTCCACAGCTTGACCATAACCCATCAATGCAGTTTAATAGAGATGAAAGAGAAAATTGCTGTTCCTCAAAAAAACAAGACAAAAATAAATTTATCAAACAGAACAGAGCAAAGCAGAATCAGAGTTCTCTGTTTTTTAATCACAGGATATGTACTAACCTTGCCATAAGTGGATTCCTCATCAGATTTATCAGGTGATACTGATGATGGTTTGCGTCTTTTTCGTACTTCTGAATTGCAATCAATATCCTCAATTACAGTTATGGATTTTCTGTCAATATCAAGCATAGCCTTCCTCAAATCACCATCAGAAAATATATTACCAAGCTCCAAATCATACACATCAAATTTCAAGTAATTAGCCATGGCCGCGATCAAGCTCGATTTCCCAGTTCCAGGAGGTCCATACAACAAATATCCACGCTTCCAAGCTTTCCCAATTTTCTTGTAGAAATCTTTCCTTCCCAAGAACCTCTCCAGATCATCAATAATCGATTTCTTCAACTCGTGATCCATGGCGAGTGCATCGAAAGTAGCTGGATGTCGAAAATCTATACCAGTCCAGCGCAGATTAGACCTTGTAAACAGCTTCAAAACCTTATCTTCTTCAGTTAATAACGTAGAAGTATCAAGAATATGTGTCAAGTACTCATTAAATACCTTTTCTTTATATTGTTCTTCAAAAATAATCTCAAATTGACCCTTGTTAATGCTCCTTTCCTTTTTAGCTTTGCCAGATGGACAATCGTCGTTTTCTTGTTTAGCAAATTGCCATGTAATTTCAATTCCTTGGAAAACATCAACAATCTTTTCACCTTCAACAAGAGCAGCGGTCACATTCCTTTGGCCTCTGAACTTTCCTACTCTAATTACATTGTTGTTGCGACCAACTTTGGCGGATAAGTAAAATCTTGAAGCATCTATGAGCTTGTTACGGTCAAGACCATCCCAAGAATCATCGATGATGAAAGTAGCATAAGAAGGAGATAAGTTTCTCCGAGAGAAAAGCAAGTAGATTTTTGAGATGATGAAGGATTCAAGTTTCTTGGGCACAAGTTCATGGTAGGCATTTCTTAGTAGCATCAAAGATGTGGAGAAGGAAGCATACAAGGATAGCAAAGAGGATGTTGAAGGGAACATCCTTGTATTTTCTAAGAAAGAATAGGCTTGCATGATGCTTTGATTTTTCAAGAGAGACGCAACAACTAGGTAAACTAGGAATGTGTAGTTTTATATACCGGTGATTAAGAGAGGCTATTAAAATGTTTAACTTAGAGCTTCTAAAATATTTTAGGTTGTTTTGGCAAAAGCTATTTTTGCATCTGTAACTAAACCCAAAAGATAAATTGTGGAGATGGTTTGCTTTTCGATTTTACTAGATTGTTCATCTCTTTTTACTTTAATTACTAAAATGCCATTGAATATATTTTATTAAATATAAATTTGTGTTAATCTACAAGTACGAATTACCACATTTGCTTCCTCATTATTTCTTTGTCCCGCCGACATACTGCACCTGTTTCCTTTTTTTTATTTTTATTTTCTAATTGATTGATAATTCGTATAAATAAATTGCAGATCAATTCATTTCACGCTCTAAAAGCAACTTCATTACATGTTTTTTTTTTATTATTTTAATGCCACTGTTTTTTACTTAATATTTGAAATAACTTTTTTTAGTATTTCTTCTATCATTTGATTACAATTTTTAGTAATTTTTTTTAATTCTCATATCATTTTATAGTTGTTTTATTTTTTTTATTTTTTTATAGCCATTATTTTGATTTAATATTTGAAATAACTTTTCTTTTAATATATTACTCCCTCAATTTCATAATATATGTCACTTTTGTTATTTTGTTAGAATTAAAAACATTAATTAAGGCTAAATTTAGAATTTAAAATATATTAGAGAATGACTAAATTACCCATATTTTTATTACTTTCAAAATTCTAATTTAAATCTAATTTGTTTAATAATATTGTAAATTAAATATGAAATTAATATTGTATTGAAAATTGAAAAAAGTAAATTAATATTTTATTGAAAATTTAAAAATGACATATAAATGGAAGGAGTATATATCATGTGTATAGGTGAATTAATAGTTGTTGGCTAGTAATCAAAACTATTTATATTAATGCATGTATTAAATGTAATCGTAACCTTTAATTTTCTAAATAATATTACAAGCTTAGAATTCTTTCAAGATCATTGATGACACAATTGATTCAACTAATTTAATTAGGATTCATACTATAAGAGAGAAAAGAAATACTAAGTTTGATACATGGTTACAAATATTTTATCCACTCTTTTCTTTCACTTTTCTTTATTCTTTTTCAACGGCACAAGAACGAACTTTTTCATATTTTGATTTCATATTTTGATAACTATATATTTTTATATATATATATATATTATTATGTAAAGGGAGAGGGAAGAGTTCTCCTTTTATAATTAAACCCTAGTGATTCTAAAATTCTCTATAAGCCTGATAACCATTATTTTGGGCTCACCTTACATTAGAATTAACTCAAGTAATATGGGTTGCACTTTTATAATTATTAAAATTAATCTAACAATCTACCACTTTACTCATGTTACAACTTAACAATCCAACAATATTTTAAGCATGCACCATATATCGAATCTATAAAATCGTCAAACTTGAATGAATTAAAATGATGGGATCATGGCGGTCACAAGTCATCTAGCGACATGATTCCTTCCATGTATCACACAATCAACTCAATTCAAAATAACTGTAATCGAGAAATACTGTAATTCTCAACTTTGATGTATTTCTTAAAACATAATTTGTCATTACAGTAAGACGATGCATGTACACTACATAATGTGACAACCAACAAATAAGCAAAAATATAACTTTAATTGAATTCATAAGTGTCAAAACAATAATAGCAAATAACCAAACATATGTATATGCATAACATGATCTCATGCTAACAAGGACTTGTCTATAATGCCCATCATTTCAACATGACCAGTAAGTGTTTTAGGCAGTAATCCTTTAGTTAACGGATCCGCTATCATTAAACCAATTTCAATATGCTCAATTAACACTTTATGTTTTTGCTCTTCTTCTTTGACTGATAAGTATTTCAAATCTCTATGTTCAGCACCCATAGAATACTTGTCATTTTTAGAAAAGACGATAACTGCGAAATTATCACAATAAATTCTTAGCGGTCTAGTTATATTGTCGACAATAACTAGCCCTAAGACAAAGTTCTGCAACCACAATGCTTGAATAGTGGCCTCAAAGCATGCCACAAATTCAGCCTCCATACTGGAAGTAGCAATAACAAATTATTTTCCACTCTTTCAAGAAATTGCCCCTCCTGCTAGTTGGAATAGATAATCGAAAGTTGATTTCCTTGAGTTTACACGACGAACATAGTTTGAATCTGAATAACCAATCACTTCTAGATGATTTGATTTCCTCTATGTGAGTATATAATCCTTGGTACCTTGTAAATACCTAAGGACTTTCTTTGCTGCTTTCCAATGATCCATTTTGGGATTACATTGATATCAGCCTAACATTCCAACTGCAAAACTGATGTCCGGTCGAGTACAAGTCAGAATATACACCAGACTCCCAACTACAGATGCATAGGGAATAGATTCCATTTCCTTTCGATCCAAATCATTTTTGGGACCTTATATTTCACTAAATTTACCCCATTTCTAAATTAGAACTAACCCTGCTGAGTATTTTTCCATCTTAAATCTCTCTAATACTTTACTAATATATCCTTTCTAAGACAATCCTAACAATCCATGTGCCCTGTCACGGAATATTTTTATTCCAATCACATAGAATGCCTCACTCATATCTTTTATTTCAAAGTTATTAGAGAGAAATTTCTTTACATCATGTAACAAGCCCCAATCATTAGCAGCCAAAAGAGTGTCGTTAACATACAGTACCAAAATAATAAACTTGCTCCTACTGACCTTCATATATATACACCTATCAATAATGTTTTCTAAAAAACCATAAGAGGTAATGGTATCATTGAACTTAAGATACCACTGTCGGGAAGCTTGTTTCAAACCATATATTGACTTCTTTAATTTACACACCATATTTTTCTTTTTTGCAATCATAAAACCTTTTAGTTGGTCTATATATACTTCTTCTTGTAAGTCACCATTCAGAAAAGCGATCTTTACATCCATTTGGTGAAGCTCTAAATCATAATGAGCTACCAATGCCATAATAATTCTTAAAGAGTCCTTCTCTGAAACTAGAGAGAATGTTTCTTTAAAGTCAATGCCATCATTTTGAGTATAACATTTGGCTACAAGTTTGGCCTTATACATTTCAATATTGCCTTTCGAGTCCCATTTGGTCTTAAAGACCCATTTACAGCCCACCTGCTTTGAGCCTTCAGGTAACTCAACTAGTTCCCAGACTTTATTATCATCCATAGATTTTAACTATTTTTTTCATATCATAGAGCCATTTTTCAGAATTATTGCATTTTATGGCTTCTTTAAATGAGACTGGCTCCTTATCAATGGTCAAGTCACACTAGTGCTCAAGTGAATACACCACATAGTCATTTGATATAATTGGTCTTTTATCCTTTATAGACCTTCGCAATGTTATTTCTTGTGGTATCATTTCATCATTTGTGACTTGCAAATTATTTACTGGTTCATTATTGATATTCTCTTTTTGTGTGTTTGGAATATTAACTTGTTGCTCCAGTATATTGCGTGGTTATAATGCAACAAGAGGAATAATAACTTCAGAAGAGACACTAGATGAAAGATTCTCCACCTGAATCTCTTGAATATATCCACCTTTCACGGTTCCCCACTCTCACTGATTTGTCCATTTTTAATGAACCTAGCATTACTAGACTCAGCTATCCTTGTACCATGGTTATGATAGTAAAATATATACCCTTTGGACTTTTCTGGATAACCAACGAAGTAACCACTAATGGTTCTTGCATAAGTTTCTTTTCATGAGGATTTTAAATCCTTATTTCCGCTAGGCAACCCCAAACATGCAGGTGCCTCAAGCTAGGTTTCCTACCTATCCACAATTCACAAGGCGTCACAGGAACTACTTTACTAGGAGCCCTATTAAGTAGATATATAGCTGTCTTTAATGCATACATCCATAAAAATAAATTTACATTAGAGTAACTTAACATACTCTTAACCATATCCATAAGAGTATGATTCTGCCTTTCAGCTACAACATTCTGTTATGGTGTACCAGGCATTGTATATTGGGCACAAATGCCTTGACTTTGAAGAAGTTTTGCAAATGGACCTAGACACTATCCATTCTGATCATATTTACCATAATATTCACCACCTCTATCAGACCTTACTACTTTCACTTTTCTATCTAACTACATTTCCACCTCATTAATGAACACTTCGAGAATGTCCACTAATTGTGACTTTTTATGTAGTACATAGAGATAACAATAACATGAATAGTCATCAATAAAGGTGATAAAATACTTTTCACCACCCCAAGATGGAACATAAATGGACCACATATATCAGTGTGTATTAATTCAAGTAACTATGTACTTCTTATGGCTGCATTCTTAGATATGTGTTTAGTTTGTTTGCCTTTAATGCAATCCACACACACATCCCAATCAGTAAAATCTAGTTGAGGTAAAATTTCACTTTTCGCTAACGTCATCACCCTTTCTCTAGATATATGACCTAACCTTTGATGCCACAAGTAAACAAAGTGTTTATTATGTGCACTATTACCAATATTATGTTTACCATGAAACGAAGATTCAAAATAATTAATATTAAGGTTAAAACGATATAAACCATCCATTAATGTACAAAACCCATAATATTACTATCATTTAGACAAAGAAAAAATACCGTTTGCAACATTGAAATTAAAACCTATCTCATCCAACTTACTAACATAAACTAAATTTCTAGCACATCTGGGAACATAAACACACTTTTTAAGATCTAGACTACAACCAGTGTCTAATATCAATATGTATGTCCCAATTCCTTCTATTCATGCCTTCATTTTGTTACCCATATACAGGAACCTTTCAATTTCTTTTATGGTTTGGATTGAAACGAATTCCTGCAAAACATGTAACACATGAGGAGTTGCAGCTGAATCTAACCACCAGGAATTATTGGGCACCTCAATAAGGTTTGTTTCAAAACATACTAAAACATAGTACTTACCTTTCTTTTCGAACCAACCCTTTCTCTTAAGGCAATCTTTCTTGAGGTGACCAGCTTTCTTGTAGAAGAAACAATGCTGCTCTTTATGGATTTGGCCCTTATTAACCTTCCATTGGGGCTTTATCCTTCTTGTTGTTCTTCTTTCCTGGCTTTCCCTTTTGCTGCTAGCTTTACTGTGTATTGTAAGATGCATAGAGTGTTCCTTCATTTTTTTTAATCTCCCTTTCTCTTGTACCAATATGGCCTTGATTTCTTGAAAGTTCCATTTCTCCTTAAGATTATTATAACACTTGGAAGTAACCAAATTTAGGAGGAAGTGAGTTGATAATGAATTGTACTAGGAAGGACTCACTCACATCTATGCCCATTGATTTCAGCTTTGTAGCCAAATTTGACATGCCTGTTACATGATCGTGGATTGGTTGTGATCGAGCAAACTTCTTGGTTGTTAATTCGCTCATCAAGTTTCTTACAATAGACTTGTCAGCTATGTCTGATTGTGAGTACTCCTTGATTTTCATCATAAATTTCCTCACATTGTCTATATTAGGCATCGATGGCTTAACATTTTCAGCCATTGTCAATCACATCAAGCTAAGACTCAACCTATTATACTTTTCACCGGTCTCAATAATGGTTCGTGTACCAGGTCCTTAGGCCAATAATAGCCTATATGTAGCAACTTCCTTACAATTGCCCTATTTGCTTCATGTGTTCCATAAATGCCTGCTCGGATTTAGTGACTTCATTTCAATTAGAGAATAATTAAGTGACTTTATTTCAATATTTCTTACTTCTGCCTCATTCTACTGAAGTTTCCCTGATCGGAGATATTTTATAATTGGCGTAAGCCATTTGTCCTCTTATTAATTGATTTCCATCAACTCAACCTCCTCTAAGGATGATAACAATTGTTCTTCTATGATGATGTCTTACTCCATTACATTTTAATTTGAAGCTACCATTTTGGCTAGAAAATTGGCAGCCTTATTTCTTCTCATGGGCCTTTTTTTAACTTATAGGTTGTCTATGACGATTCTAGGTCTTTTAGAGCAAGCTTTACTTTCTTTAGATATGTCTTTATATTTTTTCTGTCTTCAAACTTTCTAGGACTTGGCTCATAACCACATGTGAGTCCCTTTTAATATTAAAATTTTCTGGTTAGATTGACTTAACCAACCTCAAGCCTTGTAAGAGTGCTTCATATTTTGCTATATTGTTTGATGCTTTGAAACTCAACTTTTTCGCATATCTTATAGTTATGTCTAGTGGTCCTCTTATCACGATGCTAATTTCTATTCATTGGATGCTCCATCTACAATCATTTCCTATAAGACTTCTTTGGGTCTTTTAGCTTTCACATCTCCTATAAATTTTGTAATAAAATCTGCGAATGCCTGGGCTTTATCATTAATCTGGGTTTGTATCGTACATTGAAATAACTCAATTTTATTTCCCATCCAATTAACTTTCCCTCCAAATCAGGCATTTGAAGGAACTTTCTGAGACGCTGGTGTTGGGTTTTAAGCAGAATAATCCAAATTAAACGCAGCGAAAAAATAAAACCCGAAAAACAGGATCCATGTATTTCGATTGATTCAAATGGAAGTGATAAGATTTACTAACCTTTTCTGTGTGGGAAGCTGAATTAAACACCTTTAAATCGAACTGAAGACGTTGCCTTTAACACGAACGTCCTCTACTGGTATCCACACGCACGATCAAAATGAACCAAAGTTGCAGGAGTGCTAGCTCCCTTTAGATACGAATGGATTTTTTTTTATTTTCTTCTTTTTCAAAGAAGAACAATGGTAGCTGTATTTTCTCTCTAGAAAATTAGCTAGAGTAAATCTTTCTTATTCTCAATAATAAGTTATGCTAGCTAGGGTATCCAATGTTGGTATCCTATGTTGGTATCCAATGTTGGTATCCAATGTTTTTAAGCACCTTAAAACTCTCATTCCTTTTGAAAAACGAAAATTGAGTTTTGATAAGAGTTAATAACAAGAGATAATAGCCCAATAGCCCAATAAAATTCATATTGTTCATTTTGGTCTTGGTGTGTGACCCAATAGGTTTATATTATGTTGGCAGTGGGCCTAATCCCATAAAAGCCCATAAATCATAATTGGTCTCTAGCAAGACATTATGACTACCCAAATAATATAAATATCGTTAGTCCGATTTTAACCTGACAATAGAACATGTTATTATCCTTTTGTCACCCGATATCTTGTTCGAACATAAGTCATGGTCCATGTCAAACTTAAATTGTTCAAACATATAATTTCTCGATCACTAAGAAGACTGATAAATTCAAATGACATTGATGACACTATCAATTCATTCGAGCACGGCCATGCATTTTACAGTCCTACTTATCGAGGGGCCCAATAGATATCTCTCTCATTAGAGAGGGACAAATTCCATCTTGATTATTCACTTTCCTCCGCATAATTCTCATTATGTCCTATCATAAACTTTATAATTATCCGATTAAAGATAACGTTTGATTATGTCAAAACATAATGATCCTTATGTAGGAAACTATGATAACCTCAGGTCAAAGGATTCAATAACATATCTATTATAAGAACACTTATGACATTATCCCATGAAGTGATCTTATAGTGGGTCTATCCAGTACTTTGTTCTCTAACAAGTACGTATAAATTTGATTCATATCATCATATATAATCATCCCATGATTATCAATGCAAATCTATACTAGTCTTAATTTATCTTTATGCCCTTTATTGATAAATGACTAGGGACAACATGAATAACATTGTTATTCATAAACATTACAATAATGTAACATGCCAATAATATCAATGTGAAGAAAACCATTATATAAATGAAAATGTAATGATTACATCAAGGTCCAAATGTTTGGCCTAGGGCATAACCACTAACAGCTGGTCCAATCAAACAATAATTGTATGAGCTTTAAAATACTGCCTTAGCTTTTTTGTCGCATGATAAGAGCAATAATCGATTATTTTACTAGGCTTTTTCTCAATTTCGATCCTTTTAACACCTAGCTTATATAGTAAATTAGCAACTGTTGAGTTCCTTCTTCCCTTACCAAGATTGCTGCAACAGCTTCACCTAATATAGGAAGGCAGAGGAAAATTTTTTCTCCATGAATCAGTCAACTCAATAAAGGAGTTCTGGTTAGGAATTCTTTTAATTCTTTGAATGCTTTTTGACAATGTTCTTCGCAGGCAAAATTCTCATTCTTTCTCAGTTTCTTTAAGAATGGAGTTCAACATTTGGCTAAGGAAGATATAAATCTTCCTAGTGCTATGATTCTTCTATTCAGCTTCTAGATGTCTTTTACAATAATTAGTGGTTGCATTTCAAAGATTGCCTTAATTTTTTTAGGTTAGCTTTAATTCCTCTTTGAGACTATAAATCCTAAGAATTTCTCAGAAGGTACTCCGAAGGTGCAATTCTCAAGGTTCAACTTCACTTGAAATTGATTTAAAGTGTTGAAGACTTTAGCTAGGTTGAAAGCATGTTCCTCTTAGCTTCTGCTTTTGACGATCATGTTATCTACATAAACCTCCTCATTCTTTTTAATCTTTTCCTTAATGATCTTATTCATTAGGCATTGATATGTCATTCTAGTAGTTTTTAGGCCAAAAGGCATCACTTTGTAGCAAAAGGTTCCTTCATGAGTAATAAAGCTTATTTTTTTCTTTGTCTAATAACCTAATTAAGATTTGATGGTAGCCTGCATAAGTGTCAAAAATGGAATAAATGGTGTGATAGGCTATTGTGTCAATAAGCTGATCAATATTAGGCAAATGATAGTCATCCTTTGGAAAAGCTTTGTTCAAGTAAGTAAAGTCAGTGCACATTATGAGTTTCCCATTCTTCTTTTTGACAAGCACTATATTTGCTAGCCAGTTGAGGTAGTAGACATCCCTTGTAATACCCCAAAACCGCCCTAGTAGTCTGAGCCTGTCTGAGTCTGAATGTGCCTGTCTGAGTCTGAATGTGCCTGTCTGTATCTATGTGTGTGCGTACTTGTGTGCATTTTGATGTTGCATGCATGCAAATTTATTTAAGTATGTATTTATGTTTGTGATGCTTGAGGTGAGGAGTTGCTAGTGTATGTGAGTGAGAGTATAGGAGTAGGGTATGCATGTAGGATTATTTCTTATGAGAGAGTGACACATGGCAAGTGGATAGGGTTGATTTAGTGGGTGATGAAAGAGAGGACGGCTGGAAATCACTTTGTTTCTTCTTCCTTTTCCCGTTGCCTTCCTCTCCCTCACGCCATTTTCATCCTCTTTTCCTTTTCTTCACCTTTCCTTCTCCTTCCTTGCATATTTTTTACTCTTCTCTTCTTCATTGGGTGATTATTTAGCTGGGTTGTGTCTCATAAGTTCAAAGGGTGAGTTTAAGTTAGTAATATCTTAGATTCTTTTCTTCCTCCTCTCTAGGTTTGATTTTTCACTTATGTGTTAATTGTTAGAATTAAACCTGGGTGTGTTTGATTTATGGTTCAAAGGAGCTTCCTAGAACATCTAAGTGGAAAGAAAAAGCGAGTGGAAGCGGAGTTCACGACTAGGAACAAAGGAAATCAGGTTTGGGAACGTTTGTGTATTTTGGGATTTTGTTTGAGAAATTTGATTGAATTTGAACTTAATGTAATTTTTAGGGTTTGTGTTCTTGAAGGACTTGGATGTGTTTATGCATGATTTTGGTTGTGTTGATTGTGGAATTAAGTTGTTTTTATGTCATTTATGATGTATGGAAGATCTACTGGAAGGTAAGATGAGATTTAAATTGTTTTGAGCCATTTTGGAGTTAATTCTGGGAATTTTGGGAATGGAAATTCATGATCCTGGTGAATTTCCCATTCCCAGTGTGTGTGTGTGTGACGTGACCAGCCAAGAGAGGCCTGTCACAAGTGGTGACGGTCGTCACGACTCGTGACAGAGGAGGCCTGTCACGAGTGGTGACATCCGTCACGACTCGTGACTAGCCAAGAGAGGTCTGTCACGAGTGGTGACTGCCGTCACGACTCGTGATAGAGGAGGCCTATCACGAGTGGTGACATCCGTCACGACTCGTGACTAGCCAAGTGAGGTCTGTCACGAGTGGTGACTGCCGTCACGACTCGTGACAGAGGAGGCCTGTCACGAGTGGTGACATCCATCACGACTCGTGACCAGCCAACCTTGTTGGTCACCACCCATTTTATGGAATTTTTGCTCAGTTTTAACTTAAATGAATTTCGTATCTCTTCTGAATGAACTTATACAATTGTATGATACATGTCATACTTTTATGTGCTTTTATATAAGTGATACCATGATTCTTTAGATGAATTGTATGCTGTACTCTGAAATATGGATTGAATGGTTTATGCATGACCTGCTAGAGTCTAGCAAGTGGATAGTTAGGCATGCCTAATAGAGTTATGTGTAGTTGTAGCCATGTGTACGATTTGGACCCTGATAAGGTCCCCCGAATGGATTTTCATGATCTTTCTGTTGAATCTTACCTAAGATTATATGTGAAAATACTTTGGAACAAGAACAAAAAGATTGTTTTGATACCCTCGGGTATCTATGTATTATGAGAATATTTCTGGTACCTCCGGGTATCTATGTGTACTCGTTATCCACTATCTTGATATAACAAGTGCAAAAGTGTTATTGGATGTTATGCATAAGTTATGAATTATTGCTTATTAAGAATAATATAATTACAGTGCTACTACGCATTAGCTTGATTTATGACATCTTATCAAGTAACTGTGCCATTCGTTTGTGATTGTTTGTTAACGCCACTGTGAGTGGCGGTATTGCATTTTGTTTTTTTCCGCACTGAGTGATTTCGATTAGCACGGGTGTTTTATCCGTGCAGGTGTGGAAGATTTTGGTATGCACGGTCAAGGCGTGCCGCATCGGGAAGGCCATCACAACTAGGGATCGGAGTTTGATAGTATAGGCTTTCCTGTCTTTTGTATAAGATGTAATATTTTTGTGTGCCCTCTGAAACAGTATTCTTTGGGCCTTTGTATATATGAAATCTTTTGTAATATGTACAGACGTTGTTTATGAATATATATATAATAGAAAGAAAGAAAAGAATTTATCCTGTTCAATACCGCTGTGTTTCTCTTTTATAAGCTTTACATTATCTCTGTATTATTTGTTTACTTGCTGTGATCGAATGTTTTGGTATGTGTAATGTGACACTCCTATCTATCGGGACTCTTCTCCCCCTACCGGGGTAGAAGTCTCCTTGGTATAGGTTGGGGTGTGACATTTGGTGGTATCAGAGCATTTGGTTTGGATGTTTCTGGGTCTAAGTATGTTAGTGAGTCTGTTAGAGTTATGTTGGCCTGATGCGTATTGCGCCTATGTTTTGTAGTTGATGGAGTCCTCGCATGAGACGCCGGAGGGTTCAGCTGGGAGTGTGAATCCTCCTGAGCGAGATCCATCAGTTGGGGGTCCGGCTCAGCCTCCTAGGGGGCAACCTGAAGTGCCTATGGTTCCGTTGGAGGCGATGCTTAAGGTTTCACAGGATATGGCCAGAATATTTGAAAGAGTGACGGCACCGGTAGCACCTATCGAGAAGCTGAGAAAGCATGGAGCGGAGGATTTCTTTGGTACGGGTTTGGATGAGTCTGATAAAGCGGAGATGTGGATTGAAAAGGTAAAATGGGTGTTAAGGGAGATTAAGTGCCCACCTGACCAAGAAGTGGAATGTGCTGAGTCTTTGTTGCAAGGCTCTGCTTATGATTGGTGGAGGTTAGTGACTAGTCAACCTCAGATTCCTGAACCTAGGACCTGGGAGTTCTTTGAGAACGAGTTTCAGGATCAGTTTGTTACTAAGGCTTATAAAGACGCCAAGTGGGCGCAGTTTCTAAGTCTGAAGCAAAGGACGATGTCAGTGGCTGAGTATGAAAATGAGTTCACTAAGCTTAGCAAATATGCACCGCCAAGGGTTCTTACAGATGAGTTCAGATGTCAACACTTTGAGTTAGGGTTGAATGAATCCTTGAAAATGATGCTAGTTTCTCTGATGTCGGCCCCGAATGTTAGGTACTATCAGTTGGTTCAAGCAGCCTTGAGGGCGGAGCGTTCAGAGAACATCTTGAGAGAGAAAGCTCAGAGAAGGAAGACTTCTAGGGGTGGATCTTCTTCTGGGAAAAGACTCAGGGAGTCGCAAGGAAACCCTATTGACGAGTCTGTTGCTAGTCCGGCCTCTAGAGGGAGAAGACAGGGCTCTTCTGGGGGATCGAGCGCAGGTAGAGGTGATGGTACTCCCCGATGTGCCCATTGTAATAAGTTACATTGGGGCGAGTATCGGTGGTTAACGGGAGGTTGTTTTAGATGTGGTTCCACGGACCATTTCCTTGTGAATTGTCCAAGTCGGTATGAGAGTCCTTTGGGGTAACAAGAAGTTAGTCGAGCTGGGTTCAATATACCCCAAGGTAGCCGTAGTAGAGGTAGAGGAAGGGGTCATGGTGGACGGCCTCGTGAGAGAGAATCCTTTAAAACAGTGGACCGTCCTGTGCCGACGATTGGTAGGGCTTATGCTATGAAGGCCCGAGAGGAATAGAATGCCCCATAAGTGATTGCCAGTAAGTTCTCTTTGCTTGACTCTGAAGTTTATGTTTTGATTGACCCGGGTTCCACCCATTCTTATGTATGTTCTGGTAAGATATGGGATAGTTTGGGAAATAAGGAGAAATTAGGGTATGAGATTTGTGTATCTAACCCATTGGGACAAAGTGTTATGGTAGATCGGGTGTGTCGAGCGTGTCCTTTAAAGATTCAGGGTATAGAGTTTGCTGTGGATTTGATCTGTTTGCCGTTCCATGAGTTTGATATCATCCTGGGTATGGATTGGTTAGATAAGCACCGGGCTGTAGTGGATTGCCATAGAAAGGTGATGGTACTGAATAGTAGGGATCAGTTGCCTGTGATTGTGAAGGGTATTGGGACCAGTTCTTTACATAATGTGATTTCGGCAATGAAAGCGAGAAGGTTCATTAGAAAGGGGTGTGAAGCGTTTTTGGCATTGGTGTTAGATTCTTGGAGAGGACAAGCGAAAATTCAGGACATTCCTGTGGTCAGAGATTTTGTGGATGTTTTTCTGAAAGAATTACCTGGTTTACCTCCTGAAAGAGAGGTTGAACTGTCAGTAGAGATTGTGCCAAGGATAGCTCCAGTTTCTAAGGCTCCTTACCGGATGGCTCCGGTGGAATTAAAAGAGTTGAAAAGTCAGTTGCAGGAATTGTTGGATAAAGGGTTTATTCGGCCTAGTGTATCACCATGGGTTGCTCCAGTGTTGTTTGTCAAGAAAAAAGATGGAATGTTACGAATGTGTATTGATTATAGACAGATTAATAAGGTGACTGTAAATAATAAGTATCCCCTACCGAGAATTGAGGATCTCTTTGATCAGTTGCGAGGAGCTGGTGTGTTCTCCAAGATAGACCTGAGATCGGGTTATTATCAGTTGAGGGTAAAAGAGGCAGACATAGCGAAGACGGCTTTCCAGACGCATTATGGTCATTATGAATTTCTAGTGATGCCTTTTGGATTGACCAACGCGCTTGCAGCTTTTATGGATTTGATGAACAGAGTTTTTCGACCGTATTTGGACAAGTTTGTTGTGGTGTTTATCGACGATATTCTAGTATACTCCAGAGATAGAAAGGAACATGAGGAGCATCTTCGGTTAGTACTGCAAATGCTAAGAGATCATCAGCTTTATGTGAAACTTAGCAAGTGTGAGTTTTGGTTAAAGGAAGTGGCTTTTCTTGGACACGTAGTTTCAGAAGATGGTATACGAGTGGATCCAAGTAAGATTGAAGCAATTGTTAATTGGATGCCTCCGAAGAATGTGCCAGAGGTTAGAAGTTTTCTGGGTTTGGCAGGGTATTATCGACGTTTTGTTAAGGGATTTTCAGTGTTAGCCTCTCCTTTGACTAGGCTACTTCGGAAGGAAGTTAAGTTTGTGTGGTCTGAAAAGTGTCAAGCCAGTTTTGATCAGTTGAAAGAGATGTTAGTTAAAGCTCCTGTGCTTACACAGCCGGTTCCGGGTAAGGAATTTATCATGTACAGTGATGCTTCCGGGATTGGTTTGGGTTGTGTTTTGATGCAAGAGGGTAGAGTTGTAGCCTATGCGTCGAGACAGTTGAAGCCTCATGAGCAGAATTACCTGACTCATGATTTGGAACTAGCAGCAGTAGTGTTTGCGCTTAAGGTGTGGAGGCATTATTTGTATGGAGAAACATGCCGGATTTTTACCGACCACAAGAGTCTCAAGTATTTGTTAACACAAAAAGAACTGAATTTGAGACAACAAAGATGGTTAGAGCTATTTAAAGACTATGATTGCATCATCGACTACCATCCGGGCAAGGCTAATGTGGTGGCAGATGCCTTCAGTAGGAAATCTATGTCTGCAATGCTCCTTAGTCGAGGTAGATGGGGGTTTGATTCTGAAGGTGCTTTAGTTGCTCGGCTTAAAGCTAAGCCAAGTCCGAGGCAGGAGATTGTGAAAGCACAGTTAGATGATCATGTGTTACAGCGGGTATGTCAAGCGGTGAAAGATGGTAAGCAGTCCGAGTATCAGGTTGATAGTGATGGAGTGCTTAAGCATGGAGACCGTTTGTGTGTACCCGATGTGGGCGAGTTAAGGAAAAAGCTATTGCAAGAGGCTCACTCATCGGTCTTCACCATGCATCCGGGAGGTGACAATATGTACAAGGATCTGAAACAGTTTTATTGGTGGCCAGGCATGAAAAGAAGTATAACAGAGTTTGTTTCAAAGTGTCTTACGTGTCAGCAAGTGAAAACAGAGCATCAAGTACCATCAGGATTACTTCATCCTTTACCCATTCCTCAGTGGAAGTGGGATGATATTACAATGGATTTTGTGTCTGGTTTGCTAATGACACAGCGTAAACATGATTCTGTGTGGGTTATAGTGGATCGGTTATCCAAGTCAGCGCACTTTTTGCCAGTTCGGTTGGACTACTCCATGGACAAGTTGGCGGAGCTTTATGTGAATGAAATATTTAGACTTCATGGGATTCCGCTATCCATTGTATCTGATCGAGATCCCCGTTTTACGTCCAAGTTTTGGAAAGAACTCCAGGCAGCTTTAGGGACTCGGTTAAACTTCAGTACTGCATTCTACCCACAGATCGATGGGCAGTCAGAAAGAGTTATCCAGGTGTTAGAAGATATGCTACGAGGTTGTGTTTTAGAGTTCTCGGGAAGTTGGGATCGATATGTATCTTTGATGGAGTTTGCTTATAATAATAGTTACCAGGTGAGTATTGGTATGGCTCCTTACGAGGTGTTGTATAGGCAGAAGTGCAGGACACCAGTTTGCTGGACTGAATTGTCAGAAAAGGCTTTGATAGGTCCGGATATAGTAAGAGATACTGAAGAGAAGGTAAGGATTGTTCGGCAGAATCTAAAAGCAGCTAAAGATAGACAGTGCTCTTATGCCAATCTGAAGCGCAGAGATATCCAGTATGAAGTGGGTGATAAGGTTTTCTTGAAAGTGTCACCGTGGCAAAAAGTTCTTCGTTTTGGAAAGAAAGGCAAGCTAAGCCCGTGCTTTATTGGGCCATATGAGATTTTAGGAAAAGTGGGTCCAGTAGCATATCGGTTAGCTTTGCCCATGGAGTTAGCCAGACTGCATAATGTCTTCCACGTGTCAATGCTTCGTTGATATCGATCAGACCCTTCTCATGTATTATCAGTGCAAGATATCCGGGTTCAGTCAGATCTTTCATATGATGAAGAGCCAAAAAGGATCGTGGATAGAGAAATCAGACAACTTCGGAATAAGCAGATACCGTTGGTTAAGATCCTATGGCAGCATCATGGGGTTGAGGAAGCTACGTGGGAACCGGACGAAGCTATGAGATTACAGTATCCTTAGTTATTTGGAGCAGGTGAGAATTTCGAGGACGAAATTCTGTTAAGTGGGGGAGTATTGTAACACCCCAAAACCGCCCTGGTAGTCTGAGCCTGTCTGAGTCTGAATGTGCCTGTCTGTATCTATGTGTGTGCATACTTGTGTGCATTTTGATGTTGTATGCATGCTAATTTATTTAAGTATGTGTTTATGTTTGTGATGCTTGAGGTGAGGAGTTGCTAGTGTATGTGAGTGAGAGTATGGGAGTAGGGTATGCATGTAGGATCATTTCTTATGAGAGAGTGACACATGGCAAGTGGATAGGGTTGATTTAGTGGGTGATAAAAGAGAGGACAGCTGGAAATCACTTTGTTTCTTCTTCCTTTTCCTGTTGCCTTCCTCTCCCTCACACCATTTTCATCCTCTTTTCCTTTTCTTCACCTTTCCTTCTCCTTCCTTACATATTTTTTTCTCTTCTCTTCTTCATTGGGTGATTGTTTAGCTGGGTTGTGTCTCATAAGTTCAAAGGGTGATTTTAAGTTAGTAATATCTTAGATTCTTTTCTTCCTCCTCTCTAGGTTTGATTTTTCACTTATGTGTTAATTGTTAGAATTAAACCTGGGTGTGTTTGATTTATGGTTCAGAGGAGCTTCCTAGAACATCTAAGAGGAAAGAAAAGGCGAGTGGAAGCGGAGCTCACGACTAGGAACAAAGGAAATCAGGTTTGGGAACGTTTGTGTATTTTGGGATTTTGTTTGAGAAATTTGATTGAATTTGAACTTAATGTAATTTTTAGGGTTTGTGTTCTTGAAGGACTTGGATGTGTTTATGCATGATTTTGGTTGTGTTTATTGTGGAATTAAGTTGTTTTTATGTCATTTATGATGAATGGAAGATCTACTGGAAGGTAAGATGAGATTTGAATTGTTTTGAGCCATTTTGGAGTTAATTCTGGGAATTTTGGGAATGGAAATTCACGATCCTGGTGAATTTCCCATTCCCAGTGTGTGTATGACGTGACCAGCCAAAAGAGGCCTGTCACGAGTGGTGACGGTCATCACGACTCGTGACAGAGGAGGCCTGTCACGAGTGGTGACATCCGTCACGACTCGTGACTAGCCAAGAGAGGTCTGTCACGAGTGGTGACTGCCGTCACGACTCGTGATAGAGGAGGCCTGTCACGAGTGGTGACATCCGTCACGACTCGTGACTAGCCAAGTGAGGTCTGTCACGAGTGGTGACTGCCGTCACGACTCGTGACAGAGGAGGCCTGTCACGAGTGGTGACATCCATCACGACTCGTGACCGGCCAACCTTGTTGGTCACCACCCATTTTATGGAATTTTTGCTCAGTTTTAACTTAAATGAATTTCGTATCTCTTCTGAATGAACTTATACAATTGTATGATACATGTCATACTTTTATGTGCTTTTATATAAGTGATACCATGATTCTTTAGATGAATTGTATGCTGTACTCTGAAATATGGATTGAATGGTTTATGCATGACCTGCTAGAGTCTAGCAAGTGGATAGTTAGGCATGCCTAATAGAATTATGTGTAGCTGCAGCCATGTGTACGATTTGGACCCTGATCAGGTCCCCCGAATGGATCTTCGTGATCTTTCTGTTGAATCTTACCTAAGATTCTATGTGAAAATACTTTGGAACAAGAATAAAAAGATTGTTTTGATACCCTCGGGTATCTATGTGTTATGAGAATATTTCTGGTACCTCCGGGTATCTATGTGTACTCGATATCCACTATCTTGATATAGCAGGTGCAAAAGTGTTATTGGATGTTATGCATAAGTTATGAATTATTGCTTATTAAGAATAATATAATTATAGTGCTACTACGCATTAGCTTGATTTATGACATCTTATCAAGTAACTGTGCCATTCGTTTGTGATTGTTTGTTAATGCCACTGTGAGTGGCGGTATTGTATTTTGTTTTTTTCCCCACTAAGCGATTTCGCTTAGCACGGCTGTTTTATCCGTGCAGGTGTGGAAGATTTTGGTATGCACGGTCAAGGCGTGCCGCATCGGGAAGGCCATCACAACTAGGGATCGGAGTTTGATAGTATAGGCTTTCTTGTCTTTTGTATAAGATGTAATATTTTTGTGTGCCCTTTGTAACAGTATTCTTTGGGCCTTTGTATATATGAAATCTTTTGTAATATGTATAGACGTTGTTTATGAATATATATATAATAGAAAGAAAGAAAAGAATTTATCCTGTTCAATACCGCTGTGTTTCTCTTTTATAAGCTTTACATTATCTCTGTATTATCTGTTTACTTATTGTGATCGAATGTTTTGGTATGTGTAATGTGACACTCCTATCTATCGGGACTCTTCTCCCCCTACCGGGGTAGAAGTCTCCTTGGTATAGGTTGGGGTGTGACATCCCTAATCGTCTCTGCCTTCAACAATCTATCCATTGATTTATATATGATTTTTTTTTTCAATTGGGTGCATGCCTTATTAGTCTTTTCTTTATAGAAGGGTAGTTCATATCCACATTCAGCTTGTGCGTGATGACATTTGGGTCTATTCCAGGGATATCTTCTCAGCTTAGCTTAATATTAGCACTTGTATGACTTATTTTTTTTAGTTTCTAATGTCATATCTGATCCAATTTTGATCTCCTTTCCCTTGGATAATTCTCTTATGATAAGATGTCCTTTTATATCCATCTTCAGATTCCTGGCCACTTTCT
Organism: Excoecaria cochinchinensis; assembly: GCA_947683425.1. Taxonomy (NCBI): domain Eukaryota; kingdom Viridiplantae; phylum Streptophyta; class Magnoliopsida; order Malpighiales; family Euphorbiaceae; genus Excoecaria; species Excoecaria cochinchinensis. The sequence continues at coordinate 2,050,254 of CANTUQ010000183.1, forward strand.
CCACTATAATGGGTTTTACAACATAGGCTGGCTTTCTTTCCTTTATCATGGTGATATATGCTTCTCTTTAACCTTTTTTATTTCCCTTAAGGATAGCAACTTTCTTTCTAGTGGGGATATTTATTACCATGCATCTGATGCTAGTAACTACTCCTATTAAGAATAAAAATGGTCTTTCTAAAAATTGCATTATATGCAAAGTAGATGTCCATGATTATGAAAGTGCATTTACATGTATGATTTGCAGTGTCATCCTCCATAACTACAAACAGGTTGATAGGCCCTACAACTAGAATAATGGCATTACTAAGCCTGATCAAATGAGTGGTACTTGGTTTGAGCTCGCTGATCGGGAGTTAAAACTGCTTGTATGCTTCTAAAGTAAACACGTTCACATCACTTCCATTATCCACCAGTATTATCTTAACAAGCAAATTAATTAATGTAGCTTGCACTACTAGAGCATCTTCATCGAGAAATTTGATGTCACCTACATCTTTTGGCGTATAGAGACTATAGGTAACTTCTTTGATTTGGCTGAGAAATATATTCCTTTGCCTCTTATTTTTCCCTTTTGGAAAAATCCTCAAGGTAAAAGGATCCATCGATAATCATATTGATGATTTTGGCTTTGTTTCTATGTCTTTTGACATTTTTAGTTTTTCTTCCATCTTTATCCTCAGAATTTGATAGGACTCCGGTATGTATAGTTTTGCAAGGACTTCTTTGTTGTTGTCTCATGAATCTTTTTATTGATCCCTTATGCAAAAGCCTCTCAATCTCATCTTTGAGGGAATTGCATTCATTTGTTGTGTGTCCTACATCTTTATGGAAATAAAAAAAAAATTGTCTTGTCTCTCTTTGCATATGTCTTATCAGATATTTTCTATGGCTAGTTGACCTTGTTGTTCTTTTTCTTTAATCCACATCAACACTTTGGTGGGAGAAGAATTGAGCATTATGTAGGTAGATAGATTATTTGTATGGTGATCAAACCTTTCTTGCTTAATTTATGTCATTTTCTCAATGTTTTTTGACATGCTTACTCTTTCTGGGCTTCTTGCTCCACTTCCTCCCCGTCCGATTGATTGATGTTGCCAAATGTATTAAAGGTTCTTCTATCAACTCTCAGAGAATCATCCAATTGAATGTATCAATTGGCTCTATCCATTAAGTATGAGAAGTCCACAAGTAGTCCAGTTGTCAAAGATTTAAACAATGAAAGAATTCTTATAGTTCATGCCAAGTCCAATGTTGAGATCTCCAAGTGAAGGTTTTTGATCTCAAATGCCGATTTGGAATCTGTCTACATAATCTCTCAGCTCTCATTAGATCTTTACACTAGGTTGCATAAGTCATTTGTTGTCTTTAACTTTCTGAATTGAACTATGTATGTGGTTAACAAGTCTTGTATTTGTTTGAAGGATGTGATCAATTCTAGAGGAAGATCATAGAACTAATCTAAAGCATCTCTTGCTAATGTTGTGGGAAACACTCGGTAAAAAATCTTGTCATCAAAAGAATACATTTGAATGAGTGAGGTATTCTAATAAGTGACATGTCAGATTGGTCTTACTTGCATATATTGGCATCCTTACCTCTTTAAATCTTTTGGGAAGTTTAGCTTTTTAAATCTCTTTAGTAATGGTTTTGCCATCAAACATGGGCTTCTTCGGATGGCTGAGTCCAAACTTTTTTATGGTTTGGAGCAACAATCTTTTATCTTTGTTTGCAATTGGATCGGTTGATTGCTCTTTCATTCTCATTAGCATATTTCCCTTTGGAGTGCACATGTATGATACGTCATCTCTAAAGGAAAGTAGGGGTGAAAGCAAAGGCACGTAGGTCATGTCGTATGTGTTATAGGCTTGGCTTTGATTATGGGAATGAATTTCTTTTTCCTTACCTTTCCTCTATAGGAGAATTCATGAGCATCTGGTTGGGTTCCTGATCAAATCCTTCCTTCTTAGATCATAATTCCTTTATCATAAGGTCTTACTCTTTCTTCTTCTCATCTCATTCTTTCCACCTCGAAATCCCTCACTGAGGTTTGAGGTCCTTTCCCTTTTTGAACCAAATGCTTTATATTGCCTTGTAGTTTGTGTCCAAAACCTTCTAAAATTGACTTCAAGGCTTTCATCATTATAAGAGTCAAATCTAGATGCTTGCAAATGTCAATTAAATCCTCTTCATTAAAGGCAGGAAAGAGGTTTTTGGATGACTTCTCTCTACGGACGATTAATCGTAGCCATCTATCTTTCTTAGTTCGGTTGCCTCTTTTTGCTCCTAAGTCTCACGATTGTCTTAGAGAATCTTCCATTTTAGCTCTCAATGAAAGCACCATGTAATAAGTCCCAAATTGCCAGAAGTGAAAGATGACTGTGACGTGCGTCGAACCAGTATGTTGTCCTGGAAGGCCAGCTTTTAAGGTCTGAGAGGGTTTGCGTCTAGATCTTGGGTAACATGAAATATTTTGAAATCCCTACCCAATAGAATATTGGGGAAGTTCATCTAATCTCATGAAACCTTTAGGCACATTTGAGGTATTTTAAAGTTATCGCCCAATTTAAAAAATTGGAAAAGTTCATCTAACCTCGGCGTCTAAACCAGATAGTAGTTCAGAACTTCACTTTTATTAATGCCTTGGTTAATGCTATAAATGAGCTTTTAATTATTAAATTTCTATCTCTCATCTCACTCAGTCATGCATTAAAACCAAAGTGCACATCAAGTATTGAGGCAAGCGATAAATAAAAATGATAAATAAAACAAAAATAAATTACAAGATGAATGTGACAAAAATACAATCCCCCAAAATAGAAAATTAAATAAACAAAATCAATTAAATAAATAATATATATAAATCGGGCATTTGTTCAGAGTAGGAACATTGGTTCTTTCATGCACACTAAAAAAACGAAGAGTTATTTTGAGGGATTATTGAGAAAATTGGGATGAGTGATCCCATTTTGATGAAAAATTAACTCTTCTTTTGATATGATATTTGTAACACCCCCATACCTCTTGGAAGGATATTGGGGCGCCACGCGGACACTTACGTATACATGTACATACACATACACTAGCAGAAGCGATAGCATTATACACAACCATATAAGAATAATAAAATGAAATAATACTACACTAGGGCCCAACATGTAGTACATATATATATACATATTCATCTTTATACATGTTCATATTACAACCTGTTCTCATTTAGCTTTACATATACATATACATAATGATGTTACTCAAAACATCAAAAACTCTATCTCTAACTTATACAAAAAGATGAACAAAACTCCCTAGTGGCCTTGACCTGCAAATGCACGCTCTCACTGGTCCGAACCTGTACCTACACGGAAATAAACATATGTGCTAAGCGATAACGTTTAGTGGGGATGAAAATAATGCAAAGGACTTCTTTACGAAGTCACAAATAAATTACACTATTTCCATATAACAATAATCAAATAGCTCATGCATATAACTTTCCCACTTGTACATATCATTTATTCAAATATACAATAATCATGTGTCCACATTCATGTAAACATATACTTGTATATGAAACTGTCATGTATTTAAAACATTACTCTCATGTACTATAACATTTATTCAGAGCAATACTTTTAATCGTCTTAAGTTCACTACACAACATTAATAAGCCTGAATTCCTTTCATGGTGGATACGGGTAACTCTGGATACTGTTTACAGTATCTTACATGTGGAGAATTAATTCAAACTCTACTGAATACACAAGGTATTCAAAACTCTGGGCACAATTAAGGCCAACTCTAGCAGCTGCACTGTAACCCTTTATAAGCATGCTTATCTATCCACTATAACGGTAATCAGGCTCAATAAACAACTCACATATTCTATACATAGATATCAATTTATAAACTATAATTCAAGTGCATTCACCAAATTCAGAGGCATTCAATTCATGTACAATCTTTATTAATCACGTTCATTTAACTAGTATTAACCATTCAAGAGGTTTAAAAGATAATTTTAAACCAAACACAGACCAAATGGTGATATACAAAACTCACATAGACATATATCAACTCGGAACAGAAGCAATAAATCAAAATAGAAACAACAAGAAGGAGAGAGCATGAGCACGACTCGTGCTCACTCCCTCAGTCAACTGGAGCACGTATCGTGCTCTCACTTCCCTCTCTCTGTGAGCACGACTCGTGCTCACTCCTTCCTTTAACTGGAGCACGTCACGTGCTCCCACTTTCCCCTTCTCTCCGAGTCGTGCTACACAACATGACTCGGACAACGCCAAACTTCTGAAGAACGTGTTTCTATCGCGATCGCGACAGAATCACTTCCTTCCCTCTAAACACATCATTGTCCCTTGCTTCCAAAACCCAAACCAACTCCATCACTTCCACATGCAATAAACTCCTCTTTGAACATACAAATGCCATATAAATCATGCTCATGATCAAAATTACACCTAAACCATATAAATTAACTAAAATTATAACCACTACAAGCAATCAAAATGGTTAGCAATCAAACACACTCTCTAAGAGCTATTGAACTAATCAAAGCTCTTCATGCATCCCTGTTCAATCATGTTACTATTTAAACATATGAATTAAGAACACGAGCAAAATTATTCAAAACGCACATGATCCCTACCTCTAGGAAGCTTGAACTCTATGCTCTATTCAGCTCCAGCTTTTTCTTTGCCTTTATCCACTCTCTTAGCTAAAGCTTCCATGCACAAACCATGTAAAATACTTAGAGTTATTCTTCTCCTCATTTTAAATTAGAAACAAGAACCAAGTAGAAGAAGAAGACCAATACACATACAGTCACATTATTTACCTTCTTAGAGGACTAAGCTCACTTCCTAACCCACTCTCTTCAAACCAATCCAAGGAATTCTCTTAAGGGAAAACGAAAGAAAGAACAAGAAAGGAAAACAACAAGAAGCCAAAGAAAAGAAAGAAGAACACAAAGCCAAAAGCCAAAGCAAAACTAAAGTGAAGAAGGAAAATGGGCAGATGGTCAATGTTAATCCATCCCAATTAATGCCCACTCAAGATTAATTACTCACAATAAAGTCCACTAACCCCTTAACTCTCTCTCTAAAACAAGTGTCTCTTCCCCTTTTGCCCTCTTAATTCATGTAAAACAACTAGGCCTCTTGCCACTTGTCACCCTCCTGCAATGCCATGTGTCACTCTCCTACAAGGCACAAGTCAAAATTCCATTTTGGCCACCCTACCACGGGAGAGTGTTGTCGCGCTCACGACAGGACTTCCACGCTCACTTCTTCTTTTTTTTTTTCCAAACCAAAAACTCTGTAATTCTACTAGGGCCACTTCAGGGTGTTACAAATCTCTCCACCTTAAGAAATTTCATCCTCGAAATTTCCCCGATACCTGACAAATAACTGAAACTATATACTGCATAAATCAATAAGAGGACTTACCAGGAGATCCAATCAGTGCCTCTACATCTTCAACAGTCATGGCATATACACGTGGTTGATCCTCCGTAGGGAATGGCCTCTCGACCATTTTCGATGGCGGTCTTTTAGTTTTACCTTTTCCTCTCCCTCTTCTAACGTTTCCAGAAGCATTCCCTTTGTCTTTGCTTTCTTGTGATGCCAAATTCTCTCTTGTTTTGGGACACTGAGCAAGTAAGTGCTCCATACTACCACATTTAAAACAGGCTCCTGTGAGTTTCCTACACTCACCCCAATGACGCCTTCCACAGTGTACACACTCCGGTGCTACACTTCTTCTACTAGCTGGTGGCCTTACACTACCAATCGAAGTTGGCACAAACACTGATGCTTGCTCTTCTTTTCCTCTCTTCACTTCTCTAGCTCTGGCAACAGTACCCTCATCTTCTTTTGGAAATCTTTTCTTTTGCTCTCTCTTCTGTCTCAACAATTCAGATTCCTCTAGTTTTATAGCTGCCAATACCAGATGATAGTAGTTCACTGGTTGCAAAGCAACCATAGTAGACAGGGGACCCTGAAGGCTCTCTCTTAATCCATCCTCAAACTGGCAACATCTAAAATCCTCAATTAACATACCTTCTGGTACATATTTACTCAAACGAGTAAATTCTTTTTCATATTCCCCAACAGTCATATTCTTTTGCTTGAAAGTCACAAATTCTTTCCATTTGGCATCTCTATACGCTTTGGTCACAAAATTCTCCTTGAACTCTTGGACAAAGAAATCCCAAGTCAAATCCACGGGTATCTGAGCATTCCTCAAAACTAACTTCCACCAGTCATATGCTGCACCCTGCAGCAATGACACGTCGTAAGCTACTCTCTGATCCTGTGGGCAACTGATCTCTTGCAAGATTCTTCCTATTCTCTCGAGCCAGAATTTCGCTATCTCAGATTGATCCAAAGATGTCCCATGGAACTCTTCAGCTCCTCTCTTTCTTATCAAATCCGATGGAGTCTTTGGAGCTATCAGTCTATCCAGAATCTGTACCAACCCTTGCATCAACTCCAGGTGGTCCTGAACAGGTCTTGCTCTTTCCTCTCTATCTTGTGCATGTACATGTGGATCCACTCAAATCTGATTCACACTACCCGTAGTCTCTCCAACGTTCTCACTCAGGTCGGACTCCATTTATACCCTACAAAACCAGCATCTGCATTAGGCCACCCTCTAAGCAAACTTATACACATATACTATACTCTATCACCCTATAGTCCTGAACCATTTAACCTAGAGCTCTGATACCACTAAATTGTAACACCCCCATAACCCCTGGAAGGATATTGGGGCGCCATGCGGACACTTACGTATACATGTACATGCACATATGCTAGCAGAAGCGATAGCATTATACACAACCATATAAGAATAATAAAATGAAATAATACTACACTAGGGCCCAACATGTATTACATATATATATACATATTCATCTTTATACATGTTCATATTACAACCTGTTCTCATTTAGCTTTACATATACATATACATAATGATGTTACTCAAAACATCAAAAACTATGTCTCTAACTTATACAAAAAGATGAACAAAACTCCCTAATGGCCTTGACCTGCAAATGCACGCTCTCACTGGTCCGAACCTGTACCTACACGGAAATAAACATCCGTGCTAAGTGATAACGCTTAGTGGGGATGAAAATAATGCAAAGGACTTCTTTACGAAGTCACAAATAAATTACACTATTTCCATATAACAATAATCAAATAGCTCATGCATATAACTTTCCCACTTGTACATATCATTTATTCAAATATACAATAATCATGTGTCCATATTCATGTAAACATATACTTGTATATGAAACTGTCATGTATTTAAAACATTACTCTCATGTACTATAACATTTATTCAGAGCAATACTTTTAATCGTCTTAAGTTCACTACACAACATTAATAAGCCTGAATTCCTTTCATGGTGGATACGGGTAACTCTGGATACTGTTTACAGTATCTTACATGTGAAGAATTAACTCAAACTCTACTGAATACACAAGGTATTCAAAACTTTGGGCACAATTAAGGACAACTTTAGCAGCTGCACTCTAACCCTTTATAAGCATGCTTATCTATCCACTATAACGGTAATCAGGCTCAATAAACAACTCACATATTCTATACATAGATATCAATTTATTAACTATAATTCAAGTGCATTCATCAAATTCAGAGGCATTCAATTCATGTACAATCTTTATTAATCACGTTCATTTCACTAGTATTAACCATGCAAGAGGTTTAAAAGATAATTTTAAACCAAACACGGACCAAATGGTGATATACAAAACTCACATAGACATATATCAACTCAGAACAGAAGCAATAAATCAAAATAGAAACAACAGAGAAGGAGAGAACATGAGCACGACTCATGCTCCTTGAGCACGACTAGTGCTCACACCCTCATTCAACTGGAGCACGTATCGTGATCTCACTTCCCTCTCTCTATGAGCACGTCTCGTGCTCCTTGAGCACGACTCGTGCTCACTCCTTCCTTTAACTGGAGCACATCACGTACTCCCACTTTCCCCTTCTCTCCGAGTCGTGCTACACAACATGACTCGGACAATGCCAAACTTCTGAAGAACATTTTTCTGTCACGATCATGACTTAAGTCGCGCTCGCGATAGAATCACTTCCTTCCTTCTAAACACATCATTGTCCCTTGCTTCCAAAACCCAAACCAACTCCATCACTTCCACATGCAATAAACTCCTCTTTTAACATGCAAATGCCATATAAATCATGCTCATAATCAAAATTACACCTAAACCATATAAATTAACTAAAATTATCAACCACTGCAAGCAATCAAAATGGTTAGCAATCAAACACACTCTCTAAGAGCTATTAAACTAATCAAAGCTCTTCATGCATCCCTATTCAATCATGTTACTATTCAAATATGTGAATCAAGAACACGAGCAAAATTATTCAAAATGCACACGATCCCTACCTCTAGAAAGCTTGAACTCTATGCTCTATTCAACTCTAGCTTTTTCTTTGCCTTTATCCACTCTCTTAGCCACAGCTTCCATGCACAAACCATGTAAAATACTTATAGTTATTCTTCTCCTCATTTTAAATTAAAAACAAGAACCAAGTAGAAGAAGAAGACCAATACACATAAAGTCACATTATTTACCTTCTTAGGGGACTAAGCTCACTTCCTAACCCACTCTCTTCAAACCAATCCAAGGAATTCTCTTAAGGGAAAACGAAAGAAAGAACAAGAAAGCAAAATAACAAGAAGCCAAAGAAAAGAAAGAAGAACACAATGCCAAAAGCCAAAGCAAAACTAACGTGAAGAAGGAAAATGGGGAGATGGTCAATGTTAATCCATCCCAATTAATGCCCACTCAAGATTAATTACTCACAATAAAGTCCACTAACCCCTTAACTCTCTCTCTAAAACAAGTGTCTCTTCCCCTTTTGCCCTCTTAATTCATGTAAAATAACTAGGCCTCTTGCCACTTGTCACCCTCCTGCAATGCCATGTGTCACTCTCCTATAAGGCACATGTCAAAATTCCATTTTAGCCAACCTACCACGGGAGAGTGCTGTCGCGCTCGCGATGCTTGTCGCGCTTGCGACAGGACTCCCACGCTCACTTCTTCTTTTTTTTTTCAAACCAAAAACTCTGTAATTCTACTAGGGCCACTTCAGGGTGTTACAATATTTCATTGGCTAAAATTTAGGACATTGGTCCCATTTATTCAAAATATCCAATTTTGATTAATATAAATATTTTTGTGATTTTCTTTTTATAATCGGATATAAATAAAATTATTCTATTACAAATCAAACCAAAATAATAAAACAAATCAAAATAAAAGGAAAATAATTGAAATAGCAAAATAATAAAATCAAACCAACAGGTGGTCTCCTAATCTCCTTGATCTCCTCATCCACTTGCAAGCAATGCTCAAACAGGAAAAATGAGTATTATAGACAAAATAAACCCAAATAAAATTAATGTTAGTAATAAATCTAAAAAATTAATTAAATCGAATAAAATAATGAAATAAATAAAATACGATAAAATAATGCAAAAAATACTTAGTATATAATCATGGCATTGAAAATGAGGTAAAGCGGGACAAAAATTGAAATAAAATGAAAACAGAGGTGAGGGGCGGCCACCCCTCACTTACTGCATTCACCAAAAATACATTTTCACAGTTCTTCTTCAAATTTCAAGTAAAAATAACGTTATTTTTTGCACTTTTTACATGTTTCATGCATTATTCACACAAAATACTAAAAAAAAACAATTCAAATCTCATGCAAGAGGCACATGAAATCAACAAATAATTGCATGGTATTAGAACCAAAAATCATATGTTAATGGTGAAATACAGATAAATAAGATGTAGTGAGAAAGGTGTGCTTTTAGCCCAAAAATTGACCCTCATAATTAATGATTCAAGTGAGCGCAGAAAAGTGATTAAATATCCTTGACAATAATTCAAAACAATAAAAATTAAAGTAATAATAAATCCAAGCTTTCTCTCTCTATAATGAAGCTTTCAAGAATTTATTCAAAGAAAATAATGACAAAGAATTGAATCTCAAGAACAAAAAATCAATTTCTTTGCCTCAAGAACGATTCTCGATTTTTAGAAAAGAAAACTTTCAAGAGCAGAAGATTTTTCTTTTAGAAGAAGAAATAGAAAACAAAGAAAAATGCTTCCCCCCTTTTTTTCTCTTTCTAGCTTTCTATTTATATGCATTAAGGAAGAAAACATAGGTTTTTTAGGAGAAAGAATTGAATTTTAATCAAAAACTACCTTATCTAACTTTCAAAATCCGAAATTATCCTTGGAAATCCTGAAAAAACTGCATTAGAATCCATCTTAAACTCAAATTCTCGTTTTTAGGAAGAAAAACCACGAATAGGAGGTTGTAGGAGACGAGGGGCGGGTGCCCTCAAGCTGCTTGCGTGCGAGGGGCGAGCGCATCCGGCTCTTTCGTGGGGCAGGCACCTCGCGAGAGGCGTGCACATCGCGCGGTCTGCCACTACGAGGGGCAGGTAGTGCGCGCGTTGCACGGCCCACCCCTGCGAGGTGAGGGGATAAGGGGCGTCCACCACTATTAATTTTTTTTTTATGCAAATCTAACGAGCAAATTATCATCTTCACCACTTTTTGCCTGTGAACAGGCATCAATTTTATCACTGGATAATTTTAGTCTAAACTGTTTCAGGATCCGGTGTCTACAATGACCAAAGTGGGGGAATTTACTCGGATAAAGGGAAGTTTTGAAATGATCATTGACTTGCAAGTAAATAAGTGAATGTCCTAGTCAGATCAGAGAAAAACACCCCGGTAGCTAAGTTAGCAACTTTCTAGTGAGAAAAAGTCTAAAAAAAGTCTAACCTAAACCATTGAAGTTCATATGCTATATATAGTGTGGCGGAGGAAAGGTGTCCATACTTTAGCATTTGAGTGCCTATGTTGGTAGTTCAGGGATGGCATGCTTTTCTGACATGCCATTTGAGAAAGGATTTCAGGATGTGGTAATCGAGCGGTCCGATCAGACATATTGGTTCACAGCTGGAATTAGATGAAGGGCTTTTCCTGTTTTGGGCTCATGGATCTTTATGGGCTTAAAGGCCCATAAAATGGTAATTAAGTATTATCAATTACTTTTATTTATTTATTTGAGAACAAAAAAGAATTATAAATTATTTTCTTATTTTTTTATTTTATTGTAATTTTTCTTCCAATGATTTTTTTTTCTTTTGACACAATGAATTTCACCTTTGTACTCTAATTTTGTTTTAAGATTATGAAGAAATCCTAATTGTAGCTCTATAAATTAGAACAAATTAATTGATAGATAAATAAAAGGGTGCTATGGTGGGCGCACTACTGGTCAGATAAAAATATAAAAATATAAAAATAATTATTTTGTATTAATCGGATAATCCATGTATATGCGTACACTTAAATAGTGCTAGACAAATAATAGTGATATTCTCATTAAAAATAAATATTTAAACGGAAGTTCTAATTACGTAACTTACTTTATCATGTAAATGAACATATGTGCACGGAGCACACGTGTGTGTCTTTCTTAACGGCGGCTAAAGTTTGAAAAAAACAAAAAGGAAAACAGCATCGAGTAATGCTAATGAAAGTTTCTTAATAATTCAATTAAAAAAATAATAATAAAAAAAAAGCGAGCGGAGGGAAGTTTCTGCGTAATAAGCTAGACTTGGAGAGTAAGTTTTACATTGAAAAAGAAATGGTGATGAACTTGCTGACGCACTAACCTACACACAAGCTGACGTCTGCTGGCTGCTCTTACCCTATCATTTTCTACCTCCAAGTCACATTGTTTCTTTTCTTTTTTCTTTTATCAGAAAAAACTTTTTCAAAAAAGTTACAGTGTAATACAACTCACGTCAACGTTTCACACTCATGTTGCTTGTTTAATACATGGCAGAATATATTATATATATATATATTAAAGTGCTAAATCCAACAGAAATTTTCGATTAATGAGTCGATTTTCGTTTGTTTCAGATTATAAGTTTTACATTGATTTTCAATTATAATTTCAATTTATGAATTGTCATCCGCTTATTATTTATACGTATTTAGTTTTGCACCAAGAAGATATTTTCTTACAATTTCTCTTTAAAATTTATATTGTATATTAAGTAAACCAGCCAATTGAGCTGGATAGGTTTGAATTTGAATAATTTTGGATTAGTTCTTTTTGGTTTTGAAATTTTCGTATTGTCATTTTTCAGGTCATTTTTAGTTGAGTCGAATCAGTCACTTTTTTACTTGTCGGATTTCATGTCGCAATTAAAGATTAAAAATCGGAGCGAAATAGAAAATTAAATCGAATTATAAGCAATTTGGTATATTTGGTTTGGTTTTAAAATAAAAATTCGACCATATATGTTAAAAACCTCTAATATTCAACCAACCAAACTATTAGTAGAATTAAGTCGTTTTATACCCTTTTATATATTTATTTATATAAAACCGTAACCTTTTTCTTTTCTTTCGTTTTTATTCCTACTTGTGTGCTGTTTCTCCCTATCAATTGATAAAGGGAGGAATGAATTAAACAAAACTTTGGAATAGTAATTAGAATAGAAAGTTATACTAGAGAAAGGAAGGAGATGTCTATCTTTCATGTTTGACATGTAATGATTTAATCAGAGAAAAGTCGAAAGAGCACGAGTGAGCAACAATAGAGATGCAAGATAGTGAATGAGCCATAAGCGAAAAAAGTACAACAACATATTAGGTCATAAAGCGAAAAAAAGATCAAGAAAGGGAATTTTCAAAAAATATAAAAAGTGAAGTACAATATACACTATTGTAGATAACCTAAGTTGTGTTGTCTACGTTCAGAATCACCTTATGATGAAAATTCCTCTGTAAAGGAAGAAAGGCTTTTCTTGGTTCAAGAGTTCTTTTTGATAAAATAATAAAATAGATTTTAGGGAGCCTTGATCCCTCACTGGGGGCCTAAAAACCTTAGTGGGCCTAGACTAGGTTCATAGAAGAATTAGGCTTCGTTCTAAGTCCCAGAAAGGGAATTTGCCGTGAAATTCTTTTATAGTATTAACAAGATGAGATATTATTAATACGAGTAGATTAACATATGTTATACGTCTTGACTGGGTTAAGTAGTAGTTCTCATAAGCATAAGTATAGTAATACTTGAAGTTAACATATGGATGCTTATTTGAGAAGTGACTACATTGGAGATTTGCTAAGAGAATCTTAAAATGGATATTCAATCTATGTCAAGTTAAAAATGTAACACCCTTACTTCGTTCATACTATGCATGCATTACATCCACTAGACAATCACCATACTAGATTTAAATCTGATAAACACTTGTTTACTTCAAACGCGGGTAAATTTTTTTTGTCTCACTTGTATAACAACTTATTACTTAGACTTCCAGTGTTAACTTAGTCCATTACCAAATCATATAACCTTATAAGTCATGCATAAACCATTCACTTAATAATTATATTATATCTTGCCGATAAACCTATAAGTGTCTTATCTTACTATACATTTAGTCAAAAATTTTGCAGTACAACAGTTATAATCTTAACCTACCGATCCTGCAATTCAAGCAACCTCCAACCCACTCAGGAGCACAATAAAAAAATATATCATTAAGTGTATACAATTCAGTCCAATAATCAACATTCACTACTCTAAGCCTCAATAATTAATAATATGTTCCAATGTCCATAAAAGTCCATATACATGCCATATACCTAATCAAAATCCAACGAATCCATACATAATTCTAGGTTACAATATAAAAGTGTCCTTAACAAAAGTCTTTACCTAGAATATTTCCAACTTGAGGTATGCTTGCTTCAACAATCATCATATCGGTACCTGCACGCAGTCAATATAAACTACGTGCTGAGCATTAAAGTTGCTCAGTTTTGATTACAAATCCAAATGTTTCCATTATCTTAAATCATGCATACATACATACATGCAATTAATCACACGGATTACAAACATTAAACACGACATTTCTAGCAACCTATCAATTTAATACATAACTAACTATATACAATCACTTATCACTACTTCCTTCCACTATCACTTTCAATCTCTTTATGTTACTTTTCCTTATCACTAGCCATACAATTTATTAACACTATCTTCTTTAAAAATTGTTTCCACTACCACTAGTCCATGCAATTACTTAATATACCAATTTTCTTTTACCTTTTCTCTCAAACAGTTTACATATTAGTTCTAACTTAAAATCTAATATTAACATTAGCCACCAACTTTATTCTTATTATCCATACATACATATATTGTACATCATGACCTTATTTACTCCATGCATCAATTCTAATTATTTCTAATATTGGTCCTAACTACCAATTGCCATTTCTAAATTAAGGTCCATTTTCACTTAATAAGTTCACATATAAATATTTATAACATTCCTTTTTAAAACGTGCATACACTTATATATTTTTCAATCTTACACACCATTCAATAAAAGATTCATTTGTATACTATAATCATTATTACTTGACTTTATTATATTTATTTATGTCCACAATACCCTTATAATTTCATTACTTAACTATATTTCTATTATCAATATAATTTAATCGTATTAACATATTATAATTCTTATTATTATACTTAATACATACATTAGCCGCATTTATGATACACTAATTATTTCTTTTTATCATAATTTATTCCAATGTATAAGGAATATGCCAACCCATCAAGTCATTTTAATTCTCTACATATTTACATGTATGTCACACACACACTTGCATTTTATATTATAAATTTGCATTTCCATGTCTAATTCCCATAAATGCACACGTGAAATAATTCAATTAGCACCTGATACAATTTCTCCATGTATGTACACTTCTATTTACAATATACTTGTCATCACTATCATTCCAGCTCATAGCACTATATCAATCATCACTGTTCATAATTAGGTTAATAAATTATATAAAATCCTTTCCTAATTCACTTATATACATTTCGGCCCACACATGTCATTTACTTTATTTTATTTCTTTTTTTTTCATGTAATTTCAATTAGCCATTAAGTCTATAATTACCTAATATTTACACACAACATAATACATTTCTAAGAAATCTTTACATTTTAGTCCTTTAATTAACATTGCTATAGTCAATTTATGCTTTAATACTTAACTACTATTAAGTTACGATTTTTGCCATCCTTTTACACTTAATTGCACAAATATCAATCACTTCACCTAAATACAATAATTTCAATAATTAACATGTAATGCCCTAATAGCCCTTGGGAGGATATTGGAGTGCCACACACATATAAGAGCGCAAACATATATATATAAAAGCAAAAAAAATAAAACATGACAAGCGAACATACTTAAATACGTATATCAAAAAAAAATCATTAAAGATTACAAAAGCATCCTTATAACATTTACATTATCCATATTACATATACAGCCATATCCTTTATACATAACAAAAGTATCTAATACATATACAATTCTTTGCCTATACAAAGATATACATAACAAAAACAAAAAGAACTCTCAACAAGCTCCAAACTCCTAGTGGACAAGACCTGCAGAAATCGAACCTGCAACCTACACGGGAAAAGCACCCATGCTGAGCGAAGGATCAGTGGGGAGAAACAGAAACAAAAGACTTTTATTGAAGTTACAAATATCACATATGTTATCTTACAACATGCTCATCACACAATAACATTTATCCACAAACACTGAAACACGAGTATGTAAATAACATATGCATCTTAATTTTAACATGAACAATTCATATAGCCTTACATGTACATAAACTAACTTTTATCATGAAGAACCTGTTATAACATATCAATACATCTCAAATGCATGCATATACATATAAACACATCTTGGGCATATCATGCATACTTATAGTCATACAATAGCCCGAATTCCCATCGGTGGTGGATATAGGTACTCTGGATACTGCAAGCAGTATCAAACATCTGGAGACCGAAGTCTTAAATACTATGGTTACCCAAAGGTAACAGGCTCTAAACCCTTGCGGGCCAGCTCTAGACCCTTATGGGTCAACTCTAGCAGCTACAAACTCTACCCCTTTATAAGCATGCTTATCTATCTACTACTATGACTATTCAGGCTCAAACAAAAAAACTCTACTCTTTAATCACTAACTTTAACATTTGATCAAATATCCAAAAAATTTAATGCACATAAATCCGTTAAGACATATATGGAATAATATGACATAGTTCATATTTCAGAACACATACTAATCATAAGTGAGAAACCATGCAAAGTGTAACTATTCGTATACATTTGAAAAATAGGGGAGGGTCGTGCTCGCGACGATCCGTTGTGCCTATAACAGAGGCGAATCTCGCCCAAAGTCGCGCTCGCGACAAGCTCCTTGCTCGCAAGAGGGAGTTGGCAGGCCTCTATCGCGCTCGTGATCAAGGTCGCACTCACGACAGAGGATGGGTGGTCCCGTTGCGCTTGTACACATAAGCGCACTCGCGACGAAGGACAGCTCAGCAGGAGCTCAGCTGACCGAGCTCTGTACGCACTCACGATAGAGCGCGCTCCACAGGAGATCGGACCCCGATCTCTCGATGGCAGCTCGAAACCCGAGCTCTCGATGGCAGCCCGAAACCCGAGCAATTGCACCCAAAGCATACTTATAATCATGCCAATATCATTATACACTCATAACAAGCAATTAATTAACAATTGAACAAGATAATCAATTAAACTTAAATCACACTCAAATTAACTATAAGCACATAGAACCATGCCCACATTTAAGCACTACCACTTCCAACTTTACTCAAAATTTAACCAAAAACCCACTCAAGCACACACACAAAAACATGCTTCTCAATTCAAATTTCCAAAAATTCAAAATTCTAAGACAAAACACAACAATAGAACATAAACTCCCAAACCTCTAAAGAAGCTCAAAACCACTTTTCTTCAAGTTCCAATCTTCTCTTTGCCGTTGTCTTTCCTCTTATCACTGAATTCTTGCACAAATCAATACAAAAGCACTTAATCCAAACCCATAACACGTTCAAAAATGAAAACGAAAAAGGAGAAGAAATCAAAGCATCATCTTCACATCCACTTACCTTTGCTACTCAACACTTAATCTCTTAAAATCCAACTCAAAGCTCTAGGAATCAACCAAGGAAGAAGGGAAAGAAGAAGCACGAAATGAGGAAAAAGAAAGAGGAAAGGGAAATTCACGTAAGGAAGAGGAGGAAAAGAAAGAAAAAAAATCTGACTTTTCTCTCCCTCTCTCCACCTTCCTTTCTCTTCTTCATTTAATGCTCCCAACCACCCCTTCTAGGTGTCACTCTCCTATTGGCCAAACTTTATAAATCCTTGGTAAATGTCTTTTTGGTTCATGTCAAATCCTCTTTTACTCACTTAAACTAATTTCTTTCTCTTATTAAATTTATTTCCTTTCAATTATACCCTTGCTCAACCCACAAATCATACACATACAATTACTCTTATACCCTTAATTCACAATTAACACAGCAAAATCCTCCAAGGGTATAAATCGGGTTGTTACAATTCTTTCCTCCTTAAGAAATGTTGTCCTCGAAATTTCTACACTAACAAACATACGATCAAACCACCATATCAATAACTTATACAAACTTAACGAAAAACGAGCTTACTAGATGGATAATCATGGCATAAACTCTAGTAAGACCACCAGCAACAGCTGGCTTCTCAATTATCTCTGATGGCGCCTGAGAGGCCCTATGTAGACAACGGGTCTTGAGGGAGCCCAGATTAGGGTTATCCAATGATGATTAGATGCATGTTCACGGGCAAAAAGATTGGAAGTGACGATTTCCTTGTCAAGATTATTTTTTAAAACAAAAAAATATAAAAAATATAAAAATCTAAATAAAAATAAAAATAAAAAAGGAGTTTGGAATTATTGTATTTTAGTCAAAATTATTATTTTAAAAAAAATATTCGGCCGTCGGCAGCTCCCTAGCGCGCATTGGCAGCGTGTGGGCGAGGGCGTCGCTCGCTTGTGTGCAGTGCGCGGGCATCGCTCGCCTGAGCGCAGCGTGCCCCGAGTAGTGAGCATGTGGACGTCGCCCGCCGATGGGCGTCCCTCGCTAGGGATGGCCATTGGTCGCCCCCAGCTCGCCCAGATTTGCCTATTTCGGCCAAAATTGATTTTTTTCGGGATTTTTTCCCCAAATTTGATTTTTTATCCAATTGTTTTTTGGGATTTTCATATTTTTTTCAGTTTTTAAAATTAAGATAACAAAGAATCTAATTTAAAATTTAATTTCCTTTCCTAATCAACTAGAATTTTTTTTTATTAAATCATTTAAATAGAAAAATTTAGAGAGAGAAATAGAGGGATCCCAAAGGAAAAAAAAATTCAGATATTTATTTTCTTCTTCAAAAAAAAATTCCCTTCTCCTTCAATTCTTCTTCTTCTTTTTATTTCAATAAAATTTCTTTTAAAAGATTTTAGATGGAATTTTGTTGATGAAAAATTGATTTTGAAACAAATAAAATAATTGTTTGCTCTTAAAATCCAATTTTGTCACTTATTTTTTTGATTTTTTTTTGAATTAAACTTTTTCAAAGATTTTACATTGAATAATTTTTTGATAAAAAATTGATTTTGGGACAAAAAAAATAATTATTTGTTTTTGAAATCCAATTTTTCATTTGATTTTCTAAAAAATAATATTTTTACAATTATTTTTTCTTAAGAGAATAGTCTTAGATTTATTTTTATTTTCTTCCATTATTTTAGCAAAATTTCTTTTTTGGAATAAAACTCCAATTTTTATTTTCAATTCTAATTTTGCGATCAAAGTAAGGAAATCAATCATATTTTTCCCTTCATCGAATTCGAATACTAAGGGTAAACATTTTGGGCTCGATCACTTATTTTTATCTTCTTTCATTTATTTTTGTTCATATTTAATTAGTTATCTTGTAGATATTTAGATCTATTGTATATTTATTTATTTATTTTATGCGATCTTAAATATAGGTTTAACATTTTTTGTTTGTTTGTTCCTTTTTTATTTATTTGATTATTCATTCTTCTTCTTTTATTATTATTATTATTATTATTATTATTATTATTATTATTATTATTATTATTATTATTATTATTATTATTATTATTTTATGTATTAATTCATTAATATGTTGATTTATTTGTTTCAATCATATCATTTAATTTATTTATCATTCATAATGCCTTTTTTTCATTCATTTTAATTTATTAATTTATTATTTTTTATGTGTTTAATTGATTTTCTTCATTTAATTACTAACTTCAATTTTATTCGTATTTGTTTTTTCTTCCAATATTTGTCTTCCTTGTTTGGGCATTCTGGCGAGCGAATGGAGAGATCCAAGAGGTTTGTTTGGCTTAACTTTTTAATTTTCTATCATTTGTATTATTTTCTTTATTTGGCTTTTTATTTATTTTGCCATGTAATTTCTAGTAAAATTAGTTATTTTATGAACGTTTAAAAGAAAATCATAAAAAATATTGTTATTACTAAATTGAGTTTTTTTTTTTCTAATAAAATAGGACAAATGTCCTAGTTTTTCATCCAAATAAATTGTTACTTTAAAATTATTTTTTATAAGTATGCATGTGAGGACCAATGTCCTCATCCTTAATAAATATCCCATTTTATGTATGATTTATATTTCATTTACAGTGGGGGTTGTATTCCGCCCCTAGTTTTATTGTAAATTAATGTACTTTTATTTACTTTATTTTAATATTGCTTTATTTACTAGTTTTATTATATGATCGATATGCGCTCTAATTACTGCATTTAATCAAATGAGAAAAGGAATGAAATTTAATCTCTAAAACTCAATTATAATTTTATCAAGGTATAAATCTCTGGTCTTAGGTTCAACGAGATTAGACGAACCATCATAATGTTCTATTGGGGTGGAAACTCAAAAATATCTCTTGTTGACCAAAATAGGCCCAAGTTGCATTTTCTTAGGCTCCACGAGGTTAGATGAACCATCTCGATGTACTATTGGGGTGGGAATTCCAAAATATCTCTAGCTTGCCCAAAATAGACGTATATGCATCGTCTTCGGTTTCATGAGTTTAGATGAATCTTTCCAATGTTATATTGGAAGGAGAATTCCAAAATATCTCTGATTGCTCAAAATAGACACACATGCGCTGTCTTAGGCTCAGTGAGGCTAGATGACCATTCTCAATGTTCTATTGGTTTGTGACTCCAAAACACATCCTTATTACCCAAAATAGACGCCCTTGTAATCTTTTACAAGTTCTAACAACCTCTCTCGAAGACCCTAAAAGCGGGTTTTCGGGGCCTTCGGGGTTCGGCGCGCTTCACAGTGGCGACTCTGCTGAGGATTTAAATGAGAATTTGCTTCGAAAATACCTTGGTTAAAACATATAATTGAGCTTTAATTTAAAATTTTGTCCCTTTTCAAAATTGCATTACATATCACTAGAGCCTTAGATCTACGCTAGTTTGAACCCTCTATCAGCCTCGGTGCATTCCCAAAGCACGATCTTATGTTCACTCAATGATGGAAAGTGTTATGAATAATCTCCAATCCAAGCCTCGTACCTTTATGGTATATTAAATAGAGACCCGATTGGTTGTTATGCTCATGATGAGCTAGACCTGTTCGCAGGGACCATGCTTGGGCAGACCTAAAGTATAATCACCCTGACCATAGCTCATGTATTGAAAGTAGATACTTTCCCTAGGTGGTATGAACCATAATACTATGCTTGCTGTATGAATCACTTTGTATTAGACAAACCTAGATAGATTGGTTGGTCACCCAATCAAAGGCTTTTATGCTTTGATAGGCCCATGCTAGTTTATTCTGGTTGGCTGAATACACAATAATCAAAGCCCATGTGTATGTGCATTATATAAGAGATTTTATGTTGCTGGTTTTCCACGATGCACCATACTCGTCCATTGGGTTCCCCGTTAACCCATGGATCAAGCCCACCTAGGAAAGAGACCGCACGATCTCGTGTGTGGGAGTGATAAGGTTGGAAGGATCTACTTGCTTGCATGTGGTTGTGAATGTTGCACAGCATGCTCATGCATTACGTGTCATTCATGCACACCAAAAAAATATATAAAAAACAAAAAAATTAATTTCCTTCATGTATGTGTATATCTTTTTATTTGCATATTATTTTTCACATGTACATATCATCATGTGTATAATTTTTTCCATGCATCACATATATCATTGTAATCTCTAGATCTTTCATTCATGGATGGCCATTTGCATAGCACGATCATGCATTACATGTTATTCATGCATGTAGAAATAAAAACATATACATTTCCTTCATGTGTGTACATTCTATTCTGTGCATATAATTTTCACATGTCTAAGTCATCTTGTCCATAAGTTTATTCTATGCATCACATGCATCATTCTAACCCCTCGACTTTTTAGCCACTATAAACCATTTGCTTGGGTGGTTTAGGGATCCCGATAGTTGTCTAAAGAGTGATCAAAGTTCGAGTTGGCTGATAAAGATTTAGCATCCTTACTAGAGCATCTGCAGGCATTAGAAATGGCTAGCCCTTCGCAATAGACTAAAGAGACTCGTGCCCTAATTGCCCAAGAGAAGGACAGAAGGTTCGAAGAGCTTGAAAAAAGGCTGTTGGCCATGATTAAGAAAATAATGGATGCCATGGTGCTTGTTCTTCAATCCCAGCTTATGGCTACTGCTCTTAACCATGTTCAACCGACCATGGTTAGGAAGGCTTATACAGCGATGATCGCAGTGCTTCCATTTCCTTTCGAGACTAGAAGTAAGATGCCACTTGATTCACTAGTTGAGCAAGAAGGAAATAAGAGGTCTACTCTAGAATATAACATTGTGCCTAAAGAGGGTGGAGACCCCGCGATGATGCCTACTCTGAAAAATGAAAGCTCACGTGTCCACAACAACAGTAAGGGCAATGTTAAGATAGTAGAAGCTTGTAAGCACCGTGTCCCCGAGCGGTCCGGATCAGAGGTTACCCTATGATGAAATCAGTGTCCGAGCCTATATAAAAGGGCTGGATTTGGAGGTTTTAGTCCCACGTTCCACGAGAAATGAGGCTTTTTACCATTCCTGGGCAGAGGGGGAGAAAACGGAGGTTTTTTCGAGTCAAAAAGCTTTTTGTCCTACACAGACGGCCAGCCCGTCTGTGAAGTCAGCCCGTCGCTTCGAGTCACCGACGGCTTGTGGTATTTTTCGACGCCCGTCGGAAAGTCACCGCCCCTGTCAGAACGTCGCCTGGTTTCCCGAAGCACGCAACCGTTTCGACGCCCATCGGTGGATGTGGCAGGGCCGTCGGATGAATCCTTGTGTCAGAAGGATTCTTCCGACGCCCGCCCCCATACACCGACGCCCGTCGGTCGTGTCTGGCTATAAAAGCTCCGAATTTTCACTTGAAAAGGGTTGGAAAAATTTTCAAAGGAGGAAACTCTGCCCAATTTCAAGCAAATTTTCTCTCTCTTCCAACAAAACACATTCACTGAAGAAATTCATTTAATCAAGGATCAAATCAATTGAAAGGAACTAAAACTAATTAGTTTTCTTAGATTTTGACTCCAAAATCGATCTTTTGAGGGGTTGAAGAAGAAATAGTTCATTTTCTTTCTTTAAATCCTTCATCTTTTGCTTCTCGTGGAACGCGCGGAGCTCTAATCAACACAAGAATCTCACCCAAAGCGATTATCTGAGGGTAAATATTCCGGATTCCTTCTCCATATTATCTCATATTTATTTCTTATTTTGTGGAATTTTTGAACATCTGTCATTATTTTCTGTTATTTCGACTCTCTTATCTCCTTTTGAGATAAAACCCACCTTTTGACTTTGAAAAGGTTTTTTTCCCCATTCTGTTTTTTCGGAGACAGTGGTGACCGACGGGTCATCTTTATCACCGACGCCCGTCGGTCACCCACCTATAGACGCCCCTCCTTGAGTGACAAACGGACATCTCGGTTACCTTAACCGACGCCCGTCGGTCAGCCAAGGAAGGCCGTCGGTGGGTTCTGTCTCCATCCTTTTAAATCATTTTTTTCTCTTTCAAGTCTCTTTGACTTCTTATATGTTAATTTTGTGTATATTAACATCTCTTAACTTTCTATGAGTGTATATTGATCCTCTTGGAAAATCCCGAGTTTGAGCGGCAGTCTACAATGTTTGGAGGACTTCATCCGGTTTAGTTTCCTAATCCTCTTAAGTATTTTCTTCATTTATTATTTATTGATTATTTTATGTATACGGATGTACTCCTTTCATATCCCGTTAATGTATAAAAATGACTCAATGTTTTATATTCAATAAAATGAAGTTTACACAAAAGCGAGGGTCCAATGCCCTATTTTTATCCAATAAAGATCATCACAAATAAAGATCCCCAATTTTAATAATGATGCAATGTGAGGACCAAAGTCCTCAAAATAAGCAATGCCCCGATTTATGCATGCTTCGCGCATTTACGAAAGGGAGTTATATTCCGCTCCTTGTATTATTGTAATTTATCGCTTTCATTATCTATTTAATCATTTATTGCTTTCAAGATGTGAATAAGTGCGCCTTTTAATCAATTGCATAGTGTGGAGAGAGAGTGAATTAATGATATTAAAATTTGATCATAAAATAATCGAGGTAGAAATAGATGAGAAATCCCGGACCCAGCTCTGGTCTTTGGGCTCAAAGAGGCTAGAGGTCTACCCTCCAAGACACCTTTTTGTGCCACGAGACTTTAGCGCTAATCCTAGGCTCCTTAGGGCGAGAGGTTTACCTTCCAAGACCCCTCTGGCTGGTCCAAAATGGATACCAAGCGCAGTCTTAGGCTCTCCAAGGCGAGAGTAACTTTCCCAATGTTCTATTGGGTGGCGACTCCATGATACCTCCTTGTTGCCCAACATAGACGCACTTGCGATTTATTTGCAAGCTGTCAACGGACCCGCAAATGCCCCGATCGCCCACGTGCGGGCGGTCCGAAAGGGCGGCGCTCGGGATCCAGTGCGCGTCACAGTGGCGATTCCACTGGGGACGTTTATGGTTCTAGATTTCGATTTGAAAATATCTCTTTTAACATTTATGATTAAAATTTAATTCATAAATTTGCTTTCTCTCAAATTTGCATTAGCATATCATTAGAGCCTTAGAATACGCTAGTTTGGTCCCTCTTTTAGCCCCGGTGCGTTCCTGAAGCACCTCCTCATTTTCACTCAATTTGGGGAAGTGTTAAGGATAATCACCAGCCCAAGCCACGTACCTTAATGGTATATCGAAATGATGACCCGATCGGTCGCTATGCTCGTGATGAGCTAGACCTATCGGCAGGGATCATGCTTGGGTAGCCCTAAAGAAACATCTCCCTTGACCAAAGCTCATGTAATGGCTGTAGTTACTTTCCACAGGCGAAATGAACCCTAATTCCATGCTTGCTGTATGGATCCTCATGTATTGGGTGAGTCCAAATGTCTCGCTTGGTAACCTAGCCAAAGGCTATCATGCCCCGGTAGGGCCATGTCGAAATTTATGCAATGTCCAAATACGCGACGATCATTATCCATCCGCTTGTACATTAGCATAGGAGTGTCATGCTGCCGGTTTTTCGCCGCGCACCATGCGCGTCCATCGGGTCCCTCGTTGACCCTTGGGCTAATCCCACCTAGGAAAGAGACTGCACGACCACGTGTGTGGGAGAAATAAGGGTGGAAGGACCTACTTGCTTGCTTGTGCTCTGTAAGTGTTGCATATCACGATCATGCATTATACCTGCATTTCATGCATCATGCCTAACTTTTTGTTCCTGCAGCCATCATAGATCTGCCCAGGTGGACTAGATCACCAACCGGACGACTGATCCGAGTTCCTACTCCCGAGCTGTCAGATAGAGAGGGTCTACCAGAAATCTTATCAGAAATCAGTGGTACAGTATCTCAAATGGCAAACTCGCCTAGGGGGGATGACGCCACCAGGGCCATGATTGCGGAAGAAGTGGGCTGCCATTTTGAGGAAATCGAGGGCAGAATGATGAATATGTTGACCGCTTGACACAGCAAAATGCTCCGCAGAATCCTACTCCTCCTCCTCCTCCTCCAGTGAGACAGAATGAGCCTGAGGAAGAAAGGGTTGAAAGACGAGAAGAACCTATTCGGTCGCCTCCAGTAGAGTTAAGGTCAGTAGCCTCGGGAGAGCAGAGAAGAAGGCCTGTGCTGAGAATTGATGATGATATCGAAGATGATGGGATGAGCCTCGCATCTGATAAGGGGAAGGCGCCTCAAGCTGACGACTTTATTTTAAAGAAAATGGAAGAGAGGTTCGAAGCTATGCTCGTATGATAGGCAGAGCTCATGGGATGAATCCGGAGGATAAGGAGTTGGACGGAGAAGACCTGATCCCTTATAACTTCAAAATGTCGGATGTGCCGAAGTTTGATGGTACTTCTGACCCGACCGCACATGTCAAGCAATATTCTCTGGTCATAAAGGAGACCACATTGTCCAAGAAGCAGAAAGTAGAATACTTTTGTCTGAGTCTGACCTCTCATGCCATTGATTGGTATCATGGCCTTGATCGCCACACTAAAAAAGATTGGGATCTGCTTACTGAAGAGTTTTTGAAGCAGTATGACTGTAACACCAGAATGGAGGTGACTCTGAAAGATCTTGAGCTACTCCAGCAGAAGACCGGGGAATCTTTCCATGATTATCTCACCCGATGGCGGAACCGAGTAATGGAGATGCGCCGAAAGCCGGACACCCAGGATCAGATTCGTTTATTTATCAAGAATGCAAGCCCGTACTTGAAAGAGGGGTTGAAGATGAAGGGGTTGAAGGACTGGGAATCTCTCAAAGATATAACCATCGAAGCAGAGGGAGAATTCTTGGCTCGAAAGACTAACAATGACAATTTCGCCAAAAGGGCTAACCCCGGTCAAGGAACCAGCAGGCCGGCAGGTCCCAGTAACAGCACTAGAAGAACGGGTGAAGTGTCTGCTACTGAGGCAACCACCCAGAGGAAGTTTTTGAACTTGGGGAGACCATTATCTTGGGTTTTGAGAAGGTTAATGAAGGAGGGAAAATTGTACCCTCTAGCTCCTAGGCCAGCTTTGACGCAAGGGAAGCCTGGACACAAAGATAACGAATTCTGTGCGTGCCACCAGCACTCAGGCCATATCACAGATAAATGCAAAGCGCTCTGACACTTTATCCAAGACTTGATTGATAGCAAGCAAATCTCTGACCCTGAGAAGAGGGAAACTGAGAAGAAGCCCGGTTATAATGCCGTACCACCACCCGTGTTTATGATCCGATCCAGCCTGCCAGAGTGGTACGTGCTAAAAGATCTATATGGGAGTGAGAAGTTCGCTGCTAGTTATCCCGAGGATAGAGAGGAGAAGGCAGTTGTGGCGACCCTTGATTGCTGGTCTAGCAGTGAAAGCGGCGAAGAAGCCGAGGATGAAGAAGGAATGAACTTTGATTTGTGGGGCTCCGATGGAGACGAGGGAGAGATAGGGGCTGTAACGAGGAGTGGAAGAGTGATCCCCGAGATTATGAGGCAACCTGAGCCAGTGCAGCCATCAGCCGAGAAAGAGCCAGAGGAGAACCAGATTGTTAGACAGTTGAAGAAAACTGCAGCTCAAATATCCATCTGGGATCTGTTGAGACAATCCCCCTCTCATAGGCAAAAGGTAGTAGAAGCTTTGGTTGAGGCCACGGTCGCCACCACTATTTTCCCGTCAGAACTTTTGGGTTTAATTAAGGGAGGATCCGAGGAGAGATTGGTCTTTTCTGACGCCGACCTACCTGTTGAAGGCCGCAACCACAACCGACCCTTGTACATTAAAGCGCAGATTAACGATAAGCACACTGCTTGCGTTATGGTGGACGACGGGTCTTCTATCAATGTGTGCCCTTTGATAGCCTTGCAAGCTTTTGGTTTAAATGAAGATATGCTCAGTGGATCTGATCTGACTATCACAGCCTACGATAACTCGAGGAGGCAAGCCTCAGGAACCTTTAAGACATTGGTCAAGACGGGACCTATTGAAGTGGAGGTGGAATTTGTAGTTCTGCCCATACCCGCTAACTTCTCAGCTTTGCTCGGGAGACCCTGGTTTCATAAATTAGGGGGAGTGCCATCCATACTGCATCAGATGATAAAGTTCCCACACGAAGGGGAGGTGGTGACTATCAAAGCGGGCAGGGAAAACCAGGTCTCAGTGCTGGAAATAGCCAATCAGCCATTTAGCGGCTTCCACATGTCCATGATAAGGGAAGAGTATGGGTCAGTGGATAGCCCAGCTGTGGTTAATATGATGAAGAAGATGTATTATCTTCCTGGGGCTGGTTTAGGCAGAAACTCCCAAGGATCACAAATCGTAATCACCACTCAAGGGCAAAAGAGCCGGAAAGGTCTAGGGTATAGAGGTGGCTTCGGCAAGAAGAAGGTAACGGGTATGATCCCCCACATAACAGAGAGCTTTGTACCGGCATCATCAGTTTGTGCTTACACTGGCGAAGACGAGCCGCATTGGGTAGAGGGGAGGATTGTCCCTGGCTTCGAGATCTTTAACGATGTGTATGACTGGCGTGTCGGGTTTGTCAAGACTGTCGAAGACTTCTGGGATGAGGAAGTTATGACTCAGGGTATCACCTGGGACAGATGCGAGCTCGAAGAGGTCGTTACTGAGAAGATGATAGCTGCCAGGCTGAAAGGGAAAGGGAAGATAACAGAATTAGAGCTGAAAATGGAGAATTTGAAATTTTCTTCCGACGAGCCTGAGGGGCCTCTGCTAAATCAGGAAGCCAGTGAACAAGCTGCAACGGCATCAACCTCTGGAGTGGCAGAAGAAGACTCTAGTTTAGACTGTCTTTTTATTCCCGAACTCTTTTATGATGTAAATGATAACTATAATATTATTAATAAGACAAACAATTTCTCTTATTTGTGCGATGTTTCTAATGGTTTCGACATGCATGAACATGATCATACTCCATCAATTTTTGACATCGATTCCACTGATACAACGCGTTTTAATCTTGGAACCTCGGAAAATCCAAGAGAAATTCTAATAGCATCAAACATAACTCCTGAGGAGAGAAAAAATTTTGAGAGAATAATAAGAAAACATGAAAAGGTCTTTGCCTGGACCTATGAGGACATGCTGGGAATTGACCGGAACGTGGCAGAACATGCTATCCCAACCTATCTAGACTGCAAGCCTATGAAGCAGAAGTTGAGAAGGCTGAGGCCAGAATGGGCTGACAAGGTCAAAGAGGAGATTCGGCAGCAGATAGAAGCCAAGTTTCTCGTTGAGGTGCAGTATCCTACATGGCTGGCAAATTTGGTCCCTGTAGCAAAGAAGAACGGAAAGGTCAGGGTGTGTGTGGATTATCGAGATCTGAATAAGGCTTGCCCTAAAGATGATTTTCCACTACCCCATATTGATGTATTGATAGACAGTGCCGCCAATTGCGCGATATACAGCTTTGGAGATGGATATGTGGGGTACAACCAAATCCTGAACAAGATAGCTGATCGGGTTAAAACCGCCTTTATCACAGAATGGGGGACCTATGCCTACCGAGTCATGCCTTTCGGCCTGAAGAACGCAGGGGCCACATACCAGAGAATGGCGACCAAGATCTTAAGTGACCTGATCCATAAAGAAGTAAAGGTATATGTCGATGACATGATGGTCAAATCAGCCACCCGAGAGGGGCGCTTTGAAGCTCTAGAGAAGTTCTTCACCAGGATTGATAAGTACAATCTGCGACTTAACCCCAAGAAGTGCATTTTTGGAGTGACTTCAGGAAAGCTATTGGGGCATGTCGTCAGCCAGAGGGGAATATAAATTGACCCGGATAAGGTGAAAGCCATCAGAGAGATGCCTGTGCCGCAAAAAGAGAAGGATGTAAGGAGTTTCCTGGGCAAGCTATAGTATGTCAGCTGATTCATTGCCAAGCTCACTTCAATATGCGAGCCCGTCTTTAAGCTGCTTAGAAAGAATCAGCCTGTGGTCTGGAATGGAGATTGCTAGAAAGCTTTTGACAGCATCAGGGAATACCTGTTGAATCCACCAGTGCTAAGGCCGCCGCAGCCAATTAAACCGCTTATCCTGTATTTGGCAGCAGAAGGCAGTTCCGTGGGCGCCATGATGGCTCAAGAAGATGAATTTGGGGTGGAGTTTGCAATTTATTACCTTAGCAAGAAATTTTTGGCTTATGAGATAAAATATGCTGAAGTAGAGAAGATCTGCCTTGCAGTAATTTGGGCGTTAAAGAAACTGAGGCATTACTTCCACCCGTACAAGGTTCAAGCAGTGGCCAAGCAGAATCCGTTGAGATATTTGCAGGAAGCACCGTCTTTTCTTGGAAAGATGGGGAGGTGGCTGCTCTTGCTACAGGAGTTTGATGTGCAATACATCACCCGTAAGACTATTAAAGGGCGAGCCATAGCCGAATTTCTTGCAGAACATCCCATTCAAGGAGACACCCCCGAGTTCGCCTTTCCTGATGAGAGCATAGTCGCGATTTCTGTTCAGGGATGGCAGTTGCACTTTGACGGGGCAGTGAATAACAGAGGGGCCGGAGTTGGAATCGTCCTGACGACCCCAGATGATGAGAAACTTCCCCTAGCAAAGAAGCTGAGGTACAAAGCAACCAACAATGTAGCTGAATATGAAGCTTGCACTTTCGGGCTAGAAGCTTTAGCGGCATTGGGGGCAAAGAACATAGAAGTCTTCGGTGACTCATCCTTGGTAATCAACCAGATCCGAGGTGAGTGGGCTGTAAAAGAAGAACGGCTGGTGCCCTATGTTGAGTATTTGAGAGGGATATGTGGGCAGTTTGAGACTTGCACTTTCCACTTTGTGACGAGAGATGAAAACCGTCTGGCTGATGCGTTGGC
Source organism: Excoecaria cochinchinensis (assembly GCA_947683425.1). Taxonomy (NCBI): domain Eukaryota; kingdom Viridiplantae; phylum Streptophyta; class Magnoliopsida; order Malpighiales; family Euphorbiaceae; genus Excoecaria; species Excoecaria cochinchinensis. Next base: position 2,080,278 of record CANTUQ010000183.1, read on the forward strand.
AACCTTGGTGTCAATGTGGGATAACCCTGAAGGAGTGGGTATGAAGCCAGTGCTGATTTCGAGCTCTGATAAGCCCAGTTTTGAAACCGAGCCTGTAATGGAGGTAGAAGTGGCGGATGGGAAACCATGGTACTTCGACATCATGAATTACTTGGAAAACAACAAATTTCTAGAAGAAACCACTAAAAAGGACCAGAGGATGATCCGTAAGCTATCTACTCAGTTCATATCCTTAGAAGGGGTGTTGTACAAAAGGCAGTCGGACGGGATTCAGCTCAGGTGCTTGAATGAAAAAGAAGCCCGCAAAGTGATGGAGGAAACCCATGCAGGTGTCTGTGGGGCTCACATGAATGGTTTGACCTTGGCCAAGAAGATTATGAGACAAGGCTTTTATTGGCTTACAATAGACAATGACTGCTCGAGATACGTCAAACAATGCCAGTTGTGCCAACAATACGCGGACTTAAGACACATGCCAGTATCAGAGCTACATAACTTGACATCACCTTAGCCGTTTGCTACTTGGGGGATAGATATCATCGGAGAGATTCGCCCTACGGCGTCCAATGGGCACCGATACATCATAGTCGCAATTGACTATTTTACCAAATGGGTAGAGGCAGAATCCTTCAAGAAGATTGACGCGAGGGATATGGCCAAGTTCATAGAGAGGAATCTGATCTGCAGATATGGTCTTCCTCATCACATAGTATCTGATAATGGGGTGCAGTTCATGGGAGAAACCAGGAAGCTCCTAGAGAGGTATGGTGTCGAGCATCATAAGTCTTCCCCCTACCGACCGCAAGCGAATGGGGCAGTAGAGGCCGCAAATAAAAATATGAAGAAGATCCTGTCCAAAATGGTCCAAACCAACAAAGACTGGGCTGAAAAGTTACCTTTCGCCCTGTGGGGATACAGAACGATGGTGAGGACGTCTACAGGCGCTACACCATTTTCCCTGGTATACGGAACGGAAGCAGTATTGCCAGTAGAGATAGAGCTTAAATCACTGAGAGTGGTCATGGAAGTCCAAGTCCCGGAGGCCGAATGGGCGCGGCAGAGGCTACAACACTTGAACTTGTTAGATGAGAGTAGGCTGAAAGCCTATTATCATAATCAGATTTACCAAAAGAGATTGGCAAGAACTTTCGAAAAGAAGGTAAGAAAGCATCCGCTGAAAGAAGGGGACTTGGTGTTCAAGCAGATGAGGCCAGGCATACCAGACATTAGAGGGAAATTCAGACCTACCTAGGAAGGGCCGTATATCCTTAAGAAGCTGCTGTCCAAAGGAGCTGTAATCTTGTTGGATAGTGATGGGAATGAATTCAAGGAGCCGATCAACGTCGACAGACTCAAAAGGTTCCATGGCTAAAGACCCAAAAATAAAAAGAAGATAATAAAATGCCCTGCAAGTCGAAAACCGAAAAAAGGCGGCTGTGCTAAAATTGAGCGCCTCGACAGGGTGAAAACCGAAAAAAGGCATCCTATGCAAAAATTAGAGGCATGAGAGAAAATGTCCGATCGTGAAAACCTGAGAGGGCCGATTGGTAACAGGAGTTGATGCTGTTAAAATTTGATTCCTTGTATTGACAGCGCGTAAGCAGCTGAGTAAATGCCAAAACTGATCATGTATGCTGAAACTGTATAAAAACGTACACGAATTTGGGAAATAAAATGAATATTATTCTTCTCATTTTTGTCATTTCCTAGTTCTGCATTAAAAAGAAATGTAGCACCAAAAGAAATACATATGAAGACTAAGCTAAGTCTTACTGCTGCTCTCGCCAACCAGATGCTTGAGCCCTCGAGTCCTGTTATCAGACGCTGGACTAAGGATCCACTTCTTGTACTCACTAGTCGAAGACACAGATTGATTGCCGAACCCTGGGATAACAGTCTTCATGGGTAATCTGCCCCACAGCTCATGATACCGGGAAGCAAACGCAGCCGAGAGAGCTCCTCCCCGGAAAGACAGGGGAACCCTCACTACATCCTGGGTCGTCCCGAGCTGGCATGTACATCGAGAAGTGATGCAAAAGGTGGCCTGATGGAGGCCGCAAAGGGGAACACACCCCGATGGCCCGTCAATGACTACATGAGACAGTGGGAGCCAGGCAGATGTAAAGTTGATGTCATCGTATGACAGCTCGCCAAATCTGGTAATGCCTTCACCAGCAGTGGCACACCCATGAAGTCGTCGACGCGGTAGAAAGTGGCTCGGCGAATACTGTGGAATAACGCGAGGGGGTGGTTCAGACAACATCTTTAGTTTTTCTTGCAGCCAGATCTGAAAAAAGAAAGAAAAAAAAAGAGAAAAAAAAAGCCGCTGGAGTAAGTAGGGTTTACTTCAGGCAAAAATAAGGCACAGGGTTGTGTGAAAATCCGAAAGGACGCACCTCCCGCTAAGAAAAGCTAGTGTGAAAATCCATAACGGATGCACTACCTTTAAAATAATGACGTACCTGGAGCAATAAGGGGCTACCAGTAAAGGTTGAAGTGGATCCAGATCTCACAGTGTCCAAGCCTAGAATGGTTTCAGCCAGAATGAGTGGTAAAGGTGATAACCCCGAGTGAAAGTCGCTCAGGACTCCGAACAGGCGAGGATCACCTGTTAAACCCCCTGGAACAATAGTGAGGAAGTTCACCATGCAGAATAAGAATATGATGCTTACCCGACAGGTGGGGATGTCGGTGAACTGATCCAGAGCCTCGATCAGTGGCCCCAGGGAAAAGGAAGAGCCCGGAGTAATCAGCCGGATGGCCTCGGAAGAAGGTATGCCCAGAGCCATGGCTATGTCCCGGGTCTGAAATAGGCCGCAGCGGTGGATGCAAGGTAGAGCGCTAGGTGGGAACCGGGCTCCCAGAATGGAAGCTAACTCTTCAAGCAAAGGACACAATTCCTGATGGGTGAACCGGAAGACGTGGAACCGGGGATTCCAGAAGTGGGTCGCCGCCAGCAGGAGGTTCTGGTCAACTCTCACCCGACACAGATATTTCAGCCTAGACAAAGAAGAGAGGGCGCCTTCTTCCCAAGTGCGTTTGTCATCTAAGATACGGTGCATCTTTTGGGTTAGAAGGGAAGACATGTTGAGAGAGGTGAAAGGCTCAAAACGCTGGAAAATGAAGAGACAAAAAGAGCAAAATTTTGTAAGATTTTATAGGGAAGTGTCACCGACGGCCTACCCGCCTCTATACAGAGACGGCCTGCCCGCCTGTTCAAAGGGACGGCTTGCCCGTCTCTAAACGGAGACGGTCTGCCCGTCTGTATAGATCCACCTGGCAGACTTATGCGTCAGCATTGCATTCATCACGCGCATTAACTCGCATTAATTGCATGATAGACGGCCTGCCTGTCGGTCGCTTGTACAGATGCCCTGCCCGTCGGTCACGAAATTCTATATAAGGGCGAGTGACAGACGGTGCAAACGCTGCTGTCCCTTTCATTTCTTCTCCCACACCGTTTTTCTTTGCGTTTTTTTGGCATTTTTTCAAGCATTTCTTCATCTTTTTTTGTGATTTCTTCATATTTTCACATTTTCTACTCACCGGGCGCTGTGATATTTATATTTTTCTTCAGTTTCTACACTCTTCGCGATTCTAAGTAAGTAAATAACCACTTCTTTTGAATTTTATTCAATTTATTTCTTCATTTCTTCTCCTTTTAAACTTTAGGAGTGATTAGAATGCTTTAGATGCCTTAAGAAATTAGAGGGAATGCTGCCCATTTTTCTTTTAAAACTAAACTTTTGCATGATCACATAGAAATAGAATTTTTCTATAATTTTGGTGGTTTAGAACTACATTTTTAGCGCACCATTCTGTACATATGTTGCTTATGCGGACTGAGGCCATTATTTTGTATTGTTGGGGGCACACTCTTGCCGGGGTGCGTCCCATTTACATGCGTATATTATTGTTGAGGCCTGAGGCCTATATTTTTGCCTTTTCATGCAGGAGGTTGGGCATACCCCTACCGGGGTGCTTCCCAAATTTTTATTATTATTTATTCAAGAATTGAGTATTTTCATGTAAAATGCATGCCCTAGGACCTGGAAAGCCCATTCTTATTCACTTTAATTATTTCCATGCTGATTGCATGTTGTTTTTGCCATGATGCGTGCGAGGCACATTAGGCTAATTCCTTAGATAGGACGTTTGCTCTTTTCATTTTTTTTTATCAATTCTCTATCTTGTTTTGGGCCGCTATTGCCCCGGTGAGGCCTAAATTGGCCTTCACCTTGGAAATAAGTTTAAAATATTTATTTTGCCAAATTCCTGATATTTAATCTCTTCCCTTTTGCAGGATGCCTCCTAGACATAGAGCACCGCAGGCCCAGCCCAAGCTTGTAGCTCCGGATTGGATGGATGATGAGTCGGCTCAGAGGTATAGAGCGTTGGCTCAGGTAGAGTTTCGGGCCAGTCGTTTTGTGTCCCGCCCATTTCTAGAGGCCCTAGGGTTGGCCCCAGAGTTCGATCTACTTGCCGAGGGTGCTGGTTGGACAGAGTTCCTTGAGCCTTCCTTTCAGACTTTTCCAGAGGCTACTCGCCAGGTCCTAGCCACTCTCCGCTACGCCGGTTTTCAGAGTGCAGACATCGACCCAGGGGTGGTTCAGTTTTGGTTTGATGGCGATCACTTCAGTATCACTAGGCAGAGATTTGCTCAGGCCATGGGGCTCCCTACAGAGGAGGGGGTCGAGATCCCGCGGCGAGCGGTGAGATGCGCCCATTGGGCAGCCATTGCCATACCGGGAGTGCTGTACGATCACGATACAGTGAAGAGCACTGTACTGGTGTCTCAGGCACTCCGGTATTTGCACAGAGTGCTTTCCAGTTCGTACCTCGGTCGAGCTGGTAATCCAGGGTCGCTTAATGCGTCCGAGATCTGGAGCCTCTGGGCTATGGTGGCAGGCCAGCGTCTCAACATTAGCCATGAGATCTTGGCCAACTTGACCAGAGTCAGCAGAGGGTTGACACCGGTGGTGATGGTAGGAGGAGTCATCACCCGGTTACTTTTGAGATTAGAGGTTAACCCCGAGAGGTTGAGAGGACCCCTGCCGGAGGGGATCCATGTAGACACCGCAGCGGCAGTACAGATGGGGATGATCTCCCCGATTTCAGGCCAGGCAGAGGCTTATAGGGTGTTGACCATTCATGAGACCCGGCAGCTGTTCTCGCTTCCACCCTTGGGTGCAAATCCAGACCACCCGGAGCACCCGGAGGAGCAGCCTCCACAGCCCGAGCCTCAGCCAGAGCCCGAACCTCAGCCAGAGCCCCAGCCTCAGCCGGAGCATCAGCCTCCTCAGCCTCCTCAGCCACAGACTGTGCCTCCACCACAGCAGCAGGAGCCGCCTAGGACCCCCTCGGACTTCGACTTCGAGATCATGATGGACGACCTCTTCGCCGCTTCACCGGCGTCCAGAGCACCGACTCCAGTCCCATCACCGAGCGCCAGGGTACAGAGGTCTCTCCATGGGCCCTCTGAGAGATACCACCCGTACTCCCGAGGTGACCCAGGGGCATCCACCTCCTCGGCACCACCGCCAGAGCCAGCACCGCAGCAGCCTGTGCAGCCTGACTTCTCTCAGCTCCTTACATCCATGTTTACAGCCTTAGAGCGGCGGTAGGATGAGAGGGACAGAGCTATTCACGAGAGGTTGGATCGCTAGCAGGCTACCATTCAGGAGCAGTCCCAGTCGGTGGAGCGCTTAGCCCGAGAGCAGGCCGGCTACATGGAGCATACGACTCGGGAGCAGGCTCGGGCCTTGGAGGTTTTCAGGGATGAGCAGGCTCGGGTCCTGGAGGCTTTCAGGGGGGAGCAGATGAGGATGATTGAGCAGATTGCTCAGGGGCAGAGGGAGTTGAGACAGCAGCTCGCTCATGATTTGAGGACGTCACAGGACCAGGCGTCTCAGAGGGTCGATATGACCCTACAGATGATTGATGAGTCACTTGACTCTCTGAGATCCCGCGTCCAGGCGATGGAGGGGATTCTTCCACTTCTTTCTCAGACCATGAGGGAGTTTAGAGAGCAGACGGAGCAGAGGAGAAAGGCCGCCAGCGAGCAGACCATTCAGTTGAGCTAAGCCTTCAAGAAGTTAGGAGACAAGGTTTCTGAGACCTTAGGGTTTATGAGCACCTGCACCCAGCCTTTCTTGGACGGTTATGCTCAGATCCGTTTTAGGCGGGCCCATGATCACGAGGCAGGACCCTCCACAGCTCCACCACCACCTCCGGCACGTCCACCTCCACCTCCGCCAGGGACCGTGCATATATCGGATGATGAGGATCCCGATGAGCCCTCAGACTACACACCTCTCTGATTTTCAGGGAGTTATTTTTGTATCTTTTGTACATTTTCATTTTGTATATGCACTGTACAAAAATGACATTTTTAGTGAAACTTTTATTTCATTTTTGCATGATCATTCGATTGTTTTATCACATCACAGAAAGTGTATGTCCTCATGTTTACTTATATGTCAATAAAAATGACGATATAACAAAAACAAAAAAAAAGTGATCAATAACCGCTCAACAAAAAAAAAAAAGAAAGAAAAAAAAATGAAACATGGCATAGCAAATAAAGCAAGATCACGCCATCAATAGACAGGTTAAAAGATGACCACTCAAACGTGAACTAACAAAATCTTCTATCACACAGGTATAGAGAAATACCGATCTGAACATAGCCATCGATTAAAAAGATCTCTTTTGGAACAAGGAACCCAGCGGAGTTTCCACACTTCAAACCGAGGTTGTAGCCAAAGCATGCTGCATCTCACCAGATTGAGGCTGTAGCCAAAGCATGCTGCATCTCACTAGATCGAGGCTGTAGCCAAAGCATACTGTATCTCACCAGATCGAGGCTGTAGCCAAAGCATGCTGCATCCAACCAGATCGAGGCTGTAGCCAAAGCATGCTGCATCCCACCAGATCGAGGCTGTAGCCAAAGCATGCTGCATCTCACCAGATCGAGGTTGTAGCCAAAGCATGCTGCATCCCACCAGATCGAGGCTGTAGCCAAAGCATGCTGCATCTCACCAGATCGAGCCTGTAGCCAAAGCATGCTGCATCTCACCAGATCAAAGCTGCGGTCAGAGCATATCGCACTTCAAATTGGGGTTGTAGCCAAAGCATGCTGCATCCCGCCAGGTACCTACAGGTCGAGATAAGGCCGATGGAAGTATCTTCGTATCGCCGAATGGATCGAGACAAGGTCCACTCGGCAGAAGGCACGGAGGGTGAGAAGCCGTCGCAGGTACGCTTACTTTCTGACCTTTCTCTGAGTTTTGGCTTATCTAGGCGCTTGTGCACTAGTTGCTCCAAAACTGGGGGCAACTGTAAGCACCGTGTCCCGGAGCGGTCCGGATCAGAGGTTACCCTATGATGAAATCAGTGTCTGAGCCTGTATAAAAGGGCTAGATTTGGAGGTTTTAGTCCCATGTTCCACGAGAAATGAGGCTTTTTACCATTCCTGGGCAGAGGGGGAGAAAACGGAGGTTTTTTCGAGTTAAAAAGCTTTTTGTCCTCCACAGACGGCCAGCCCGTCTGTGAAGTCAGCCCGTCGCTTTGAGTCACCGATGGCTTGTGGTATTTTTCGACGCCCATCGGAAAGTCACCGCCCCTGTCAGAACGCCGCCTGGTTTCCCGGAGCACGCAACCATTCCGACGCCCATCGGTGGATGTGGCAGGGCCGTCGGACGAATCCTTGTGTCAGAAGGATTCTTTCGACTCCCGCCCCCATACACCGACGCCCGTCGGTCGTGTCTGGCTATAAAAGCTCCGGATTTTCACTTGAAAAGGGTTGGAAAAATTTTCAAAGGAGGAAACTCTGCCCAATTTCAAGCAAATTTTCTCTCTCTTCCAATAAAACACATTCACTGAAGAAATTCATTTAATCAAGGATCAAATCAATTGAAAGGAACTAAAACTAATTAGTTTTCTTTAGATTTTGACTCCAAAATCGATCTTTTGAGGGGTTGAAGAAGAAATAGTTCATTTTCTTTCTTTAAATCCTTCATTTTTTGCTTCTCGTGGAACGCGCGGAGCTCTAATCAACACAAGAATCTCACCCAAAGCGATTATCTGAGGGTAAATATTCCGGATTCCTTCTCCATATTATCTCATATTTATTTCTTATTTTGTGAAATTTTTGAATATCTGTCATTATTTTCTGTTATTTCGACTCTCTTATCTCCTTTTGAGATAAAACCCACCTTTTGACTTTGAAAAGGTTTTTTTCCCTATTCTGTTTTTTCGGAGACAGTGGTGACCGACGGGTCATCTTTATCACCGACGCCCGTCGGTCACCCACCTACAGACGCCCCTCCTTGAGTGACAAACGGACATCTCGGTTACCTTAACCGACGCCCGTCGTCAGCCAAGGAAGGCCATCGGTGGGTTCTGTCTCCATCCTTTTAAATCGTTTTTTTCTCTTTCAAGTCTCTTTGACTTCTTATATGTTAATTTTGTGTATATTAACATCTCTTAACTTTCTATGAGTGTATATTGATCCTCTTCGAAAATCCCGAGTTTGAGCGACAGTCTACAATGTTTGGAGGACTTCATCCGGTTTAGTTTCCTAATCCTCTTAAGTATTTTCTTCATTTATTATTTATTGATTATTTTATGTATACGGATGTACTCCTTTCATATCCCGTTAATGTATAAAAATGACTCAATGTTTTATATTCAATAAAATGAAGTTTACACAAAAGCGAGGGTCCAATGCCCTATTTTTATCTAATAAAGATCATCACAAATAAAGACCCCCAATTTTAATAATGATGCAATGTGAGGACCAAAGTCCTCAAAATAAGCAATGCCCCGATTTATGCATGCTTCGCGCATTTACGAAAGGGAGTTGTATTCCGCTCCTTGTATTATTGTAATTTATCGCTTTCATTATCTATTTGATCATTTATTGCTTTCAAGATGTGAATAAGTGCGCCTTTTAATCAATTGCATAGTGTGGAGAGAGAGTGAATTAATGATATTAAAATTTGATCATAAAATAATCGAGTTAGAAATAGATGAGAAATCCCGGACCCAGCTCTGGTCTTTGGGCTCAAAGAGGCTAGAGGTCTACCCTCCAAGACACCTTTTTGTGCCACGAGACTTTAGCGCTAATCCTAGGCTCCTTAGGGCGAGAGGTTTACCTTCCAAGACCCCTCTGGCTGGCCCAAAATGGATACCAAGCGCAGTCTTAGGCTCTCTGAGGTGGGAGTAACTTTTCCAATGTTCTATTGGGTGGCGACTCCATGATACCTCCTTGTTGCCCAACATAGACGTACTTGCAATTTATTTGCAAGCTGTCAACGGACCCGCAAATGCCCCGATCGCCCACATGCGGGCGGTCCGAAAGGGCAGCGCTTGGGATCCGGCACGCGTCACAAAGCTCCAACCACAAAAATGAATCAAAGGCACTATTCTAATTTTGGCAGATCCTTGTCTTGGGTCCTTAAAAGGCTAATGAAGGAGGGGATGTTCAGCCATTGCCGGCTAGGCCCACCAGAAACTAGGGACAACCCAATCACAAGATAGATTAGTATTGTGCCTTCCACCAGCACACCGGGCATACCACAGACAATTGCAAGACCTTGAGACATGCTATTTAAGATCTGATTGATTCCAAATAGATCACTGACTTAGAAAAGTGAAAGGGAAAAAGTAAGATAAATTAAGTATCTAAGTGGGAAGGGAAGATAGTTCCTGAGGATGATAACGAACCATCAACTACAACATCTGTGTTGGTGGGAAAGAAAGATGATAGTTATTTAGATGTTTTTTTTTGTTCTAAAACTATTTGATAATGATGCTTTCAATTCTAGTTTCATTAATAAAATAAATGGTTTTGCTTATTTGTGTGATATTTCTTATAATTTCACTATGCATAATCATGATCATGACTCATTCATATTTGATATTGATTCAATTAATGCTACTCCGTTTAATCTCAGAACTTTGGAAAACCAAAAGGAAATCTTGATAGCATCTAATGTAACTCCTGAAGACAGATTAAAATTTGAGAGAATAAAAGAAAGAAAGAAAGAAAAAGTCTTTGCTTGGAACTACGAAGACATGCCAGGAGTTGATTGTGAAATCGCTGAATACGCTATCCCGACATACCTCGATCATGGAATAGTCAAGCATAAGCTCAAAAGACTCAGGCCAGAATGGGCAGAAAAGGTTAAAGAAGAGATCCACAAGCGGAAATGAGGCCAAATTTCTTATCAAAGTACAACACCCGGCTTGGTTGGTCAACGTTGCCCCAATAGTCAAGAAGAGAGAAAAAGTACGTGTATGTGTGAACTATCAGGATTTGAACAAAGCTTGTCAAAAAAAAGGAAGGAAAAGAATTGGTATGTAGATATGGCCAAGTTCATTGAGAAGAATTTGATATGGTCTTCTGCACTATGTTGTGTCTGATAATAGGATGCAGTTTATGGCTGAAACTAGAAAGCTACTCTAGAAGTATGGCTTTGAGTATCACAAGTCCTCTCTGTATCACCCTCAAGCCAATAGGGCAGTAGGGGCTGCTAACAAGAATGTCAAGAAGATGTTAGCCAAGAAGGTTCAAAACTACAAGGATTGGGTAGATAAGTTATTACCTTTTGCACTTTGGGGCTAGAGAACCACTGTCAGAAGCTCTACAGGAGCCACGCCTTAGTCCTTGGTATATGGGATGGAAGCAGTATTGTTGATTGAAGTGGAGCTTGAGTCTTTAAGGGTAGTCATGGAATTCCAGATTCTAGAAAATAATTGGGCGCAGCAATGATTGCAGCAGCTAAATATGTTAGATGAGAATAGGTTGCGAGCTTACTATTACAATTAAGTCTATTAGAAAAGGCTTGCTAGGTCATTTGAGAAGAAAGTCAGAAGGCAATCGCTGAAAGAGGGAGATTTAGTCTTTAAGAAAATGTGACTTGGTCTTCTAGACATATGAGGTAAATTCAGGATAACATGGGAAGGTCCATTTGTTCTTAAGAAGCTCTTATCTAAGGGAGCAGTGATTCTAAGGGACAGTATGGGAACGAATTCAAGGAACCAGTCAACGTTGATAGAATCAAGAGGTTCCATGGCTAAAAACTAAAAATCAAAAGAAGAGAATAGAAGCCATGCGGATCGAAAAGCAAAAAAAGGCAGCCATACTAAAAATGGGCGCCTCATTAGGGTGAAAATCGAAAAAAGGCACCCTGGGATAAATTAGAGGCTCGAGAGAAAATGTCCAATTAAGAAAACCCGAGAGGGCTGATTGGAAACAGGAGTTTGATGCTTACAAGATCTACTCTGGGACTAGATGTAGTTTTGTATTTTGAATCTATGTTAGATAATGATTATGTATAGAGAAATTATACTGAAATGTAGACAATCTTTGCAAAATAAATAAAATAAAAACAATTCAACTCATATGTTCATTATCTTCTAGTTCTCTTTTAAAAAGAAAGACATTGTTCATTAGTGGATGTATGAAATCTAATAAGCTACGCTCTGCCATTGCTCTCGCTAGTCAGATGCCTAAGTCGATGGGTCCTGTTATCAACTGCATGACTAATCACCCATCTCTCGGATGCACTAGTAGAAGCAGAGAAACAATCCCCAATAGGTGGTATGACTGTCTTTACTGGCAACTGTGCCCAGAGGCTATGGTATTTGGAGGTAAAAGCCGAAGATAAAGGGCCACCTTGAAAGGATAGAGGATGCCTCACAACATCTTGAATCCCTCTGAACTGTCAAACATAATGGGTGGTAATATAGAAAGTGGCCTTATGAAATCTACACAAGGGTACGCATCCCGAAGAGTCGTCTAGAGTCACAGCAGAAAGGGGGTGCCAGGAGCAGATGAAGCTAATGTCCTCATCCGCCATCTCGCCCAATCTAGCAACACTTTCGTCAGAAGAGGCAAAGAAATTCAATTGCTGTCTAGAAAGAAAATGCCTCAATGAATAACTGCTGATCACTCTAGAAGGGGGCTCTGATAGTAGTTTTAACTTTCCTTGCAGCCATACCCTTCACAATAAAAAGAGGCCGTTAAAGATGAAAACTGTAATTGGCTTTCTAAGCAAAAGTTAGGCCATAGGGCAGGGTGAAAACCTAAAAATAGGCAGTCTGTCCTACAAAAATAAAATAAATAAAAGCCGCTGGAATGGGTTTGGTCCATTTCAGGCAAAAATAAGGTATAGGGTTATGTGAAAATCCCCAAAGGGAAGCATTTCCCGCAAAAAAAGCTAGTGTGAAAATCCACAAGGGATGCACTACCTTCAAACAATGACTTCTTATGCTTGGAGCGATAAGGCGGTCCGAATAACTTCCCTTTAGGCAGATAGTGCATAATTCAAGACATGAGTTAGAGTTCTGGGAGAAAAACGTTGTACAACTCATGGCAAAAGGCGTATGCTTATTGACTGGGGGGCAAAGATGCACACAGGACAGTTCTCTCTAAAAAGCTTATGGGTCAGAGTTCCTAAGTCAAGATGATATTCTTCTAGATCAATGGGGGTATCAGACAGTATGAGCAGTACCCTCAATGAATCCCTTAACCACTTTGGATGTGGTCTATCTATTTTTGCATCTCACGTGCATCTCGCATATACAATCTTTTGCATATCTCTTTGTACAACTTTACATGTGCATAGCCTTTCACGATGCCTAACATGCATTCACACATGCATAAACTTTGTATATATCTTGCATATACAATTATTCGCGCACATTTCGTGTACATAATTTCTGCATACATGTAACACACAATTCTTTGCACATGTTTAGCATGCATATCACAAGCACATATCACATGCATTTAATCCTTTACATGTATAGTTATGTACACAAAATTTTTGTACATTAATCCTTTGCATGTGTTTCCTGTATATAGCTTTGTGTATATATTTCACACACATAATTCCATATGCACACATAATCTTTTGTATATATTGCTGTGTACATAACTCTGAGGGAAAGGTCCGAATAGACCTCATGCGCAAAGGTGATCCAAGAGATGGATTCAGCTCAACATTGTTGGTCACGACATTTGGCATAAAATCATATGGGCCGGTACAGTAGGGGAACACAAAGAAAAACAAGCCTACTTGGGCACACTATGCTGAGGGCAATCCAGATTCACATAAATCTACAGAAAAGAAGATCCGTTGGGAAGCTGGACTACCCATACGTACTTTAGTTGGAGGCAATCGGACGCGAAAGCAGGCCTAGGTACAATTTCAGCTCAATATCTTCGTTGATCCTTGCTGGACAATCAGATCAAGATGAATTCCTCAAAGAAAAGGAATCCCGCAGACCCACGCCAAAGAGGACATTTAAAAGAGCAAGCCTATTCATGCACACATGCTGGGGGCAATCAGGTAAGTTTCTCTATCATAAAATGTATGGTTACACATACCACACAATAAGTGTACAAAAATCCAAATTCAAATATACAAAGAATACAAATTCTTAAAAAAAATAAAAAAATAAAATAAAAAAAACAAAAAAAAAGTATTTTCAAGGCCTTGAAAATCCAACGTACTGTAAAAATTCAAACACATTAAAAATGTGAAAGTCCCAAAAATTTTTAAAAAAATCAAATAAAAACAAATACAAAGTCCCCCTCGAGAGGAAAAAAAATCATTTTAAGAGACACCAAAAATATTGAAATCTATTTGGCTACCGGCCATCATCTAAATCTAATTTCCTCTAGAGAGAATCAAATCTAATTTCCTCTCAGGAGGCTCAAATCTAATTTTCTCTCAGGAGGCTCAAAATTTAGGCCTCTCAGTGATCATAGCCTCTTAGTGAGCAATCAAAGTCTCTCAGTGAGCACTTAAGTCTCTCAATGAGCATCTTAGCCTCTCAGTGAGCAATCAAAGTCTCTCAGTGAGCATTAATGTCTCTCAATGAGCATGTAAGTCTCTCAGTGAGCAATCAAAGCCTCTAAATGAGCAATCTAAGTATCTTTCGAGCATTCTCAGTCTTTTCGGAGCATTATCTTTAATTGCTTTTTCCAAGGCATTCTCAGTCTCTTTCAAGCATTATCCTTTAAGTCCTTTTTCCAAGGCATTCTCAGTCTCTTCGGAGCATTATACTTTGGAGCATTAAGTTTTTTCCAAAATATTATGAATCCTTTCAATCTAAGAGGATGTCTGCACTTTGTAGTCTAGATAACGACTCGGTGAGTTTCGAGGATGTTCACACTTTGTAGTTTAGATAACAACTTGGTGAGTTTCAAGGATGTCCGCACTTTGTAATCTAGATAACGACTCAGTGAGTTTTAAGGATGTTTGCACTTTGTAGTCTAGATAACGACTCGGTGAGTTTCAACGATGTCAGCACTTTATAGTCTAGATAACGACTCAATGAGTTTCAATGATGTCCACACTTTGTATCTAGATAATGACGCGGTGAGTTTCAAGGATATCCGCATTTGGTAGTCTAGATAATAACTTGGTGAGTTTCAAGGATGTCCGCACTTTATAGTCTAGATAACGACTCGGTGCGTTTCAAGGATGTCTGCACTTTGTAGTCTAGATAACGACTCGGTGAGTTTCAAGGATGTCCGCACTTTGTAGTTTAGATAAGGACTCTATAACGCCCCATAACCACAATTGGTACGAATATCGGGTGCCACAACACTACTGACTGAACGATACTTATTATAATGGCTTGGTTTATACCCTAGTAGTATTTTGACCTAATTAGGGTACTTGGGTAAATTTGTTTTGAGCATTGTTAAAATTGGACTAAAGAGTAAAGAATTGAGGACTTGATTGCATAAAATAATAAGTTTGAGTGGCTTATAGGTAGATGTGCACGATTAAGGTTAAGTAAGGTTGATTAGTATTAATGGAAGACAGATTTTGTTAATGGTGGATTAGTGAAGAGGTAGTGGATTTCGGGTGGCAAGCTTAGGCTTAGCCAACGCATCCTTCACATGCATATATATAGGGTTTTGAGGAGAGAGAAAGTCCAATTCTGCTTAGGCTTTCTTCTTCTTCTTCTTCGGCTACTTCCTTTCCATTCTTATGTCTTTCTCATTCATAGAATTGAACTTACATGCATGATTAGTTGGCCAATTAATTAAATTAGGAGTGTGAATTTTGAATTGAGTTCTTGAGCAAGGTAAGTGTTAGTTTAGCCTTTGTCTTCTTCTACTCCTTTCTTAATCGTGTTTTGAGTTTGAATTGGTAATTGATCCTTATTTTCCAAATTCTGGATTTGGTGTTAGCTGTGGTAGAAGAATCAAAGAGAGACAAAGGAAAGGCTAAGGTTGGAGAGCCTAGCAACAAGTGAGCTTAAGAAGTATAGGAGTTTGAGGTTTGGGAACTGTGACACGCGCCGAACCTAGCAAAGGCCCTCGTTGAACCTACTTTTAAGGCTCGAGGGATTGGTTCGTGTCTTTCTGATCTTGGGCGCCATGAGACATTTTGGATGCCTCCTTCCCAATAGAACATTGGAAAGGATCATCTAGCCTCACGGAGCCTTTAGGCATCTTTGAGGTATTTTGGAGTCGCCAACCAATTTATAAGAAATTGGGAAAGGTCTCTAACCTCTATTGGTCTAAAACCAGATATAGTGTCCGGAACTTCACTCTTATTTATGTTTTGGTTAATTATAAATGAATTTTAAATTCATAAAATTCTATCCCTTCTCTCACACGATTAATGCATTTAATTAAAAGGCGCATTGCAAGCATCAAGAGAGCGATAAATAAAAGACTGTAAAGAAAGCAGTAAAATAAAGCGATAAAGGAAAGCGGTAAACACGCCAACCATACAATTACAAGAGAAATTGGGACAGAATACAACCCCAAATAAAAGAAGATTGAAAATGGGTAAATCGAGACGGAATACAATCCCAAATAAAAACTAAATAATATTGCCCCGAAAATTAATTACAAGGGCCCAAAATGTATAAACATAAATTTAAACAAACAAACAAAATCAATCATGAAAAAAGACATACATAAATCAGGGCATTCGTTTTGGTTTGGAACATTGGTTCATTCGCGCTCATTTAAAAGGGAATCGAAGAGTTTGTTCGATTGTTGGCTTGAAAAACCGGGATGCGTGATCTCATTTTTGGAAACTTAACTCTTCGTTTCTCTCATGACATTTTATATTAATTGGCTAAAATGATGGACATTGGTCCCAATTTTATTAATAAAATTCCAATTTAGTTATACAGTATCTTCATGATTTTTTACCGCACATGTGCACAAGATAAAACCATTTTATTTTACAAGCAAATATAAACACATAAAGGGATAGGAAAGATCTCACCCAAGTGATGCGGGTTTCCTACGCATCGTGACCCATCTGTGTGGTCGCGAGGACACTCATGCAAGGCAAACCACATTTAAATCCCCAAAATAAAAAGTAATATTAAAAATATTAGTAATAATTCTAAAAATTATTCAAATAAACACTAAATAAAATATAGAACATGCTGATTCAATATGCAAATAATTTACATACAAGGGAAATAAAAAAAAGTCATGCAAAAGCCTAGGAAAAATAATAATAATAAAAAATAATGTCAAAATAATAGCAATAACAATGATAAAATAATAATAATAATAATAATAATAATAATAATAATAATAATAATAATATTACAACACAATAATAATAATAATAATAATAATAATAATAATAATAATAATAATAATAATAATAATAATCACAATAACAATAACAATAACACAAGCAAAAATCATAGTAATAATAATAATAAAATAAGATAAGCATGAAATAATAATACTAACAATAAATAAATAAGATAACAATAATGATAATAATGATAATAATGATAATAATAATAATAATAATAATAATACAACAATGTAATGATAATGATAATGATAATGATAATAATAATAATAATAATAATAATAATAATAATAATAATAATAATAATAATGTCAACAGCAAACAAAAAACGTAATAATGTTAATAATGGAAAAAAAGTTGACAGAAATGGAAGAGTAATAAGCAAACAAGAATAATAATAATAATAATAATAATAATAATAATAATAATGATGATGATGATGATCATAATAATAATAATGATAGTGGTATTAAAGTTAACAACACACTAACAAGAGTATTAACAGTGATAATGATAACATAATAATGATAATAACATAGTGATAACACTAACAAAAATAATAGAATGATAATAATAATAATAATAATAATAATAATAATAATAATAATAATAATAATAATAATAGTAGAACATTGACAGTGGCAAAGATGGAGAAAACCAAAAGCAAAATGATAATAATAATAATAATAATAATAATAATGAAGAAGAGCAAACGGGAGTCATAAAAATCAAATTAAATCACAAATAATTTGCCAACAATAATAATCATATTAGAAATGCTAAGAATAAATGATAAACATGGTAATAATTACAAAAATAACATATTGACAATAAATAAGTGAAAAACAAAATTAGATGAGAACAGGCCAAGAATATTTACTCTCAGAATTTATAGATCGGGAATAGAATGTCTCAATCCGTCTCCTCGTCGAGTTTGTGGTAGCGAAATACCAAAATATTTGGAGGAAAAAACTAAATTTTTAACACAAAAACTCAAGAAAATAATTTTTGATGGAGTGATCAAGTCAAGAAAATTAATTTTCCTTGCTCAAATCAAACCAAAAATAAAAAGATTTTTGAGAGAAGAATAAAAATCAAATTGCTAAGAGTTTTTGAAGTTTTTTTCGTCTGCCTCTGGAGAGAAAAAGAAGAATTTTCTTTTTCTAAGCAAGCCGCCCCCTATGAAAAATGAAGACAAACCCTTTTAATTTCACTCTGTTTCCAAAATGGAAAAAAACCTAATTAACTTTCCTAATTTTATTCTTTCAAAATAACCCAAAATATGAAAATAAACTGATTTTTTCCAGTACCAAAATTAATTTTGCAGGCGAGAGAGCAAGCGGAAAAGGGATGGCCGCGTGAGGAAAGGGCATGGAAGCCCGCATGTGGAGAGCCTCCACACATGGGCCCTTATGCACATATGGGCGTGTGTGAAGGCCCTCCACACACGCCATATGCACATATAGCCGTGTGTGGAGGGTCTCCACACATGGCCACTAAATGCCAAAATAGCATTTTTTTTTTAAATCAAATTCTTCTCCTCTCTTTTTTTTTTCTTTTTCTTCTTTTTTTTTTCCTTTCTTTTTTTATTTTATTTTATTTTATTATTATTACTTTTTTAATTTTTAATTTTTAATTTTTTTAATTTTTTTAATTTTAATTTTTTTAATATTTTTTAAATAATAATTTTTTTTGTTTTTTTTTATATATATTTATCTGTCTATTTTTATTTAAAAAATAATGAGGGTCTTGACAAGTAAAAAAATATCATTTTGACACTTTTACTTGTGACAAGTATCATTTTCATCATCGAGTAATCCTGATCTTGGACCGCCTCGGGACCCGGTATCTACAGGAACAAACCGAATTGTGTATGTTAATGATATGAATGTGATTTGGATGTGAAATTGTGAATTGAGATGTGATTAATTGAACTTTAATTTCAAGTATGTAATAGAATGATTGTGCTTGTTCTGGTTATTGGTTTAACCATGAACTTGCATACGTCAAGATATGTATGTTTGAATTGAATTGTGCAAATAAGATGTGAGAATGATAGAATTGAAGTAAAGAGCCTATATGGGTTGTGTGTTAATGTAAAATGGGAAGGTTGTAGCATATGCCTCCAGGCAATTAAAACCACATGAGCAGAATTACCCGACTCATGATCTGGAACTGGCGGCAGTAGTGTTCGCTTTAAAGATTTGGTGACAACTAAAATGGTTGTGACCGTGAGGTACCCTATTTTGGCAAGTAACCCTAATTTATTTGGGTTTGATAATTGTGTGGCTTTTAACTAAGCTTGTGGCTATTTTATATGAGCATGATATCAAGGTTATATGAGGCAAATATACATATAAATATGATGATTAAAGAATGCAAATACTTGTTGGTTAATGATTTAATTGCAAGTTATCCAAGAGTTATAAGATGTGTAAAAGAATAATGTGGATTTGTTAATGTTTTGTAAATATGCAAAGTGAAGAATTTGATGTTGGTTTATGTATGTGTTATTGGAATTAACGATTATAAAATCAATAATGAAATTAATCAACTTTAGCCTGCGAGTCAAGTAGTGGATAGATAGGCATGCCTATAAGGACCAGTGCTGCAGCCCAATGCGTCCGATTCCTCTAGAATCACAATGCGAAATAAATCCTTGCTGGATTCTTTAATGTGGAATATTGATCTTGTTGAGTTATTGTACCTTAGGGTACAAATGCGTAAATGTGTGTATCCACGGATACAATGAAGTTATAGTACCTCAGGGGTACCAATGTGATACCCGTTATCCACATCTTTGAATTGCAGGCAAACCTAAATATAAAGGATAAAGATAATCTTAATGGTTAAGTTGATGTGTAAATGCTTTGTATTTGATGAATCTATGCAAACCCTATGTAAGCTATTCAGTCATGTGATTATGTATTATGTATACACTAAGCAAATGTTATGAATATAATGATATATAAATGTTTTAGACTTGTAAGTCTAAGCATGATTCTAGTATGATGCATGCTTAATATTAATGCTATGTTTGAGCCTGTATGTTATATGCGTTGCCCATTAAGCATTATCGCTTAGCACGGGTTCTTTCTAATCCATATAGGCTCAGATGCGAGGTGATTTTGGAAGGACACATCTGCGTTAGCAACGGTCAACACTAGGGCTACATCTTTAGTGTAGGTTTTGGGGTTTAGCTATGTGTTTGTACAAGTTATGTAAGTTATTATTTTTGGCAATGAAAAATATGTAAAGCTGATATAACTAAGTATTGTAAACTTAATGAAGGCCTGTATATAATTAAGTACGTGAGTAAGTTGGATGGCATGGGAACTTATGATATAGATGCATGGGAATGTATGCTGATGATGAAATTTTATTATTCGTGTTGTTGGCATGAAATTGTGATGGTGAAGCTTGTGTGAGATTCTATGTGTAACGACCGTTCCTGACTGCATTACTGGAGCTAACCTAGTGGTCGGGAATGGGCGTTACATTGTGCATATAAATTTGCCTATTAGAAAGGAGTGGGCTATTGAATTTTTTGTAACCCTTGAATGTGTAGACAAGAGAAAAATCAGTTTCAAATTTAGGCACCAAGGAACCAAATATGTATTTGGTTTTGATGAAATGCATGAGTGGTTTGGTTTTACCTTGAATGGCAAATGCTTTGATTTTCACACTTTTAATCCTACTCCGGTTTGGAAAAAATTAACTGGTTTGGATGTATTCAATAATAAGAATTCCACTAATCGTCAATTTAAAGATGATGTTTTGTTGTTGTTTCATAAATATATATGTCATGCTTTATTTGGGCGAGTGAAAAGTAACAAAGTTCAAACTGAGGATTTATTTGTCTTAGACCTTTACAATCTAGAAAAACACCATGCTCTATTGATTTTATTTTTGATGGTCTCTACCATGCTTCAATTGTAAAAAATAAAACAATAGGTATGAGCCATATAGTGACTGGGATTGTACTAGGATATTTGGGGGAATTACATAATTTTGTCCTGGATGAGCATGAAAGTGTAGCTTTGCTTGATGCCAAATATTTAAGGAATTCTAACGTATTAACAAGAGGTGGCTGGCCTCCAAAGTTTGTTGACCGTGGTGTGCAGGTTAGAGGCCCTAGTATGGACAAGGGCAAAGCACTTGAAACTTCTACTGCAGCTGCTGAAGGAGAGGATTCTGATGCAGAGGATTCTGCCGAGGATGGAACTAGGATTTTTGCTAGTAAAAGGGATGATTCTGCTAGTTGGCAGCAAGTGTTAACGTTTGGATGGGGTGGAGGCTGGCAACCAAAGCATGGTAGCAAGAATGGACCTAATGGAGACCACAATGCGCGAAGTGCACAAGAGCCACAAGAGTTTGAGTCGCAAACTTCTTTCTTTCTTCCGCAAGAAAAACATGGAGTTTACACCGTCTCCACCGGATTCCCCAAGTGGGAATTGAGATTAGATTTCTCCTTTTTTTTTTACTTTTTACCTTTTATGTTTATTTTGTGTGTTGTGTTTTGATAGTTTTTCTGTTTAGTGTTCGTTTGTGTTTGATTTTCTTACACAATGAGGACATTGTGTCCTTTAATTTTAGGGGAATGCATGTTATGTTCGTGTGACTTGTTTATGTGTTTAGTGTAGCTTGTGGATGTGCATGAGATGCTAGTTTTAGGTATAGTTTTGCATGTATATATATTGTTAGTAAATTTGTGCTATAGGTTTATATGTGTAGATTGTTTGTGAGTTTGTTTAATTTTGGAGATGGTATATTTGATGCCTATTTGGAAATATGTACATGCCATAGCTTGATTTTTTTTTAATTTAGTCTAGTTGGACAAATTTTTAAGGAATGTAATTTTTATTTTACTTTGACAATTTAATATACATAGTAAGGGTCATGACTTAGCAAAGCACTTTAGTGTAGGTTCTTTTTAAGTTGGGTATCTTTTCACATTTAAAAAGGATTATTTTGGCAATTCATTGCTTAGGGTAGTTTCATCTATAGCCAAGTGAGCTTTTGAAGCCTTTACATTGAAATTTTTCTTTGTATGAGAGCCTTGATATGCCATATCCTCTACAACTTGTTTTTGGTAAATTTTGAGACTACATTTAGTATGAGATGTGCATGAAACATGATAAGGGGACCTAGATTAAACCATTTTGTCTTGCTTCAATAACTACCCTTTTTGACTTTAGGTAGCCGATTTTGAGTCTTTAACCTATTTTTGTTGTGAAGCACTTAATTAGCCTAAATCTTTTGCTAAACAATGGACTACTTCTTTTTGTTACCCTTTTTGTGGAGAGAATTAGGATTGCTATATCATTGGAGATAAATTGTATTTAGTGCAAGCATGATGTTAGTTGAATTGTTAGTAGAATTCCCTTCTTTTTAAAGTCTAATATTACAAAAGGCTAATTTTTAAAAACAAAAAGAGAAAGAAAGAACAAAGTGGGATGGAGCATAAAATGCACCCATAATATTTCTATTTTTTTTAAAAAAAATTAGTAAAAAAATAGCCACTAAGAAGGGAATTAGAATAGTAAGTTAAATGTTATGAAATCATGCTATGCTTAGATGTTAAGTCTCTTAGGTTATGGTGATACTTTTTCTTTACACATTATGAGTTACTTAAACCAAATTGTCCTACCTTAACCTAAGCCAAGGTACAACCTTTAATAAGACCTTTTGATATCATGTACTACCTTTTACTAGTAGTGGAGAGGTTTACCCATTATAAGCTTATGGTATGTAATGGCATTTTTGAGGAAGGAGAGAAACACTAACCCTAAACACATTGAGTGATTTAAGAATATAGTGTTTGACTGAGAATTATCTTAGGAAATGTTTTGTACCAAATAATCTATACATGTGTTAAGATATTAAATTTCCTGAGTTCAAACATTCTTGTGTTTTACAACTTCATGATTTTCCTAATGTGCTTGGTTGTTCAAGTTTAATGGACAATGATATTGTTTGAGAATTTGCATATTTAGACTAATGTATTAAGAGATGAAAGTTATTTCACGTTATTTCCAAATGTTTGTCAAATATAGATACAAGATCCAAAATTGTGTGAATGTTGTTTTGTGTATGTGTTTTGTTTGTTCTGTTTGTTATGTTTTGCTTGGGGACAAGCAAATGTTTAAGTGTAGGGGCTTGATATGAGCCTAAATAGCTCATATTTAGTCCATGTTTTGTGATTAAAATAATTTTTATTTGTAGTTAATTGTGTTAGAATTAGGTATGTTTTATGTGTTGTTCTATATTTTGTGAATATAGGAGAAATTGGAGAAAATAAGGAAAAAGGAGCAAAATTGTAAAAAAAGATGATTCTGTCGCGAGCGCGATAAGCATCGCGAGTGTGATAGAAGGTGCCAAAAAAGAGGGAAGAGAAAAGAGAAAGAGAAGAACAAAAGGAGAAGTTGTGCATTGTCGCGAGCGTGACGAGACACGGAGGAAAGAGAAACAACCAACGTAGCTAAAGAGAAGGAAGGGAGAAAGGGTTGTGCTCTATCGCGAGAGCGACAGGCATCACAATTGCAATAAGAGAGATCTGTTGGGTAGTTATTTTCAAAAAGTCACTTGAAGGGTCATGCTTTCTAACCAACTTGTGCAACCCTTTTGAAGAAGCCTATCAAGGGACATAACTTTTAGAATATTATATATATTAAATTCAACTGTAATTAGAAAAAGAGGAATTTTTAACTAAGTATTTTTCTGTAAGTTTGGGAGAAAATGATTTCTTTAGTTTAAGTTCTAAATTAGTTTTTATGTTCTAAAGAGAACGTAATTGCAAGGAAGAAGATCATACTTTATGAAAGGAAAAAGGGTTGAGAGATCTCCTTATTCTATTTCTAATCTTTACTTCTTCTTTGTAAACATTAAATGAATGTCATTTAAGAAACTTGAATGATAGTAATGTTATTTCTATTTCCATCAATGTTAATATTCTTTGAATGCAAAATTCTCTATTGGTATACTTGCATGATCATTATAAGTTAAAGTAGAGTTGAGAGATTCACTTTATCTTACAACTAATAGAACTTCATTATCAAAACCTCACTTGAGAGATAAGTATGTAAAGATAATTGATATAAATTGGTAATTAATCTGAGAATATGTAATTAGAATTAACTAGTTCATTAATGAGAGTTAAGGATTAGCATTGTAATTGCATGTTTTAGGCACTCTAGTTCATGTCGAGAGAGTGAACTAGAATATTATTCCAATTTGGCTTGCTGATAAGATTATAATTATAATAAAAAGACGTAATCAAGTTTCATAATCATAAGTTCTTAATCATCTACATTGTCTTCTTTGATCATCATTAAATAGGTTTAATTAATTTGCATGACACGAGTAGTATAGAATTAACTTACAAATTATTGAACATTGTAAACAAGATAAAATCAAGTAGTAATAGTGAGTGATATTTAATCTACATTCTCTGTGGGATCGACATCTTAAGTACTATGAGCGGTTAACCGTGCACTTGCGGAGTTAGCAAAATTGTAAAAGAGAAGTTGATTCTGTTGCGAGCATGACAGAAGGTGCCAAAGAAGAGGGAAGAGAAGAGAGAAAGAGAAGAAACAAAGGAGAAGCCGTGTGCTGTCTTAAGCTTGACGAGATGCGGAGGAAAGAGAAATAGCCAACGTAGCTGAAGAGAAGGAAGCGAGAAAGGGCCGTGCTCTGTCGCGAGCGCGACAGGTGTCGCGATCGCGATAGAGAGATCCGTTGGGTAGTTATTTTCAAAAAGTCACTTGAAGGGTCATGCTTTCTCACGAACTTGTGCAACCCTTTTGAAGAAGCTTATCAAGGGACATGACTTTTAGAACATTATATATATTAAGTTCAACCGTAATTAGAAAAAGAGGAATTTTTAACGAAGTATTTTTCTGTTAGTTTGGGAGAGAACGATTTCTTTAGTTGAAGTTCTAAATTAGTTTTTATGTTCTGAAGAGAAGTCAATTGCAAGGAAGAAGATCATACTTTGTGAAAGGAAAAACGGTTGAGAGATCTCCTTCTTCTATTTCTAATCTTTACTTCTTCTTTGTAAACATTAAATGAATGTTATTTAAGAAACTTGAATGATATTAATGTTATTTCTATTTCCATCAATGTTAATAGTCTTTGAATGCAGAATTCTCTATTGGTATAATTGCATGATCATTATAAGTTAAAGTAGAGTTGAGAGATTCACTTTATCTTACAACTAATAGAACTTCATTATCAAAACATAACTCGAGAGATCAGTATGTAAAGATAATTGATATAAATTGGTAATTAATCTGGGAATATGTAATTAGAATTAACTAGTTCATTAATGAGAGTTAAGGATTAGCATTGTAATTCCATGTTTTAGGCACTCTAGTTCATGTCCAGAGAGTGAATTAGAATATTATTCTAATTTGGCTTGCTGATAGGATTATAATTATAACAAAAAGATGGAATCAAGTTTCATAATCATTAGTTCTTCATCATCTACATTGTCTCATTTGATCATTGTTAAATAGGTTTAATTAATTTGCATGACACGAGTAGCATAGAATTAACTTAAAAATTATTGAACATTATGTAGACACCGGGTCCTAAGTCAGCTTAGATCGAAGATACCCAGTGATGATAATTGCCTTCACAGGCGAAAAACGTTGAAATTGATGGTTTCCTTGCAAAATTTGCAATTTAGAATGAAAAAAAATATTAAAAATATTTTAAAAAAATTAGTTTTAAAAATGATATTTGAAAATTTTGGTGTTTTTTAGTCATATTTAAAATTTAAAAAAAAAACTAAAAAAGTTTTTGGCGAGTGTCGGGCGCGGCAGCGCCCACGCGCGCGAGTGGCGCCTTGCGCGTCGCTCGCGTCTGCCGCGCGGGCCCGTCGGTCGCCCATCTCGCCTAGAATCCGCCGAAATCGTGTTTTTTCCCCTTTTTTTCGTTTTTTTCCTCAATGTTTTACCTTTTTTCACCCAAATTTCGGGATTTTGACTATTTTCTTCCATTTTTACACCCAAAATCAAGGGAATTAATTAAAAATCTGATTTTTCTTCCATAAATCAATCTTTTTCCTTTTTTCTCATTTTACGTGGGAAAATTGGAGGATTTTAGAGGAGTGATCATTTTTCTTCTTTTTTTCTCTTTTCTTCTAAAAAAAGAATTCTCTCCATCTTTTTTGACACTTCTTTTCTCCAAATAAAATTCTAAGATTAAGAAATTCAATTTTTGATCTAAAATTTTTATTGAGACAAGAAATTTTTTTTTTTGTTCTTGAATCTTGGATCTTTTTATCAAACGTATTTTTTGGAAAATAATTTTTTGTTCTTGAAGATTAATTTTGTTTTCATCTTTTTCATCTTTTTTATAAAAAATAATTGTTTCTTGAAACAAAGAAATCAATTTTTTGTCTTCAAGAATTAATTTCTTTCCTTCCAATTTTTTTAATCAATTTTTTCTCTTGGATTAAAATTCCAATTTTTATCATTTTCATTTTCATTTTTATCTCTATTTTGTGAATTGCAACAAGGAAAATCAATCATTTTCATCATCAATCGAATCCAAATCTGAGGGTAAATATTCTAGACTTGATCCCTTAACTTTTATTTTTCTTTTATTTATTTTGCTTATATTTAATTATTAACCATGTAGATCTTTACATTTATTTTGTTTTTATTTATTTCATGTGTTTTTGTACATAGATCTAATATTTCTAAATATTATTTTTGTCTTATCTCATTTTATTATTATTATTATTATTATTATTATTATTATTATTATTATTATTATTATTATTATTATTATTATTATTATTTGTTTTATTTAATATGTTAATCAATTTATTTTAATATGTTATTTAATTGACTTGTCATATATAATGCATGCTTTATTTATTCTAATCTATGATTTATTGTTTTATGCGTTTAATTAATGTCTTTGGTTTAATCACTAATATAAATTTTATTTGTCTTTGTTTTTTTTTTATTTCAAATCCGTATTTTTTCTTGTTTGAGCATCCATGCAAGCGAAGGAGGAGATTCGGGGTTTGATCATTTTATTGTACATGTTAATTTTCCTTTGTTTATTTTTGATTTATTGGTTATATAATTGTTAAATAAAATAGTTTTTATGCACGCTTAATTAAAAAAATCACACAAAAGTATAAAAAATCACACAAAAGTATTTCTATAAAATAAATTGGTTTTTTCCTAATAAAATGGGACCAATGTCCTAGTTTTTCATCCAAATATATTGTCACCATCAAAATTGTTTTATTTAATTATGCATGAGAGGACCAATGTCCTCATTCTCAATAAATACCCCATTTTATGCATGACGTTGTATTTTATTTACAATTGGGGCTGTATTTCGCCCCTAGTTTTGTTGTATTTTATTTTCATGTACTTTATTTTATTTACCCTTTTATTTATCGCTTTCCTTGAATGATCAAACTTGCGCTCTAATTATTGCATCGAAATGTATGAGAAAAGGGATGAAAACTTAAATTAAAAACTTAATTATAAAATAACCAAGGTATGAATAAATGAGAAGTCCCGAACCATCTCTGGTCTTTGGGCTTAATGAGGCGAGAGGACCATTCCGATGTTTCATTGGGATGGGATCTCCAAGACACCTCTTGTGTCCCACCAAAAGACTCAATTTACAATCCTAGGCTCCATAGGGTTAGAGGGTCATTCCAATGTTCTATTGGGGTGAATGCCTCCCAGACCCCTTTGGTTTGCCCAAAATGGATAAGATGCGCCGTCTTAGGCTCACTGAGGCGAGACGAACTTTCCCAATATTCTATTGGGTGGCGACTCCAAGAAAACTCCCTGTTGCCCAAAATAGACGCACTGTAAATACCTTACAAGTTTTCATGAACCTCTCTCGAAAGCCCTAAGAGCTGGCCTTTGGGGCATCGTACGGGGTACAACGCGCGTCACAGTGGCGACTCTACTGGGGACCTCTAAGTGGCTTCAATTCGAAAGTACCTTGGTTAAAATTTATAATTGAGTTTTAATTTAAAATTTTTATCCCTTTTCGAAATTTGCATTTCATAGCATTAGAGCCTTAGATCTATGCTAGTTTGGTCACTTTATTAGCCCCGATGTGTTCCCGAAGCATGACCCTATGTTCACTCAATGTAGGGAAGTGTTAAGGATAATTACCAGCCCAAGCCTCGTACCATCATGGTATATTAAATGGAGACCCGATCGGTCGTTACGCTTGTGATGAGCTAGACCCATTGGCAGGGACCATGCCTGGGTAGACCAAAAGTATCATCACCCTGGCCAAAGCTCATGTAATGGCAATAGATACTTCCTCTAGGTGGTATGAACCATAATACCTTGCTTACTATATGGATCATTATGTATTGAACAAACCCAGATAATTTGACTGGTCACCTAATCAAAGGCTTTCATGCCCAGATGGGCCTATGTCAATTTATTCGGACTGCCTAAATACACAATGATCACAACTCATGCGGCTGTTCATTAGTTAGGAGAGGTTATGCTGCCGGTTTTCCACCGTGCACCATACGCACACATCGGGTCCCCTGTTGACCCATGGGTCGATCTCACCTAGGACAGAGACTGCACGACCTCGTGTGTGGGAGTAATAAGGTTGGAAGGACCTATGTGCTTACATGTGATTTGTGGATGTTGCATAGCACGATCATGCATCTTATATGTCATTCATGCATCATCCTAACAGGTATTTTTTGCAGCCATCATAGATCTGTCCAGGTAGTCTAAAGGTCCTGACAAGTGACTAATCAGCAATTTATTTGTCTTTCCTTTTTGAGGAGCAGAATACGTGGGCTCAGAGAACGACAAGTCATCTCCTTTTATAATATTTGATAGAAAGTAACATGGCCAATCCATCAGGAAGACCGGGTGTAACCCATGCCCTCATTATTAATGAAATGAATAGGAAAGCACGGGACTTAGAGAGCAGGCTAAAAGAATTTGAAGCCAGGATGAAGACTATAAAGGAAGACTTTGCTGCCACGATGACACTGTCTACCAAGGCACAATATACTGGTTTTGCCATGCCACAGAGCAAACAGGGCTCAACTGCAATAGCATACATGCCGAAAATCAGGTTCAGAGGAAAGATGCCTTGTGTTCTGCAGTCAAGGCAAAAAGGGAAAGGGCATGTTTGTAATGAGGGGTTTAAGATGACGACGATGGGTAGCCCCAAGAGAAGAATGGACGTCCTCGAGGAGGCAATTCAGCGATCTAAACATGCTACTGCCCAAGCTGCCAACAAGAGGCTCACCTTTGGTACTACAGACTCGGAGAGAAAAAGTGGTCTATACAGAGTTGACAGTTCCATCGGCATTCAGAAGATCAAAAAAGTGCCAGTGGCTGGAGTGGCCCAGAAATATTGCTTTGGTTCAGGTGAGTCTTTCCCTCAGATGAGGTCAACTAAGCCAACTGTGGGTTATGGGATAATGGATCCTCATCAGTATGCCACAGGTCTATTTGATGACTGGAAAATCCCAAGGAAACAAGTTCAAGATCTTGAGCCGTCTAGAATTATTGAAGGGTGCCCAAGTCATCGCAATAACAGCAGAATAAGTGGTGGAGACATGAAGATGCCAGCTAGGGAGGTGACCCGAAGTGACTGCATCATCTTAGAAAAGCCTCTATCGAAGCATTTTGCCTATTTTGTTAAGCAAGGGAAGTTGCAATCAAAATGAGCTAGACCCTCTAAAAGCCAAGGGCATCCAGGACATCGAGCAGATCAATATTACGTCTATCAGCAGCAAGCTGGACATGACACTGATGAATGCCAGGCTTTGAGGGAACGGGTTCAAGGCCTCATCGACAAAGAGCTCAAAGGAAAGAAGGATAGGCCCTGAAGTTGATTATGGACCATCGATAACAACACCTACATCGGCAGAGAGAGGAAGATGATAGTTTAGACTTTCCTTCTTAGTTCTGAACTTTTTTTTAATAATGTTAATGACATATTTTAGTTTTATTAATAAATCGAACAATTTCCTTCACTAGTGTGATGTTTTTTTTTAACGATTTCATTATGCATGATCATAATCCATTTATATTTGACATTAGCTCAATTGATGCTACTCTATTTATTCTTGGAACCTCGAAAATCTTGATGGCATTTGACATAACTCTTGAAGAGTGAGAAAATTTGAGAGAATTAAAACAAAATACAAAAAAGTCTTTTCCTAGACCGATGAAGACATGCCAGAAGATGATTATGAAGCCGCCGAGCATGCTATGCCAAACATATCCTAATCATGGATAGATGACACAGAAGCTTAGAAGATTCAAGCTGAAATGGGTAGAAATGGTTGAAAGGGGAGATCTATAAGTAGGAACGGGACCAAAATTCATACTGAAATGTAATGCCCAACTAGATTGAACAATAATGGTCCCAATGGTTAAGACGAAAAGTGCACACATGTGTAAACTTCAGGATTTGAACGGAGCTTATTAAAAGAAAGAAAATTGGGGAGCAAAAAAAAAACAACAAAAACAAAAACAAAAACAAAAAAAAAAGAGAGAGAGAAGAAAAGAGAGAATTGATCAGGGGGCAAGGGAATGCTATTTGGAGGCAAGGTTTGTTCAAATCCCGTCGATTTACACATGCCCGTATTTTGCCATCTTTCTTGATTTCCAAAAAAGACCACAAAGATTATATCAACTTGCAATAAATACAGGTTGCTCGAGCTTGGAAATAGAAATCACAGGAGAGGTGCGCCCTACAGTCCCAACGGATGCCAAGGTAGTCTCCTACTCTACGCATGGTTCATGGGCGAAAGGGCAATTTATGGTTAAGGCTGGGAACTGCTCCAGAGGTGTGACATTAAAGACCACAAGCCCTCTCTGTGTTTCCCTCAAGCTAATGGGGCAGGAGAGGCTGCTAACAAGGAGGTCTCAGCCAAGATGATCCAAAACTACAAAGGTTGGGCAGAGAAGCTGCCTTTCCCATTCTAAGGCTAGAGAATCACCATTGTAACCTCTATAAGATTCACCTTTTAAAAGTGGGGCAGAGGCAGTATGACCGAGCGTGGTAGAAATCAAATCTTTAAGCACAACCATGGAAGCCCAAATTTTTTAGAAGCCAACTAGTGCAGCAATGGCATCAGCAGTTAAACACATCAGACAAGGATATTTTATGAGATTACTGCCACAGTTTGATCCATGAGAAAATACTCTGCTCGATCATCTAGGAAGGAAGTTAAAAAGCAACCGTGAAAAGAGGGAGATTCTGTCTTTCAGCAAATGAGTCCAATGTTTTAGATGAATGAGGCAAGTTCAGGCCGATATGAGAAGGTCTCGTTGTTCTTCAGAGACCGTTATACGGGATAGCAGCAACAGAAGTGGTGAAAATGATGTCCATGAACCGATCAACATCAACAGACTCAAAAAGGGTCCATGGCTAAAGACTTAAAAATCAAAAGAAGGGAAAAAAGCCCCGCGGGTCGAAAACCGAAAAAAGGCCGTCTTTTTAAAATTGGGCGCCTCGTCAGGGTGAAAACCGAAAAAGGCATTTTGGTAAAAAATTAGAGGCTTGAGAGAAAATGTCCAATCAAGAAAACCCGAGAGGGCTGATTGGTAACAGGAATTGATGCTATCAAGATTTGGCTCTGTGAATGAATGTAGTTTGGCATTTTTGAATTAGTGTTAAATGGTGATCATGTATATTGAAATCGTACTGAAATGGGCACAATGTTGTGAAATGAAATAAAACTAAATTCATTCATTGATATTATTTCCTAGTTCTATTCTAAAAAGGAACATATTGCTTAAAATGCATACAAATCTGAACTAGACCTTACTATTGCTCGCCGGCCAGGTGCCTTAGTAGCCAGGTCCTATTATCAACTGCGGGGCTAGCTGTCCATCCTCTATATACGCTGGTAGAAGTTATAGAATGATTCCCAGAAAAGGGTATAGTAGTTTTCTCTGGTAGTCCAATCCAAAAATCATGATACTGAGAAGCAAAGGCTGAAGACAAGACCCCGCCTCGAAAGGATAGGGAATATCTCACTACATCGTTAATCCCTCTGAATTATCAAGCACAATAGATGGTAGTGTAAAAGGCAGCTTCATGAGGCCTTCAAGAACTAGATCCTCATCGACTACCTCACTTGATCTAGCAACATATGGAATGCAACTGACGCCTAGAGAGAAATACCTCAGAGAATAACTGCTGACTACCCTAGGAAGGGGCTTTGATAGCAGCTTCAACTTTTCTTGCAGCCGTACCAAAAAGGCAGGAGAATCTAAAAAAAAAAGCCGTTAGAGTGAAAACCGTAACTGGCGCTCTAAGCAAAAATTAGGCAAAATGATAGGGTGAAAACCTGGGAACAGGCAGTCTATCCTTCAAAAAAAATGATTAAAAGCCGCTGGATTGGGTTGGGTCCATTCCAGGCAAAAATTAGGCATAGGGTTATGTGAAAATCCTCAAAGGACGCATCTCTCGCTAAGAAAACCTAGTGTGAAAATCCACAAGGGACGCACTACCTTTAAATAATGACTATAGGTATCAAATGATAATCTCGCAATCCCAAAGGGCATGAAATTCAAAAGCAGCTTAAAAGGCATCGCCCTTATTGCAAATTGCAGCTAGCCCGACTATCGTCTCCAAGTCCACATAGATGAATTCTTACCCTGCATTCCTGCATGACTCATGCATTTCACTTGCATGCTCACAATTTTTCCTGCATATTTTAGTTTCCCTATTTTGCAGAAAGAGAAATTTGATGCGGACACTAACAGAAGCCGAGTGACGACATCAATCCAAACAACCAACCAAAAGACCTCTTAGGAGGCAACCAGCCAAAACAACATCAATTTAAGCATCAACAGAAGACCTTTGAGGAGGCAAATTTAGAAGACCTTTGAGGAGACAAATCCCGAAGACCTTTGAGGAGGCAAATTTTCAAAGACCTTTGAGGAGGCAAATCTCGAAGTCCTTTGAGGAGGCAAATTTTCGAAGACCTTTGAGGAGGCAAATTTAGAAGACCTTCGAGGAGGCAAATTTAGAAGACCTTCGAGGAGGCAAATCCTGAAGACCTTTGAGGAGGCAAATTTCCGAAGACCTTTGAGGAGGCAAATTTAGAAGACCTTTGAGGAGGCAAATCCCGAAGACCTTTGAGGAGGCAAATTTCCGAAGACCTTTGAGGAGGCAAATTTAGAAGACCTTTGAGGAGGCAAATTCTGAAGACCTTTGAGGAGGAAAATTTTGAAGACCTTTGAGGAGGCAAATCTTGAAAGCCTTTGAGGAGGCAAAACCTGAAGACCTCTCAGGGGGCAGCATCGCAGAAGGGTTAGCACGATGACGGCACTACCACTCCACGGAAGGTTAGCACGATCACGGCACTACCGCGTCAACAAACAATGACACGCCTACAACATGGCAACAACTACCACCACAGGTTCCTCGCTTCGGAAATGTAAGGGCTGCCTCAGGTACGTGTCCCTGTCCTCTTCTTCTTTGAGTTTAGGCTCACCTAGACACTAGTGTACTAGATTCCCCTAAACTGGAGGCAACTGTAGACACCGGGTCCTGAGTCAGCTTAGATCGAAGTTACCCAGTGATGATAATTGCCTTCACAGGCGAAAAACGTTGAAATTGATGGTTTCCTTGCAAAATTTGCAATTTAGAATGAAAAACAAAAAATATTAAAAATATTTTTAAAAAATTAGTTTTAAAAATGATATTTGAAAATTTTGGTGTTTTTTAGTCATACTTAAAATTAAAAAAAATTAAAAAATTTTCGGCGATTGTCGGGCGCAGAAGCGCCCAGGCGAGCGGGGGCGCGATCGGCCCCTTGCGCATTGCTCGCGATCTGCATGCGGCAGACGCCCGTCGGGCACGCCGACGAGCATCGGTCGCCCATCTCGCCCAGAATCCGCCGAAACCGTGTTTTTTCTCATTTTTTTTTTCGTTTTTTTCCTCAATTTTTGACCTTTTTCACCTAAATTTAGGGATTTTGAATATTTTCTTCCATTTTTACACCCAAAATCAAGGGAATTAATTAAAAATCTCATTTTTCTTCCATAAATCAATCTTTTTCCTTTTTTCTCATTTTAAGTGGGAAAATTGGAGGATTTTAGAGGAGAGATCATTTTTCATCTTTTTTTCTCTTTTCTTCTAAAAAAAGAATTCTCTTCATCTTTTTTGACACTTTTTTTCTCCAAATAAAATTCTAAGATTAAGAAATTCAATTTTTGATCAAGAATTTTTATTGAGACAAGAAAAATCTTTCTTTTGTTATTGAATCTTGGATCTTTTTATCAAATGTATTTTTTTGAAAATAATTTTTTGTTCTTGAAGATTAATTTTGTTTTCATCTTTTTCATCTTTTTTATCAAAAATAATTGTTTCTTGAAACAAAGAAATCAATTTTTTGTCTTGAAGAATTAATTTCTTTCCTTTCAAATTTTTTAATCAATTTTTTCTCTTGGATTAAAATTCCAATTTTTATCATTTTCATTTTTATCTCTATTTTGTGAATTGCAACAAGGAAAATCAATCATTTTCATCATCAATCGAATCCAAATCTGAGGGTAAATATTCTAGACTTGATCACTTAACTTTTATATTTCTTTTAATATTTTGCTTATATTTAATTATTAACCATGTAGATCTTTACATTTATTTATTTTATTTATTTCATGTGTTTTTGTACATAGATCTAATATTTCTAAATATTATTTTTGTCTTATCTCATTTTATTATTATTATTATTATTATTATTATTATTATTATTATTATTATTATTATTATCATTATTTGTTTTATTTAATATGTTAATCAATTAATTTTAATATGTTATTTAATTGACTTGTCATATATAATGCATGTTTTATTTATTCTAATCTATGATTTATTGTTTTATGCGTTTAATTAATTTCTTTGGTTTAATCACTAACATAAATTTTATTTGTCTTTTTTTTTTTCGGTTTCAAATCCGTATTTTTTCTTATTTGAGCATCCATGCAAGCGAAGGAGGAGATTCAGGTTTTGATCATTTTATTATACATGTTAATTTTCCTTTGTTTATTTTTGATTTATTTGATATATAATTGTTAAATGAAATAGTTTTTATGCACGCTTAATTAAAAAAATCAGACAAAAGTATTTCTAAAAAATAAATTGGTTTTTTCCTAATAAAATGGGATCAATATCATAGTTTTTCGTCCAAATACATTGTCACCATCAAAATTGTTTTATTTAATTATGCATGAGAGGACCAATGTCCTCATTCTCAATAAATACCCCGTTTTATGCATGACGTTGTATTTTATTTACAATGGGGGTTGTATTCCGCCACTAGTTTTGTTGTATTTTATTTTCATGTACTTTATTTTATTTACCCTTTTATTTATCGCTTTCCTTGAATGATCAAACTTGCGCTCTAATTATTGCATCGAAATGTATGAGAAAAGGGATGAAAACTTAAATTTAAAACTTAATTATAAAATAACCAAGGTATGAATAAATGAGAAGTCCCGAACCATCTTTGGTCCTTGGGCTCAACGAGGCGAGAGGACCATTCCGATGTTTCATTGGGATGTGATCTCCAAGACACCTCTTGTGTCCCACCAAAAGACTCAATTTACAATCCTAGGCTCCATAGGGTTAGAGGGTCATTCCAATGTTCTATTGGGATGAATGCCTCCCAGACCCCTTTGGTTTGCCCAAAATGGATAAGATGTGCCGTCTTAGGCTCACTGAGGTGAGACAACTTTCCCAATGTTCTATTGGGTGGCGACTCCAAAAAAACTCCTTGTTGCCCAAAATAGACGCACTTGTAAATACCTTACAAGTTTTCATGAACCTCTCTCGAAAGCACTAAGAGCGGGCCTTCGGGGCGTCCTACGGGGTTCGACACGCGTCACACATTGTAAAAAAGATAAAATAAAGTAGTAATAGTGGGTGATATTTAATCTACATTCTCTGTGGGATTGACATCTTAAGTACTATGAGCGGTTAATCGTGCACTTACGGAGTTAGCGTTTGTTGCACCTAACAAGTTTTTGGAGCCGTTGCCGGGGAACTGTATGATTGAATTTATTGCCATTATAAATCTTGATTTTTGATTTTGGATTATAATACTTAATTAGTTTTGTTTGTCCATTTTGTTTTGTTTTTACAGGATTGGATAGTTCAAGTATATGCCTAGTACAAGGAGTTCTCAAGAAGAACTTGAATCATTGAATCCAGAGGTAAAAAGATTTCTTTCAAGTAACCGTAAATGTAATAAGAAGAAGAATAAGACTAGGAGACCAATCATGGCTGAAGAGGAGAATCCACGAAGATTGATTGATTTTGCTACACCAGCGCTGAGTAGGGCTCAACAAGGAGTGGTAAGGCCTACAGTAAATGCCAATCAATTTAAAATTAATCCATCTCTTTTACAAATGATTCAAAATAGTATTCAATTTTATAGTTTGGCCAATGAGGATCCAAATGCTCATTTGGCAAATTTCCTAGAAATTTTTGATACCTTTAAAATTAATGGAGTTTCTGCAGATGCAATCAAGCTTAGGTTTTTTCCTTTCACATTGAAGGATAAGGCAAAAGCTTGGTTGAATTCACTTGCTAGAGGATCTATTACAACTTGGGACAAATTGGCTCAAATATTTTTATCTAAATATTTTCCTCTAGCCAAAACTGCAAAGATTATTAAAGATATCACTACTTTTGTGCAAAATGACAATGAATCTTTGTATGAAGCATGGGAAAGATTTAAAAAATTGTAGAGAAGTTGTCCGCATCATAACCTTCCAAGGGAGTTGCTCATGCAAACATTTTATATTGGAGTGAATCCCACAACTAGAGGAACAATAGATGCTACAGTGGGTGGTTCTCTTATGAGGAAAACAACGGAAGCTGCATTTGAGTTGCTTGAGGAGCTATCCATGAACAATTGCATGTGGCCAACCGAAAGAATAAGGGAATCAAATTCCTCTAATGCTAGAGGGGTACATTCAATTGATTCAGTGGTAGCATTGCAAGCACAAGTTAAGGATTTGACTCATAAGATTAATAGCCTAGGTATGGGAGAAAGTCAACCAAATGCATGCACCATTTGTGGTCAACAAGGTGATACTAGTGAAGTGTGTAATTTGGGAATGGCTAGTATGGAGGAATAAGTGAGCTTTCTCCAAGGACAAGGGCGTGGGAATCTACATTCAACTACCTATAACCCTAGCTGGAGAAGCCATCCAAATTTTTCATGGGGAAATAGTAGCAATCAGAATAGAGGTGTAGGGTTTCAGTAACCTCAAGATAGGTTTGGAGCTTTAGAGGTTAAGATGGATAAGTTCTTAGAGGGCATTAATTTGAAATTTAGTTCACAAGAAGAGAACCAAAAGAGGCTAGAGACAAAGTTTGATCAAATCACTAAAATCATGCCTCATCTATCCATAACTTGGAGGTGCAATTAGGGCAAATTGCTAAGGCACGACCTTCACGATTACAAGGAAATTTACCAATAATCCAAGGGAACATCTTAAGGCAATTAAATTGAGGTTAGGTAAATCCTATACTAATGAATTTGTTTCTACTAACAAGGATGAAAATTTGCAGAATTTTTTTTTTAAGAAGGGAGATGACTCTTCTGTCGCGAGCGCGACATAGGAAAGATCGGCCTGACGCGATGTGTGGCCTCCTGCGCAGCGAGGTGCAGACTTTACGCGTGGACGCACGGGAGGCACGGCCTGCCTCGTGCAAGGCCACACCTCACACATGCGAGGCACGGCCTCCAGCGCGAGGGCCACACCTCGTGCGTCTCCTACCTCGCGCGGACTCCATTTTTCACTATTTTTCATTGAATTTAAGTTAAAATTAAATTCAATTTTTTCGGATTTTGAAAGGGATGAAGCTTATTTTTCAAGGACAAATAGGAATTTGAATGAGATTAAAACTCCAAAAACCTAATTTTTCAATTATGAAATAAAAAGAAAAGTTAGAACTCCAGGGGGGGAGGAATATTAGAATGGCAGAACACAAAAATTCTAAAGGAAAAGATTTTCGAGAGCTAAGAAATTAATTCTTAAATTGTTTTTGAGCCAAGGAAATTAATTTCTTATGTTTAAGTTTCAATTATGATCACCTATTTTCTTAAAAAATAATAGTTTTTTGTAGCTTTAATTTTGGTGATAGAAAGCTTCAACACAGGCTTTCTTAATTCTTCTTTTTTCAAGCAATCGATGAGGAAATCAGTCCTTTCTTCTTTTGCAACCAAAATCAAAATTTCTGAGGGTAAATATACGGGTTAGTGCCAAACCTTTCTCTTTCTCTTTGCTTTGTGTTGTTCAACTGTGTTCTCCACTGTAAAATATTGTAAATTACAATTAGTGTATCTGTTGTTGTCTGTTATAATTAACCTGAACTTAAAATAATTTAATCAATTTATTTACATGATGCATGCAACGTAATTTAAATCTAAAGGATATTCTATAATAATTCTGCTTTCCATGTGATTCTGTTTTAGCTCATTAATCCACTTTGTTAATTTCCCGCATTTTTTATCAAACGTTATTCTTCTAATAATTGCAAATATGTTTCTTAATTAGAATTATTTATTTACTTGCTTCATTGAATTGCTTATTTTTATTATACATTTTATTTAATTTATTAACATTATTTTTATTCTTGTTTTTGTTGTCTACCAAACTCATTTATGTTACTTTGAGTAATGTTCCTAGGCAAGCCGGAGAATCAAGAGATTAAGGACCTCTAAAGTTTGGTTTGCATTTTAATTATTGTATTTCCTTTATTTTGTTGTATTGTATGCAAAATAGTATTTTAAATGCATCTATTCTATAGAAATTCATGTTTTTTTACAATAATGAAAATTGGGATTTTTATTAATAAAATATGACCAATGTCCTAGTTTTATCCAATAAACTTTCACTTTCAAAAGAGAGTTAATTTTCATAAAACGGGATCCAATTATCCCTATTATTTTTATCGCCCAAAAATAACTCTCAGTTTTTAAGCTAACGAAAGAACGAATGTTCCTAAAATCTAATAAATGCCCCGATTCATGTATGATGTATTTTACTTCATTCTTCTTTATGTATTTATTTATTTTGGGCCCTTGTAATTAATTTTGGGGAAATTTTATTTATTTATGCTTTTATTATTTTGGGGGATTATTATGTGCCATATTTTTCAATTGTGATTTATTTATTGCTTTCTTTATTACTTTCTTTACTACTTTCCAAAGATGCTTGACACACAATTTAATTTTATTACATGATCGTGTGAGAAAAGAGATAAAATAATTAACCATAAAAACTCAATCATATAACATTAACCAAAGGTATAAATAAGAGTGAGGTCTCAAACTCTCTCTGATTTTTGCCTCATAAGGTTAGAATTCATCTCCCAATATTTTGTTGGGTGGTGACTTAATGATACCTGCCTTATGATACCCAATAGGCGCCCTTGTAGGTTGATTGCCAACAATGGAATGGGGGTGAATCCCTGTCCATTGCGAAGCGACCAGCTTTCTCGAGTTCTAATGAATCTTCATTTGGTCTTGAGTCCTAAAAATGGACTTCTGAGAGTGACACGGATGCCAAGCGGGGGTTCCCACACGTCACAACGATT
Organism: Excoecaria cochinchinensis; assembly: GCA_947683425.1. NCBI lineage: Eukaryota > Viridiplantae > Streptophyta > Magnoliopsida > Malpighiales > Euphorbiaceae > Excoecaria > Excoecaria cochinchinensis. The sequence continues at coordinate 2,119,490 of CANTUQ010000183.1, forward strand.
CGATGAGTTTTAAGGATGTCCACACTTGATAGTCTAGATAACTACTTGGTGAGTTTCAAGGATGTCCGCCCTTTGTAGTCTAGATAACAACTCGGTGAGTTTCAAGGATGTCTGCACTTTGTAGTCTAGATGACAACTCGGTGAGTTTCAAGGATGTCTGCACTTTGTAGTCTAGATAATGACTCGGTGAGTTTTAAGGATGTCCGCACTTTGTAGTCTAGATGACGACTCGGTGAGTTTCAAGGATGTCCGCACTTTGTAGTCTAGATAACGACTCGGTGAGTTTCAAGGATGTCCGCACTTTGTAGTCTAGATAATGACTCAATGAGTTTTAAGGATGTCTGCACTTTCTAGTCTAGATAACGACTCGATGAGTTTCAAGGATGTCCGCACTTTGTAGTCTAGATAGCGACTCGGTGAGTTTCAAGAATGTCTGCACTTTGTAGTCTTGATAACGACTCGGTGAGTTTCAAGAATGTCTGCACTTTGTAGTCTAGATAACGACTCGGTGAGAATCAAGAATATCCACACTTGGTATTCTAGATAACGACTAGGTGCAACTCAAGGATGATATTCATATTCTGCAAACAGTTCTCCAGGGAACAACTAGCCCTTCACGAGGCATCCATTCAACACCAAATTAAATGGGATTTGAAGTGCCAATAAGATGACGTCAATCGACTACTAAGAGAGTGGCTCAGCATATCAGCAAATGGGCATTAATCAAACTCGCAATGATCTTCAACACAGCAAAAAGGTAAGGACTGCCTCAGGTACGCACTTCTTTCCATCTTCTCTAAATTTTGACTAACCTAGGCACCCATGCACTAGCCTCCCCAAAATTGGGGGGCAACTGTAGACGTTGGGTCCTGAGACAGTTAAGATCAGGGTTACCCAATAATTATTGGACGCCTGTTCATGGACAAAAAGGTTGGAAGTTATAATTTTCTTATTAAGATTGCTTTTTAGAACCAAAAAAATAAAAAAATATAAAAAAAAGGTAGTTTGGAATTATAGTGTTTTAGTAAAAATTGTTATTTTAAAAAAAAAAATTTTCGGCCGTCGGTGCCCTAGCCCGCATCAGCAGTGCGTGCCCACCGACAGGTGTCCCTCGCCAAGGACGCCCGTCAGTCGCCCGCAGCTCGCCCAGATCTGCCGATTTCGGCCAAAATTGATTTTTTCCGGGATTTTTTCTTCAAATTTGATTTTTTATCTCATTTTTTTAGGATTTTCAGATTTTTTTCAGTTTTTAAAATTAAGATAACAAAGAATCTGATTTAAAATTTAATTTCCTTTCCTAATCAACTAGGATTTTTTTATTAAATTATATAAATAGAAAAATTTAGAGAGAGATAGAGAGGGAAAAAGGAAAAAAATTCAGATTTTTCTTTTCTTATTTTTCAAAAAAATTCTCTTCTCTTTCAATTCTTCTACTTCTTTTTACTTCAAAAAGATTTCTTTTAAAAGATTTTACATGGAATTTTGTTGATGAAAAATTAATTTTGCGGCAAATAAAATAATTGTTTGCTTTTAAAATCCAATTTTTTCACTTTTTTTTTTATTTATTTTTTTCAATTAAACTTTTTCAAAGATTTTACATTGAATCCTTTTTTGATGAAAATTTGATTTTGGGACAAATAAAATAATTCTTTATTCTTAAAATCCAATTTTTCATTTGATTTTCTAAAAGAAATTTTTTTTTTACAATTATTTTTACTAAAGAAAATAGTTTTAGATTTATTTTTATTTTCTTCGATTATTTTTAGCAAAATTTCTTTCTTGGAATAAAACTCCAATTTTTATTTTCAATTCCAATTTTGCGATCAAAGCAAGAAAATCAATCATATTTTTCCCTCCATTGAATTCGAATTCTAAGAGTAAACATTCTGGGTTCGATCCCTTATTTTTATTTTCTTTCATTTATTTTTCTTCATATTTAATTAGTTATCATGTAAATCTTTAGACCTATTGTATATTTATTTATTTTATGTGATCTTAGATATAGGTTTAACATTTTTTAATTTTTTTTTGTTTGTTCCTTTTTTATTTATTTGACTATTCATTCTTCTTTTATTATTATTATTTATTTATTATGATTCTTTTATTATTATTATTATTATTATTATTATTATTATTATTATTGTTATCATTCTTTAATTATTATTATTATTATTATTATTATTATTATTATTATTATTATTATTATTATTATTATTATTATTATTATGTATTAATTCATCAATATGTTGATTTATTTGTTTCAATCATGTCATTTAATTTATTTGTCATTCATAATGCATTTTTTCATTTATTTTGATATATTAATTTATTACCTTTTATGTGTTTAATTGATTTTCTTGATTTAATTACTAACTTAAATTTTATTCGTATTTGTTTTTTATTCCAATAACTGTCTTTCTTGTTTGGACATTCCTGTAATGGCCTGAATATCGGGTTAGTAGTGATCAGTAGATTCTGTAGAGTTTATAGTATAAATTTCGTGTGAAAATATCAGTGATTATGCTGTAAAAGATAGTGGAGAATGAAAGTTAAACGTACTCAGACCAAGGAAGCCCCCTGATAGGTGACCTCTCGGGAAGCCAGTAGTAAAAAATATTTCATTGGACCATTGGAAGTACAGGTTATAAGGAGTCTGGTGGTATGATTTGGAGTGACAATGAGGTCAAATAGGTTCCCGAAAGTCAAACTGAAAAAAGCCTCTAATTCGATTCAAATAGTAACTAGGTTTGACTGAAATTTGAGCAAGGCGTTAAAAATAGTAAATGATCTCAGAAAAATTTTCTGAAGGCAGAGGTAGATTTAGAATAGTGTGTAGTACATTTTAGTAGTAAAAAAGTAATTTTATGGTGATACTGAAAAATTGGTGAATCGGACCGATTTAATTGAATTGGATAAAAAATGGACCCTTGATTAAGATAGAACCAAGGTCAAATAAGTTATAAAGAGTAAAAATAAGATCAAGGATGAAAAGTTAACAAAACCAGTTCAACCAGTGAATCGGACCGGTCGGACTAGTTGACTTTGGTTTGACTAATTTAACCAAAGTTTGACCGGACTCTAAATTGAGTTATTGATCTCAGAAAAATTATCTGAAAGTATGGACTTGCTTAAAATATTATGGAGAATCAAATGGTAATGAAAATTAAATTTTACGGTGAGACATAAAATTGAGTTATCGGACTGGTAAGAAATTATCGGATCAGGAAATGGTCTCTGATTGAGATAAAATTTTTTGTGGAGGCTAAATTATATATTTTAAGAATTATGGAATTTATTTTGGGAAGAATTGAGTTTAAAAAGTGAGAGAAATTATTTTTGGTTGGAAAATGGGCTTAAATTACCTAGATGGGCTTTTGGTTTGGCCCAATTGATTGGCCCATGATTTGGCCCATTATGAGAGGCAATATAAAGGCTGGAATATCAGATGTCTCTAGAGAAATCCCTAGAATTCTAGCAACTCTCCTCCTCCTCCATAAGGCATAATTGTTCATCTTGATTCTTTCTCCATTTTCTTCAATTCTCTCTTCATCTCTCCCCAAATCCAAGCCTCCTAAGCAAATTTTAGCCTCTTTAGAATCTAATGGTGGTAATTAGAGTTCATTTAAAGTGGAATAAGTGGAAGAAAATAAGTGGAAGAGTTTATATATCAAATTGAGGTATGTAAAGTTGATATTTTTAAATTGGTTTAAAGGTTCCAATAGGTATTTTAGGATATGTAGATGATGTTTATGTAAATATATTGCATAAAGGAAGAAAATTTATGATGATTTCTTTAGATTGTATATTCGGCCATTTGAGGAAATCAATGGAGGTGGTGGTGTTTCAAGGAGCAAAGGAATAGACATCAAGCTCAAGATGTGAAGGACAAGAAAATAAGTTTAGTGGATATAATATCCTCCTTTTTCCCTGTTAAAAGTATGATTGTTAGTTATGTTTAAATATAAAGTATGTGAAATATGCATGTTTAATTGAATCAAACCATATAGTCATGTTTAGGAAGGTTAAAAATGAGATTTTGAATGATTAAAATGAAAAGAAATTAAATATATACCATGGATAACATGTAGGCCGAATAGTATATATAGGTAAAAATGAGATTTTTATGTGTTTTAATGTGACTTAATGATATAACTAGATAAATTAACATGTAATCTAGCTAATGGAATGAATTAGAGAAACAAAAATTCACATGATGGATGATGTGTGCTTTGGCCAAATTGAATAAGTGAGTAAAAATGTGATTTTGATATGTTTTAATGCAAACTAATGATATAAATAAGTTAATTAACATGTAATTTACCTAAATGAATGATAAAGGTGATAAAGAGAATTTATGATGAATGATGAACATGTTGGCCGAATTGATTAATGTATGTAAAGATATGATTTTGATGTGTTTTGATGTGAAATATTGGCATGGCTATTATATTTTACATGTAAATCACCTAAATAAATGTTAAAAGTGTTGAAATGAATTAATGGTGAAAAAATTGACATCATGGCCAAATGGTATGTATATGTGTATCCATGTGTACCACGATTATTACTTGAGTTTTATGGCATGAGATGATACATGAATGAAAATTAAATGTATAATGATCAAATTGTATGGAAAAGAATGGATCAGAATGATTAAATTCCAAGAAAAGTATGACTGGTAACTAAAAAAAATGTGAAAAGTGGAATTTTGATGCCCTATGTAGTAATCTGGTAGTCAAGTCCAGTTCAGGATATGATGGCTAGCCATAGGGACATAAAACCATGAGTGTGAGCATGGCGTCTCACTTATTATAGGCCAATGACAGTCCTATTCTGTTTATTATTCTATTTTAATACTGTATTTATCTGTATTTTTATTTTCTGTAAAGACAGGGGTGGTCCTTTGAGGTCCCTCTGGTAAAGATAGCGGTGGTCCTTCGAGATCCCTCTGGTATGTTTGTGAGCCTTTAGGGTTCACGTCTCATTTATCTTGATCATAGATGTCTGCCAGTTTTATACAGGGGCAAATGGCAAAAGTAAGCTTGATATGATTGATTGGTGATTAAAACGATATTTATGTGAAAAATGGACTTAATTGGAATAACAAAATTTTTAAGGGCATAATGGTAATTTCGACCATAAAAAGGTTAATAAGGGTAATAATGAAAAAATGAATAATTAAATGGTTATACATGCAATTAAGTGAAAAGATAAGATAAAGATATGATAAGGATAAAGATATGATAAGGATAAGGATAAAGATGTGATAAGGATAAAGATCTGATAAGGATAAGGATAAAGATAAAGATAGGGATAAGGATAAAATGGTAATTTAAGCTTAAATGGTTAATCAAGGCTTAATAAAAGGAAAAAAAATGTAATTTAATGACTCATTGGGTAAATTAGTTACTATTTAAGGACTAAAATCTAATTTGGCATAAAAATGGTAGTTTAAGGACCAAAATGTAATTTGCATGTTAAATAATGATTGAAAAGGTAAAAAGAATGAACTAATGGCATTTTTGTAATTGTGGAAAAAGTTTGAGGACTAAATTATAATTTTGCCATGTTTGGTAAATATGAGGAAGTTAGGAGAAAAGTGGTAAATTTACACTTAGTAGGTAAAAAGGGGTTTAAGTTAGGTAAAAAGTGTAAACATAAGGGTAATTTTGTAATTTAGCCAAAATATAGGGATAAAATGTTAATTTAGTACAAAAGTGGTAAATAAAGGACATATATGGAATTATTGAAAAAGTAGGGATTATATGAAATTATTGAAAAAGTGGGGACTTATATGGAATTATTGGAAAAGATAAGGACATAATTAGAATTATTGAAAATGTTGAGGACCTAAGTCTAAATATGGCATAGTTAAAGGACCTAGATGTAAATATGATATAATATGAGAACCTAATTGCAATTATACCATAGTTAAGGGACCTAAATATAAATATGTAATTTTATGTGCACTATATATGTTTATTATCTTAATTGAGTGACTTAATTGACATTAAAAATATTAATGCATGTTAGATAATGAAATAAGAATAATAATAAGTTAACTAATGGCATTAATGTAAATAAGTGGACAGTGAAGGGTAAAGCAGTAAATTTGTAATATAAACCTAAATTAAGGGATTAAATATAATTTATAGATAATATGAATATTAATTGAATAATAAAATGTTAATGGGGAAATCAGTGGTTTGTTAATAATAAAAATAATAATAGTGTTGATGTTATGCTAATGTAAATAATGTTAATTGAAATTAATATTAACAATGAAGATCTAATGCTCCTAGACTATTGTATGTGTAAATTTTATTAGGTAAACTAGTTAATAACATGGACAAATTGGTAAGTGAAATTGCTAAGTATTAGGTGGGTATCACCATAATGTTCCTAAAAAAGGTAATATAAATGTATAGTATAATAAATGGACATAAGAATATAAGTAATAATGTTAATCAATAATGGACTAAGTTATATAATGTTAGTAATATAGTAAATTAATTATAAAGGCCACATGAGAATGTTAGTGATATATTTATGGGTATGAAAGGATTTAAGTCTAACTATAAAATACTATAGGCTAATAGAATAATAATGATAACAGACCTAAAGATAAAATTTAATAATATGAGTAATGCAAGTACTGTTAAAATAATATTATTGGTAGCTTTGGTAATGATAAAAGTTATTCAAGACAGTTAATAATATAAAGTAGTTAATTAATGTCAATAGAAATTATTTGTAAAATTAGGAGAATAAAAATGAAAATATTAAGTACTCAAATAAGCTAGTCTATTGAGAAATAGTATAGACAAAGCAAGTGCATAATAAGAAAGGTAGTTGATTATAATATAGTAGGAAATGTAATGAAATATGTAACTGTAACTGTAATCAATGTAAATAAGTTATAAGCAAGTAAAGAAAAACAAATGGACACATTTATAAGATATTTGCAAAACTATCACTAACTGGTCCTCAGATTAACTAATGGAATGTAATGGTAATATTGTAAAGTTAACAGTGTAATAATAGCAATAATAATGATAATTTGATTGATGTAATAATGACAAAGGTAAAAGATAAATGATTAAAGTAAAAGTATGTCATAACTATTTAAAAAACTCAGAAATTAATGCTCAGATAATGGGAATAAAGAAAAATGCTTGTGTATGCATGCATGTTGTATTAGTGTGAAAAATTTAGGATATGTATCCAGCACTGGGCATTTCAATGCCCAGCACGTAGTGTTGTTGCTGCGCACAGGTTGCGAAGGTAGGAAGTTGTGAAGTCGTCAAAATATCATTGACAATCGAGACGAGGAACAAATGCAGATATGTGAGCATAGGTATGGCATGTATACGATTTTTAGTGGACTATAAGATTTATGGATCATAGATATGTTAGATATGGAATTTGCAGACAACATTATTTGTGGACTACTTTATTATTGTTATTATTTGCTTATGAGTATAATTGATGTTTGAATGCGAAATTTTTTTACTGAATTGTCTCTTGTAGCATCCGATTATCCGGTTGCTGTACCGGTATTCGTATTAGTGTACGTAAGGTATAAGAGTGTTACAATTCCCGCAAGCAAATAGGGAGATTTGTTTGTCTTGACTTTTTAATTTTCTATCATTTGTATTATTTTCTTTATTAGGCTTTTTATTTATTTTGCCATGTAATTTCTAGTAAATTTTTTTTTGCACATTTAAAAGAAAATCATAAAAAATATTTTTATTAATAAATTGAGTTTTTTTCTAATAAAATAGGACTAATGTCCTAGTTTTCCATACAAATAAATTGTCATTTTAAAATTATTTTCTGTAAGTATGCATGCGAAAACCAATGTCGTCATCCTTAATACATACCCCGTTTTATGTATGATTTACATTTCATTTACAGTATGGGTTATATTCCGCCCCTAGTTTTATTGTAAATTAATGTACTTTTATTTACTTTATTTTAATATTACTTTATTTATTGCTTTCATTACATGATTGATATGCGCTCTAATTACTGCATTTAATCGAATGAGAAAAGGAATGAAATTTTATCTCTAAAGCTCACTTACAATTTAATCAAGGTGTGAATAAATGGGAAGTCCCGAACCTTCTCTGGTCTTAAGCTCAATGAGCTTAGATGAACCATCCCAATGTTCTATTGGGGTAGGAACTCCAAAATATCTCTTGTTGCCCAAAATAGGCCCAAGTTTCATTATCTTAGGCTTCACGAGGTTAGATGAACCATCTCGATGTACTATTGGGGTGGGAATTCCAAAATATCTCTGGCTTGCCCAAAATAGACATATATACATTATCTTAGGCTTCACGAGATTAGATGAATCTTTCCAATGTTTTATTGGAAGGAGGATTCCAAAATATCTCTGATTGCCTAAAATAGACACACATGCGCTGTTTTAGACTCGGTGAGGCTAGAAGACACTGTGGCGACTCCAAAACACCTCCTTGTTGCCCAAAATAGACGCCCTTCTAATCTTTTACAAGTTCTAAGAACCTCTCCTGAAGACTCTAAAAGTGAGTTTTCGGGGCCTCTGGGGTTCGGCGCGCGTCACACCCTATTTCTTCCTCTGCTACTTCTCACTGCTCTAGATCTATCTCTACTAGCTCTACTTCCTGGCTGATCCCTACTTGCATTCAATTCCAGGCACTTGGCAAGCATATGCTCCATGCTGCCACACTTAAAACATGCTCCGGTGAGCTTCCTACAGGTACCCTAATGGCATCTCTGATAATGCTCACACTCAGGTGCCCTACTACCTTTACTAGAGGGCGGTGCAACATTTCCTACCTCTGACGGCGCTTGAGCTAACCCTCTAGCAACTTGCCGACTCATAACATCCCGAGCCTTCTTGTTACCAACTACACCACTATTCGGGACTTTCCTCTTCTGTTCTCTTATTTGCTTCACAAACTCTGACTCTTCCAACTTCATGGCCGCTGAAACCAATTGATAATAGCCCACTTGATGCATAACCGCCATTGCTGATAAAGGCCCTCTTATTACCTCTCTTAACCCATCCTCGAACAGTCGGCACTTGAAGTCCTCAGTCAACAAGGCATCCGGCACATACTTGCTCAATCTACTCCTTCTCATACTCATCGATCGACATATTCCTCTGCTTCAAACTGATAAATTATTTCCACTTTGCTTCTCTATATGCTTTAGTAACATACTTCTTTTTGAACTCTTGAACGAAGAACTCCCAAGTCAACTCAACTGCTCTTAGAGGATTTCGAAGCACCAGCTTCCACTAATCATATGTCGTCCCTTCCAACAGTGACACTGCATAAGGTACTCGCTGGTTCTGGGGACAATTGATCTCTTGCAATATCCTCTCAGTTATCTCCAACCAGAACTTAGCTACATCAGATTGGTCCAAGGAGGTTCCACTAAACTCCTCCGCTCCTCTCTTTCTCAAAAGGTCCGTAGGAGCCTTAGGAGTGGTCAATCTATCAATCAACTGTAATAACCCTTGCATTAATGCTGGATTATCATAAGCAGGATCCGGACCTTGTGTTGGAGGTCGCTCTGGTGCAGGCCGATTAACTCTTGCTAGATTAACACTACCCGTCGTCTCACCTATCTCTTCACTCGGATCAGACTCCATCTATATGCTACACAAGGCAGCATCTACATTAGGCCATGACTCTATACAAACTCACATGCATATACTCTATACTATATCATCCTAAAGTCCCGAACCGCCTAAACCTAGGCTCTGATACCAATAAAACTGTAACACCCCAATACCCCTAGGGGTGATATCGTAGCGCCACACACACACGAGAGCACAAACATATATATATAGAAATGGAAGAAATAAAACATGACAAGCGAACATACTTAAATATAAATATAAAAAATCATTAAAAATTACAAAAGCATCCTTATAACATTTACATAATCCATATTACATATACAACAATATCCTTTATACATAACAAAAGTATCTAATATATATACAATTCTTTGCCTATACAAAGATATACATATCAAAAACAAAAAGAACTCTCAATAAGCTCCAAACTCCTAGTGGCTAAGACCTGCAGATGCACAACTCAAAATCGAACCAGCAACCTATAAGGGAAAAGCACTGACCGAAGGCTCAGTGGGGAGAAACAGAAATAAAAAATTTCTAACAAAGTCACAAACATCACATATGTTATCTTATAGCATGCTCATCACACAATAACATTTATCCACAAACATTGAAACACGAGTACGTAAATAACATATGTATCTTACTTTTAACATGAACAATTCATATAGCCTTACATGTATATAAACTAACTTTTATCATGAAGAACCTGTTATAACATTTCAATACATCTCAAATGCATGCATATACATAGAAACACATCTTAGGCATATCATGCATATTTATAGTCATACAATAGCTTGAATTCCCATCGGTGGTGGATACGGGTACTCTGGATACTGCAAGCAGTATCAAACATCTTGAGACTGAAGTCTCAAATACTATGGTTACCCGAAGGTAACAGGCTCTAGACCCTTGCGGGCCAACTCTAGACCCTTGCTGGTAAACTCTAGTAGTTGCAAACTTTAGCCGTTTATAAGCATGCTTATCTATCCACTACTATGACTATTTAGGCTCAAATAAAAGAACTCTACTCTTTAGTCACTCTCCTATTGGCCAAACTTTATAAATCCTTGGCAAATGTCTTTTTGGTCCATGTAAAATCCTCTTTTACTCACTTAAACTAATTTCTTTCTCTTATTAACTTTATTTCCTTTTAATTATACCCTTGCTCAACCCCATAAATCATACATATACAATTACTCTTATACCCACAATTCACAATTAACATAACAAAATCCTCCTAGGGTATAAATCGGGTTGTTACATAACATGCCAATTACAATTTAATTTGTATTTAACCTGCACATTACATATTTAATTACTTTTACCATTTTAAAACACTTTTGTCACTTTGTTCACTTTTACTAGTCAAATTGCATACTAACCCTCCAATTAGCCTTATTATAAACAAAGTACATAATCGTCCCTAGTCTTCACTCAAACAAAAATTATTGCCACCCACTTCACATAATTTCAATAATGTCATCACTAACCTTATAATCGCATTATTTTATTAATTGGCATGCAATTTACCATTTAGTCTCAAAAATCACTATAGACATTGGATCCTAAGGTAGCCCAGACCAAGGTTACCCAGTGATGAAAATGATGCTTATTTATAGGAAAAAAGGTTAGAAGTGATGATTTCCTTGTCGACTATTCTTTTTAAATAAAAAAAGATTATTTTTGGTGTTTTCGGTGACCTGCGATCGCACCGCGCGGCACTTGCTGGCAGCACGTGCGAGGCACGGCCCCTGTACGCAACCTGACGCAGGTGCATGCGTGCAGTCCCACGGAGGTGCATGCATTGCCTCGCACGCACAAGGAGGCCTCCTGCATGAGGCCGCTCCTCGCGGGGAGGCACGCTAGGTACGGCCTCCCGCAAAGGCTGCACGCAAGGTGCGGCCTCTCGTGCGGGGCCACACGCAAGGCACGGCCTACCTCGCGCGAGGTTGGGCCTGCCTCGCACGAGGTCGCACCTCTCGCATGTGAGGCACGTTCTCCACCGCGAAGGCCGCACCTCGTGCGTCTCCTACCTCTCCCGGACTCCGTTTTTTACTGAATTTTAGTTAAAATTAAAATCAATCTTTTCCGATTTTGAAAGTAATAAAGCTTATTTTTAAAGGATAAATAGGAATTTGAATGAAATTAAAACTCCAAAAACCTAAATTTTCAATGATGATATAAAAAGTAAAGTTAGAACTCTAGAGATGGGCTGGGAGGGAGGGGGGGGGGGGGGGGGGAGGGAATATTAAAACGGCAGAACACAAAAATTCTAAAGGAAAAGATTTTCGAGCGCTAAGAAATTAATTCTTAAATTGTTCTCGAGCCAAGGAAATTAATTTCTTATGTTTAAATTTCAATTCTGATCACCTATTTTCTTCAAAAATAAGAGTTTTTTTAGCTTTAATTTTGGTGATAGAAAGCTTCAACACAGGCTTTCTTAATTCTTCTTTTTTCAAGCAATCGGCGAGGAAATCAGTCCTTTCTTCTTTTGTAGAAAGAATAAAAATTATGAGGGTAAATATACGGGTTAGTGCCAAACCTTTGTCTTTCTCTTTGCTTTGTGTCGTTCAACTGTGTTCTCCACTGTAAAATACTGTAAATTACAATTAGTGTATTTGTTGTTGTCTATTATAATTAACCCGAACTTAGAATAATTTAATCAATTTATTTACATGATGCATGCAACGTAATTTAAATCTATAGGATATTCTATAATAATTCTGCTTTCCATGTGATTTTGTTTTAGCTCATTAATCCACTTTGTTAATTTCCCACATTTTTTATCAAATGTTATTCTTCTAATAAATGTAAATATGTTTCTCAATTAGAATTATTTATTTACTTGTTTTATTGAATTGCTTATTTTTATTATACATTTGATTTAATTTACTAACATTATTTTTATTCTTGTTTTTGTTGTCTACCAAACTCGTTTATGTTACTTTGAGTAATGTTCCTGGGCAAGCTGGAGAATCAAGAGATTAAGGACCTCTAAAGTTTGGGATTGCATTTTAATTATTGTATTTCCTTTATTTTGTTGTATTGTATGCAAAATAGTATTTTAAATGCATATATTTTATAGAAACTCACATTTTTTTACAATAATAAAAAATGGGATTTTTATTAATAAAATAGGACCAATGTCCTAATTTTTAGCCAATAAACTTTCACTTTCAAAAGTTAATTTTCATAAAACGGGATCCAATTATCCCTATTATTTTTATCGCCCAAAAATAGCTCTCAGTTTTTAAGTTAACGAAGGAACCAAAGTTCCTAAAACTAATAAATGCCCCAATTCATGTATGGTGTATTTTACTTCATTCTTCTTTGTGTATTTATTTATTTTGGGCCCTTGTAATTAATTTTGGGGCAATTTTATTTATTTATGCTTTTATTATTTTGGGATATTGTTCTGTCCCAGATTTTTCACTTGTAATTTATTTATTACTTTATTTATTACTTTCATTACTGCTTTCCAAACATGCTTGAAACGCGCTTTAATTTTATTACATGATCGTGTGAGAAGAGAGATAAAATAATTAACCCTAAAAACTCAATCATATAACGTTAACCAAAGGTATAAATAAGAGTGATGTCCCAAACTCTCTCTGGTTTTGGCCTAATAAGGTTAGAGTTCATCTCCCAATGTTTTGTTGGGTGGCGACTCCATGATACCTGCCTTATGATACCCAATAGGCTCGCTCGTATGTTGATTGCCAACAATGGGATGGGGGTGAATCCCTGTCCATTGCGAAGCGACCAGCTTTCATGAGTTCTAGTGAACCTCTATCTGGTCTCGAGTTCTAAAAATGGACTTTCAAGAGCGACCCGAATGCCGAATGGGGGTTCTCGCGCTTTACAGTGGCGAATCCACTAGGGACATCATGAGATTTTGCTCTAAAAGTACCTTTAGCTAATGTAATATAAATGGGTTTAGGGTTAATTAAGTTTATCCCCTTTCAAAAAAAATTGCATTGCATTCATTAGAGACTTAGAACTATGTTAGTTGGTCCCTTATTTTACCCCGGTGCTTTCCTGAAACACAACCCTACTTTCATTCATTGTAGGGAAGTGTTCAGGATAATCACCAGCACAAGTCTTGTACCATCAATGGTATATCAAATGGAGACCCAATCAGTCATTATGGTCGCGATGAGTTAGACCTATTGGCAGGGACCATGCTTGGGTAGACCTAAAGTAACACCGCCCTTGACTAATGCTCATGTAATGGCAATAGAAACTTCCACTAGGTGATACATGCCTTAACTATGTGCTTGCTATGTGGGCCCTTATATATTGAACAAATTCAAACATATTAATCGGACACTCATCAAAGGTTCTCATGCACCGATGGGCCCATTTTTAGTCTGTTTGGAAGGTCCAAATACATAATGGCCAAATCCCATACGCATCTATTTTAAATTAAGAGTGTTATGTTGCTGGTTTCTCACCATGCATCATACGCGCCCATTGGGTTCCCCGCTAACCCATGGGTCAAACCCACCTAGGAAAGAGACTGCACGACCTCCTTTGTGGGAGTAATAAGGTTAGAAGGACCTATTTGCTCGTACGTGGTTCTCTATACTGCAACAACAAGACCATGCATCTTTAATATCATTCACTCATCATGCTAACAATTTGAGTCTTTCAGCCATCATAGGTGCGAATCAGTGGTCTAGGGGTCCTAATGGCTGATTGGTAAGGAGAAACCCATTCTTCGAGTCATTAAAGCGAGTGTCGTATTGGGGTTTAGAGTCACTTTTAGATAGCACCGAATCCTTGCCTTCAGAATTATCACTGGACATGGCCAACATAGATTCAAATGCCAGCCGGCTATAGTCACCGAAGAGATGGACCGAAGGTTCCAAGAAATGGAGTGCAGATTTAAGGAATTTGAACATAGAATGATGGCAATGATGGAAAACTTAGCTGCTACCTTAGCACTGCCAGCTGGCCAACAACCTACTGCTCCTGCAGGGGGACAGGCCGAACAGATTTTGATCAGGGAGGCACCCCCGGCAGCAGTTGTAGAACCACCTCCTACTACTGAGCCTAGAGCTCTTGCATAAGTTGAGCCTAGAAGAGTTGGAGGACATAAACCTGAAGAGGATTTCGTAGAGGATGAGCAGGAGGAATCCAAGTTAGTAAGAGCTAAGCCTCCCAAAGAGGATGTCACCCTAAAGAAGATAGAATAGAGAGTTGAGGTGATACCCACCTACTATCTACTGGAAAGGGGATAAGCCTCGAGGATAGGGATTTGGATGATAAGGAGATGCTTTCTCAGAGGTTTATAATGCTCGGTCTTCCCAAGTTTGACGGCACATTAGATACGTCTGCTCAGATCAAGCAGTACATGCTTGTGATGAAAGGAACTATGCTTCCCAAGAAATAGAAGGTAGAATATTTTTGCCTCAACTTGACAGGGCCTGCTATAGACTAGTACCACAGTTTGGATAGGAGAACAAGAGAAGATTGGGACATGTTGACTAAAGAGTTCCTCCAACAGTATGACTGTAGCACCCGAATGGAGGTCACTTTGAAGGATCTGGAACTACTTCAATAGAAATCTAATGAGTTATTCCATGAGTATCTTACTCGATGGAGAAATCGGGTAATGGAGATGAAGAGGAAGCCGAATACTCAAGATCAGATTCGGTTGTTCATTCAAAATGCTAGTCTATATCTCAAGGAAGGGCTAAAGATGAAGGGACTCAAAGATGGGAGTCTCTAAAGGACATAGATATCGAAGCAGAAGGTGAGTACCTAGTAAAGAAAGTAAGCCAAAGTAACTTCGGGAACCAATCAGGGTACAAATCGAGTGGTGCTGGGAACAATAATAACAGAAGTGGCAAGACAGTCGAGATTTTAGCCACCGAAGATGGACAAGGTCAGAGGTACTATTCTAATTTAGGCCGCTCTCTGTCTTGGGTATTGGAGAGATTGACAAAGGAGGGCAAGTTGAGACTATTAACACCCAGGCCAGCCATGAATCATGGATAGCTAGGGCACAGAGATGATCAGTACTGCGCCTACCATCAACACACTGGGCATCTGACAGATTATTGCCGAACTTTGAGGAACAAGATCCAAGATCTTATTAACTCCAAGGAGATCACTGACCCTGAGAGGAGAGACAAGAGGAAGAGGGCATAAAAATATTTCAAGACGCTAATAAAGAGTCCCAGAAAGTGGCTACTGTATAGCAAGTATTAGGAGAGAAGACTTTCTATTATATGTGCTTTTCATTTTATTATTGAACTTTTCAATCTTTATGTATGCAACACTATTTACATTAATTATATTAATGACTTTTTGCTTATGTCTCTCATGATTTCACTATGCATGATCGCAAACACAAGTCATTTACATTCGATATTAACTTAATAAATACTACCTTATTCAATTTCGAGATCCCATTGACATCTGATATCACTCCTGAAGAGAGGAAAGTTCTGAAAGATAATGAAAAAAAAAGATAAAAGCCTTTGCCTGGACCTAGAATGACATTGACAAGGGCATTATTGGAACAAGCACTGCTACAATACGCTAACATGACAACGAGCAAAATTTCAAAAGCCATTCCTTTGCTTCCTCAAAGTCTAGGACGCATACGATGTAGCCTGACAAAGTCAAACTCCGATCATTATAAGGCTTAAACAAATGAAACTCTGGGCCTTCATAAGAAGTAGCTCATTAGAACTAAGCCTTAGAATTCCTTTCTCCCTAACCATTTAAGAGATTTATTACAAAGCCAATCAAGATTGACTTTTAACCATCTGGGATCAAGATGAGCAAGGCGTGGGCTATCTAAACTTAGAAGGAGAGCTCATTACCTTTACAAAAAGCAAAGAAAAAAAAAGAATAAGAAGAAAAGAAAAGCAAAATAAAATAAAAAGCAAAAAAAAAAACAGTTTTGTCCGCCTGAGGCCAACTTGTAACCCAATGGCAACCATCAAAGGCTACTTTAGAAATTGAGCCACCAAGGCCGGCAGAAATAAGTTATAGGATTTCATATTCAAGTTCCAAATGGAAAACATATCAGCCAGTTTGCACAAGGGTCAAGAAAAAGCCTTTAATGCTAAAGAAGAGGCACTATCAGAAGAAGCAGCCTTCCTGGCTAATAAGGATGAAAGAGAATCCAAAGAAACCAATTGATGCCGATGGACTGAGGGAGGTTCCATGGCAAAGGATAAAAAGTATATACTAAAAAAAAGAAAGGAGAAATAAATAATAAATGCCCCGCAGGTTGAAAACCCGAAAAAGGCGACCTTGCTACAATTGGGCACCCCGTCAAGCTGAAAACCGAAAAGGCATTTTGGGAAAAAATTAGGGGTAAAGAGAAAATGTTCAATCATGAAAACCCGAGAGGGATGATTGATAACAGGAGTTTGATGTTTTTGGGATCCATCTCGAGATTAGATAGGGTCTTGTATTTTTGAGGTTAATGCCAAATGACGATCATGTGTGATGAAATCGGACTGGAACGTACTCATTTATGCCATAGTATATTAATATAAACAGAGTACCTTATCCCGTATACTCAAAATTATTTAAGCTTCAGCATAAAAAGTAGAACATTATTTCTATTTTCCTACACGACCTTCATTGCTATCATCATCCGGATGTTTCAGCTAACTTGCTCGTCATTATCTTGAGCTAATCATGCAGCACGTTTATGGAAAAAATTGAAATCCACGCAACCGTTAAAAAAAATGAAAAAACGAAAAGAAAAAAGCCGTTAGAGATGAAAACTGTAACTGGCTCTCTAAGTAAAAGTTAAGCCAAAGAATAGGGTGAAAACCTGAAAACAGGCAGTCTATCCTTAAAGAAGAAAAGAAAAGAGAAAAAAAGCCGCTGGATTGGGTTGGGTCAATTTCAGGAAAAATAAGGCACAAGGTTATGTGAAAATCCCCAAAGGGATACATTTCTCACAGAGAAAAGCTAATGCGAAAATCCACAAGGGACGCACTACCTTTAATAAATGACTAACAGTACATGGAGTGATAAGGCAGCCCAAATAGTCTCCCTCCAAGCAGATAATGCATAATTCAGGGGACGAGTTAAAAACTTGGGGGCAAAATGCTCATTGAACAAGGAGCAAAGATGCTCACGGGTCGGTTCACTTTGAAAGATTATGGGTTAAAATTCTTAAGCCAAGATGACACTCCTCTAGGCCTTTAGGGAGCATCAAATAGTGTAAGCGACCACCACTTAAGACCCAGTTTATTCATTTTTGCATGCATTTCATGTCATATAATTCTTTCGTAAACATTTGCATATAACTTTTCACCGGCACACACGGCTTTTTGTACATATTCTTGCGCACATAACTTTGCAGGAAAAGTCCAAGTAAAGACCACACGCACGAAAGCAGATCGAGGACAACTTCAACACAACATAGGCACTCACCCGTAATGGACAATCAAACCAAGAGAAAGTCTATATAGGGTCAAATCCCCAAC